>OX421312.1:36881607-38234626 GCA_949125395.1 Diaphora mendica
GGTCTCTACCTATGAAATTGCCGTTTTGTATGCAATAAGTGAAAGTACTTATTTTTTCAAACTTTTTTATTTCTGTTATTCGAAGTAATCACCCATGCAGTCGACGCATCTTTGCCAACACATTGGCAGTTTATTGATGCCCTTCTTGTAAAAATCAGCTGGACGGGAGGCAACAAACTCTTCAAAGGCATTTTGTACTGCATCTCGGGAACTGAAATTTTTACCCACTAAAAAGTTGTCTAAATTTTGGAAAAAGTAATAGTCGGTAGGTGCAAGGTCTGGTGAGTATGGCGGATGAGGGAGAGCTTCCAACCCCAGCTCTTGCAACTGCTTCACGACAACGCGCGACCCCATACTGCGCAACACACAGTCTCCAAGCTGCAAGAACGATGCTGAACGACCTGGCTGACTCTTCTGTGCGCATCGGCCTACGGATGAACTTGGACAAAACCAAGGTCATGTTCAATGAACATATACTACCGGAACCGATCGCAGTACACGGTGCCGTTCTCGAAGTTGTTCAAAATTATGTGTACCTCGGGCAGACTTTGCAGTTAGGTAGAAACAACTTTGAGGATGAGGTGAACAGGAGAATTCAGCTGGGTTGGGCAGCGTTTGGGAAACTTCGTCGGGTCTTTTCATCGTCGATCCCACAGTGCCTTAAGACGAAAGTCTTCAATCAGTGCGTCCTACCCGTCATGACATACGGAGCCGAAACGTGGACACTTACAGCACGGCTGGTCCACAAGTTCAAAGTCGCTCAGCGTGCTATGGAGAGGGCTATGCTCGGCGTTTCTCTGAGGGATTGCATCAGGAATGAGGTAATCCGGCAGAGAACCAAGGTCATCGACATAGCCCAAAGGATTAGCAAGCTGAAGTGGCAGTGGGCTGGCCATATTAGCCGCAGAACTGATTACCGTTGGGTAAACGGGTTCTTGAGTGGAGACCGCGTCTCGGCAAACGTAGTGTAGGACGTCCACAGGCCAGGTGGATGATCTGCGAAAGATGGCTGGCACGAGCTGGATGCGAGAAGCCGAGGATCGAACCAAGTGGCGCGCAATTGGAGAGGCCTATGTCCAGCTGTGGACTGCGATAGGCTGATGATGATGATGATGAAATATTGTTTGGCACAAAATTCTAATCTTATCACATACTAGCTGACCCACGCAACCTCGTTTGCGTCTCCTATTGCCCGTAGCGTGATAATTTTCCCCCGTTTTTGAAACATTTTTCATTGGTGCTCCGCTCCTATTGGTTTTAGCGTGATGATATATAACCTATAGCCTTCCTCGATAAATGTACTATCCAACACTAAAATATTTTTTCAAATCGGACCAGCGGTTCCTGACATTAGCGCGTTCAAACAAACAAACTCTTCAGCTTTATAATAAAACTAGCTGACCCACGCAAAGTCGTTTGCGTCTCCTATTGCCCGTAGCGTGATAATTTTCCCCCGTTTTTGAAACATTCTTCATTGATGCTCCACTCTTATTGGTCTTAGCGTGATGATATATAGCCTATAGCCTTCCTCGATAAATGGACTATCTAACACTGAATTTTTTTTTTTTGAAAAATTAGTTTCCTGAGATTAGCGCGTTCAAACAAACAAACAAACTCTTCAGCTTTATATATTAGTATAGATGTATTTATTATACTCTTCTAAGATCTAATACTCATAATCAAGAAGACATTTATTTAGATAAAGATTAATATTAGGTATTATGTTGATAAAAACTCTTTGGCAAATAACTCATTATTAGGTACCAACTCTAGCATCTTATACTCGTGATAACTTCTAAACGAAATGTTCGATTGGGATGAAATAAAAAGTATTTTACTTCTACATAAATACCCTTGATAACATAATGCTTAATTTAGATAAGGATTAATATTACGATACACATTTAACGTAGTTTCTTTCTTCAGACGATTTAATATTTTTTTCGAACACTAAAGCGGTTATTGTGACTAAACTATGTATAATAGTTAAATATATGCTCTCGCGGACTTTATTGTAGATCTTAAAGGGCCCTACAAACCCGTAATACATTATTTTGTTCTATTGTTAATAGTCTTTGCAGCGCACGCAAAAATAGGTTTTCGATTTCACACCTTGGGTTACAAAATAGCAATTTTCATACGGATCTCTAATTTTTTTGAAAAAAAAAATAGCCTATAGCCTTCCTCGATAAATGGACTATCTAATACAGAAAGAATTTTTCAAATCAGATCAGTAGTTCCTGAGATTAGCGCGTTCAAACAAACAAACTCTGTAGCTTTATAATATTAGTATAGATAAGTATAGATCGCTTATGAACAAAGTGGAATTTGTAGATATAGATAATGCTTTGTGAAAAACAGGGTACTGCCTCTCGGGAATTGAATTTTTACCCACTAAAAAGTAGTCTAAATTTTGGAAAAAGTAATAGTCGGTAGGTGCAAGGTCTGGTGAGTATGGCGGATAAGGGAGAGCTTCCAACCCCAGCTCTTGCAGCTTGGAGACTGTCTGTTGCGCAGTATGGAGTCGCGCGTTGTCGTGAAGCAGCTGCAAGAGCTGGGATTGAAAGCTCTCCCTCATCCGCCATACTCACCAAACCTTGCACCTACCGACTATTACTTTTTCCAAAATTTAGACAACTTTTTAGTGGGTAAAAAATCAATTCCCGAGAGGCAGTACAAAATGCCTTTGAAGAGTTTGTTGCCTCCCGTCCAGCTGATTTTTACAAGAAGGGCATCAATAAACTGCCAATGCGTTGGCAAAGTTGCGTCGATTGCATGGGTGATTACTTCGAATAACTGAAATAAAAAAGTGTGAAAAAATAAGTACTTTCACTTATTGCATACAAAACGACAATTTCATAGGTAAAGACCTATTAGATATTTTGCTTAGACCACGTGATTTACCGTTGATTACCAAAAACAATCCATTTAAAAGGTAACACATAAGTGACACATATTCTAACATACAATTATGTGTCATCAATCCCCTAATATTGGCTATCAACCCACCAATTCACATTTAAACAGAGTGTTTGTACTAGCATTACCCGTGTATTTTGGAATGAGGACAATTGTATAGTGTCGCAGCAATGAAATGCGATCGTACGATAAAAAATTCTGTTGAAAATTATACACTGGATTCAAATGATAAATATAATGATGGTAAGTATACAGAAATGATTTATCAATCTCTACGTCTAAATAGACTTCCCTGACTGAGTGACTCATCATCATACATCCTAAACCACTGCGACTACAAACTTGACATTTTGGAAATGCTTTATACGATCTATGCATTATTTAAAGTTACGGATACGAAATAAGAACGCAAAATAGCTAGAAGCTAATAAGAGTCTTCATAATAGGTCTTTACCTATGAAATTGCCGTTTTGTATGCAATAAGTGAAAGTAATAATTTTTTCAAACTTTTTTATTTCTGTTATTCGAAGTAATCACCCATGCAATCGACGCATCTTTGACAACGCATTGGCAGTTTATTGATGCCCTTCTTGTAAAAATCAGCTGCATGGGAGGCAACAAACTCTTCAAAGGCATTTTGTACTGCCTCTCGGGAATTGATTTTTTACCCACTAAAAAGTTGTCTAAATTTTGGAAAAAGTAATAGTCGGTAGGTGCAAGGTTTGGTGAGTATGGCGGATGAGGGAGAGCTTTCAATCCCAGCTCTTGCAGCTGCTTCACGACAACGTGCGACCCCATACTGCGCAACAGACAGTCTCTAAGCTTAAACCGGGAAGCACCACGGATAAAATATTATGGGTCCTAAGTGAGCTGTATTTGATTTCTATAGTATGTATGGCAGAATCGCTTAAACGCACGGAAATTCACCGCAGTAGACACAAGATCCCCATAATAAACTACCCCAGACGTAATTTGTAAGCTATTTAGCATCATGTTACGTTCATTGTACCAAAGACTACATTCCCAGAGGATATGATGAGCCGACTGTTCACAGCTAGTATCAGGTGTTGAGCATTGACACAATGGTGAATCGACTAATTTAAATGAGTTTAGTTTGCTCTTAAAGTTACCGTGGCCTGTAAGAAATTGAGCGACACTGTGATCCACCTCGAGCCATGTCCTTGACAACCGTTCGCGAACAGATGGAAAGAACTGGTAGAGGTGGCGCCCCTTAGGTGATTCGTCCCATCGTTGCTGCCATTCATCCAAGAGGTCGTTATAGACATTGGATTGCTGTTGAAACAATCTTATGATTTTACCGCGGTCTCGTATGCCCAAAAATCGCATTCCATGTTTTGTAGTGTGGAATAATACATGGCTGCACATCTTTGCGCCTCGAGATCGACCGGAAGAACACCTGCCAACACCGGTAAAGCCTCAGTGCTAACCGTCCTATATGCCTTGCACAAGAAAATCAATGCAGGTCGTTGGCATTGTAACAGTTTGCGACGGACAGCACCTACAGTCGCCCTATCTGCCCATACAGGAGCACCATAGCAAATAGAACCCAAATAAGTAGCTCCATATGATCTTTAGTGTATGAAATGACAGACCCCACTTCGCAGTTGATATCCTCGTCAGTGCAAAGAAACTCTTTTTTGCCTTTTCATTAACTGTTCTAATATGTTCAATAAATGAAAAATTTCTTTCTAAAACCAATCCTAATTAACAAACCGAGGTTTTGTTTTTGAAACGGTTTTATTTAGCTTGCCCTGGTTCTTTATTTGTTTGTATATTTGTTTGTTTGGGTCAAATCTTGTAATTGAAATTTGACCCCCTTCCTGTTGACAGATTGATCTGAAATTTTGTACACACCTTTATATCTGGTGACAATTCAATTAAATAAATTATGTTTAATTGTAAATCTAAGATGGCCACTGCTACAAAATGGCAGTTTACAAATTTTGACACGACTACCTCAATATGAGTATCAAATGAAAGAGCTTGATTAGTAGAACATAGTCCACTATAAAAAAAAAAAATTAATTAAATAATTTAATTAAGAGCTCTATAAAAAAAGCTGCCAGAAAGGAGGTAGGGACAAGCAAAGGAAAAATGAGAGGAGACTGGTTTGACGAGGAAGTTAGAGCGGCTTTGGAGAGGCGGAATGTGGCTAAAGCAGCAGCATTTTGTTCCAGGCAGACACCGAAGATATTTACACATATATACACATAGATATTTGAGAATTGCAGCGATGAAACTATGCAGAAAAAAAGAAGAATGCATTACAGGAGGACGTGCAGCAGCTAGAGCGTCTTCGGATGCTCAATACACGTAAGTTCTTCGGTGGGGTCAACGCACAGCGTTGGGAATTCCAGCCGCGATCTACAGCTTGTCGTGATAAAGTGGGATCATTGCTTACTGAAGAAAGAGAAGTTTCGGCTCGCTGGAGGGAGTACTTTATGGAGCTTCTAAACAACAGTGATGAAAGCAGCACACATGAACAAGAAGGCCAATACTGCTACTACGGAGAGCAGGACTTTGAACCTCTGAATCTGCAGTAAGTGAAAAGGGCCATGAAGACCTTGAAAAACAACAAAGCCCCCGGTGTAGACAACATCACTTCAGAACTCCTGAAGTATGGATGACCCGAGTTGGAGGAGGCTGTGTGTGATCTTATCGATGACATATGGAAGAGCGAAACTATCATAATTTCCATCTTCAGGAAAGGTGACAAAACGAAGTGCGAAAACTACAGTGGAATCAATATCCTTTGTACTGGCTATAGAGTTTTGTCTAATGTGCTCTATTTTCGGTTATTGAAGTATGCGGAGGAGATTCTTGGTGAGTACCAATGTGGTTTCCGGCCCGATCGGTCAACAACAGACCAAATTCATCTACTGAGGCAGACCCTGGAGAAATTATATGAGTATGACATCACCTTACACCATCTGTTTACTGAATTCAAACAGGCGTTTGACAGGGTTAGCAGACGCGCTGCGGCGCATAGTCTTGTTAGGCTGGGAGTACCTAGTATACTAGGGAGATTGGTGGAGATGACGATGGCTGATTCGAGATCGGTTGTATCCGTACAGAATATATTAACTGAGCCGTTCGATATTAACACTGGGATGCCGCAGGGGGGTGCTCTTTCGGCGCTGGTCTTCAACTTCACAATTGAATCTGTTATCCGTGAGCTCAACATCCGAGGACTTTTAGATCTCAACAGCACTCAGATTGCTGCGCATGCCGACGATATAGTGATCACAAGTAGGACACAATTTGGCATAACGAGGCATTTGCCGTCCTTAGTGGAACACGCCTCCAAGTTTGGACTGGCTATTAATGTGAACAAGACAAAATACCTCATTAGTTCTAGGCGCCCTTAGGTATTAGAAAATCTCAATATTGACGGGGACGAGTTTGAGGCTGTTGGGGAGTTGAAGTACCTTGGATCCACTATCACTGCCCAAAATAAGATCAAGGATGAAATCCGTCTCAGAATCCTGGCGGGTAACAGGTGTTTTTACTCATGCAAGAAATTATTAGCGTCAAAGTTGATTAACAGAGCAACCAAGCTGTTAATATATAAGACAATAATAAGGCCTGTCGTTACGAATGGATGCGAAACCTGGGCTTTAACCCTGAAAGAAGAAAGACAGCTTGCAGTTTTTGAGTGAAAAATCTTGAGAAAAATCTTAGGACCAGTCATGGAAAGCGATGGAGTGTACCGCATCCGTAAGAATCATGAGTTGAATCGCCTGATGGGCAACGAGACCATCGTTCGGTTCTGCAGGGCGCAGAGACTTCGGTGGGCAGGTCACATTGAGAGAATGCCTGATTCAAGAGCGACAAAGGCCATCACAATCTGGGTCCCTTAACAAAAAAGACCGCGCGGTGGGCCCAAAGAGCGGAGTATTGTATTGAGGAAGACCTGGCTACTCTAAGAAACAAGACCAACTGGAGACGTCCTGCCATGAATAGAGATCGCTGGAGGCAAATTGTGGAAGAGGCCAAGATTCACACTGGGTTGTAGCGCCATAGGAAGTAAGACTAGTAGAACATTTTTTCACACAAGTTTTTCGTTTTTAATTTTTCATAGTGAGCTACTGATACTACTAATACTATGAAAAATTAAACCTAAAAACTTGAAAATAAAAAATATATAAAAAGTTTTTTAATTTAAACGGTTTCATCGAAAATAATGTACTAAAAGGTAAAAATTTAAAAAAAAATTGTCTGATAAAAAATAAAATCGTTGGGCCCGTGTTTTTTTTTTTTATGGAATAGGCGGGCAAACGAGCAGACGTATCGCCTGATGGTAAGCGATTACCTCCGTCCATCTACACCTGCAACACCAGAAGCGTCACAAGTGCGTTGCCGGCCTTTTGGGGATGGGCGGGTAGGTAGGGGTAGGGGGATTGGGGTATGGGCCTCCGGTATCCTCACTCACTCGGTGAAACACAGCGCAAGCACTATTTCACACCGGTTTTCTGTGAGGCCGTGGTATCACTCCGGTCGAGCCGGCCCATTCATGCCGAAGCGTGGCTCTCCCACGGTAGTTCGGTGTTTCCATCAAGTCAACTCAGTTTACGCTACGCCCAACGATTTTATTTTTTATCAGACAATTTTTTTATTTATTTTACCTTTTAGTACATTATTTTCGATAAAACCGTTTAAATTAAAAAACTTTTTTATATATTTTTTTATAGTAACATTTTCAAATTTAATACACGGCGGTGATTTGAGGTAACCTTTCAGAAGTAGCTGGAAGGTTTTGTTTAGTGCAAAAGTCAACCGATTACGCCCACCCCACCGAGATATTAAGTCCAAGCATTCACTGGCCAGCCTCTCAAGCCCCGCTCTAGTATATGCGTATATGCGATAGTAGTATACTCTATCAGTAACAAACCGTCGTCTGCGTACGCGTTCAGGGTTCAGGTTCAATATTATAATAATTAAACCTTTTACTACTGCTTAACCTATCCAACCTATACAATAAATAAACCCCATTTCCTCTAACATCGCCCATAAACTTCCCCCCCATAAAATTATGACTTCCAAAATCAAATCCCCATTCAAACCTTTCTGGAAATTCCCATTGAGTACCCCATAAACTCTCATTAGTCACATTGTCGTGAAGAGATGATGATAAACCATTTACTGGCGCGCTAAAATGTTTACGAGCTTATCCATTACGACGATGCTTAAGATGCGAATGCTTCAATTCAAGTCGTTAAATTCAAGGTTATGAGTTACAATTAATGGGTTATGACTTGACTTAACAGATGAGTTTTAAGTCTTATTTGAAAAATGTGAATGACCTTATTAAAAGCGACTTTTAGTTAAGCTAGGTATAGCCCTTAAAATATAGCATGACAACTGTCATTAGTGTTATTTTAAAAATGACGAAGTACATTTCAGGTCAAAATGTTCGTATTTATAGTGATATCGACATGAAAATATAAAATATAATCTATACTAATATTATAAATGCGAAAGTTTGTAAGTATGGACGTATGGATAGATGGATGTTTGTTACTCTTTCACACAAAAACTACTGAACGGATTTGGATGAAACATTACAGTAATATAGCTTATACATCAGAATAACACATAGGCTACTATTTGCCGCGATAACCGACATATACGCGGGCGGATACGTGGGCAAAATAATATCGCTTGACGCTTGTCACAGAGATAAGCTGTATTTTAAGGACTGTAGGTTGTAATATATTGTGACAATTTATCGAATATTCGAATGAGATATTTACTGTAATAAAATATTGGCTGAATCCTATCAGCGTGCTATTATAATATTTCGCTTTGTTGTGGCAGTCTGGTTGCGTTGATGAGAAATAAGAACCAAAGCGAAACGAATAGAAAAATTTCAAATACCTTTTATACATGCTGAGGTTGTCTGGAAGAAATCGCAGTGAGCGATAAGACCACCGATTGTTACATTTATACATTTTGTGACTCATGTGGTTTCTGTTATTACCTATATGTATGCGATGAAGATAAAAAAAACTTTGTTTAAAAAAACCGACTTCAACTTATAATAACTTAATTTGTATGTGCTACCTATTCATAGGTTTGAAGTCGGTGCCAAGCCAAATGTAATAGTAGGTACCACACTCGCTATATTTCGAGACGAACGTCACCGACGCTTCGGTTGTTTTGTTCTACGCGAAGAGCAGCTATCCCTACTATTACACCTATTACATTTACCTAGTATCTACTATTACATTTTGGCTTGGCACCGACTTCAAACCTATGAATAGGTAGCACATACAAATTAAGTTATTTAATACTTTTTTAGTATTTGAAGTGGGTTTTTTTAAACGATTTATTTTTTTTCGCTTTTTAGTCTTTCTCAAGTCTCTTATCATCATTTCACCTAAATAACTTGAAAGAATACGACTAAAGGTAACATACATACTGTATAGAATCGAAAGGACTTCAGGTAATTTTTTGTAATAAAATCTCAAATGGACTATCTATAGGTTATTCTATAGGTTACTATAAATTCAAGTGATTTGAGGTAAACTGACAATATCGTTAGGACCCGTTATATATTATGAAATTAAATGATGTCCACAGAATATGAAGGCATGCAGACAATTACTCTTAACTTCATTCATGGTTTCCTTCGATTTTCTTGGGATCCCATCATCAGATCCTGATATGGTGGCCATGGGACCACATGGGGAGCATACCATTTCGAATACAAAAATTTTCAAAATCGGTCCACAATTGACAGAGAAATCAATGTACATACATAAAAATTAAAAAAATACCGATGAAATTGAGAACCTCCTCCTTTTGGAAGTCGGTTAATAAACAAACTTAATTTATTTATAGAAAACTAACGAAATGATGGACACCATATCTCAGCAAGCATAGTGTAGGACGTCCACAGGCCAATAGCAGAGGCATATATTATGTCCAGTAGTGAAACACAAAGAACCGCAAGCGAAATTAGAAATTCATAGGATAAAGTGACAAAGCAATCACTGATTATGAATCATTTTCCGATCGTGAATTCAAATCCTCCTCGTCCAAATATTTGTAGACATGAATATGTTGATATGTAGACATTAAAATGGGTGTACCTATGTGAGAATATGATTTAAAATCATCATTGTAACAAAAACGAATATGTAAATGAAGCATTGGGTCTTGTATACAAGGCACATTATTTTCTGATTTTGAATATTTATTTTATGGATTTTAGCCCCCGATGCAAAAAGGAAGGAATGTTATAGGTTTAACGCGTCTGTGTGTAAATCTATTTGTGAACTCTAAAATGGTTGGACCGACGTTGGTTAATTTTACAGACAATTTTCAAATTAGTCGTGCTGTAAATTTTAGAAACAGTTTGATTATTCTTTTTTTCAATTAACGTTCGTTATAAGTTTGTAGGTACCTAAGTAGGGTTGCTTATTTATTACGTTACTGGAACTGAATTTTAAAAATAAACTTGAGAACTTTTAGTACAAGCTATAATTAATTAGAAACTAGATGTCTGTATTAATTAACAGTTTAGAATCTAAAAGAACTGCTAACTTTCCTTCTTCGCTTGAAAGAACTTTGGACCAAATTACCGTTTCATTTTTCTCAAAGCATTCTTGTTGCAAAATGTTTTTCTTTAATTATATATATTTATTTTGTAACTTTGTAACCTTGTCACCCTCGTATCTTTTTTCTTAATACTTATAAAAATATAGTCTAAAGAGTGTTTTAATTTGATCTATAAACCCGTAGCATGCCAAAGCGTGGCTCTCCCTCAGTAAGTAATATTTTATTTCATGTAAAAATACGGGCAATAATTCAAAGAAAGGACATCATAGAGATAAATGGTATATACTATGCACCGTTTATTCTGTTTTTCAAATGTGTTCGCCATTTCTTGAACATTTATGATCCCCAAGAGCCTCGTGACCGCTAACATTGTAACATGTCTATATAAAAGCGTTAGAATCACATTTAGTTCAACCTCTAGTGTTACAACGTCATTGCATTATTCTGGTTTTACTAAGCAGAGTTTATTATGTGTAAGAGTGCATCATATCTAAGTAGACTAGACAAGTAGTTTACACTTCTAGTACCAAGTGGTACTAGAAGTGTAAACTTGTAATTAGCTCTTAGATGACTAATCGCCTAATTCTACTGACTTTTCTAACTGTAAGTTTTCCATGCTTAAATAATATTAAAATTCAAAATTTAAAAAACCCCCTACTCAAGCATTTACTCGAGTAATCATACGCCAATGATATTTTTGCAGACATTCGGTTATTCTTCCCCACTTTTACCCCCATAACTTTTAAACGACTTAACCGATTTTATGAAACATAACGAAAATGCACGTAACTAACCTTTCATCCAAAAAAAACTAAATTGAAATCGCTTCATGCGTTCGCGAGCTACGGTGCCACAGACAGACAGACACGTCCAACTTATAAAATCCCTCTTTTAGCGTCGGGGGTTAATAAATAAGTAAATAATTTTGCCTTCACCTTTTGTAAGGTGTTCGTTATCTTTTTTTTGTGAGATCCTAGCTAGATGGTTCTCTCACTGTGAATCTTATACTAAGATTAAACTCTAAGTATCATTTTTACCCGACTGCGAAAGAAGGAGGGTTATGTTTTTCGAGTATGTATATATATATATATGTATGTGTGTATATACTTCTTAACAATCAAAACAAATCATTCAGAATTTTACGCACAAATAAATACATTCTATGTCATAACAGTGTAATGCGTAGGCCTATTTGGGCTTATACAGTTACACTTTGATAGAGGGGGACGCCTTCGTACCGCTACTATGTTGTTCTATGACACTGATAAGACTGCTGACATGGGTTTTTTTTATGGAATACTCGGGCAAACGAGCAAACGTATCGCCTGATGGTAAGCGATTACCGCCGCCCATGGACACCTGCAACACCAGAAGAGTCACAAGTTCGTTGCCGGCCTTGTGGGAATGGAGGGGAGAGGTAGGGATAGGGGATTGGGGTATGGGTCTCCGGTATCCTCACTCACTCGGTGAAACACAGTGCAAGCACTATTTCACACCGGTATTCTGTGAGGCCGTGGTATCACTCCGGTCGAGCCGGATTAGATAGAACAAATGATCTTCCTTCCTTTACACACTAATATCAGTTTGAAACATAACTAAAATCTTCGAATATCATCAAAGTCTGAAGTAAACACGGCAACAGTTATGTACCTACCACACAATCTCTCGGAATTTGCATATGCAAGTAGGTGCTCATGGATACGCAATTTGAATACAGATTTGTCTTACCTCCATACGCCTTTGATCCTATAGGATAAACAACTGGTAACCACGACATGAGTAGCATTATTAACAGAGATTGTCATATACATTAATAACAAGAGTACGGGATTACTTGCTAGATAAGAAGGTAGTAGAGCCACGCTGATTTCAGCACGAATGGGCCGGCTCGACCGGGGCGGTACTACCCTCGCACAGAAAATCAACGTAAAATGACAGCGTTCGTGCTGTCGTGTTTCGTTGGTGAGTGCGAGACCGAAGGCCCAAATAGTCTAGTCAACAAGTTCCATACTTGTTGACTAGACTAAAAGATGCAGTAGCATCACTAGGCCGCCATGGTGTGGGTCACCGTGCTGCATTGTCTGCATTGAGCATGGTGACCACCACTCTTGGATTCTGCTTATGCTTTCCATCAGGCAGAGTAGAGTCATTTTGGCGGGCCAAACATAAAAAAAAAAAAAAAAAAGTGTCCAGATTAAAAGAAGGTCAATTCTTGCAATGAAAGTTCGTTCACAATTTATTTCTGATCAACCTGCAATCTTACAACTACCATGAAAGAACTTTTTGTAGTAACGTATTAAACATCCAACGTTAACTTTAACTCGTAACTGAAAATTACATCGAAAATATGCTGGTTAGTAATACTTTCATTTTTTCTACGAAAATACTTTTCATTACAGTTGCAACGAAACGATAAATGGCCTTTGAATGGATATTTGTATCTGTATCCCATGTATCTGGGGCCTAGTGTGTGTTTACTTTACATTAACACAACCGTCATGGTGACCGCAATAAAATTTTCGCTAATCGCAACGCCGAACGCGCTCGCTGTTGAAAGCCATTTGATGGTGAAAAACTTACAAGCGGGAGGCATCCGCTCAACTTTACAAATTTATAATAAACTAACTTTTTTTTTTTTACGTGTGGAAATCCCCTCGGACCTTCACCCGCGCCGGGGCTTGCGGCGGGGCGGTGTGTCGGACTCGAACCGACTAAAACCACACGGTGTGCCACTCTGCGCCTGTGAAGGGAGGAATCCGGGAACTGCAGTTATTAACACGTCCGGACCCGGACGCGCTTGCCCGCACTGAAGCGGGCACCGTCTGCTGTTAAAACTCTCTCTATTTAGGCGACGTACGGCACACGCGTACGTCGCCCCCTCGCGGGTGGCCACTAGAGCGGATGGAGGGGAAAGCCCGTCCCGACCATCCGCGGCCACACTCAGGGCGGCATGAGGCGCTGATAGGCGCGCCTCCGCCGCCCGGTTCGCCGGCGGCGGATTGGGTCCGAGTGGACATCGTCCTCCCGGGCCTTCTCCGCCACCTCCTTCTGCGAGATTACATCTTCGCAGAAGGTTGCGACCGCTATCTAAAACTGCTATCGCTACCGGCCATGGAGCGTATGACGGCCGGTAGCGAGAGATCTCCTCCGATGATTGCAGTGAGGGCCCGACGCTGCGGCGCCCAAGTGTGGTGCAATGGTCATGTGATGAACCATATTAATCATTCATGATGATGTCATGATATTCCTAGATTAAGAGTATATAATCCATGTATCTATTAGAATTAAGAGACTATTAAATCATACATCAAGGTATCAGGTTGTGTCACTCAACTCTCCCGAATCGAACCTTTATATGGCGACCCTGCCAGCGCGACGCAATGTTCCGCTAAAGGAATAAGTAATGTAAACATTCGAGTGATTCGTACAGTGAATAAGTTAAATATGAATAATAATTTGATTACTGTGTGAAGAATTTTTTCTACGTGTCGTAACTTTCGTTGGGTGGACAATTTTTTTTTTTGTGAATTTATCGTGTTGCAAAAATGCACCATGGGCAAGCAACAATCTAAGGAGCAAGAGCTCATAATAGCACAAAATGGTGCTGGGAATTCCGCTACCACGGACCAGCTGTTAAGACATGCAAGTAGCACACAATATATACTAATAATAATCTGCATTGTATTGGTTGTTGGAGGAGCGATATTGTTGAAGCGTTTCTATAAAAAATGCCACAGCAACTGGATAGAGCGAAGAATCAATGAGCATATGTTGCGAAGATCGTTGAGCTTGTTCCGTAGACAGGCCACTGGTGTTCCAGATGCAGGGACTTCTCCAGCGTGAGTACGTACATAGTGAGTGAAGTGAGTGAGTGAAGTGCGGTAACAAGTAGTATAACCAAAAATCGAGTATGTTTAAGTTTTTAAAGCTATGATAAGTTTAAATATCTTAACGCTATTTTACTAATATATCGAAAAACAAAATATTATATAATTAATTATAAAATATAAAACTAATATATTTTCTTTTTAATGTGATCATGTATGTGGTCAATTTTTTTTTCTCTACTTATTTTTCTTTGTAACGTCATGATATCGTGACGACTATATTATGATATAAAGTTATATGTTATGGCAAATGAAGCTAGGGAGATATTTGATAAATTAAAGTTAATTAAGGATTACCTTACCAAACTAGGCCCGAGTCGAAGGTCTCCTATTATAAGAGAAACTAAATTAAAGGAGACAAATGATATATATACACAGTTTTGTGCTTTACAAAATATAATTGATTTAAAGATAAAAAGTAAAGGAATCGAGAGTGTGGAAATTCATACTGTGACAGAGTTATATACAAAAATAAATAATTTATATTCAAAAATATTACAGCTTTGTTCGTATAGTACAGAGGATACGATGGAGAAATTTGACTTGAAAACTGCCATTGCAGTATTACCCGTAATGACAGAGGATATTGATACCACCAAACGATTAATATCAAGTATCGAAATGTATGACTCTATGATTGATGATAGTGGCAAAAAGCAACTAATACAATTTGTTTTAATGTCTCGGATATCCGAAAGCGCCAAGCTGCGCATGCGTAATAGTTATTTATCTGTTGCAGACTTAATTAGTGACATGCGTAACATATTGTTGCCCAAAAAGTCAGACACAGCGATCCAGAGTAAGCTGCAGCATGCGAGGCAAAATAACAAGAGTATAGAGGAGTACGGTAAGGAACTTGAACAGTTATTCGTCGATTTGACTATTACTCAGGTGAGCGGCGATCCCGGTGCATATCAAATTTTGAGGCCAATAAATGAGCGAATTGCGATTAAAAGATTTGCCGACGGCCTGCGTAACAGTCGACTCAGTACGATTATTGCAGCGCGAAATTATAGCACTTTAAAGGATGCCATTCAAGGTGCATTGGATGAGATGGTGCCGAATGCAGAAGGAGAACGAGTGCTGAGCTTCCAGCAGAACCGAGGTAGGTCAAGCCGTTACCAACGTGGTAAGCTTCAGAATAGTTTTAATAGGGGTGCGTTTAGAGTATTTTCAAATTCTCAGAGTTATAATAATCGTGGTCGTGGTACTAACTGTGGTCAAAGTGGAATTCGTAACTTTGCTAATTCATCTAATTTTCGCGGTCGCGGTGGTTTTCGTGGCCACACAACATTTCGTCAACCGGCGCGTCATCATCAGATTAACTTAGCCGACTCGAGTAACAACTGTAATAGTTCTGATTCCATTCAAAACAATGAAAGAAAGACTGAATCCGAGGACAGAAATTTGTTTTTTCGTGCATGAACATTTTTATTGTCAAAATATTAATTCAATTAATTTAAATGTATTTCAAATGTCCCGTAGTTGGTTACTTGACACCGGCGCGTCGTTGTCCATAGTTAGACAGGACATATTAGAGAACTGTAAGATTCCGTTCCATATAGAGCGTATTAAAATAAATGGTATAGGAGGTCACGTATATTGCGATGGCTTTGTTTATCTTAGATTAAGTTACGGTAATGTTGAGTTTGAGCATAAGTTTTATGTACTTAAAAACTTTTCTTGTAGAACCGATGGCATTTTGGGACAAGATTTTTTGAGTAAATTTAATTGTATTTTAGATTTTGAACAAAATGTTCTAACTATTAACTATAAGGTACCCGTTAGTATCCCGTTACAAATGGGGCAACTTGGGAAAAATAGTTACATGACAATACAGGCAAGGTGTGAAGTTACATACTTAGTGCAGACACACCTAAGAGATGAGTGCGTTATTATGCCTAAACAATTATGCGATGGTTTATTTTTAGCTTGAAAAAGAGCTCCTTGCTATTATTTGGTCAGTTAAATATTTCAGACCCTATTTGTTTGGTAAAAAGTTTATAATTAAAACCGATCATAAGCCATTACTTTACCTGTTTAGTTTCAATAATCCCTCTAGTAGATTGCTAAAGTTTCGGTTAATTTTAGATGAATACGATTACGTGGTTGAATACGTTAAGGGTGTGAATAATGTGGCTGCAGACGCGTTATCTCGCATCATTATTACGTCCGATGAATTAAAAAGTATTAATCAAAATGTTCTAAATGTCATGACTAGGAGTATGTCGAAAAATCAATCGAGTAGCAACTCTTCGGTCGATAAGAACAAAACAGATAATCGGTCTGATCAGCCGAGAATCGTTGAAATTCTTAGTAAACCGAAAAATTGTACTGAATTAGTAATTTCTAATTATGCATTAACGTCCAATGCTAAATGTACTAAAGTAAATGATTTTATTTATATACCATCAAAGATGTCAATTTATATAGACCCAAGTTCTCGATCATGCTCAGCGCGAGACGCTTTCGTGAGAGATTTGGAATCTATCTGTAATAAAGTATCAATTAATGAGATTTATATTCTGAAGAATAATAATAATGAGAAGTATATTAAATGGTTGAATAAATGTTGTGGAAATAATGACTGGACCGGTCCACGAATTTATATTTTAAAAGGATTAATAAGAATAGTAAATGATGATGACAAGAGAGTAGTACTTAATGACTTTCATTTGCTTCCCACGAGTGGGCACGCAGGTACTAGACGTATGATACGTAATATAAAAAAATATTACTTTTGGCCAAGAATGGATGTAGACGTGGCTGAATTTGTCAAGAAGTGTGACAAATGCCAAAAACAGAAGCATGCTTTACATACTAAGCAACCCATGGTTATTACTACAACTGCGCAGTCGGCTTTTGATAAAATATTTTTAGATATAGTTGGGCCCTTAGATAAGGATTATTATGATAACTCGTATATACTCACATTACAATGTGAATTAAGTAAGTATGTAGAAGCATACCCATTAGCAAGAAAAGATACCGTTAGCGTGGCTCGAGCTTTCGTAAACAACTTTATATTAAGGTATGGTATCCCACGTGAAATTGCTACAGACCGGGGAACTGAATTTATTTCCAGCACTATGAGTGAGGTATATAAATTGTTAAATATAAAACGAACAGTTGCTTGTGCCTATCATCATGAGTCGATTGGTTCTTTAGAAAATTCCCATAAATCATTGAATGCATTTTTGAGAATTCAAACAGATAATAACAGTAGGTATTGGAGTGAGTGGCTTCCATATTGGTGTTTTTCCTACAATACCTCTGTACATTCATCAACAAACTATACGCCTTATGAGCTTGTATTTGGTAAATTGTGTAACATCCCTAGAAATTTGAAAAATTGTACAGTTGAGCCTTTATATAATTTAGAAAGTTATCCTTTAGAATTAAAATTTAGATTACAAAAATCACAGTATGAAGCGCGGCAAAAATTGTTACAATCAAAATTGATACGAAAATGTAAATTTGATGCATATTTGAAACCTGTTATGTATAAGAAAGATGATTTATTGTTAATCAAAAATGAAACAGGAAATAAGT
This sequence comes from Diaphora mendica, assembly GCA_949125395.1. Taxonomy (NCBI): domain Eukaryota; kingdom Metazoa; phylum Arthropoda; class Insecta; order Lepidoptera; family Erebidae; genus Diaphora; species Diaphora mendica. The sequence continues at coordinate 36,899,550 of OX421312.1, forward strand.
TTGATAATGTGTATGATGGTCCTTTTAAGGTTTTAGATGATATTGATCCTAATGTTATAATCTTACGTAATAATAAAGAAGAAGTTATACATAAGAATAGGACAAAATTATATAATGTTTAAGAAAAAAAAAAAAAAAACCTAGTTTTTTTTTTTTCTGTTTTGGTAGGGCGTGTGGTGCAATGGTCATGTGATGAACCATATTAATCATTCATGATGATGTCATGATATTCCTAGATTAAGAGTATATAATCCATGTATCTATTAGAATTAAGAGACTATTAAATCATACATCAAGGTATCAGGTTGTGTCACTCAACTCTCACGAATCGAACCTTTATACAAGCGGGGCAAACCGCCAGCGTGTGCTGGGCCGAGTCCTCACTGCAGTCGCAGTGGTGGCAGGCGGGACTCAATTCCCTCCTAGCGACCGAGTGCAGGTACTTCCCGAAGCAACCATGCCCGGAAAGGACCTGCGTCAGTCGGAAGGAAAGGGTCCCGTGCTGCCGCCCTGCCCACTCGAGGATGACCGGCTGGAGAGCCTCCACGGCGGCAAAGCCAGCACGTGGAGTCTCCAGCCGGAACGACTATCTAGCCATAGTGGCTCGACGGGCGGCTTCACGCCACTCGCGTACCTCTTCGGGCGGAGGGCGGTAGCCATACTCCGCCCGATATTCAGCCACCCGTCGATAAACTTCGGCGAGCACTTCCGCCTCCAAATCCCACGGGGGTGTTTCGGCCAGGGCGCATGCCGCCTCGGTCGACACCGTGCGGTATCCGCGTATGGCTCTGACTGCCAATACCCTCTAAGGCCGCCAGAGGTAGGCCTTATTTAGGGCAGTCAGAGCCGCCACCCACACCGGTGCACCATACAGCGCCATCGACCGGACAACCCCCGTGTACAGGAGTCGCGTTGCTACGCTGGCTCCACCCAAGTTGGGCAAAAGTCGCCCAAGGGCGGAGGCAGCGCCGACCAGCTTCGGACCAAGCTGTCGGAAGTGCTCGTCGAAGAGCCACCTACCGTCGAGTATCAGGCCCAGATACCTCATCTGGGCCCGAACCGGTACGAGGACCGAGTTGACCTCTATGGAGGCACCGGCGGGTGGACCACGACGGGGCCCATGGAACAATAGGGCCTCCGTCTTGTCCAGGGCCACCCGTAAGCCCAGCGCCTCGATGCGCCCGACCACTAGAGAAACTCCCCTGGTGGCCAGGCACGCCGCCTCTTGGAAGTTCGCCCCCCGGGCTGTGACCAACGTGTCATCGGCGTAACAAATTACGCCCAGCCCGGGGGGGAGACGACCTCGCAGGACCCAGTCGTACCCCACGTTCCACAGGAGTGTTCCAAGGACAGACCCCTGCGGAACGCCGCACGACATGGGTCGCCGTCTCAAGACGCCCTCTCGGTCCTCGTACACGACGGTACGCTCCTCTAAATAGTCTGCCACTAGCCGCCTCAGGTACTCTGGCACCCCGTGGTAGTGGAGTGCTTCCCTGATGCAGCTAAATGGCAGACTATTGAAGGCGTTGGCGATGTCCAAGGACACCGCCAACACCACGCCGCCACAGCTTACCGCCTCTTCGGTCACGATCCTAAGGCGCATCACGGCATCGACCGTCGAACGCCCCCCTCGGAACCCGAATTGGGCGTCCGACAGGTCGGGGCCCACCTCGCTGAGGTGCCGGACGATGCGGGCAGAGAGTATCCTCTCAAAAAGTTTACCCGCCTCGTCCAGCAACACGATGGGCCTATAGGCCGCGACCGAATCGGCAGGCCGTCCCGGCTTCCTCAACAGGACCAGCTTCCCGCATTTCCAGCACTCAGGGAAGCGTCCGGACGCCAGGCTAGCGTCCAACACCTCCCTGAGGCGGTCCGACATATGGTCGAGGGCTCGGGCCATCACTCGGGCTGGAACCCCGTCCGGCCGGGGGGCGGTGTTCTTGGAACGAATCCGAAGAACAGCCGCCCTAACCTCCGATTCCCTAACGGGCGGCACATCGTCCTCTCTACCCCCGTCGTCTATGACCGCATAGGCCATCGACGGGGGTGTGTGCTCCGCCCGCTCAGGGAAAAGGCCCTCGACCACTTCCTGCAGGAAGCTGGGCTGGAGAGTCTCGGTAAGGGGGGGGGGCCGACGTGCGGAGCTTCTGACGCACCGCACGGTATGGGCGACCCCAGGGGTCACGGTCGAGACTCTCCAGCATCTCCTTTCTCTTTTCATCTTTGGCGCGGCAAATGGCCAGCTTCAGAGTCCTCCGCGCTTCGCGGTACTCCGCATGAAGCTGGTCCCGGCCACCGTCTCCACGGTGACGTCGCCTGCTGATAATAAACTAACTGACCCAAGCAACCTCGTTTGCGTCCAAACTACCATTCCCCGTTTAACCCCAAAAGGGGGTTGATTTTTGAAGATACATTATTAGTACACCTCCACACCGTCTATAGAGTATACATTTTAAATTTCAAGGCTCTTAATACAAAAACATAGGACTTTCATACAAACGTCTAACCCCCGTTTTACCACCTTAGGGGTCGAGTTTCGTAAAATCCGTTCCTAGCGGTTGTCTATACCCTATAAGGAACATACCTGATAAATTGCAAGTTTGTAGGATTGTTGTTATAGTTTCTAAGATTTCGTGATTAATAAGTGAGTGGTATTTCGCTTTTATATATATAGATTAAAATACACACATAGATATGTCAATCCAAATAATTTGTTTGACACAGTATTTTATACAGTTGAATAAAACTCTACGAATCTTCGAGAAATTCGGTCTCTCTCTAATATCTCTTTAAAACTCTAAAATATATTAATAAAAGAATATTCTGGCGGTGGTGACAGAATAAGGCTGTTTTATGTTTAAGACTTTGGTACAAATAAGACTGCCTCGTTGGTCTCGCGGTTGGCGTCTGCGACTGCTGATCATGAGGTTTCGGGTTCGATTCCAGGGTCGGACTAAATGTTTGTATGATCTACAAATATTCTTTTCGAAGTTTGGGTGTTTTCTATGTATAATGCGTATGTATTTACAAAAAAAAGTATATATGTATTTGTATCAGTTCTCTAGTACCCATAACACAAGCTCTGCTTAGCTTTGGACCAGATGGCGTTGTGTGTTAGATGTCCGAAATATTTATAGAAAAAATATTTATATAATAAATGTTTGCAAAAGCTTGAATATTCTTGAATAAAAGTTGGTCACGATTCAATATTAAAGGAAACTAATAAAATACTTTAAAACATTGTAAACCACATTTTCGAGTTTCTATTTTCGAGGTATTCGTCAATAAACTCTTGATCTGATCTGCTAGTTTCAGCGGAAACTTACTGCGTTTAAAAATTTTCAAGAATTCTGTTGCATTTGATTTTTATTATATTCCTGAAAATATTTGGGGACCTAAAACTACAGGAAAACCTGGCGATGTGCCAAGATCCAGGTCAGAAAACAACTGACATTTCAACAAGCGAAAACATGGGATTAAAACATGAAAAAAGTTTAAAGCATTTTCATTTAATCGTCTTGGTGCAGAGGTATACAATATTTAGATCTAGCAAGCTAAAATTAGGCTTTTTAATTTTATATCGTCTAATTTGGTATGAAGGTTAGTTGAAGACAACATTCTAAACTCAATGAATAAGTTAAAACATTCAACTATAGATTAGCTATTACTCAAGTACGACTAATTATCAAAAAATTAATTTCAATATTGTTTTCTATTAAAACTAAGTTGTTCTTGTAAAGGTTGAACTTTCATTGTATATCCGGACTAGTTTCTGGACCGGACAGTCTCGTTAGTGACTGCTGTTCTTGCGTTCGATTCCCAGGTCTTGTCAAAATGTGTTACAATGTGTTTTTTCTTACAAGAAATTCCCGAAACTTTTACTATACAATAAACAGAGTTTACTGAAAAGTTCAGCGAGAACCCATATTAGGTTAACGTCTTTGTTTGTTTCTGAAATATAAAATCTATATTCTTTATATATAAAAGCGAAATACCACTCACTAATTAATCACGAAATCTCAGAAACTATAACACCTACAAACTTGAAATTTAGCAAGTAGGTTCCTTATAGGGTGTAAACATCCGCTAAGAACGGATTTTACGAAACTCCACCCCTAAGGGGGTAAAACGGGGGTTGAGCTTTGTATGAAACTCCTATGTTTTTGAAGTGAGACTTGAAATTTAAAATGTTTACTCTATAGACGGTGTGGAGGTGCACTAATAATGTATTTTTAGAAATCAACCCCCTTATGGGGTTAAAACGGGGGATGGTAGTTTGGACGCAAACGAGGTTGCTTAGGTCAGCTAGTATATTATATCGAACAAAACAGATATTTGTTCTACCACTTCAGTTTGTGCGAAACTGATTGAAAATGACGAAATTGATATAATATTATTTACCAAATATAGGTTACTGATTACTCTAGTACATTTTGTTCTCTTAAGGTTTTATCGCATGGACCACAAAAAATTGATATAATTTTGTATATAAAATGATAATATTATTCCCTTTATAGTATAGGAGGGTAAAAGAGCAGACATCACACTTGATTGTAAGTGTCTTTATTTTGAGAGAGAACGCTTTTTGCACCATACCCTCCATGGTGGGACTCTCGGTTTACAAACTAAGCGCCTAGCGGCGACCTACCTCGGCAGTCGGGAGGAGATCCAGGAACCCATCGGTTGCTTCTGGAGTCCTCCTTGCCGTACCTCTTGACTGAAGAATAACCCGGCATGATCACGGTCAAGGACTATCAGCAACTCGTAAGTCATCAGTGTGTTTCCGCTCTTTTAGTACATCCAGCAGAATCAGGGTCGATACCTCCTGCAGGCTTCGAATCCGATATCCTTACATTCGCCTTCACAAAATAATTAACAATTTCATATTTATAGGATCTGTTTTTAATAATATGAAAAACTATTTGGTATTGATTCATTACTGTCACGATAAACATTGTTCGAGTGCTATACATAGCCTAAATACTCACATATCTTTCTATTGGTAAAAATTAAACTCTGCAATCTTACAAACTTTACTTTTTTATAATATTAGTATAGACAAACAAGCAAGCGGCTGAACCCAAGACTCTCGGGTGACTTGTCTGCCGTTAAAATATGGCAGAGAAAATATTTTCCATTGGCTCAGAAACCATTACAACTATCACTCAAGTGTTCCCGTAGGTACTTTTCATTTCGCACCAGCCAGCTATGATCGGAATATATTTGTCAGTCAATGTATTACTTCACGGAGCTTTTACAAGGTATTAGTTTAGTGTTACGTCATACAATATAGAAATAGCTCTTTATTTTGGATATACCTTCTGGGTATACACGCCCACTTCCAATTTTAGAGAAGGCTTAAGGAATATCGTGGCTTCAGATTTCACAAGTCAGATAAAAGATTATGTTACTCTTTTAGAAATGTATACTGCTTCAAAATATTTTGTTATATTGTGTACCTTCGTGCATACGCTGATACATATTTGCTTCCTTCGATCAATAATTTGATCGAAGTAGTAATCAGATAGTCTAGAGCCTGAAAAATATATAGGTCAAATCTCAAATCAAATCAAAATCATTTATTCATCTAAGACACCAAGTGACACTTATGAACGTCAAATTGAAGCTATAGTTAAAAATCATAGATCGACACAAACAGAGGCCACAGCATGTGCTGTATTGTCGAGGTAAGTTAGGCGAAAACACCAAAATCTACTGCCTGCCTGTGTCGATCCATAACTTCCAGTTTCAAAATGCGTAGAGCTCATGAGAAGAATACTGGCAAAGAAACTCATGGCTACTCTTTTTCAAAATCTGATTTTCAGTTACAATAGTGTTAGTATTATATGTAAGGTAAACAGTATGCAAGCTGTTGCCACCTGAAATTCCTTTTATTAAAAAGCTCCAAAATCTAACGCACAAACAAAAAAAACACTCAGTGATAACGTTGAAGGTTTGAGTCTATTAAACATAGAACAAAATAGAAACAAGGTGCACATCCACTTACATTCAGTTGCAAAATCTACTGATGAAAATAATTCTACTAATTCTAATAGGCTACTTTTTAATGCCAAAAAAGGGGCGTAATGAGTTGAAAGGGGGAAGGAAAGGTTGTATTAATGTTGTCTAGTCTAGGCTTATAATATAAGTTCATATTTAGTATCTTTCTGGTGGTTTTGAGTATTTCCCCGGCCTACCCAAATGTCCTGCTGGCGGTAGCGTCGCGCTTCGGGTCGTAACACGGACACGGACAGTCGGACTCAAAACTTTGGTCCGTTCTTTAAAAGGCCAACCCAGATCCTATTCTGTACTCGAATAGTTTTTTTTTTGTTTGTTTTGTAATCAATGTTCTCGGACTAAAAAAAGGACATCTCTGTGGTTTGTTTCGGCATTTCTTCCCAGAGTGAGTCGTAGGAAATGCCGGTCTCTTCTAGCTGTAAAGTCCGACGTGTAAAAATATCTGAAAAGATTTACTTACAAATAAATATCATTTCATTTCGTTACCCAAAGTCACTATTCTAGTAGTAGCTAGTAGATTACTAAACAGATACTTGATACCAGAACAGTATTGATCAATGTTAAACTGTCTCGATGGCGAATTGGTAGCGTATGCGACTGCTGTGCTTGAGGTCTCGGATTCGATTTCCGGGTCGGACCAAATGTTTGTATTATCTGCAGATATTTGTTTCGTAGTTTGGGTGTTTTCAATGCATAATATGAATGGATTTACAACAAAAATGTTATCACTGTTTTTGAAGGTAAATTTATTTAGCTGCTTTAAACCTTTTTTCTTCTATATATATTAGTATATAGATAATTTAGGGCCCGACAGTTTGCACAATAACAAAAAAAGCAGCCTATCCTTTTCTGTGCAGAAATTATATCGAAGAACCGAGGAAATCTCTGGGGGTGGTTAAGTCGGAATCGAACTGAATAAAAACCATACACCACCACCTCCGTCAACTCCTACTATGGTAATCTATTCCTTAAGTTTTGAAACGCAGATAAATATGGTTTAAATATTTGGTGAGTGTAGGTTTGTTATTTCTATAATTTACGAAAACTGCGCTGACAGAAGAGTACCTATGAAAAGTTGAAATCAAAGTAAATGAGTGATTAATTTAAAAAGTTTTTATTTAAAGACAAGCTTTTATTACTTGTTAAAAAATACTTTAAGCCGTTTCATTTGATACACATATTGGGTGGGTTCTTCAGAAATATGTACGCCGCCGTTGCCATGATAACGATATCATCGGCAAACCTTAGGTGCGATATGTATTCGCCGTTTATATTGATGCCCCGCCCGTTCCAGTTTAGAGTCTTGAAGACGTCCTCTAATGCATTTGCAAACAGTTTCGGTGATATCTCATCCCCTGTGTTACTCCTCGATGCAAAGGAATCTGTCTTGTTTGACTATTCTGTACTTGGACGGACATAGTTGCGGCATCATACAAGCTCTTCAGCACCTTGTTGTACCTGAAATCAACTTGGCACCGCTGCAAGGAGTCCAGAACAGACCAGGTCTCGACAGAGTCAAAGGCCTTTTCATAGTCCACAAAAGCTAGACACAGAGGCTGATTGTACTCCTGTGTCTTCTGTATGTGTGTATGTCTTCTGTGTCTATACTGTCATACTGAATGATAAAAGAAGCCATGATGAAATCTTTAATGAAAGAGGTATAATAACCTTAGACGAAAGAAACCCTAAGAAGTTCTAACTAAAATATTATAAGAATCATGGTGGACTTTCGACCTCTGGGCGATCACTAATAATACCTCCGGTGTGATTGTAGGTATTATCTAATTTATTAATAGGAGTTACAATAGTGCGTGGGAGAAAAAAGTCATGTGGTGTCGTGAGACACCAGATAGAAACGAAGTTTCTTATCATAAAATATAATAATTTATGCAACTTACAGATGGCGCTATACATTTTTTTTTAATCTTAAGGTTTTTGATTTAACGTTACGGACGTTTTTTACCGGATAGGTTACCTCTCCGCAACACCCCATAAGGAACTTCGTTCCAAATATTGGTCCCAAAAACAAGAAAACTAGCGTAAATCGACAAGTTGCTCTCAACATTTTCTTATATTTTTATAACTAACTAGCTGTTGCCCGCGGCTACGCCCGCGTATATATCGGTTATCGCTGCAAATAGTAACCTATGTGTTATTCTGATGTATAAGCTATATTACTGTAAAGTTTCATCCAAATCCGTTCAGTAGTTTTTGCGTGAAGAAGTAACAAACATACACACAAGATTTCGCCTATATATATTAGTGTGATGTGATGTGATGATAATTCATCTGCCTACACTAATCGCATTGACAAAATATTCTGAAAAGATATTATTAGACTGCCTGAGGCTAATTCTTGTATTGAGATTATACTCGTATTATAACTAACCAATTTATTCATAACGTTATATTATCTAAAAATTTTTTTTTTCTATATTTATCTTTTATCAATTTGGAATACCGAAAATATTACATTGTTTTCATGTAACAATTCCCTCAGGGCGTTACCGCTGCGAGATTTGCGGTGGGCGGTACGCGGAATCGAACAGACTAAAACCACACTGTGCGCTTAACACATAATCATACATCCCCAGTGGGAAATGAAATCAAGGTAACCATTAAACCCTATTGGTTTAATGGTTACCTTGATTTCATCATCATTATCACATCAACATACTTTAACAGTCTACTCGACATAGACCTCTCCTTAGAAATGATGTTTTGGTCTACGATACCACGCTGACCAGACGGGTTGGTATAGGGTTTATTTCAAGTGTCCCTTCTCTTTGCAGTGATGTTGTCCTGCTTAGTTTTCTCCCTTAGTCGTCTCTTACGGCACCCATGGGATGAGTGGATGATGACACAACGTATTCTCAATCCATCACCACACGTACTATACCAACAGACCACTCTTTTTAAATCTGTGGCGACTTTCACAAGAACGCAAACACAAGCACACTACAACGCCATCTACCGAAGTTACACTGAACTACGGAGTATACAACACTACTAATCCTGAATCGCGCAATAGAAGTTCTCACGCCAACATCAACCGTGGGAAAGCCACGCTTCGGTATAATGGGCCGGCTCGACCAGAGTGATACCACGGCCTCACAGAAAACCGGTGTGAAATAGTGCTTGCGCTGTGTTTCACCGAATGAGTGAGGATACCGGAAGCCCATACCCCAATCCCCCTACCCCTACCTCCCCCCCCATCCCCAAAAGGCCGGCAACGCACTTGTGACGCTTCTGGCACGCTTACCATCAGGTGATACGTCTGCTCGTTTGCCCGCCTATTCCATAAATAAAAAACCGTTGGGCCGTGGCCCACCAGGCATGATCACCTTGCCTGGTTTTTGTGTTGGAGGGACATGACGCACCGTTCCTCCACAAATCTCTTTTATTCACATTAGAAATTAAACAAAACAGTCGAAGTTCGACCGCCAGACAATGTCTTAAACAACAAACCAAGTTTAGATTCAAAACATGGCGTTATCGATTTATCATTATCATGGAGCTGCCCTTGAAAGTCCAGTAAACCTCGCATTTGATACTTTATTACGCTTCTAATAAACTCATCAATCATATCTGTTTAACTTTGTTCATTTGTACGGACAAGCCTTTTGTATACATTGTATTATTGAACTCATAACAAATATAAAGTAACTAAGTAATTGTACATTTTGTTAAGAGTTCATAACCGTGTCTATCAAGACAAGCAAAATACAAAGTACTATAATTTTAATGTAACCGTGGGAAAACCACTCGACCGGAGTGATACCACGGCATCACAGAAAACCGGTGTGAACCAGTGCTTGCGCTGTATTTCACCGTGTGAGTGAGGATACCGGAGGCCCATACGTCTACGCCGATACGTCTGCTTATTTGCCCCTAATTCTATATAAAAAAAATGTATGTATTTATATCAGTTGTCTAGTACCCATAACACAAGCTCTGCTTAGCTTGGGACTACTCGTATATTGCGATGTGTGTTAGATGTCCGAAATATTTATTTATTAACAGTTTATACTTCTGAAAGTGGATAGGAGTCTTAGCGAATTAATTTTTGTACACGTAAACCTGACCAAGCATTTTTTGGCGTGTGTATGTCGTACAAACTTCTATTATTGGGAGATTAAATATGCTATCGAAATAGCATATTAATCTCCCAGGCTCTCCAAAGGCATATTAATATCATCTCCTTTTGATGACTATAATTATATTGATAAGGATCCCTAATCTTTTCTAGCAATAAATATAGCCTATGTTACTCAGGGTGTATAGTATTGTTTAGTCAAATTTTGACTGCCTTGTTGGTGTAGCGGCTTATGACCTGTGATTGCGCACCACTTGTATACTATAATATCTCCTGCGTAGTTGGCTGGTCTCCGCTGAGACTGACGTAATCGGCTAGGAGAACATCTTTGTTCGTTCTCCCTAGTATGGGATTAGATGGTATTTTCTAGAATGTTTCAAGTTCTACCCCTTGTATCACTTTTTATTAACTGACTTCAAAAAAGGAGGAGGTTATCAATTCGACTGAATTTTTTTCTCTTTTAAAAAAAATTTTCGGACATCTAACACACAACGCCATCTAGTCCCAAGCTAAGCAGAGCTTGTGTTATGGGTACTAGACAACTGATATAAATACATATATACGTTTTTTTTTTGGAAATACATACATATTATACATAGAAAACACCCAAACTCCGAACATTTGCAGATCTTACAAATACTTGGTCTGACCCGGGAATCGAACGCGAGACCTCAAGCACAGCAGTCGCTTACTCTACCACATGCGCCACCGAGGCAGGTCTTTATGTTTGTTACCTCATAACTTTCGACTGGGTAAACCGCTTTTGATGATTATTTTTTATTTTAAAGCTGGTGCTTTCCGTTTGGTTTAAATTTTAATTATTCAATTCTATCATTCACTTATTTACTATTGACAAGTCCGTTTCTTTACTTTATGGACCGGTGTCAACAAATTTGAACTCTTGTGTTCATTCTCCCGTAGACGGGGCGCACGCTGAACATACTTTTGAGACTTAAGTACACTCAATAAAGCAGCGACGTAAAAAATATTTCAAGTAGCGAACTTTACGTTGTCTGTTTTTGTAAATTATGGTACTTCAGTCATGTCGTAATAAAATGTAATCCTATCTAATGCAACTGTAGTATCTACTTGCTAATTCTGAACCGTTTGTTTCGGCTAAATTTGTTATGGGGATACTTGAGGTTGGGAGACTGAAATCAGCTTTTACCTATGAAATAAACTTCAAGAGATTTCAAGATAAATTTTAATAGCATCAACTCAGAAAAAGAGACAGTAGTACTCTAACAAAACGACAGGGCAATCAATTTTCATACAACCAAGTCCTTCAAGATTTACCTCAAGTCTTGATAAACGACGGTGTTTTGTTCAACAAACAGACCGCAATCTTGACAAACTCCCGTTCCGATTCATTACCTGGAAGTAAATGAAACTTATATTGAAAATCTTGTTTTAAATTCAACAGTTGAAGTTAGTCATGTAGTTATTTGAACGGTTAGGGTAACATACTGCATTGTTTCAATACCTTATATGTCTTTAATGAATAAACTATAACATAAACATCCATGAGACAGACATCATCAACAACACATAATGTCCCACTGCTGGGCTCGGGTCTCCTCTCAGGAGAGCGTTAAGGCCATACGTCCCCACGGTGGCCAAGTGCGGCTTGGGGACTGGCAAGACAACCTTGTCGCTACGTATCTTAACGTTGGATGTTTTTAAGCCGCCCAAAGGCCTCCAACTAAGCTTCACGACTGTTATCCTATGATAACAATCGAGACCGACTGCTTAATGTGACCTCCTAATCACGAAGGCGCTCATGGTGTCATGCTACCAGCAGTTACCCATCCAGATACTAACCACGCCTACTAGGTACACACTAGGTAAATCGAATTTAGAGACAAAATTTAACATAATTTAGAGCAAAAATAATGTTTTTTTATGTCTAATAACATGAGGCCAGTTGTTAGTCTAGATTAAAAAAAAAACAAAGTACAGAAATCTTTACTAATTTGAGAAATTAACTTAAGTAGTCACTCTAAAACATTAAAAAGGACATAATAAAATTGAATTAAAGTTTTTGCGCCTCATTTGAAATATCTCGAGAGAAAAACAGAACAGCAATATACTACGCAAATTTAACTGTAATACCAAAGCTTTAAAGCATAAAATCTTTTAAATCGTAGAGTCAATATTTACATGTTGGCTACTTGGATATTCTGTCTACTTGGAGAAAACTTTTAAGCAAGTTAGAAGGAATATTATTACCATTTTATTTCAAAGACTATTAAAAAGGAATGTTCTGCTTTAGTTTGAGAAAATCTAAATAAATTATGAGTAGGAGGTCCTAATTATGAACTAGCTGACCCGGCGAACTTCGTACCGCCATATTTACATATCTGTCTAAGTTTCCCACAGGCAGTGTACAGTCGCGGACAAAAAAAAACATTTTTCCCGTTATCTTTTATTTTTTGTTATTGAATTACAACTAAGTACATATTTTGACTTTCATCCCCTCTCTCCAGGAAACCGTGCTGAATTTCGGGATAAAAAGTATCCTATGTTCTATCTCGTAGTATGAACTCAAATCATGCCAAGTTTCATTTTAATCCGTTCAGTAGTTTCGGCGTGATGCGCGGCCAAGATACAGACAGCCAGACAAAAATGAAAAAAAAAACAGTTTTGGCTTCAGTATCGATTATAGAGAGCCCTCCAAAAGAAATTTTCAAAAATCTTTAATGTACAGAATTGGACCTGTTACATTTTTAATATAAGTATAGATTCTTTTAAGCGCTATCCGGGGATACCCATACTTCGGTATATTTGGGCCAGGCTCGATCATAGTGATGAAGTTAAAGGTAAAGATGATTTATTTGCCTAAACATATGTACAATTTGGTGTCACAGGTTTATTTGATGTTTTTTTTATGGACCAGGCGGGCAAACGAGCAGACGTTTCGCCTGATGGTAAGCGATTACCGCCGCCCATGGATACCTGCAACACCAGAGGCGTCACAAGTGCGTCACCGGCCTTTGGGGGATGGGGAAGGGGATGGGGGGAAGGCGGTTGGAGTATGGGCCTCCAGTATCCTCACTCACTCGATGAAACACAGCGCAAGCACTATTTCACACCGGTTTTCTGTGAGGCCGTGGTATCACTCCGGTCGAGCCGGCCCATTCATGCCAAAGCGTGGCTCTCCCACGGTAAATGTTAATTCTACACATGCAAATTATTTTTAGATATAGACATGCAATTCCATGCAATTTAACACAATTCAGAGACATTACAAAGTTATTCAAGTTTATTTTCAAGTTAAATGGAGAAAAAAGAGTGAAAAAGGAAAATTCTAAAAGAAATAGAGTCCAAGAGAAATTAGATTATATGACTATCATTAAAGAAGTCATCCACGGAATAACTTGTTTAAAAAAGAACTGTAAGATTTTTTTCAATATTAATGAGTGGTCACCGTATCCAAACCCAGCTGAAAAGGTAGCAATGCAGCACTTTAGGCGGTAGTTACTATCAGGTTCCCTGTCTGTTAGACTTGTTTACCCTTCATATATTAGAAATACTGATTAGTACATACCTATTGTTTGAACCTCGATGTGAAAAAAACACCATCGTGACCGTTTCATTTTCCCGGTTTTCTAAATTTCATTTAAATTGTGAGACTTGTATCAATACATCATTATTTACTGTCGCAAATGAAATATAGTCATTTTTATTTGCATTTTAAAGTCATGTTATTGCTTACAATTTACTCTGCTTTTATGAACTGAGTTTTCATATTTCAAAAGAAAACTAAATCTAAAACAATATAACTGTATTGGGAATTAGTTAAAGACCTCCTAAAAGTATATCGTCTGGCTACCTTCATGATTATCAAACATTTCACAATTGTATCCAATTTACTTACATTCTAATTCATTAACAAAGTGATTCTTACTTGACCTTCGTACTACAACGCGAGTACTGTATAGTATTGTATGTGTAATTTTGTGTCTAATTTCTCATAACAGTTTAAGATTTTGACAATATTTTCTCGTGTTAGACTTTCCCAAAAGGAAGAAATTCGATTTTTTAAGTGGAGCGACTTGCCTCTGACCACCTCAACCCAAGTACTAGACGATACCGAAGTTCTATAGAAATACTGTTATTTATTGACGTGTTTTACTAACGATTGCCACAGGTATACTTAAGATAACCGAGACCTACGGATTAACGTGCTCTCCGAAGCACGGAGGGGTCTAAATATGAGTTAGTGATGTGTGAAGAAGTAGACATTTTAAAATTTGGTAAAGTAGTGAGAGGTTATTATATATTAAGTAGACAATAGCGCGTCTCGACAACAAGCTTAAAAGCTTGGCGAGTATTTAATTTATTGTCATATGTAAAATGTTATTGTTTACATAAATAAAAAAATGCTAATAATCACTACCAGCGCACGTGTTTCCCACCCACTATGATCCCGGGCCCTTTAAGCGGGCCGTGAAAAAGCATCTCACTAGGCCGCCATAGTATAAGTCACCATGCTGCATTGTCCTTATTCGCATTGAAAATGGTAACCACCGCTCTTGGATTCTGTTCATGCTTTCCATCAGGCAGAACAGAGTCATTTTTGCAGCTAAAACATAAAAAGAAACTACCTAGTTTACCACTGAGCCACTAGAGCCTCCAAGATTTTTATAATATACCTTCATAAATTATACTTATCTGAATTCTTTCAACTGACTTTTACATATTAGTGCTAAGTCATCATTTCACAAAAAGATCACAAAGCAGGTTAACTTACCTAATATTCAAACCATCAAACGAGGTATCTAATCCCATTTCTGATTGTAATTTGGTAAAAGATTTTACCCCTGTAAACCTTTGAGCCGTACCAACAAATGCCAGGGAATTCGCAATAAATTTTAAATCAATATTATAGGCTACATAAAGGTTAGCTGATAGGCTATCGTTATTTCTTACAAAGGTTAACTTTAGTCATGGTATAAGTGATAAGAACAATGTGACTGTTAATATTAATCTAAATGGGATTGCTAATGCAATACTCTCTGTTTAAAAATTTTTTTGTTAAAGTTCAGGATCCCAATTATTGAAATAGAAGCTGACCTGGTTTGGCAAGTTGACATCTGAAATTAAAATTTTAAAGCAACTTATCCACACCCAATCATTTAAAACTTGGAGTGATACCCAGGTCAACGTGGAACTGGGCATGCAAACTATTGCCAACTAGTTGCAACTAAATCTCCTTACTCTAAATATTGGAAAAACCAAAGCTATAATTTTTTATGTGTCAATGCGATCATCGCCCAAACTCGCGATGAACCTAAGACTGCACTCTTGCTTGGCGCTGGAAAACTGTCAATGCCCTTTAATTGAACAAAATAACTCCATAAAATACCTTGGAATCCACCTGGATAACCAGCTTACATGGACCACTCATCTCAACGCACTTCACACTAGAATTAGAATGCTTGTGCCAATCTTTAAGTGTCTGGGTAAAATTGCAAATGAGAAGACCCTAAGGATGGTTAATTTTTCTCTTGCTCAATCAATTCTTACTTATTGCATTACTGCATGGAGAGCTGCTAATAAAGGCCATATGATTAGAGTAGAAAGAGCACAACGTGCACTCCTTAAAACTGCATACGGCCGGTCGTATAGATACCCTACTGACGCACTTTATTCAGAACTGGGATTGCTCAGAGTCCGACAATTATCTATTCGACTCATCAATTATCTGTCCGTCTATTATAATCTCCATCACGCTGCGCTTCCACAAAACTGCCCTGAGCATTGCCACACTCAGTCGCTCAGGACGTAGGTTAGTGTGGAACACCGTGATGTGTTGTAAATCAATTGGAGGGAGAGTGTACGGATTTATGGGCCCCTACTTGTACAGGAAAGTTAACGCCAAACTAGATATTATACAGCTAACAAACCACTGCTGTAAAAAAAAGGTCTACAAATAGCTGGTTGAGCTTGACTATGACAGCACTGAACGACTTTTGAAAATCATACGATAACATGCACACAAGTAAACCATGACACACATACACACGCATACATACATGCCCACTCCCATCCACATAAATACATACACACACTCAGGTACATACACTCACACACACACACTCTCGCACATTCGATTGTGCATTACCCAATCACTAACACTCGGTATATTTGTAATATTTGCAGCACTTCCTACATTGTTTATTTTTGGTTTTTTGTTTTATTTGTTTTTTGTTTACCTGATTTCAAATTTTTATTGATTGTTATTTATTACTTTTCTTTTTTGTTTACTTTACTTAATTACTGTGTACATTTTTTTTTGTTCACTTTTTGTTTTATTGTATAACGTCTCAGAAGGCGGCTGGACGGAAACAGACTGGATCCCACGACACAGGGAATCCTAGTGTGGGATCTAGGGATCAAACCATGTATTTGTTTAATTTTGATACAATAAAGAAATTATTATTATTATTAATCATTGTTATTGCCTCCAAATTTTCACTATTGCTGCAAGCAATATTTAGTTTTTTAATTAACACAATTTGAGACACATCTCATAATCGATTGTTCCTAAAAGAAAAGAAAGCTTTTATAACAGTAGCTAATGAGCATTTCAATACAAAACCATCCTCCCCAGATGGCCCTACTGGCCGTGTGAGGAAGATTTTATGCACGTATTATCAAAAAAGCATTTCCACATTATGTAACCATTATAAAATCGTCAAGATTTATTATTACACACAATGGGTATAGAATACAAGAATTATATATTTAATATATTTTGATGTTATTAAATATATTATACTCTGTCCATTCGTTTCTTTTCTTTTTGACAGTTCAAAAAATTTCTAAATTAGTGACGCCCTCACACATTACCGATTCGATAAGCGATTTTATTCACGAAGAACTTTCAATCGATTTAATTAAATATTTTTAGTTTAAATATTAATTATTCCTTTATTAGTTTTTTATATTATGTAAAAATAAACAAAAATATTAATAATAAATTAGTAAATTATATGAATGAACAGAGTTATTGTTCTTTACTCTTGTTTTGATCCTAAATTCCAAGATTTCGTCTTAATTCCTTGCGAATAAGCATAGATACTATTTTTATTTCCTTTTTTTTTATGAAATTTAATTTATTAAAAATTAAAAAAAAAAAAAAAAATTCAAAAATACTTACATGAAGTCAAATTATTTTTATCATATGATCGATTTATCATATTTCAAGTACTGTTTTATAGTCTGTGGTTGTTTGTTATGCATATGCCACTTCACCAAAGTACCGCACCGTCAATAAAGTACGACATTACTGTAGTACATTATTCCGAAAAAAAAACGGTAATTTATAGGCGTGAGCTGTCAAAAAGAAAATAAACGAATGGACAAAGTATAATAATATTATCTCCATAAACATTGATTAGGTTTGATACTAAGTGGCACATATCTCTCACAAAAAATATTATAATATTCAAATAGGTATTTGGTTTCACGCCATCACTTAACCATAACAGTCGAAGTAACATTTTGTACGTGTACCTTGAACCATTTTTTATGACGCATTCAATTCACTGAAATAATATAGCTGTTCTTTAGATTTAATAACATGCCTCTTCATGTCGTTTCAGTGGAATACACATAAAAGTTTAACGTTAATAATGTTGATGTTATTTCTAGTTCGATGTGTTTTACTTTTGGAAACTTTTATTTCTTTTTTTATTTTTCAGAAAGACAACTGCACTATGAGTTCTGCATCGCCGGACACTCAATAAATATACATGAAATTGACACAAATAAATTAAATTAAAAAGCTTATTAAAACAAGCTTTTACTGGAATGCCTCGAGACGCATCAAACGAGTCCAAACTCGATCATGTTGCGACGTTTCTTTACAGAGTTCCTATGGCCACTTTCCAGCTCCAGCATCAGATCAGCTCCATGTCATTATAATATTGTATTGTCAGGCTGTATACATCCGCTTGCAAAAGTTCAGTGAAATCGGTTGAAGATATCTGCTTCAAAATTGAGTTGCAAGATTCCACCTGAACATACAAGCATACATACATACATTGCAAGTTAATTAAAAGCTTGTAAAAACACCTAACTCAGAACAAAACTTTGTGGGTCACACAAAGTTTTGTCCCATGTGACAATCGACACCACAGCACCGCCGTGACCGCTTAAAGCACTGTGCCATGCCATCAGTTATTTAGTATTTTTCTGTGATGTTTTAAGATACTAAACTCCGAGTGTAATCATGTACCTTACCATAGAATCGTATATATTGGGAAGTTCTACATTCTAGTAAAATAAAACATTTTAGGGCTTTCATGTTCATGTCCGAATGTGTGTATAGGTTCATATTATATTTAATTTGGAAAACTAGTTTTGTGTTGATATTATGTCGTGCAAGGACGCGTATCAGGTCCCTCCAACACAAAAAGAGGATCCCCTGACTAGGTGAGTTGATCAGGCCTAGCGGGCCGCTGCCCCGTGGTTGATGGTGGGAAGTTAAATAAATGCTAACCACAACAAAGTGTCATGTCCCTCCGACCAGGTGAAGTGATGAAACACCCAGGTAAAAATGGAATATACATTTAAAGTGAGTTGTAAATTGTACAGAGTTACTAGCTGACCCGGCGAACTCCGTACCGCCATATTTACATATCTGTATCAGCTTCTCACAGGCAGTTTAAAGCCGCGGACAAAAAAAATGACTTTTTCCGTTAAATTTTAATTTTTCTTGTACACAAACCTTGTCCTAACAATAAGGAACACATAAAAAAGATATATTTAATTGGGTGCAGCCGATCGGAAGTTATGTGCGTACATGCATTTCGGCGATTCAGTTTTAGGGTTCCGTGCCAAAGGCAAAAAACAAACAATAAACTTTGGGGGTCCTCATACATAGAAGTGAAACTCAAATTTTTTTTTTTTATCAAACCCATATATCTATAGATGGTTCTTGAAAAATTATTTTGAGGTTTTTAATATCATTTTGTTCTAAACTGTATAGTTTGCGCGAGAGACACTTCCAAAGTGGTAAAATGTATGCCCCCCCCCCCCCACCGTAACTTTTAAAAGAGAATGATAAAACTAAAAAAAATATATGTGATGTACATTACTATGCAAACTTCCACCGAAAATTGGTTTGATCGAGATCTAGTAAGTAGCTTTTTTTTAATACGTCATTAATCGTAAACCGCAGTTTATTGATGAAAGTTACAACGAACTACAAGAACTTTTATATTATGTTACTTGCTGCTTCGGAACCCTTCATGCGCGAGTCCGACTCGCACTTGGCCACTTTTTATATACGAGTATATAGATAAGGAAAAATAAATATTTTATTGCAATAACAAATAAAAAAGCTGCGATAAGTCCAATCACGTAAACCTAAAATCTCTATTGGACTCAGTCGTGCAGGAAAAAAAGTAATTGGGTGGTACTGGAAACGGAGAATACAATTTCCATGTAAATTGATATGTCCGTTTGTCATAAAATGAGAATAAAGTATTTGCTTTAAATGAGTTCGCGCGGCTGCTGAAATGATCTCAATCTATTTGAATAAAACATCAGTAAAGTAAGGAAACTTTTCTGAAACTAAGAGTACACAGTTTTTCTAATACATTTACCTGAAATTCTAATAATGGGTGAGTTGTGGGTGAGTGAAATTTTGGACCTGTCAAAGTACTCTTCTCTATCTGATGGAAACAGTGAATAGAATGCAAGAGTGTTGGTCACCATCCTTATTACGAATGCAGACAAAGCAGTATGGTGACCCACACTATGGAGGCCAAGTAGGATGCTTTTTCACGCCCGGTGTCAATACCGTGACACGGCTTAAAAGAAAGCGTTAAGTAAGTTATGTCGCTTTTCACCGAATGAGTAACCGGAGTCAAAACCGTTTTCTGGCTTACGTCACACATGTACTATTTTAAACTATAGTCTATCTCTGTACCAAATTTCATTCAGTCCCGTTCATCTGCTTTCGCGTAAAAGAGTAACAAATATCCATCCTTACAATCTTTTTCATTTCTAATATTAATAAGATAAGATTATCAAATGCAAAAACATCAGTTTGATTAAATTTATCAACAAAGACAGACATAGAATCACATACATTATCTCTGTTTATATAAATTTCAACTCAAGCCGGTTTACGCTCGAATAATGCCTACCGGCGTTTGTACTAAATTGTTTTCTTCATAAAATTGGGTGAATTGAAAACAGCAATTTATTACGGGTACTAAAGAACTGTTCTCATTAATTACTTGCAAGGATTCTTCGTAAACATCTGTTTCTATGTGGCCATAATTAGAGCGATAAGAAAGTTAGAAAACATATTCTACTTGCAACCCACCCCGGCTTCATACCGTTGTAATCGATGTTGGTTCTTCTGCCCATGCATTTTAATTCTCTGGTGCCTCTTGATGTTTTCATTCTAATGATATGCTATAAAGAACAATTTTGGTCTACATTAAATCTACAAAATGTCTAATCCACAAAGTATTTCATTGGATGATGATTTATGTTATAGTGGTTTTTTTTTTTTTTGAAAATTTTATTTTAATCAAATTTAATAATTAATTTAAATTCCTTAGACGCCGTCATTATGGCCACACCCTTAACTATAAATTTACATACTAAGTCGCAAGTCAGCGGAAATATCGTCACAATTAACATGGAAATTTTATAACGCGAAAAGAAAAAGCTTTTATACTTCCCTCATTGAAATCTTTTTGCTACGTCATATGTAACATTAACCTAGTTACTTTTAACGAGGCCTTTATATACGAGTAGAATACTTTTATATATATATATACCTGCCAAAATGACTCTACTTAGCCTGATGGAAAGCATGATTACAATCCACGAGTGGTGGCAACTATCTCCATTGCGAAAGTGGACAATACAGCATGATGACCTACACTATGGCAGCCTAGTGAAATGCTTTTTCACCTTTTGCTCAAAGACCCGAGATCGTAAAGGAAGGTAAACTCGTGCACTGGTAGTCAGTTCCAGGTAGTGAACATTCTAGCAGCTTCTCTATTGTTTGCTCTACAGGACAAACCATGGGAGATTCAAGCCTTGGTTATGTGGTTCGCCTTGAGCAGTATGATACAATAAAGTCACAGAAAATTAATACCAAGCAATTGCTATCATTAAGTGATTGTCGCTACCAGAACCCAAACCTCCTCCCCTAAACTCCAGATGGGGTTTGAGGACCGTTGGTTATAACTACCGCTGTTAATAGACACATGCAACTCAAAATTCGTAAGTATAGTACCGGTCTTGTCCCAGTGAGAATCAAGAGGTCTTTATTCTGGTGGGAGCCTTAGCCACAGCTAACTCACTGGCTTGGTCAAAAACCATCAAAAGAATTTCACAACACCAACAGAATATTGTGCCACAAAAATCCGAAATAAAAAAAAAACATATAACAGTTAAAAAATGTCTGAAATTGTCAGTGTTTACGTGTAAGCCGTGAAGGCAGAAATAAAATTTAAATAGCTAGTTCTACTGTCAAGAATGTATACATACAGTCCTAAGAGAATAGGTTGCGTGCTCCACTATAGTAATTGAGTATGAAGTGAATATCGTGTCACTAATAATAATTCTAATTATTAAGTGCTGAGGAAATACCTACCACTTGTTTAAGAAAGTTTGCCGAAAAATTGAGAAACGAGAGAGTTTCGTTCGAGTTTTTTTAAACACTTAGCGTATAATTGTATCACTTTGTTTGCTTTTTGGATTTTTTAAAGAATTTTGTAGTTAATTAAAAAATGTTTAATGATGTCATAGTCGTTTGTATTAAATCAGATTCAGTTAATTATAGAACAAAGATCGAAGAAACTATTCTGAAGCATAGTAAAAAGACGACGCGCTCTGACTTAGTATATTTTTTTTTTGTAATAACACATTCCAACCGGGAATTTATTGTTTGATTCAAAATGATGCATTAGACTAGTGGCTACTGCCTTATAAATCATCAAGCAATTACGAACAAGTCAATGAAAGTATTTGAGATAACAAATATCTGAAATAATTTCCAAACATCAAAACATTATATTGCTGTCTACCAGGCATGATCGGCTTATCCGGAAATATATCAGTCCCCCTGGCTAAGTTGCATTCTACAAACGCTAATATTATTAGAAAACTAACAAGTGTTTTGGAATGACGTCTCCCAACGCTAATTCACGTCGTCAAAACAAAATATTAACCAATAATATAAGAAAATAGAGACATTAGCGATTGTAGAAATATAATTAACGTGAAACACTTGTAACTTGACTGAGTAGGCAGATGTCGCACACAATTCTCGACAAATTATGTGTGGCTTTCTATCGAGAACACAAGGTACCAATCTAACACAATTATTGTATTAATAAAGGACCAGGGGAATTCTATTATTCCCTTACTATACTTATGTAATAGAAGACCTTGGCACGTCATACTCACACATGTAATTGTATGGTGAAATGTTTAAAAATTCAAAGTAGCATGTATTACTCATACATTTATGTATATTTATAATAATTTGACTGCACGTTTGGCCTAGTGGTTTAACGGTCACCATGCTGTTTCCTACTTCCCCAAGTGTTGTGGGTTCAAATCCCACTTAGGACAACACTTTGTGTGATCCACAAATTGTTGTTCTGAGTCTGGGTGTTCTTTGTATCCGTTTCATGTATGTTAATGTATGTTTGTAAAGTCCACCGCGACACAGGATTTATTACTAATGCGGGAGGGAGTTGTCTTTTTTTGAAAAAGAAAAAGAAAGAAAAAAACTTCACACTGCTCACCTACAACCGTTTTTTTTATTTATGAGCCTATCAAAGTGACTGTACTCTGACTGGTGGATAACATGAGTAGAATTCAAGAGAAGTGGTCACCATACTCATTGTGAATGCAGACAATGCAGCATGGTGACACACACTATGGTGGCCTATTGAGATGCTTCTGTATCATATGGTCTAGAAGTTTAAGTAAGATTTATCAAAGATGTTTGTCATGTCGTATAAATATTATAACTAAATATTTTTTTACAAGCTTTTTATTAACTTGCAATGTATGTATGCTTGTATGTTCGGGTGGAATTGGGCAACTCAATTTTGAAGCAGAAATCTTCAACCGATTTTGTTGAAATTTTGCAAGCATATGTATACAGCGTGACAATACAATATTATAATGAGACGGAGCTGATCTGATGCTGGAACTGGAAGTTGGCCATAGGAACTCTGTAAAGAAACGTCGCAACATCATCGATTTTGGATTCGTTTGATTCGTCTCGAGACATTCCAGTAAAAGCTTGTTTTTAAAAAGCTTTTTAATTTTATTTATTGGGAAATCTAACACACAACGCCATCTAGTCCCAAACTAAGCAGAGCTTGCATTATGGGTACTAAATAACTGATATAAATACATACTTTTTTTTGTAAATACATACACATTATAAATAGAAAACACCCAAACTCCGAAACAAATATTACTAGATCATACAAACATTTGGTCCGACTCGGGAATCGAACCCGAGACCTCGAGAACATCAGTCGCATACTGCACTACTGAGGCAGTCCTTTTTTTTTTTTTTTTTTTTTTTATGGAAAAGACCGGCAAACGAGCAGACGTATCGCCTGATTACCGGCCTTTGGGGGATGGGCGGGGAGATAGGGGGAGGGGTTGGGTTGGTATGGGCCTCCGGTATCCTCACTCACTCGGTGAAACACAGCGCAAGCACTATTTCACACCGGTTTTCTGTGAGGCCGTGGTATCACTCCGGTCGAGCCGGCCCATTCATGCCGAAGCGTGGCTCTCCCACGATTTATGTATGTTTTTGGTTATTTGGTGGTGCTTGATTAGTTTACACATGTGCGGCTATGGCGGATACCTGATAAACAAAAACTCTTCAATTTAGGGCACAAATATCCGTACTAGTTCATACTAATATTATAAATTCGAAAGTAAATCTATAAATCTGTCTGTAATGTTTTCACGGTTAGCCGTAACAACTGTACCGATTTTATTGAAATTTGCCATGGAGATACTTCGATTCTTTAGGAATGGTGGAGGCGAAAGCTAGTTATCTATATATTGTAGGTTTTAATGTTCCGCTATTATTTAAATATCGGTCCTAAAATGATCATGAAGAAAATTATAAGATCCTAACAAAACTATATTTAGTTCTAACTAACCATGTTATCTCAGAAAGGATCTATATTTTGTTGCTTTCACTTCAACAGCCAATAATAACAAACACATTCGACATTCCAAACAACCTAAAAAAAAAAACAGACCGACTACGATCACGATCTGCTTAAAAGCAGCAGACCGAGATCAGCAATTATTAAGGCAGTCGAAAATGAACTTTAATACTAGTGACATATAGTGCATACAGATGGCCTGAGGCCAATTGGTACATATTTCTCTCGTTCACTCGTGTTTGCTCTTTATCACAACAGTTGTAAAATTTATTTTTTAGTGTCTTAAAAAACCTCTCTACTGGGCTCCTTTTGGTGTGCGATGTCCCTAAGAAGTTATAAAATCTATACGTCCATGACAATTCGGGAGAAACTGTATTTACATATAGCCAATCTGGCATAATACCAATATATTAGCTTGAATATGTCTCGAGGATATATCTAGACAGTATTTTCTTTGATAAACAGAAATTATTTAGATGGTTTTTCCTCTTTCTGATATGTTTTTGAGTTTTTAAAACTTATCTGCTTCACGACTAAACCGCTACATTGATTTAAATAGAACTTACAATGGCTTCGAAAAGCCACTTTAACCGACACACACAGGCGGGCGGAGCCGCAAGGAAAGCTATTGTGAATAACATAAAAATTCAACCGAAATCTAAAAGGTACTTTTAAAGCTACAAAATTTACCTTAATAAGAAAAAGGGAATAAATTATTTCAATCCCATTTTACATCAATTTAAAAGTTGGTAATCAACCTAACTTCTAGACAACCGTCCACCGCATCCGACGTTTAGAAACGATTTGCTAACGTTTTAATATTTAAATTCTTTATCCTAAAGAATTCAAAATGGATGCCCCTTATTTCAGAACGGAGAAATTTTTATTTCCTTCATTAACTAACCAACATTTCCCTGGAGAATAAAAGTAATAAAAATATGAATTGAGTTTAGACATTGGTGCTAATTCCGTTGCTTGAAGACTTTCTAAACCGAACTAAATTCCCTAAAAAATAATTTTGTACTGCCAAACGACGTTCTAAATGTCAAAACTTGACTAAAGAGTCTCGAATAATAATATGCACTCATAAGAGATGTGTAGAATTCGCTTCACTAAAATAAAAAATACAGAGTTTTAGAGAAATTTTAGTTTAGTGACGCAACAACAGATTCAGCACTATTGACATTTGGCTTCCTAAACTAAGACGATATTTCTGCCAAAAATGTGAGCATATAAAGGTCAAATCTACAGTGGCCTATAAATTAATTACTTTTACTGAAATTACTTTTCTTATTTCTCTTATTAACTTCTTGCCTTTTTCCTAATTGAAATTCGTAATTCCTTGGAAATGTAGTCGATTTTGGATGGACCAACAGAAGAAGTTAGTTCGGAGTAAAGAACCACTCCTAACCTAAAAATTCATTTACAAATATTAATATTATATTATATTATATATATATATATATTATATATATATATATATATTGTATATATATAACCGATGTTGGTCCCCCAACGCGATGTATTTTTTTTAGAATTATTAATACTCGTACATGCTTAGGTACTTTAAGATTGAGTTTCTTTCATTATTTTTTACTTTTTAAAGGGAACTCGGATTATTGTGTCGGGGGTTTTTGCCGTATGATTACTCGATTAAGTGCTTACGTAGAGGGTTTATTAAATGTTTAATTTTAGCTTGTGATATTATAGCTTATATATGATTGGCATCAATGATATGGTTAAATTTATGTACAGACTCTAGAGATTCCAAAGTATAGTTTGGAACCAGGCGGCCATTGGTGATTTGTCTGAGATTATTACTATAGTTATAATTTTGTAAACAGTTTACAAAACACCAAAATAAATAATAATAATAAACATTTATTTACTCGCAAATTTTTTTTTTTTTAATTACAGCTTACACAGAAATATTGTGATTAGGTTTCATACTGTGGGAGACTGATGCCTAAGCTAGGCTGTATTTCAGGACACCAGAATAAAATAAATATAATAAATTTATTCAAAATTGTAGACTGTTTTACATATTCTTTAAACAGACTTTAATGATAGACAAATACAAATCTATTTCCATTCGTCTTGTTTTAAATAAAGCAACTTTTGCCACATTTTAACTTCAAATAGATGAAAAATGGGTGATGATTTGAGAGTTTTTGCTAGATACAAAGATTTAAGAGGATCGTTTAAGGTCCTAATGGATCTTTAGAACAGTTTATCAAACCAAAAGCAGTTTTTATCGCCTCAAACGGAAAAGCAGGCGCCTCATATATCAGGATGTTTTTTGTTCGTCCTTGGGTCTACCTGTGTGAAGATCTTTGCTTGAACACATAATTCAGTTGCAACATCTATTAAATTGGTACATCTGTGCTGTTCAGATCTTAATTTTCCATTTATTCCAGAATTTCAATAGTCTTTTTATTTAAAATTCTTTTGAAATAACGAATTTATTATAACTGCTGGTCATTGCAGAAAGTCAAGACACAGCCGGTACGTACAAGTTCGTATATTCAGCAGTCTGAAGAATTCAGTACCTTAAAACTATATACAACTGCCCTACATTGTTACTCACTAACATTAGCCAAGTCAAGAAAGATATTAAAATCGCTTACACTTAAAGATATTTAATTGAACTGAGATTATTTCACAGTCATGCTGACATGAAAGAGCCATACTTCAACACTTATGGGTCGGTGAAGTGATACCGCAATACAGAAAACTGGCGTTAAATTCTTTCTTTTCACCGAGTTTCTGAGATTATCGCAGGCGAAGGATAGTCAAAAGGCATCATTGACTTACCTGCTGTATCCCGATAACACTTTTTCTTAAAACTTGTTAGAAACATGTCGAAGCAAACAGAACAAATAGACGATGATGTATTTTGATGTTATTCTCTCTTATTTCTATCATACATATATACACCTGCCGTGTCCCTTACTGAACCAACTCAAGGTTGACCGGAAGAGAAATCCACGTGGCATTAAGTACGCTTCGTGCAATTGTGATGCAGGAAGTATAAATTAATAAAAAAAATATCAATAATAGGTATATATTCGGTAGGTTGGGAATAGTAAAATAGACATTCTTTCCTGTTACTTAAATTGTTTCCATAGGCGAACACGCAATATATTTCACATGATGGATGTTACAGTGGTAAGGGGAATAGAAATTGATATCAGCATAAAATAATGTACCAAATCGAAGTTTTCTTTTTTTTTCTATCAATTCGAAAACCTTATGTTATAAAGACAGACTCATTGTGGCAGACCCAGTGGATTATAAAAAAAAAAGTATTTATGTATTTATATATCAATTGTCTAGCCAGTACTCAAAGTTCTGCTTAGTTTGGGACTAGATGGCGTTGTATGTTAGATGACCTATTTTTTTATATTTATTACCGACTTCAAAAAAAGAGGAGGTTCTCAATTCGCTGTATATTGGTTGTTTATGTGTGTTCATGGATAACTTCGTCATTAATGAACCGATTTTGATGATTCTTGTTTTAATGGAAAGGAGATATCCCAACGGTGGTACGATGATAAGGACACTAAGATCTGATGATGGCATCCAAGAGAAATCGAGTCGAATCTTGAAGTCGGTTTTCGTTATTGTTAAAATTTTATTTATTATAATATTAACACTTGCATCTAATGAAAAGCTAAGGCTTCCAACTAAGGCTGGCAACTTGGTAATAGTAAGCAGTGAGTAAAGGTTGCTGAAGAAGATTCAGAAAATGATGGAGAAGAATAATAAAACAACTTAATAATACCAATAACCTTTTTGTGTTGATAATATTCACTATCTGCAGAAGTTTTCCGCTAGTAGTAAGTAAGTTTGTTATTTTTAAGTTGTTTTCTTATTCTTCTCCATCATTTTCTGAATCTTTTTTAACAACCTTTACTCACTGCTTAAAACCAATTAATAATCGTAAGCCTAAAACATCACAAACACACCCACACCCACACACGAATAGAAACACACAACTATAGGGTGTCCATATATCACGTCAATACGTCGTTTAGTCGGTCCATATATATATATATTTATATCGACTGATTAAACTGAGGTGGTATGAATCCTGGAGTCCTGAAATACAGGTCAGTCAGGTTAAGGCTCCAGTTTACCCCAACCTACAAATTTTGTCTCTGTACTAATTTCCTTATATTATTGTACAATGTGTACTCTGTGGTGGAAATAAACATATTTTAATTATTATTATTACAGGTTATTCATTCCTGTCAATGATATATTTGTAATCCTTATAAGCCTCTCTAAAATCCATTCACTTATTCATCAAACACACTTTACATTTGAATACCTAAAGATTCCATGAATACTAAAAGCTTCAATAAGTACACTTATACAAAGTTATAATTGCTTGAACAGCTGTAAATCACTTAATGCTGAAATTAATTACACTCGAATTAATGGAATACTTGTGAATCCTTTTTGTAAATCTTAGTACAATGTTGTTATTGAACGAGTTCATGAGTTTCTACGTAAACTTTATTCGTGTATATTGACGTAAATATAACAGATCTTTGGTATTTTTTTTACAAGCTTTTTATTAACTTGCAATGTATTAATGTATGCTTGTATGTTCGGGTGGAATCTTGCAACTCAAATTTGAAGAAGCCGATCCACCGATTTTGCTCAAATTTTGCAAGCATATATATATATATACAGCGTGACAATACAATGACATGGAGCTGATCTGGTGCTGGAGCTGGAAGGTGGCCATAGGAACTCTGTAAAGAAACGTCGCAACATCGTCGAGTTTGGACTCGTTTGATTCGTCTCGAGGCATTCCAGTAAAAGCTTTTTAATTTAATATATATTTTATTCTTAGTCTACAGTAGATGAGTAGAAATTGTTTCATTTGTTTATATTTATTTATTAACAATCTTATTGCACATTGTTGTATACAGGCGAACTTTTAGAAGAAAGAACATCACGTCACAACCAACAGGAGCGGAGTATCATTGAAAATTGTTGCGAAAACGGAGAAAAAATATTTTCATGAGAGGAGCAGATGAAGTCAGTAGTAAACTGACTTCATCATCATGGCAAGTTAGTTGAGCCACGCTGATTTCAGCACGAACGGGCCGGCTCGATCGGGGCGGTACTACTCTCGCACAGAAGATCAACTTTAAATGACAGCGTTCCTGCTATCGTGCTTCGTTGAGGAGTGCGAGACCAGAGGTCCAATGATGCAGAAGCATCACTAGGCTGCCATGGTGTGAGTCACCGTGCTGCATTGTCTGCATTCGCAATGAGTATGGTGACCACCACTCTGGGATTCTACTATGATTTCCATTAGGCAGAGTAGAGTCATTTAGGCAAGCCCATACATAAAAATAAGAACTAAACTAGCAAATCACAAATATCTTAGAATTGACTTATAATTACATCCATCTCATCCATATAAATAATAATAATAAATATTTCGGACATCTAACACACAATGCCATCTAGTCCCAAGCTAAGCAGAGCTTGTGTTATGGGTACTAGACAACTGATAGAAATACATATATACTTTCTTTTTGTAAATACATACATATTATACATAGAAAACACCCAAACTCCGAAACAAATATTTGTAGATCATACAAACATTTGGTCCGACCCGGGAATCGTACCCGAGACCTCATGATCAGCAGTCGCACATGCCAACCGCGAGACTAACGAGGCAGTCAAATCAGCCCTCAATTTGTTCGTCTTCGAAAGTAGACCTCCTCTCCATCCCTCCACTGGCACCTGTCCCGGGCCATTTGCATCCAATTTATACCCGCTTGCCGGATGTCGTCTGTCAATCTCTTGGGCGGTCTTCCCCGTCCGCGGGTGTTAGCGCGGGGTCTCCATTCCATAGTTCTCCTTGCCCATCTTCTGGGGTCCATCCTGGCGATGTGGCCAGCCCATCTCCATTGACGGGCCTCTATTTTCTGTACCATGTTCCTGACTTGTGTCTTTTCCCTAATCCACTCGTTTCTTTTGCGGTCCAATAAGGATATTCCGAGCATTGATATCTCCTATAATTACATAACTAATCTTTATGTCCCTCCTCAAGTATCAAAGTTACTCCAAAATTTAATTAAAATTGGTACAGTGATTTAGGCGTGAAAGCATTACATACAGAGCTACTTTCAAATTTATAATATTGTTATATTTTATTATAGTATTGATTTAGCCTACTGTATAAGTATATTCGTTTGTTAAAAATAAATAAAACATGTACAATTACTTTTATGTATTTATTAGCACTAGTAAATTAATTCATGCAAATAGGATACAATTACATGTCGAAAAAAATAGCAGTTAAATGCCATACTGGCCTTTCAGAACTATGCTAATCCTGGAAAAGCCTATCATTAGGTTAATTGACATAATATTTTAAATGTCGTATAGAATTTACAGCCCCAATTACGTTTTAATGAACGCTGCCTGGAAAAGAAAATTTATTTTGAGTAATTCACTGTGACTCTTATTGGCGCCCTACCGTGGGCTCGTTAATTATATTTGTATATTAATTTTACGGGCGTCTTCTTAAACGCTATTAGGTCGATAATTATTCATCGTTGATTTAAACAATCAACGCATTGCATTGCATTACTTACAAATTGGTATTCATTAATGACCTCATGGATTTCATGGTTTTTTTAACGCTCATCCCGTTCTTATGACATGCTAGTAGCCTAGATGGATTAAAGCTGACTAAACGAATATTACAAGAAATTTACAGCCCGCCGTATAGGTGTGTAGGAGGTCTCACAGGTGACGTTTTATAATGCTATATCAAAAAAAGAACACGTGAAGTATCTAATTTACGGACAGCGAAAAATAAATCCATTGCAGGAGCGTTTTTTGAATTTGGAATATTACAACGCTCCAGCAATGTTGTATGAAACGGCGTGCTGGGGTTATTATATACTCTTTGATTGGATCTCTTTTATCATTCTTGGCATACCAAAATCTCTTGGCTTAGTACAAATTGCGTTCACGTGGCTGTATGCGTAAATGCGTTAGCCTTTCGGCACCGATGATAAATAGAAAATCGGCGGCAATGCTGAAAATTCGTCTTGATTTGTTATTTAAATATTTAATAAATGTAAATTGAATAATTAAAATGAGTTCCAACAGTTCAGAGAGTGAAATGGAAATTGATTGTACTCCATCAGATTTAAGATTTTCTTTTAGTAATTGCTCCAATATGAGTAATGTAACTTTTAATGTTAATTAAATTAAATATATAATATAAAATTATGTTTTATTTCCCTGCATTATTTTGAGTTAAGCACTATATATGCCTCGGCGGAAATGGCAATTTCCTGTCTCGTATTAGTTAAGTCCTCGCCTACGACTCGGCCTTCAAACTCATACTCGACCTGCAATTGCCTGTTTCCTGGCCTTTGCAATAATGTAATATTTCTGCAACTTTACCGTATTGCGTAACACGCAATGGAAACTCTCAAAAGGAATATTTTCCCCCCATTTGTTTTTATACTACGCTGCTTATGGTGTAACGTGACGTAACGTTTTTTTTTTCTCTTAATTTTTTAAGGGAATTTTACCCTATTAGGGTATGCCAGTACCATAAGGCCTTAGCTTAAACAAGTATCAATTTAAATATTATTTGCTAGACTGTCCAGCCAAGTCTCACATATTGCAGCGATGTGTATTTTTTCCCGTATTAAGAAGCAGTTCAAAATCAGCTAATTTAGGGCTTAGACTTTGCGAGTTCCATTGAAATATATTTACTACAAAATCTTTAAATGATCTATCCATCGAATAATTTGACAATTTTTTTGAGTAATTGCTCACAGTTAAAGAAATTACAAATATATGATTTTAACTCATGGACTACCATTTCAAATGTTGATATATTATATATCTTCAAATTTATGTTGTGAAAAAAATATCTCCTTCATTTTAACAAATATAAATCTTAATTGAAACCCTTTTTTCAATTTCTGTTCATTATTGCCAGTTTCACATCTTTGTAGAGGTTCATTACTCATACTTTCTAGCCGCGTATGGATGGGACAAGGTTCTGTATTTTGATTTTTCTTACTCTTTTTATTAGTAAATTTCGATCTAAAGCTCATATTCCCTTCGTCTTCTTCACTTTCCTCATTATCTTTCCACATTAATTAGTCCTTCTAATTTCAGCAATATATACCGTGACCTACGGCTGAAGGTCACTTTCGAAATTGAAATACCTACATATAATAGGTAGACAAATTCCTTGCTGAATTCTAGTTCAAGATACCCTCAGGCTAAGTATGTTTTCTAGTAACAGAATTTGTAATCTAGATTTAATCATATTGCAGTGTTCGATATGAGAATTTATAAATGAAATGCTTTTGAGTACACAAAGAGGTTTACTCACTTACATAAATATCTATTGTTATGTTGTTTCCTTGCTCTGCACATATGGAAGTTTTCATTAGTGTGGGTGGTGTGCCATTTTTTTTATGGATTCGGCGGGCTAACGAGCAGACGTATCGCCTGATGCTAAGCGATTACCGCCGCCCATGGACACTTGCAACATCAAAGCGTCACAAGTGCGTTGCCGGCCTTTTGGGGATGGGGGGAAAGCAGGGGTGGGGGGTTGGGGTATGGGCCTCCGGTATCCTCACTCACTCGGTGAAACATAGCGCAAGCACTATTTGACACCGGTTTTCTTTGAGACCACGTATCACTACGGTCGACCCGGCCTATTCATGCCGAAGCGTGGCTCTCCCACATACTAAGTATATCCCATACCTAAGTCATACAAAATATACGTATTAATCTTAATATTTTTTGAAAGCCGTAGAAATAGACTAGATTTCTACAAAAAAATATACTACTACATAATCCAAAGAATATCACCTTAAGTATCTAAGAAATAAAACACATGCCCAGCCGACGACAATTTCTATTAAAGTAATTGGTATGTATGGCGTGGTACTTCGTTAATACGATTCAGTAAATTGTACAACGCCATCTGTCGAGCTTAAAGAAAATTTATAACTACGACTTTGTGAACTATTCATCTATATCTATACTTCAATCTATATATATATAAAAGCGAAATACCACTCTTATTAATCACAAAATCTCAGAAACTATAACACCTACAAACTTGAAATTTGGTAGGTAGGTTCCTTATAGGGTGTAGACATCCGCTAAGAACGGATTTTACTAAACTCCATCCCTAAGTGGGTAAATCAGGGAATGTAAGTGTGCGTGAGCGAAGCTGCGTGCAAAAGCTAGTACTATTATATAAAGAGGTAAAGTTTGTGCGTTTATGAGTTTGTGACGTTGTAGGGGGTAATCTCTGGATCTACTAAACCGATTTTGAAAATTCTTTTACCGATAGAAGGCTACGTTATTTGTGAGTGACATAGGATACATAATAACCCGGAAAGTGGAAAGACTTTTTCGTGGTAGCCGGATTTGAAAAGTGAGTCGGAGAAAAAAATGTTTACCGCCCAACGAAGTGGACATGGGTCAGCTAGTGTAACATAACATAATCCATACTGATTTGAATTTAAAAGTAGCTCTATCTGATCGTCTATCTGTTTGTTATGCTTTCACGACTAAACTAATGAACTGATTTGGATGAAGTTCGCTTTAGAGATTGCTTGGACCTTGGAGAATGACAACAAGGGGGCAAAGCCGCGGGCATAACATGTTTGTGCGAAGGTTTGCACGTTGCTCGTGTGAAGTATATTGACGCTTTTTAAAGCGTACTGTCAGACTTTTTACACGTGTAGCCTTTGGACAAGTTGTACGCAGAAGACCATTAGTACTTTTCGGGTCCAATATAACAATGCATTCAGGATGCTGTTGGGACTGCCACGGTACTGCAGTGCCTCTGGCATTTTCGCTGATGCACACATTGATGATTTTGCAGCGATCAGGCGAAAGCGAGCGGCTTAACTGCTGCAGAGGATACGTGGTAGTCCAAACCGTCACATAAGTTAATAATGGACTGTCATTTCTGTCTGCAATGACAGTCCATTATTAACTTATTTATGTAAATTACATGTACTAACAGTTATTAAAGTTTACTGTATACTAACACATTATGGATATATTTCCGAAAAAAAGGTTTTATTATTATAAACTAGTATATAGAGATCGTTGAACACACAAATCTTTTTTAAATTCGAGGTAAAATTTGTGGCAAATAAACACTTATTTTGTTCAAAGCCTCTGTATTTTCATTACTGGCCTTTAAACTATTGAGAAGGATCGATTTTCACAAAAAGAAACCCTCTTAATACTTTATTGATTTACTTCCAAGTAAAAAGCAACTTTATTCTCTCAGGGGTGTAGTTCAATTTAAGTTGTTTAGAAGAATCAAATTGAAGTTCTCCGGCTTAGAGGTGAATCAGGTTAGGAACTCAGCTTATCCATTATGTTTCACTTTTAAAGGTGTTAATGGTTTATCTCTGGTTCATAGATTTGACGAAGAAATGTTTAATTTAATAAATTATGTAAGTTTGAAACTATTTTTTCTTGAAAAACCTCTTAAAACACATTAATACAGTAATTGCTTCTATATTTTGAATTATCATGATAGTCAGTGCCCTCAAATACATACATTGACAACTACTTCAATCTTCGAATTCAGTTCACTCTCAAGGATGCGAAGGTCCGATGCCGATCGCTCCGTGAAAAAACTGATATTCAGGTAAAACCGGTTGAACTAGTAGCCGACCCTATTTTTTTATGGAATACGGTGTATACGAGCAGACGTATCGACTGATGGTATGCGATTGCCGTCGCCCATGGACACCCGCAACACCAGAGGCATCACAAGTGCGTTGCCTACCTTTGGGGGATGGGGAAAGGGTCTGCTCGTTTGTTCCCTATACCATAATAGTACCTGAACTGGATGACCTTTAATATTTTGGTAAATTTTCTAAAAATGAATCTTATTTTTAGAAAATTTACCAAATTTTATTATCCCCCGAAACCCACTGCATACTAAATTTCATGATAATCATTGGACCCGTTTTCAAGATTTAGGT
Source organism: Diaphora mendica (assembly GCA_949125395.1). NCBI lineage: Eukaryota > Metazoa > Arthropoda > Insecta > Lepidoptera > Erebidae > Diaphora > Diaphora mendica. The sequence goes on from OX421312.1 coordinate 36,934,889, forward strand.
TATATTTACATACAATATACATATTCACAATTCCATATGTAACTATTTACCTTGCCTTTTTGACAGTCTCTATTAGAATTAATACCTAAAAAGTTTTACGCTTTAAAGTCTGGCCAGTTTGTTAGCTATCTAAACAGTATAACAACGATTTAAATAAGATTAATAGCAAATGATTATGAATAATGAAGCCTTTGTGATTTATCAGTGTCTGTAATTTTATTCATTAGCAATAAAATATTAGAAATGAAGTTCATTATACAAGAATTAAGTCGAAGTAAGTGGTAGTATAAAGTTTTTATAAGTAGACCCATACCCCACTGTCAGCGGAGAGCGAGATAAAACACTTTTACTTTTCTAGAACTTATGCGGATTACCAACCTAGTAACACCCGTCTATAGAGTTAACATCAAATAAAATACAAGCAAAAAGATTTTTCAAACGATATTATTTTATTTGCTACAAAGAACTTTGTGCAAAGGTAAAAAACGCTGCTCTAAGATGGATTCCATGTAGTTCAATACTATATTTAAGAAAAAATTACATATATCTTCTAGAAAAATGAAAGGTTAGTTTTTCTGCGCTTAAAAACTTAAAAAGTTTCTGTAAACCGCTTTAAGGATTATTTTTGATCTTTTATCGCGTGTTTTTTCTTCAGTATAACTTCAACATGTGACAGTAAAGCATAACAGAGTACAGTTTATACATATCGACGCTTGAAAAGCAACTTTTACTAAGCGAAACTTACAAAATTTTACAGGAGAGAAGTTTAAAAAAAAATAAACAAAAATGGACAGGATTATATAACTCGATATTGGAATTTCTGTAAAACTAATCTACCTTCTGGAAAGCATAAGCAGTATCCAAGAATAGTGGTCACCATGCCATTGCGAATGCAGACAGTGCAAAAATGCAGAATAGTGACCCACACTATGACAGCCTATTGAGATGCTTCTGCATTATTGGGCCTCAGGTCTCGCACTCACTTACGAATCACGACAGCACGAATGCTGTCATTTAAGGTTAGTCTTCTGTAAACTAGTAACTTATTTAACATCCCGCGCCCTTCTCTTTAAGATTTTTTTTAAAGCATGCATGTGATGTAGGATACTAGAAAACTTTTTATAAAAAAAAAAACCGACTTCCAAAAAACATCCAACGAAAACTCTCTGCCAAAAAACACTTAAAAGCGTAAAGTAAACTGGTTCTTCATAAATTGCCTATACCTAATTCTTTATTCATTTAAATAGTAGTATTATAATGTGTGCTAGGTACCCCGAATCTGTTTGAAGTCGGTGCCAAGTGACTATCGCTTAGAATTTTGTAATTGTTCGTTTGTATTCTTTTTGGCTTAGCACCGACTTCAAACAGATTTTAGGTACCTAGCACACAATATAATACTACTATTTAGATGAATAAAGAATTAGGTATAGGCAATTTATGAAGAACCAGTTTATTTTACGCTTTTAAGTGTTTTTTTGGCAGAGAGTTTTCGTTGGATGTTTTTTGGAAGTCGATTTTTTTTTTATAAAAAGTTTTTATTTTTCAGTTTTTAGTGCAAACAATGGTAGGTAAGTAGTAAGTTGAACTATTTCATCAAATTTCATCATCAAGAATACAAATGAAGGTCTAAACGTACGTGTAATATTGAAATCATCCTCTAATTCCTAACTGTTGAAGAGTTTAACCTTCTATCATCAGTTCACCTAAATAACTTGAAAGTATACGACTGAAGGTCTTTAGATACGTATGAAATTGAAAGAATTATCCTCCAACTCTTAACCGTTGAGGAGTTGTACCTTCCACCTTCCATCATCAGCTTACCTAAATAATTTGAAAGAATACGACTAAAGGTAACATATATACATCTGATATTTAAAGATTTATCCTCCAACTCCTAACCGTTAAGGAGTTGTACCTTACATCATCAGCTCATCATCATAAAATGATGACTACCAGACGCAAATACGGGTGTAACTTCAGAAAATATACGAAAAACATAGTATGTGCCTATAAAAAATGAGTGTTTCCCTCGATTTCCCTGGGATCCCATCATCAGATCCTGATATGCTGGCAATGGGACCACCTCGGAAGCATACCCTTTCAAATACAAAAAAAATTTTTTAAATCGGTCCACAACTGACGGAGTAATCGGGTAACATACATTAAAAAAAAATACATACAGTGGAACATAGAACCTCCTCCTTTTTGGAAGTCGGTTAAAAATAGACGCTTATCGCTGGTAATGGCACCTGCTCCTAATATCGCGAGATATAAGTTTTTATAGCTTACAGTAAAACAATTCAGCGCTGGTATACTGTCAACTCTATGAAACTGATAAAGGATATGAGAATATAAAGTAAATTTGACGGGAATATTTAGTTAATATTGTAAGTCATTCGAGTTTATTTAGAAGATATTTATTATTAACAGCTGTTATAAGTAACAATTTAACGAAAACAAAAACCGACTTCAAGGTTCGAGTCGATTTCTCTTGGATGCCATCATAAGATCTTAATGTCTATCATGGTACCACCGATGGGATATCTCCTTTCCATTAAAAAAAGAATAATCAAAATCGGTTCTTAAACGACGAAATTTTCCGCAAACAAACATAAAAAAAATATACGGTCGAATTGAGAACCTCCTTCTTTTTTGAAGTCGATTAAAAAGTAAAAACCGATTTGAAGCATTTAAAATGGAATATGAGAGTTCTTTTCACGTGGTATTAGCTTTTGTACGTGTCTCCACCCGCGTGTATGTCAGTTATCGTGGTAAATAGTAGCAACTACGCGCTTCCTCAAAAATCAAAGGATTTACATTACTGTTAAGTGGTTAAGCCGTGAAAGCGTAACAGATAGACAGACAGAGTTCCTTTTGAATTATAAATTCGTATGTATTAATATAGATCAGATAGGGAACAAGCAAACAGTTCGACACCCGATGGTAAAAGACTAGCACTAACGTTCTGTGAGGCATTGGCCGAACTCCTTTGTGGACTAAATCCGGGTCTCCTGCGACACTGTTTTATGTTTTTAAACCCCAAACATCACATATTTATCAAAATATGGGCGTGGCCTAACTGTTTTGTTATTTTGAACAAGCAAACACGTTATCCGAAGCGGACGGAAAACATCCCCGTGTTCGCCTGCAAGGGGGGGGGGGGGAGGGCGAATTCATTTGCTAACATAGGGTTGTGCATTTACCACATAACATTCTTCATTTTAGTCGTTGCGGAGGCAAAGATTAATCGTTTTGATTTACAAATCGGATGTTATCGATTTGCTAACCAGTGATCAATTTCGTTATAATTAAGTAGCTGATAGTTATTCATACATTTTTTATTTTATGCGTCTCGTATAATGAAACTAAACTGAACTTATATTAATACTAATATAATTAATATTTATACTATAAAGGACAATTTAAATAATATTAAAAGGTTACCTAACATCAGCACTATGAGCCATTAAATTATTTCCAAAATTAAATAACTATTTTGTTATTAGTAAATGTAGTCATTTCGGATCTGTCGACATTTGTTTTTATGTCATGTTCTATTATTATTATAGTTGTCTATGGACTCTATCTTTATGGAATGATTTTCCTATCCGTCAATCAAAAATAAAAAGCGGCCAAGTGAAAGTCGGGCTCGCCTATGAAGGGTTCCGTAGCAGCAAGTAACATGATATATATATTTTTTTAATTTTTATAAATGAGTTGATTGAATGAAAGACAAATTGCGGTTTACGATGTATGACGTATTAAAAAAAAACTACTAACTAGATCACGTTCAAACCAATTTTCGGTGGAAGTTTGCAAGGCAATTTACATCACGTTTTTTTTTTAGTTTTATCATTATCTTATTTTAGAAGTTACAGGGGGGGGGGCACATTTTACCACTTTGGAAGTGTCTCTCGCGCAAACTATTCAGTTTAGAAAAAAATATTAGAAACCTCAATATCATTTTTGAAGACCTATCCATAGATATTCCACACAAAATTTTTTTTTGAGTTTCAGTATGGGGACCCCCAAAAATGTATTGTTTTTTTTTATATTTTTGTGTGAAAACTTTAATGCGGTTCACAGAATACATCTACTTACCAAGTTTCAAGATTATAGTTCTTATAGTTTCGAAAAAATGTGGCTGTGCCATACGGACAGACAGACAGACATGACGAATCCATAAGGGTTCCGTTTTTTGCCATTTGGCTACAGAACTCTAAAAAGGTCGCCATTAGGCCTCGGTCAGAACAGTACTCAATACTTTGAAGTATCGATACTTCCGTTTCGATACTTTTATAAGTACGATACTTTTTATTCGATGCTACTCATGAGTAAAGTATCGATACTTTCTAATCGACACCGTATCCCTATGTTTGATGTTCGTATGTGACGTTTGTTTGAAGTCGCAGGAGACGGCAATTGTCTGCTAACATGGTTTGCAAAAACATTTCTTTAGTTTGTTTTGTTATTTTTGGGAGCAGGAGACACGCCTTAAGTTTTGTCTCATACGGGATTTGAAGCCATTACGCTATCCGTGCGGTTATTTTTTAACCGACTTCCAAAAAGGAGCAGGTTCTATGTTCCACTGTATGTTTTTTATTTTTATTATGTTCACCGATTACTCCGTCAATTGTGGACCGATTTTGAATTTCTTTTTGTATTCGAAAGGGTATGCTCCCGAGGTGGTCCCATTGCCACCATATCAGGATCTGATGATGAGATCCCAGGGTAATCGAGGGAAACCTTCATTTTTTTTAGGCACAGATTTCGTATATTTTCTGAAGTTACACCGGTATTTGCGTCTGGTAGTCATCATTTTAGGATGATGATCTGATGATGTAAGGTACAACTCCTTAACGGGTAGGAGTTGGAGGACAAATCTTTAAATATCATATGTATGTATGGTACCTTTAATCGTATTCTTTCAAATTATTTAGGTAAGCTGATGATGGAAGGTGGAAGGTACAACTCCTCAACGGTTAGGTGTTGAAAGATAATTCTTTCAATTTTATACGTATCTAAAGACCTTCAGTCGAATACTTTGAAGTTATTTAGGTGAACTGATGATAGAAGGTTAAACTCTACAAGAGCTACGTATTAGAGGATGATTTTAATATTAACGTACGTATAGACCTTAATTTGTATTCTTGATGACGAAATTTAATGAAATAGTTCAACTTGCTACTTACCTACGATTGTTTGCACTAAAAACTGAAATATAAAAACTTTTTATAAAAAAAACCGACTTCCAAAAAACATCCAACGAAAACTCTCTGCCAAAAAAATACTTAAAAGCGTGAAATAAACTGGTTCTTCATAAATTGCCTATACGTAATTCTTTATTCATTTAAATAGTAGTATTATAATGTGTGCTAGGTACCTAAAATCTGTTTGAAGTCGGTGCTAAGCCAAATGAATACAAACGAACAATTACAAAAGTCTAAGCGATTGTCAATTGGTAACGACTTCAAACAGATTCTAGGTACCTAGCACATATTATAATACTACTATTTAAATGAATAAAGAATTACGTGTAGGCAATTTATGAAGAACCAGTGTATTTTACGCTTTTAAGTGTTTTTTCGGCAGAGAGTTTTCGTTGGATGTTTTTTGGAAGTCGTTTTTTTTTTAAAGACTACGTCCGCGTTACATCCTGTGTCGCGTGGACTTACAAACATACGTGAAACGGACACAATGAACACCCAGACTCAGAACAACAAAGTGTGGATCACACAAAGTGTTGTTCCATGTAGGATTTGAACCCACAACACTTGGCGCAGTAGAAAGCGGCGTGGTGACCCCTTACACTACTAGGCCAACCGTGCAGTCTTATATAAGACATACAGTCTTATATGACCATGGTTCTCCTATGGTAAATTAACTTTTGACAAAATTAATTGAAATGATTAAAATTACAATTACAAAAAGTCTATCAATGACGCATAAACATACAAGCGTACCTACTTTTCAAATATTTTTATATTTGGTTGGAAGATATGTATTCAAGTTATAACCCTCTTCCTTATAGTCACTTAAAAAATAACAACAGAAAACACGATGGTACGAAGACACAAAGTTTTAAATTTAGCCCAAATTAAGCGCACCAAATCCTCAATATCGAACAAAAATATATTTTCATCGAACTTTCTCGAAGCTCCTCGAAGATCTGAAAATAGCCTGTCAGTATAACGTCTTCGTGTTCCAGTTTCAATTATAGGAGTTTGTGCCCGAGAGACATAAACACGTTTGTAAATGTGACGGTTAAACAGATACCGCGACTGGAGGCTTGGCTTTGGTTCGAGAAATAATACATGAAACAGAAATCCTAGTTTCCTGTACAAAGTCGAGCTTGAGGAAATTTGTTTTTTTATGTTGTATATTAATGCGGTATTCCAAATCATTTAAATTGTGACCCTTTAAATGTTTTAGAATCTTTGGTCTACTAAAATTGAGAGGTTATATTAAGTGTTCTGCGCGAGAAAATTGTATTCTAAGTTCCACAATCTTATTTTTTTTTATGGGATAGTGTGTAAACGAGCAGGCAGATCGCCTGATGGTAAGCTATTACCGCTACCCATGGACACCCGCAACACCAGGGGCGGCACAAGTGCGTTGCCGGCCTTTTAAGAACGCTCTTTTCTTGAAGGTTTGAAGGAAGGTCGTATTGGTCCGGAAATACCGCAGGCGACAGTTCATTCCACAGTTTTGTTGTGCGAGGCAGAAAGTTCTCACTACTGTCTGTGCTAAATGGACATTTGGACAGATGAACTGAGGAACAGAAGGAAGGGGCTAAAATGGACTAGTTGAAGAAGGTAGAAGAATACTAAGACGCGACTTACAGTCAACAGTGGATTTATAATGGGGGAAGTGACCAGAGTCTTATTTCTTATTAAAGCCTTCCAATGTGCCAAGAGTGGGGCCACATTATGAGTAAAGTGTTGTGAATGCACACAATGCAGCGGTAACACAATGGCGGCCTAGTGAGATGCTTTTTCACGCTCCCCTTAAAAGACCCGGATTAGCAGTGGGAGGGAAACACTCTGGGCACAGTAAGGAAATTTACAAATCTGTAGTAATTTATATTTTTTAGATTATATTCTGACTAGTGAGTTATTAATTGCATTTTATCCCTTTCATGTACTTATAATTCCTCCATGACACAGAGAATTTCTGCATTGAAAAAGATTTTAACAAAAAAAAACCATCTTCAAGAACAGGACAAAAAAAAGAATCTTTAAAATCGGTTCACCCAGTCGAAAGTTCTGAGGTAATAAACTTAAAAAAATATATTCGAATTGAGAACTCCTCCTCCTCTTTTGCAGTTGGTTAAAAACAATATTGGTAATTTTACTACACTCTATGTTAGCGCCAACTGGCGTGGCCAAGAATTGTCAACGCCAACATATAAAGCGGGGTGCGCAGTATATCTTCAGCGACTAGGCACTGCCTGAAAACTGATTTAGGCCGAGTACGATGTGGCTGCCGGACAGGTGGGTAGGAGAATATAGGAAGCACGCTTACCTTTGGTGTTCTTGAGCTGCTGTCCAGACCAGGCGGCCTGATCAGGCTCCTGGCTCCTCTCACCGCGGTGTGGCTTGCGGATGAAGATGGCGGCACGTATTCTTATGGAAAAACGTCCCTAGCTTGCCGGCAAGGCACGATTGCACTCAGCGAACTAATGCGGATTCCACGATCAATCACTTGAACGCGGCGTGTGTAATTGTATTATTTACAGCGGTTTTAAAGTCTATATGATATGCGGTGGCGGAGTCCACAACTGGTGTAAACTCGACAAGCGGGCGGCGAGCTTCGCGTCTGGAGGGTTCTCTAAAACGAGCGGCGAGATCCGCGTCCAGGGCGTAACTGTTTTATCTCTTGTTTCTCGTAGCGGCGCGTGCGACGGGAAGGGAATATTGGTTAAGGTGTGGGTAATGTATGTGCCGACAGCCTCACCTAGCGGAACTGTAAATAAACTAACAGAGTTCCTGTCTCTATAGACAGGTGGCGTTACCACTCTACGATTCAAACGTACTATAAATCGACTTATCATACTGTAAAATCTAAAACAACAAAAACAGATTTTTCAATAGGTACTACATAAAAGATCCTTTTCCAAGAAAGTTCAGCAGGTCACGGTAAAGTTTTGCGTCAAATCGTCCCTCCGTGAAAAATTTACGAGACGAATAACTCGCACCCGACCGCTGTCCGGAGCAGAGAGAAAAAGGAAATTTCGAGGGATTCTTCTGTCGATTAAGCAGTGAAAAGAATAAATTTGTCGGATATTTATATTTTTTTCTATACCTTAGGGTAAATCGAGAAGTAATTCACCTGATGGTAAGCTGGTTTCAGCATGAACATGCCGCCTCGTCTGGGTAGTAACCCTCCCACAGTAAACCAACCTGAAATAAAAACATTCCTGCTGTCGAGATTCGTTGGTGAGTATGTAACTAGAGGCCCAATGATGCAGAGACATCTCAATAGTGTGGGTCGCCGTGCTGTATTGTGGCAATGCTTGCAGTCACAATGAATATGGTGACCACCACTCTTGGAATCTTCTTAAGCTTTCCATCAGGCAGAGTAATCACTTTGGCAGGCAAAAAAAAAAGTAACAGTCTTTTTAGTAAAAACCAGGAAGAAGTAAGTATTGCCGACGCTCTAGCTTCTTTATTTAAAACTTTCATCAAAATAAGGGATAGATCCAATAATTAATATTAACTTATATTCTGATCCAAGCAGTATGTCCGTTTCATAGACATAAATTAATTCAATTATGGGTCCCACGTTGGGCGCCAATATGGCTCTGCTCCTACTAAGGAGATTAAGCCATTATTATACTTGCATAATTACTGGAATTTACTTTTCTTTCGCGAAACTCATCTTACGGTTTTTCTACTTAAAAGTATTTAATGAAAGTAGAACTATGTTAATAGGTCTCTCAAAGAACCCAATAAGAAAAAATACATATTTCATTTTCAAACTCCATTTATCGCTACTTCTAAGTGAATGCATTCGATTTTTGATTCCTGATGGTAAAGGATGTCAAGATATCGCAGCTCTTATGGTAAGTATACATGACAACATCAGACACCAGACACTCAGTGTATTCTGCTATCGAGTCGTACTTCTAGCTCTTACAGAAACATATTATTAACCATCTGACCCACGCAACGTCATCTGCGTCTCTTTTCAATAACTCTCGGCTCCTGTTCGTCTAAGCACGCCAGCAAAACACACGTATAAAAAAAAACGAGAAAATCGATTAGACAGTATCGGAGTTCATCGTGAGGAACAAAGTGACACTATAATTAAATATAATAAATTACACAGATTTTTTGTATGTATGTTTGTTTGCAACCGACTCCATTGGATTTGATTTTAACCCACTTCAAACGGTCAGATTTCATTTCAACTTAGTACACTTATCGAGGACCGATGACAATACAATGATTTGAAAAAAAAAAAATAAAAAAAAAAAAAAAACACGCTCTTATAAATAAACTAAAGTAGAAAATAATTTTATTGTAAAATGCATTGGGTGACATCATTGAAATATTTTCAGAAAGCGCCCCAGACTTTTCACATTATTTGTCTCAATCCTTTTCCCATACTTGCTTACGTTTGTGTGGGTATGTAATATTCTGAGTATACTGTGAGGCTTCAATACTATATTGTCGGATTCTCTGCTCGAAAAGTCCCGGTACTGTTTGTGTTAGGTATGATGACAAAGAGTACGTACGTACTATCATTCTAAGTTATATATTTTTTTTTTGTACATATACTAGTGTAGGAAAGTTAACATCACGTTTATAGATATGAATTGTCCTAAAAAAAGAATAAAACTCAGAAAGACACGGCCAAAGGACATTCATTAACGTAAGTAAAACAAACGTATGTTGTTAAAGTACATAATGATGACGCACAATTTTTCATCAACTTCAGGCGCCCGTTCATTAAACTCAAAAGAACTTTAAACAAAATATGTACAAAAAGGGAAAATTATAACATACAGCAGACTGGCTTTACTCTAATTACATGTTTTAACTTGGAGCTTACGAAACAAAAAAATGGCGCCCAACGAGGGACAACCCACTAAGCCTTTTATTTAATGAAAAGGGAATGCGATATGTTCCTGTTTTTAGCTTGTATTTATTTTTACTGTACTCTTTTTTTGATCTGTAGTTTTGTTCCAGGTAAGGTAAGATTATTTAATCGTCGTAAGAAATTTTCAAGGGCAGGAACTTTCGCAAAACGATCTCCATCCTCCATAAGCGCAAGGTGACAGGTCGGGCCACCTGTCACCCTAGCAGAAGCAGGCCGGGTGGCGGCGCGAGCTCTAAATTTCTCGCACCCTATCCTGAATAGAATAGAAGTGTGGAGGACAGGTGTGTCATGTCCCACCAACACAAAGGGAGGATCCTCCGACCAGGCGAGGTGATCATGCCTGGCGGGCCAACTGCCCAACGGTTGATGTTGGGATGTTGTATGTATCTTAATTGGCGCGCGAACTTTCTACTGCGTTACTCCGTAGTTCAGTGTAACTTCGGTAGATGGCGCTGGAGTATATTTATGTTGCGCTGTATGTGGAAGTTGCCACAGAAGTGTTAGGGTTCCTACACAGGAGAGGGCCACCTTCAAACAGTGGGTGGCCCGAGGTACTACGGGGTTCCAGGGATTTCCTTTCGAGGGTGCACCTGGTTCCCTGGCTCCTAGTATCCACTGTACCCGATACGGTGTGCGGTTTTTAGTCGGTTCGAGTCCGATATAACCACCAGTCGGTGGTATCCGAGGGGATTTCCGCACAAAAAAAAGGGGCAGGAACTAACTAGCTTTATGCATATGAATTGCTGTATTATTACTAAATTTGGTCATAGGCCCTAGGTATGGGTGGATTAATTAAAAATCCCTATCAAGCTCCACGCCTGCAAAATTTTAGAAATGCTTCAATATGTTATTTTTAACATTTTCGTACAAGATTTTGATGTCGATCAAAACAAAATCAAGGCATTTTAGGATTGTTGCTTGAGATAGGTGAGTTAACTTGACTAGATATCCACAGATAACCAAACTACTAAGGTACTAAGCGGTTACCTCATGACTTTCTACTGCACTAAATTTTATGGGTTTAAACCCCACATGGTACAACACTTTCTGTGATCTATAAATAAATAAATATTTTCGGACACACACACACACTAACACACAACGCCATCTAGTCCCAAGCTAAGCAGAGCTTGTGTTATGGGTACTGTAAATACATAAATTCGTTTTTTTATTTGTAAATACATACATATTATACACAGAAACCACCCAAACTTCGAAACAAACATTTGCAGATCTTGCAAACATTTGGTCTGACCCGGGAATCGAACCCGAGACCTCAAGCACAGCAGTCGCTTACGCTACCACATGCGCCACCGAGGTAGTTAATTTATTGTATAAATTATTCAAAGTCTATTCATCATAAGTATGGCTTCACGTTGGTAGTATAATTTATATAAATCAATGCATGCCCATGCTTCTTGTGGTGACAGATTAAAGATGAGAAGTGTCGCAAACTCTACTACGCGTGTTGGTAAAGAGTTCAGGGTTCATATTAAGTTTTTCTTCTCTTTGCAGTAATGTTACCTAGTTTAGTCGGCTCATACAACAACCACGGGTAGTAATAGAGGAGGTGATGCTCTTTCTGAATCCGTCACACACACTAATAACAAAATCAGAACCTATTAAAATACCTTTTAAATAGTGTTATTATAAGTAAGAGGGAGATTTTATCCTCCTTCTCTCATAAATACGAGACATAACACAAGACAATCCTTTTTTAACGGTCCTCTTGCATTTGCAAAATTTCGTAACAAAAAATGATAATACAATGGTGTAAAGTTTAAATTGCAGAGATAAATAAATAAATATTTCGGACATCTAACACACCATCGTTATATGAATCGGTATTATTTTAAGTGTCCACAAAGGGGTTATATTATATGGAATGTCTTATATAGAATACTAGCTGACTCACACAACTTTGTCTGCGTGTCCTTTTCATACTATCAGTGTCGTAAAAGCCATCTAATGTGGCAAACTAAGCAGGACAAAAGAGTAGGAAAACTGGAAGCAATACTATATCAATTCGTCTGGCCAGCATGATAAACTAGACCAAAACCTTCTCGCTAAGGAGATGCCTATGTTCAGCAGTGGATTGTTGACTATTTTTCTGCCCAAAATCAAGTTCTACCAAAAGTGCTCAGTGACGCCGGGTCGGGTAACAACGCGGGGCGAAGCTATTGTAAAAAAATAGCCTAAGTTACTCCGTATATCATCAGCTGCCTATCAGTGAAATTCCCGTCAAAATCGGTCCAGCCGGTCCAGAGATTAGCCGGAACAAACAAACAGACAGATAGACAAAAATTGTAAAAAAAAATAATTTGGTATTTGTACCGTGTATAAATCTATACTTATAATAAAAATGTAACAGGTCCAATTCTGTACATTGAAGATATTCAAAAAAATGTTTTGGAGGGCTCTCTATAATCGATACTGAAGCCAAAACTGTAATTTTTTTCATTTTTGTCTGTCTGTCCGTCTGTCTGTCTGTATCTTGGCCGCGCATCACGCCGAAACTTCTGAATGGATTCAAATGAAACTTGGCATGATTTGAGTTCATACTTTGAGGTAGGACATAGGATACTTTTTATCCCGAAATTCAGCACGGTTTCCTCGAGAGAGGGAACGAAAGTCGAAATATGTACTTAGTTGTAATTCAATAACATATAGTCCGATTTTATTCATTCTTTTTTTGTTAGAAAGAAAAAAATTAAAGATAACAGAAAAGTCTTATTTTTTGTCCGCGACTGTACACTGCCTGTGGGAAGCTGAGACAGATATGTAAATATGGCGGTACAAAGTTCGCCGGGTCAGCTAGTACATAATATGCATTTAGTAAAAAGTGGTTATTTTTGACTGCCTCGTTGGTCCCGCGGTTGACGTGTGCGACTACTGATCATGAGGTCTCGGGTTCGATTCCCGGGTCGGACCAAATGTTTGTATGATCTACAAATATTTGTTTCGGAGTTTGGGTGTTTTCTATGTATAATATGTATGTATTTACAAAAAAAAGTTATATAAATGTATTTGTATCAGTTGTCTAGTAACCCATAACACAAGCTCTGCTTAGCTTGGGACTAGATGGCGTTGTGTGTTAGATGTCCGAAATATTTATTATTATTTATTTATTTATTTTAATATTACAAACAGACACTTCAATTTTATTTATTTGTATAGACAGATGAATGCCGGCTCCACGCGCGAAATAGCAGAACCCACTGTCACGTTCCGCTTGAGCCGAGCGTGCAAGCGAGAGCGCGGAACAAGCGATTGACAGGCTCGATCGGTCAAAGCGTTTGGCTTGTGACGCATATTTTTCATCAATGTTTTCTTATGATGTTATCCTATAAAATTATCGTTCGTAAACCGACTTTACAGACAACCTATTTTTTGTTCTATTCTAGTGACGTTTATTATACGAGTATTATATATTATAGTGGCCATTAACGTTTGACAAAAGAAAGTCAATAGGCGCAACTAGTACTGTAACAAATAAACAATTCTACAATTGAAATTTTTGAACGCTATATGAATTATGAGTTAGTGGGGAAAACTGTAAGTGTGATTGGTAATTAATAATCTAATGGAAGTTTAAAGGTGGGGGGTGACTGTACAGTTACTTGGGAATAGGATGTCAGCCTTGTGGCAGAAAATTGCTGTTTTGAATTCTACAATCAGAAATATTAACAACCTTTAGTTTTGGAAGAAGATTTTCGTTAAATTTATTGAAAGAATTTTATGTGGAAATTGACTGCACGAATCGAATCGCCTTATCGATCAGAATGGTATTCATTGGAGAGGCCTATGTCCACCAATTAACTTAAGTTAAGGCTTTATGGGACTGGCATACCCTAATTGGGTAAAAGTCTCTTAATAATAAAGAAAAAAAAACATTTTTTGTTCTGAGTCTGGGTGTTCTTTGTGTCAATAAACTCTTCCTTCATGCATGACATATTCGTAGTACAAAACTTGTAATTTTACAGAAAATAATTATGTAACATTCTAGTACAAACGATTTCAAAGATTACGCCTTAAATTGATTGGAATATTTGTAATGTAGCGACTTCCACATCACCACGCAAATAAATTATTCAGTTTAAAAGGTAATTTTTGTTGGCATTTGTGTCAGTTTTAATCATAAATAATTGACTAACATTTCACACGCTCATCTGATTCTGCTGGCAAAGCCTATTCTAGTTTCCTATTTTTTTTTTTTTTTTTTTTATGGAATAGACCGGCAAACGAGCAGACGTATCGCCTGATGGTAAGCGATTACCGCCGCCCATGGACACCCGCAACACCAGAGGCATCACAAGTGCGTTGCCGGCCTTTGGGGGATGGGGGGGGGAGATAGGGGGAGGGGATGGGGTATGGACCTCCGGTATCCTCACTCACTCGGTGAAACACAGCGCAAGCACTATTTCACACCGGTTTTCTGTGAGGCCGTGGTATCACTCCGGTCGAGCCGGCCCATTCATGCCGAAGCGTGGCTCTCCCACCTCTCTCCTATTACTAAATACACATATTGTTCTATTTACAGTGTGTGTGATAAGAACATGACCGGCATATTTTTAAATTTTGGAATGCAATTTCTAAAAATAAATATTAGGCTGAATAGAACAACCCTTTGCCTAAGATAAGTTTTCCCTGCAGTTTTCCTTGTTAAAAATATTATTTATTACAATGATTGTCGCATACGCTTCCCTATTTGAAGCTGTGTTACTATGTACTCATCCGAAAGGACCCAAAATTTCCCGCGACCAGGCCAGCCATTATATGAAAATGTCCAAGGCCTTCGTGAGCAAATGGATGAAGAGATATTCAAAAACGAAAGCCGTCGATGACTTAGCAGATCGTGACAAATCAAAAAAGACGTCTGTTGCGGAGGATAAACGGATTGTGCAGCTGTTTGCCAGGAATCCTTTATTATTACTTCGCTCTGGGCAAGAAAAGTTGAAGAAAAAGAGTTTAATCATATCATTTGGCACCATCTAAAGGCGTTTAGTCGTAAATGGCGTGAAATATCGAAGCACTGTGAAGAAACCTTTTCTTTCTGAAATTAATATTGAAAAAAGGCAACATTGGGTGTGCAAAAACAAAGACCGTGATTGGGACAAGATCATTTTTTCTGATGAAGCTTCATTTTGGGCGACCGGTTACTCGACTCGAGCTTGGACTACGGCTGACAATAGACTAATGGTACGAACCGTGAAACACCCTTTAAAGGTGCATGTTTTGGGATGCTTGTCAAAAAAGGGTTTTGGAAATTTGCACTTGTTTACCGGTACTTTGGATGCTGAGAAGATGACGAAAATTTACAAAAAAGCATTATTGCCGTCGGCTAAGAAGATGTTTCTACACCAAAATGATTTCTGGATTCTGCAAGAGGATAATGATCCTAAACACCGAAGTCGGCTCTGCACACTTGGAAAGCAGAACATGGTATTGACGTATTGGATTGGCCCTCACAGTCCCCTGATGCCGATCCAATTGAAAATGTTTGGGCGTGGATGAAGCTTAAACTAAGAGCAAAATCTGTAGTGACTGTCGCTGACTTTACTCGTGAACTGAAGTCCGTGTGGAGGTCTTTACCTCGCAACTATACTGAAAAATTGGCGGAAAGTATGCCGCGAAGATGCCAAGCGATTATGGACAATAATGGAGATTGGATGCCGTATTAATATAAAGCATCAAACAGCAATAAAAGACTTATTTGATTACAATTTATCGTTTAATATTTCTAAGATTTTCATTAAATTTTGCCGGTCACGCTCTTTTCGTACATAGTGTATTTTAGAATATTTTTATTTAAGCCTCCCGTGCCTCCGAAAGCATGTTAATCCGTCAGTCCCGATTGTCATAACCATCTATAACAATCGTAATTGAGAAGTCAGTGCCCTCAAAAATACTAACAACTAGTTCAGCCATCAAATTCAGTTTACTGATAGGGTTGCGGAGGTCCGATGCCAGTCCTGATGATGAAAAACTGTCATTCAGGGAAAACCAGTTAAACTAGTAGTCGGCCCCAAAAATTAGAGTCCTTTATTAGAGGAAGAAGATTTATATTTCACATAAATTGCACCCAAATATCATGAGCATCGCACAATCGAAAGGTATGTATCGAATCAAATCCAAAACCACTTTACATGACAAGATGAATAATTTATATCTCTTATATACAGAGATACAAAACTTTATACCTGTGACCTGTTCTAAAATTCACAAAAAGATAAAGACATCGTGTCTTTAAACGACTAGGGTACACTTCTGCATGTCAAATACAGCCATGAATTGTACATGAGACCAGATATAAATAGCACTCACAACGTGGGAGAAAATGGCATAACGCCGACAAACTGTCTTACAGCTTGGCAGACTTGGACATGTAGATTGTGTATATGATTTTGATGCATTTATACATTTATTTTAACAGATTTTGAATAAATAAATTTAAAAAATTAAAAGTCATGTGGTGTTGTGTTGTGTGTCAATAATAAGCGATTGACAAGGAAAGTTGGCAGCATTGGGACTGGTTAGGCATGGTGTCGATTCGGCAAGAACCGAAATCCAATGGTTGAGCTAATTTTTTTAGCAGAAACACCAGAAATTCATATCACGTTTACAAAAAAATTTAATGACTAAAAACATCCAAAGTCTTAAACTTGTAATTCTTTTGTACCCAAACCGGGAAATAAACCAGAATATTAGATGACGTCACGCACGCCCGCCATCTTGTTAAATATTAATGGCGGACGTGACGCTGTTGGGTATTATATGACAATTTAGGACAATCCAGGGCAATTTGGTTCATTACGTAGGTAAATAACATGGCTGTATTATGCCTAAGAGTAAATATAGGTGGATAAATTTGTATCCCAAAGTCACGTGACGCCCAATACTACGCCTCTTGACGTTCTACTGCTGAAGTGTTTGTTTAGTTTCGGTGAGCTCAGATTCTACTAGGCTATATTTTAGGTAGGAATTGACTGCACGGTTGGCCTAGTGCTTTAAGCGGTCGCCACACAAAACCGTTTCTCGTCCAAGGGTCCAAGGTTTTTGATGGTAGGTGACTACTGCTGTCGATGGCAAACTGTAACTCAATAGTTTAAAGTTCGTCGCTGCGTTTTGTACCCAGAAAATCAAGAAGACTGTTTTTACCTTGAGTTACCTTGCCCTCTCGGTGAAAAGCAACGTCTTCTGTGAGGCTGTAGTTTTTAAATTTCAAGCAAATGATTCTGAGGTCGAATCATAGTCAATAAACAATCGATGTGAATTTTATTTAATTTTACATTTATAAAACGGTATTTTTTTCAGTGAAGGATTGAAAAGTCTATTTAGATCTCAAACTCCTTGGTAAAACAATAGTGAGAAGTATATGGTATTTCCACTAAAAATCACGTCCTTAGCCGTCCTTAGCCATCCTTAGCCGCCCTTCTCGGAACAAACACAGTACTTACATCTTAATTATTTTTAAAACTAATAAAAAACAACGTGTACTCTAAAAAATGTAGGCCATGCATTAATGAACCACGTTCACCCAGTGCACTGCTATTTAATATTAAATAATTTTAAACAGCCACATGCTGTTGCCGTTACGTGTCTTGATGTAGTGTATTTAAGCACTAGTGATGTGCCAGATAGCAATATCCGCATTTATATCCGATTCATCGCATATCCGACGCTATAAATAGATCTGTATATCTATACTGTAGTATTTCCTTCAAATTAAATATGTAGACAAATGAAAGTGTTCGATTTTCTTTTTTTTACTCCAACATAAATAGTATTTGCTCAGAGTGGAAATAAACCGCGCACCTCGTCGTATCGTTAAAACAAATAATATCATTATTCAGTTTCTGTGGTAGAATGGACCCCACAGTTTAATAATATTTGCTAACAAACAAACCCCTCCCCCCCCTCCCCCAACCGTAGCGTGTACGCTCTAATTGCAAATATTGATGTAATACATATATTTATTAAAGTAATTGATACTAATATTGTAAATTCTAAAGTAATTCTGTTCTTTTGTTCTATTACGATTTTCAATGTGAACGTAGTAGAGCAACGCTAATTTCAGTACGAACGGGCCGGCTTGACCGGGACGGTACTGACAGAAGACGCATCAGGCAAAGTAGAGTCATTATGGCAGCTTCAACATAAAAAAAATGCTTTGATCCTTGAGGAAGTACATAGACTACTCTTTACCTGCATAACCGTCATACTCGCAGGTGGAGCCAAGGGCCAAAGCTTGAAAGTAATATATAAAAATATAAGACTATATCAATTTAAACTTTTCAATCTGAAATCTAACAATTTTTAAAACTGCACAAGGTTTTGTTGCTAAATTATATAAGGAAGACAAAATACTTACATTGTCAAGTAATGGGCCATTGCGACCCTCCCAACATTTGTCCCGACTCATGGCAATGAATAAATTATGAAAGATACTAAACCAACAAGTATTAAATATATAAAAGATGGTAGAGAATTAAATGAAGACTGCCTCGTTGGTCTAGTGGTTAGCGTAAGCGACTGCAGATCAAGAGGTCTCGGGTTCGATTCCCGGGCCGGACTGCTGTTGGGTTTTTCTTACTAGAAATTCTAAATAGCAGCCCGGAGTATGGAATATGGCGGTGTTTCCCGCCCGTGCCTCGGAGAGCACGTTAAGCCGTCGGTCCCGGTTGTCATGAACATCTATGGCAATCGTTATTGGGAAGTCAGCGCCCTCAAATATACTGACAACTAGTTCAATCATCGAATTTAGTTCGCCCTCGGGGTTGCGGAGGTCCGATGCCAGTCGCTCCGTGTAAAAACTGATATTCAGGTAAAACCGGTTGAACTAGTAGCCGACCCCAAATCTTGGGAATAATAAAGGCTAGGAAAAAGAAGAGGTAGAGAATTAAATGAGAAATATAAATTAGAATTTTAACTAATGTCATGAACGTTTTCCTAACCGAGTACCTACTTTACATCATATTTTCATAGGTTGATAACCTCGCCCGAAATTATGCTAAAGTAAACAGAAGCCATCCGTTTTAATTCCTTATTTTACATTTTAAGAAGCCGCTGGTGGATGTTAAGTGGGTTTATAAAGTACTTTGGGTTTTAACCATTCCTACTAGGCAAGACTGTCGAGGTAGGCCGTCGCGGTGGTATAGTGGGTAGATTGGTTTTTCGTCTTTCGTCTCCCTCACGAAGGGTATGGTTTGAAAACGCATTCCCGCGTTACAAAAAAATAAATATATGTTGGACTTAATAACCTTAGAGAGAGGACATAAATAGTGTAGTAAGCACGTTTATTTATTGTGTGTTTATATTTATTAGCGACCCGGCCCGGTTTCGCACGGGAATCTTTGAAAGCCATTCTCTTGAATCACTCTATTTATTGCTGATAATTGCATTAAAATCTTTTGAGCAGTTGAAAAGATCTAAACTTATAAACTTTGTAAAGATTTGCTGCTAAAAAGGATCTATGTTAGGGTGTAATCTACTATGATATTACTAGCTATCACACGCCACTTGTATATTTAAATCATGCTCGGCTCCTATTGTTCTAAGTATCCGATCTTAGGCAAGTCAGCAAAATACACATTAAAAGTGAAAAAAATGTTTTAGTATTTATGTCCGCCTCACTTTCCCACGAACAGTGTACAGTGGCGGACTTCGAAAATATAACACTTCCAGTTTTCTTTTCATTTTCTTCTATACAAATGGTGTCCTAACAATAATAAACACATAAAAAAACAACGGGTTGCACTCCGGGAGTGCCGGCAGAAGTGAATACTTGAAAATTAACGTTGTGCATTATTGATTTATTGAATGTCATTTTTTCATTTTAATTTCCTATATTTATTGAACACCATGAACGATGCTATACGAATATATGCCTTGCTTTGCCTTTAATATTCCTTGAGAACCGATAATTACAGAAATGCTTATTGTGATGTTATAAAAATATAGGTTAATGCTATACCGTATAAACATATTACCCGAGCGAAGCCGGGTTTACACACACGCACACTACGACACGGGTTTCTGACACTAGCTTAACATTTTTTACCCTCCCAAAAAAGTGCACAACGCCGCTAAAGAAGTTTTCACTTGAAAAAAGAATTATCCAATTTGGTGAAGTCCATCGGTAGTTATACGCGCACATACATTTCGGCCACTGACGAAATATAACTATAGACTTACACCGCCTGAACTTAGAGTTGTACGCGGATGTATAATAAGCTTAATGTTCACTAGATGTCACTAAGTGTATCAAATTGTAAATTTCAAAGATATTTTCTGAGCTTCTACTCCGATACGAATCTGAGAGTAAACTGTCAAGTTTATTTGTTTTTGTATTAGTGCAAATGTCCCACTAGATGTCGTTTTCCACACAATTACATTAGTAATTTATGTGATATTTTATTAAATCGTCCAAGAGCACACAAATAAATAAAATTGAAATGTCTGTTTATAATTTCAAATAAACAGCTTCTTAATAAATGCTTCTCAGTAAATACGGTACATGAATATATATTTTTTAATTAATTTTTGTATGAAACTTTTTAAATTTTCACATAAAACTCTGTATGTAGGTCTAGCTACTTAATTGTGTTATAATAATCAAAATTTGTTAAAAAAATACATATATTATATATGTTATAGTAGGTTATATTATTCAGTGATGAAAGCTCAGTAGGCTGAAGCCTAGGGCGGCTTCTTTTAGGGGGCGGCAAATTAAATGATTTAAAAAAACTACATTACTGTAATAGAAATGGAGAAATTAAGTCTTGGCAGTTTAGCAAGAAGAAATAATGTAATAATAGTACTGTTTGAGAAATTCTATATGCTTGTTAAAATACATCTTTGTAAATATCTGTTTATGAGATATCTCAATAGCAGTTAAATTTTACAATTTAAATTAGTAATTTTAACTAAACATTTTCTTAATTACCACTGAAGGTGGCATGAGTTGCTAGAATGCACTGCTGCGTCCGTTTTAGCGGCTGGCGGCAAATTAGGTCCAAGTAGAAATTTTCATCCTTAGTCCTTTCCGCCACCTCTTTCTGTGCAATGTCATCTTCGCAGAAGATAAAACTCTGTTGCTATCCACTATGGAGCATAACATGGTTGGCAGCGAGAGATATTCTCCCATAACTGCATTCTATATCCAACGCTGCGATGCTCAAGTAATGGCACAGGGAATCGGCTCAATACACTGGACAGGCAGGATTCAACTCACTTCTAGTAACCGCGTGCAGGTATTTCCGAAGCAACTGTGACCGGAAAGAACCTGCGTTACGCGGAACAAATCTCACATGGATATTCCTGACAACGCGCATTCTGCCTCCGTAGACATTATGTGATAAACGCGTGTGGCTCAAACCAACAACACTCTCTACTGTCTACTCTCTACTCTCCTGTGGCGCACCCTACTCTAGGCGGTCAGTGCTACCGTCTACACCGGGTACCGTAAAGTGTTATTAACCGGAGAATTCTGCGTTCCATCTTGTCGCAACACTCAGTTTACCTAAATTCGGCAAAAGCTTTCGAGCAAACTATTGAAAGTGTGTGTGTGAAACTGTCGTCAACCTACTGTTAAGGAACAGGCCAAGATACATTATTTGGGATTAATACAGTACGAGAACTGAATTGAACACGATTGAGGCGCCATATAGTGGCCTCAGATATTCATCTTGGAACGACACGTATATTTTATTATGTCACAATAATGATATCTATGTCGATTACTGAAAGAAAAATAATGTAACAGCTCATAATCTTCACTTTTTAAATATTTAAGTAAAACTTAATCTTAATAAGTTTTTTTTTTTTTCGTGGGTAGGTGTTGAAAAGTTCACACGCATTTGTAAAAGCTCCTTGAATATTTTAATAATTTACTTAGTATTTGCAAGGCCTTCATTGTTTACATGTGTTCACTGAAATTTCTAAGCCACCTGCCAGCTTTTTTTTGCACAAATATAAACATCTGCAAACCAACTCTTACAAGTTCATCAAGTTCCTCAAGTAATTTTATTGTTCTGAGTATACAAAATGTACCTATTTCTTATTTTCACGCAAAATTCAATTCACTATGATTGAAATTCTAATATACAATCGAATCGAATCGTCAATTGTCAAGAAGTTTCAATTCGGCTGGAATCTCTGGCGCTGCACGCGCTGTGTGGAGACGTGCTTCGTTACGCATCTGCTATCGTATTTACAACGGGGAGTACTCTGAGCAATTGATTGAATTGATCCCTGCCTCCTTTTTTTGCCATCATCCTACGCGACTGCAGTTTCATCATCATCATTTAGGTGTCAACTGTGCGCTTTTCGAGAAAATTTCTGCCCTACACAACAAAACTGTGGAATGAACTGTCGACTGCGGTATTCCCGGACCAATACGACCTTCAATCAATCTTCAAGAAAAGAGCATACTTCTCCTTAAAAGCCTTGTGACACCTCTGGTGTTGCGGGTATTCATGGGCAGCGGTAAATAATAAATAAATAAGTTGCCGTTCATGAGTGCATTGTTTCTCGTTGTTTACTGCGTGTTTTGGTGATAATGATGGTTTTGGAGAAAATTATTTGCTTTCTCCAACGGCTAACTGGATAAAATCACCATCTTCATCCTCACAGTTTTTTGTTATGGGGACTCTTTAAGAAATTAACTAAATTTAGTTTGTGTTTGTGTTGGTGATTTTATCCAGTTAGCCGTTGGAGAAAGCAAATAATTTTATTGACCATATTTCGGAGTAATTACTCCTAAATATGGTCCTTAGCAACTTTGCTGTTGGATTTTTGTTGCTTTTGCCGAAATTGCGCAAACAAATTTTCTATTACATCCTGATTCAATTTTTAACCCACTTCAAAAAAAGGAGGAGGTTTCTCAATTCGACCGTATATATGTTTTTTTATGTGTGTTCGCGGATAACTTCGTCGTTTATGAACCGATTTTGATGATTCTTTTTTTAATGGAAAGAAGATGTCCCAACGGTAATACCATGATAAGGACATTACGATCTGATAATGGCATCCAAGAGAAATCAAGTCGAACATTGAAGTTGGTTTTTGTTTTAGTTAATTGTAATTTTTCAAATATTTTTTACCCGTCTTTATCGCATTTAATGCATGTGTTACTTTTTTTAAACAATGCGTGTTTCTATGGCATCTCATATTTTTTTATTACTGTTCAATGGGCCTATCTGTCAATTTTGTAAGTGATCGATTCAAGTTTTAAGTTTTGTCTATTTCGTATGGTTTGGTAACATCTTGAAACGAAATTTGCTCATTGCCGTTAACATAGTTATTGTTTAAAAAATGATTTTGAATACTTTTAATTAAATGTGGTACATCAAAAAACGCAAATAATTTTACAAAACGATGCAAAAGAAAAAGGAAAAGTTACTAGATATCCCTGATTTCTTGCATGTATTTTGGTTTTTCGTAGCCCGACCGCAAAAAACAGCTTTTAGCAGAAGCCGACTTATTATCAAATAGTTTATTTATAGTAGCTTTTAAAAGAGTTGTAACAATTCTGCTTTTACTGCTGATGGAATATTATAAGTTACACATTATTGCGATTTCATCGAAAGTGATCACACAAGCTTTATCTTTAATTAATGCATTTCGAATTTCTGTTATTCTTTTTTTAAATAGATCACGGCAAAACAATCTTTCGGAGTTTCGGATTGTGGTTAGAGCGGCAAGTACTACACCTTGCCGCCTTAGAAAAAAATACACTTTAGATTTGTAAAATAATGACAAGCTGAATTTATTTTCGTCTTCTGTCGTATTCATAACCTTTATTTTCGTAGCTGCATCAATGTCAATTCTCTAGAAACCTCTTCTGAACTCTTTAGATTTTAAAATGCTGTCATCAGATTTTGGATTGTGCCGTAATTTAAATAATAGGATAAAAAAAATTGTTAGAAAACTGTTTAAAGTGTATGTCTATGAAATAATATTTGTTTGTTAATCTCTTTACTGATTTAATGTGATTTTAATATTACTTGTTGTACAAATTAAAATATGTATAATAAAAACTTGAGAGGTGTCAAGGAACACCCGGATGGAACGAAGTTTATATATTTTATTTATTTGATATGCTCCTACTAATAAAAATGCGCATAAAATACTCAAATTATTTTAGTAATAATCAAGCTTTACAAAATATACTATATATTTTAAGTAAATAAATGCAAAAACCCAACATCACGTGGTGTTCCCAGGCGGTCACCTATCCAAGTACTAACCACGCCCGATGTTGCTTAACGTCGATGATCGGACGAGAACCGGTGTATTCAACATGGTATGGACGTTGGCAATCAGTTTGTTATATTTAACGTTGAGTATCCAGCACTATGACGTCAATTCAATGTTAAAAGTGTCGTTACAACTTTTGGCACGAAAAGTGTCGTTACATTTTTTTCCGTCTAGCCCCCTTTCGCGACGCTCGATAAGGAACTTCGTTCCAAAATAAAGATTATACTTTGCAGTTCAATCATTTATTTTATATTAAAATGACATATAATGACCTAAAATTTATTGATTATGCCATATCAGACAGGAAACAAAATCACTCAACATTATTATCTACACCATAGATTTACATGATTGAATAGAATATATTTAAATTAGGGGGCTTCCATTAATTACGTAAGGTGTTTTAGGGGGGAGGGGATTGAGCTAAATCTTTTCAAATCTCACTTAGGGGGATCTTGGCAAATATCACGTAATTATTGTGTAAAATTGCGTAAAAAATTATTTCCGAATAAAATATGGCCAAATCTGACACAATAGTGTTTGTCGTATTCGTCCGAACTCCGCAGAGCAGCGAAGTAGCATTCGATTTTGCTTTGCTTCAATCGAAGAAATAGAACAAGTTCAATAATCCAACACGTTTACAGCCAAAACATAAATTTGAAGAATCTCGCGTGAGATTTGGGGACGCGGGAGGGAGTTGATGAAAATCTTACGATATCTCACCAAGGCGGGAGGGGAGGTCGAAAAATTCTCAAAAATGCCTCACGTAATTAATGGACGCCCCTTTACGATATTTCGTTGAAATAATTTGTTTGTTTACTTACTCTTCGTAAGACAACTAACCATTTGACAAATCAAAGTCCGACGTAATTGTAGCCACTTGGTGGCGCTATCATCGCGCATCCAGCATATAATATTCTATATATGTCATATCAATAACTTATAAATGTGACATCTAGCGTAGTAAATAGGTCATTATATTCAAGTTTATTTAAATCGATTGCAACGACATCTCCTAAAAATAGGTGATAACTTATAGTTACGCAATTGAAAATTATTTTTTTTAAACAAGCATTAGAAAGTAAGATTTATATTCGAAAAATAATAAAATAATTACTATAATTGAAGCATATCAATAAAATAGTGATAGAGTTTGTTAAACTTTCTAGTACCTTATTTTTGCGCGCCATCTAGATTTAGGTGAATTTTTCTAGCTTTTATCGGTGTACAGTT
This sequence comes from Diaphora mendica, assembly GCA_949125395.1. Classification (NCBI taxonomy): domain Eukaryota; kingdom Metazoa; phylum Arthropoda; class Insecta; order Lepidoptera; family Erebidae; genus Diaphora; species Diaphora mendica. The sequence goes on from OX421312.1 coordinate 36,960,485, forward strand.
TGGGCCAGGGGAGGGTCGGTCTATTTAGTATATTGTGTCATTGATTTCGGCGATTCATTTATATATAGATGTAATTAGAAATAATAAGGTATATTTATTAGCAGTCAGGCTTTGTCTAGTTTGATATTAGAGAATTGTGCATAAAATATGTAGAGTTATTAGTTATTATTTCATATGAAGAATTTTAGAATCAGAATGACTGAACGGTTGATCTAGTCGTTTAAGCAGTTGCCACACCGCTTTTTACTGCGCTGAGTGTGTCGTTCCCAACCCCATACGTGAAAACACTTTGTGTGATCCACAAATTGTTGTTTAAAGTCTGGGTGTTCTTTGTGTCCGTGTCATGTATGTTTGTAAAGTCCCCCGCGACACAGGATGTACATATATTGCGAATGCGGGAGATGTCTTATAAAAAAAGAAAGAGCATTTTAATTTGAATATTGCAGTATTGGTTATGTTATTTGTGCCATGTCCATCACTAATGTGTCATGTCACGATACGACACATCGTATTTCGCGTAAAGGGTATTGCCGCTTCAGACAGTGGAACGAGTAGCGTATCAAGTAATTTTAATATTTGATGCAACGAAATAACATGACGGCGAACGAGGGTTGGATTTATTTCATTGACTGCCTCTGATATATTTGGCTACCTCTGTGTTGCAGTGGTAGCGTATGCGAATGCTGTGCTTGAGATCTCGGGTTTGATTCTTGGGTTAGACCAAATGTTTGTATGATTTGCAAATATTTGTTTCTGAGTTTGGGTGTTTTCTATGTATAAAAAAACTCGTGTGGTGTCGTGGGACACTACAATACAATACGTGGGACAATCTCTACTGAAACAAGTTCTGTCTAGAGTTACTTCGTACTTGTTACATGCAACTTACAGATTATATAAATTTTTCGTTCACGAAATATATAAATAAAAATTTCGGTCATTTTTTTGTAAATACATACATACTATACATAGAAAACATCGAAACTCCCAAAAAACAAATATTTGCAGATCAAAAAAAAAGATCCTACACGGGATTCGAACCCGAGACCTCACATCTTTCTCATACTCTTCTCGAGGCGTCAATCTTACGTTATGGACGTTTATTTGCCGGCTAAGGTACCCCTCCGCAGAACTTTGTTCCAATATGTATGTATTTACAAAAAAATATGTATTTATATCAGTTGTCTAGTACCCATTTTTTTTTTTTTTTTTAACGTGTGGAAATCCCCTCGGACCTTCACCCACGCCGGGGCTTGCGGCGGGGCGGTGTGTCGGACTCGAACCGACTAAAACCACACGGTGTGCCACTCTGCGCCTGTGAAGGGAGGAATCCGGGAACTGCAGTTATTAACACGTCCGGACCCCTCCCAGCGCTTACCCGCACTGAAGCGGGCACCGTCTGCTGTTAAAACTCTCTATTTAGGCGACGTACGGCACACACGTACATCGCCCCCTCGCGGGTGGCCACTAGAGCGGATGGAGAGGAAAGCCCGTCCCGACCATCCGCGGCCACACTCAGGGCGGCATGAGGCGCTGATAGGCGCGCCTCCGCCGCCCGGTTCGCCGGCGGCGGATTGGGTCCGAGTGGATATCATCCTCCCGGGCCTTCTCCGCCACCTCCTTCTGCGAGATGACTTCTTCGCAGAAGGTTGCGACCGCGGTACAACTGCTATCGCTACCGGCCATGGAGCGTATGACGGCCGGTAGCGAGAGATCTCCTCCGATGACTGCAGTGAGGGCCCGGCGCTGCGACGCCCATGCAGGGCAGATCGCCAGCGTATGCTGGGCCGAGTCCTCACTGCAGTCGCAGTGGTGGCAGGCGGGACTCAATTCCCTCCTAGCGACCGAGTGCAGGTACTTCCCGAAGCAACCGTGCCCGGAAAGGACCTGCGTCAGTCGGAAGGAAAGGGTCCCGTGCTGCCGCCCTGCCCACTCGAGGATGACCGGCTGGAGAGCCTCCACGGCGGCAAAGCCAGCACGTGGAGTCTCCAGCCGGAACGACCATCTAGCCATAGTGGCTCGACGGACGGCTTCACGCCACTCGCGTACCTCTTCGGGCGGAGGGCGATAGCCATACTCCGCCCGATATTCAGCCACCCGTCGATAAACTTCGGCGAGCACTTCCGCCTCCAAATCCCACGGGGGTGTCCCGGCCAAGGCGCACGCCGCCTCGGTCGACACCGTGCGGTATCCGCGTATGGCTCTGACTGCCAATACCCTCTGAGGCCGCCAGAGGCGAGCCTTATTTAGGGCAGTCAGAGCCGCCACCCACACCGGTGCGCCATACAGCGCCATCGACCGGACAACCCCCGTGTATAGGAGTCTCGTTGCGACGCTGGCTCCACCCAAATTGGGCAAAAGTCGCCCAAGGGCGGAGGCAGCGCCGACCAGCTTTGGACCAAGCTGTCGGAAGTGCTCGTCGAAGAGCCACCTACCGTCGAGGATCAGGCCCAGATACCTCATCTGGGCCCGAACCGGTACGAGGACCGAGTTGACCTCTATGGAGGCGCCGGCGGGTGGACCACGACGGGGCCCATGGAACAATAGGGCCTCCGTCTTGTCCAGGGCCACCCGTAAGCCCAGCGCCTCGATGCGCCCGACTACCAGAGAAACACCCCTGGTGGCCAGGCACGCCGCCTCTTGGAAGTTCGCCCCCCGGGCTGTGACAAGTGTGTCATCGGCGTAACAAATTACGCCCAGCCCGGGAGGCAGACGACTTCGAAGGACCCAGTCGTACCCCACGTTCCACAGGAGTGGTCCAAGGACAGACCCCTGCGGAACGCCGCACGACATGGGTCGCCGTCTCAAGACGCCCTCTCGGTCCTCGTACACGACGGTACGCTCCTCTAAATAGTCTGCCACTAGCCGCCTCAGGTACTCTGGCACCCCGTGGTAGTGGAGTGCTTCCCTGATGCAGCTAAATGGCAGACTATTGAAGGCGTTGGCGATGTCCAAGGACACCGCCAACACCACGCCGCCACAGCTCACTGCCTCTTCGGTCACGGCCCTAAGGCGCATCACGGCATCGACCGTCGAACGCCCCTCTCGGAATCCGAATTGGGCGTCCGACAGGTCGGGCCCCACCTCACAAAGGTGCCGGACGATGCGGGCAGAGAGTATCCTCTCAAAAAGTTTACCCGCCTCGTCCAGCAACACGATGGGCCTATAGGCCGCGACCGAATCGGCAGGCCGTCCCGGCTTCCTCAACAGGACCAGCTTCCCGCATTTCCAGCACTCAGGGAAGCGTCCGGACGCCAGGCTAGCGTCCAACACTTCCCTGAGGCGGTCCGACATATGGTCGAGGGCTCGGGCCATCACTCGGGCTGGAACCCCGTCCGGCCCGGGGGCGGTGTTCTTCGAACGGATCCGAAGAACAGCCGCCCCAACCTCCGATTCCCTAACGGGCGGCACATCGTCCTCTCTACCCCCGTCGTCTCCGACCGCGTAGGCCATCGACGGGGGTGTGTGCTCCGCCCGCTCAGGGAAAAGGCCCTCGACCACTTCCTGCAGGAAGCTGGGCTGGAGAGTCTCGGTAAGGGGGGGGCCCGACGTGCGGAGCTTCTGACGCACCGCACGGTATGGGCGACCTCAGGGGTCACGGTCGAGACTCTCCAGCATCTCCTTTCTTTTAACCTCTTTGGCGCGGCAAATGGCCAGCTTCAGAGTTTTCCGCGCTTCGCGGTACTCCTCATGAAGCTGGTCCCCGCCACCGTCTCCACGGTGACGTCGCCGGCTGCGGGTGTAGGACCTCCGGGCACGAGTACAAGCCGCACGGAGGTCCGCCAACTCCTGGGACCACCAGTAGACCTCCTTCCGGGGAGGCCGACGACCTTGGACGCGGGGCATGGCCGTATCGCAAATCTGCGTAATCGCATTGCGAAAACGGCCAGCCCCCACGTCCACGCCGACCACCCCGGTCGGGGCCTGCGGAGACAGCCAAGATTGAACAATGGCCGCCTCCTCTAGTAGGTCCCTATTGAGTTTGGCGATAGCCCACCGCGGAAAGTTGTCTAGTACCCATAACACAAGCTCTGCTTCGCTTGAGATTAGATGGCGTTGGGTGTAAGGTATCCGAATATTTATTATTAATATATTTATTATTGCATCAAAAACAATTGTATAATGGAGAACTTAAGGTTGAATTTAAATTGTTACAGAATTAGTTCTTTTGCCGCCAGTCTGTCCGTCTGTGCTAACCTTTAGTGCATCGCTGACCAATTTATTTTTCTCGAAACTGTAACCAATACAAAATATGATTTGAAAATTTTCCCTTTTCAGTATCAGGGGTCTCAATCCATTATTAATACAGGTTTAAGTATCGACTGGTTCTAGCCTTTTACAGAAGTACTGGGTGTATTACGCCGTACCATATTCCATTTGTTCCAAAATAAGATAGGTGAACATTTCAAGATTTCTACTTCTTCTTCTTTTGATGAAATGGCAACCAGCCGGATCTCTCGGATCAGCTATTTCTGCCAATGTCAAGTGTTTATAGTCTTCAAAACGATGTATTTTGCCTTTGACATTTAAAACCACGATAATTATAGAACGCCTCTATCAAGTCTATTATTATAAGTAAGCTGACGTAAAACGCAAAGGAGGGTTATTTACGCGTGAATGAACACGAAATATGTCTCGGTATTCAACGATTTCATTTATGCATAATTATTCATTAAAATGAAGAAAATACGTACGTAGCGCTTAATTATTCACGAATTACTAGTTAAAGTGGAAATATCTATATAAAAATTAAGATTGTAATGTCTGTTTGTAATATTAGAATAACCGATTTTTACTAAATTTAGTAGACTAGCTATGCCCCGCGGCGCGACCGGAGCGGTACTATCCTCGCACAGAAAGTCAACGTAAAATGACAGCGTTCGTGCTGTCGTGTTTCGTTGTTGAGTGCGAGACCGGAGGCCCAGTGATGCAGAAGTATCACTAAGCCGCCATGGTGTGGGTCACCATGCTGCATTTTTGCATTGTCTGCATTTGCAATGAGTATGGTGACCACCACTCTTGGATACTACTCAGGCTTACCATCAGGCAGAGTAGTCATTTAGTCAGTAGGCAAGCCATACATAAAAAGGATAGTAATTTAACCCACGACCGCTTGCTCATCAATCTGAATCTGAAGTCGGAATTGATTATCAAAATCTAATCACAAGCATATATGCTCCATATAGGTATAAAGTTTAATACAATACTAAAACACTACTCTGAATTGCTTTGATGTACTTCACTACACTATTATAATTGTGCCTACAGTGGAGGCTGTATGCTAAGAGCCATCTTCTAGACATTCCCTCCTTTCTTCCTCCTTCCTTTTGATTCCCTCGCTGACGCTCAGAATTCAAATTTTTGAATCCTTCGCTTGCTCGGTCATCAAAATTAAGCACGCGGTTAAAAAGCAACTTTGCACTCTTGTATAACAAATAACTATTCCAATTGTTTTCGAAATACAAAGTACAAGTATAGAATGCAGCAACCAAACTACAGGTTAGTTTTGGTTGCTGCATATAGACTGGCTAATGTAGATTTATCAAAATCGGTATTACAAATCATTTTGGCCAATCAGTTTCAGTACAATGTAATTTTCATAACTTTAAGTTTATAACACAACGATCCATCAAAACTTAAACCAAATAAACGGTGTCATAATATGACAAACGAATCTAAACCGAATTACCAGCTTGTTAAGAGTTTAAAGAAGCATTTTTGTCAGTTTCGGTAAACCTCAAGTTATCTATCGCATTTATTTTCAAGAACATTCCAAAAAATATTGTTCCCTTTAATGAAATCAATGATTTCCTCTAACGAAATCAACAAACTTGTACAGCGATTAATGCAAAATACTCGAAAGAGAGAATTCTTGAGAAGCTTTGAGAGCACTTATAATTAATGTAGGCTTGAGCTCTGACACTCAAGGTTATTGAATAAAGTACGCTAATGTCTTTGGCTTAAAATATATTCAATTTAAAATGAAAGCTGTATTAGTGGTCGTTGACTGCCAGGAATTTTCTATTCGGCTGGACTCTTTGGCGCTGCGTAGAGATGTGGCTTCCCTTTGCATTTTCTACCGCATTTACTATGGGGAGTGCTCCAAAGAATTGTTCAGGCTGATTCCTGCCGCCTCTTTCCGCGCACGCGACAGCTGTTTCATCCCCATTACTTAGATGGCTGGCAGTCCACAACTGTGCGATTTTCTAGGATCTTTCTCCATCGCACAACAAAACTGTGGAATGAACTATGGCCTGTGGTATTCCCGGACCAATAGGACTTTCAAACCTTCAAGAAAAGAGCGTACTCCTACTTAAAAGGCCGGCAACGTACTTGTGACGCCTCTGGTGTTGCGGCGGCGGTAATCGCTTACCATCAGGCGATACGTCTGCTCGCTTGCCCCTTATTCTATAAAAAAAGGGAAGTTTAACAAAGTTTCTAAAATCTCAGAACTACACATACATATATAAGAGATGAAATTATTGAAATAAATCCAATGCAATCCGTATGGTCAGTGTGTTAAAGTAGGCCAAGAACTTATTTTTACTAAGATACCCAAGTCTAAAATTGAACTTTTAAAATAGATGTTTAATGTCTTTGTATTTTTTTGCCTTTGTTGTTAAGTTAAATAGCCACACTTCATGGATATGTGCTAAAACTTGTTTGTTTTAGCTTTGTTACTATTAAATTAGGATGACAATCCTTAAGGTGGCCATATTCGACCCTGGTACCCTACTATAGTTACACCTAAAACGAGAAAAAAAAAGTGTGGCACTCCCGAGGCAGTCCGGGGACTGCCGCGGTAAAGCTATTGCATAGCATTTTTTATCAACTTATGCAATTATATTTATTTGTTTATTTTGTATTTATGCAGTTTTTTTTTCTTTGAACATGTATACTAGAGGTAGTAGAGCCACGCTGATTTCAGCACGAATGGGCCGGCTCGACCGGGGCGGTACTACCCTCGCACAGAAAATCAACGTAAAATGACCACGTTCGTGCTGTCGTGTTTCGTTGGTGAGTGCGAGACCGGAGGCCCAAATAGTCAGGTCAACAATTTCCATACTTGTTGACTAAACTAAAAGATGCAGCAGCATCACTAGGCCGCCATGGTGTGGGTCGCCATACTGCATTGTCTGCATTCGCAGTGAGTATGGCGACCAATACTCTTGGATTCTGCTTATGCTTTCCATCAGGCAGAGTAGAGTCATTTTGGCGAGCCATACATAAAAAAAAAAAAAAAAAAACTTACGGGGCGCACATGCGATGAGTGTGGCATTATAAAGATATGATAGATACCTATACACCTATATACTTTCTTACAAACAGTTGCTTACGTATTCGTCCGATTTCGGAGCAGCTCGTCTCGAGCGAGCCTCGGGTGTTAGGTTTTATTTTCGTTACGGAATTTCTTGATTCGGCCGCTGCGCTCAAAGCCCGTGATAAAAGCTATGCAAGAGCTTTATAAAATTATATTACATTAACATTTAAAAAAAACAACTATTGTTTTATTCCTATTTATGTAACAGTCTATTCCCATCAACTATAGTTTGATTACCAATTATGTTATATATCTTTAACCAGACACTTCAAGGCTTAGATATAAATAATGGGAAAGATAAAGGAAGACAACATTAGTATGCTATGAGAGGTAAGGGATATTGCCCAAAAAGATAAATAGGGAAAGATAAGCCACTGCTCGAGTAAATCAGGACCGTATCTGTAACAAAACCTGGCTATAGAAGCAAAATTATTGAATTAATATTGTTACTAATTCCAATGCAAGAGATGGTATTTATTTTATATCTTGAAATTAGAAAATATCACAAGTAACTGTAACTCCAATAAAGCTGATATCAGAAGGCCGAAACTTTTTCAGAGGAGACAATTGAAATAATAACTAAATTACATTTGGTCCAACGTTACGAAATTTTGCGAGAATTTCATCGTCTAGACATTCATTAAGTGTCAAAATATTATTTCATTTTACTTCATGAAAATCATTTTTATTAAATACTGCTTTTGTGTTATTTCCTTTCTCTGGGTATTTCTATGAACGTTTTTAACTTATAATTGCTAACATAGAAAAATTAAATCTTTAATTTTTTCTATTGGTTTATTTTTATAATACATCACCAAAAATCCAGCTAGATAAGCATATGAAAAAAGGCATATTTGAATTTACTTTTGTCTCTGCTACTTTATTTTTTCCATACAATATTCCTAAATTCTCCAACAATAAATTTTTCTGCATTTTATTAACAAAATATCCTAAATAATTGACAGTCAGGATACCGTCCAAAGAATCCATTAATTTATTACCAAAAATCTTAAGCGCACATTTGTATCAAAATTACTTGGCACAATATCCAAACTTAAGTTTATCATCCAAGCTATTCTACATTCTACATTTAGGCCTTTGCTAAGGCCATCTTTGCCAAGTTTATTATTCGTGATACAATGGAGGATCATAAAAAGGGATTATTTTATTCACACCTAATTCATTGCTTCAATGGTATTGTTTTAATTTCATTGTCATAATTTCATTCGCTCCACTGAGCCATCCGGATGAAGCTTCGCACTTACTCGTGCTAAATTATAGATTAATGTTTCTTAATTAAGCCGAAAGCTTTCAGTATTCGCAGAAGGAATTATTGCTGCGTTTAATATTAAATTTTCTTTCAACTTGATTTAATTAATTATGGTTTCTAAGAAATAAAGTCCTTCTATTAGTTTTATTTTTCCTTTGTTATCTATCGTTTGTATTATGAACTAGTGGTTGCCCGCGGCTCCGCCCGCGTATATGTCGGTTACCGCGGCAAATAGTACCCTATGTGTTATTCTGATGTATAAGCTATATTACTGTAAAGTTTCATCCAAATCCGTTCAGTAGTTGTTGAGTGAAAGAGTAACAAACATCCATCCATCCGTCCATCCATCTATCCAACCATCCATACTTACAAACTTTCGCGTTTATAATATATAGATTATTAGTTATTACGAATACGTTTTTTTGGGTTGTCATTACTTATACTTTGAAATGACTCTGTAAAGCTAGCGTCTTTCCAGTCTCGACAGAAATCGGTTCAATTTTCACACATGAATCTGGATGGTTTTGTTATTGATTCTTATTCTTCAAAGAAAAATGTAACGCTAATGAGGTCTCATTAGCATTTCGGTTTCTTTTTACGCGGCAGGGATGTATGTATATTTATTTGGCATAACCTAGAGCCTAACCGGCTTGTCGTATTTTTAACCCCCGGTGCAAAAAGAGGGGTGTTATAAGTTTGGCGTGTCTGTCTGTCTGTTTGTCTGTCTATCTGTCTGTGGCACCGTAGCTCGCGAACGGATGAAGCGATTTCAATTTAGTTTTTTGTATGAAAGGTGAGTTACGTGCGAGTGTTCTTAGGCATGTTTCATGAAAATCGGTTGACTCGTTTCAGTTCGAGTTCACTACTAGTAAGTAAAATTGATATTATTACGACTTAAACACAGAAACGATGGTAACGTCTTGACTGAGATGATAATGTTGACTAAGATCAATATTTTATCAATATATAAATAAAAATTACTCCCCAGAATTGAAAAAAATTGATAACGACTCCAAGGCTAACTTTGTTCTTGAAAAAGAGTAAATTTATACAGAACATACAAAGAGGACAGACGGATACACAAACAGAAAATGTTAGCAAAACATTAAACCATCTGCTGCCATTAATTCAGGCATCATGGACATGATGTCTTTCAATATTAGCACAGTACTTAATCCTTGAACCCTGAACACAGGGCCTAAGCAAACAACTATAATAAGTAAAGAACATTTTATTTGCCACAAATTCAGGTCCTAAGCCAACAGATGTGTATAATTTTATTAACAGTTTAATAACATACATCTTATGGGTCAAATGTTTATAATGAGATATGTTGACAATTTTGAATCTAACCAAATAAAAACTGCGGATTTTCTTCAAATAATCCACACTAATTATAAATTCGAAAATAACTCTGTCTGTCTAGCTGTCTGTTACACTTTCATGGATAAATATCTGAATCGATTGAATGAATTTCTATATGCAGATAGATTGGACCTTGGAGAAGGACAAATGGTACTTTTTGTCATGATAACCGAGCCGCGTGCAAAAGCTAGTACTTTCATGTAATATTTTCGAATGTAGAGTGCAGAAACAAGACGTGTCCCATGGACGTACATCTGATCTGTAGGGGACTTAAGCCATTGTAATCTACGATGACGTCACCTACTGATCAGGCTAAGTCTAAAGGGGTTATGTATAGTATCTAGCTATTGACCCACTTATAGCAGAATATCATATGTTTTAATTGTTTGTATTCAAACCACCACTCTTGTTTTCAGCAGGGGATTTTCAGACGATAAAGGGTAGAGCACTATTGAGATCCTAGACTTGCAATTCTCCATGACCCGCAGGTGAGTTTGCCAACTATTGCATAAATGAAGAACAAAGCTTCAAGAAATCGATTTCCTTTAAAGATTATTCAATAAGTCCTACTAAGTTCGCTCACTAATAGCTTTAAACACTTAAGTCCTCCAACCGAACTCAACTTTTACTTAAGTATCTTGTAATATTTTTTATTTGTCGTGTTGAATTATACGTAGTCCTAATTTCTGTAGGGCAATCGGTCGTTATGTATTACCTAATGATGCAAAAGCATCTCAATAAACTGACATATCATGGGGGACCATGCTGCTTTGTTGCATTGTCTACATTCGCAATGAACATGGTGACCCTTAAATTCTGCTCATATTTTCCATCATCCATCAGTGAGATTAGTCACTTAAATAAAAAATATAAAAAAATAGTCATAGGCAGTCTCATATATAAAAAAATTGACATTTAAAAAAATTATAATGTTAGTATCTAACAAAGATTCATTATTGTATATGCAATAATGAATCAATATAAATTGTGTATACGACTTATCACGATCTTTCTAGAGTTATAGGTTTGGGTTGTATGATTTTAAGAAAATAAATTTAGATAAAATACTTATTTATGATGCTATCACTTATGTAGATACCTCAATTAAATGAAATATTATCTACAATTGATCGATTTCACTTGTTGTTTTTTTAACATCTCTCATCCATATCAAGCTAAATTTTACGAGGTATCATTTCTCATAACATAACACAACACTATACCGCTCTGGCGCAGGCTTCGAAAACGGGTTTGCGTAGCCGCGCCGCTCCGCTCCCCGCGAACAACCTGTATATTAACATTATACTATACAACTTTAAAACACTATAAAATAATATATAAAGAATAAAAAGTTATCGTTGTCTGCTATACTAGTATTGACTGTGTTCACCAGCCATCGCCTTTCACTCTGTATGAAAATCGGTTTACCCAGTCGAAAGTTATGAGGTTACAAACATAAAAAAACAATTGAATTAATAACCTCCTCCTTTTTTGAAGTCGGTTAACAATATAACTTAATTGGTTGTAATGTAGAGTGCAGTAAATGTGTATTTAATTGATGAAGAGAGAGAGTATTTTAATCTTTATGCGTGTAAGTGTGTGTGTGTGTGTATATTTGTGCGCATGTGGTGCTTTATATTTAAGGGTTATCAAATGGGACTAGTAAGTAGTCTTTATATATATATATTTATATTTACAATAAATCTTTTCACCAACGTCCAATCTAATTAAAGTACTTTATATTCAAAACCTCAACTTTCTAACTCACCAGCAACGTTATAATAAAGTATACTAAAATATTTGACAAAGAAATCTAACTGTGAGGAACATCCCACGTCAGGTATTCTCAAGAACTTACAGAGCGTTACGCTTCGACAGTCATTGTTCTTTGTGTTGTTTACTCATGAACAAAACAAAGCAAGAATAAAACAATGGAAACTCAAAGTTTTGAACACATGAATTAATAAGTGAGGCCTGGGATTGTGACCTATATCGGTAATATTGCTGTGTGCCGCTGCTCCACCCACTTTATACAGCAGAATATAACGTGACTTCTTGAAGCAAATATTTGAAATCTGTAAAATATAAACGCATCTCTTAAGGACTTTTTAAGCAATTTTTTTGTAAAAACATAATATTGTTTTAGTTTTTTTTTTTTTACTTTTATTTCAGATGCGGGAAGTACAGAATCTGTTATTGTATCGAACCTCAGGAGGACTATATCCAGTAACTTCCTTCCAGAGACTTCCTTTGGCAGAGATGATAATATTGATTTATCTTTTATTAATGGCTGAAAAAAAAGCTTTACAGATCGATACGCCTCTATTTTTCCTATTACACGAATAACAGAACCTACAGCTACCTATATTTATATCTATATATATAAAAATGAATCGCCGAAATGTATGTACGCGCATAACTTCCGATCGGCTGCACCAAATTAAATAATTACTTTACGTTGTAATTAGGACAAGGTTTGTGTACAAGAAAAAATAAACGATAACGGGAAAAGTCATTTTTTTGTCCGCGACTGTACACTGCCTGTGGGAAGCTGGGACAGATATGTAAATATGGCGGTACTAAGTTTCGCCGGGTCAGTTGGAATATATATGTCACCGTAAGATTGTAAAAACCGTTAGATTTAAATCTACCGAACAAGATTGCAAACTATCGATAGATTGTCAACTTTGATATACTGCGTACGTGCATCAAATTGTCAACTGTCCCTGATTGGTCGGTTTTACAGTAGGCCGTTCAATGGCGATAGAGCTAGATTAGGTTAGAACTTCTTTGATTAATCACAAATTAATTTTACTGTCACAACAATTTACTATAACAAATTCTAAAGCTGTGAGGTATTTTCAACGTGAAATTAATGTACAATTACAAAAGTACTTTACATTCGGCAACAAAGACGAATTAACAAACAAATATGGCGGCGCGAGACATATGTTGTTCAACCAATTAGCGCGCGACTTGGGATTCGACGATACCATTTCACAATCTTTCGACCGTTTGCAATATCGCGAGATAGATTACAATTTGGTTTTGACAATCTGCTAGTAGCATATATAAGTTGGACACGACAGATAACACTGTGTCATCACTCCAACCCATGGGTGGAGTAAGAGGTGACTAAGGAAACAAACTGAGCAGGACAACATCACTGCACCCTATAACCAGCTTGGTATACCGAAATCCCCTTTTAATGAAGAGGCTTCAGTTGAGCTGGACTGCTAAAACCTGTTGATAAGTTTAATGTGATGTAACTGTAACTTCAACACACTTCAAAGATTGTATTGCAACCATTGAAACCCAACTTTCTAGATGCGCTTTAACATGCACGTACACAAAAGTGGCAATGGACAGGACATGTTTCGAGGTATCAGGACAACAGATGGACACTAGAAGCAACAATATAGAAAGGACCAAGCTGAAAAAGAGGTCACCCAAGGAACAGACGGATTGACGAAATAATGGCAATAGCGGGAAGAGACTGGAGAACACACGAAAGGTAGTAGAGCCACGCTGATTTCAGCACGAACGGTCCGGCTCGATCAGGGCGGTACTACCCTCGCACAGAAAATCACCGTAAAATGACAGCGTTTGTGCTGTCGTGTTCCGTTGGTGAGTGCAAGACTGAAGGCCCAAATATTCTAGTCAAGAAGTTCCATACTTGTTGACTAGACTAAAAGATGCAGAAGCGTCACTAGGCCGCCATGGTGTGGGTCACAATGCTGTATTGTCTGCATTCGCAGTGGGTGTGGTGACCGCCGCTCTTGGATTTTGCTTGTGCTTTCCATCGGGCCGGGTAGAGTCATTGTTCTTTTTTTATATGTATGGCGGGCCATACATAAAAAAAGAACAAAAGCAAAAAACAGAAAAACATGGAGTAAGCCGGAGGGGGTCTATACTCAGAGTGGGGTTTCAATAATAGATTATAACTAATATTTAAATAGCTATATGAAAAATAATGCTTTTTTAAGATTGTTGGAAATGAAAAATATATCTAATGTTCTACTGCGAATCGTAGCAGGCTACATCCAGTTTTATGAATATTTGTTTCTACAAAACCGACTTAAAAAGCCTCAAAGACGGGACAGAATTTAATAGCATTAAAACAAGCCTTTGTTCAATTTACAAATGGGTCTTATTTCCGGAGTCTCAATGTTGATTTGAGGAGTTAACTCAGTAAAGGGCTGTAAGGCATCTTGTATAAGAGGCACGTGAATTATAAGTTAGTTCAGTAACTTTTGGCACCTTTTGGGCTCGCGTTAATTGGTTAAATTGTATTACTCTATGATTTAATTTAATAAAACTAGGTGTTGTTGTTAAGTTTGGGTATTGATATTTAATTTTATTGTAGCAACACCGTGTATAACATTCTGGCAATATTATAAATAGATATTTATATGGATGATGTACCTAATTTATGATACGACTTATGAATAGAATTCAATATTAATTGTACAACAGTATTTAATCGAAAACAGTTTTCAAGCAGAGTAAAACAGAATTAAACTATCCACCTATAATTACTTGTGGCTCATGCCTTTGTATTTTATTTTAATCATGTATTATCCTGTAACTGTCAAAATAAATTCTTTTCTTTTTTTCTTTCTTTCCTTGACCATGGGAGATTCATGCCATGGCAAAATTGGCCGACCCGACAGGAGTAGTACAACGACCTGTCGGAAAACCAATGTTGAACAGTTTTTTGCTTATTGTTTATAGTGGTTGACTAGAGCCTTAAAATCTCTTCTAATTTGAGTGGAAGGGGAGTACTTTCAGGGACCAATGATTCTATAGATACATTTGTTCAATCAATTCGTTCAATACCTTTCTAATTATTTTTAAAATTAAGACACACGTGACGGTACATACTACATATTGTCAAAAATAAAAAACTTTGATCAAAAGTTGACCTCTACAATCATTTAAACATTGTTGCTATCTGGGCTCCTGGATTATTGATATTTGAAATCTATGATCATGCAAAATATGTTGTTATCTGTTTGTGAAACTATAATGTGCCTGGCGAAACAAAATATTCTTCAAAACTTTGACGTTTATAAAATTAATGAGATGTATATCGCATCCTATATAAACGTTTTTGGGATGTATTTTTTGCTCCAAAATTGAGTTTATCTTTCAAAGTGTATGGTGTTATTAGATAATGTTGGCTGTTTCGGTTGAAAGGGAGTTGAAAGTGTTGTGGAGCTTAGCAAAAAGTTTGACGTAATAACGTCACGGATATATTGCGTTATTTATTTTATAATGTAAAGGCGTGGGGAAAAAAGCGGTGTGATGATATAAGTACAGCACAAAAGCAGTTCAACCAATATACTTAAAATAAACCGTGGGAGAGCCACGCTTCGGCATGAATGGGCTAGCTCGACCGGAGTGATACCACGGCTTTACAGAAACCCGGTGTGAAATAGCACTTGCGTTGTGTTTCACCGAGTGAGTGAGGATAACGGAGGCCCATTTACCAAACACGAGGCGGGCAAGTTGTTCGAAAGGATAATCTCTGCCCGCATCGTCCGGCACCTCAGTGAGGTGGGGCCCGACCTGTCGGACGCCCAGTTCGGATTCCGAGAGGGGCGTTCGACGGTCGATGCCGTGATGCGCCTTAGGGCCGTGACCGAAGAGGCAGTGTGCTGTGGCGGCGTGCTGTTGGCGGTGTCTTTAGACATCGCCAACGCATTCAATAGTCTGCCATTCAGCTGCATCGGGGAAGCACTCCAGTACCATGGGGTGCCAGAGTACCTGAGGCGGCTAGTGGCAGACTATTTGGAGGAGCGTACCGTCGTGTACGAGGACCGAGAGGGCGTCTTGAGACGGCGACCCATGTCGTGCGGCGTTCCGCAGGGGTCTGTCCTTGGACCACTCCTGTGGAACGTGGGATACGACTGGGTCCTACGAGGTCGTCTCCCCCCCGGGCTGGGCGTAATTTGTTACGCCGATGACACATTGGTCACAGCCCGGGGGGCGAACTTCCAAGAGGCGGCGCGCCTGGCCACCACGGGTGTTTCTCTGGTGGTCGGGCGCATCGAGGCGCTGGGCCTAAGGGTGGCCCTGGACAAGACGGAGGCCCTGTTATTTCATGGGCCCCGTCGTGGTCCACCCCCCGGCGCCTCCATAGAGGTCAACTCGGTCCTCGTACCGGTTCGGGCCCAGATGAAATATCTGGGTCTGATCCTCGACGGTAGGTGGCTCTTCGACGAGCACTTCCGACAGCTTGCTCCCAAGCTGGTCGACGCTGCCTCTGCCCTTGGGCGACTTTTGCCTAGTTTGGGTGGAGCCAGCGTCGCAACGAGACAGCTGTACACGGGGGTTGTCCGGTCAATGGCGCTGTACGGCGCACCGGTGTGGGTCACGGCTCTGACCGCCCAGAACAAGGCGCGCCTCTGGCGGCCTCAGAGGGTACTGGCGGTCAGAGCGATACGTGGTTACCGCACGGTGTCGACCGAGGCAGCGTGCGCGTTGGCCGGGACACCCCCGTGGGATTTGGAGGCGGAAGTGCTCGCCGAAGTTTATCGACGGGTGGCTGAATATCGGGTGGAGAGAGGCATGCGCCCTCCGCCCGAAGAGGTACGCGAGTGGCGTGAAGCCGCCCGTCGAGCCACGTTGGCTCGTTGGTCTTTCCGACTGGAGACTCCACGCGCTGGCTTTGCCGCCGTGGAGGCTCTCCAGCCGGTCATCCTCGAGTGGGCAGGGCGGCAGCACGGGACCCTTTCCTTCCGACTGACGCAGGTACTTTCCGGGCACGGTTGCTTCGGGAAGTACCTGCACTCGGTCGCTAGGAGGGAACTGAGTCCCGCCTGCCACCACTGCGACTGCAGTGAAGACTCGGCCCAGCATACGCTGGCGATCTGCCCCGCATGGGCGTCGCAGCGCCGGGCCCTCACTGCAGTCATCGGAGGAGATCTCTCGCTACCGGCCGTCATACGCTCCATGGCCGGTAGCGACAGCAGTTTTACCGCGGTCGCAACCTTCTGCGAAGAAGTCATCTCGCAGAAGGAGGCGGCGGAGAAGGCCCGGGAGGACGACCTCCACTCGGACCCAATCCGTCGCCGGCGAACCGGGCAGCGGAGGCGCGCTCACCTGCGCCTCATGCCGCCCTGAGTGTGGCCGCGGATGGTCGGGATGGGCTTTCCCTTCCATCCGCTTTAGTGGCCGCCCGCGAGGAGGCGACGTTACGTGTGTGCCGTACGTCGCCTAAATGGAGAGGTTTTTGGAGAGGGTGCCCGCTTCTGTGCGGGCAAGCACTGGGAGGGGTCCGGACGGCGTAATAACAGCAGTTCCCGGACTCCTCCCTCCTCAGGCGCAGAGTGGCACACCGTGTGGTTTTAGTCGGTTCGAGTCCGACACACCGCCCCGCCGCAAGCCCCGCCGCAAGCCCCGGCGCGGGTGACGGTCCGAGGGGATTTCCACACGTAAAAAAAAAAAAAAAAAAAAAAAGGCCCATTTACCAAACCCTTCCCCCATCCCCCTCCCTATTCCCCAAAGCCCGGCAACGCACTTGTGACGCCTCTGGTGATACAGGTGTCCATGGGCGACGCTAATCAGGGAAATGTCAGCTCGTTTGCCCGCTATTTCATAAAAAAAGAAATAGGTTTTTAGCATGCCTGGCAGCAGACAGTAGTTTATATATTTTTTTAATTTTAGTTGTAAAATATACTTAAAGAATAGATATCAACGTAGAGACTTTTCTACCTCTTTGAGTTAAAAGACTGTGTATATGCACGTATGTGTGTAAAACACAATATATTACATTGAATTTACTCCTAATTAATAGAAAGTATATTTAAATCAGACCATTAATATTCAATATCTTAGAGTCAATCAATCAACCTATCGCCGTCCACTGCTGAACGAAGGTCTCCCCCAAGGAGCGCCAACCGTCCCGGTCTTGTGCAGTCTGCATCCATTCGCCACCAGCCACCTTCTTTAAATCATTGGTCCATCGTGCCGCAGGGCGCCCTACACTACGTTTGCCTAATCGCGGTCTCCACTCTAACACATTTCAGCTCCAGCTACCATCGGTTCCTCTGGAGACAAGGCCGGCCCACTTTCACTTCAGCGTACTGATTCTCTGTGCGATGTCGGTTACTCCAGTTCTCTGTCGAATAAGTCTTATAGTAATTAAATTTATTACATATATTGCACTTTTTACTTGAGAAACCATTTTAGTTATTTACTGGCGTTCAAAGCCTGCAGTACTCGGTTTAAGAGCTGTAATTTATAGTTGCACGGTAGAATGCCTCGGTTACTCTCTGTTGAACGTATTTTATCTGGCGTTTTAACTGATTAAGGAAGATTAAGAAAACAAACATTAAATGTTTAGATTTTCACGATTCACACCTTTGCTTGTTAAAATTATTTGTCTATCTCCATGAGAAATCATATTTTAAACCATCTTATTTATAGAAATTGCCTCATTGGTGTATTTTCTGTGTTTCTTTACATAATATGTGTGTAGTGAAAAGCTGTTAATTTGATTTTTTTATGTCTGACCCTGCCAAAATGACTCTACTCTACCTGACGGAAAGCATAAGCAGAATCCAAGAGTGGTGGTCACCACACTCATTGCTCGTGCAGACAATGCAACAATGCAGCATGGTGACCCACACTACGGTGGCCTAGTGATGCTTCTGCATCGTTGGGCCTCTAGTCTCGCACTCACCAACGAAACATGACAGAAATACACTGTCATTTTACGTTGATTTTTAACCCCCGACGCAAAAAGGGGGACTTTATAAGTTTGACGTCGATGTCTGTCTGTCTATGTGTGTGTGTGTGTGTCTGTGTCTGACTGTGGCATCGTAGCTGTCTAACGGGTGGACCGATTTAGATGCGGGTTTTTTCATTTGAAAGCCAGTTTTCTTGCGGTGGTTCTTAGCTATGTTTGGTTAATATCGCTAAGAATATCAGCTCTTTTCCAAAATGATGTGGGGTATTTTTAGCATAGTGTTTCTAAATTTTGAATTTAATTTAATCTGTGTGAGAGTAGTACCGTCCCGGTCAAGCCGGCCCGTTTGTGCTGTACTACCTTGCATTTACAAACAGACACTTCAATCTTATTTATTTATATAGATTTCTTTTGTAGTTTTATACCCAAAAGTTGTCTAGCCTGTTCTGCTTAATCAAGTCAAAGAATTCATAAGTTTTTAGTAGCTATTGATCACGATAATTTCATATATATTTTGAAATATTCAGTATTTTGCTTGAACGTTATATATGTGCTTCTTTCTTTTCTCATCTTAAAGGTTTAAACGAACAATTCTTGTATATATATTATTATGTAATCTGAATCTCGGCAACGGCTCTGACAATTTTCATGAATTTTAGTATGCAGGGTATTTCAGGGGCGATAAATCAATCTAGATAGGATTCAGTTGACTGCCTCTGAGGCGCAGTGGTAGCGTATGCGACTGGGACTAGATGCCGTTGTGTGTAAGATGTCCGAAATATTTATTTATTTATTTAAAGAAAATTCACCCAAAAAAATTACCGAGCAGAGCTTGGCCATCCAGGTACTAGTAATTAAACGATGGCTTAGTAATTATATTTTTACGTTAATTGTTAATATTACAAAATATTCTCTACAAGGAATAAGGTTGAGGATATTATGACGTATGTATATATGTATTTATTGTTTGCTTCATTAAAGCCATTAAATAAATCTTTAAAGGTCTCAAAAGGAATAATATTCCTCCGTTTTTGCAAAATGTTTCATTGACACTCCACTCTTATTGGTCTTAAATAACCATCCTCGATGACTGTGCTAACTAACAGTTTTAAAATCGAACCAGTACTTCCTGAGATTAGCGCGTTCAACAAAACCAAATAATAGATTCTTCAGTCTTGTAATATGTATAGATATGGGCTAATATAGCATATGTATATATGGGCTAATTTAGGGCCTATGTGCAACGATCACAAATTGTATATATCCTTCAATTGTTATATCCGTCTATAACACTTGAATAATATGATATGCATTCTATAGAAATAAACAATACTATCATACCAAAATTCAATATATAGCTACGGCTCTATGGCCCGTCACTTCCAATCGCAATAAACAATAAATAACTCAGTTCGATGCCTGGAAATAACAGCTGCGTAATAAAAAAACGATTTCAAAAAACTCAATCAATTAGGTCGGGTTGACGACATAGTGACGAAATACTAAATTATAGCATGAAAAACAAACTGACGTATTATTTCGTCCTGATATTATATATGCGTAAGTTTATGAGGATGTTTAGGTGTATGTATGTTTATTACTCTTTTACACATTTAACAGATTTAGATGAAACTTAACAGTAAGATAGCTTGTATAAGCATTAAGCATACATCAGAACAGCACATGGGCTGCTATTTACTGCGATTGTACTACATGTACGCGGAGCCGAGATCAAACACTTGTTTCTAAACACAAGGACCTTTGATAATATTTTTTATGTAATAGGGTGTACAATAGAACAGACAGATCAACCGATAGTGAGCGTGGCTACTGCCACATACGGAAACTAAAACATAGTACAGTGCCATCTATCGAAGACTCACTGAACTACGAAGTAACTACTAATCCTGCATTGCGATATAGAAGTTTTCCCAACAACAACCATTGGACCGCGGCCCGCTAGGCATGATCACTTCGCCTGGTCGGAAGACCCTTCCTTCGTGTCTCAGCTTCCGGATTTCAGCAGCATCCGTCACTGGATAACAAGCAACGACAGATCTGCTAAGATCATTGGTTTTATGTATCATGAGGCCGTGATATCACTACTATTTGTATCGTTTTATATTTAATTCGAAGAAGCTAAAATATATAGTATAGCTAAATTACTTATCTCATTTTAAACAAACAAGTGACAACTTACAGCTGTTATTGATAAATGTAAGTTTTGCAAGCTTGTTTTACATTTAAGCATTCAAAATATATACAAATATACGTTTCCTTGTGCCATATTTGTTTAAAAATGGTTACAGAATTTTGACTTGAAATGACTAAAGAATTTTCTTCACGTATTAAAATGTAGATTATGCGCTACGATTTGCTTCCTCTACGAAGTGCTACGACAAGCTACGAAGAAATATTCTTATAAATTAAGCTTGCCTTCAATTAAGGCCTAAATTGAGTTGGTTCTGTTGTAAAAGGCCCGTGGAGAATTTTAATACTCCCCCGGTCTCAGTAAAGATGTCGGCTGAATGTTGATTTAGATTATTTGCTACAATCTTGTTGTAAAGTTTCATTTTGTTTAACAGTAACTAATAATTTAAATCACAAAGTCTTATTACAAAAGTAAGTTAAAGAGCAAAAGTATTTAGAATCGAGGTTACGTAATGTTTTTGTTGTGATTTTTTGGAAGGATAACCCGTTTCAGAACCTTATTCAGGTGGCAAACGGTTTTTGGCGGACAGTTTGGTTTCACATTCCACCTGGCTTCTATGAACATAATATAAATAAATAAATAATAAATAAATTAATTAATATTTTGGACATCTAACACACAACGCCATCTAGTCCCAAGCTAAGCAGAGCTTGTGTTATGGGTACTAGACAACTGATACAAATACATATATACTTTTTTTTTGTAAATACATGCATATTATACATAGAAAACACCCAGACTCCGAAACAAATATTTGTAGATCATACAAACATTTGGTCCGACCCGCGAATCGAACCCGAGACCTCATGATCAGCAGTCGCACACGCCAACCGCGAAACCAACGAGGCAGTCGTGTTGTTAACTTAACACTTAACGTAACTTAAAAGTATAATGGTTGTTAACAGTTAATTTATTTTTTTGTTGTTTTTCAAACCCTGATTTTTGGGACTCCGGAAACCTTACTCAGGATAATGGAAGCCAAGACTCCTGCTCAAAAGGCAGCGATGCAATTTTCTTACCGACTTCAAAAAAGGAGGAGGTTCTCAATTCGACTGTATTATATTTTATGTTTGTTACCTCAGAACTTTCGACTGGGTGAATCGATTTTGATGATTCTTTTTTATTACTATTATTTTTGTATGATCTGCAAATATTTGTTTCGGAGTTTGGGTGTTTTCTATGTATAATATGTATGTATTTACAACAAAAAAAAAGTATATACTATGTATTTATATCAGTTGTCTAGTACTCATATCACAAGCTCTGCTTAGCTTGGGACTAGATGGCGTTGTGTGTTAGATGTCCGAAATATTTATTTATTTATTTTTTATTTATTTATTTATTTGAAGTTGGTGTTTTCTGTGTGGTCCCATTTCAATTCGGTCCAGTTCTTGAGTCCGTTTTTTTTTTGTTAAAATTTTGATTATTTTACACAAATTGGCCTGTCAAATAGTAAGTCTAGATTGAATTTGACATCTTCATTTTTTTTTTTAAAGCACCCACTGCTACTAAGATATAAAATACATTCGACATTTCTCGAAATTTTACATTTTATTTGTTCATAGTTACTTTAAAAGCTTTCTAGTAACATGCTTTCCCTATTCATGGAGAGAATTTTAAATTTTGTGTATTTCTTCCCGTAATGTTAGCTACTCTGATAAAAAGAACACGCTGTATATTCTTGTATTTATCTAAGAGTTTTAGGAAAAGTTTTACCACTTGCTAATAAACTCCCTGACAGACTATTCTGACTTATGTGCCAGATAAACTGCAGATTTCCGTTTCACAAGTTTTGGATAGTCTTACTTAATAACAAACCAGAGTATGGAAGTTGTACTTCAAGGTAGGAGACCAACCTAAAATGACAGCATTTGCGCTGTCGTGTTTCGTTGGTGAGTGCCAGACCATAGGGCCAATGATGCGGAAGCATCTCAATAGCCCGCCATACCGTGAGTCATCATGCTACATTGTTGCATTGTCTGCATTCGCATGGAATTACCATACCACTCTCATGCATTAAATAAAAGCCCGTGCTATTTATATTTGTTCATACTTCAAAATATTTCGTTTAATACGAAATATTTAGAAGTATATAGAAATGTTAAAAAATATAGTCTACAAAATGTTTGTCCATTAATAAAGTTATTAAAATCAATGGCTCTGATACTGATGACAAATATCCAATTAAAAGTTATAAACAAATTGTGATCGTAATTCAGCTAATTAATCCAGATATCGTGTACTAGATATTTTGAAACCCCTTTTCAAGGCAATAAAAATACTTGGACGATTCCGTACCTGGTAGAGTCACTTGCGTTTGACGAATAATTCATGTTTAGAAAGTAATTTTATATTTTATTGCTTAGAAACTATTATTTAAATTAGTTAAGTAAATAAATCGATTAATTTAAAACTGTTTAAGACATTCAACATGAAATGAAACAGAAGAATTGAATGGTATGGAGGGCAAAGAAAAAGGAGGCGATACGGTTGCCGTATCGTCTGAACTTAAGTGACCTGCTAAACATCAGTCACTCAGTATTAGAGGGTATTTAAATAGGCCCTCTAGTAACATTATCCTGTAGAATGCAATCACAGAAATGCCTAACATTGACTCAATATGGATGTGGCGATTTCCACAAACGGTAACAAAGTACTATTACTTTGTTACCGTTTGTGGAAATCACCAATCAGCGCCATGTATTGCAGAAACACCGAACTATGGAATACCTACTAATCCTGTTTCACGTTATAGAAATTCTCACGCCGATTAGCGTATATACAGCTTCCCAACATTAGCGATTTTTTGTCCTTAAAATATTTGTCAGAAAAATACAAAATATTCAGTGAGTTAATTTCATTAAAAAGGTTCACGTTTATTCAGGTATTATTCAAAAACTTAAGGTTTTTGCTCTATACGACTATACGTTGAGCTTTTACAACTAAAATAGAAAGAATTCTGTTTTTGTTATCTTGACTTAGTACCTTTTTAATAAATAAATAAAAAATACCGATGAAATTGAGAACCTCCTCCTTTAGGAAGTCGGTTAAAATTACCACTTAACGACAAAAAATTGGTAAGCATTTCGGTGTTTAAAGTATGGAGTATATCAATCAATCAACCGTTTGAATTCAAATAATACAAATGTCAAACAAAGTTCCTCAAACAGAGCACAAATATAAAATTACATATAATATTTCTTGTCTATTAGGAACCAATTCAAATAAAGTGGACAAATTATTATAATTGACGTTTAAATAGAAAATTATATAGTGGCCATTTTAGTCCATGACGTTAGTTTTGGGGTTGTCATAGTAACACGAGGGCGTACAAAAAATACCTCTATACAATCTTAATTTAGCTTTTTGTTTGTTTAAAGTAATTTTCACAGCAATATTGCCACAGTTTAAGTCTATAAATCTTTAATGAAATTTCGCATATCTATGTGCGTGCGTGTGTGCGTTTCACGTGGGCAGCATCGGCATCAATGGGCCGGCTCGACCGGAGTAATACCACAGCCTCATAGAAAACCGGTGTGGAACAGCGCCTGCGTTGTGTTTCACCGAGTGACTGAGGATACCGGAGGCCCATACCCCAACCCCTCCCCCCATCCCCCTCCCCATCCCCCAAAGGCCGGCAACGCACTTGTGACGCCTCTGATGATGCGGATGTCCATATGCGGTGGTAATCGCTGGTTAGCGATTGGTTGCGAATCGATGGTTATCAGGCGATACGTCTGCTCGTTTGCTCCCTATTCCATAAAAAAGTGGTTTATAATGATATCTATAAAGATATCATTATAAACCACTTTTTATATTAAATTTCACAATTAAATCAATAAATATTGTTTGCCTATAAAGGCAAACGATATTTATTGATTTAATTTGCGTAATATATACAAAAATTCTTCCATATGGTGACCGATTAAGAATATGAAGTGTCTCCTCCAACAGATGTCGTAAGATGTCGATGTCGATGTCGGGGACTAAGGGAGCAACTTGCAAAGAGAAGGACGGGGACCCAACTTAAACCAGCACGTCTGGTTAAGTCAAATACATATATCGATGAAAATCATACAAATAATTAGTGTTATGTTATTACTCACGGTTGTTGGTACTTTATCGTATAGTTTAACAACTACTCGCTATTTGATTACCTGTAATAAAAAATAAACAATTAAATAAAGTCGTAAATACACCACTGAAATAAGAAGGTAAAGCCAGTGTGGATTGCTGTTTTGATTAATTTTGTACACGTTAATAGTCGTAACATTACGAAAGTCAATTCAGAACACGAAATCGAATATTGCATTTGCAAACACCGAACTCAAGTTTCCACAAATTTCTTCTTGAGCAATATTGCCACCTGCAATATGCCACTCGCTCAGTTATAGGATAATTTTATTGTCCATCTGTCTGTCTCCCAAGACCCCTTTTCTCAGGAACGCGTGGAGGTTTCAAGCTGAAATTCATATCAAATACTCCGGTCTACTGTCTCTTGGAGCTGTGAAAAAATCAAACTTCTAATCCAACGTAATTAAAAGATATAGCCGTTTATGCTGTAAATTTTCGACACTAGTAAGGGAATTAAAACCTACAGGGTAGTTCCCGTGAACTTAGAATCATGAAATTTGGCACAAAGCAACGTCTTATAAATGGAATAATTTCAAGTACCAGAGCACTATCAAATGATTAAACTCTTTGTAATAGTGGTCACGTGGAACTCAGAGTATTCACATGGAACTCAGAGGGCTAATGCTATGATTTTTCGAGTTTACTTTTTAAGAAACGATTTTCATATTTATGATGAAATTTTATGAAGAGTGAAATCAAGCGACACCTAAAAGTGAAGCGATTTTTCACTCATTTAGGGTACTGAAGTAGTATTTTTTTATGGAATGGTGCAAACGAGCAGGCGCATCACCTGGTGTTAAGCGATTTCCGCGGCCTTTGGACACCCGCAACACCAGAGGCATCACAATTGCGTTGCTGGCCTTTGGGGGAACGGGGGGGAATGGGGGAGATAGGAGGAAGGGTATTGGGGTATGGGCCTCCGTTATCCTCACTCACTCGGTGAAACACAGCGCAAGCGCTATTTCACACCGGTTTTCTGTGAGGACGTGGTATCACTCTGATCGAGCCGGCCCGTTCATGCTGAAGCGTGGCTCTCCCATGTGACCAGTACTTTCTATTATTAGTGGGCTTAACGAAACAAGGTTTTCAGATTTATTATATCAGTGTAAACAATAGAATAACAGAACTATTGCAAACAACCTCCTCGTAAAGCGATACCCTAATCCTACTTTATAACAATATTTGTATATAATACAGTTTGTCAAGGCTTCTCCGTGTTTGTAATTCGATCACGCTCTAACTTCTAACAAGATAAGATGAAATGTGGGACAAACGAAGGCTATATAGGCAAATAAACACACAACAGACTCGAAATAATGGAGATCGGATTTTGTTCAATATAAAAATTAAATGATAGATTCGTTCAAGTCAATGAAAGTGTATGCATGCCAAACCAAGGTAGTAGAGCTACGCTGAATTCAGCACGAACGGGTCGGCTCGACCGGGGCGGTTCTACCCTCGCACAGAAGATGAATATAAAATGACAGCGATCGTGCTGTCGTGTTTCGTTGGTGAGTGCGAGACCGGAGGCCTAATAATGCAGAAGCATCACTATGCCGCCATGGTGTGGGTCACCATGCTGCATTGCATTCGCAATGAGTATGGTGACCACCACTCTTGGATTCTACTCATGCTTTCCATCAGGTAGAGTAGAGTCATTTTGGCAGATCCAAACATAAAAACAAAGAAAAAACCGTGCAGTGGTTTAACTATGAAAGCGTAACAGACTGACAGACAGACCATTTCGAATTTATAATGTTACTATGGAGTATGTGAGTTATTAATAAGTTAAAGCTCTAGGGATACCAAATGTAATGTATTTAAAGCTTAAAATTGAACAAATAAAACAAGAAGGAAAATAGAACCAATATATTTTTAACACAAACCGCTCAAACGAAAAGATTTATTGCGCGCCAACAGTTAAAGATTTACGTTCCATTATTTGTACTTATGTACAAATATATACGGATTTTACGAGATTACGTAACAGGTATTAAGTACCTGTGAATACTTGTGATATAAATTAAATTACCTGGTATTTCAGTCAGGTTGCAGCTGACCACGGTCGCATATTACGTAATCCCTATAAGTTGTTTTCCATTCCATTTCGTTGAAGTGCTGCACAAGGAAATTAACACTAAATAATGTGGATGTTTGTTATTATTGTTTTACTACTAATAATTTATAGTTTTTTCACGATAAGCGAAGCTTTCCGCAATTTCAAGCAATCGTCATCATGAATAGTGCATTGTTATAAATAGTTCTGTATGTTGTATTTTGCCGAACAGTTGATGTTTTTTTTTTATTTTTGGCACTGCCAAAATGACTACTCTGCTTGATGGAAAGCATAAGCAGATTCCAAGAGTGGTGGTCACCATACTATGAATGTAAACAATACAACAATACACCATGATGGGCTAGTGATGCTTCTGCATCATTGGGCCTCCGGTCTTGCACTCACCAACGAAACACGACAGCACGATCGCTGTCATTTTACGTTGTTCGCACGGGCTGTTTACGGAAAATATAATATAGCCCATTTTACCCTGAGAAGATGTGCGGCTTAATTTTTTCCGGCATCTTCAACAAATATCGTTATATTTTAACCAATATACTATTATAAATTATATACGAAAACCTTCCTTAAGAATCACTCTACCGATTGGATACATCCGCATCAAAATCCGTGTAGTAGCTTTTGAGTTTATCGCAAACAGATAGACAGACAGAAGGGCGGAGGACTTTGTTTTATAATATGTAGTGATACATGAGACCTAAAACTCCATACAACATAAAACACCGCTCATGTTTTTCTCAAAGAAGACAAATAAAATAAAATTTTCTCGGTTATGAGTCATAACTATCTAGTTTAAACTCGTGGAGCATTCAATCGGTTATTGGCATGCAATATGGCAAGTTTAAAATCACTTTTCATCTTTCATATACGTTCTATAAATGTTGTATATATAAATACACACATCAAAAGTGTCTAGGGATCAAGCATTTTTATGCGGATTTCTTGAGATTGAGATGTGGCTTTGGCCCTGGCCTGCTCAGTCGCCAGACTTGAACCCGATTGAGCATGCATGGGATATGTTACAGAGAAGAGCTCTGCCGAATATGGAGGGTATCCAGTCGCAAGAAGACCTTTTTTTGTTGTTGCAACGAACATGGGCGGCCATTCCACAGCGTGATTTGGATGAACTCATTTTGAGTATGCCAAACCGATTCTTGTGTTGTTAGTGTTCGCGGTAGAAACACGGATTATTAATTGTTTAAGTTACCTAATAAAATTTTAAAGAAAACTGTTATTTCAGTCTTTTTTTCGAACTTTAATGTTAGTGGTTCAAATGTCAAAAATCCCTTTATTAGGAAAATGGCAAATTTCTTTATTAATGCAAAGGTGACTTGGTTTATCGTTACTGTGACAAACGAAAACACTTTATTTGATGAATCCTTAAAAAATTTTTTAATTAATATCAATCAGGAGAAAAGTTATTGCAAAAATATATGTTGATCCCTAGACACATATGTTGATCCCTAGACACTTTTGATGTGTGTATAAGGCTTCTTACATGTCGGTGTCTTTCTAAGGCTGTGTATATATTTGTATTTTTGCTTTCTACCTTACTCTATCAGATAGTATAATATAATTTAACTGGCTCGGTGGCGCAGTGGAAGCGATGTAACTGCTGCGCTTGAGATCTGGGGTTCTATTACCGAGCGGATCAAATGTTTATATTATCTGCAAATAGGAGTTTGGGTATTTTCTATGTATAGTGTGTATGTATTTACAAAAAAAGGAAATATGTACTGGTATTAGTTATGTAGTACTCATAATACAAGCTCTGTTTAGTTTGGGATTAGATGGCGTTGTGTGTTAGATATCCAAACTATTATTATTATAATATCATTACATATTATAAAACAAAGTCCTCCGCCGCGTCTGTCTGTTCGCGATAAACTCACGGACTTTTATGTGGGTTTCACTAATGCATAGATTGGTTCTTGAGGAAGGTTTTCGTATATAATTTGTTACATTTTTAGTACATTGCCTAAACTATAACGATATTCGTTGAAGAGTTAGAAAAAATAAAACCGCACAACTTCTCAGAGTAACATAGGCAATATATATATAAAAGCGAAATACCACTCACTTATTAATCACGTTATAGAAGCTATAACACCTACAAACTTGAAATTTAGCAGGTAGGTTCCTTATAGGGTGTAGACATTTGCTAAGAACGGATTTTACGAAACTCCACCCCTAAGGGGGTAAAACGGGGGTTGGAAGTTTTTATGAAAGTCCTATGTTTTTGAAGTATGTGTGTGTGTGGGTGTGAGTGGGATGGAATGCGGGACTATTTCGCATCCATCCCGTGGGCACAACGCTGCTTTAAATATGGAGATCTGACGCAAAGTGCGGCCGCCGTGGCTGGCGAGATAACTGTAGGACAGTGAGGTCGCCAGCGCAACTACCCGCCCCTGGTTCGATCGCGAATGCGCTTAAGCTGTTGCCCAAAAGCAATCGGCCTACCGCGCATGGACCAGGGCCCGCGCTCACGGCCACCCCGACGTGGATCGACTAAAAGCAGCGTTTAACAAAGCTACCAGGGAATGCAAGAAGGCTTACGTAACAGCGGATGCCCAGCGCATTGCACGACTTGGCCAGGAACTCGTCGCATACCCTACGGGTAGCCGAAAGTTCTGGCCATTGTCTAAAGCCGTGCAGTCCAACTTCTGCCAGGCCTCGCTATCACCGCTGAAATATCCTGACGGATCACTTGCCCATCAGCCGCAGGAGAAAGCGAAACTGCCTGTTGATCTCTTTGCGGCTAACTCCCGAATCGATGACCGCGGCATGCACCGGCCTACCATTCTGGCCTGCGACGCCACAATGCGGGATATTCGCATCCGGCTGAGTGATGTCTGAGCGGAGCTTCGGTCACTCGACGTCCGGAAAGCTAGTGGACCTGACGATATCCCAGCGGTGGTTCTTAAGAACTGTGCACCAGAGTTGTCTCCGGTATTGACGCGCCTGTATCGCCTGTCATATTTCCTCAGGAACTGTTCCGGAGGCCTGGAGAGAGGCGAACGTTCAACCCATCCCCAAAAAAGGCGACCGCTCCAACCCAGCCAACTACCGCCCGATAACTGTCACCCCCATTATCTACAAAGTGTTCGAGCGGTTCAATAACAAACAATTGGTCCACTACCTGGAGGATCACTCCCTACTTAATGATCGTCAATATGGTTTTAGACCGAAACGATCCACGGGTGATCTTCTAGCCTACGTCACACACCTTTGAAGTGAGGCTATTGACAGGCACGGGGAATCGTTGGCCATCAGCCTCGACATGGCCAAGGCCTTTGATAGGGTTTGGCACCGTTCGCTTCTCTCCAAACTACCGGCTTTCGGCTTGCCCCCCAAACTTTGCAACTGGGTTGCCGCATTCCTGCACCAGCGCCGCATCAGAGTCCTTTGCGGCCTCTCACTTTTAGTCGATTAACGCCGGAGTGCCACAGGGTTCCGTCCTGTCACCCACGCTGTTTCTTCTGCATATCAATGACATGTTAGCCCTTGGCAACAATCATTGCTATGCAAACGACAGCTGTCTATGACACACAATACACCACATCACTAGCACGCCGTCTCCAGCCAATGGGAGGCCTCCACGCTGACCAATGGGGACAACGCGTCGCCGGCGCCATGTTCGCCGGCCGCTTCGCATCGAACGAAGACGGCACTGCTCCAGAGAACGCGGCACGCGACACACGCGACCTTGTTGTCACAATATTCGTCCATTGTTGTAATTAGCATTAATAAGCACTTTAAAGCCAGTTTCACCTATCTCATAATATAGTCCACTGAAGTAAAATAACATCTTTTATTTGGCCTTAACATGGTCATTCGAGCCATTACTGGTATAGTGCAGTGCGATTTACAATGAATATCGTCATCGTCAAGTGAAGAAGAAAAACGCGTGGCCCGCCGCCATTACAGAATACAGAACACAGAACTCAGACAGCGGTATGCAGCCACGTGAAGCGTGATCACAGCGGAACAACCTCTTCATCCATATCAAAACAGCGTGCAATGGGACCATCACAGCAATGGCATTCTCAACGCGGCTTCAGGAACAGTCAGATAAACAGACCAATTAATTTTTCATAATCTCATTAATTTTTTAATTGCATCAGCAATTTTAATCAGACTTTTTCAGACATTTCAAATGCCTTTTGCAATGTAAATCAGATAAGCATCATACACAGACCCCCATCCGTCAAACTTTTCAACATTTTAATCATTTAATAAATACTAATGCAGCCAATTTTTTCACAGCATCGCAATTGCTTGCAACACGGCTAAGCCGTGGTGTGCCTGTGCTACGTGAATAGCCATCAGCAGCTGTCTATGGTGTTTTCTCGCCACGTGGTCACATGAGTTGGTTGCTCACCACGTGCATGCGCTCTTCCCTGCCATATGGAGGCTCTGCTCAGCCATATTTTGCTCACCCCAGCTTCTGCCATCTTCTACACTGCACGCTAATTTAAGTATTTCACAATTCTTTGCACGAACACTGTGATAACATTTGCCTGCTTGCAATATTTATTTTAAATTTTGTGTGCCTTATCAACCTTCACAGACATGGCCACCAAAGGCTCTAAATTGGATGAACCAGATTTAATAAAACAACGTGGTTTTATTAAGAGAAAAGTAACATTATTCAGAAAATACATTCATCTCATACAGAACAATCCGTCATTAACAGACATTCAAATAATTGAATTAAAAAACAGACTTTCAGAATTCAAATCACTTCACAAAACATTTAGTGATGTTCAATTATTAATTGAATTAAACATGGACATTTCAGACACCGATGAGCCAGACTCGGAAAGTGAACAGTTTGAGAACGACTACCAGCTGCTGGTGGCTCAGGCTTCTCAACTGGTCCAGTTGCATGACAAAGCGGTAACCAATCCTGAGTCAGTCAAGGAGCATTCAGGTGGGACCCAATCATTTATTAAGTTTCCTACCATTGACTTGCCACACTTCTCCGGTAATTATCATGATTGGCTCATGTACAGAGACACATTTCAGTCGCTCATCAACAGACACAAAACACTAGATAACATACAGAGGTTTCACTACCTACGCTCCTCGCTATCGGGCAGTGCAGCATTAGTTGTCAATTCCATAGAAATGACGGGTGACAACTTTGAAGTAGCATGGAAACTTTTGTGTGAACGCTATGACAACAAACAACAACTAATAGGTAATCATGTTCATGCATTATTCAACATAAGTCACATTCAGAAAGAATCTTCAGTGTGTTTGAGACAATTGTCTGACACAGTACAGAGACACCTTAGGGCTTTAACCACACTAGGTGAAAAAACAGACTGCTGGGATACATTGATAATATACTTAGTAGCGAGTAAATTAGATTTAAGGACATTAACACATTGGGAAGAACACAAAGCCACACTCTCAGACACACCCACACTTGAGTGCCTCAAAAAGTTTTTAAGAAACCGTGCAAATTTGTTAGAAAACTTGGAAGACACAAAAATAAACAATAACACAAATAAATCATATACTCAAGTAGGACAGAACATTAAATCATTCACACCACAACACAGACCAAAAGAACCTACATGTTCTATTTGTAAACAGCATCACTTTTTATATTCCTGTGAGAAGTTTAGACACATGTCTATTGAACAGAGGATAAAAGAAGTGGAAAAATCAAAAGTATGTTTCAACTGCTTACGCCCAGGTCATGATAAGAATTCATGCAGAGGGGGAGCATGTAAGTACTGCAACAAGAAGCACAATACACTTTTACACCTTGAAACACCTAAATCATCATCGGTTACATTCACCAGTTGCACACAAAACAAAACAGTATTATTGTCAACCGCACTAGTTAACATATTAGACAACCAAGGAAACCCACACACAGCACGAGCACTCTTGGACAATGGCAGCTCTTCAAGCTACATTACAAGACACCTATGCTTAAAACTAGGCTTACCAATGCAAAATGTTGACACATCTGTAACTGGTATCAACAACCAGTGCACAAATATTACAAAACAAACTAATATTAAAATTCAATCAACACACAACAATAATTACAACGCAAACACATTGTGCTTTGTAATTAAACAGATTTCCAACTCAGTACCACACACATACATTCACAGAAATATCATTCAGATCCCTAGTTGCATACAACTAGCAGACCCAGACTTTAACATTCCAGCTCCTATTGACTTACTGCTGGGCGCAGACATATTCTGGCAGGTCATAGGTGATGGAAGAATACCATTAGGTAAACAGCAACCAGTACTACAAGAAACACAATTAGGCTGGTTGATATCAGGCTGCGTCTCGGACAGCCAGACTCTGAACACAAATCAGAACACATCATTCTTTGTTAATCAGATCTCAAACGACATAAACAGATTTTGGGAATTAGAAGACATTTCTACTCCTTCAGATATATCACAAACTACACAACAGTCTTGTGAAGAAATATACACAACAACCACAACCCGCACAGATAATGGTAGATTTGTAGTCACCATACCGTTCAAAAAATCACCAGAATGTTTAGGACAATCATACAATCAAGCAAAATATCGATTTCTAAACATAGAAAAACGATTCAAAACAGACCCTTCATACAAACATCAGTATTTAACTTTCATGCAGGAATATCTTGACCTAAGTCACATGACCAAAAACACCACAAACAAAAAGTTCCAGACTCCTTCATATTACATACCACATCATGGTATAATACGTGATAACAGTACTACAACAAAATTCAGAGCGGTTTTTGATGCATCGGCGCGCACATCTAACAAAATATCACTTAATGACATACAAACAATAGGTCCAGTAGTACAAGATGATTTAATTTCAATTCTTATAAGATTTAGACAACATAAATACATAATATCAGCCGATATTGAAAAAATGTACCGGCAAATTAAAATTGTAGAAAACCAAAGATCATTACAACAAATAGTATTTCGTTTCGATGAGTCAAAGCCGCTAGACACATACACATTAAACACAGTTACCTATGGGACAGCTTCAGCACCCTACCTTGCCACACGTTGCATCAGACAAGTTGGATTGGATTGCCAACATAACAAGGAAGTATCACAAATAATCATACATGATTTTTACTGTGATGATCTATTATCAGGGTGTGATGAGAAGACCCGTATGATAGACTTAGCAATGTCGGTCGATACAGCTCTAAAATCAGCACAATTCTATCTGAGAAAGTGGCAGTCCAACGATTTAGACATTTTACAAAAAGCAAACCTAGTATCAGATTCACAACACAGCACACTCAACTTAAGTACAAAAGAGTCTTCAAAAACGTTAGGTATACATTGGAACTCAAAGCAAGATATAATCACTTATTCAACAGATATAGGAAACACAGTCAATGACAATATTACCAAAAGGAAAATATTGTCCATCATTGGTCAAATATTTGACCCTTTAGGCCTCATAAGTCCATCAGTCTTAGAAGCTAAAATAATAATGCAAAAAATGTGGTCACAAAAGTTGCACTGGGATAACAGTGTCCCTCATGACATGCAGGTACTATGGAAAAAGTTCATACAGTCATTATCAGCTTTAAAACAGTTAGCCATACCAAGAAGAGTTTTCTGTGATTCACCAAAAAATACACAACTACACATATTCTGTGATGCCTCTCGGTATGCCTATGGCGCCTGTATGTATGTGCGTACACACACAACCGATGAGGTACATGTACAACTACTAACAGCAAAGAGTAAAGTAGCCCCACTAAAAACATTAACAATTCCACGCTTAGAACTTTGTGCAGCACTCACAGCTGTTCGCCTTTATGGGAAGGTCATGGAGTCTCTCCGTAATTCTCACCTTATTTCAGATTGTTTCTTTTGGAGTGACTCAATGATTGTCCTATCATGGATAAAGTTGTCACCACACAAACTAAATGCATTTGTAAGTCACAGAATTAATGAAATACAAACCAATACACATCAACACACGTGGAAGTATGTACCAACAAAACTAAACCCCGCAGATCTCATATCTCGCGGCGTCACAGCATCAATTCTCATACACTCAGATATGTGGTTTTCTGGTCCAGACTTTCTCAGGAACGATCACAATAGCTGGCCTACTCAGCCTGGGCATATCAGCAACTGTTCTGAACTGCCAGAAACAAAACCCCAGAACCACAAAAACACTAAACAGTGTTACATACAGACAAACAATGAATCATTCATTTACAATTACTCTAATTTCACAAAATTAACACGCATAACCGCATACACATTGCGATTTATAAACAATTGTAGAAATAAAACAAAAAGTAATTCAACTTCAAACAACTTTATTTCACTATCTACAAACGAGCTAAATCAGGCTAAATTAATTTTAGTAAAAATTTCACAGTTAAATACCTTTGCAGACGAATATAAATTGCTTTCAAATGGTAACACTTTACCGGGTAAACACAGATTGAATTCGTTACATCCATTCTTTGATTATGCGGCTGGTGTCATTCGTGTGGGCGGCAGGCTCGCTAATTCGCGATTTCAATACGATAAAAAGTTTCCAATGCTTTTACACACTAATCATCACATTTGCAAACTAATTTTTGCTACTTACCACAGAACACTTCTCCATGCAGGTCCACAGCTACTACTAGCGCACATTCGTGAAACATACTGGCCTATCGGTGGTCGCAACCTAGCCAGAAAAACAGTACAGTCATGCATTACATGTAGACGCTTTCAAGGGAAAACAATCACACCTATAATGGGTAATTTACCTGAGCCACGCATGCATTCAGATTTTCCATTTAGCAATGTTGGTGTAGATTATGCTGGGCCAATCATGATCAGTAATCGGAGGGGACGTGGTAGTCAATTAATAAAATCATACATATGCATATTTGTATGCCTTGCAGTTAAGGCTGTACATTTGGAATTGGTTACCGATTTGACAAAGGAATCTTATTTGGCAACACTAAATAGGTTCATAAGCCGCAGAGGTAAACCTAATCACATATATTCAGACAATGGCACTAACTTCGTTGGAGCGTCAAATGTTATTGCAGGTTTCCTAGCAGGGAACAAAACTTCAATTAGTGAAAGTGTAGCAGAACAAGGCATTACCTTTCATTTTATTCCCCCATATTCTCCACACTTTGGTGGGTTATGGGAAAGCACAGTCAAGTCAACAAAACATCACCTTAGGCGAGTCCTAGGTTTAGCTCATCTCACATATGAAGAAACATACACAGTTCTATGCCACATTGAAGGTATTTTAAATTCAAGGCCTTTAACCCCCATTTCTTCTGACCCGTCTGATCTCACTGCTCTTACTCCATTTCATTTCTTAATTGGTCGATCATTATCTGCAATACCTCATCCACCTATGGCTGACGGCAATCCTATGCATCTGCCCAGATACAAACGTATAGAGCTACTACGTCAACACTTTTGGAACAGATTCTACAAAGAATATATTTCTCAGCTCCAGATCAGGACCAAATGGAAGAAGTCATCGGGCCAGCTGACAGAAGGCACATTAGTCGTCGTGAAGGACGACGCCCTTCCACCTACTCGCTGGGTTCTTGGGCGAGTAACAGAGCTGCATCCAGGGTCTGACGGAATCACTAGAGTGGCTGATATCCAGACAAGCACAGGCACCATCAGAAGGGCATTCAACGGGATATGCCCACTCATTTGCGGCCCGGCAGAATGTCTATGACACACAATACACCACATCACTAGCACGCCGTCTCCAGCCAATGGGAGGCCTCCACGCTGACCAATGGGGACAACGCGTCGCCGGCGCCATGTTCGCCGGCCGCTTCGCATCGAACGAAGACGGCACTGCTCCAGAGAACGCGGCACGCGACACACGCGACCTTGTTGTCACAATATTCGTCCATTGTTGTAATTAGCATTAATAAGCACTTTAAAGCCAGTTTCACCTATCTCATAATATAGTCCACTGAAGTAAAATAACATCTTTTATTTGGCCTTAACAACAGCATAGTTCATGGGAGATACTTCGGACGTCCTGGAGCAAAGTCAGCAGATATTGAGGAAAAACGAAAGGAGCTTGTCGCTGAACTCGACCATATTCTGGGCCACATTTCTCAATGGGGCTCTGAGAACCTGCTCGAGTTCAACGCCAAGAAAACAGGTGTGCGCGTTTTCTGCCTAAAGTCTCAATTCCTTCAACTTCCGACTTTTCAGAACACTCAACTGCCACTACAAGGCAGACTCGATATTCTGGGCATGGGCATCTGCCGCGACCTCAACCCGCGCGAGTACGTTTTTTTTTTTTTTTTTTTTTTTATGTTTGGCCTGCCAAAATGACTCTACTCTGCCTGATGGAAAGCATAAGTAGAATCCACGAGTGGTGGCCACCATACTCATTGCGAATACAACAATGCAGTATGGCGACCCACACTATGGCGGCCTAGTGATGCTTGTGCATCTTTTAGTCTAGTCAACAAGTATGGAACTTGTTGACTAGACTAATTGGGCCTCCGGTCTCGCACTCACCAACGAAACACGACAGCACAAACGCTGTCATTTTACGTTGATTTTCTGTGCGAGGGTAGTACCGCCCCGGTCGAGCCGGCCCGTTCGTGCTGAAATCAGCGTGGCTCTACTACCTTGTTGAGAGCGTCACGTAACAGAGCGGAAGTTAGGTGTTCTAAACAAGGTGAGACGGTTCTTCTCGCCGGAGCACCTGTGTCTTCTTTATAAGACCCAGGTTCGCTCGTGCGTGGAGTACTGTTCTCACCTTTGCGATGGTGCCGCGCAGTATCTGTTCGACGCTCTCGACCGGTTGCAGCGGTGAGCAATCCGAATTGTCGGCAGTCCTGAAGCCACCGAGTCCCTTGAGCCTCTGCAGATGCGTAGAGATATCGCCTCTATGGCAGTCCTCTATCGTCTTTATCACGGGGAGTGTTCTGAAGAGCTCTTCCAACTAGTCCCGCCTTCTCCCTTCCTCTACAGGACAACACGTGCCAGCCTCAGAAGTCACCTCCTCAGAGTGGAAGACATACGCTCTCGCACTCATCGATTCGGTTCTTCCTTCCTGTGCCGAGCGGTTAAAACCTGGAACTCACTACCAGCGCACGTGTTTCCGTCCCACTATGATCCCGGGTCCTTTAAGCGGGGCGTGAAAAAGCATGTCACTAGGCCGCCATAGTGCTGGTCACCATGCTGCACTGTCCTTGTTCACATCGAGGATGGTGACCACCACTCTTGGATTCTGCTTGTGCTTTCCATCAGGCAGGGCAGAATCATTTTGGCAGCTAAAATATAAAAAAAAAAAGTAAGAGACTATAGATGGTGTGGACGTGTACTTATAATGAATCTTTAGAAATCAACCCCCTTTTTGGGTTAAAACGAGGGATGGTAGTTTGGACGCAAACGAGGTTGCGTAGGTCAACTAGTATATTATATGCGTGCTTATCAAAAAATCTCAGTATCATTATACTATAGACTTGTCTAGTCACACAAAAACCTAGTCAGAAGACACAAGCGAAACCCCCCTTCGTTTGAGCGTAGTTATATTTATAATAACTAGGTGTTGCCCGCGGTTCCGCCCGCATGTATGTCGGTTATCGCGGCAAATAGTATGTACAGAAGAACCGGCAGGTACAGAAGAAGTAACAAACATACACACAAACTTTCGCCTTTATATATTAGTGTGATGTGATAAATGTGATAAACTAGCTGTCGAACTTCATACCGCAAGCACAGCAGTTGCGTATTTTTTTTTATATGGAATAAGCGGGCATACGAGCAGACGTATCACCTGATAGTAAGCGATTTCCGCCGCCCATGAGCACCTGCAACACCAAAAGCGTCACAAGTGCGTTGCCAGCCTTTGAGGGTAATGGGGGGGGGATAAGGCCGTTATGGGCCTCCGGTATCCTCACTCACTCGGTGAAACAAAGTGCAAGCACTATTTCACACCGGTTTTCTGTGAGGCCGTGGTATCACTCCGGTCGAGCCGGCCCATTCATGCCGAAGCGTGGCTCTCCCACGGGAATGTGTGTATGCTACCACTTCGCCAACGAGGCATTCTAACATTACAAAAAATTATATTATATAAATTCAAGAATGTACCCTTATATAAATATGTCTTACATATAAATTTTGGTATTATCGTGGGTGAATGTAAAAACAAAACATCCATTAGACGAATGTTGATTTTAACATAATTGGGAGCTATATTATCAACCTATCAAAATATCATCTTCCCTTTGTGTATTTGGTTTCAATAAGATGCTTTGCAAATTTTTAAGATATTACGTATATAATTCTTAAACTAAGTAGACAAAATAAAACCTGATTTCGTAGAGAGGCCTATGTCCAAATGTGGGCTGTTAAAGGTTGTTGATGAACCAGTAGATGAACCTATTTGGACGACCAAGGAATAATGTGCAGTAAATAAATATTCAATGTAGTAGAGACACACTGATTTCAGCACGAATGGGCCAACTCGACCGACGCGGTACTACCCTCTTACAGAAGATCAATCTAAAGTGACATCATTGGTGCTGTCGTGTTTCGTTGGTGGGTGCGAGACCGGAGGCCTAATGATGCAGT
This sequence comes from Diaphora mendica, assembly GCA_949125395.1. Classification (NCBI taxonomy): domain Eukaryota; kingdom Metazoa; phylum Arthropoda; class Insecta; order Lepidoptera; family Erebidae; genus Diaphora; species Diaphora mendica. The sequence continues at coordinate 37,000,152 of OX421312.1, forward strand.
AGTATCTCAATAGGCCGCCATAGTGTGGGTCACATGCTGCATTGCGTTCGCAATGATTATGGTGACCACCACTCTTGGATTTTGCATCAGGCAGAGTGGAGTTACATTGATAGGCCTATAGGTAAAAAAAACACCACTGGAACCACCATTCTCTACTGGTCCACATCATTAGAGAATGCTCTGGGCATTAAGTTCGCCAAAATTCAAAAATGCATAAAGTTTAAAATAAAGAAATAAATATGAGCCATTAACAACGGGGTCTCGGGCCATCAAATAGTGCGAGGATTCTTAATGACAAATTAGAGACAGTGGTAGGACGACAGTCTACGGCGTGATTGCGATCAGAGCACAATGTAGTGATTGAACCCAATGCAAGAGCTTAAGTCTTCCTTCGAAATAAGGCCTAAATAGATGGGCGGACCTCTAAGACACGTGGTCCAAGCCCTCCAAATGCAAGTGAGAGAGCTCATTAATTGAAACATATTAACATATAACACTACATATTCCTGATTCCAACATTGTCTTGATAGCATCCTTGGAAAGTCGAGGATCTATGTTTAAAACACCAATAGGAAACATTAGTGTGTTAAATAAAGATCCGCGACTTCTCCCATTTTGACTATCTCGGTGGCACAGTCACAACGTATGCGACTATTGTGCTAGTGATCTCGGGTTCGATCCCCGGGTCGGACCAAATTGATCTGCAAATATTTGACTCGGGGTTTGGGTGTTTTCTATGTTTATTTATATGTATGTTTTTACAAAAAAGTATATAGGTATTTATATCAGCTGTCTAGTACCCATATTGTGTGTCAGATGTCCGCCTTGAAGAGATTGTTTTTGGCAATGAAGGCCGCCCTTTGTACATTATATATTTCATCATTTTATGTATTTACTCTCTTGTAAATCTGTAATATGGTGTAAAAATTAAAAAAATCGATCTATCAATCAATTATTATTATTATTCAGTGAAACAAATGCCTCGTTGGCCAATTGGTTAGCGTAAGCGACAGCAGGTCTCTAGTTCGATTCCCGGGTCGGACTGCTGTTGACAAAAAATTCTTAATAGCACCCCGGATAATGGAAGATAGCGGTCTTTATCGCCCGTGCTTCGAAGAGCACGTTAAGCCGTCGGTCCTAGATTGTATCCCGATTAATTGGAAGTGACCTCAAATATACTGACAACTAGTTCTACCTTCGAATACAGTTCACTCTTAGGGTTTCGGAGGCCCGATGCCAGTCGCTCCGTGGAAAACCCGATATTCAGGTAAAATGGGTTGAACTAGTAGCCGACCCCAAATAATCTTGGAAATAATAAAGACTAGGAAGATAATGAATCAGTAAAAGCATTCCTATGTTTAAAAAACGACTTTGAACCTTTCTATTACATTTTTAATCATTAAATTTCCTTGAAACTATTCTTCACTAATCAGTTTATACGCACCAAGGCTGTGGTCACATCCGGGATATTAAATATATTCTAACAACGCGGTCCCTCCCTGAGGAAATCGTTCACAAATAGGACATCAATCCTGTGAGACTCCGGATATTTTCTGCCGATATCGCCCCTCGATAAGAATTATCTTAAAATTGAATCCGCAGTCGATTTTATTAGAAACTTGGCCTAAAGTACTTTTATAAACTTAATTTGGAAGTCTTTTAGCAATTTTTTTAGGTTTTTAATCTTGTTTTATTATGATAAAATGTGTAGAAGTCTCATAATTAAAATTCCCATATTCAAAAAACAGTGATTTATTTATTTCAAAACTTCATGCACACGCATATATATTTGGCGGGCTTAATGCCCAAGGCAATCTCTACCTGGCCTTTGGGTGATGTAGAATTTTATAAGGTAGGGGCACAGTGGTGGAAGTCAGAGGTTATAGTTTTCTTCGGTTGATATAACATGAATATGGATTTATATATACATAATAGTACATAAAATTTACATTCGTACACTGTAAGTACTAGATTGTTATTTAATTACGATTTTCCTGTCATCTCGTCAAGATGTAGTTATTGATATTCTTTACAGACCTTTTAAAGATCTTTTAGTACACTACAGAATAGATATCGTTAATCACGGCTAATCTTCTGACACATCTGGTAAATTCGTTCCTTCTATAAAAAGCATTTATTAACACAAAACAAGATGTATCAGAAATAGAAAACATTGGTGGTGATTCTGTGGCTGTTATCACTAAACTAAAATTCACTAAAATTTGTTGTTGGATATTAAATGTGTTTAGTTCAGTACCAAATAAACGTCAACCAGAGACACACGCTTGTTTATTACTTAAAAAAGTAAAATTTACTTTGGCATAACCAAAATTTGTTAAATTACTCAACTTAGGCCATCGTTTTTCTTTCGCTTTTCTTGTGTTCAAAGTCTAAAACGTGTAAAGTGTGATGTAAAACTTGACATTTCTCACTAAATTTAGACGTCATCTAAATACATGCCGACTAAATTACTTGCGTAATTATTACTCATAATTTTTACATTTAGAGTTTATTTTTATTTACTAACAAATAAGCGTTTACCTCTGATCAAATTTTAGTTAGTACTGATCTAAATATATGACATGTGAGATACCGAAAAATGGACTGTAAACAGATGAGAATAAAGTATACAATCCAGCAACAAAAAAAAAATAGTGAATTTTAGTTTAGTGATGACAACAACAGAATCACCATCATTGTTCCATTTGACAATTTAAACTTATGAAATCGACTACAATCTACAAACATAAAGCATTAACAAATTTGTCCGTATGTTGTCCGTGTGAAATATCTAGGTATATTTGAGCTAAACAATAACTTCGATACACTTTATTAATAGTAGAAGAGCTGGCAGGCAATTGAGAGTAATTACGAGACAGCATGATACTGTGGAAATAATTTATAGTAGAATCGGTACGCTAAAGTGGAAATGGACCGGTCATGTCTTCAGACGAACCGATAGTCACTGGAACCAAAATGTGATAGAGTGTTAATCGCGATTAGGCAAACGTAGTGTAGAGCGCCCTGCGGCACGATGGACAGATGATAAGAAGAAAGTGGCTTGCAGAGGATGGATGCGGACTGAGACCAAGATCAGGATAGTTGGCGCTTTTTGGGAGAAACCTTCCTTCAATGATAGATACGGTGATTGGTTATACATACATGTGTAATATCTAAATACAAAATTGAAGACCTGAATAAAGAGTAATGGGGTTCTATTTACTTTTATCTTCACAAACCCCTTTAAGGCCAATAAAATGATTCAAACGAGAAGTACAATTAGAAAAATATATAAAGTTGATAAACTCCCACTACCTTCTAGCCAAGTATTTTTACGCATAAGCATGTTAAACGCATACGTTTTTCTAAGTGTGACTTTAGTCACACACATGTAATAAAGAACTCATGGAATTTGTTGGAACAATATTAAGGCAATGCTAAGGGAGGAATAATGCTTTTATATATTTTATACTCATATATGAGTCTGCCAAAGTTACTCTACTCTGCCTTGTGGAAAGCAATATCCACGAGCAATGGTCAACATACTCATTGCGAATGCAGATAATGCAACAATGCATCATGGTGACATACTATGGCGGCCAGAACACGACGACATGAATGCCGTCATTTTAGGTTAGTCTTCTGTGTGGGTCTTATATGAATGGATTGTGAACTGTAATGGGATCGTGGAAACCGGTCTAGCCTCAGGAGAGTCATCCTTCAGGCGTGATATAAGGGCCTTACAGAAATCCAGTCTTGGGCTTTTATCATGGTTTATATCCGAGTGAATTAAGTTACTCAAGTCTTCGAAACTTGATTCTGGAGAGAAGACTTAAGGGACGGCCACTTATGACTTGTGTTACGAGTATCGGTTGGTATGGTATGGTAGTTAATTTCTGTCAGGTCAATCGTCTTCTCGAATTTCCTCTTATACCATAAAAATATCAGATCAGGGTCGCATACTTGTTTTCATAATCTCTAACAAAACGAACTCTCAAACTTCCCCTGACAATTCACTTTGAAACTTACTTGATATATTGCATAACGAGGCCCCACATCGAACCTAACGAAACCCGAATATAACTTTAATGCGTCGTTTCAAAAGTATGTAAATTGGAGCATGTTTTCCATAATATGGCCACAAGACAAGCTGTGTACAGAAGTCAAACTACTAACAATGCGCGCTCGAGCAATGAACACATAAACATTGCTTACACTCAGTGTACCGTGTCTCGGCTTTTTTATATAAACGCCTTCAAAATGACTCCACTCTGCCTGATGAGAAGCATATAGAATCCGAAAATGATGGTCACCATCCTCATTGTGAATGCAGACCATGCAACATTATGATCCGCACTATCACAGGTTAGTGAGATTCTTCATGCCGCAATAAACCCGGGATATAAGTGAAAAGGAAACATGTGACCTGGTCGTGAATTCTAGGTTAAGAAAGAAGAGCCAAACCGTTTAGTATGATGTTGGATTAAGAATACAGAGTGTGACCATCCTTATTTATCCCATGGCTTCTTACGGTAGCCACGGGATAAATGAATAGTGTGAGTATAGTACAGTATAATATCAATACAAAGAGAAGTTCAACTTGAAACAGACAAGTATTTTATTTATGAGGTAGGCGGCAAACGATCAGATGGATCGCCTGATGGTAAGCGATTACCACCGCCTATGGAAACCTGCAACACCAGAAGTCTCACAAGTGCATTACCAGCCATTTAAAAAGAAGAACGCTCTGAGAGTTTGAAGGTCGTATTGGTGCGGGAATACCGCAGGTGACAGTTCATTCCACAGTTTTGTTGTGCGACACAGAAAGTTTCTAGAAAAGCGCACATTTTTGAATAACCAACCTTGTAAATATGCTGAGGATGAAACTGTTGTTGCGTAGTACGATGCCCTCCAGGTCAGAGTTCCATAGTACCTAGGCCATCCGTTCTATGATAAAGCGATGGACTGTTAAGGCTGTTGATGTGATTTGATATAACTCAAGGGATAAAAAGTGAGACACATACATGAACTTGACCACTGTAGACAGTTTAATGTGTATTGCGGCACAGGCAGAACTACATAATATGAAATATTCATTATTGAATTTGAATACTGAATAGTTGGAAATTCCTTTAAAGAACGATGTAGCTGTATACGTGGATATATGTATTGCTAAATATTTACATGTGCATATGATTTATTTACTATTGCTTATGTTTTTTTTATGGATTAGGGGACAAACGAGTTGACATATCGCAAGACCAGAGGCGTCACAAGTGCGTTGCCGGTCTTTGGGGGATGAGTAGGGGGATTGGGGGAGGGGTTTGGGGTATGGGCCTCCGGTATCCTCACTCACTGCACGTTTGGCCTAGTGGTTTAACGGTCACCACTTCGCCAAGTGTCGAGGGTTCAAATCCCACGTAGGACAACACTTTGTGTGATCCACAAATTGTTGTTCTGAGTCTGGGTTCTTTGTGTCCGTTTCATGTATGTTTGTAAAGTCCCCCGCGACACAGGATTTATTTCTAGTGCGGAAGTTGTCTTTTTTGAGAATTAAAAAAAAACAAAAACTCGGTGAAATACAGCGCAAGCGCTATTTCACACCGGTTTTCTGTGAGGCCGTTGTATCACTCTGGTCGCCCATGCATGCCGAAGTGTGGCTGCCCACGGTGTCTTTATCAATGTACTCAATAAATAAAGTAATTATAGTCGTAGATTTGATTTCACCTACTACTAATAATTGAGTGGTGAGAAGGATCATTTGTTCTGCGTCTAAGTTTTTCTTACAGAATTTATCTATATATAGATATATTATCTTGTGAAATATTTAAGTATGTTTTACTGATCCAGCAAGAATAGGCGGGCTCGACGGGGGGTACTACCCTCTCACGGAAAGACCAACCTAAAGTGACATCATTCGTGCTGTCGTGTTTCGTGAGTAGTGCGAGACCGGAGGCCCAATGATGCAGAAGTGTCTCAATAATATGTATGTATTTACAAAAAAAAAGGATATATGTATTTATATCAGTTGTCTAGTACTCATACCATAAGCTCTGCTTAGCTTGGGACTAGATGGCGTAGTGTGTTATATGTCCAAAATATTAAAAAATAACTGTCCTTGAGCTGGAGTCCGGAGCTTGAATTCGCTTTCCGGGTTGGACCAAATCTTTATATGATCGGCATGATCTGCAAATATTTGTTTCGGATTTTGAGTGTTTTCTATATACATTATCTATGTATGTACAAAGAAAAAAGTATCGCAGTATTCTACCAGTCAGTCTAGCTATCGTAGTACAAGCTCTACTCCGATTGAAACCAGATAACGTTGCGTGTTAAATGTCCGAAATTTTTATTCCATAATTGAAAGAAAATCAAACGACCTTACCAAGTATTAAATTCAATAATTAAACCAGAGACAAACTTTATTTCATTTCTGGAGGATAAATTCCCTTTAAAGATGAAATTATGGCTACGAAAAAAGTTTTGAAGAACTTCATTCCGGATAATAATTGGATCTATCAAGATATCAATCTACTAAGTGACTGGTTCATTTAGTATAGAGTGTGATAGAAATGTGATTAAAATTTGAAAGCGTTTTTAGTCTTATTAAGATATATTTTTCATGTACGGCCTTGCCAAAGTGACTCTACTCTCTCTGATGGAAAGCATAAGCAGAATCCAAGAGTGGTGGTCACCAAATTCATTGCGAATGCAGATAATGCAACAAAGATTGAAAAATGACCCTGTGGTTTAGTGGTCCAGGCTTGTCCGTATGGCGACAGATGAAGAATATAGAGTGTTACCACCCCTATTATTAGAAAGAGAAATTAAAACTAATAAAATATCATTTGTTTGAATTTTGTTTGCGCATTATCCTATTTTATTGTAAAACTAGCTAAACCCCGCTGTGTTACCCGCGGTCATTATGGTACCGCGTTGAACGCCGCGAGGCGAAGCTATTCTAAAAAAAGTAACCTAAGTCACTCCTTATATCAACAGCTACCTATCAAAAAAAAAAACAAACAGTCAAATTTTTTTTAATTGTTAGGTGAACTTTCATATGCATTTAGCGAAAAACTGACAGCTTTAAATTACGAATTTCAATGTTATTAATTTCTATAGACATATAAAAGCATTGATAGTTCCTCCAGGATTACTCTAAATGTTCTAACGAAAGTGTAGTGCACCTTCTCACTCATTTCCGGACCATCGGTAACTGTACGCTGGCAAAGAATGCCTATGTCATTAAGTTCGCCATTGTACATTTTATGCATAAAGTTAATAAATAATAAAAAAACTAAAATTTCAAAAGATTCACTACACCTCCTTAGAACATTGCTTATACCTAGCTTACACCACACGGGTGTGACAAATTACATTCCCGGAGGTATCTTAAAACCTATACTCATCAATCAATCTGTCTCAGAAATGTATCGCGTGTTAAATTGATTGAGCTTTTATGTACACATTGAACTAATGAAATTAGTTTGCTCAAGATTAGATTAAAGTTAGGAAATTAGATTGTAAACTTACTACACGAAACTACAAATTAGACTGTTATCGCGTAATTGTGTGTAATGGGACGTTGTTTGCATAAAATATTTTAGTTTTCACGGTGAAATGCTACAAAACTAATAGGGCAAACTGAAAATGAAATCATTTGTTCTGCCTTTAGGTTACATGAATACTTTGCAAATTAAACTTTTTTGAGCAGATGAGTTCGGTCTTTCCTAACTGGAGGTAGCCCTGAGGGGTCCCACACATCTGCGAATTCGCAACGCATCGCAAATATCTGCGAGCTCGCACGAATGCACCGCAAGAACTTCACGCCGCATCGCATCTTATCTATCATAGTAACTTTTAAAAACTGGACTATTTTCTTTAAAAGCAAGGGACATTCTATCAGTAAATTAAAAAAGCGATAATTATAATTTGAGTCACAACTTTCATAATTTGGTAAAAACTAATAATATAAAAAAAAATTAACCTCAGTTTACCTAATAGTAAGTGTTTAAAGTCTATCAAAGACGGTGATTCTCACAACTATAACTGGGGTGGGACGGTGGAATTAGGACTACGAAAACCTTATTTTGCTGGTACTATTCAATTGGGCCTTCAGTGGCTGCTAATAAGCCCCTCAAGTTTGGGCTCATATTAAACGTTTGGATGACTTTAAATTTCGATGAGTCAACTTTGTATTTGGAATCCATACTTCCATACTAATATTATAAACAAGTCAAATTTTAACACAAAAAAACGACTTCCAGAAAGACTAAATTGGAATGGGACCACACGGAAAGCACTAACTTTTATATAAAAAAGAATCATCAAAATCGGTTCACACAGTCGAAAGTTCTGAGGTAACAAACTTAAAAAAACACAGTCTAATTTAGAATCTCTTCCTTTTTGAAGTCGCTTAATTAGAAAATAACTCAGCCTATCTTTCTATCTGTTATACTTTCATACTAAACAGGTGCACCGAATAATAGAAATACTTTGTTTCTTGAGGAAAAATAATATAATCTGCTCTTTACCGTAATACCAGCTCAGTAACCAATCAAGAAATTTTATACATCAAATGAAACTTAATTTTAGAGCTTTGAATTTAGTTATAACCATTCCTAAATATCAAATACCTACAAAAATATACACACAATGTAATAAATACTACATTGTCTTAACGATGTGGTTTATTCAAATGAATAGTAATAGCCAGACTCGTTACAACACGCGCAATATCCGTCGTGTCGTGTGAGCTAAGTGTGTTTTTATTAAATTATTCATTTCTTATGAATTCAGAGCCATTTGTTATGTGTACATTTATTAGATTCAACGTGTTTGTTTTGGAAATTATGATTTAAATGATTGTGTTATTGAGGGAACGTTCAGATGTATTATTATGGTTTAATGGTTTACCCAACGGACAAAGACGTTGTTGTGTATTGACGACTGACAATAATATCCATATAATATTATCAATTCGAAGATAACTGTTTGGCTAAACCGCTGCACCGATATATAGCTTAGTTCGGTAATTGTTTCTATTTTTGGAAAAAAAATCTAAAAACGAATCCTAGCTAGATCGAATTATTGGCTCCGAAACGCCCTGTGTACTAAATTTCATGAAAATTGTAGGAAACGTTACCGAGATTCTGTTTATATCTAAACAAGAATTGTTCGTTTGAAGATATTAGATAGATATTGGTGGTGATTCTCTTGTTGTCATCACTAAAACTAAAATTCACTTAAATTTGTTGTTGGATTATACACTTTAATCTCATCACCTTACAGTCCATTTTTCAATATCTCAGCTTTCACTATTTATAGTTCAGTACCGATTAAAAGTTGATCAGAGGTACACGCTGGTTTATTAGTAAAAATAAATAAACTAAGCTCTAAATGTAAAAACTATAACAAAATAATTACGTACATAATTTAGTCGGCATGTATTTAGATGACGTCTAAGTTTAGAACGACTAGTCAAATTTTACGTCACACGTTACACGTTTCAAATGTTCTACAAAAGAATAGCAAAAGTAATATAATTAATTTTGGTTATGCCAAAGTAAATTTTACTTTTCAAGTAATAAGCAAGCGTGTGTTTCTAATTAATGTGTTTTTGGTACAAAACGAAACACAGTGACAGCTGAGATGTGAGATATCGAAAAATGAACTGTAAAAGGATGCGATTAGATTATATAGTCCAATAACAAATTTTAGTGAATTTTAGTTTAGTGATGACAATAAGAGAATCACCACCATTATTTGGATTTATAAATTTATAAGTGTGTTTATCAGCAGCCTGTTTATCGTAGAACAGACTATTTTGAAATCAGAAGGCCCTGTTTGGGATTACTTGAGTTGTTATTATTATTATATCATTAGATAACAGCTTACCTATTTGCTACCAGCATGGCTTATCCCGCACTAAGCTCATATCTACTCCAAGATACTAACAATTCATTTCCCCATAACCCCGTTGTGATAACCCTAATAAAACACAACGTCTTCTCAGATAATAACCTTTTACTTAAATATAGACCTTATTCCTGTACCGATTAGAGTTGAAATTGATATAGAGGTAATAACAATTTATTATTTAAGCTCTACATTTATGCAATAGGTATGAGGTTTGCATTATGAAACGGAAAATTGGACCTTAAAGCTACTTACATAGAAAACTTTTTACTGTTATAACTTTTCAACCATTAACAGGTAATATAATCCAGAAAATATTATACATGAGGTTACTGTATTGATTGGTCTTTCACTTAGTATTGAGCAGGTTTTTTGAAGTGAAATCTTCTTCAGCGGCGTTCTGTACTTTTTTGGGGTGGGTAAAAAAATTTAAGCTCGCGTCAGGACATGTGACCTGGTCGTATATTCGTAAGACGGAGGCGTGGCGTAGGAGAGGAAGTAATATAGAGGGCTCTTTCTACCGCGCGGCGAAAATGTATGCCTGCTCCTGCTGTTTCGTTTAAGCGGCGTAGGGCGCTTGCGCGGCTGTGTGTGTATGTAAACCCGGCTTCGCTCTGGTAATATGTTTATACTGTATAGCATTGACCTATAACATCTCAATAAGCATTTCTGTAGTTATCGGTTCTCAAGGAATATTAAAGGAAAAGCAAGGCATATATTCATACAGCATCATTGTGTTTAATAAATATAGGAAATTAAAATAATGAAATTCAATAAATAAAACCATAAAGTACTCGACAAGACGTCAAGACAAATAGTAATATTAGTAATATTTATTCAATTAAACAGTAGGTATTTTACATAGTAGTTTAGGTACAATTGTTACATTTAACTTGGAGCATCTGTGCCTGGACTAGATTGGAGATCTGTATCCCAGACATCAGCGTTTTTCAGTTAACAAGTCGCACTATCGTGTTTTTTACCACAAACATAGATTTTTATACATCATACACTTTCTATTAAATCTCACTGCAAATTGAAAATTTTAAAACTGTGGAAATAGTGTTATGAAAATAATGTCCTCTCTGTGAGTATAGTGAGGATGTGAGTGTGTGTGTGTGTGTGTGTGAGAGAGAGGGTGAGTAGAAAGGTTACTGTGGCACAATTATAAGATTTTCCGCTTCCTCATATGATAATTTATTTAAAAATTTAAATATTTTGCCATGACACTGTTTCCTGTTTTCATTGTAAATGCTTATTAAACTATTAATTTTGGCGTATAGGAAAGGGCCCAAACAACAAAAATACCTCCCCACATAGACATGTCTAAAGAGAGGACGAACAAGATTTGGGATGGTTACGCGTCTTCTAGTTTCCGTACAGGGTTGGAAACCCATTAAACAATGCTGCTTTAATAACGTGAGCAAAATAAACAACTGTCTAACCGTAAGTACCTCGCAGGACTGATAAAGGTGATATGTAGGATACCGGTAAGGTCGAAATGTACTATCTCTAATGGTTTCAGAATTGTTTTGCCATCCCCACCCCAAACAGTTATACAGTACTGTATGACTGATTGTCCCAACGCCAGGTAAATCTGCCGCATCATATTTCCCCCAGCCACGTGTCTAAGATTTTTGAAGACGTAAGTAAGGTCAAAATCAAACAATTTCACACTTAATGGGTTTCATTGTTTGGTTACAGAGATACTATGACCATTTTCCGGCTCCATCATCAGACTCTGAATAATACTATCGAACGAGTACAAACTCGATGGGTTACGTCGTTTCATTACTGATTTTCCATGACACCTTCCGGCTCCATCATCAGACCCTGAATACTATCACAACATAAAATACTCGTCATGACGAATCAAACGATTCCACACTCAATGGGTTTCGTCGTTTCATTAAAAAGTTCCTATGGCCACCTTCAAGCTCCAGCATCAGATCAGCTCCATGTCACCATAATATTGCATTGTCACGCTGTTTACTTAGGCCTGCAGAAATTCAGCACAATCGGTTGAAGATATCTGCTTCAAATTTAACTTGCAAGATTTGACTACAGACAAACATTGGGACAATACATTGGGACATTGGCTAAATAAAACCTTTATAATGCACAACATTAATGTTTAAGTTTTCACTTCTGCCGGCACTCCAGGAGTGCAACCCGTTGGTTTTATGGATATGGCTGATGGTAAGTGCTTACCGTCGAGGTACATCTGCAACTCAAGACACAAGTGCATTCGTACATATTGTGAGCCTACCAAAGTGACTTTAATAATAGTGGTCACCGTACTCATTGTTCGGTTCGATTCCCGGTTCGGATCAAATGTTTGTATGATCTGTAAATATTTGTTTCGGACTTTGGGTGTATACTACGTATAATATGTATGTATTCACAAAAAAAAAGTATATAAGTATTATATCAGTCAATCTTGCTATCTTAATACAAGCTCTGCTAAGTATGAAGCTAGAACCCGCACTCTTTAACTGCCTTGTTGGTCTCGCGGTTGGCGTGTGCGACTACTGATCATGAGGTCTCGGGTTTGATTCCCGGGTCGTACCAAATGTTTGTATGATCTACAAATATTTGTTTCGGAGTTTGGGTGTTTTCTATGTATAATATGTATGTATTTATTATTATTATTGTTGTTCTAATCACCGAGTGCAACTGGGCTATGAGCGCCACTGGCCTATGTTTTTCTGTATTTACAAGCTTTTAATTAACTTGCAATGAATGTATATATGCTTGTATGTTCGGGTGGAATATCGATTTTGCTGAAATCTTGCAAGCATATGTATACAGCGTGACAATACAATATTATAATGACATGGAGCTGATCTGATGCTGGAGCTGGAAGGTTTCCATAGGAACTCTGTAAAGAAACATCATCGAGTTTGTACTCGTTTGATTCGTCTCGAGGCATTCCAGTAAAAGCTTGTTTTTAAAAAGCTTTATAATTTAATTTATTACATATTATCTATATCACCCAACCAAATTATCTTCACAACAACGACGACACGCAACTCAAACTCATTGCAAACTTTCAGACTTCAAAGTTAATTATATGAAAACATTCGCGCATATGTGATTTCTAAGCAACTGCTTCAGGCATTTTACAACAAAGGCTGGTATTAACTCTAATATATGCAAATTGGAGCGACTTACAAGGACCCCATTTTTTTTAAAATTATAATTGGTCAACTTTCTACAGTCTTTCCTTTTGTACGTTTCTTATTTACGAATTTGTTGTTGAATTTTCATGCATGATTAAGCGCATTCACAAATAAATATGTTTTGGTAATTATTTTTATTAAGACAATTCCCGCATTAAGAATAAGTCTTGTCAGTCAAGTAACTTTATGCACTTTAGTATATCGGCGAATTTAATGCCCAGGGCATTCGCTACCAGTCAACTTTTAAATGGTGTCGAAATCTTGTGAGGACGGCGGTTTGGTAGTGGCGGTAACTATACAGATATACATTACACGGTCACAAAAACTTCTAGAGTCAAAACAATAGTTTGTGGATCACATAATGTTGTCCCGTGTAGGGTTTGATCATTTTTTTTTTGTAAATATATTCTTACATCTAACTCACAATGCCATCTAGTCCCAAGCTAAGCAGAGCTTGTGTTATGGGTACCAGACATCTGATATAAATACACATGTTATTATACTTTTTTTTTTGTAAATACATACATATTATACATAGAGTGGAGGAACGAGTGTCATGTCCTTCCAACACAAAGGGAGGATCCTCCTACCAGGCAAGGTGATCATGCCTGGCAGGCCACTGCCCTCAACGCAGTTGAAAACGGAGTGGTGGCTACTTAAACCACTGCGCCATCCGTGTAGTCAAGATTATCAATCATATTATTTCAGTTGAGTATTATATATATATATATATATATATCATATTTGTGGAGAAACGAGGATTATGTCCCTCCAACACAAAGAGAGGATCTTTCGACCAGGCGGAGTGATCGTGTCTTTAGCCCCAATCCAACGGTTGATGTTAGAAACTTAAATCTGCACTGAACGAGGTGAGAACTTTTCGTATCGCGATTTAGGATTAGCTGTTACTCGGTAGTTCAACATGTCTTCGCTAGATTGCGTTAAGGTCTGTTTTGTTTCACTAAAGCAGCTATTGTTTGTAAACCACTATTCCTTAAATTCATCAAACGCCAAAGAAATATACCTAAAAACAGATTTTTTTTCTGGCAAAGTCGGATAAAGACATGAAGGACTAGTAAATATCGCCCATAATACTTGCTCTAAAATCCCTCGTTAGTAATAATTCCCACATCACTTAGTAAAGAGTTAAGCTCATAAAACCCTCTAATTCTATGAGGCTCTAATAGTTTGGCCTCAAATTATCCCCTTAAAGTGCTAATAATGCCGCAAACTAATTTGACAGGTACGTATTACCTTGGGGATATTTAATACAAGCCCAGGAAGTTTTAGGTTTGGTAATCCAATCAAGATGAAATTTTAATAAATTTTATTTTTTTCTTTCATAACTCTTTCGTTTCAGAATTTATTTAATTGTCATTATTTTTGCAATAAGACTGTGCATTTTTTGGTTTATGTTAATAACTTGCTTTAGCCTCCGGCTCCGCCCACCCCACGTGTATGTTGGTTACCGGGTCAAGAAGCAAATCTAACCTATTTGTTTATATATGAGCCTACCAAAGTGACCCCTCTGCCTAATGGAGAGCATGATCTTTATTCTATCTATCTAACCGTGGGCGAGTCACGCTTCGGCATGCATGGGCCGGCTCGACCGGAGTGATTCCACGGCCTAACTGCTGTGAAACATCGCTGTTTTTCACCGAGTGAGTAAGGATACCCGAGGTCCATACCCAAACCTTCCCCCCACCCCCCTCCTTAGGCTGGGGAGGGCGATGGGGGGAAGGCCCCCCATCGCCCTCCCCAGCCCCTTAAGACCAGCAACGTACTTGTGACGCCTCTGGTGTTGCGGGTATCCATGGGTGGCGGTAATCGCTTCCCATCAGGCGATCTGCTCGTTTTACAATTAAAAAACGGTTAAGTGAGTTTTTTAAATTGAGTATTCTGAATCTTTGAAGTTGGAACAACTTCGAACCGTTGACAACGAAATCGTCAAATAGGCTCCCCAAGACAAAGAGTAAAATCCATTACCAATCACCCCCGTGAGTAAAATCCATGGTTACCGTACTCATTGTGAATACAAATAATGCAACAATACAGCATGGTGGCCCACACTATGGCGGTCTATTAAGATGCTTCTGTATCTTTGGGCCCTTTATTCAGAAAGGAAAGTAATTTTAAGAAGGAATTAAAAAGAACTGTCTCACACAGTCTACTGAACATCAAGAATCATTCGCTAAGTTGTCTTGACTCTCATCTATCAAATGTATGTGTATTGTGTCAACGAATAATAAATAACATTTAATGGGGGTCATTTTGCTACCCTTGCTGCCTTTTTAATCACCAGTCGGCCGGAAAACATGAATTATTGACGTGCCTACTTCCTGAGTTGTTTTCTGTAATATTATAAAGTCGTTTAGACTTTCAGACCGGATGTCCGGTCTGTAGTTGGAACGAGTATAATTGCTTGAAGCGCGGAACTACAATAGACTTAATGTGGATGTGGTTTGTTAAATTACAAGAAAAGTCATTTGAAAATTTCCTGAAACAGTACCACAAATGAATTTTAAATTTAGCGCCACACTAAAAAAAAGTTATGCGACTTACTACAAAAATGAGACTTAAAAATTGAAGTTGGTGCTAATATACCTCTTTATCTTTGTGAATGTATGGTATGTATCATCATCGTCAGCCTATCAAAACATATGATAAATTAAATCAAAACTTTTTAAAATACAAGCTTTTACTGGAATGCCTCGATACTAATCAAACGAGTCCAAACTCGATGATGTTGCGACGTTTGTTTACTGAGTTCCTATGGCCACCTTCCAGCTCCAGCATCAGCTACATGTTATTATAATATTGTATTGTCACGCTGTATACACATGCTTACAAAATTTCAGCAAAATTGGTAGAAGATATCTGCTTCAAAATTGAGTTGCATTACATACATTGCAAGTTAATAAAATTAAAAAGCTTAAACTTAGTTAAGATAGATAAGAAAAATGCTTAAAAAAAGAAAAATATAGAGGGCTTTATGAACGCAATAGAATCCAAAACAATGGTTTGTTTGAATTTTGTCTGTTCATCTGTTTGTCTTTACGTTTGTGCACGCTAATCTCAAAAACGGCCTAACTGATTTGAATGTGATTTTCACTAATGCGTTATGGTTTCGGTTTAAAGATCTTTATTTCTCAAAAAGACATAATCACTTACATGAGAACAAATTATTTTATAAAACTTTTAACCCGATATAGGTGGGTACTTACAAAAAAATAATAATTAATAGATGTTATTCAGAAACGGCATGTCTTGAGATGTGAGTTCGCTGCGTTCAAAGTTGTATGGCCCAAGCTAAGGACGACAAGTGATTTATATTTTTAATTTTTAAAATTATTTAAAATATAATTCTGTAGTTTCTTCTTAAATATATTTAGCGAGACTGCCTCCCTCACGTCTGCTGGAAGTGCATTGTATAGCTGTACTCCCACAAAATTCAAAGAGTTTTTGCCATAGTTAGTTCTTATTGATGGTAATACTAAATGTCTGGGTTTACGAGATGAGTATTTTTGTGTATTTCCTTTTGTTGTGAAAGTGATTTGTGAATGTATGTGTTTGTTAGTAATTTTATATATAAGTATACATGTGTTATATGCATAAAGTTGCTGTATATTCATTAGTTTAGTTTCCTCAAATATGGTCTTTGTTGGTGTTAGGTAATCATAATGATATAGGATTTTGATTATTTTATTTTGCAATATTTGGATTTGTTTTATATTAGTTTTAGCTGCGCTACCCCATATTTCAATGAGATACAGCAGATGAGGTTTTACTAGGGTTTGCTCCACTTCATATTTATTGTTTGTTTTAATTCAATCGGTTATAAATAAAAAAGTTACACCAATTTGAAGACCCACCACGATCACCGATTTTTACGCGTGTGAAACCGCAGCCAAAAGCTAGTTCAGTATAACACTGGATATGTGTACTATGTATATAATGTGTTACTATATTATAAGAAAAACAATTTAGAAATGACATACTATTAATATACCATTACCAATTTACCGTAAGCAAACCAATCTTTATTAATTACTTCCCCAAGTACACTAACACATCTGTTTCCCATCCATCCCATGTTGTTTCAATTTATTAGTGGTATCGATCGACAAGACCAAAGATACCATGGTATCACCACGCGCGTGACAAATTAGGTCGGAACCTTGAACTATAACGGTGATTCCGTTTTATGGAGAACGGCAGTACTGTCGGGGTTATAACATTTGTAAAATTGATGGTTTTACGACAGTTGGTACGGATATTGAGGTTTTTCAGGTAACGTTACTGAATTTGTATTCTTTAGTGTTGTTTTTAACCGACTTCAAAAAAGGGGGAGGTTTTCAATTTGCGCGTATTTTTTTTTGTTTGTTCGCGGATAACTTTGACGTTGATGAACCGATATTAATGATTCTTTTTTTAATAGAAAGGAGATATCCCAACGGTGATACCATGATGAGGACACTAAGATCTGATGATGGCATCCAAGAGAAATCGAGTCGAACCTTGAAGTCGATTTTTGTTTTTGTTAAAATTTTACTTGTCAAAGCCATATTTATTCGTAACATCCAGAATCTACAGTTTATACGTGAAAGGTGTGCGCCGATGTTTAAATCTTATTCTGTGGAAGCTTTAGATGTGTTTTGGACAATTAGATACTCAGGTACTGTATTTAACATCATACACATACAAACACTCACGTATTTACAATATGTACAAATTGAACGTTTAGAAATAGGCTCAATTAGAAAAGAAGTTAGTTTATACACGCATCAAAAACTCAATAAGCGTTTTTATCTACTTTTCACGTCAGAGTAGTTTTTGATTTATCATTAACTAGCAGACCCACGCAACCCCGTTTGCGTCTTCTATTGCCAGTAGCGTGATAATTTTCCCTCGTTTTTGAAACATTCTTTATTGATGCTCCGTTCCTATTGGTCATAGCATGATGATATGTAGCCTATAGCCTTCCTCGATAAATGGGCTACCTAACACTGAATTTTTTTTCAAATCGGGCCCGCGGTTCCTGAAATTATCGCGATCAAACAAACAAACAAACTCTTCAGCTTATAATATTAAGTATAGATGTTACCACAGCGTGCCACAGTGAACCATGGTATACTACAGCTAGTATATAATAAATTATTAGTACATAAATTAAAGCCAATGATTCCAGTTATTAACGTTTAGCGTGTACAATTAGTGGTATCTAATCGAATCATTCTCTAATTACTATAACAGGTTCTCGAAACAGCAAATTATATTCGAAACTAAGGGTAGTTATATACTGGAATGGAATAATGAGTGGAAATAAAATCTAAATGAACTTTGTGTAAAAATAACTTATAACTTTAAATAAAAACTGAAAGGAAAAAAACCGGCCAAGTGCGAGTCGGACTAGCGCACGAAGAGTTCCGTACCATTATAACAACAGAAAAAAAAACACGTATATTATATGGGAGCCCTCTTAAATTTTTTTTTCTTTCTGTTTATTTAGTACTAGCTTTTACACGCAGTTTCTTTTACACAGACTTTCATCCCCTGATTTACTGACTTAGGGGTGGAATTTCAACAATTTCTTTCTAGAACCTAAATGCAAAATTTCATTATTCTAGCTTCAGCGGTTTGGGCTGTGCGTTGATCTCTGGGTATGTCAGTCATACCTAACTCTTTTATATATAGATTTGTTATTTACCGCGATAACCGACATACACGCGGGCGGAGCTGCGGGTAAAAGCTAGTAGTCTATATATACAAACCTGGTTTATCTATATATACAAACCTGGTTTATCTATCTATATAAACCTGATTTCGTGATGATAATAGAGGTTCTATTTATTTGCTTTGCTATCTCCGACGCAATAATCGAGAAGGTAAACTCTTGTTTGTTAGAACTAAGTTGTTTTTAGTGCTATCTTTTTCTTGGATTTAGTCTGAGATATCTTTTTTATGTTTTCGGCAGGAAGATGTAAAGTCGACATGTTTTCTAACGCTATCTAAGTTTACTCTAGATATGGAGTTGGTGAACTAAAAGATTGTTTTCTTATCTGACTATAGTAAGTTATGTTCTTAGCAAACCATCTGTGTATTTTAGTTTTGACGCAAATTACCTCCGTGTTTGTGAGCTCCTGAACGGTTATTTTTAACCGACTTCAAAAAAGGAGGAGAAGGAGTTCATACATGCCTTGAAATGGTTAGGAATTTCGTATCCCAGTCGTCCATATTGAAACGCTCTCAACGCCTTGGCTGAACAAAGTCGTTAAGAAATATTTATTACGTGTTGGTGTCACGATTAAATATTTCAACCCGGTATTCGAAGAACATATAAGACTATTTGTTAGTTCTCATTGACAAGTTTATTTAAGATGCTTTTTAGTTCAAATGTTTAATGAAATCTATATATCATTAGATAAAGATGTCCTGACTGTTTTGTATTTGTCGAGGAACTTTCCTTTGTTATGGTTTAGTTGACAAACGTTGTTTATAGAGCTTTTGGTTTTATTGGAAAAAAATTAAGCTTATAATAGCCTTTAGGGACATTTACACGTGTATTTAGACATATTGCCAGTGCAGTAGTCATCTTAAAAAAGATGTGTAATGTTAAAATCGATTGTCAAATCACCCTAATTTAAACACCCCTCCAGTTTATAGAACAAAAAGAAAACGGTGTTTAAAAGCAATTAATCTTATCAATGTCTTATTAGAGAGCTTTACCACAAAACAGCTGTCTAGGGGAGGAAAATTAATTAAAGGCGTCACAGTACACGTTTTTTATCGCTTTCAACTGCTTTTAAATCAAAAGTTAAATCTACATTTTTAAAATAACGTGGGAAATTAAATGTTTATTAATTTATTTTAGTTTAGTAACTAATATTATAAGAACCAGAACGACTTTATTATTACGTTTGTTTGTTACTTTCATTTCATGTAGGAAATCCTCAGTCTATTACCAAGAACCATTATTAAGCCATTCTTTTGTTGCCAAGTGATTGAATTTCCTCCCAGATATGTTATTCTGATGTATAAGCTATATTACTGTAAAGTTTCATCCAAATCCGTTCAGTAGTTTTTGCGTGAAGAAGTAACAAACATACACACAAACTTTCGCCTTTATAAATTAGTGTGATAATAGGTAGCTATCCCATGGACGGACTAATTGGGATTGTTTGTTTATCCGAGCTTCGTCCATCGATCAGCAGTTGCATTATTTATAGGTGAAGTTGGCTTGGGGCCCTAATTTCTTAATGGGAAGCCTAATGCACCCTATGAAAATTACCTATATGCTATGATCTGATGACTAATCTCAATTCTCATTCATTGGATTAAACTTATGGTAACACACATTTGATTTCAAAATACTACTAATGTCACTACAACATTTTACATTATACACGTCAACATTATAACTAACAAAATGGACGCCGGTAGTGAACAGTCAGGAATGTGTGAGGATTCTTGACCATCGCGTGATCTGCGGCTGTTAGGCGTTGTTAGTAAATTGCCTTCAGTTAGATGCAGGCTTTGAAATGGATGTGGTATTTTTTTAACGATTACCCCTTGCAACTTTGAGACAGGTTTCTGAAAATTAATACATTTTCCCAGCTTTTTGCAACAATTTTATTGATGCTCGACCTATTGGTTTGAGCTTGATGTTAAATAGCCCTAGTTCTTCATTAAAAAGGGCTATCAAACACTAAAAGATTTTTTTATTTAAACCAGTAGTTAATTAGATTAGCGCGTTCTATCCAGCTTCATGATATTACTACCTCTGAACGAAACTCCCCCGCGTTTATGTCAGCTACTGCAATAATCATTAATTTTAACAAAAAAAAACGACTTCAATCTGGACCAAATTTAAATGGGACCATACGGGAATATTGAGTTATTCGTTAATTTGTCGCGCACATACTTAATGCAAATTAAAGACTTATATGGTTTTCTCATTGATGACAAGTCAGAACTGGATCATGAAATGGGACCACATGGGAAGCACCAGCTTTCAAATAAAAAAAGAATCATCAAAATCGGTTCACCCAGTCGAAAGTTATGAGGTAACAAACATAAAAAAATAAAAAATAAAAATACAGTCGATTTGAGAACCTCCTCCTTTTTTTGAAGTCGGTTAAAAAGAAGCAAATCTAGAATCCTAGAATCAAATTATCTTTATAAAAACGATTAAACTACTAAATCGGTTATATAGATATAACCGATTTAGTAGTTTAATCGTGAAATCGTAAGAAATACAAACATACAATCGCGTTTATAATAATAATGATTGCTGGCGTTTGTTTGTCTCAAATACACAGGTCAGTAGCATATTTGATTAAAACCTAATGTTAACCACTTGGACTTTGACTACGCATATTGAACACTAGTATGTTTAAACACAATACATATTTTTCTAATATCCAGCGTTAGTTCACGGCTTGTTTGACGGTTCTAAATTCAGCGTATGTTCTGGGGATAATTTATACATATATTACATTTTTATTTGCAAAGACACGATATCACCATCTGATCTTCACAAATCTGAATAAACAACGCCATAGCCCTAGGGTACTTGACAAATGTTTGAATAAAGAACTTGTGTTAGCGAGTTAAGGTGTTTGTCGATGTGATTTGGCGCAACCTTGTGACTCCATCTTGTTTTTGTTAGTCGCTAAAATGTTTGCACTTCTTTTATTGCGTACGTTATGTTTATGTACTTACTAATATTGTTCTTGTTCATTACGATAGTAAATGTACCTTTTAGGAGATCAAAACATGGGTTTGGCTTCACGGGTGGTAGTAGTTTAAGCGGCAATCTCGTCACTTCCTACAGCGATGGGTTCGATCTGCACTTGGGACATCATTTCACAAATTTTCATTCTGAGTCTGGATGTTGAAAAGTCTTCTGCCATTCAAGATTTCTTTAAAACACCTAGAATTTCAAAGCGCGGCTAGTCTTAAAAAAAGTGGTTTTTGTTTTGTGAATTCTGGAGAATCATAATTCAGGTAAATAATTATTCAGGTAAATAATTATTCCGGTAAATTATTATTCAGGTAAATAATTATTCAGGTAAATAATTATTCCATATTGGTAGTTTTCTACCATTTATTTACCTTCTTTTCAATTTACATGTATCTTTCTTTCTCTGAATCATACAATCGGTTGACTGGAAGTGAATGGTTTCTTTTTAATCACACTTAAGCCAAGGGAAAATGTTTATTTAGATCTACAAAGAAAGTTACAATAGAGATTAAAATAAAATTAGTGTAGCAATTCTTCAAATTAATAAAATTTAAGTGCTACAGTTGCCTTGTTAAGAAATAAACCAAAGTAAAAAGGACTGATACACCAGTTAAGAAAATGCTATTTTGCAATGTAATAGTAATTATTTATGACTTTTTTTGACAATCTTAAATTTTCTGACAATAATTAAAATTTATGTTATGGTGGTGGCATGTGAAATTAATCTATATTTATAAAAGAAAGTCGTGTTAGTTACACTATTTATAACTCAAGAACGGCTAAATCGATTTGGCTCAAAATTGGTGGAGATGTAGCTTAGAACCAGGAGACGGACATAGGATACTTTTATATAGTTTTTTTTTTACTTTGCTGTCGGTCGCGGTTTTTGTTGTACCGCGGGTATCACTGCGGGGCTCAGCTAGTATAATTATGTATATAAAAATGAATCGCCGAAATGCATGTACGTGCATAACTTCCGATCGGCTGCACCAAATGAAATAATTCTTTTTTATGTGTTCGTTAGTGTTAGGAAAAGGTTTTTGTACAAGAAAAATTAAAAGATAACGGGAAAAGTCTATTTTTTTGTCCACGACTGTACACCGGCTGTGGGAAGCTGAGACAGATATGTAAATATAGCGGTACGAAGTTCGCCGGGTCAGCTAGTTACAAATAAATAAAAGACATTTTCACGTGCCACCATTGGCTAAATAGATGGTCTCTAATGTTCACACTGTAAAAACATCTGTAAATGTACTCTATATAGGTGAAATAGTTCATATCATTTCATCACCACATCCATTTTTAACCGCATTAATGTCACACAACACTGTTTCATTTTCAATTTATTCGCCGTAATATTTCACAGGTGACATTGTTTACGTAAGTCGGCCAAGTTCTTTTCTTATATTAATGAAAACTGCCAAGCCTCTAACACGATGTATACGAAATTTCCGGTAACCGGAACTCACAATTTGTTTACACCGTAAAAAAATAAGTTAGTTGAAAATTTTTATAGCTTAACTACTTCCAAAAAATGTCACACGACAAGTTATATTAAATGGTAATGGTGAAATGTTTATTTTAACAAAGTAAAACTTGGGTTATATTTTTATGCGTTAGAGTTCGTTTCATAATAATTTAGATAATAAACTCTATGACCACTATAATCTAAGAATAAAAAACCCCCGACATAATAACCTGAGTTCCCTTTAAAAAGTAAATAACTTTTAAACGACTCAACCGATTTTCATGAAACATGTCTAAGAACACTCGCACGTAACTCACCTTTCATACAAAAAAAAACTAAATTGAAATCGCTTTATCCGTTCGCGATTACATTAGACAGACAGACAGACACGTCAAACTTATAACACCCCTCTTTTTGGATCGGGGGTTAATGTTTTTAACCCCCGATCCAAAAAAGAGGGGTGTCTTTATTGCAAACACCTATGAAATATTTAAAGAATCGTGCTGTCGTGTTTCGTTGGTGAGTGCGAGACCGGAGGCCCAATGATGCAGAAGCATCACTAGGCCGCCATAATGTGGGTAACCGTGCTGCATGGTTGCATTGTCTGCATTCGCAATCCGTATGGTGACAACCACTCTTGGATTCTGCTTATGCTTTCCATCAGGCAGAGTAGAGTCATTTTGGCAGGCCCATACATTAAAAAAAAGTGTGAGAATCTGACGCACAACTGTAGTTTACTCCTACATAACAATAGGCTTTCTCAAGAGTCAAGAGTCTTCAAGAGTCTCACTCTTGAGATGGTAGAGTCATCCAACCAATATACTTCTTTTTAACCGACTTCCAAAAGGAGGAGGTTCTCAATTTCATCGGTTTTTTTTATTTTTTTATTTATTGTAGTGTACTATCTACAGTGTGCGATTTGTGTGTGTGTGTGTGTGTGTACATGTACTCGTGTATGTATGTCAATCGCATCTCGTTCTGGACAACTATAACCTCGATGCACCAAACTTACTAGATCTTTACACCCTCAAAAGGTTGGCTGGTAGATAATGCCTAGGGCATTAGGTCCCACAGATGTACATAAGTGCATGAAGTTGAAAATAAATAAACAGTGTATCGGATTCAAACAGACTATAACTACACGGTGTGCGTACCATATAATACATGCACCTTCATCACACAGTAGCACTTTTCACAGACACCAAGCTATAATTCAAGGACTATTTTTTTAACTCACCTAACACTGACAAAACAAACTAAGTACTCGTAAGAACTTTTGATGACATTATTCATATTGTTTTTTTTTTTTTTTTTTCGATGCCGCAGTGATATTGTATGCGACTGCTGTGCTTGAGGTCTCAAGTTCAATTTCCGGGTCAGATCAAACGTTTGTATGATCTGCAAATACTTGTTTCGGAGTTTAAGGGTTTATAATATGTATGTACTTACAAAAAATAAGTATTTATGTATGTATTCATATCAGTTGTTTGTTACCCATAGTAAAAGCTCTTCTTAGTTTGGGACTAGATGGCGTTGTCTGACCGATATCCGAAAAACAAGTTAAAAGTTAATACTAGCACAGTTGTGGAATAAATGATTCCTGCGTCTCTTAAATCTAAGTCGGACTCATCTAAATGATCTTTTGTCTAGAGTATTATTTGCTAAAAGTCGTTCTGTTATCCCCTCTCGACCTGAAAATCTGCAATCAGTAGTTCTAACAGCGGAACTATAGATTGGAAAGAACCGGAGTCTGCAAAACTATGGCTGGAATGCAAACTATCAGCTTTAAACAAGTGTACATAGCCTTATTTTTCTGTGAATTTATTTACTTTCAGGAAATAAGATGGTTTTCAAGTAATTTAAACGCGTTTACGGCGAAACGAAAAGGAAGGGTATAGCCCATTCGCTCAGGTATGGTCACATTGATCGCGCTGCCGTCTAACGTGCACCAAGCCGCCACAAAACAAAGCACCCGCCTGCGGCGTACACCCACAAGCAAGTATGATTTGTCAGTTTACGCCGTTGTATGAATCAATATATTCGTATTTCACAACAATAACCACAATTCTGTGTGGGTGCAGCGACACTATCTAAGAGCGACACAGCGAAACGGCGTGGTGACCGTTAAACCACTAGGCCAAACGTGCAGTCAAATTCGATGATTCGATGGAGAGACTTGTCGTGCAAGGTCGGATGGAGGGCCACCACGAGGTCGGTCCCCAATCCGATGGATTGATCTAATTAAAACTACGACCAAATCGACTGTAATACAATGTGCCCGCAATACGACAAACCGGCACAAATGGAGGGACATCACGAGACGTGCAGCAGCCCTGAGACTGGACGGCGACGGCGAGCCACAACACTGCCCATCAACGGCCACGACCACTCTGTGAAGAGTGTCTAACTAAGAAGAAGGATTCTACTCTTAAGAAACACACCCAAATCTTGTACATTAAGTGTGGAATAAATTTTATATCTGGGCATGTCAATGTGACTCTACTCTGCAGCCAGTCTGACTCTACCCTCACCAATGAAACAGGCTTGAGAGGCTTCACCTATTGTTAAGTTACTACCGCTGCCAATAGACCCTTGCAACTCAAAAAAGCTCAAGCATAACTGTCCGAATAGCTATCAAGTTATCCTTAACTTGTATCTAAACATTACCGTTCTAATTATAGCTAACTTTGAAATATTATACGCCTAATGTTAACAATGGCTAACTTAATAAAAGTAACCCTTTTCAAACCTCGAATCAAATTACAAAGGAACAACATTTACGATTAAAATAAAGACCCCATTTTGTTCTTCCATGTTTTCTTGTTCTTCGTTTTTTAATTAAAGACCTTATCTTTAAGGTTTTGTTTGTTCAAAGTAGTGTTTAAGCAAATTTCTGTTGGATCTTGTTACGCCTGAAAAATAATCTTACTTTGGCTCGATCTAAATTTAAGTTTTTGGTGTTAAAATTCCTTTCGATCTTGAAGGTTTGTTTACAAAGTCTGTAGGTAATAACTATAAAGTACCTGAATGACAGGTTTACTCTATATTTTTTGTGGTAAATTATCTAAAAATGAATGCTAGCTAGATCGATTTATCGCTCCCGAAATACCCTGTAAGCAACATTTCATGAAAATCGTTCCTACCGTTTCAGAGATTCAGATTATATATTTACAAAAAATTGATATCGGTTTTACATGTCTCAGGTAGATGACAAAAATGTCAGTTAAAAAAAAAATACCTTTTTCTGTCAAATAGTGTTATTTAACGGATATTTATCTGAAACTTTATCACGAACCTGTGAAACTAGCCCTAAAGATAGTAATACGAGTGTTTTAATATCTTAAAACAACCAATTACTTTCATACATTTAGTATGTAGATACATTTTTATATGTTTATACTTTATTCATAACCCGACTACGCAAAAACGTTTGATATAACCCATGTCATCTGTGTCATTATTACGAATCTATTGACACGTAATGACATTAAAATCCGTTCAGTAGTTAAGGGGCTACGGTGGAAAATATGTAGTTGCATTAACCACCAATACGATTACCCTTATTTCTGACTTCACCGTAATCGGGTAAAAATCAACAGATAAACTGAAACTAATCAAAAAAACGACAGATTTGTGCTCTATTACCCTCCATTACTCATATATTTTCTTTTTTAATACATTACTTTCAAAGTAACGACTCTATGAGTTCTGATTCCATATTATATGTAGAGCTTTTACTAAAATGAAGATTTCGGGGAAGATTAGTTACGGGAAAGTCGGTCTTGACGTGACAAATCGATTTACCCTGAAGAATGATTCCCGTGGAGCCCAACACTATTCAGGTTTGAACTATACTATATATATTTTATATAACAGGTATTATTTACTTTCTTAGGCTCCTTACCTATAAGAACAAGTCCTTTTCTTCCTAACCTTTAATATTTCCAAGATTATTTGGGTTCCGCTACTAGTTCAATCGGTTTTACCTGACGAATATAGTATAAAGTAGGTAGTAGAGCCACGCTGATTTCAGCACGGTTGGGCCGGCTCGACCGGGGCGGTACTACCCTCGCACAGAAAATCAACGTAAAATGACAGCGTTCGTGCTGTCGTGTTTCGTTGGTGAGTGCGAGACCGGAGGCCCAAATAGTCTAGTCAACAAGTTCCATACTTGTTAACTAGACTAAAAGATGCAGCAGCATCACTAGGCCGCCATGGTGTGGGTCGCCATACTACATTGTCTGCATTCGCAGTGAGTATGGTGACCACCACTCTTGGATTCTGCTTATGCTTTCCATCAGGCAGAGTAGAGTCATTATGGCGGGCCATACATAAAAAAAAAAAAAAAAAAAAAACAGTTTTTCCACAGAGCGAACCGAACTTCGAACCTTCGCAAATTGAGGGTGAACTGAACTCGAAGATTAAACTAGTTGTCAATATATTTAAGGGCATTGACTTTCCAATAACGATTGCCGTAGATATTCATGACAACGGTGATCGACGCTGACCTTGGAGAGCTTCCATACTGCTGCTATTAAGAAATTAATATAAACACACACGCCCTGCGTTTGCCCAACGAAAAGTATGATGCGAAAAGCATTCCCCGCTTAAAAAAGGGTGCACTTATAGGGAAGTAAAATGAAATTTATTAGAATAATCTCATATACAAGCCTTTGACCAATCACTATGTAATACAATGTGTACAAATTACACATGCAAGGCTGCAATTGCCATCTATTCAACATATAATAGTGTATTCATGACAACTGTGGGTTATTAGAGGGTTTGACTTGTGTTGTGCTATATTGTTCTTTATTTCTAGCTACTTTAGGTCCTGTATTCTTTGAATATTTTATATTAGTAATATTTATCTGGAATTGAATGAATTCCTAGCTATCATAACTAGTATTTACGTCGTAAAACCTAAATCTAAATGAAAATAGAATAGAATTCTTTATTGCAGACAGAATAAAGTTAAAAGTGACTTCTTATTTTATTCGCAAAGTAGTGTACAATGAACAGTGTTACCGCTATAATAATGGAACATAAACGACAATTTTTAAATACTTTTTTTTACGGAATACAGGAAGGACGCACAGACGTGTTTTTTCTTATCAAAAGTATCTAGACTCCTCATGGGCACCTTCAGCTTAAGATTAACGATTCCGTTCACCACCCCTTCCAGCTATCTAGGTATACCATTTTCAAAATGGAGACTCTAATCCAAAGCCATCAAAATGATCAAGAACCTTTACTAGTTCACTGTTGGGTTTGATGTAGGCACCTCAATTACTTTCTCTCTCAAAATCTCAGTTGAATCAGATAAAACGAGATGACATTTTAATGTTCCAATATATCATTATGAGTATTGTAATTAAGGGCAATTAAAACATTTATTTCCACTTGAACGAGAACAGTTCAAAGAACATTATTAATTTTATTGGTTTAATTTACAAAACAGGTTTAGTATCAAGCTTTATTGAGTAAGGATTACAAGTTTTATTGTTAAGCTTTATATAGTAAGGATTACAATATGTTGTAGAGCTCTATTCTCAAATTCACTAAACAATTAAGAGTGTAGTACTAGTAGAACTCATGGTGCCGTGGGAAACGAACATCCCTAAAGACCACGCTTTAAAAAAAAACAAGTACTTTGACTTAACCAACGAAATAACTAAAAATGGTTATGTCGTTGCGCTGTATGCCGTGGAAGTGGGTGCGAGGGGTATACCAGCGAAATCCCTCTATAACCTGCTTAAAGACCTTGGATTGCCAAGAGCTTCAGTAAGCTCTTTTCTTGAACGAATATCCAAAGCGGCATTGCTAGGCTCACTTCAAATATGGTTAGGTAGAGGGGGTAACACAGCGGACAGTGGAGGTGAGCGTTGACGCGTCGTAAGGAGTGCTCCTTAAACCTAAACCTGGGTCGCAATTCCCAGGCACTGTCGAAGTCGCATGTGTTGCCCCCATCTATCACGCGATGGACCCGGCACCCGCACGGTGAATCCATGGAACGCTAAGAAATAGGTCTTAGTGTAAATGGCGATTGTTTATCTGGGTATACTTTTTTTGTGAGAGCATGCTAAAGAAGTGACTCTACCCTGCCTGATGTAAAGCATGATGACTATGGCAGCGTATTAAGATGCTTCTACATCATTGGTCCTCCGGTCTCGCACTCCCCAACGAAACACGACAGCGCTACTGCTGTTATTGATATAAGATATTAAGCAGGTGTCCATGGGTGGCGGTAATCGCTTACCATCAGGCGATACGTCTGCTCGTTTGCCCCCTATTCAATAAAAAAATATCTTCTGTGTGAGCATAGTACCGCCCCGGTCGAACTAGCCCGTTTGTGCTGAAATCAGCGTGGCTCTACTACTTGCTAAACGTTGAAGTATTTTAAATATTTTTTGAGTATTGTCTACAAACCGCACAGGTTAACTCTAATATTTATTAATGAACTTTGTTTGTTATAATATGTGCATGATAATAAATTTTAAAAAAAATGTTTACCAGTTTAAATTTTAATAGAAAAAGAAGAAAGCTTATTGTAATTTTTATGATAAGAGTCAGTTTTAAATGCCTTATAAGCTACAAGTCAAATATATTACGAAGAAACATTACCATCCAATAATATCGATCGAGTCATTAAGCCCCGGGTGTGTCGTTAAGAGATATTGTGTGGATATACCACAAGGTCAAGAAAGTCGAATGTCATCACTCACAATGAGGTTCTATTAGTGTTATTATATGTGATGGGTGGACACTTGGATATTGTTGTAGACTCTTCGTTAGGTAATTAGACAACATTTGATATTTGATATAATATATAAAGCTAATGAGTTTATTTGTTTGATTGAACGCGCTAATCTCAGGAACCGCTGGTGCGTTTTGAAATAATATTTCAGTGTTAGATAGTCCATTTATCGAGGAAGGCTATATATAATCACCAATGAAGAATGTTTTAAAAATAGGAAAAATTATTACGCTACCGGCAATAGGAGACGCAAACAAGGTTGCGTGGGTCAGCTAGTATTTGATATGATTGTTTTTTATGTTTGGCCCTGCCAAAATGACTCTGCTCTGCCTGATGGAAAGCATAAGCAGAATCCAAGAGTGGTGGTCACCATACTCACTGCGAACGCAGACAATGCAGCATGGTGACCCACACCATGGCGGGCTAGTGATGCTTCTGCATCGTTGGGCCTCCGGTCTCGCACTCACCAACGAAACACGAGGGTAGTACCGCCCCGGTTGAGCCGGCCCATTTGTGTTGAAATCAGCGTGGCAGTCACCTATTAGTGACTGATCACAATCTTATGAAATCTTTTTTCATGGCGAAACCACTGAATCGATTTGGATTAAATGTACAATGGAAATCCATTGACACTTGAGGAAGAACCTAAGCTATTGTTTAGCGTTGTAACCGACATACATACTAGCGGAGCCGCGAGCAAATGCTAGCATTATTAGAAGACCATTTTATGGACTTAAACTTATTTAAGACAACTAGCATGTAATCGTAAACTACTGCATTATATTTATATGAAAAAGCCGTAAACTTAACAGGATTATCATCCAAATATGATTACTGTTTGATTTTATTCCACAGTGCGAATTGTTTTATAAAAATATCGCAAAATATTTGAAAGTAGGGCAAATTCATAAAACGCCCTAAGCCCCGCATATAGAACACGTTCCCTCTATAAATTCGTTTCGTTAATCGCCTTGTACATGGATGAACATTTAAATTTGCACTCCACTGGTCCAGAATCAATGCGTAGAAATACAATTTTTTTAAAGTATAAAATAGATTTTTTTCCGAAAAAATCTTTTTCTTTTTAGTAACGAGATTAGTATTGTCGAAGAGATTTAGAAGGCTGTCATTTTGGCAGGGCCATACAAAAAAAATATGGTACGACGAGTCTATAAAAAGTAGAATAAGTTACTCCTTAAAGCTCAGCTATCTGCAATGAAAGTCCAGCCAAAATCGGTCTAGCCGTTCTAGAGATTAGCCGAAACAAACAGACGGACAGACAAAAGTTGAAAAAGATTTTTTTTATGTAAGTACCGTAAATACTTTCATATGCGTTTAGTGAAAAGCTGTTAATTTGAAATTACAAACAGATACTTAAATTTTATTTATCTCAATAGATTTGAAAAATCAATGATGAGACTCCTAAACTTGACGTCTTTGTGATTAAAACTTGACAAACCTTCGTCACCGTCACAAATAAGACCGTGTGCTGACAGCTTAAGAATAGTGTCACTACCCATATTCATCCCGTGGGTGTCGCAAAAGCCGACTTAGGGATCAAACTGTTCTCGGAGGTTTTCTCATGAGTTTTTAAACTTCACTGTTTCTAATATTTCATGTGTTTCTTTAACAACTGTACTGGCACGGATGGCCTTGTGGTTTAAGCGGTCGCCACCCCATTTCTACTACGCCAAGTGTTGTGGGTTCAAATCCCACATGACAACACTTTGTGTTTTCACTTCATTCACAACCACAAATTGTTGTTCTCAGTCTGGGTGTTCTTTGTGTCCATTTCATATACGTTTGTAAAGCTACCGCAACACAGTACGTATATTCCTAATGCAGGAGTTGTTAAAAAGAAAAACATTTGAATCGTCCAAGTTAATACTTGTAGGACGAAACAATCTTCTGTAAAGTTTACTTTGAATTGTACTTTATCTAATACCTTTAAACGAGCAATTCTTGTATATATATAATCTGAATCTCGGAAACGGCTCCAACGATTTTCATGAAATTTTGTATGCAGGGGGTTTAGGGGGCGATAAATCGATCTAGATAGGATTCATTTTTAGAAATAGTCGGTTTATTAGTGTTTTTAACAATCAAATATATAAAATCAATGTACATCTATCTCAACTCGAGCGAACTACATTAAACTATACTGGAATAAGGTGCAGAATAAACAGTATCAGGGCGTACCAAGAGAGGCCGCCACTCAACTTATTTTTTTTTATTGGAAGATAAATAACAAAAAGGTGGCGTTTGGATAGTCCCAATGTTGTCAAAAAAACCCATTTATAAAAAAAAAAAAACAGAGCGACGCTCGGTCATCCAGGTACTTTTAATGTTATCCTTATAACATTAAAAGTACCTGGATGACCGACAGCTAATTATTAAAAGACGGGTCATTTTAATAAAGTCAGTAAATAATTTGAAAGTAGTGAAGCCGATCTGATTTCAGCACAACCGGGCCGGCTCGACCACGGCAATAATACCCTCTCACAGAAGACCAATCTATACTGACAGCATTCTTGCTGTCGTGTTTCGTTGGTCAGTGCGAGACTGG
The DNA here is from genome assembly GCA_949125395.1 of Diaphora mendica. Taxonomy (NCBI): domain Eukaryota; kingdom Metazoa; phylum Arthropoda; class Insecta; order Lepidoptera; family Erebidae; genus Diaphora; species Diaphora mendica. Next base: position 37,032,786 of record OX421312.1, read on the forward strand.
AGGCCCAATGATGCAGAACATCTCAAAATGCCGTCATAGTGTGGGTCACTATGCTGCATTCTTGCATTGTCTGCATTCGCAATGAGTATGGTGACCACTGCTTTTGGATTATGCTTATGCTCTCCATCAGACAGACTAGAGTAACCTTTGTATATATAAATTCAATCGCTTAAGATATATACACAGAATATGAGCACATCCTTTGCAATTATTGTACAATATTACTATGTCCTTTCCTTGGCTATCCTTTCCTTTGTGAGGAAGATAACCGCTTATTTGAGAGGTTTAAGTTCGGACATGGGTCCAACACGTAGGGCTTTAGAGAATATTAATGTAAAAATAGAGTCGGGACACTTACGTCAGTAAATTTCTTTCATATCCTACTAATATTTTAAACGCGAAATTTTGTAAGTATGTATGGATGGATGGATGTTTGTTACTCTTTCACGCATAAACTACTGAACGGATTTGGATGAAACTTTACAGTAATATAGCTTATACATCAGAATAACACATAGGTTACTATTTGCCGCGATAACCGACATACACGCGGGCGGAGCCGCTAGCAAAAACTAGTATATATGTAAATTAGAGCACATTTAGTATTCATACATTTGTTTAAGTTATATTGTAACATTCACATAGTTTTTGTTGTATAGCGGAACTTTTTCGATTATATTATTGAAATGGTTACAGTATTTTTTACTTTCGCCTATTTTTGACGTATCAAACGGGTTGTACCAATCGTGGGGTCAGGTAGACCCAGTCTACCACGAGCGATATAATGGGTCGGAGAATATCTTTCGTATCGGGTATCGTAGTCTCTTAAATAATTTTACATCAGTAGTATGGTCTATCTAAAGCATACTCGTTTTTTTATAAGAAATAATATAATAATATATATATAGTAGCCTATATATATGTATAGTAGTATATATATGTAAAGCCTTTGGAATAAGCAAACAATACAAAATTTGAGGTTTTTTTGCTGAAATTTGATCACCCAGCGAAAAATAACGAGTGCGCAGCTTCATTATCTTTTGGTCTCATATTAGCAGGAATTTAAATTGTCTTGAAGAAATTTGATATTCGATTATTCTGCTTCAGTTTTTTTACAAGTAATTTATTGATTGTACCCGGATAAAGGACATTTTGTGCGGCAAAATGTAGTGTTTTGGTTACATTTGATAATGACATTACGTGTTCTATTGAATTATGTGTCCATAATTACTATTCTAAAGGTGAAAGTTAGTTTGTTTGTTACGCTTTCACGGGGATAGTACGGCTCGACCAGAGTGATACAACGGCCTCACAGAAAACCGATGTGAAACAGCGCTTGCGCTGTGTTACACCGAGTGAGTGAGGATACCGGAGGAACATATCCCAACACTTGCCCCCAACCCCCGTCCCCATCCCCCAAAGGCTGGCAACGCACTTGTGACGCCTCTGGTGTTGCATGCACACCCATGGGCGGCGGTAGTCGCTTAACATCAGGCGATACGTCTGCTCGTTTGCCCCCCTATTACATACAAAAAAAGACTATTTCTAATGAGAAATATTCTTATTTTATTACATTGCCAATCTATGGTCAAGGCGTTCTACTTGTCTAAAGAATTAAGGATGACAAAATTAGTTAAAGTTATTACAAATGTAGACAACAATTGACCACTGCTATAAAATTGCGTTACTAGATTCTAAATTTCGACTGCCAGTCAAGAGGTCTCGTGTTCGATTCCCTACTCGGGCCAAGTGTTGTTGGGTTTTTGTTAATTAAAATTAACAGGGCTCATAATTGTATACAACTAACGCCATCTATTGGTAGTTCTCAGTACTATGCGTGTTAAGCCCATAGTTTAAAGACGATATTGTTTTAAGATCAGCGATAGCAAGATGGCTACTTTTTCTCTTCCCTTGAATTGTTCAGAGCGGACGGTCAAATAATTTCACCGCGTTGAAAACATAAGTTCAGATATCAGATAATCAGTGTTAAATGTCAATCAGAAAGTAAAAATATATCTAATAGCTTCAGATTTATCAGATAAAGCACGATTGTGCAAATAAATGTAAAATAACTGAAATCACAAATAAATGTAAAAGTGTTTATATCAGAATTAAAATCAGTGTATACGCAAATTGCATTTTATTCAAGCATCAACATTCAGACTCAGATTCAGCATTCCAGTCATCCGGCCAAAAGGCAAACCACGTTGGTTACCCAAGAGGCTGTTCGCTTCGAACCCGTCAGTCTCTAGCCAACAGTTTTTCTTACAGGCAACTTAATAATAGCCCGGAGTGTGGAAGTTAAGCGGTGTTTCACGCCCGTGCCGGTCCCGGTTGTTATGAATATCCATGGCAACCATTATTGAGAAGTCAATGCGCTCAAATATCAACTAATACCAACCAACCAACCAAATATCAACAAAACCAAATATCAAACAACTATATAGTTTAACTTTCAAATTCAGTACACCCTCAGGGTTGCAGAGGTCCGATGCCAGTCACTCCGTGGATAAACTAATATTCAGGTAATATCGGTTGAACTAGTATCGACCTCAAATAATCTTAGGAATAATAAAGGCAAGGAAGATGGTGATGCTAGATTCTAATTTTACGTATTTATTATGGTTTTGATGAAATCGTTATTTCATTAAACTTGTGGGTCAGTGAAGATTACCTAAATTAAGACCCGACCTTGCAGAGTGTTAGCGCATGCGCTTTAAGTTTAAAAATACCAATGAATAAGAAAACATACCCTCCTTCTACAAAAAATTAATCGCAACGTACGAATATTTTCAATGTGAAAAAAATAAAAAATATAACTAAACTTGTGCTGCCACCTAGTAATCTCTACTGAAACAAGTTCTGTCTAGAGTTATTCCGTACTAGTTACATGCAACTTACAGATTATAATTTTTTTTCGTTCATGAAATAAATAAATATTTCGGACATTTTTTTGTAAATACATACATATTATACATAGAAAACATCCAAACTCCCAAAAAACAAATATTTGCAGATCAAAAATATTGATCCTACACATGGATTCGAACCCGAGATCTCACATCAATATCATATGCTACCATTTTGACACCGAAGCATCAATCTTACGTTATGGACGTTTTTTGCCGGCTAGGGTACCCCTCCGCAACGCCCCATAAGGAACTTCGTTCCAAAAATACAAATATTATAAATTGACTATGTACGGATCAACTCATTCACGCGAAAACTACTTAATGGACTTTTATAAAACTTTACAGTAAAAGAGCTCATACATCAAAATAACACAGACTACTTTTTACCGCGATATCTGACATAAGCTCAGGCAAAATCTAGTATCTATACTAATATTATAAATTCGAAAGTAACTTTGTTTGTCTGGCTGCCTGTGTCGACATCGAAGTCGGCTAAAAATTTCCCTTTTTTCATCTTTTTCAACTTTTTTTTTCATCTTTTTTTAAAAAGACAACTCCCGCACTAGGCATAAATCCTGTGTCGCGGGGGAATGTGTCCGTTTCATGTATGTTTGTAAAGACAAACATACATGAAACGGACACAAAGAACACCCAGACTCAGAACAACAATTTGCGGATCACACAAAGTGTTGTCTTATGTGGGATTTGAACCCACGACACTTGGCGAAGTAGGAAACGGCGTGGTGACTGCCAAACCACTAGGCCAAACGTGCTTTGGATCACATTTTTTAGAAATCCGAAACACGTAACAACCACGCGAGTGAAACTACTCGCAATAGCTAGTAGCTAGCATAGGCACATAAAGCATTTCAATACTGTTGACTACTCAGACAAGGATAGATAGCCTCTATTTAAATGTACCTTGAAAGTTAATGTGCTGTAAGTATTCCGAACCAGTGAGCAAGAGACTAATGTCACTTATTTATATATTCAAAGAGGTTCTGTCAATACAACTCATGTATACTGCATGTTATTTTGACACTAGCTGTTTCTTCCGAGCTCTGTCAAGTTCATGGTGACTTTAAGGTCGTAGATGGATGTTCTTTAGTCCAACTTTGACTTCCATTTAACTTCAATCCCATGACCATAATGGTGATGGATTAAGTGTATGCCATTGTTGCATTGTCTGCATTCCCAATTAGTATGGTGACCACCACGTTTGGATTCTGCTTATGCTTTCCACCAGGCAGAGTAGAGTCACTTTGGTATACATCCTACCAATATTATAAACGCGAAAGTTTGTAAGTATGGATGAATGGATGGATGTTTGTTACTCTTTCACGCAAAAACTACTGAACGGATTAGGATAGAACTTTACAGTTATATAGCTTATACATCAGAACAACGCATAGCTTACTAATTGCAGCGATAACCTACACATACATACACGCGGACGGAGCAGCGGGCAACAGCTAGTAAAAAAATAAAATACATCAGTACAGTTTTTGATCATAAATAATTTCATGTTTAGAACAAGTATGATAATTAAATAAAACGAATAAATAATAATTATTATTTGTCGTTCAATAACAACAAAACCACAAGACATGGACCAAAAAAAAACACATCGCTTTTAATAAGAATATAATGAACTTTATTGTACACCAGATATTTACAGTTTACATAAAAATAATATACCTAACAATTGAATGACCATGTACAAATGGCGGCTTTATCGCTAAAAAGCAATTTCTTCCAGGCAAGTAATTCATTTACATCATACACTTCAAAGCAGTTTATTTAAATCCTCAAATGGCAAATGTGTGTTCAATAAAAATAGATATTGCATTTCTACAAAACAGTTTAGCTGGAATTTCGGTTTTACCTTATCATATATCTTATCATATCTAATCATTTTGCATTTTATCAAACAATTTGCAGACATACCAGTATCACAATCGATAAATTTGTCTCCTACTCATTCATTTTTGGTTATTTGCTATGTTAGACTTAGGGCGGAATAGTAACCCTATGAATATAGCAAGAAAAGATACAAAACGACTTCATTTTTTACCATTATCCTTCAAACATTATGATATTTCTCAACTGAAAGGACACAAAATCTAAGTCAAACTACCTACTTATTGATTTTATATGCATAGAACACAGTTGTTTACACGATTACAGATTGTGCACGTAATCTACTAAGTATGAAGAGTAGTTATGACCTAAAACTACAGGTAAAATTATAAGTATTACCTATCTAATACCTTTAAATGAGCAATTCTTGTGTGTATAAAATCCCGGCCAAGTGCGAGTCGGACTCGTGCACGAAGAATTCCGTATCATTATGTAGGTATAAAATCATTATTTTTACGGGAATTAACGCTATCACTTATTTCAAGGTATTACATACCTCTGTTTTGCCTGACGTTTCGACCAGGTTGCACTGGCCGTGGTCACAGGCTGACCCGTAAAACGTAAAAATAATAATTATTATATCATGGAACGCGAAAGTTTAAAAGTTAGTATAGGTATAAAATCGGCAAAAAATTCACGGTCATTGTAAAAAAGCCCCCTTAGATATTTATTTTAATCTGTTTTTTAGTATTTGTTGTTATAGCGGCAAGACAAATACGTCATCTGTAAAAATTTCAACTGTCTATCACGGTTCATGGGATGCAGTCTGGTGACAGACGGACAGACAGATGAACGGACAGCGAAGTCTTAGTATTAGGATCCCGTTTTCGTTTTGGGCACGGAACCTTAAGAATAAACGCCTATTTGAGTATTTTAGATGAATGAATCTGTCAAATTCGGCAGTTGAATAAAACTGAAAGAAATTAATTGAATAAAAACATTTATCTGTAGACTATTCAGGTTCACCTCATGGTCACCTCAATATCACCCGAATATACCGAAAACAAAACGACGCTTATCTAGATGTACCTTTGAACCAACGAGTCAATCCTTTGTTCTTTGATAAAAGAGATGGAGAGGGGCAAATATTTAGATGAAAAGAATAAATGGAGCATTGTTCTGTGTTTACAACAATCAGAATTTTTGGTTTAAATGAAAATTACTTGAGGACAATTAAAAAGAAACAATTCTAGGCTCTTGGTTTTGTAATTGAAGCTTAAAATATAAACTTTAAGGTATATTTTTAAATGTTTCTATTCTGATTGCGAAAATTTTAATTTTACATATTTTCAAAGGAGGTGGCGTATCAAATGTTACGAAAGTGATAGGGAAGAAATAGAGAAATCACACAGAAGATCTTAATTTGAAAGTGTTTCTGTTAATATGTGGTGTTTATTTTTGTATGGGACTACTCCCGCCCACATGTGTAACTCATGTACACCAGGATCAACAGCAGTGACCCACGAACAAACCGAGTTACGACACTCGGGCAGTCCCAGGAAAATTAAAACTGTCTTGGAACCCGCAACGAAATTAATCAGAAGAAAAACTGGAGGAGATGGAAATATAATATGTCTACTTCCCTCCTTAGCAAAGCGGAAGACAAAATGAAGTCAAAATAGGCAGACACCTTTTCTAAACCGGGAATCACCACGGAAAAAATATTATGGGTCCTAAGTGAGCTATATTTGATTTCTATAGTATGTATGTATGGTGTATGTCATGTCCACCTCACATACCGTCGTACCTATACCTTAATACATAGCCTAAGATGTTACATCATTTATAGATGCAACTAGCAACCCGCCCCGGCTTCGCACGGGCTCTTTACGGAAAATATAATATAGCCTATGTTACCCCGAGAAGATGTGCGGCTTAATTTTTTCCGACGTCTTCAACAAATATTGTCATGTTCTAACAAATTATATACGAAAACCATCCTCAAGAATCACTCTATCTATTGGTAAAAGATGCATCAAAATCCGTGGATTAGATTTTGAGTTTATCACGAACAGACATACAGACGCGGCGGAGGCCTTTGTTTTTTAATATTAATATTATTTGTTGGGTAAAAGTAGATAAGTATTATTATTTTAAGTAATAGCTTTTGCACGCGGCTCCGCCCGCGTATATGATGGTTATCGCGACAAAAAGTGAAAAGACTAAGTCTTTCTCCAAGTTCTAATCTATCCCTATACCGAAATTCATCTAAATTGCAAGCAGTGATGATCTAAGCAGTGAAAACGTAACAGACAGAGTTACTTTCGAATTTATAATATTAGTATGGATGTATAGAATCATGTAAGGGAGTAAGGGTGCGTTCACACAGACCGGCTCGGAGAGGAGTGCAGATTTTTATCACGTTGGAAACAGAGTTTTGCGTAATTGTAGTAAGATTTAGGCCAATTCAAAGCGTGTACGGTCCGGTGTGTGTGAAAAGAAAAAAGCGGGCCGATGCTCTCCGAGCCGGTCTGTGTGTACGGACCTTAAAGCGAACGACATTATGTCTTGTTTAATGTATCAAAGGCATGTTATTATAATATTAGCTGTTCCTCCAAGATTTGGTGATTTAAAGATCATCACCATCAACAATCTCTAATAGTCTATTCTGGTCATAGACCTTAGGAAGGGGAAAAAGAAAGGTAGAAAGAAAGAAAAAAAAAATTTTGGCTGCTAAAGAAAGTAATAAAATATAAAAGGTAACAAAAGGACGAGTTTTTTTTTTAGGAAATTTTGGTATACCAAACCACACTGGCAAGACGAGTCGGTATAGGGTTTATTTATTTGTAAGACAAAGGAAATCCTTACCGTAGTGATTTATTTCATAAAATGTATTTTTCAATTTTCAACTATTATAATATCTCTTTTAAAAAATTTGAAAAAAGTATTAAGTAAGTCTACAAATGGTAGGTACTTACAAAGGTTCCCGGAAATTACAGTTTTTGCAAGTTTTCACATCATTACTCGCAGCGGTTTTCGATATCAGAAGCATTTAATCTATTTCATTAAGCAGACCGCCATTATATCTATTGAAGGACGAGAGCTATGTTGATCACTTGATGAACATACCTAACTCTCGTGATTCATTACCAAGTGGTTATCGCCGGACTTTGAGCTTTTTATGAATGCAAAGGTGTGTCTAAGAAATATGGATCATCGCCTTATTTTCCTAGGAACCGCAAAAGGATGTAATAACAAGCCATTAAAAAAAAACAGGTTAAACAGGTTGTTATTTATTCACTGAGCTTTATGCACTCTTGTGAACTTAATTTATGACTTAATGCCCGGGGCATTCTTCGTCAGTCAACCTTTGGGTGTTTATATTTTGTATTATAATCCTCAAATTTTTTAAACTAAAATATCTTAATAATAGCAAATGCAGTTATGTAGTTTTAAATTAAATACACCAAGTTTTTTTAATGCACGTATGGCCTTGTGGTTTAAGCGGTCACCACGCCGCTAACTACTTCGCCAAGTATTGTGAGTTCAAATTCCACATGGCACAACACTTTGTGTGATTCACAAATTGTTGTTCTGAGTCTGGGTGTTCTTAATGTCTGTCTCATGTATGTTTGTAAAGTCCCCCGCGACATAGAATATATTCCTGGTGCGGGATTTGTCTTAACAAAAAAAAAAAAAAATGTTATTTTGGAAGCTACTTTGAATGACTTAACTCCAGAAACCAACTGTAAAAGAATTAGATCTAGAAACAGGATTTTATGAAAATATTGTATTTTCCAAATTAAAACATGAGACAAAATATTTTTTTGGAGAAATCTTACAATTCTATGAATTACAAGATACAGTAAACCAAGGTCACGAAGATGACCTTTCGCCACATGACGCATAGATCGATAGTTTGGCAGCCATTTATGACCTTTATTACGAATGAGGACATTTGAATCACTAATCGCACGGGAATTATAGGTCTTCAAGTTTGTTTTGGATTTCATTGAAGGTCCCTTCATCCGACGAAATCCATTTTGAGGTCATTCATTAAATAGATATGTCGCTTAGAAAATGTACCAAATATGTCTCACAAAACAAGCGCTGAAGTATTGAGTACAGTAGATGATGCGTCTATTGTGCCGCCGGTGCCGGTATTCGTTATTTTTTTGAAGTGATAACTTCTTATGGTAGGGTAAACCGCTACGTTATGTTAACATTTCAATCAGACAATAATTATTCGTTCCTGATTATTTCACAAATATTAATCATGCATAGGCTCAAACAGTATAATATATAATATCTATCTTCTACTTAAGGGCCACTCTGTGAAACACCATATCTCAATTATTACCTGCCGTATAACGTCATTTATTGCATACTGGAGATTCCTGACACCGACTTTTAATTTTGTCGTGGCGTCATCTAGTTTCATAGTCATAAACTAAAAAATGGTTGTCTGTAAAGTCTGTTTACGGACGATAGTTTAACGTGACAACGTCTTAATGAAACATTGATGAAATGATGGCTTCCATTTAAGGCTTGAAGTGTACTTCAAGCCTTAAATGGAACGCCTCAGAGCGAGCTAACCGCATGAGTCATGTTTTTTCGTGCGTGCAGCCGGCTCCATCGAATTATAAGACGTTGTCACGTCAAAAACTTAAAAAATTGCGTGAACAGACTGTCTTTAACAAACGGCGTGTTCTTTACGACAATTCTAAATTCATTTCTAAATATAATTACCTAACGAAATTCATCAGTTTTAAAATTTTTAACGCTGTTTTAAGGTAATTTTAGTGCCGAAACATCGTATGTATAACTCAGTAAAATTGTGTAATTGTCTACTTTTAAAGTTATTGCTTCAATCTTAACTTTACTGTAAGACCTAGCATCTTGCCAAATGTCATAGTTAGAACAAAGGGATATAATTTATATTCTGTGCAGTTTTGTTTTCCAGTATTCCCAGTGTTTTTTAGAGGCTTTGATTTTTACAATAACAACGTCATAAATACCAATGCAATTAAAACTTCTTTTCTTGAAAGGATTTATTGAAACGACAAAATATTAGATTACAAGAAATGTGTATACTAACTTGCCGAATGAAATTAAAACTATTTGTTCCATGGTTACTAATACTCGTAGTACTAAGTTCTGATCTAAAGTTATTGTCGTAAAGTTACTCAAACCTAAGTTATTCTTTATATCATCAGGTATTTGACAGTGAAAATCCCTTCAAAATAGGTCCACACAGAGATCAATCGAAAGAAACAAACAGAAAGATGGACAGATAGACAAAACAATTTTTTTTAAATGTTTTTTGGTGTAGGTAAGTACCGTTTAAGGGTTTATTTGCATTAAGTAAAAAGCTGTTAAGTTAGCAAAGCAAGCTACTTTCAGTTACAGACAGGCACTTCAATTTTATTTATTTATATAGATAGATATTTATATAGTTACTGCATCGTCTTTTACAGTCTTTAATAGTCGACATCCTTACTTATGTCTTTTTTTAGTAACGAGGTTTTGCGGTACTATCCCACGCAAGCAAGACAGATTGGTATAAGGTTTGATTCAAGTTTTCGTTCTGGTTTCCTACATACTCCCTTAGTCGGCTTTTACCCCCACGGGATGAATAAGAATGCTGACTCTCCGTATTCTTAATTCGTCATCAACCGAATAACAATTTATGAAAGAAATCATATAAATGCATTATGTTCCGGGCCGGCTGGACTAGGTCGGTGTCACAGAAGACCAACCAAAAATGAAAGGATTCGTGCTGTCGTGTTTCGTTTGTGAGTGCGAGACCGGAGTCTCACTGGTGCAGAAGTATCTCAATAGGCCACCATAGTGTGGTGCTGTATTGTTGCATTGTCTGCACGAGCAATGAATATGGTGACCACTACGCTTGGATTCTGCTCATGCTTTCCATCAGGCAGAGTAGTAATTTCAGCAGACTCATACATATAAATTTTTTATTTAAAATTTAAACAATGGCAATATCTTGTCTAGTCAAGTTATTACCAAAAAACTAGCTCCATACTCTGCAAAATAGATTTCAGATTTCCCACGAAACGTTTTGAATCGTCTTTGAATATATTATATAGCCTAGACCGACCTTTATATTCCTAAGGGAAAATGAATATAAAATTCACGTCAGAACTTGCTTGGTACAAAGTTTTCTTATAAAATATAAATGAAGAAATATGTATGTATTTACATTTTTTTAGGATTAATATTCAAGTAAGACCTAGTTGACTTTTATATTTTCTTTGTTTTGTACAGTTTTTTTTTTGTAAAATAAGAGTAAAACAAAGTGATCTGATCTACTGTCTCTCTGAAACCTTTTTATACAACTAAGGTTGCATGGAAAAGATGGCCCATAACTTTTGACAGAACGAAGTGTGTCGCGGCAGCTAGTACGATACCTATATAATTTAGAGATATACGTGGTTATAAGTATAAATGTTTTTCATGGTAAGAGCTGTCAAAATATCACATATTTAAAATTACCTTCCAGTACTGACGTGGTGGTTTCAGGCTTGAAATGTTGGCAGCAGATGCTTGTCACGTTTGGAAATTTCACCTATAAGGACTTGAAATAAAGAATGTTTATAAGGTTGTCATTTTGTTAGGTTCATGAGAGAGAAATTTATTTAAAAAAAATAACAACTTAATAATGCACATCTTACCAACTATCATTTCAACCACCCGCCGTTCGAGATCCAATGAGCGAATCTCCCGACATTAAACCAACCAAGCTATTTATAACCTTGCGGTAGGTAGTTTTTTTTATGGGTCCGGATGTGTTAATAACTGCAGTTCCCGGATTCCTCCCTTCACAGGCGCACAGTGGCACACCGTGTGGTTTTAGTCGGTTCGAGTCCGACACACCGCCCAGCCGCAAGCCCCGGTGGGGTGACGGTCCGAGGGGATTTCCACACGTTAAAAAAAAAAAAGTAGTTTTTTTATGGGATTGGGGGCAAACGAGCAGACGAATTGCCTGATGGTAAGCGGTTACCGCCGCCCATGGACACCCGCAACACCAGAGGCGTCATAAGCGCGTTGCCGGCCATTGGGGGATGGGAATTTGGATGGGGGGAGATGTTAGGGTACCTCACTCATTCGCTGAAACACAGCGCAAGCGCTGTTTCATACCGGTTTTCTGTAAGGCCGTGGTATCATTCCGGTCGAGCCATGCAAGCGTGGTTCTCCCACGGTAACGGTTGTAATAATTCTGAGATTTTCGACTTTCAATATTGTAGTTCATCTTTTTGACTATAATGTTACATAAGCTGCTAAAGTTTGCCCAACAAAATTTTTGGTACAAGATATTGTTACGATTTATCTTCTGTTCGCCGGTTGTTTTTGATATTTTTTCGTATATTAAGACATTGTTGTTTTCTTGTTGGGAGTTCGGATGTTAGTTTTTATATATATACTTTAGAGGCAAGTAAAAACTTGTACATTATGGAAGTACACACATCAAAAGTGTCTAGGGATCAAGCATTTTTATGCGGATTTCTTGAGATTGAGATGTGGCTTTGGCCCTGGCCTGCTCAGTCGCCAGACTTGAACCCGATTGAGCATGCATGGGATATGCTACAGAGAAGAGCTCTGCCGAATATGGAGGGTATCCAGTCGCAAGAAGACCTTTTTTTGTTGTTGCAACGAACATGTGCGGCCATTCCACAGCGTGATTTGGATGAACTCATTTTGAGTATGCCAAACCGATGTTCTTGTGTTAGTGTTCGCGGTAGAAACACGGGTTATTAATTGTTTAATTTACCTAATAAAATTTTAAAGAAAACTGTTATTTCAGTCTTTTTTTCGAACTTTAATGTTAGTGGTTCAAATGTCAAAAATCCTTTTATTAGGAAAATGGCAAATTTCTTTATTAATGCAAAGGTGACTTGGTTTATCGTTACTGTGACAAACGAAAACACTTTATTTGATGAATCCTTAAAGAAAATTTTAATTAATATCAATCAGGAGAAAAGTTATTGCAAAAATATATGTTGATCCCTAGACACATATGTTGATCCCTAGACACTTTTGATGTGTGTATGTAAGGGACTCAACATCTGACACAAATAGCCTGCCTTAAAAGATTTCTCGAACGAAGGTCGACTGGAAGAGAATGCCCTGGGCATTAAGTCCGCCAATGTACATTCTTAGTGCATAAATTATTAAATAATAAATAAATAATAAATAAATAATAATAAATAATAAATTCAATAAATTAATAAATAGATAACTTTTAGAGCTTCATTACTGCTTACTGCTCTTTACATGAATGCTAAAGTTTTTAACATAATCGTACGGAACGGCTGACCAGATTTATATGAAATTTGGCGGGGTAACAGTTTTTTTTATATGAACCTGAAAAAGTGACTCTACTCTGCCGGATGGAAAGCATGACCAGAATCAAAGAATTGTGGTCATCATACTCTTTGCTAATATAGAAAATGCAATAATGCAGCATATTGACCCACACTATGACGGCCTATTGAGATGCTTTTGCATAACTGTGGTAAAACCAGTGTTGTTCTACTACCGCAATGTATATCGACTGCCTCGTTGGTCTCGCGGTTGGCGTGTACGACTGCTGATCATGAGGTCTCGGATTCGATTCCCGGGTCGGGCCAAATGTTTGTATGATCTACAAATATTTGTTTCGGAGTTTGGGTGTTTTCTATGTATAATAAGTATGTATTTACAAAAAAAAAGTATATATGTATTTGTATCAGTTGTCTAGTACCCATAACACAAGCACTGCTTAGCTTGGGACTAGATGGCGTTGTGTGTTAGATGTCCGAAATATTTATTTATACGTATTTATATTGTTTTTCACCAAAACCTAATTCCAAATTAAATGTAATATTATTGACAAACTCTCATTCAATACACGGCAGTTTCTCGTTAAATTATTTATTGAAATTAAAAAAAAAAATGTGGATCCTTTACTACGTGTCCATTTCGTCAGAGTACGATAGAGTTTTTTAAATCTATTAATTTTAGTGTAAACTCTCGGATATTTCCGTTTTATGTCCTAACTAGCTGAGCCCCGCGGTGTTACCCTCGATTATTGTTGAATACAAACCCAACACCGTGGGGTAAAATTATTCTAAAAAAACGTTAACTAAATTACTGCCTATGACATCAGCTATCTACTTCTGAAAATCCCGTCAAAATCGTCCGGCTAGTGCAGAGATTAGAAGGCACAGACAGACAACCAAGCAAAAAAAATAACTTTTGTCTTTTGGATGTAGTAACCATATGCATTTAATTAAAAGCTGTTAATTTAAAATCACAAACGAATACTTCAATTTTATTTATTTGTATAAAGCCAGCCAATTTGATTTCTTTTAAAGCTTTTTGTTCAGGATCTAATACTACTAATACAGAAACAAGTATTAAAGGCATTCTTATTATCAACAATCTTCAATTTCACTAACTTAACTATACATAGACATATATATACAACATACACACGTAACGCAATACCACAAGCATCAAATAAAAACCTTTATCAGTTATCAACGATAACGGTTTTCATAACAGTGCACTTAGTTAATGAAAGTGCCTCTGATACTGTATCTACACGCTACACAGTCGACTATACGTACATATATACATTTATTCGAAACGAACCATCACAAATATTCAAGACTTCAAACTCCATCAGAAATAATACTTAAACAAAGTGTTTAAGTGTTATTAAAGGCTACCTCTGCCTGCCTAAATGCCTCGGTAGCGCAGTGGTAGCATATGCGACTGCTGTCCTTGAGGTCTCGGGTTCGATTCCCGGGTCAGACCATGTTTGTATGATCTGCAAATATGTATATATTATATATATAATTTAACATGTATTTACATCAGTTGTCTAGTACCCATAATACAAGTTCTGTTTATACTAACTTTTAAACTTTCGCGTTCCATGTTATAACAATAATTATTTTTACGGGAATTAACGCGATCACTTATTTCAAGGTATTACATACCTCTGTTTTGCCTGACGTTTCGACCAGGTTGCACTGGCCGTGGTCACAGGCTGACTGGCTCAGCGGCGCACGCCCTCCGTCGTCGAATCCGTGAAGTAGAAGGTTCTTCATCCACCCGCACATTTTCGATATTATTGATAAAATTGTCTCGCCATGTACCGTCACATACCACACTAACAGGGTCCCTATTCTGTAAGCAAACCGATGTGTTCCTATTCTGGTGTTTATCCGACTGCGCAGAAAAGCGAGGTGATATGTTTTTTAACACTGGATTCCACGCTGTAGATAATTTAAAACCATCTTCCCGATTAAAAGTTTTATGCTTTTTAATCTCAATCGCTTCACGTACAACTCTTGAATAAAAGTGACGTTCGGTGGAGAGGACTTGCGTGCGGTGAAATTCAATCCAGTGGTTGATGCCTGCATCAAGTGCATGTTCTGCAATCGCCGATTTGCTAGTCTGTCGGTTCTTCACAGCAGCGATATGCTCTTTGACCCTTTCAGCAACAGTTCTGTTTAGTTTAGGACTAGATGGCGTTGTGAGTTTTTTTTTGTGGAATAGGTGGGCAAACGAGTAGACGTACCACCTGATAGTAAGCGAGCCGCCCATGAACACCCGCAACACCAGAGGTGTCACAAGTGCGTTACCGGCCTTTGGGGGATGGGGAAAGGGATGAGGAGAGGGGTTGGAGATAAGTGAGGATACCGGAGGCCCATACTCATACTATGGCGGCCTATTAAGATGCTTCTAAATTATTGGGCCTCTAGTTTCGCACTCACCAACGAAACACGACAGCACGAATGCTGTCACTTTAGATTTATCTTCTGTGAGAGGTTAGTACGGCTCCGATCAAGCCGAACCGTTCGTACTGAAATCTGCTTGGCTCTACTATCTTAAGATCAGCGTGGTTCTACTATCTTCATGTTCAAACTTGGTTATCATTGCTAAACACTTTATTAACTAAAGGTAGTAGAGCCACGCTGATTTCAGCACGGTTGGGCCGGCTCGACCGGGGCGATATTACCCTCGCCCAGAAAATCAACGTAAAATGACAGCGTTCGTGCTGTCGTGTTTCGTTGGTGAGTGCGAGACCGGAGGCCCAAATAGTCTAGTCAACAAGTTCCATACTTGTTGACTAGACTAAAAGATGCAGCAGCATCACTAGGCCGCCATGGTGTGGGTCGCCATGCTGCATTGTCTGCATTCGCAGTGAGTATGGTGACCACCACTCTTGGATTTTGCTTATGCTTTCCTCAGGCAGAGTAATCATTTTGGCGGGCAATACATAAAAAAAATGCAATAAGTCTGCCTAATTCTTCAAGGATGAATACTTTAATGTATGCAAGTATAACACAGCCCTATTTAATTTCGATAGTATTTTCGCACACTCCTGAGAGAGAGGTGAGCTTACACCCTTTAGTAATGTGACTTTAACGCATTTTATTTTTATGGTCCCGTCAAGTACTGAGCATAATATTTCAAGGTATTTTAAAAGGTTTACGTTACATAACATAAATAAAAAGCTTTTGTTATGTTTGGGGAGAGGCAGTCGGTAACAAAATGAGTTCTGAAATTTCCCTTTGCTAAATATATTGAAATTGGCTGAGGTGTTTCGTTCTGTACACACAATGGGGAAACTTTGGTATTAGTTACGTAATGTTTGTATGCTTTTCGTTTATTAGTTTATACAGAGAATAGAAGTATACGAGTATTACTAGTAAATAGAATGCTTTCTAATATTTAATAATATTAAAATAATACTTGGCGTAAGCCCGTGATAGGTTCACATTTACTAGCGTCACAGCTAAGATAGAAAGAATAATAATAATAGTAACAAACAAATCTTACACATCTCATGAACATGGACGATATAAAATTATATGGAAACAACACAGAGTCACTACACCGTCTGGCAGACATTACACAATCTTTCTCAAACGACATTAATATGGAGTTTGGAATTTTATTGATAAGTGTAAAACATTTTCAGTAGTTAATGGACAAATTATTACCAGCACCTACACACTCCAGATAGGAGAAACAATTGAACCTTTAGAATCTCACAATTCTTACAAGTATTTAGGATTCCAACAAGACAGACAAATTAAACAGAAGGAAACAAAATACACTCTTAAACAGAAATTCAAACATAGAATCAACATTATACTCCGTTCTCAACTTAATTCTCGTAACACAATCAAAGCAATTAATAGTTATGCCATCCCCGTTCTTGTCTACTCCTTCGGTATAATTAGATGGTCCAAGACAGAACTCACGAACCTCCAACGTACTATAAATACAACACTAACAGCTTACAGAAAACACCATCCCAGATCCTGCGTACAACGAATAACTCTCCCTCGGGAAGAAGGGGGACGTGGTATAATAGATGTCTTCAATTTACACAACAAACAAATCACATCACTCAGACAGTACTTTCAGCAACGATCACAGGACTCTATACTACCTGAAGTTGTAATGCTTGAGGACAGACGCTTCACCCCACTTAATTTAGCAGATCAGAACCCACAATGCAATGAACGTATTCTTGAATTAAAAGAAAAAAATACTCTATGGCAATAGAAATCCCTACACGGCAGACATCGCCACGACCTGCAGCAACCTAACGTCGACATAATTGCGTCGAACGAATGGCTGCGGCGTGGAGACCTGTTTCCTGAGACAGAAGCATTTATGATAGAAATTCAAGATCAAGTCATCGACACCCGAAACTACCAAAAGCACATCATTCGGGCACAAAATCTCACCTCAGATGCCTGCAGTCGCTGCCATGCTTGTCACGAAACCATTCAACACATAACCTCAGCTTGCAAATCTCTAGTTCAAACAGACTACAAACACAGACATGACCAAGTACCCGCCATAGTACATCAACATCTTGCCCACAAACACCACTTTATAGACAAAAAGACACCCTATTACAAATACAAGCCAGAGACAGTTCTACAAAATAACAACTACAAAGTATACTGGGACAGAACGATTATAACAGATAAGACCATTCACTTCAATAGACCGGATATCACACTTCACGACAAAATAAGGAAAACTGTATACTTAATAGACGTAGCAGTTCCGAACACTCATAACGTCCAATCTACAATAGCTGAAAAACTCACTAAGTATCAAGATCTGGCAATAGAATTAAAACGACAGTGGCGAGCAGTAAACATTCATATAGTTCCAATAGTAATATCTTCAACCGGAATAATACCTAAAAGCCTCCTACATAGCTTAGATATCTTAGAAATGCCGCGACATAGACACCTACTCCAGAAAGCAGTTATATTAAACACCTGCAGACTTACTAGAAAATTCCTCACTACATCTTCAGTGTCATCCACATACACCATAACTTGAACCCTGATTACATGTAGCTATGGCCCGTGGAATCAGCAAATTTCACCCCGTATAGGGAGTTTAAAAAAAAAATAGTAATAATATAACTTTATTTGCATAAACACAGTGCACAACACATAACGCAGTTTAAACAGTACATAAACAAAAGTACGTAATAAAATATAAATAAAAAGATAAGAAACATTTTTTCTCTCTGGCTGGTAACATCATTTGAAATATCAATTATTGTCATCAAATCTCAAGGACTGGGTTGAAAGGGCTAGAATCCAGAGCCGTAAAATACAGTAAAAAATTGTAATCAAATATTGTCATTTGTCAAATGACGTGGCACTGATAGTGATGACGTGTCCTCACAAACGTTTCTTTTGTAGGTAGTTTATGTGTGCAAAAGAAAACAATTAACAGACTTTAATGAATCGAAATAATTTATACCTACGCCACAAACTAAGCCTCTAAGACAAAAAAGTACTGAGCGATTGAGTATGCTGAATGTTGGTTGTACACCGTGTTCAACAAAATGGGTGGACTCTCAGCATTCACTGCGATGGACATGACCCATCCCAGCACTGATTTTCAGTGCCCACCGTAACAGTCGACCTGACGCCGACAGCCGCGTAAGTATTTGGTAAGTGATTAATAAAGTACTGTGTAGTAATTTGATGTTAAGAGAAGATATACACTATAACATAATTTACACACAAACAGTCAAATATTTGACATGAAATGAGTTTTTATTAAATTTTGTATTTTAATATTTTTTTTTTTTTTTTTTAATTAAACCTATGTTACTTTAAAAATCACCGCTAAAAGATAACATAATTTAATGTCAATTTATTCGTAATTGCCACCTTCTCAACTTTTTCCCGTTTTTATAGATGATGATGAGGAACCCTTCTTATGCGAGTCCGATTCGCACTTGTATGGTTTTTAATTTTTTGAATCAGAAAACATCAAAAAATTTACTAAAATCAATGTTATTTCTTCTTCTATTCGGCATTGAGGTACCGTTTTTCGATAACGCTCATTCAATCTTTATGAAATTATACGTACACATCAAAGTATATAAAGTATATTGATTCGAAGATAAAAACCGAAAGAGATTCAAAATTTACTTTTATTGGAGCAAAGCCACTGACAAAAGCAAGTATTGCTATAAGTCTGATTATAAAAACGTTAAAATCGCACTTTTTAGAATTAAATGCTTAATCAAATAAAATAAAATCAAAACTAGAAGCATCACAGACGAAAAAATGAACTAAAAAATATCGCTAAAAGATAAAAAGGCTAAAATGTGAACTTCTAACCTCTTTGAGGTCGTTAAAGACAGGCTGTTGTATCAAAATGGACTTAAAATTAGTACAGCGAAGGCTTTGGAACTTATTCGTAACTTTAATATTGACCTCGATAAAGGCGGGTAGTACGATAAGTTCATTAATATAGATAAGTCTGACAGCGGCCAAGTTTGTAGCCCTCGGTGATTTCATGATATGGCGGAAAATTTGTTAATGAAGGAAATTGTCCGAAGATTTAAGTCTGAAAAATTTGATGTATAGGATGTTGTGGAAAAGTATGGTCGTATTTGAAAAGGAGGAAAAAAATCGTGTTTTTTTATAAATGAAAGTTTATATAAATTCGAAACAAAATAGACAATGAACTGATAAAAAAATGCATTTAGAAAAACAAATGACAGGAATAAATATATAGGCATAAAATCTACTTCAATAAATGAAAATTAAAACATAAATCTAAGACTGAAAATGAAACTGCTTAGATGAAGAATAATATTATGAATATCTAAGAAAAATAAATATAAACCAAGCTTGGTTGATACTGGTCTACCAGCGGTTAGAGTTTGTGATGATGAAGTTCGTGAACGTTTGAAACTTAGGGTCATGTTAGGTAGAAGTGAACCTCAAAAGTATGTAGAATCAATTACTGGTTTATAGTGTAATTAATTAACGTTAATGTAAATCAAAAATAAAGAGTCGTTTACATAAAATTTTATAGCGCGATGCAGAACCATTTATTTTCAAGTAGTTCAAGCTTTGTTGGCGTTTTTACCAAATGTGGTATCACTCTTTACATTATTACAAGTCACTTATTTACATAATGTTATTTCATAATAGCTATATTAATTAAAATTAAACACGCAACGCTACACGTCATGTATATCTCACATGAAATATTGACCTACCCTCATATCATCCCTTAGGGAATTGCAGATGATATAACTTTTTCTACTATATAATGACAATAATGAATTAAATAACGTTTGCCTATTCATCTTTCCTTTAATTGACCAATTGGTCTAGTGGTTAGCGATCCTGGCTGCCAAGCTAGAGATCAAAAGTTCGTTCGTGTTTCACCGAGTGAGTGACGATACCGGAGGCCCATACCCCAAACACCCAACCTTTATCTGCCCCCCATCCCCCCAAAGTCCGACAACGCACTTGCGACGCCTCTGATGTTGCGAGTGTCCATGGGCGGCGGTAATCGCTTACCATCAGGTGATACGTCTGCTCGTTTGCCCGTCTATTCCATTAAACATTTTTTTGACAGTCTATGCATGTTTGTATGTTCCACTATAGTAACAAGCTCCTAAACTACTGAATCGATTCCAAGAGTGGTAGTCCCCGTACTCACTGTGAATGCAGACAAAATGCAACAATGTAGGATGATGACCCACGCTATGGCGGGTCATTGAAATGTTTCTACATCATTGGGCCTCCGGTCTCGCACTCAGAAACACGACAGTACGAATTCTGACATTTTACGTAGATGTTCTGTGCGAGGGTAGTACCGCCCAGGTCGAGCCGGCCCGTTCGTGCTGAAATCAGCGTGGCTCTACTACCTCGTGTACGTACGTTCTTTACTTTAAGTAAATGCTTGTTTTCAGTATGTACCTAGTATTTAGCAGTTAAATATTTACATAAAAGGTATTAATAAGTACATGGATCTTTACAATTGGGTAGTTGACACCTTAGTCAAAATAGTTACTTTTTATCATCTGTCAAAACGATAACTTTGTGTGAAAAATGTACTAAATACAAATTTGTGACGTCACTGTTTTCGACTACTCAATTGAGCAATATATTTCAATATTTATTTGCTTAAAATTTGTAATAGAAATGAAAAGCTGTAATAATTATGTTTTCAGAGATGTTTCGTAATATTCGTTTTAAGGAAGGAGACATAGGTATTTATTTACGATACAGTCAACTACCCAATTATACACTAACTGGTGTACTGTACTGTGAAAATCACCTATTCAGTATCATATACCCAAAACTTGCCTCTAAGAGATTCTAGTGCATGATAAGACCGCCCATTGTAACATTATAACGGGTTATTTTAAAGCCTATCTATCTGTTTATCTAGATGATTTCCAGGTTTCACTGTTTTGATATTAAATGCTTCCTGCCTTTAAAACTCATTAGTTTTATGAGTCCTCTTTTGTTACGTCAAAAAGTATATACGATATATATATAAGTATATAAGTGAATGTACAGGTACATCTCAAAGTAGTAGAGACGCTAAATGGCTCTACCCTCTCACAGAAGACAAACTTAAAATGACAGCATTTGTGCTGTCGTGTTTCGTTGGAGAGTGACAGACCGAAGGCTTAATGATGCAGTAGCATCTCAATAGGCTGCCATGGTGCGGGTCACCATGCAATATTGTCTACATTCATAATGAGTATGGTCACCACTACTCTTAGATTCTGCTCATGCTTTCCATCAGGCAAAGTAGATTCAATTTAGCATGCTTATAAATAAATATATATGATAACAATACGGGACCAGTTGAAACATAATAACTTAGGACGTAGATCTACGACGTAGCAACTTAGCTACAGCGTAGCAATGTGTCACGCATCTTTAATGTACTACAGCATTAATTACATGCGTACTCATTAAATGCTGGCATACCATTTATATTTATAAAGGTTAACAAGGGCATGACAATGGCGTGTCTTCTCCATAAATACAAGTATTTAAAGAAATTGTGGGTTCATAGGAGGTTCCAAGTGGGGACAGACTTAATTAATAAAAAATAATATCTCCGTACTCTTATAATGGTTTACTAGACTAACTTTTCCTTCATTTATTAATATAAATATTCATCTCTACCATAGTTTTCTTGACTTCAGTTTAAAAAAATTACCCGCCTACAGCGAAACCAAAAGGAAGATTAATAGTTTTGGCAATCTCTATTTGCTTATTCGTACTTGTTCTATCGCTTAAACTACTGAACCAATTTTAGATGTCAATAGATTCGAAATAAATGCCCTAGTGATATAGGTTATAGAAATCTTACCAAAACCTTTTTACCTAGTCGAGTTATAGTTTTTTAATCTGCTTCTTCTTCATCACTAAAAACACACAATGCCAAAAAAACAAAAACATTTTAAAGTATCATACACAAATCTATTTCGAACACCAAAAAGTTGTCTACATAACACGAATAAGCCTGAAGGCTTACAAAAATAATCCGTCGTTAAAAATTCAATTCCTGAAATGGCTGGCAACAAATTTAAGATGGCCGTAATAAAAAACCAAATATATATTTTGAATTCCTTGTTTCAATGTTGTTCGAAAATATAGCCGTTTTCGTTTTCTCATTTCTGTTATTTGTTTTATACTTGCTATTGAACCTGTTTTTTTTATTGTTTGTGCCGAGTGCGTGGTAAAGATAATTTCAATTTCCCCCTGAGTGTGGCAAGAGCCCTGTTCCTCTGGAGTTGTAGGAATTAATAGTCTGTGGTAGTCCTACAACTTATGTTTAATGGAGAAGTAGTTTCTTTTTTTTTAACCAACTTCAAGAAAGGAGAAGGTACGACTGTAATTTTTTTATATTTGTTACCTCAGAACTTTTAAGCCGTGGTGGTTGTCGTAAAGTTACAATAACGACCGCGGGTCACACCGCGAGGCTCAACTAGTTATGAATATTTATTGAATAAATAAAGATATTGTCTTAAAACAGTAATTATTATCTGTAACCTTTTCCTAAGCTGTGAACTTTTAATAAAATTATACGGTACAGTAAATTTTACTGTATCTCCAATTTTCAACACCTAATCGCTTTCTCGGGTCACGACAGATAATAAATATTCCGGAGAGAATGGATTTTTCTTTAGTAATATATTTTTTGTTTTATAAATTTACTTAATTTAAGCTTTTGATCGTGGCTTACCATGCTGCATTGTTGCATTGTCTGCACTCGTTATAAGTATGGTGACTACAACTCTTGGATTCTGGTCATGCTTTCCATCAGGCAGGGCACGTATTTATAAAAAAAAACTGTAAAGCCCAAAACACTTTTCTGTGGCTGTCAAAGGCCATGACGTAAATATTTGCTACAAACGCAAAACTAGATTATATTCTATGACAATGGTTGTGCCGGCTATAAACCCTGGTTTCGCGTTGCAGGGTAAACAAACAAGGGTCAAATAAAGTAGGTCACACCAGGTCATTGAACCGTTGCCCGTACACGGTAATTGTTACTTTGACAGACAGCAACCCTATTCATTTAGGCAATGGCATTATTTTTGATTTTATTATGTACAACAAAATGTAGTTAAATAAATAAATATATTCAGACATCTAGCACACAACGCCATCTAATCCTAAACTAAGCAGAGCTTGTGGCATGGGTATTAGACAACTGATATAAATACATATATACTTTTTTTTGTAAATACATACATAATATATGTACATAGAAAACATATATTTGCAGATCATTCAAACATTTGATCCGACCTGCGATTCGGACCCGAAACCTCAAGCACAGCATTCGCATACGCTACCATTGCGACACCAAGGCAGTCAATCTTACGTTACAGACGCTTTTTGCCGGCTAGGTTATCTCTCCGCAACGCCCCATAAGGAAGTTCGTTCCAAAAATTCAAAACAAAAGATGAACTCGACAAAACAAAGTTTGACAGAAACAACTTTGTTCGTTTCATTAGTAATTATAATTCTAACAATTAAAATGTATTAATTTCTCAGTAATGAGGAGTACTTATACGGTAACAACTCTGTCCTACCTTTTTCAGTCTACTGATGAACTTCCGACAGACAGAGCTACCTCCATGCTAGTAATATTGCCAATTGAAGTTTTTACCAGACGGTTCGAAATGAATACGTATACTATAGTCCATTCGTTTAGTTCACTTTGATCGCACCGACGTGCGGCAAGCCGCCACAAAATCAAAGGGCCCGCTAACGGTGTACACCTACAGGTAAGTATGATTTGTCTGTTTACGCCGTTGTATGAATTAATATATTCGCATTTCACAACAATAACCACAATTGCGAGCAGGTGTACCGGCACTATCTAAACGTATAGACTATACCTACGAGTCGAGTGTTATGTGCTATATACTAGGTGGTCTGAAAAGTTTCCAACCTCAACATGAAGTTAACACAGCATTCGTCAATAAACACTAGTGAAAGTAGTTGTGCGTCTTTGCCTTTGCATTGTGCATCGCTGAGAAAAGTGTGTAGAGTTCAAGGAGAATATATAAAAAAAAAGACCAAGTGCGAATTGGACTCGCGCACCCAGGGTTCCGTACAAACATGTAGGTATATAAGTAAAATTTTTGCTTTTTGCAATTTTTCCTTTACCTGTGCTTTAAGACGTTGCGGTGCGTTGTTACCAAATTTCGAGATTCTGAGTACCCTATAAGTTTTGATTCCTTTACGAGTGTCGAACATTTGCAGCATAAACGGCTTATTATATGATGTAACTAAAAATGTATGCTTTTCGCAATTTTTTCTTTATCTGTGCTACAAGACGTTGCTTCGTACCAAATTTCAAGATTTTGAGTTTACGGGAAGTACCCTGTAGGTTTTGACTCCCTTGCGAGTGTCGAAAATTTGCAGCAAAAACGACTGTATCTTTTGATTGCGTTGGCTTAGACTTAGATTTTTTCACAGCTCTAAGGGACAGTAGACCTGAGTATTTGATATGAATTTCAGCTTGATACCTCCACGCGTTTCTGATAAAAAGATTTACAGACTGACAGACAGACGGACAAGAAAGTGATCCTATAAGGGTTCCGTCTTATCCTTTTGAGGTACGGAACCCTAAAAAAGTGTACTATCGTTAGGGAAACTTTATCCAAGTTACGACAGTTATTATTTACCAATTTATATTAAAGCCTTCATGATACTTGGAAAAAAAAATCTCCTAAGTCGAATTTCGTGAAATTAATCTAACAATATTATTCTAAAGTCTCATCTTAATGTTCCTAAACAAATAAAGAAGGTAACAGTTCAAAAACTAGGACTTAGCTACGTAAAAACTTGCCGGGGTATTATAACGAAAATATTGCGATCACATTTATTAAAATCAGTACAGTATTTTAAACACTACAGTGAGATATACAAACATACATAGACTGCCAAAACTATTATCCTTCTTTTTGACGTAGTAGGGTAAAAAACTATTTATTTATGAGAATGTACATGTAACAAGAATATCATGTTATATTAATAGTATTGTTTTAGTAACTTGTTAGATTAGTCATTATCTGCAATTATTGACTAATGAGTGGGCGTGTCAAAAGTGATAAACTATGATGATGTTAATACGATTGCCGTGATATCTCTATTCGAAGAAAACTCTAGAACCATGTCATAAATAGTCATGTGGCGACATCCACATACAGCGCAACAACAACATAACATACTACAGCGCCATCTACCGAAGATACATCGAACTACGGAGTAACGAAGGAAACTAAGAAACTACCAATTACCAATCCTGAATCGCGCAGTGAAAGTTCTCGCGACAGTTAACATATATACAACATCCCAAAATCAACCGTTGGGCAGTTGGCCCGCCAGGCATGATCGCCTCGCCTGGTCAGAGGATCCTCCCTTTGTGTTGGAGGGACATAGAACCCGTTCCTCCACAGTCACAAATACAAAAGCTATAACCTAACCACATCTTTCTAGCCGTTGTTATTCCCAAGATTATTCGGGGTCGGCTACTAATTCAACTAGGTTTACCTGAATATCAGTTTTTCCACGGAGCGACTGGCATCGGACCTCCGCATCTCTGAGGGTGAACTGAATTCGAAGGTGGAACTAGTTTTCAGTATATTTGAGGGCACTGACTGCCCAATAACGATTGACATAGGTGTTCATGATAAGCGGATCCGACGGCTTAACGTGCTCTCCGAGGCACAGGTGGGAAATACTGCCATCTTCCATACTCCATACTTCCATAACCTAACAGCAGTCCGACCCAGGAATCAAACCCAAGACCCCTTGACCTGCAGACCTCTAGACCAACGAGACAGTTACAATAACCTGACCGCATAAAAGCTTAAATAAAATTTTAGTAGCTAATGTCACTTGGACTATTTTTACGAATCTATAGACACTGCATTCATTAAAATCGGTTCAGTAGTTTTAGAGCTACGATAGAAAATATATAGACTCTATACCCTTCCTTTTGGCTTAGCCATAGTCGGGTAAAAGTAGTTTTAAGCAAGCAACCAGAGGAGGTATCTACTAAATGACTACTGCCGCCCGTGGCTACCTTAAATCCAAAAGTTACTAATGTAGCCGCACTTTGAGATACCTCCCCCAATATCTCCCCCATAGAATAGGGAAAGATGGGCTCTAATAACCTTATTTGCAATTGACATGGTGCAAAGTAAGGAAAGAACGGGTTAAAAACATTTCTCCGTGACGCTGTTACATCACTCTTGGTAAACATGACCAGTGTCCATGTGGAGACAGATTTTAAAGTAAAATTTTAACAAAAACCAACTTCAAGGTTCGATTCAATTGCTCTTGGATGCCATCATCAGATCTTTGTGTCCGTAAGTACCACGGTTGGGATATCTCCTTTCCATTAAAAGAAATCATAGAATCATCAAAATCGGTTCATAAACGACGAAACCATCCGCGATCACACATAAAAAAAGGTCGAATTGAGAACCTCCTCCTTTTTGAGGTCGGTTAAAAATAAGGAGTGTTTATCGCTATTCGACTGCACGGTTGGCCTAGTGGCTTAATCGGTCGCCACGCCTCATTCTTCGTCGCCAAGTGTTGTGGGTTCAAATCCCACATGGGACAACACTTTGTGTGATCCGCTAATTGCTTTTCTGAGTCTGGGTATTCTTTGTGTCCGCTTCATGTAAGTTTGTAAAGTCCCCCGCGATATAGGACGTATGCTTAATGGAGTTGTCTTTGAAAAAAAAAATACTCGTGGGAGCGGAGAGAATAGTGAAGAAAAGCGACAACAAGAATTTTAATAAAAAAACGACGTTCTGGACCAATTAATAAATTGAAATGGGACAACACGGAAAGCAGCTTTCAAATAAGAAAAGAATCATGAAAATCGGCTAACCCAGTTGAAAGTTCTGAGGTAACAAACTTAATAACTTACACCGTGG
Source organism: Diaphora mendica (assembly GCA_949125395.1). Classification (NCBI taxonomy): domain Eukaryota; kingdom Metazoa; phylum Arthropoda; class Insecta; order Lepidoptera; family Erebidae; genus Diaphora; species Diaphora mendica. Next base: position 37,060,359 of record OX421312.1, read on the forward strand.
GAGAGCCACGCTTCGGCATGAATGGGCCGGCTCAACCGGAGTGATACCACGGCCTCACAGGAAACCGGTGTGAAATAGCACTTGCGCTGTGTTTCACCGAGTGAGTGAGGATACCGGAGGCCCATACCCTAACCCCTCCCCACATCCCTTTCCCTATCCCCCAAAGGTCAGCAACGCACTTGTAGCGCCTCTGGTGTTGCGGGTGTCGATGGGCGGCGGTAATCGCTTACCATCAAGTGATATGTCTGCTCGTTTGCCCCCTATTCCATAAGAAAACAGTCGAATTGAGAACCTTCTCCTTTTTTGAAGTCTTTTAAAAAGAGCATACTATGAAAGTTTGAAACAAACCCTATACTAATTAGTCTGGAAAAAACCTAATTCCTAAAGAGAGGCTTATAAGCAGTAGTGTTAAAACTATTGTTGATGATGAAAATTGTATTCAGAAAACAAAAAATAAAACCATGAACATATTACTAACATGTTACATAAGAAGACCTTCGGCAAAGCAAACTATCGCTTGAAGGTTCCATTATCTGTAAGCGAGGGTAAACTTTCTTCTCACGTTCTAAGTGTACGTGTCGCGACCCCTGATGTCAGGGGTGTACAACCTTCCAAATTTTATGTAATTTAATTTGTTTTGTTAAAGTTTTAACGATAAATAGAAAAGACTAACATACCTATATAGATTGAAATGACTTAAATCTTAAATTTTATTATTTATTGTTAGTACAACGTACTAAAAGACAAAGCGTGATTAGGCCCCCTAACGAAGTAAACCGTATGATGCGGGCAGTACAGAATCGGCCTTTGTGGAGAGGCATGGAGGAGGCCTACTAAGATGATGTTTCTTTTTAAGAGCCTGCCAAAGTGATTATAATAATAAATCGCTTTATTGTACACCAGATAACTAAAAGCTAGGTAGGTCGGTAGTACAACTGGCGGCCTTATGGATCATCGGTAATCTCTTCCAGGGCTGATGCTTATACTTTGCCTGATGGAAAGCATGACCAGACTCAAAGAGTATTGGTCACCATACTAATTGCGATTATGGCGGCCTATTGAGATGCTTCTGCATCGTTGGGCCCCCGTCTCACATTCATCAACGGCACACGACATCACGACTGTTGTCGTTTTAGCTTGGACTTCTATGAGAGTTTAGTAGAGCTGATCTGTTCGAGCTGAAATCAGCATGGCACTACTATCTTGCTTACTAACTGACTCGTTGGTTTTGTGATTGACGTATGCGACTGCCGATCAAGAGGTCTCGGGTTCGAATCCCGGGTTGGGTCAAAAAGTGTTATCGAGTTTTTCTGATTATAGAAATACATAATAACAGCTCGGAGTTTGGAAGTTGGGGTCTCAACCCCCGTGCCTCGGAGCGCACGTAAAGCTGTTGGTCCTGCGCCTGATCTCTCCTTGGTCGTGTCAGATAACCTCCCCATCGGATTCTGAGAGAGAGGGAACAGAGAGTGCACCTGTGTTTGCGCACACACTTGTGCACTATAATACCTCCTGCGTAGTTGGCTGGTCTCCGTCGACATTGGCCGCCGTGGCCGTTATCGGCTAGGAGAACATTATTATTACTATCTTGATGATGATGGTATTTTGTTATAGGAACAATAATACTCTGAAAGGCATAACTGATTGCCTCTGAAAATTAAAGAGATACAATCCATAAGATAAAAAACAAACAGACAGATTTGGACCGTAGCAATTTGGTTTGTGAGTGAGATTACCTACTAAAACCCAAACCCAAAAACAAAAACCAAACTAAAACAAAAACCAAAAAAAAAAGAAAAAAAAGCAATGTCCATTTGAGGCACTTATGATTTGCCGATATCTATAATTGACCGTAGTCCTACCATCAGCTGATCTCGTTGCTCGACAAGTCATCATAAGAAAAAAAAAACAAATTATTTCATGAAAACACCACGTAAAAAGAATTCCTCCGTTCAAATCTTTGATGGTTTTTCCAAGAATAGTCTCCTCGATTGGCGACATCGTTCGCTCATATAATATTAATTTCTAATTCCACTCAAAGCCAGTAAGTGTGCCAGATATACACATGAACCTGATGCCGTTAGATTTCTAAATTAAATATTGATGAGCCTTATCACCGATTGTAAGATTCGAAAAAAATATTTTTTCCTAAAATATCCATCTATATTTTATTTTGTTGTGTTCGGCCATCTCGTTTTGAATTAAAAATGTTAAGATATGATAAATTTATTTGCATAAAATATGTGTTAACAAGATCCAAATCAGAATATATAATCTAAGGATAAAAAACCCCCGACATAATAACCTGAGTTCCCTTTAAAAAGTAAATAACTTTTAAACGACTCAACCGATTTTCATGAAACATGTCTAAGAACACTCGCACGTAACTCACCTTTCATACAAAAAGAACTAAATTGAAATCGCTTCATCCGTTCGCGAAGTTCGGTGCCACAGACAGACAGACAGACGCGTCAAACTTATAACACCCCTCTTTTTGCATGGGGGTTAAAAATACAGTAATTAAAAACATGTTTTGCCATAGCTGGTGTACAAAAGAACTAAAATCGACGAAAAACTTAATAAGGATGAAAATGTCTTATAGTCGTAATACGTCACTGTCAAATATTAAATAAAAAACAATAATCCATACTTATATTATAAATGCGAAAGTAACTCTGTCTGTCTGTCTGTCTTGCTTTAACGGCCAAACCGCTGCACCGATTACAATGAAATTTGGTACAAAGATAGTCTAGAGCCTGAGAAAGGACATAGGCTACTTTTTATTGCGAAAAAAAGGTAAAAAGGGGTTGAAAGGGGGATGAAAGATTGTATAGAAGAGTGGTTGGTAACTCGCAACACGCATGCGCGTTGCCTTAGTGACACAGGGCGTCTTGGCAACGAGTTAACAAGGATATCAAATTCATTCAAAAGATTTCACTTTTTAAACAAAGACTTAAATTAATAAGATAATCTAAGATTAATACATACATTGATAAATCTGATTTGCATGTTCATTATAATAATAGAAAGAAATAAGACAAATTACAAAACAGTGTTTCTAAACTTCAAAAATCTCTACAAAAGTATTGTCATATATATAATATCATTGTCATTTTAAGATAAAATAATAATATTAATTTTTTAGGCTGTTGATTAGATATATATAAACGTCATTTAAATTTTGTAAAATTTTACCATAAAGGGCGTAAAATAGCAATAGGGGATGAAAGTTTGTATGGAAATATGCAAGGTTTGTGAAAATTTAGAGCTATTCAGATGTAACATTTACTGAGTTATCACAATATGCATAAGTGTGCTTACCCGAACGGGCAGACACGTGAGGGCAGACGACTGTGCCGCATGCGGATGTTGAACTACAAATTCGTTATTATTCAATAGGATTAGATTTGTTTACATGATTTTTTGTTTAATCAAATAATTTGCTTCGTGAAAAAATCGGAAGAAAAGTACCTATCCGGGGGGATTTAAACACAAAATAATACAAAATTTTAACAAAAAAAAACCGACTTCAGGACGACCAAATTGAATTAAGTTATTTTTCACGCACATACGTAATGCAAATTGAAGATTTATATGATTTTCGAATGGATGACATGTCAGAACTAGACCACATTAAAATGGGACCACATGAGAAAGAAAAAAGTTTTAAAATAAAAAAAGAATCATCAAAATCGGTTAACCAAGTCAAAAGTTATGAGGTAACAAACATAAAAAAAAACAGTCGAATTGAGAATCTAATCCTTTTTTTGAAGTCGGTTAAAAAAGCAAAAGGGGTACGCCGCAAGATGAAATAAATGCCTGTATGAAACATATGTATTATGGGTACATGTTAAAAAGTTTTGTCTTAATACAATTATGCGAGTACAACTTCACAATGATTTATGAGCAGTGTCAATATGGAAATGCTCATCTAAAAATAGGAGAAGATTGTATGCCAAATGACAGTAAAGACATGATTACACTGAGACGTGAATCCTGGTATATGATGGCACACATGATCTAAAAATAATATCTATTCTGATTCGCCGACTAATGAGACAGTTATCAAATAAACGAACGGATCATGTCAGACGTGGAGGAAGATGTTATCGAATACCTCTCAGGAAACAATGCAAGGGAAACTGAACCAGTTTTATCATAGCTTATGCATAAAGTTTCTCAACTCTTTAGAATTATCAGGAGCGCCTTCCCATAAGTTGAAACTGAAATTTAATGTTCCAGTCCTATTAATAAGAAGTCCTGAGCACCAAAGCTATGTAATGGTACACGGCTACAAAATAAACAAGTGAGGTACAACACTGTAAAAGAAAATGTTTTAATTCCCCGTATTCCAATAATTCAAACTTATCTGCAATTTCAATTTAAAAGAATGCAGTTTCCGCTGAAAACAACATTTGCAATAAAAATTATATTATCAAAGCCCAAAGACAGACGGTTAAAGTTGCAGTTCACTTAAAGAAAAACATGTTTTTCCAAAGGGCAGCATAATCGCGTGTATCTTGAATTGAATTTGCTCAGCCTGAGGGAAAACTCAAGCAGAATCCAACAGTGGAGGCAACCATACTAGCTGAGAAAGCAGACAATGCAGAACCAAAAAAGTTTGTTTCGAGAGCGTATTTCTAAGAATGAAGCGGTGACTTCAAAGACAAGCACGTGTTGTTCTGTAGAGGAAGGGAGAAGGTGGGATCAGTTGGAAGAACGCTTCAGAACACTTTCAATGGTAAAGCGGTAGAGGACTGCAATGGAGGCGATATCTCTCCGCAACTGCAGAGGCTCAAGGGACTCGGTGGTATCGGGACTGTTGATAATGCGGACTGCTTGCCGTTGCAAAAGATCGAGAAAATCAAGTAAATACTGCCTGGATCCATCACAAAGATGAGAACAGTACGGACGAGCGAACCTGGGTCTTATAAAGGAGACACAAATGTTCGGGCGCGAAAAACCGTCTCACAGTGTTAAGGCTGCATTAGTGGTGCCCTCGATGTACTCCCGTGGGTTGAGGTCTCGGCAAATATCCATGCCCAGGACACCGAGCTTATCCCGTAGTGGCAGTTGAGTGCTCTGAAAAGTGGGGAGGGGAAGAAAAGGAGACTGTTTGGTAGAGAACGGGCACCCCTGTATTTTCTTAACGTTGAACTCGAAAAGATTCTCATCACCCCATTGTTGAATGCGGTTCAAAACCCGGTCAAGCTCAGCGACAAGCTCCTATCAATTTTACTTAAAGTCTACCATCTTGGCTGCAGGTTATCCATGATATCGTCAATGTACTGTGATATCGTCTGCATAGCAATGTATATTGCAAAGGGCTAATATGTCATTGACATGCAGAAGAAACATCTTGGGCGACAGGACTGAACCCTGAGGTACGCTAGCGTTTACATCCAGAAAAAAAGAGGCCACGCCGTCCGTCGCAAAGAACTCTAATGCGAAGGCGCTGATGAAGAAAAGCGTCAATCTAGAGACGAGTTTAGGAGGCAGACCGAATGCTTAGAGCTCGGAGAGAAGGGAAGGGTGAAAGAACAGGTTGAAAGTCTTGGCCATGTCGAATGTCGAAATAAGCTCATATGAAATAAATTTTATTTTATGTACTTATATAAATACTTAATTATATTTTTAACAGTGAAAAGTGTGTCTTATTTTTAAAATAATATTAGCCTTAATAATTAAAACTGCTACCCAAAGTCACTGTTCGACGCGGACGAAGTCGCGGGCACAGCTAGTTAGAAATAAAAGTAAACAAAGAGTCACAAAATTTGAACACGTACACCAAGCATTATGAGGCTTAATTTATAGTATCTGCCAAAAACTCTCCAATAATATAGTAGGCTTTCTGTATCAATGTTTTTTGAGCTTATGTTTGAATTTGGTTATTTAGGTCTTTATACTGTGTTGGTATTCATTTTAGTAAGCACTAATAGTAGTTTTTCCATGTTTTATACTGTTTCATTTTTTATACTTTGGATTTTTATACGTTACCCATTTTAATGAAAATTAATCAAACGGAAGAGCTTGAAATTTAGTTAAAGTTACAGGCACAGTTAAAGTTTATATGAAAGAGGAGTGCAGCAAGCTAAAAAGAATAAAACAATAAATTTCAGCCACTGGTTAACCACTAGTACATATGGAATTACTTTGATTAACTGACTGACTGCAGAACTTAAACCACTGCGGCTACAAGACTGAAATTTTCCCAGCTGATGCTTTTATGTTGTAAACTACCTGATTAGATTCAGGATTTTTGAAAATTGCATCACTAAGAGGGCAAAATAAGGAAGGACCGGTAGTTTAAAATACGTTCCCAAAAATATACCAATCTTATATATAAAATTCTCGTGTGACAATATTAGTTACCATACTCCTCTGAAACGGCTGAACCAATTTTTATGAAATTTGGTGTGCATATCGGGTAGGTATGAGAATCGACCAACATCTATGTTTTATACCCCATTTTTTTTACGGCAAAACAAAGTTTGCCGGATCAGCTAGTTTAAATATATAATTTAAGTAAAAGCGTCAACATCATAAACATCCAATAACAGTCTAATGCTGGGCATAAGCCTGTCAAAACCCCTGAGCCGTTGGAAACCTCAACCCGGTTAATGCCAGTTTTTTCTATACCGTTGAAAACCTGGTTCAGGTTTTCAGTTCCCGGTCTATTTCTACCATTAATTACCTATTCTATATATAATACTAACATTATTGTATCTGAATATCTGTCTTTTTAAAAGAGTGGCCATGAGTTTCTTTGCCAGTATTCTTCTCATAAGCCTCTACGCATTTTGGAAACTGGAAGTTTCGATCTATAACTTCCAGTTTGCAAAATGCGTAGAGGCACAAGCAGGCAGTAGATTTTGGTGTTTTCACCTAATTTACCTTGACAAAACAGCACATGCTGTGGCGTCTGTTTGTGTCGATCTATGATGTTTAACTGTAGCTTCAATTTAACGTTCATAAATTTCACTTGGTGTCTTAATTGAGTAAATGATTTTGAATTTGATAACAGCACACAATTCTTTGTTAGCTTAGCTTTTATAGCTGTAAAAGCTAAGCTAACAAAGAATTGTGTCCTAAGTTAGAACGAAATCTAGCTCTTAAAAGACAAGTTGGCTCTATTCTGTTACTAAAAGAAAAAAAACAGCTCAATTTTTTTTTACTTTTTTCTATTTTTATATACCCTATACCTCCTGGGTTATTGTTACGAATCTATTGACTCTATGCTATGATAAAACATCATACATGGACTGCCAAAAGCATTACCCTTCCTCTTAGCTTCGCCATAGTCAGGTGAAGACTCGGTGTCTTCTTGGTGCAATACTTCTGCTGGTGTACCGCAGGGTGGCGTTCTATCTCCCTTACTCTTCGCTGTTGATTGATGATTACAGATGATTTACAAATATATACACAAGCTCCGATTGCCTTGTTACTAGAGGCGTTCAACACCATTAATGCTGACCTGCGTCACATTGCTGAATGGAGTCATAATTATGGACTCAAGATTAATCCTGTTAAGACGCAGGTATGTGTTATTGGCAGTCCCAGGATGGTTTCAAGAATTAACTTCACACAACTGCCCCAAATTCTATTTGGTGGCACCACCCTTGAGATCAGCACTAGTGTCAAAATTTTAGGGATCTACATAGACAATACTTTATCCTGGGGTACACAGATACAAGAGGTCAGTCGAAAGATATTTGCTTCTGCCGGGTCTCTGCGAAGATTACGTAATTTTCTGCCGATTGCAACTAGGGTTGCACTTGCACAAGCACTTTTACTTCCAATTCTCGATTATGCCGATGTCAGCTATCTGAATCTCACCGAAGCACAACTTGATAAGCTTCAGCGACTACAAAATCTCTGCATACGATTCGTATTTGGCCTACGAAAATATGATCACGTCTCTGAATTCCGACAAATGCTCAAGTGGCTTCCAATTCGCTCTCGCCGGAATACTCATATCCTTTCTCTACAATATTTTGTTCAATCCCAGAGCCCCCTTCTACCTCAAAGAACGATTCAAGTTCCTTAATGACACACATGAAAAATGTCTAAGGTCATCCGAAAATTTGAGACTGGAGATGCCTCTGCATTCCACAAAATTTTACGACCAGTCTTTCACTGTTGAAGCTGTACGCTTGTGGAATGCACTGCCGGTAAACATCAGACAAGCGCAAATAATAAATGCATTCAAAAAAATGGTTATCGAACATTATGCATCTTAATAAGGACAGTCACGAATTAGGGTATGCCGGAATTATTATTATTATTTTTTTTAATTTTATATACATTATCTAGTTAGGTATATATGTATGTGTATGTATAAATACTTATGTATGTATGTGTGTGGTATGTGTGTGGATATATTTATATATGTATGTTGTTCATCACATTCATTAGCAAATATTATAATTAATTCAAAACTCATTGCACCGACAACTACCACTGTCTCTCCTATACATTTTGATCCATCCTAAGGTTGCCTGTAAGAGATTGCTTTAGGCAATAAGGCCGCCCTTTGTACACTCCGTCTCACATTTTATGTACTCTCTTCTAACTCTGTAATATTATGGTGTGCAAATAAAGAGTTTTCTAACTATCTAAAAGGGATTTAACAAATTTTGACATGCATCGTTAACTGATTTCGATTCTATACATTTATCAAACCCGTTCATACGTAGGCATATTTATCAGTTAGCTTTTATCTGAACTAAGCTTTATAAAACTCTTTTTAATAATTTTTATCTTTATCATGAATATGGCTACACTGTAATGCAGCGAGTTTTCCTTATTATAATAATATATTTCTATTATCATACATAGGCATCTCCTTCGAAAGCAGGCTTTGGGCAACTATATCATGCTGGCCAGACGGGTTGGAATAAGGTTTGGTTGGAGTTTTCCTTGTCTTTGCAGTGATATTGTCCGTTTTTAACCGACTTCCAAAAGGAGGAGGTTATCAATTTCATCGGTTTTTTTTTTTTTTTTTATGTATGTACATTGATTACTCCGTCAATTGTAAACCGATTTTGAAAATTCCCATGGCCACCATATCAGGATCTGATGATGGGATCCCAAGGAAATCGAAGGAAACCCTCAAATTTACGTGAGCGCCTGCAATAAAGTTAAAGCAATTGTCTGCATGCCTTCATATTCTGTAGACATCATGTCCGAAATATTTATTTATTATACTGTATAGTATGTTGTATGTTACCTTTAGTCGTATTCTTTCAAGTTATTTAGCTGAAATGGTGATGAGAGACTCGAGAAAGACTAAAAAGCGAAAAATAAAAAATAAACTTCGTTTAAAAAAACCGACTTCAAAAACTGAAAAGTATGATATGTAATGTAATAGTAGTACATTTGGCTTGGCGCCGAATTCAAACCTATGAATAGGTAGCACATACAAATTAAGTTATTTTATACTTTTCAGTTTTTGAAGTCGGCTTTTTTAAACGAAGTTTTATTTTTAATTTTTCTATACCTACTACTACTATCTTTTTAACCGACTTAAAAAAAGGAGGAGGTTCTCAATTCGACTGTTTTTTTTTATATTTGTTACCTCATAACTTTCGACTGGGTGAACCGATTTTGATGGTTCTTTTGATGGTGCTTCCCATGTGGTCTCATTTTAATTTGGTTAAGTTCTGACATGTCATTCATGAGAAAATCATATAAATCTTCAATTTGCTTAAGTATGTGCGCGACAAATTAATGAATAACTCAATATCACGACTGATTTCGATGATTCTTTTTTTATTTGAAAACTGGTGCTTCCCGTGTGGACCCAATTCAATTTGGTCTTTCTTGAAGTCGGTTTTATTTTGTTAAAATTTGTGATTATTACGGTGGTGTTTCTCGCCCGTGCCTCGGAGACCAGGTTATCCGTCGGTCCGAGTTGTAATGAACATCGATGGCAATCGTTATTGGTAAGTCAGTGCCCTCAAATATACTGACAACAAATTCAATCTTCGAATTCAGTTCACCCTTTGGGTTGCGGAGGTCCGATGCCAGTCGCTCCGTGGAAAACTGATATGTTCAAGTAAAACCAGTTGAACTAGTAGCCCCCTAATATTCTTGGGAATAATAAAGACTAAGAAGATGATGATGATAACTGTCGTTTTACAATCCAGCCCAAATCAAAGTGTACATTGTTTTTAAAATATATATCAATCACTGTAGGTACCTATCTATGTAACGAATTTTTTGAACGAAATTAAACCCATTTTAAAACATCAGATAGAATTGAAATTTTGCAAACCTATAAATATATATACGAGTATATCTGTATGATATCTAAAAATACGATAGTATATTGTCGTGTGCCACGTACTAAAGCGTGTGCTAAGCCTTTGTATCATACCCACTTGATATTATTTTAGTCTCAATAAATAATAATTATTATCATTTACGAATGAAAAAGCAAATTCTAAATAAAGTTTAAAAAAATCACATCGGTGCGAGCCCCAGCTTCGCACGGGTGACTATAGTGTCAAATATACCCAATATATATAGATGATACTTAACATAGGGAACACCATAGTATAACAATATACTTCGCCAGGTATAGCATTCCGAGACACAGTGATCACGTGGGTGACACGAGCCTTACGTCATTACCGCTGTCGCTGGTTCTCAAACTCCCCAACCACCATTATTACCTTTGTGAATTCGATAGAGCGATAAAGTTTTACGTTATAAGTATTTATATTCAAATGTTTTGTTTGATTATACAGACAAAACAACAATTTAAATGCATTTTACTTTTTTTGAATAGAATTGTGACTGAAATTTTTTTCATCATTTCGTGTTATCTATTTATTTAAAAGAGGACGTGACTGACTGACTGAAATACCCAGAGATCAACGCACAGCACAAACCGCTGAAGCTAGAATCCTATAATTTTGCATGTAGGTTTTTTATATAACGTAAGTGACCACTAACAAAGGAATTTTGGAAATTGGGTAAATCAGGGCATGAAAGTCTGCGTGAGCGAAGCTGCGTGCAAAAGCTAGCTTATCTTATTTTAAATCAATGAAAACTATAGTCTTCAAACTTTTTTAGAAACGAAAACGATACAATTTTCAAAAGAAATTTCCAAAAACGAAATAATTTTATTCCGTTATTTAAAATTAAAAAAAAAACTTACCTTATTTATTCCCGCGTATTAAATGACATCCATGGCCAGCAAAAGTACACAATTCACAAATGGAACACTATTTCACAAACACACTACTGCACTTCACTACACTTAACTTTGCGTATTCGAATTTCGCGGCAAAACAAAATGGCCGCGCTCGACCGACCGTTCCGCGCAACGACTTTTGCCTTACTGAAGGATGTTCTGAAAGCTATACAAAGGCACAAAGGTACGATAAAAAGTTTTTGTGCAATGTATAAATTGATTAAAACACTTGAACTTTTTTGTATTCATTTGGGAAATTAATCAAGGGTAAGTAGTTAATAAGGCGTACAGTTTTTTTTTTTAAAGAGTGCGTAAATAAGAGTGAGGAACAGCTAATAGCTGCTGTGTAAAGTACGGTTTAGTTTTGAGCCAAATACGTTTTACAAAGAATAATAATGTATTTGTATGATCTGCAAATATTTGTTTCGGAGTTTGGGTGTTTTCTATATATAATACTAGTTGTTGCTCGCGGCTCCGCCCGCGTGTATGTCGGTTATTGCGGCAAGTAGTAGCCTATGTATAATTCTGATGTATAAGCTACTTTACTGTAAACTTTCATACAAATCTGTTCAGTAGTTTTTGCGTGAAAGAGTAAGAAACATCCATCCATTCACCCATACTTACAAACTTTCGCATTTGATTAAGTTCTCCTCCTCTTTGCAGTGCTGTTGTTCTACGTGGTTTATTTTCATAGCCGGCTCTTACGACACCCATGGGATGAATAGGAATGGTGATAACTGAAACTCCGTATTCTTAACCCATCACCACATAGAAAACTGTCTCTACATGCGATACTACTGTTTGTTTTCTCACCGTGGGAGAGCCACGCTTCGGCATGAATGGGCCGGCTCGACCGGAGTGATACCACGGCCTCACAGAAAACCGGTGTGAAGTAGTGCTTGCGCTGTGTTTCACCGGGTGAGTGAGGATACCGGAGGCCCATACTCCAATCCACCACAGCCCCCCCCCCTCCCCAAAAGGCCGGCAACGCACTTGTGACGCTTCTAGTGTTGCAGGTGTCTATGGGCGGCGATAATCGCTTACCATCAGACGATACGTCTGCTCGTTTGCCCGCCTATTCCATAAAAAAGGACAATTTATTAACCTTTGACTTTTCTTTTATAATATGAGCCTTCCAAAGTGACACTTCTCTGCCTGATTGAAAGTATGAGCAGAATCCAAGAGATGTGGTCGCCATTCTCACTGTGAATGCAGACAATGCAACAATGTAGCATCGTGACCCACGTTATGGCGGCCCATAGAAATGTTTCTGCATCATTAGGCCTCCGGTCTCGCACTCACCAACGAAACAGGACAGAATAGAACAGAATAGAACGAATGAACGCTGTCATTGTAGGTTGGTGTTCTGTGAGAGGGTAGTATCGTATCGCCCCAAAACCAGCCGGCCTGTTTGTGCTGAAATCAATGTGGCTCTACTACCTTGTCTCACAATAAATTAGCTTTTTAAGCTATTGCATAGCTTTTATCGCGGGCTTTGAGCGCGGCGACCAAATCAAGAAATTCTGTAACGAAAATAAAACCTAACACCCGAAGCAGCTGTTTGTGAGAAAGTATATAGGTGTATAGGTATCTACCATATCTTTATAATGCCACACTCACCGCATGTGCAGTAGTAAAAAGTAAGTATACATGTTCAAAGAAAAAAAACTGCATAAATAAAAAATAAATAAATAATTATAATTGCATAGGTTGGTAAAAATGTTATGCAATAACTTTACCGCGACAGTCCCCGAGTGCCACAAGTTTCTTTTTATCAGCCAATTCACACAACTCAGAACAGCCACTCCAATACCTACGGGTATTGTATGTATGTTGAAGCGTATTTAATATAAAATCTAATAAATAATTGTCTTATATCCCATATGGGAACCGAATCTGTTGTACTTGATTGACGAGGTGTCAATATTGATTAGTTGTGGGTAGTGAAGAGAATCAGAATCTCAGGAGCTATAAGCCTCCAACGCAAAAATAGGGGTGTTGTAAGTTTGACGTGACTGTTTGTCTCTGACATTGTAGCTCCTAAACGAATGGACCGATTTTGATTCGATTTTTTGGCTGCCTCTTCTCCCTCGCCCGTTACTTTTGTCACTACGGGATGTTATAGGGTTTTTTTTTTTATTTGTTATACTACATCTTGCATTTTGTGAGTAGTAGAGCCACGCTGATTTCAGCACGGTTGGACCGGCTCGACCGGGGCGGTACTACCCTCGCATAGAAAATCGTATGGGTCGCCAGGCTACATTGTTGCATTGTTTGCATTCGCAATGAGTACGGTGACCACCACTCTTGGATTCTGCTTTTGTTTTCGATCAGGCAAAGTAGAGTCATTTTGGCGGGCCATACATAAAAAAAGAGTTTTCCTTCTTTTTAACCGACTTCCAAAAAGGAGGAGGTTCTATGTTCCACTGTATGTATTTTTTTTTTTTTTGTATGTTACCCGATTACTCCGTCAGTTGTGGACCGATTTAAAAAAAAATATTTGTATTCGAAAGGGTATGCTTTGTGTTGTAACTCCCGCATTGGCCCGCCAGGCATGATCACCTCGCCTGGTCGGAGGATCCTCCCTTTGTGTTGGTGGGACATGACACACCTGTCCTCCACAGTGGTGACCCCGACGTGATTGAATGCAGCCTTCGATGCAGCATCAGCACGCCACCACCATGTTCACTCCCACAGCAAGTCTCACAGCCAGCCAGCAACCTCGGCCTCAACAGGGATACACCACACGCAGGAAGCGACCGCTCCAGCCTGATTTACCCCTACGGCCTCAACAGGGTCTAGGCACAAGCACACTGCACCTGCGGTCCATGTAAGCAGAGCAAATCTCTCCCGTCTATGCAGCAGCCAGCCACTACGCAGCAACCGCCCTGACTCACTGGGGACCTCACCGCAGCACCGCGCACCGCACGACATCCCGACTCACTGGGATCAGCGGACTTCAGCCCCGACTCACTGGGACTAGCGGCATTCAGTTCCGACTCACCGAAACTTGCGGCACTCAGTTCCGACTCAATGGAACTACTCACTCTTGGCACTGGCAAGCTCCGCAACAGAGCACAGACAGCTGACGCATCATATATCGACCTCCGGTCTTGGTGGGAGTGATGTGGTGGCCTCCACATACAGCGCAACAACAACATTGGCCCGCCAGGCATGATCACCTCGCCTGGTCGGAGGATCCTCCCTTTGTGACATGACACACCTGTCCCCCACACTGTTATAAATTGTTATAATCATAATAAATATAACAAACGATAGGCAAACGATTAGACGTATCGCCTGATGGTAAGCGATTACCGCTGCACATGGACACCCGCAACACCAGAGGTGCCACAAGTGCGTTGCCGGCCTTTGGGGGATGGGGAAGGGGATGGGAGTACGGGAGTATGGGAGTATGGGAGTGGTTGGGGTACGGGCCTCCGGTATCCACACTCACTCGGTGAAACAGCGCCTGCGCGGTGTTTCACACCGGTTTTCTGTGATGCCGTGTCGAGCCGGCCCATGCTTGATTCTTCCACGGTCTTAAGTTATTATTTCAGTAAATTAATTATACATTAATATACATATAATATACCACATATAAAACCGTGAGTGATGTACATACATTTAAGGGCCTCTGCGGAATAATAAACAGTCACCTCTCTGTTTTTCTTTCAACATTTTTTTCCTACAAATTATTCATGAATATGTTTTTGCATACTAAAGTTGTACAATAAAAGGATGATAAATTGTTGGTTTCGGCTTCATCAAGTATGTATTTTTAATCTATATTTATAAAAGAGTAAGGTGACTGACTGACTGACTGACATACCCAAAGATCAACGCACAGCCTAAACCGCACAAAACGCAACCGAATCCTGAAATTTTGCATGTACTTCTTTATATAACGTAAGTGAGCACTAAGAAAGGAATTTTTGAAATTTCACCCTTAAGGGAGTAAATCAGGGGATGAAAGTCTGCGTGAGCGAAGCTGCGTGTAAAAGCTAGTATATTATATGAAGTGAAGTAGTTTTTTGACTAATACACTATTAGATCTTCACTAACTTTTTTCATTAATTACCTGCGAATTGATGATATTTTTGTTTTCGCGTAACCCTATTTTTCTTTTTAAAGTAGCCTAAGTTACTCCTTATTAAATTAGCTATGTGCCAGTAAAAGTCTTGTCAAAATTGGTCTCACAGTTCCAGAAATTAGCCAAAACAAACAGACAGACAAAAAAATTAAAATTGTTTTTTGATGTAAATAGCGTATATACTTTTAAAATTGTGTAAGTGGGTTTCGAACAAGGAAACAGCAAACGTGGAAGTCGTATTGGCTATTGCGTTAGGGTTGACATATTTTATCAATATACATATAATAAAATCGTAACTGGTCGCTGTCTGTACATGAGAGATATATAAGAAAAACTATTATATGCGAGCTTTATGAACGCAATAGAACCCAAAACAATGATTTTGGCACGCTAATCTCAGAAATGGCTTTACCAATTTGAATACGGTTTTCCATAATACGTTGCGGTTTGCTCCACTTTATATTAGTGTTTGTTTCATTTCAATCGGTTCATAAATAATAATAAAAAACAGTTTGAAGAATCAGCGCCATAACCGACCTGTACGCGGGCGAAGCCGAAGCAAAATCTAGTTCAAAAAATAAACAGGAACACGAGAAGGCACTTATCACGCGCCAGCATGTAAATACCACTATGTGGCAAATGCGTATCGCAAGTTTCTTGTGATGACCGAGACTAGCAGGCGACAAATTCACACCAGACAAGCTATTTACAAGCTTCTGTTTGTGGATACTTATCGACACTTGCCAAAGCATATCAACGTACCATTAAATTCTAAAATAGGTAGATATAGTACAAGCCCGAGCCCCGCGGTGTTACCCACGGTAATACAACAAACGTGGGAAACGCCGCGGGTGAAGTTACTCCATATATCATTTAGCTATTGAAAGTTCCTTCAAAATCAGTTCAGCCGTTCCAGAGATTTGCATGAACAGATAGACGGACAAAAAAGAAATTACTTTTTTGATGTAAGTAGGTACCGTATATATTTTCATAGGCATTTAGTGAAAATCTGTAAATTCGAAATTACAAACAGTTTTATTTATTTGTATAGATAAGACCCTTTCATACTCGACCCTAAGACAAAACGTGATCACTCATCTTTTCAAGTAAACAGCCCGGTCAGCGGAACTTGATATACCGGATATGAAATACCCGGTCACACAGGTTATAAATAGCCGGTCAGCAAAACGTGCACGTAAGAGAATATTCCCCCCTTAAAAGAAATGCTGAACTCCCCTAAAAAGGACAAGATGATAAAAGTGTGCGAGTTTATTTATTTGAACCCAAGGTCCTTTAAAAGGTTGATCTATTGAAGTAAAAAGTTTTTAATATAAAGTAGACTGGCACGTTGTCAATATTGAATTTATTTTTAACCGACTTCAAAAAAGGAGCAGGTTCTCAATTCGACCGTATATGTTTTTTTATGTGTGTTTGCAGATAACTTCGTCGTTTATGAACCGATTTTGATGATTCTTTTTTTAATGGAAAGGAGATATCCCAACGGTGGTACCATGATGAGGACGCAAAGATCTGATGATGGCATCCAAGAGAAATTGAGTCAAATATTGAAGTCGGTTTTTATTTTTGTTAAAAAAAGTTGTGCTATGTTCGCATAATCAAACAGTTAAAACAATTCATTTTTATTACAACTAGGTTTTACCTGAATATCAGTTTTTTCACGTAGCGACTGGCATTGAACCTCCGCAACCCTGAGGGTGAACTGAATTCGAAGGTTGAACTTGTTGAATTTGAGGCCACGGACTTCTCAATAACGATAGCCATAGACGTTCATGACGACCGGGACCGACGACGGCTTAACGTGCTCTCTGAAACACAGGCGTGAAACACTGCCAACTACTCTGTGGGTCTTTCGCCATACTTGTTCATAATATACACCTGCCGATTCTGCACTACAGACTATAGAAATCAAATATTACTTACACTTAGGACCCATAATAATTTATCCGTGGTGCTTCCCGGTTTGAAAAAGGTGTCTGCCTATTTTCGTTGCGGGTTCCAAGACAGTTTAATTTTTCCTGAGACTTCCCGAGTGTCCTAACTCGGTGTGTTCGTGGGTCACCGCTGTTGATCCTGGTGTACAGTAGTTACAGTGGTTGGCGTGTGGGCGGGATTAGTCCCATACACCTGCCACAAACGGCTTCGCAACACCCAAAGGTTTGACTGGATGAAAATACCTATAGCATTAAGTCCGCCTTGTGTAATATCTTTACAGAGAGTTTAAATAAATATTTAAAAAGTTTCTGGTACGAAAAACCCGCCAAGAGCCCAACCCGGTAATTAAAATCCGAGACCTCTTGGTAGGCAGTTGCCAACGCTAACCGCTAGACGCAGTCAGTACCAGTGGTCAGCACGCAGTGATCATTCCCTATATGACTACTATTAATATGACTTATGATGACAGGATACCACTTCAATTTAATAGGCACTTTACACTAGTTCGCTCACGTTCCCGTTTTTTCTTAATCATTTTATCACACATAGTTGTAGTAACAGGTAGTAGAGCCACGCTGATTTCAGCACGTTTGGGCCGTCTTGACCGGGGCGGTAGTAGTACCCAGGTCAAGCCGGCAAAGAAGATCAACGTAAAATGACAGCGTTCGTGCTGTTGTATTTCGTTGGTGAGTGCGAGACTGGGGGCCCAATGATCAGAAGCTTCTCAAAAGGCCGCTATAGTGTTACATCACCATACTACTTTGTTGCATTGTCTGCATTCGCAATGATTATGGTGACCACCACTCTTGGATTCTGCTTATGCTTATGCCAGGCCATACATAAATAATAAATAGTGTTGACTCACGTGGCAAACCCTCAACACTCACCACAATAGAAACTGGCAAAGGGACCGCTTAAATCACTACGCCCTCCATTTATCAATAAAACACTAAATTCGGTGCTATTCTGACATCTAAAGCAAACGACCTTGAGGTCAAAATTATCCAGTATAAGTTCCCTATAAAAAAACCAGATGATTTTCAGTTATAACATCTGGGACGATCATTAGATCTAAGTTGGTTACATAAAAACTAGGTCAATTTTATGTACGAGGTTAACGACATTTGAGGGTTGAGAACACAAGGTTTTATTATGGTAATCATATCTGAGTTAAAGATAGAATGAGTTCGGTAAGGGTCTGCTAGTGAATAAAATATAACTTCAATATACAAACAAGAATTTTTAAGGGTTGTTGATCAGGTGGTTAGTGACCCTTTCTACTAAGCTGGAGGTTATGGGTTCGACTCCTATACCTATACGATATACAAATAAATAAAATTGGAGTGTCTCTTTGTAACATTAAAATAACCGCTTTTTAATAAATACTAATGTATGTATACACGGTACATGTACCAATTTTTTTTTTCCATTTTTGTCTCTCTGTCTGTTCCAGGGAATCTCTGGAACGGCTGGACCGATTCTGACGGGACTTTAACTGGCAGATAGCTGATGATCTAAGGAGTAACTTTGGCTTATTTTTAGGGTTCCGTGCCATAGGCAACGGACGGAACCCTTATAGATTCGTCGTCCGTCTGTCCGTCCGTATGTCACAGCCACTTTTTTCCGAAACTATAAGACCTATAATGTTGAAACTTGGTAAGTAGATGTATTCTGTGAACTGCATTAAGATTTTCACACAAAAATAAGAAAAAAACAAAAAAAATTGGGGGTCCATACATAGAACTGAAACTCAAAAAAAAAAATTCTTGATGATTTTTTTTTTTTTATCTATCTATGGATAGGTCTTCAAAAATGATATTGAGGTTTCTAATATTTTTTTTTCTAAACTGAATAGATTGCGCGAGAGACACTTCCAAAGTGGTAAAATGTCCCCCCCCCCCTATAACTTCTAAAATAAGAGCATGATAAATCTAAAAAAAATATATGATGTACATTACCATGCAAACTTCCACCGAAAATTGGTTTGAACGAAATCTAGTAAGTAGTTTTTTTTAATACGTCATAAATCGTAAACTGCAATTTACCTTTCATTCAATCAAAACAAATATATAAAAAAAAATGTTACTTTCTGCTGCGGAACCCTTCATGGGCGAGTCTGACTCGCACTTGGCCGCTTTTTTTTAGACCAGCTTTGTACCGCGGCGTTTCCCGCGCTACGAAAATAGCCGCGGTAAACACCGCGGGGTTCAGCTATTGTGAATAAATAAGTAATGAGTATGTATATAATGGGGGAACGGGTGATATGTCCCACTAACACAAAGGTAGGATCCTCCGACCAGGCGAGGTGATCATGCCTGGCGGGCATCAACTTCTATTGCGCGATGCAGGTTTGGTAGTTACTTCGTGTTGTGTGTTACGTCGTAGTTCACTGTATCTTTGGTAGATGGCGCTGTCATATGTTTTTGTTGCCGCTGTATGTGGAGGTCGCCATAAGTACGATCATTGTCCGTGTGGCGTGTGGTGACGGATTGAGATAAGGAGTGTCACCACCCCTACTCATCCCATGGGTGTCGTAAGAGCTGACTGAGGGAGCAAACTACCAGGACAACAGCACTGCAAAGAGAAAGTAAACTTGAAACACTCTATACTCTATTCTATACAAACCCGTCGGGCCAGCGTGGTATTGTAGGCCAAACCCTCCTTTTTAACCGACTTCCAAAAAGGAGGAGGTTCTATGTTCCACTGTATGTTTTTTTTTTTTTTTTTTTTTATGTATGTTACCTGATTACTCCGTCAGTTGTGGACCGATTTTGAAATTTTTTTTTGTATTCGACAGGGTATGCTTCCGTGGTGGTCCCATTGCCAGCATATCAGGATCTGATGATGGGATCCCAGGGAAATCGAGGGAAACCCTCATTTTTTATAGGCACGTACTATGTTTTTCGTATATTTTCTGAAGTTACACCGGTATTTGCGTCTGGTACTCATCATTTTATGATGATGAGCTGATGATGTAAGGTACCACTCCTTAACGGTTAGGAGTTGGAGGATAAATCTTTAAATATCATATGTATATAAGTTACCTTTAGTCGTATTCTTACAAATTATTTAGGTAAGCTGATGATGGAAGGTGGAAGGTACAACTCCTCAACGGTTAGGAGTTGGAGAATAATTCTTTCAATTTCATACGTATCTAAAGACCTTCAGTCGTATTCTTTCAAGCTATTTAGGTGAGCTGATGATAGAAGATTAAACTCTTCAACAGTTAGGGATTAGAGGATGATTTTAATATTACACGTACCTTAATTTGTATTCTTGATGATGAAATTTGATGAAATAATTCAACTTACTACTTACCTACGATTGCTTGCACTAAAAACTGTAAAATAAAAACTTTTTATAAAAAAAAAAAACCGACTTCCAAAAACATCCAACGAAAACTCTCTGTCAAAAAACACTTAAAAGCGTAAAATAAACTGGTTCTTCATAAATTGCCTATACCTAATTCTTTATTCATTTAAATAGTAGTATTATAATGGGTGCTAGGTACCTAAAATCTGTTTGAAGTCGGTGCTAAGCCAAAAAGAATACAAACGAACAATTACAAAAGTCTAAGCGATAGTCACTTGGCACCGACTTCGAACAGATTTTAGGTACCTAGCACCCATTATAATACTACTATTTAAATGAATAAAGAATTAGGTATAGGCAATTTATGAAGAACCAGTTTATTTTACGCTTTTAAGTGTTTTTTGACAGAGAGTTTTCGTTGGATGTTTTTGGAAGTCGGTTTTTTTATTAAGTAAAGGCCTATGTCCAGCAGTAGACCGTTAAAGGCTGTTGATAATGAATCTGTTGTTATATATCCATTTAATAAGAACTTTCTTCATTGCTGACACTATAAGTACTAATATTTCGTCAGTGGCATAACTTTTGAACTGAGTACCATTCGCTCCAAGTATGAATCATTTCACTTAACAAAACATCTCGAAGTGAAATGTTAATGCTACAATCAAAACTGTTCAAACTATCCCTCTGGTATATTGATAACCAACAAAGCCTCCCCGAGTTTAATCTAAAGTTCTGCCGCAGATAGTTCGCACAAAACCGACTCTCCAACTTTTGGAAGAGTGATTTAATGTAATTTTTTCTACTTATAACGCTTTTTGCTATTAACGCTTTAGGCTCGAAGTTTTTGGGGAATCAATGATTGTGTCTAGTACATGCAAAAGAAAAACTTACTTTTCTATAGCCACCGTTCGGTTTCATTTTAAATTTGAAGATAACATGTCACTTCAAAGGTAAACAAGCAAAAGTTTAAAAAACTATGTCCCGACTATGTAAAAACTTTAGATACAATTTATATAGCCAATGTCACCTGAGGCATTATTATGAATCTATTGATACCTCATTCTTTAAAATCGGTACAGTAGTTTAGGCTCTACCGTTGAAAAACATACAAAGACTGCCAAAATCATCACCCTTCCTTTTAGCTTTGCTGTATGATGATAACAAGTAACTAATTTGACTAAGGTGCACACAAAGTTGTTGGACAGCTATATCAAGTTGAACCTATAATCCTTACTTATATTATAAATGCGAAAGTAACTCTGTCTGTCTGTCTGTCTGTCTGTCTGTCGTGCTTTCACGGCCAAACCGCTGCACCGATTTCAATGAAATTTCGTACACAGATAGTGTAGAGCCTGAGAAAGGACATAGGCTACTTTTTAATGAGAAAAAATGGTTTTAAGGGATTTAAAAGGGGATGAAAGTTTGTATAGAAGTCTGGAGGTTCACACACGCATGCGCGTTACGTACGCCGGGCGTCTTGCCAACCAATAAACAAGGCTGTCACACTCATTAAAAAGATATTCGTCAATCTGATTTGTATGTTCATTGTATTAATAGAAATAAATAAGCCAAATTAATTTGTAAAATTAAAAATCTCTAGAGAAGTATCGTCAATATAAGCTAGAAGTTTGAAATTTATTTTTTAAGTTGTTGATTAGATATAAATAAAAATGTCATTTAAAGTTTCCACACGCCTGCACGTTACCTACGCCGGGCGTCTTGACAACCAATAAACAAGACCGTCACACTAATCTATAATCTATAATATCTATACTAATATTATAAAGCTGCAGAGTTTGTTTGTTTGTTTGTTTGAACGCGCTAATCTCAGGAACTACTGGTCAAATTTAAAAAATCCTTTCAGTGTTGGATAGTCCATTTATCGAGGAAGGATATAGGCTATATTTTATTTTCAAAAAAATTAGGGATAAGTAAGAAAATTGCTATTTTGTAACCCAAGGTGTGAAATCGAAAAACTTTTTTTGAGTGCGCTGCAATAACTATTGACAATAGAAAAAAATAATGTATTACGGGTTTGTAGGTCCCATTAAGAGCAACAAAAAAGTCCGCGAGAGCATATATCTAACTATCATGGTTTAGTCATAATAACCGCTATTGTGTTCAAAAAAAATATTAAATCGTCTGAAGAAAGAAACTACGTTAAATGTGTATCGTAATATTAATCCTTATCCAAATTGAGCATTATGTTATCAAGGGTATTTATGTAGAAGTAAAATACTTTTTGCTTCATCCCAATCGGACATTTCGTTTAGTAGTTATCACGAGTATAAGACGCTAAGAGTTGGTACCTAATAATAAGTTATTTGCCAAAGAGTTTATATCAACATAATACCTAATATTAATCTTTATCCAAATAAATGTGTTGTTGATTATGAGTATTAGATCTTAGAAGAGTATAAGAAATACATCTATACTAATTATAAAGCTGAAGAGTTTGTTTGTTTGTTTGAACGCGCTAATCTCAGGACCTACTGGTCCAATTTGAAAAAAAATTTCAGTGTTAGATAGCCCATTTATCGAGGAAGGCTATCTACACTAATATTATAAAAAGGAAAACTTTGTTTGGTTATAATGAATAGGCTTAAAAACTACTGTCCCGTTTTTAAAAAATCTTTCACCATTCGAAAGCTACATTATCCACGAGTAACATAGGCTAAATTTAATTTTGGAAAAAAATAAGGTTCCGTAAGATATTTGGGTTATTAGGACACAAGGTGTAAAAAATCAACCAGAAAAGCAGAAAACTTACTTATTTTGCGTACGCTGCCTAAACTATAAAAGATAGAACCTAGAATGTTCCAATTAATTGTAGATCTTATAAATATCTACATAAAAATCCGCAAAACACTATACCTATCTATGTCAAGTGAGGCACAACAACCATTTTTTTATCTAAAAATTTTGAATTTTTTTTGGACTACATTTAAACGCATTTATTTTACTCATGCTATTAATCCTTATCAAAATAGATTATTTCATCACTAAGTACAGTTTATGTAGATAATATTTGGTCTTTGAATGATTAAAATTGGACGTTTGGTTTTGAAGTTATAGAGAAATTAAAATATACGATTTGGGAGTTTAGATCTATGAGTAAGGCGCGGCTCAGACGCGAGGTCGGCTCCCTACGCAGCGGTCGTGCGCGAAGTCTAATAATTTTCGTGCTATTTTTTTTAGATTTCGTTCTTAAAAATACACCTACGCAAAAGTTCTTCTCAGAGCTAAACAACAGTTCATCTCAGAGCTAAACAACAGTTCTTTTCAGGGCTAAACAACAGTTCTTTTCAGGGCTAAACAACAGTTCTTTTCAGGGCTAAACAACAGTTCTTTTCAGAGCTAGAATATTACACGCTATTAACATTTCCTTAAAATTTGAAAATGCCTAAGAGAGCCAGGTCTCAACTTTCTAATCATAGTTCTCAAGCACAGGCAGCAAGAATACGCCGTATGGGAGAATCTTCACCTGAATGTTCACAACGCCTTGCTGAATAAAATCACAGAAACTCTCAGGTACGCGCACGAGAGTCGAGTGTCGAACGTTCGCAACGCCTTGCATAACAAAATCTGAGAACTTCTGACTTACGCGAACGAGAGTCAAGTGTTGAGCGTTCGCAGCGACTTAGAGCTCAGGCAGAGAGACAGCAATTGTCTACAAATGGAGTTCGCAATCGAATTTCAGCTGACAGCAACAAAACGGCTTTCAGATATGATCCGCAGGTTGATTATGCACAACACATTTTTTGTTCTGTGATGCACAACAAGCGTCCGTCCAAATCGGAGTGATGAATAAGATCTGCTCTAACTGCTCTGCCAAGAAATGGGCGGACGAACCTAATGGTATGTGCTGTGCTTCAGGTAAAGTTTGTCTTCCTAACCTTCAGGAGCCGCCACAACCAATAAAAATTCTTTTAACTAATAACCATCCATTATCTGGTCAATTTTTAAAAAATATACGTAAATAAAATAGTCTTTTTCAAATGACTTCTTTTGGCGCAAAATAAATCAGGGAAGGTAATTTTATGCCCACTTTTAAAATTGAAGGACAGGTGTGTATCATCTCATTGGTAGCCTTTTACCAGCATCAGGCGAAAACCCACAGTTCTTGCAAATATATTTTACTTCGGATGCCAGTTATCGTTGCGATCAAGCATCGCACCAACATTAAAAATGGATTTAATTAGCGAATTATAGACCGCTCTGAATAATCATAATGTGTATATACGAAGTTTTAAGCAAAACTTAGAACTCAACTCCTAAGATAATTTAAAGTTAATTATTCATTCAGATCGCACTCCACAGACAGAACACAGAGGCAGATATAATGCTCCTAATGTAAAAGAGGTAGCCGTTCTCTTGGTAGATGAAGACAAATTTCCCAGGGATATGGTCTTACACGATAGAGACGCACAGCTCAAAAGAGTTTCTGAGCTACATCGCCATCGGTCGTATGATCCACTACAGTCCTATAATGTTTGTGACAGGAGAAGACGGTTATTATTTGACGGTTCTGACAGATGGCCGACATACACGCGGGCGGAGCCGCGGGCAACAGCTAGTCTTAATATATATAAATCTCGTGTCACAATGTTTGTCCTCAATGGACTCCTAAACCACTTAACCGATTATAATAAAATTTGCACACCATGTGCAGTTCGATCCAACTTAAAAGATAGGATAGTTTTTGCCCGCGACTGTACACTGCCTGTGGGAAGCTGAGACAGATATGTAAATATGGCGGTACGAAGTTCGCCGGGTCAGCTAGTTATAATATAAATGTAACAGGTCCAATTATGTACATCAAAGATATTTTGTAATTTTTATTTAGAGGGCTCTCTATAATCGATACTGAAGCCAAAACCGTTTTTAGGGTTCCGTGCCAAAGGCAAAAAAAGGAACCCTTATAGATTCGTCATGTCTGTCTGTCTGTCGTCTGTCCGTCCGTCTGTCTGTCTGTCCGTCCGTATGTCACAGCCACTTTATTCCGAAACTATAAGAGCTATACTGTTGAAACTTGGTAAGTAGATGTATTCTGTGAACCGCATTAAGATTTTCACACAAAAATAAAAAAAAACAATAAATTTTACGTAAGGGGTCCCCATACTTAGAACTGAAACTCAAAAAAAAAATGTCATCAAACCTATACGTGTGGGGTATCTATGAATAGATCTTCAAAAATGATATTGAGGTTTCTAACATCATTTTTTTCTAAACTGAATAGTTTGCGCGAGAGACACTTCCAAAGTGGTAAAATGTGTGTGTCCCCCCTCCCTGTAACTTCTAAAATAAGAGAACGATAAAACAAAAAAAATATATGATGTACATTACCATGCAAACTTCCACCGAAAATTGGTTTGAACGAGATTTAGTAAGTAGTTTTTTTTTAATACGTCATAAATGGTAAACCGCAAAAAAATACACTATTATTAAAGCATCGATCAAAGTTTTAATGAACTACAAGAACGTTTATATTATGTTGCTGCTTCGGAACCCTTCATGGGCGAGTCCGACTCGCACTTGGCCGCTTTTTTTTTTTTCATTTTTGTCTGTCTGTCTGTATCTTGGCCGCGCATCACGCTGAAACTACTAAATGGATTCAAATGAAACTTGGCATGATTTGAGTTCATACTACGAGGTAAGACATGGGATACTTTTTATCCCGAAATTCAGCACGGTTTCTTGGAGAGAGGGGATGAAAGTCAAAATATGTACTTAGTTGTAATTCAATAACAAAATAAAAGACAACGGGAAAAGTATTTTTTTTTGTCCACGACTGTACACTGCCTGTGGGAAGCTGAGACAGATATGTAAATATGGCGGTACGAAGTTCGTCGAGTCAGCTAGTTGTAAATATTTTCATTATTTTTTTCCTAATATTCCAATTTAAAGTCACAACTTGCAGCTGTAATAGCAAAGCGTGTATTTTCCGGAGACAGAAGGTACAATAAATACATAATACATACAATTTATATTCCTATAAATCAAGTCTAAATTCCTTTGACAGATAATCTTGAATGCTGCGCGTTATCTGAAGAAATCTAGGACATAAAATATCGAAGACATTTCACTTAAAGTGGAGCTCAGACAGTTAGACAGTTTTGCTAATGGAAACGTAATTTCGATATATACTCGTATTTAAGTATTAGGCATATTTTATTTGGCTAACTAACACTTTAAAGAAAACCATTATTATGCAATTTTTAAATGGGTCATTCTGTTCATTCATTCAAAAATAAGCAGAAATAAACCCTTAAATAAATCATTTCACCTAAAACCGACTTCCAAAATCATCCAACGAAAACTCTCTGTCAAAAAACACTTAAAAGCGTAAAATAAACTGGTTCTTCATAAATTACCTATACCTAATTCTTTATTCATTTAAATAGTAGTATTATAATGAGTGCTAGGTACCTAAAATCTGTTTGAAGTCGGTGCCAAGTGACTATCGCTTAGACTTTTGTAATTGTTCGTTTGTATTCTTTTTGGCTTAGCACCGACTTCAAACAGATTTTAGGTACCTAGCACCCATTATAATACTACTATTTAAATGAATAAAGAATTAGGTATAGGCTATTTATGAAGAACCAGTATATTTTACGCTTTTAAGTGTTTTTTGACAGAGAGTTTTCGTTGGATGTTTTTGGAAGTCGGTTTTTTTTTTTATAAAAAGATTTTATTTTACAGTTTTTAGTGCAAACAATCGTAGGTCAGTAGTAAGTTGAACTATGTCATCATCAAGAATACAAATTAAGGTACGTGTAATATTAAAATCATCCTCTAATCCCTAACTGTTGAAGAGTTTAATCTTCTATCATCAGCTCACCTAAATAGCTCGAAAGTATACGACTGAAGGTCTTTAGATAAATTGAAAGAATTATTCTCCAACTCCTAACCGTTGAGGAGTTGAACCTTCCACCTTCCATCATCAGCTTACCTAAATAATTTGTAAGAATACGACTAAAGGTAACTTATATACATATGATATTTAAAAATTTATCCTCCAACTCCTAACCGTTAAGGAGTGGTACCTTACATCATCAGCTCATCATCATAAAATGATGACTACCAGACGCAAATACCGGTGTAACTTCAGAAAATATACGAAAAACATAGTATGTGCCTATAAAAAATGAGGGTTTCCCTCGATTTCCCTGGGATCCCATCATCAGATCCTGATATGCTGGCAATGGGACCACCACGGAGGCATACCCTGTCGAATACAAAAAAAAAATCAAAATCGGTCCACAACTGACGGAGTAATCAGGTAACATACATAAAAAAAAAAAAAAAAAAATACATACAGTGGAACATAGAACCTCCTCCTTTTTGGAAGTCGGTTAAAAATGTTGCTGAACGCTATCGCATTTGATTTAGGACTATCAATTCATAATGTCTAAACGGGCTAATGGTCCGAGAGCTGGTACCGTTTTTGAGTAGGTATTTGGTATTTGAGGCAAGCTGAAAACTTGTCACAGACCTCTCCTATTATACCCCAACACGGAACTGCAGACCTGGCTGGTGAGTAGCGGGGCTAAATCAACCCTCTGGCGAGGTCACGTGACTTACAATAGGCATGGTATAACGATATACTTCGCCAGTTATAGCACTCCGAGAAACAGTGCTCACGTGGGAGACACAAGCCTACGTCATCATCACTATCGCTGGTCGTCAAAAATAATTTGCCCCGCTACTCATCAGCCAGGTCTGCAGTTGCGTGTTGGGGTATATTAGGAGAGGTGTCTGACAAGTTTTCAGCTTGCCTCAAATGCCTACCCAAAAATGGTACCAGCTCTCCTACTATAGGGAGATAGGTACAAAGACGGGCTTTGAGGTCGAAACTCAGCGATTGGTCCTTTACATTAATGTAACTTAATTTATTTGAGAAATGAGTCCAGTAGTAACGAAGTGAAGGATTTTCAGTAAACGGAGTAATTTGTCTTTGTAGTGTAATGTTATTTAGTAACAGGGCGTGTGTTTATTTATGGAATAGGGGGCGAGCAGACGTATCACCTGATGGTAAGCGATCACCGCCGCCCATGGACACCCGCAACACCAAAGGCGTCACAAGTGCGTTGCCGGTCTTTGGGGGTGGGGGGAGGGGTTGAGTATGCGTATTCTCACTCACTTAGTGAAACACAGCGCAAGCGCTATTTAACACCGGTTTTATGTAAGGCCGTGGTATCACTCCGATCGAGCCGGCCAATTGATGCTGAAGCGTGGCTCTCGCACGGTAGATATTACATGATATTTTTGCACTTAATACAAGTAATATGATCGAAATAGGTAGGTACCTTATTATTCTGCTTCTAAATACGTAAGTTCATCATCAAGGTTTCCGCCCAAGGCGGAAACCTTCTCAAATAACTTATTCATCGTCCTGAACCAAAGTTTCCTATTGATTTCTGTACCATTTAATTGAGAAACACTTCACATCATAGTTATAGTAATTATTTATTAAGCACTTCACACAAACTTACGCTGACTTGTAAGTTATGAGTTCAAGGCCTGGAGTTTGAATAACTCCTTTCAAAATAAAATGAACATTTTTTAGTTTTCACTGCTGTCGGCAGTTCTCATGACTGTTTTGCTTTTTTGAATTTATGGAATACTCTAATAGGTGGCACAGGTTAACACATTGCAAAGTTAAGCAATCCAGCCAGGTCAATCTATGGATGGGTGACCAAACACATTGATTGAGAAATTGAGACCCCTCCTTCGTGGCTCTGAAAGCACATTAAGCCGTCGCATCTTTGGCCCGGCAAAATTTTTGTTAATCGTTTCGGGAGCCCTAAGAAGTGCGATAACAATCTCTCCGCTGAACTTCGATATTGCCTGATTATTGTCTGATGGGAGGGGAGCCGCTCCCATTTTACATTAAAAGTTCAGTCATCTTGCAGTACTTTCAAGTTTCAAATAAAGTCGATTCCTCTTATCTAGTTTTAGTATAGGCGCTATAGGCCTGTTCTGTTTTAAAAAATGTAAGTTGATATAAATGTTACACTATTTTTAACCGACTTCCAAAAAGGAGGAGGTTCTATGTTCCACTGTATGTATTTTTTTTTAGTTTTTTTTTTTTTTTTTTATGTATGTTCACCGATTACTCCGTCAGTTGTGGACCGATTTGGAATTTTTTTCTTGTATTCGAAAGGATATACTTCCGAGGTGGTCCCATTGCCATCATATCAGGATCTGATGATGGGATCCCAGGCAAATCGAGGGAAACCCTCATTTTTTATAGGCACATACTATGTTTTTCGTATATTTTCTGAAGGTACACCGGTATTTGCGTCTAGTAGACATCATGATGTATGATGAATATCATGATGAATATCATTTTATGATGATGAGCTTATGATGTAAGGTAAAACTCCTTAACGGTTAGGAGTTGGAGGATAAATCTTTAAATATCATATGTATACATGTTACCTTTAGTCGTATTCTTTCAAATTATTTAGGTAAGCTGATGATGGAATGTGGAAGGTACAACTTCTCAACGGTTAGGAGTTGGAGGATAATTCTTTCAATTTCATACGTATCTAAAGACCTTCAGTCGTATACTTTTAAGTTATTTAGGTGAGCTGATGATAGAAGATTAAACTCTTCAACAGTTAGGGATTAGAGGATGATTTTAATATAGCACGTACGGATAGACCTTAATTTGTATTCTTGATGATGAAATTTGATGAAATAGTTCAACTTACTACTGACCTACGATTGATTGCACTAAAAACTAAAAAATAAAAACTTTTTATAAAAAAAAAACCGACTTCCAAAAAACATCCAACGAAAACTCTCTGCCAAAAAAACACTTAAAAGCGTAAAATAAACTGGTTCTTCATAAATTGCGTATACCTAATTCTTTATTCATTTAAATAGTAGTATTATAATGTGTGCTAGGTACCTAAAATCTGTTTGAAGTCGGTGCTAAGCCAAAAAGAATACAAACGAACAATTACAAAAGTCTAAGCGAAAGTCACTTGGCACCGACTTCAAACAGATTCTAGGTACCTAGCACACATTATAATACTACTATTTAAATGAATAAAGAATTAGGTATACGCAATTTATGAAGAACCAGTTTATTTTACGCTTTTAAGTGTTTTTTTTGGCAGAGTTTTCGTTGGATTTTTTTTTGGAAGTCTGTTTTTTTTTTTATAAAAAGTTTTTATATTATTTATTTATTTGATTTATTTATCTTCATTGCGTACATAATACAAAACAATACATAGAATGAGTCACAAAATCTTATTATATTTCAAAATCAATTGCTGTTCGTTTGTCCGCTAAAACTCTAGAACGGCTGGGCCGAATTGGCTGATTTTGGTTTTGAAATGTTAGTCGTAGTCCAGGGATGAGTTTTTTTTTTAAATACCTTGAAAAGAAAATCCAAATGTCACGTGACTCACGTGTACGAAGTAGCGGGCACAGCTAGTACGTACATTCACAAAATACATAAATACATCTATACTTATAATAAAAATGTAACAGGTCTAATTACTAATTACATTAGATATTTTGAATTTTTTTTTGGAGGGCTCTCTATAATCGATACTGAAGCCAAAACTGTAATTTTTTTCATTTTTACCCGACTACGGCAAAGCCAAAGGAGGGTTATGATTTTGACAGGCTATGTATGTATGTATGTAAGTATGTATGTATGTTCATCTGTTCCCTCATAGCTCCTTAACTACTTATTAGAACTGGACAAATGAAGTATCGTCAGAAGCGTCTCAATCGTCCGCTGGTTATAAGGCTATATGACGTGTCACTAAATCTAATGGGGCGCCCTCTAGCCGACATAATGTACTGTATTAAAAAATAAATTTGAGATATATATGCCGTGTTTGGTATCATTGGAAAGGGCATTACTTGTACATTTCAAAAAAATATATATTATTAGCATTTTCTTGTGACTTTGTCCGTATTTATTCGATAATTGTGATATTTATATAGTGCCTATTTAAAATATATTTATCAAAGAAATTAATATTATAGAGGCACCAAAACATTTTTAAAAAAGTAAAAACTAAAACCCAACTACGACAAAAAACGACGCTGAAAAAGTATGAAACAAGTTTCAAAAGTCAGTGTGTTTCAAAGTTTCAAAAGTGTTTCATACTTTAACAGCGTCGTTTTTTTGTCTGTCGGTCGGTCTGTATCTTGGCCGCGAATCACGCTGAAACTACTGAATGGATTCAAATGAAACTTGGCATGATTTGAGTTCATACTACGAGGTAGGACAGGGGATACTTTTTATCCCGAAATTCACGGTTCACGCACGGTTTCTTGGAGAGAGGGGATGAAAGTCAAAATATGTACTTAGTTGTAATTCAATAACACATAGTCCAATTTCTTTCATTCTTTTTTGCTAGAAAGAAAAAATATAAAAGATAACGGGAAAAGTTTTTTTTTTTGTCCGCGACTGTACACTGTCTGTGGGAAGCTGAGACTGATATCGACGATGGAAAGGCATAATGTATTAACCGCCATTTTAGGCGATATTGAGTTATATATACCATTGGAATCGGGAGAACGAGCTCTTTCGAATGGTCCTAGTTTCAGCTCGATCTAATGACTTTTGTGGTCGTTAATACACCGTGATTTTGATCCTTTTCATATTTTTTTGTGTTTTAACTCCATAGTAAATGGTGAATTTTGTCATTAAAACACCTCTCAACTAAAAAAAATACTTTAAGCTACTTTGCTTTATTTGACTTTAACCAACTGTGATTGTTAAAACAATTTACCAAGTTTTAATCTTACCATTTTTTTATTTGATACATTATACTCAACTTGATTTTACTTCACCAATGGAGTTCAAACATTTTACTACGATTAGAAATAATAGTCATTGTAAGTTAATACATTTTGCTCCGATTTGAAATGGTAGTCATTGTAAGTTAATTCATTTTACTCGACTCTAAAATACTATTGTTTAAAAGATAATTTTACCTATCTACAATGAACTGATATTATGCGTTGAGTCGTTTTACTGTTCCTTCTAAAATATATTTTAATACACTAAAACAAATTTACTTGTTTTCTTTTACAAATAAAACTGGCGTTTAAACTGTCTGTGCTAGTTTAATTTTTTGCTATAAATCATCATAAAAAAAAATATTGCATAAAAAACTTGGTGGATAATACATACACAATAAAGCAAATTGCGAGTAAATCACGACCCCGCGACAATGCGCAGGCGCTTCAGTCACCAGTTGAACATTGTAATCTTTGATGATCCATATTTATATACCTCAGCTTAAAGCTGACTACAGTAAATGTTAATGTTACTTTTTTAATTTAAGTTTATGTTTGATAAAAGTTTAGTGTCTTGTGTGTTATTTAAATTTCAATATTGTATTCCTAATAGTCCGTACTCACATGCGGTATAACTCGATATTTTTACTCCAAAACGAGTAAAAATTAACGTGTGGACCGCAAACTCACAACACGAAGGCTCGCATCGAGCCGTGTGGACGAAAGCTCATGCCGTGGTTTTTACTCGACATGTTTGCTCGATCGAGTAAAACCGTATGTGAGTACTTAGAAAGTTCCTATAGTATTATGATCGTTGATATGTCATTATATTTATTTTCTAGCAGTTTTACATCAGTTTTATGCTGCCTAAGGTATTACAAGTTTAATGTTACTGATACTTTACAATGACATTTGTCATGATAAAAGTATAGTGTAAATTTTAGAAGTGTTATTTATTTTTGATTCTAAACTGGTGGATGCAAGCATGTTGTCGTTACTGGATTTCAAAACAAAACTTTTTAAAAATATAGTTTTATTAATTTTATATTCATTCTTAAATAAAATAATGCATTTTTATTTATTTAAAAAAAAATTCAAGAAAAATCTAAAATAAAGAAAAAAATAGTACGACCTTATACTGATTTAAAGAAAAACGGGTTGCACTCCGGGAGTGTCGGTAGAAGTGAAAACTTGAACATTATCGTTATGCATTTTTGATTTTTAAATTTCATTTTTTAATTTCCTATATTTAGTAAACATAATGATCGATGCTATACGAATCTATGCCTTGCTTTGCCTTTAATATTCCTTGAGAACCGATAACTACAGAAATGCTTATTGTGATGTTATAAAAATATAGGTTAATGCTATACAGTATACCCCAAAACCCGAGCGAAGCCGGGGTTCATCTAGTATTTTTATAAAGTACTCACTCATTTTCTTTCACTATGTCTTCGTCACTTTTTTTCATTAATAGATGCACTTTGTTCAATTTCCATATTTTAAACACTTGATATACCTACATGAATTTTACAAGTATACAGACAGTTGAGCCATCAGCTTTCACCATCCGTGCATGCGCTGGCTGGACATGAGCAGGCTGCACGCCCTGCGCCGCTTAAATGAAACAGCAGGAGCAGGCAAACATTTTCGCCGCGCGGTAGAAAGAGAGGGGGACATTACTTTCTCTCCTACCTCTACGCCTCCGTCTTACGAATATTCCATCAGGTTACGTGTCCTGACACGAGTTTAACATTTTTTACTCATTCCAAAAAAGTGCACAACGTCGCTAAAGACGTTTTCACTTCAAAAACTAAATGGTTTCGTTGATGTCAATCATCTCATCTCATCTCAAGCCTTCTTCAACCATTTTGGTGTAGGCCTCCTTCAACCCCCTCCACTTCTTTCTATTTTGGGCAGTTTGTATCCAATTTTGGCCCGCCACCTTCTTGATGTCGTCCTTCCATCTCATCTGCGGTCTGCCAACTGGTCTTTTAAAATTCCACGGTCTCCATTCTAAGAGGTCTTTGCACCACGAATCAGACTTACGGGCTACGTGACCTGCCCATTGCCACTTCAGTTTGGCTACACGCTTTACTATATCTGCAACTTTGCTTTGTTTTCTTAACCATTTGTTTGTTTTACGATCTCGTAAGGATACTCCTACCAGCTTACGTTCCATTGCCCTTTGGGTGACTAAGAGTCTCTGAAGTATAGCCTTCATTGTCACCCAAGTTTCGGCTCCGTAGGTAAGGACGGGTAAGACGCACTGGTTGAATATACGTGCTTTCTGACTGCTGGTGAGATTCATTCGAAAAGCATAGTCCAGTTTTGCAAATGCAGCCCAGCCAAGACGCACCCTTCTGCTAATTTCTGTTTCCTGGTTTTCTTTACCAAGTTTGACTTCTTGCCTAAGATAGGTGTATTTCGTGACTCTTTCCAAAGGCCTTCCTTTGGAAAGCTGATGTCAATATTTCTTCATATTTCTTCTTCAGTAAGAGATGTTGCCTCCTCTGGCTTTGATAACACTTATCATACGTTTGTTCATGGACTGTATCAGTTTTTTAATTATAGATTGGGGTATGTTTTCCCATTTCTCCAATAAAGGCGCCTGCAGCTGTTGTATGTTCTCAGGAGCTGGTTCTCGCTGTCTAACTCGCCGTTTTAGCTCTTCTCATAAATGTTCTATTGGGTTAAGGTCTGAACTTAGTACTGGACAGTCCAGAACCTGTATTCCCACATCTCGTAAGTAATCTTTAACGCACATAGCAGTGGGCGCGCATTATCGTGCATTAATTTAAATTCTGGACCGATCAATCCTGAGTATGGCACTACATGCTCTTCAAGAATGTACAGTCTTCAGCAGTCACAGTTTCTCTTTTTACGATAACCAGCTCTGTACGAGTTTCTAAGCTTACACCTCTCCAGAACAAAACTGAACCACCTCCAAAGCTTACCCTTTCGGATATGGCACATTGTGCATATCGCTCTCCCGGTCTATGATGTACTTTCTTGCTACCATCAGCATCATAAACTCCACATTGTCGAGCGACATTTCGCTAGCTCATTCCAGTTTGTAACAACGTTACGTCTACTTTGCGTAGATCCATATTTATCGGTAAAAAAGAAGTGAGAGAGACAGAACTTAAATCAGTAATACAAATTTAACAATAGTTCTAAATAGTGTACTAGCGACAGGACATTAAACATAAAAGATTAAAAGTGTGGGTACCTAAAAAACTGATTAAATGTCATTTGACACATTTAAATTTGGTAATTTAATCAATGTACCCTCTACTAAGATTAAAAATGTACGTTCAAAAACGTTTAATTTATTAAAATTTTTACAGGGATCGTAATTTCTGAATAAATCGTAAAAATAGGAGTGGCCTAATTTTTTTGACCACCAGTTTATTATGATCTCACTATTCTGTGGTCCGTACCTAGGGTTACAAGTACTAGCAAGTTTAAGCATATTTTGCAAACTTTATGAGCAATATAATGTTTAGTAAAAGATTTAGTTTTATGTTTCATTTTTTAATATTTTCGGGTTTTTGTAAAGTTTTTGAAAGTTTAGTTTGTGGCATAAATTATAGTAAGGTGTACAGTTAAGCCACTTTGTTCTCCTTGTTCGAATAAAATGATGTCAGTACAACTGTTTTTCCAGGTTTCCATAGATATAAAAAGATTAAATAAAACTATTTACCTCTCTCTGGTCATGACTGTATTAGTTATTAAGTCATTTTACTCGATAATAATATCCAATGTATTTGGATATAAAACATTTTACTTGGAAATAATAATATATGTTTTGGATTTAAAACATTTTGCCAGATATCAAACAGTTTTTTTTTTTAACTTGAACTAATTTTACCTATCTGAGATATTGAGGTATTTTGTATTAACTCCATAGATCTATAGAAATAATAGACATACATTATTTTTGTTAAATTGTATACATTTGTAATACATTTATTACTAATTCACTTAAATTTCGTTGAGATATCTTCAATACTTTAAAAGTTATGACATTTTGAAAACTTTAATCGTCTCTCCTGAACATTTTACTAAATGGCAGTTAATACATTTTGCCTTTCCACCATCGATATGTAAATATAGCGGGTCGTCGGGTCAACTAGTATTACATAGATACATTAACTTTACTGTGAGTGAAGTCATCACAGAAGAGGTTGTCAAAAATATCCTAAGACTCACTTGGGTGTCCCCTCCATAAACATGTGAAGGGGAACCAGAGATACAGAAAATGAAAAAATGGCGAACCTAGCCCAAGGGTCGAGACTCTTAACACCGCACTTTAGAATATGACGTCATCATTGGGGTGACATCTATCGGTTCATTTCGAAATTAGTTCACCACTGATCATACTGATAAAAAAATTAATGATAGTTTAAAAGAACCAAGTTCGAGTTGCATAACTTTAAAAGTGACTGCGAAATATAATAGTTGTCTGCACAGATGGCGTGATGGTTACCGCTTACTAATGCGCTGAGAACTGAGTGTTGTGTTTAATGTAACTAGTGACCCGGCCCGGCTTCGCACGCAAGTCTTTGAAGTTCTCGAATTTTCTCTATGCATATACTCGTACACATTTCACACATAAACCTTCCTCTTGAATCTATTTAAAAAGACAACTCCCGCATTAGGCATAGCACATACATCAAACTGACACAATGAACACCCAGTCTCAGAGCACCAATTTGTGGATCACACAAAGTGCTGTCCCATGTTGGATTAGTCTAGTTAAGTCCACTAGGGCAAACTGTGCTATTATTTTATGTATTGCTGAAAACATTGAAAACAACATTAAAATCCGTAGTTAAAAAGGTCATAAAAGTCTATAACAACGTATAGTAATAATTGTATGGTAAATTATAAATTGTAAATACATATGTAAAACTAATTCATACTACACCTGATCGGAACAGTAGTCAATAATCCCTGAAAATGAAAAGAGAACGCTTGGGAACAGTCCTTATTATTTTTCCTATCCAAATATCGTTACCTAACTTCCCACTTCCAACTCCCCTTGCACATGAAGCGAATTCTAATCAGCGCCATCTAGTGCGCGGACACTCAAAAAAGAGCGCTAATGGCCGCGTAGCGCGTTCACGTTGTCGCTCGTGAAAATATCTAAAATCAATGGAAATAGACTGATCTCAATTGTGAAAACCGTGTACATTTCGTGTGGAGTGTGATCCCCTGCCGGTGCTGTGTGGGACTCTTGTCTGAACCAACCAAACGTGCTCTGATGAACCGGGTTCGTGGATGTGCCTCCGATTGGTGACTCCTCCCAACCTTTTTCCGTTTCTGAAGCTGTTCGTTTGTTCCTGCTTGATATCACTGGATTTAGACATACGCTAGAAAGGTGCCCTAGGTTACCGCCCGTTGTGAACCAACCAGCAATAGCTCATTTATCAACATACAGGTCTTATCTATGGCGCGCGCCTGCCCAAGGAGTTTTCATATAATTTAAATATGGAATATATTTAAATACATAAAAGTATCTACGGAAACAGCTGTTTTAAACCTACTACCGGATAAATCGAAGAAAAAATACAACCAAACTTATGACCAATTTAGAAGACCAAGATAAAACTATAAGTCTATAACATTTACTTTAAATAATTGCACAAATTCTAACATAACTTTTAATTAGATTAGTCATGTTCTTTGTAATAAATTTTTATTTCATATTATTATTTCTACAATACAAGTCTTTAATAAATGTACCTCACAGGTGTAGTATAAAGCACTGTGTAGCACCACTGGGGTGAAAGTCCCATTTCTATACCTACCTCGGGCGGGATTCTTATATCATGGTATTATTATTAAATAGACTATTCTTTATATAAAGAGGTTACATTAATATTCAATAATCATAACGTTCCATATTAGTACCTTACTGTGATGTCATCGCAGTAGAGGTTGGCAAAAATATAATAGGAGTTTTGTTGATCTCCGGGTTGTCAAATTGCGTAATAAAACTGTCGAAACTAGCCCAACGGTCGAGACTCTTAACACCGCACTTTGGAAAATGACGTCATCATTGGGGTGACATCTATCGGTTCATTTCGAAACTAGTTCTCGAACGACTATGCTCCTATATTTACTCCGTGCTCCTACCTCAGATTACTAAAGCCAGATGGAACGGATGGAACGTACCTACCCGACTATGGAGTGTAGAGATAAGGGAGAAAATAAATAATCTCTATGTTAAAAAAGTGTCCGCCAAAATGCACTAATTAGGTGACGCCACTGTGCAACGACTGTAAATTTTAAAGAATTAAAAAAGATAATCAAATGAGAAAAAGGCTTCCGCTTTGCAATGGCGTGCTTAATAAAGATGTTACTACGCAAAGTTTTTAATTTTTAAACCACAAATTAATAAAATAATTAAAACAATATCGCAGTCCTAGCGCCACACGGTCGGTTCTCGAACTATTATTTGATTGTGTTTATCGGACACTTACTACGCAAAGTTTTTAATTTTTAAACCACAATTTAATAAAAAGAATTAAAACGATATCACACTCTCTTCTCACTCTAGCGCATATGTGGTCGGTTCTCGAACTATTATTTAGTCATGTCATGTCACATGTCATAGTTTGAAGGACAATTTTCCCCTTATGAGCCCACCAGAGATTGTACTCCTTACTTATAAACTCCATGTACCCTTCATACAATCTGACGCCGTAATGTATGCGTGACAACCGGCAGCTTAGAGCATATTATATACATGGAGGGAGTGCTAAACGAGCCGAAAGCGTGATCGGAGTAGAAGAAGAGAGAGAGACTGAGTTTAGTTAGAGTGTGTCTCTCTCACGCAAGCGACTGATTTGGTGTATTTCCCACCAAATCAGTCATGCAAACTCATTGGGTGATGTGATGATGACTGATTTGGTGGGAAATACACCAAATCACCGACTTCAAACAGATTTTAGGTACCTAGCACACATTATAATACTACTATTTAAATGAATAAAGAATTAGATATAGGCAATTTATGAAGAACCAGTTTATTTTACGCTTTTAAGTGTTTTTTTGGCAGAGAGTTTTCGTTGGATGTTTTTTGGAAGTCGGTTTTTTTTTTATAAAAAGTTTTTAGTTTTTAGTGCAAACAATCGTAGGTAAGTAGTAAGTTGAACTATTTCATCATCAAGAATACAAATTAAGGTCTATACGTACGTGTAATATTAAAATCATCCTCTAATCCCTAACTGTTGAAGAGTTTAATCTTCTATCATCAGCTCACCTAAATAACTTGAAAGTATACGCCTGGAGGTCCTTAGATACGTATGAAATTGAAAGAATTATCCTCCAACTCCTAACCGTTGAGGAGTTGTACCTTCCACATTCCATCATCAGCTTACCTAAATAATTTGAAAGAATACGACTAAAGGTAACATGTATACATAAGATA
Organism: Diaphora mendica; assembly: GCA_949125395.1. Lineage (NCBI taxonomy): Eukaryota > Metazoa > Arthropoda > Insecta > Lepidoptera > Erebidae > Diaphora > Diaphora mendica. The sequence goes on from OX421312.1 coordinate 37,100,133, forward strand.
TTTAAAGATTTATCCTCCAACTCCTAACCGTTAAGGAGTTGTACCTTACATCACCAGCTCATCATCATAAAATGATGACTACCAGACGCAAATACCGATGTAACTTCAGAAAATATACGAAAAACATAGTATGTACCTATAAAAAATAAGGGTTCTCTCGATTTCCCTGGGATCCCATCATCAGATCCTGATATGGTGGCAATGGGACCACCTCGTAAGCATACCCTTTCGAATACAAAAAATCAAAATCGGTCCACAGTTGACGGAGTAATCGCTGAACATACATAAAAAAAAAAAAAAAACATGCAGTGGAACATAGAACCTCCTCCTTTTTGGTTAGTCGGTTAAAAACTAAAAAACACGCTTATATAGCAATCGAACTAAAAAGTAGAAAATAAAAGTAAAAAAAAGTAAAAAGTAAAAAGTAAAAAGCGTGGGGCGACATTATTGAAACAGAAGATTAGCCGGAACAAACAGAGAAACGGACAGACATAAATTGTAAAAAATGTTCTTTTGTTGATAAATGTACCCGTGTATACAAACATTGCAGTTAGTAAATTTTATTTATTTTTATAGATGTCAACTCGGATGAAATAAAAAAGGTAGCTATAACGCACTTAGATTAAGAAATTGAAGCTATTTCTTAAGTATAAATATGTAGGTATGTATTGTGTGTGTAAGGAGGTAGCTTAGTATTTGAGTTTTTTGCTTAAAAGTACAGTTACATTATCTTACTAATATTATAAACGCGAAAGTTTGTAAGTATGGATGGATGAATGGACAGAATGGATGGATGTTTGTTACTCTTTCACGCATAAAAGACTGAACGGATTTGGATGAAACTTTATAGTAATATAGCTTATATATCAGAATAATACATAGGCTACTTCCGTTCCGATCCGACATACACGCGAAACAACTAGTGAATTTATGAAAGGCATTGAAGGGTTCAAGGGAAGATGCGGGTAAAACTTTAACCTACTGCGAAATCTTCACAGTAGAGGTTATCAAAAATTTAATAAAGGGGTATCCAGTCAATTTTTATCACACTAAATTTGGCGATACTAGCCCAACGGTCGAGACTCTTAACACCGCACTTCAGGAAATGACGTCGTCATTGAGGTGACATCTATCGGTTCATTTCGAAACTAGATCTCGAACGACCATACTGATAAAAAATTGATAGCTCGTAATGATATAAAAAAACAAGTTTGAGTTTATTCGGTATGTAGAAGTAGCTGAGTTTTTTTGCTTCCACAAGAACAAGGCTATGCTGTGCGTTATCTACCTTTTATTGGATCTGAGCTGTCAACGAAAAGTGCCTGTTCGGCGCTCGGCTCGCCGACCTTATTCGACACGAGTGATACGACTGACACGAGGTAAAAAATTAAGACAAACATGTTGACATGAGCCGCGAGGCCCGCGAGTATGGAGTGTAGAGATAAGGAGTACAACCTCTATATTAAAAAAGTGTCCGCCAAAATGCACTAATTAGGTGACGCCACTGTACAACAAGTGTACATTTTAAAGAATTAGAAAAGATAATCAAATGAGAAAAAGGATTTCGCTTTGCAATGGCGTGCTTAGTAAAGATGTTACTATTACTACGCAAAGTTTTCAATTAAAAATAATTAAAACGATATCACACTCCTAGCGCCACTGTGGTCGGTTCTCGAACTATTTTTTGATTATGTTTGTTGGACAGGATACTACGCAAAGTTGTTATTTTTAAACCACAATTTAATTATTTGATTATGTTTGTTGGACACTTACTACGAAAAGTTTTTAATTTTAAAACAACAATTTAGGGCCGGTTTTTCAATCCGCAGTTAAACGGTCTAATAACTAACAAGGGAATAAATGTATCCAGCTCTTTAACAAGCGAATAAACTTTTTGTGTTTTTCAATCGGGAGTAAACAGTCAGATAGTTACTTGATGGTCCTTCACAGCTATGTTCACTGTAATCATGCGCAAGTGAGATGCAGCACACGTTAGATAAGGACCAGAAACTTTTAGACAACATTCAAGTTGACTGTTCTTTTTCTATTTCTTTTTGTCTTTTATACGATTGCCGGTTTGGGATATTTAATTAAATGAAATGAAAGCATTCGATTATAATTATTATTTGTCTATAATAGATGTAGTAAATAATAATTTAGTAAAAAGTCGTTTATGATATTCCTGTAGTCCATAGTAGTAGAGTCCATAACAATGATTAAAATCAAAATTTATAAAAATGAAATGCCGGGTTTGCGGGTACTTAAACAACAACGTACTTAAACTTTACCACAAATAGGTACAAGAGAAATACACAACGTCAAGTCACTATTCTACAGAATAAAACACTAACTGAGGTTTGAAAGCACAGATAAAGTTATCAGTCAGATTACAGCTTTATTCGTCTGATAACTGATGTCTGACTATTGAAAGACCCAAACTTACGCTAACTGAGGAATAAATGCTATTTGACTGTTTATCTGACTATTGAAAAGCCGGCCCATAATAAAAAGAATTAAAACGATATCACAATCTCTTCTCACTCTAGCGCCTTTGTGGTCGGTTCTCGAACTATTATTTAGTCATGTTGGCGGCCAATTTTCCCCATAAGAGCCCATCAGAGATTGTACTCCTTGCCTCCATGACGACTTTTTATCATGCTCATGCCCGCGCCGCGAGCATTACTGACGAGTCTGACGACGATAGTGTCGAGTGAAAACCCGTAGTGAATGTAGTTATACGCGCCTGTTAGAGTGTCAACTTTATAATTACACCTAACTGTGAAGTAATCACAGCAGAGGTCATCAAAAATTAGTTATGGGGTTAAAAAAACCTCCGGTATATCAACAAACACAAACAAAACCGGCGAAATTATCCCAACGGTCGAGACTCTTAACACCGCACTTTAGAAAATGACGTCATAATTGGGATGACATCTATCGGTTAATTTCAAAACTAGTTCTCGAACGACCATGCTGATAATAAATAAAGAAATGACAATTCATAATTATTATGAACAAGTTTGAGTTTATTCAGTTTGTAGGTTTTTTATTAACGTCAGTTCACAATACCTATACTAAGTCATCAATGTGTGATGTGTACAGTGTTGCGTACAAGCATATTGTATATAGAGACTCAACTGAGTCCACAGACAAACTGTTTAAAACAGTTTTGTGGACCTTATGTTTTAGAATAAGGTTTTATTATTGTGAACAATAAATTTTAAATAAATAATAATAAAATAAATGCATAATAATGTGAGGAATGAAACTCAAGAGCCTACACAAAAAAAGAATGCTCTTACATTATACCATTTACGTCGAAAATTTATTCTGACAATTATTTCATCGTATCAAATAATTGATGAGACTGGCAGACTGGCAGTACATGAAATCGACATTTGAAATAGAAAAGTATAACAGGGTAAACAGTACGAGATTGAAGCTTTAGCAATATCGATAGAAATAAAATGTGTGAAAAAATTATGACATAGCTAAAGAATTATAATGGTTAGTTTCTTCTGCTTAGTTATTTTCGTTTTTGTTTTTAGACTAACGTGATTTTACAAATAGCTTTTGGTTTATAGCGGGTTTTATCTATATCTATACTAATCTATACTAATATTAATAGGTCTTTACTTATGAAATTGCCGTTTTGTATGCAATAAGTGAAAGTACTTATTTTTTCAAACTTTTTTATTTCTGTTATTCGAAGTAATCACCCATGCAATCGACGCATCTTTGCCAACGCATTGTCAGTTTATAGATGCCCTTCTTGTAAAAACCAGCTGGACGGGAGGCAACAAACTCTTCAAAGGCATTTTGTACTGCCTCTCGGGAATTGAATTTTTTACCCACTAAAAAGTTGTCTAAATTTTGGAAAAAGTAATAGTCGGTAGGTGCAAGGTCTGGTGAGTATGGCGGATGAGGGAGAGCTTCCAACCCCAGCTCTTGCAGCTTGGAGACTGTCTGTTGCGCAGTATGGGGTCGCGCGTTGTCGTGAAGGAGCAGTGGGGACGACCGATTGACCAAAGCTGGTTGCAGATGTGCAAGCTTCTCCATCATTCTCTCCAGTTCTTCACAGTACACATCTGCATTAATGCTCATGCCGTTTTTTAAAAAGCTGTGGTGAATCACACCCGCACTAGACCATCAAGCAGTGACCATCACCTTTTTAGGGGTCATTTTTGGTTTAGGGCATTGCTTTGGTGCTGAACCAGGGTCTAACCAACTTGCTGAGCGCTTTCGATTGTCGAACAGAATCCATTTTTCGTCGCACGTAACAATTCGTTTCAAAATTCCTTCATTTCTTTGCCTGTTGAGCAGCGCAAGGCAGGTCTCGACGCGTACGTTGCGCTGGCGATCGTTAAGGTCGTGGGGCACCCATCTATCAAGCTTTTTTACCTTGCCAATTTGTCGCAAATGGATCAATATTGTTTTGATGCTTACATTAAAAGCTGCTGCTAGCTCAGCTGTAGATTGAGTTTCGTCAGCTTCCACAATCGCCTTTAATTCATTATTGTTAACCAAAGTCTCCGGACGACCACGACCTTCATTTTTCAAGTCAAAATTTCCAGAACGGAACCGGGAAAACCAATAACGGATTGTGCGTTCGTTTGTACAGTTCTCTCCGTAAACGTTTTTGATGTTACGTGCCGTTTGTGTCGCGTTGGTGCCACGATGGAATTCATATTCCATAATTACACGAATTTTTAAAGTATCCATTATGACGAAAAATGTTCAAATGTAATGAAAATACAACGCTAATCAAAAAACTGAGTTTGTAAATAGAATGTCATGGTTTTGAAACAAAATTAATTTGAATTTAGAATACAGAGCCATTACAAACTTTTTTTTATTTGAAATGACCAGTACCGAAGAACGGCAATTTCATAGGTAAAGACCTAATATAAAGCTGCAGAGTTTGTTTGTTTGTTTGAACGCGCTAATCTCAGGAAGCATTGATCCGATTTGAAAAATTCTTTCAGTGTTGGATAGTCCATTTATCGAGGAAGGCTATAGCCTATATTTTATTTTAAAAAACATTAGGGATCCGTAAGAAAATTGCTATATCGTAACCCAATGTGTGAAATCGAAAACCTATATTATGCGTGCCATGCAAAAAATACTGACAATAGAACAAAATAATGTATTACGGGTTTGTAGGTCCCATTAAGATCTACAAAAAAGTCCGCGAGAGAGAATATCTAACTATGATGGCTTAGTCACAATAATCGCTTTTGTGTTCAAAAAATTATTAAATCGTCTGAAGAAAGAAACTACTTTAAATGTGTATCGTAATATTAATCCTTATCCAAATAAAGCATTATATTATCAAGGGTATTTATGTAGAAGTGAAATACTTTTTGTTTCATTTCATCCCATTCGGACATTTCGTTTAGAAGATTTTATTGTAATCTAAAATCTAAATTAACTATTGAACGCAAGGTTGTAAAAATCTGGGAATTTGAGACGTTATTGTCGGTGATATTAGCAGCCAAATAAATACGAAAACAATCCCTATCATGAGATACGCCAGGCGGTACAAAAGTCTCATACAAACCTGCCATTGTCCTTTTGAAATTTCTACCCCTATACGGTGATTACAAAAATATAAGCGACTATCGCTTAGATTTTTGTAATCGTTCGTTCGTATTCTTTTTAGCTTTGCACCGACTTCAAACAGATTTTAGGTACCAACCACACATTATAATACTACTATTTAAATGAATTCATTATTAGGTATAGACAAGAATTGGCACGTAGCAATTTATGAAGAGCCAGTTTACTTTACGTTGTTTAGTGTTTTTTGGCAGGGAGTTTTCGTTGGATGTTTTTTGGAAGTCGGTTTTTTTAAATTATAATTTATTTTCTACTTTTTAGTTTGGTATATTTACAAAAGCGTGTTTGTTTAGTTTTTAAAACTATTTATTTTTTTAGAAAAAAAACTATTTGTTTTTTGCCCTTGACCCCTGTGCAAATTTTCAAGTTGATCAGACGCCTAGAACTTAGAAGTAGGTGAAAATGAAGTTAAAAGATTTTGTTACGTATGTATGTAAAAAAATCTTATATATCTTATGAATGACTGCCAATTTTTTATTATAATTCACAAAACTGATGTACAATCTCACTTACATACATAGATTATGAAAACCAGCACAATCTTGCTTCCAATTTATAGTCCATTCTTTTAGATGAAATACGAATATATTAATTCATACAACGGCGTAAACTGACTAGGTAATCATACTTGCTCATGGGTGTACGTCGCAGGCTGGCCCTTTGATTTTGTAGTGGCTCGCCACACATGCGACGGCAGTGCGATCAAGGTGACCGTATCTAAAGGAATGGACTATACATCTACTAGATGTGAGTGAAAGTGAGTAGATTGTTGGGTTTTCTTTGTGTCCGTTTCATGCGTTTGTAAAGTCTGCCACGACACAGGATGCGTTCCTAGTGCGGTGTTGTCTTTTATAAAACAAACGTAATTCTATTTCATAAATTCATAATATGTAAATCGAAAGTAACTGTCAATGTTTGTCAAATGAGATATGGCATGGAGATATTTTGATTATTGAGGAAGGACATTCTTATCAGATCTTCACATCGATACCTCCTACATATACAGAGTCAACTAGCAAATTTAGGTATTTTATGATTTATATATATATGTATACAATAATCTTTAATCTTAATCTTTTTAATCTTTAAAATTTAATCTTTATGATAGTGTTAAAAAAAATTAAAAAGAACAATATTAGTGAGATAATTTCGCGTATACTAAATCAATTTCAACATCAGATAGAATCGTATATTGTATACTCATTCAACTGACATCGTACCTCTATACCCGGGGTGTATGGGGGGACGAATCGGCACAAGTGTACTGCGGCTCCGTATACGATGCACGGCGGTGAGTCGTGCATGCGAAATAGGTATTTCGCATGCACGACTCACCGCCGACAGTACGTCCATGAAATTGGTGTAAACCATGTATTTTGGTGTACAACGTACATGAATATAAGTGGTAGTTAAACCATTTTACTATTGAGTCCCGCATGCGTATACCCAGCCATGTACATAAAATATAATTTAAAACAAAAATCAGTAAAAACATTTCATACCAAAGGAAAAGCTTTCCATATTTATTAGTAGATTTCATTTACTCTAATTAAGATTAATTTCATAAAAATATAAGCGATTTGTCTTCAAATCGCCGGTCTCTTCTAGCTGTAAACTCCGACGTGTAAAAATATCTGAAAAGATTTACTTACAAATAAAAATATCATCATTATCATGGTTCATTCGGACCTCAAGCGATGTATTCCGTTCCAAACGTTGGAGAAATAGAAGGTATAGTAAACTTTTAAATTTTATAGCTAAATAGCTGACCCACGCAACCTCGTTTACGTCTCATTTTGCTCGTAGCGTGATAATTTTCCCGCGTTTTTGAAACATTTTTCATTGGTGCTCCGCTCCTATTGGTCTAAGCGAGATGATATATATCTTATTGTCTTCCTCGATAAATGGGCTACCTAACACTGAAAGAATTTTTCAAATCGGACCAGCGCTTCCTGAGATTGGCGCGTTCAAACAAACAAACTCTTCAGCTTTATAATATTAGTATAGATAAGTCCTGTTATAGCAAAAGCTATTTGTAAAATCACGTTATTCTAAAAACAAAAACGAAAATAACTGAGCAAAAGAAACTACCCATTATAATCCTTTAGCTATGTCATAATTTTTTCTCACATTTTATTTCTATCGATATTGCTAAAGCTTCAATCTCGTACGGTATACGCTGTTATGCTTTTCAATTTCAAATGTCGATTTCATGTACTGCCACACTCATCAATTATTTGATACGATTCAATGGTTGCCAGAATAAATTTTCGACGTAAGACTGAGGCCGCACTACGGTTTTTTACAGCCAGCGGTTAAACCGCCAAACCGCAAAACCGCCCGAAGCGCACACACTACGGTAAAACCGCGAACAGTGTTGCCAACAGATAAACTAGCTCTCCTTTAGATTGAAGTTTTAAAACCACCAGAAAACCAAATCGAAATGAAATGACAGATCTGAGATAATTACTGAGCTTATAAGAAAGCAACTTCAACAGCATGATCTTTTAACTTAATGTGTTGTATTTTCTGGAGATAATTGTAATACGAACTTCGGTGGAATAGAGCGCCATGGAACCAACAAAGTTTTATAATTCCATAAGTTAAAACAAAATCTGAATTCGAAAATAGTTGGTGTGGGATGCTCTGCGCACATTATCAATAACGCACTGCACGCATGTGATTCATTGCCAGTATATGTTGATTCAACAACATAAAAAAAAAGTTTTTGCCACTTAAACAAGCCGACCCCAAATAAAATTGGGAATAATAAAGGCTACAGTCTAAAAAGTTCTTAAAGAACTCTCTGACACAGTCGAGGTTGAGTATAAACAGCTTCTCTATCATTCAAAGACGCGTTGGCGAAATCTGTTTCCAGCTATCGAGTGAGTCCTGAACGTGGATTATTTCAAAAGCTTATAAAAGCCCCCTGATCTGATTTTTTTAAATCGGAGGCATACCTGTTTTTCATGCATTCAATTATGCACATCATTTACTCAAAAATAAAAGCATTAGAAAAAAATATAATTCAGTATTTAAAACCAGAAGGATACCTACTTGCAACCATTTCAAAAAGCTTGGATGATCGAAATAGAGAAAGTTTCTTGCCATTGAATGTTCAGAGTAGATATTCTAAATAAAGAAGATGAAAACACAAAAAATAATAATATGACTGCTGATGACAATTTTAAGCAGATAAATTTTTATTTGTTACTAGCTGTGCCCGCTAATTCGTACACGTGAGATTTGGATTTTTAAGTTATTTTAATTTTTTTACAGTTTAAACCTTTCCTGGACTACGACAAACATTTCAAAACCAAAAACAGCTAAATCAGCCCAGCCGTTCTCGAGTTTTAGCGAGACAAACGAACAGCAATTGATTTTTATATAATAAGAAGATAAGACTAAAAAACTTAGAGCTTGAATACTGGAATGATATCTTATGAGTTTCAACTTAAAGATATTTTTGTCAAATTAGTCTGGTTTAAAAAAAAAGGTTGTGAAAAATATACTACTGTTTGAAAAGCATTTTCACAACTGTGAGATTTTACTTTTCTATCACTGATTTCGATGAAAAATAACTAAATTTAATAAACTGAATACCTATGAAAATAAATAAAAGAGCTATTTCGACTAATTGAACTATGTATTCTTTTTATATCGACTAAATAAAATAAAAAAATATAAAAGTGTTCGGATTATGACCGCAAATATCCGGGAATTTTACGCTTGTTGTCCTGGTTTCTAAATTTTTGAGATGGCCCTACCTCTAGGTCAATGCTTATTATATAAGAATTTATTTAAGAATTTCTTAAAAGTTTTATGAAAATCCTAAAACTTTAGAATTCGACATTACAGATTTATGGCGGCATAATACGAGTATAGGGCCCTCAGTTCAGTAACGTCTCTACGGAGGAATCTGCAAGAATGCAATTATCTGAACTGGACTTCGCTCGATATGTCGACACCAAGTATTCCAATTTTGGCAGAGGCAGATAGGGGAGTGTATTAAAAAAAAAAATTGTGTAACGTTAAAAGTAACCAAGAGATGAAAAATCACCTGAAACGTTACAAAAGTAACCTTCTGGCAACACTGGACAGAACCGCCCGCGGTTGTCACGGTTTTAAAATCAGTCGCGGTAAAAAACCGCCAGTGTGGCCGCTTCCATACATTTCCTTTTGTCACAAAATCAGGCGGTTAAAAACCGCGGCGGTTTAGCCGTAGTGCGGCCTCGGCCTAAATGGTATAATGCAGGAGCATTCATTTTTTTTTGTAGGCTCTTGAGTTTCATTCCTCACATTTTTATGCATTTATGACTTTTATAAGTATTGTGAATTGACGTTAATAAAAAACCCACAAACTGAATAAACTCAAACTTGTTCATAATAATTATGAATTGTCATTTCTTTATCAGCATGGTCGTTCGAGAACTAGTTTTGAAATGAACCGATAGATGTCATCCCAATGATGACGTCATTTTCTAAAGTGCGGTGTTAAGAGTCTCGACCGTTGGGCTAGTTTCGCCAGTTTTGTATGTACTAGTTGATATACCGGAGGTTTAAACCCCATATATATTTTTGATAACCTCTGCTGTGATTGCTTCACAGTTAGGTGTAAAGTATCAAGTACAAACTCGGTCAACATTATCTACAGACCTGGCGTCGTTGACGTCACGTTGCGTCGGCGCTCTGATATGGTGCGCAAAACAAGTATCCTCTAGTAGGATATTTTTTTTTTTTTTTTTTATGTATGCCTGATAATATTATTATAAACAAGACCACAGAGTACAATAACAAGACTTCCAACAAAACAAAGATTGTGTTACTTAATTAATTTAATGTAGGTAATATTATTATAATAATATTATCATTATCACATTAATTTTAATTTACCTATTTTACATGCACACTGTAAATGAAATTGTACTATGAAATGCAAGAAATAAAAGGCTTTTTATTTTATTTATTAATATTATTATAATGATATGAATAAAATGATGGGAAATAAATGAAACAATCTTGGTTAAGTGGGTACAAGAAGTGTTTATTGCACAAAATTACAGACTAAAAATCTTCTTCAGAATATATGATTGGCTCGATGCCAGTCATTGTCTCATTATCGCTATCGCTGATCTCACTGTCCGAACTCTCTTCGCCTAGGGATTTGAAAATACTTTCACTGTCCCACTTCAAAGCAACGAAATAGTAACAAACATGTCCAAACTAAACCAAAATGTCTAAACTTAACAAAAATGTCCAACGTTGCAACAAAAACAATATTTTAACGTAACAGCAATAACAAAATAACAATAAAAGTCCAAACGTAACAATGAAATGCTTAAAAATATACCACGAAAACAAGTCGACGCGTATCGGCAACGAAAGTGCTAACCGTACTGACGCGCCGTGGCGAGCGCGGGGAGGTGAAAGGAGAACGGGGCGGGAGGTTCGCATTCCAGCGAGGTCTCTAGATAATGTGACCGGGTTGTACCTGACTGACACTCCGACAAGCGCGTATAAGCGGTTTTTGACCGACTTCCAATTCCAAAAAGGAGGAGGTAGAGGTTCTATGTTCCACTGTATGTATTTTTTTTAATGTATGTTCACCGATTACTCCGTCAATTGTGGACCGATTTTGAAATTTCTTTTTGTATTCGAAAGAGTATGCTCCCGAGGTGGTCCCATTGCCACCATATCAGGATCTGATGATGGGATCCCAGAGAAATCGAGAGAACCCTTATTTTTTATAGGCACATACTATGTTTTTCGTATATTTTCTGAAGTTACATCGGTATTTGCGTCTGGTAGTCATCATTTTATGATGATGAGCTGATGATGTAAGGTACAACTCCTTAACGGTTAGGAGTTGGAGGATAAATCTTTAAATATCACATGTATATATGTTACCTTTAGTCGTATTCTTTTAAATGATTTAGGTAAGCTGATGATGGAAGGTGGAAGGTACAACTCCTCAACGGTTAGGAGTTGGAGGATAATACTTTTAATATCATACGTATCTAAAGACCTTCAGTCGTATACTTTCATGTTATTTAGGTAAGCTGATGATAGAAGGTTAAACTCTTCAACAGTTAGGGATTAGAGGATGATTTTAATATTACACGTACGTATAGACCTTAATTTGTAGTCTTGATGATGAAATTTGATGAAATAGTTCAACTTACTACTGACCTACGATTGTTTACACTAAAAACTGAAAAATAAAAACTTTTTATAAAAAAAAAACCGACTTCCAAAAAACATCCAACGAAAACTCTCTGCCAAAAAAACACTTAAAAGCGTAAAATAAACTGGTTCTTCATAAATTGCCTATACCTAATTCTTTATTCATTTAAATAGTAGTACTATGTGTGCTAGGTACCTAAAATATTTTTGAAGTCGGTGCTAAGCCAAAAAGAATACAAACGAACAATTACAAAAGTCTAAGCGATGTTCACTTGGCACCGACTTCAAACAGATTTTAGGTACCTAGCACACATAGTACTACTATTTTAATGAATAAAGGATTAGGTATAGGCAATTTATGAAGAACCAGTTTAATTTACGCTTTTAAGTGTTTTTTTGGCAGAGAGTTTTCGTTGGATGTTTTTTGGAAGTCGGTTTTTTTTTTATAAAAAGATTTTAATTCGTCACTTCTTCATCGTCAGTAAAGCTCGCGGGCATGAGCATGAAGTATAGAGGCAAGCATGATATAAAATCATGGAGGCAAGGAGTACAATGACAATCTCTGATGGGCTCTTATGGTGAAAATTGGCCGTCAAACATGCCTAAATACTAAATAATAGTTTGAGAACCGACCACAAAGGCGCTACAGTGAGAAGAGAGTGTCATATCGTTTTAAATCTTTTTATTAAGTTGTGGTTTAAAAATAAAAAACTTTGCGTAGTATCCTGGCCGACAAAGAATATAAACATAATAAAAAAATAGTTCGAGAACCGACCACAATGGAGCTAGGAGTGTGATATCGTTTTAATTATTTTTAATTAAAAACTTTGCGTTTTCTAGTTTTTAGTTCGATTGCTATTAAAGCGTGTTTTTTACTTTTTAACCGACTTCCAAAAAGGAGGAGGTTCTATGTTCCACTGTATATATTTTTTTAAATGTATGTTCACCGATTACTCCGTCAATTGTGGACCGATTTTGAAAATTCTTTTTGTATTCGAAAGGGTATGCTCCCGAGGTTGGCCCATTGCCACCATATCGGGAGGGTTTGTAACTTAATTTTAAGTAGTCGACTGTTTACACGTATTTAACTTAATTCCTATTTAGTTTGGTTACAATTAGGGCTGCCATCTCAAAAGTTAAGAAACCAGGAGACAACAAGCCTAAAATTCCGGATTTTTGAGGTGTAAACCCGAACACTTTAATATTTATTTTAGTCAAAATAAATAGAAAAGTTCAATCAGTTGAAATCGTTCTTTTATTTATTTTCATATTCAGTTTTAATTACATTTACTTACTAGCCAGATAGCATTAAAATTTTACAGTTTTGAAAATGCCATTTTTACAACATTTTTTATAAGCATACTAATTTGACAAAAAAACTTAGTTATTAAGATCTCATTCCACTATTCCGCTCTAGGTTTTTTAGGGTTCCGTAGCCAAATGGCAAAAAACGGAATCCTTATAGATTCGTCATGTCTGTCCGTCCGTATGTCACAGCCACTTTTTTCCGAACCTATAAGAACTATACTGTTGAAACTTGGTAAGTAGATGTATTCTGTGAATCGCATTAAGATCTTCACACAAATAGAAAAAAAAACAATAAATTTTGGGGGCTCCCAGTCCCCAGTCATTGATGAAACCCATACGTGTCTACCCATCTATGGATAGGTATTCAAAAATGATATTGAAGTTTCTAATACCATTTTTTTCTAAACTGAATAGTTTACGCGAGAGACACTTCCCCCCTGTAACTTCTAAAATAAGAGAATGATAAAACTTAAAAATATATGATGTACATTACCATGCAAACTTCCACCGAAAATTGATTTGAACTAGATCTAGTAAATAGTTTTTTTTGTAATACGTCATAAATCATAAACCGTTTATTATCTATTATGTAACTGTGAACCACGCTGCGAGAAATAGGTTTGATGTTGATCACTCTGGCTCTGTCTCTATGAAGATTTCGCACACTGACAACTAAGCAGCGACTGACTACTGAAAAGGCTTGAATACTGGAATATGTAAGTACACAAAAGGGAAAATGGTACGCGACGATCCAGGGAAGCCCGCCCGCTAAACCTTGGTACTTCTACAAGAATGAAAACATAGACAGCAGAAAGTTCATTACCATATGAACAGACTAAAGTTTGACCATTGCTACATTCCCACTCACCTGAACAGACTCAATTGCACTTGTAAAGTGAACTCTGAAATGTTGTGGACAAAAAATTGTAAACTTGAAATATAATTTCCATCAAACTGTTCCCAATCAAATATCAACGACTGGCTGAAAAAGGCTAAAACCCAGAGCCATAAAATCTAGTTTTTAAAAAATAAAAAAAACACGTACAAAGGGCTAGAACCCAGAGCCCTAAATGCACGGGGAATGCACGCGGCGCGGGAGGGACGGTTACTTACTCAAAAAATAGACTCCGTTCTATTGTATGTATTGGTGAATTAGCCAGGATGGCGCCAAAGCAAACTAGCACCAAGTAGAACGTCTAGGATATGAATTATTTAAACACCATCAGCAACCCCCGTTAGGGGGTTGGAGCAACGCTCACTCCTCCGCGCTGCCCTGTGGAATTCGCCACTAGACTAGTAATTCCCCCACTGGCAAATATCGGCTTACGCGGATCAAAGGCAGAGATTAAGGACAAATTAGCCGTATTAGCACACACGATATAAAACACGAATACAATAAATCATAAATCAAATAATAGAAAACTATTTTATGTCAGGAGTGACCCATGTCACAATCAATAGATATGGATGTCGCGGGATCTGAAGAGAAAACTGTCCCCTGCCGCAGAATAATTAATAGTACTTGCCACCAGTGATCACCAACCAGTCACTACATGAAGAATTCAAAACCCCAGTTTTAGTTGAAATTGAAAGCAGTACTTTCAATTCAAAGTACATACTAAAAAGTAGCAATTCAACCAAGTTAAGTTGGCATTGGCAGGCAGCACGTTCAGCACCACTGAGCATGAGTGAGTGCGAAATTGTTTGTTTCTCCACAAGTACCTTACTGATGAGTCATCACAGTAAAGGTTGTCAAAAATATCTCAGGAGTTTAATCCTCCTGTCTGTCTGTCTAAATTTACAGTGAAACTGGCGAAACTAGCACAACGGCCGAGACTCTTAACACCGCACTTTAGAAAATGACGTCATCATTGGGGTGACATCTATCGGTTCATTTCGAAACTAGTTCTCGAACGACAATACTGATAAAAAAATATAATTCGTAATTATATAAAAACAAGTTTGAGTTTATTCGGTATGTAGATTTTTTATTAACGTCAATTCACATGGTAATCCATGTGAATTGACGTTAGTAAAAAAATCATAATAATAATGTCAATACTTAAAACTCAGATTACAAAAGAAAGCCAGATGGAACGTTCTTGTCAAATAACATGACGCCAGCAGCGACACTGTAGGAGCACGTACATCTTTGTGCGTCTAATGATACCATATGCAGTAAAAAATCCCTATTTTTTGATAAATATTAAGATTGAAAAAAGGGTATTTTAATATTAAAGAACTTTAAATATTATGGTTTTAATTTCAGTTACTGTTACATAATATATAAACTTTTTATAATATTGTACGTATAATAATAAAAATAATATTGTACGTAAAAATAATATTGTACATTTCGAGAATCACTTTTTAATTTCGCTATGTAGTGGTGTAATCGTACCATTAAATATTTTTCAATCAATAACTTTATCAGGTTTACTTTGTGATCAATCCCGTGATAAATTACCGTTTCATGATCATCTAAAAGATGATCATCCTCTAATTTCATGAAAATCGTTAGGTTACTAATAAAGCTTTTTTTGTGAAGTTACATACCTATAATCATTTCTGTTTAAAATAATATGTCTACATATACATCCACAAATTGTTCGAATTTTATTATCAGAAGTAATTGTATTTATCACCAATGACACAATCTTTCGTCAGTGGTATCACCAAAGAATGCTTTATTTTTATTAATTAAAAATCGTATATATCAAGTAGTTGACATGTATATTGCAATGATTTAGATGCTTCCGACGATTTAATGTTATTTATGACAATTATGACTAACTAGCTGACCCACGCAACGTCGTTTGCGTCTCCTATTGCCCGTAGCGTGATAATTTTCCCCCGTTTTTGAAACATTCTTCATTGGTGCTCCGCTCCTATTGGTCTAAGCGTGATGATATATAGCCTATAGCCTTCCTCGATAAATGGGCTATGTAACACTGAAATATTTTTTCAAATTTGACCAGTACTTTCTGAGATTAGCGCGTTCAAACAAACAAACAAACTGTTCAGCTTTATATATTAGTATAGATGTATTTATTCTACTCGTCTAAGATCTAATACTCATAATCAACAACACATTTATTTGGATAAAGATTAATATTACGATACACATTTAACGTAGTTTCTTTCTTCAGACGATTTAATATTTTTTTCGAACACAAAAGCGGTTATTGTGACTAAACCATGATAGTTAGATATATGCTCTCGCGGACTTTTTTGTAGATCTTAATGGGACCTACAAACCCGGAATACATTATTTTGTTTTTTTGTCAATAGTCTTTGCAGCGCACGCAAAAATAGGTTTTCGATTTCACACCTTGGGTTACAAAATAGCAATTTTCTTACGGATCCCTAATTCTTTTGAAAATAAAATATAGCCTATAGCCTTCCCCGATAAATGGACTATCCAACTCAGAAACAATTTTCCAAATTGGACCAGTAGTTCCTGAGATTAGCGCGTTCAAACAAACAAACAAACAAAACTCTGCAGCTTTATAATATTAGTATAGATAATGAGAATTTTGTCGTGTTAGGACCAACCAAGTGTGCTCAGACACATTTTTACTTGCACTCCAGTGCTATATGCAACGGACAAACATATATATACAAGTACAATATAAACACAAGTACCTGCCAGGCGAACAGAAAGACACACCTTGCTTCAATTACATCAATGTAAATAAATTTAATTCGAGGTTGAATAATGTCGAAGGTTCGTCAATAACCCCGGGTAACACCGCGGGGTTCAGCTAGTGTAACATAACAATCCAATAAAAGTTTGGAACAAAATAAAATTATTACATAAAAATATAATTTTTATATTACACTTTTTTACAGTCAAATATTTGCATTCCATTTTACATATTTTACATTTATACATTATGATTATTTTCTCTTTCTAATAATACTGCCATCTCTTTCTTTAGGAGAGCGGCTTCCGCCTCCATTTCTTCTCTTGTTCTAGCCGGTTTTGACGGATGTCCGGCTTTGAACCTGTAATACATAGACGATTGTAGAACATGTATATTGTATAGTAATAATAATATTTTCGGACATCTAAGACAACGCCATCTAACCGTGGGCGAGCCAAGCTTCGGCATGAATTCGGCATGGTAGTAGAGCCACGCTGATTTCAGCACGGTTGGGCCGGCTCGACCGGGCGGTACTATCCTCGCACAGAAAATCTACGTAAAATGACAGCAGCAGTGCTGTCGTGTTTCGTTGGTGAGTGCGAGACCGGAGGCCCAAATAGTCTAGTCAACAAGTTCCATACTTGTTGACTAGACTAAAAGATGCAGTAGCATCACTAGGCCGCCATGGTGTGGGTCGCCATACTGCATTGTCTGCATTCGCAGTGAGCATGGTGACCGCCACTCTTGGATTCTGCTTATGCTGTCCATCAGGCAGAGTAGAGTCATTTTGGCGGGCCAAACATAAAAAAAAAAAAAATGAATGGGCCGGCTCGGCCGGAGTGATACCACGGCCTCACAGAAAACCGGTGTGAAATAGCGCTTGCGCTGTGTTTCATCGAGTGAGTGAGGATACCGGAGGCCCATTCCCAACCACTCCTCATCCCCTCCCCATCCCCTAAAGGCCTTGTTGCCGGTGTCCATGGGCGGCAGTAATCGCTTACCATTCGTTTGCCGCTGATTCCATAAAACTTTTTTATTAATATCAGTCAACAATAAGTGATTATTCCCGTACTTACTGATCATGTTTAGCTAACTCCAAATATATTAAATCATTTTCTATAAAATCTCCTTTCTTCCTCGGCATTATATGACAATGTAGGTGCTGAAAATAAATACGTACGTTACTTATAAGGGCACGGCCATAAATTATGCCACATGGCAGGGAAAAGGAGGAGTTCCCCTCTGTCACGCATTACACTATTATGACACAGAATGAGTTTATGTGTGTGTGCAATTGTCAATGTTTTGTTTTAATTGTTATGTGTGAAGATTTTCCCCTTCCCCCTATACTGTTATGACACAGAATGAGTTTTGTGTGTATGAAATTGTGAATGTTTGGTTTTAATTGTTATGTGTGAGTTCGTAGTGACAGCCGATTGTTTTGTAAGCGAGTCTAAAATGTGTATGTGTGAAGATTTCCCCCCCCCCCCTATACTATTACGACACAGAATGAGTTTGTGTGTGTGAAATTATGAATGTTTTGTTTTAGTTGATGTGTGAGTTCGTAGTGACAGGCGATTGTTTAGTATGTAAGTCTGAAATGTGTGTTTGTGATTAGATTTTCCCCCAACTGTAACTGTTAACAGGAATAATCTAATACAGGATAATTACGGTTAACCTTAACTGAATTTGATATAGGTTTCTGGATATTTGTAGGTCCGTGATTAAGTTTTCGTTACAGTCGTCGGTGACGTTCATTATTTGCGTGGAATGGGAAAAGGAGATACCAAGTTTTTTTTTTCACAAGAGATCAAGTAAAATTGATTAATTTTCGAATCGCGTCACGTCGTAAAATAACCGAAATCTTGGGTTAACATCTATCATTTGGGTTAACAATTTCAAAAACATAAACCCTTTAATTTGGGTTAACCCTTATTGTTTGGGTTAAAACAATAACATATATAATCTGTTAACCGAATCAATGAGTAACCCTTTGAAACGGTTACAGATTGATTCGGTAACCGTTTATATCGAATACCGTTATGCATGGGTTTTCCGATCCCTGCTTATGAGTTGACGTAATGTGAACGAAGGTCAGTTTAATTTTAAAATTAACGAAATTTCATATTTTTGAAATGTCTGGGTACCATTAGCATAGACACTTGGTATATTCTTTTTTGTCAGGCTGAAATGAGGAAAATATAAAGAGAGGAAAGTGAAGATGCCTTGTGAGTTTGTTATCCACCTGAGCGGTATTATAAATATATTGGAAAACAAATTACCTTGACTGTCTGTCCGGCGTCAGGTCCATCCTGTATGGTGACTGTGCATGAGTTCGCATTGTGCACGCTTTCCATTAACTGTAACAAAAATATAATTATAGTCGATTCGCGTTAAGAAAATAGTGACTTTTCAAACAATCCCACTTAATGACCAATCAATTGCCAAGATTTCGTATCTATACAAATAAATACAATTGAAGTGTCTGTAATATCAAATTAACAGTTTTTCACTGAAAGAAATACGGTACATAAAAAAACATTTTATTTTTATTGTCTGTCCGTCCGTTTGTTCCCGCTAATTTCTGGAACGGCTGCACCGGCTTTGACGAGACTTTCACTGGCAGATAGCTGATGATACTTTTTTTTAGACTAAGTTCACCGTGCAGAACTACTCAGTGGCTCAGTGGGTAAAAATATATAGTTTCTTGGTCCTGATTAGTCAGAAAGCAGGCCCTGTCTAATGTATACATGGCTTAACTTATTGTCATTCCTACATACCTTCTGCACCAATCTGATTGTTTTGTAGAAGTCTTGAGCTTCATCCTCAGTGAGGTCACTGTTCCTCTCCGCCCTGCGGATCGGAGCTATTAAAACGTGACCAGGTATTACACATCTGTTGGCAAAAATATTTTAATTATAACCTCATACATCTCACACACGACTGTCTGATCTTAAACTAGGCAGTACCTGTTAAATTTGAACATCTAACACAACACCATCCAGTCCCAAACTAAGCTTCTATTATGGGTACTAGACAACTGATATATATAAAAATCAATTGCTCGTTTGTAATTTATACTCTCAATTGTCGGCAATTGAAGGAACTTGTTATTATTACAATTAGAATCACTTGTAGGTACTTATTCCAATATTTAATTTTTGTTTACACTTGACCGGTTTCGCCTTATGGCATCATCAAAGATTACTTTTAACTTCTAAATTCTTCGTAGTTTGTTCCCTTAGTCGGCTCTTACAACACCCACGGGATGGATAGGGGTGGTGACACTCCGTATTCACAATTAATCACCACAAATCTATACATATTACATACTAGCTGAACCCCGCGGTGTTACCCGCGGTCATTATCGTACCCCGGGCAACGTCGCGGAACGGAGCTAGTCTAAAAAAATAGCCTAAGTTACTCCTTATATCATCAGCTACTTATCAGTGAAAGTCCCATCAAAATCGGTGCAGCCGTTCCAGAGATTAGCCGGAACAAACAGACAGACAGCCCGACAGACAGACAAAAAAAAATAATTATACCTATGATTATTAATTTTATAAGATATTATAGAAACACGCTTATGTGAATAGGGTTGGTTCGGCTCGACCGGGGTGGTACTACCCTCGCACAGAAGAAAAACCTACATTGACTGCAGTAGTGCTGTCGTGTTTCGCTGGTGAGTGCGAGACTGGAGCCCCAACGATGCAGAAACATCTCAATAGACCGCCTTAGTGTCGTCACCATGCTGCATTGTTGCATTGTCTGCACGAGCAATGAGTATGGTGACCATGCTTTCCATCAGACAGGGTAGAGTCACTTTGACAGGCTTTACATTAAGAAATATTAAATTATTACCTTAAATTAACGAATGCGTAACTCAATTTTGATTTATAAAAGATACAGGAGTCCCTGATCCGTACGTGTCCGAATTCAGTGGTCGGTTCATTTGAACACCCTTGTTCTATCTCTGGAGCTGGTGACTGAATATCTTGAGTAACAGGAGATGAAGAGGTGTCCTTGTGCTCCGGTAAGAGATCCTTGCGAAGAGATAGGGTGTATAATGAGTAAACGTTGGGCCTGGAAATAGAAATACAATGCTTTCTTAACATGCTTTTAATTAGCTTGACCTGACCTATGTATGTATGTATGTAACGGAATGTTTTTACTTCATTTTCACCTACTTCTAGGAGTCTGATTAACTTGAAAATTTGCACAAGGGTCAAGGGCCAATGACAATACAATAATTAGGAAAAAACTAAAAAACAATAGTTTTATGAAACTAAACAAACAGGCTTTTATAAATATACCAAACTAAAAAGTAGAAAATAAATAATAGTTTAATAAAACTAAAAAAACACGCTTTATTAGCAATCGAACTAAAAATTAAAAGAATAATTTTAATATAAAAGCGTGTTTGTTTAGTTTTATACAACATTTTTTTTCTATCATCTATATATATAAAACAGGAAGGTGACTGACTGACTGGCTGACTGACTGACTGACTGACATACCCAGAGATCAACGCACAGCCCAAACCGCTGAAGCTAGAATCCTGAAATTTTGCATGTAGGTTCTTTATATAACGTAAGTGAGCACTAAGAAAGGAATTTTTGAAATTCCACTCCTAAGGGGGTAAATCAGGGGATGAAAGTCTGCGTGAGCGAAGCCGCGTGTAAAAGCTAGTGTACTATATAACTATCAGTTTACAACAATACATAAGAGAAAACTGCATTAAAATCGGTTGAGCCACTTCTGAGATTACAACAACTCCCACAAACACAAAGATAAACAGGCAAAATTTTTTTGTTTGGTGGAGAGTTGGCTTTATGTCTGCTGGCCTGTATTGCTCTATGAGCTGGTATATGCAATAATAACAAATTACAAAAAAGCGACTTCAAGAACTGGACCGAATTGAAATGGGACCACACAGGAAGTACCAGCTTTAGCGGAAGTAGAATCATCAAAATCGGTTCACCCAGTCAAAGTTCAGAGGTAACAAAAATACAGTAGAATTAAGAATGTCCTCCTTTTTTGAAGTCGGTTAAAAAAAATTTTACCTTCTATGTTGAAATACAGGCATATTCCGTCGAACATTCGCTAGTTTCTCGCTACTGATCTCCGCGATTTTGTAGCTGGGGGACTCTAGCTCGCAGTCAACCAGGATCTGACCCCAGGGGTCCACACATAGGGCGTGGCCATAGGATTTGCGTTTAGCGTTATGAGCACCAGACTGGGCCGCTGCTACCACATAACACTGGTTCTCTATCGCTCGCGCTCTGGAATTAAACTTTCCTGAGGATATTGATATCGGATATTTTAAATTATGTATTGTTATCAGAATTTCTTAGAACTATTACAACTACCCGTACCCTCAAGGCTACAAATAGCGTGGTTGGTGTAATGTCGGGGAATTCGCTTTTTTTTTTGGAGTAGGAGGGAGCAAACGATCAGACGTATCACTTGATGCTAAGCGATGAGCGCTGTTCATGGACACCCGCAACACCAGAGGCGTTGCCGGCTTTTGGGGGATGGGAGGGAGGGATGTGGATGGGGAAGGGGTTGGGGCCTTCGGTGCGCAAACAGCGCAGGCGCTATTTCACAACGGTTTTCTGTGAGGCCGTGGAATCACTCCGATCGAGCCAACCCATTCATGCCGAAGCGTGGCTCTCCCACGCTAAAATTCTCCCACTATTACATCTGGACCGCTAATGTGGTTGAAATTATTGTCGGTAAGATGAGCATTATTAAGTTGTTCTTTTTGTAATAAATCTCGCTCGTGAACCTAACAGTATAATTCATCAAAGCGACACTGATTAGAGGGTATACATTAATTACGTGAGTGCGTTTAAGGAGGAGAAAGGGTCGAGCCAAATCTTGTTATTATTATTATTATTTTACACAAGAGACAAAGTCAAATTGCGTAATTTTCACTATGATTCTAGCCCATTTTCTAAGCAATCCTAAATGCTATAGTAGTTAAGAATTTTCTTTTTTTAAAGAGAAAACAGTGTTATCCCATGTAGGTTTTCAAATTACCAATCGCCTCATTTCACACTGAAAAAAAATGTTTGTTGTAAACTTATACCTCAATAAGACATGCCAATGAGCTTCTCCGGTCGCTTGTGTGAAGGCTGAAGGGTAGGCCAGGATCTCGGCTTTCATTATACTCAACGATGTACTTAACTCCGGGAAACGCATGTCGTAACATGTTGCTAGACCTGAAAATAAAAATGCTTTATTATAAATGAATTAATATATAATAGAATAAATATGTATAAAAAAATACGCACGCGTGTACGTACATACGCAAGTACGTACACACGCACGTATGCACGCACGCACGTACCCACGCTCTTACAGGACATACTCGGCGCTTACGGCGTCAGTTTGGTCACGATAAAACTAACCCTAACGATAAGCGTTCTAGCGCTTAATTTTACTTTTCATAAAATTTTCATACCATCAAAAACAATTCTTGAGCGGTTCGCACCGCGGGGTTCAGTTAGTAACTAGTACATGCACATACCAAGTTTCCCAACAGGTGTATCAACCGGCGAGACGATATGATTGCCGGCCATAGAGACGTCGCTCTCCTTCAAACGAACGTTCTTCTCCGGGATCTCGACATCAAACATATGTAACTTTCTATATGTCTGTACTATGGCTCCTTTGCTATCTATGACAATATGTGTGTTGTATGTTTTTGATGGGATTTTTTCGTCCTGGAAAATAATAAATAGCTGTTTTTTTAAACCAACTACAAAAAGGAGAAGGTTCTCGATTCGACTATTTTTTTTATGTTTTGTTGTTTCTTTTCAAAAGGGTCCCATATTCTTGCGTGCCCAGGGGCCCCAGCACAGTATAAGATGGCCTTGTTAACTGGTCTCCTTTGAGACTGGCCGCCGTAAACATCGGACGAGTTCATCATATTGTTTATATTAACATACCTTTTCATGTATCCCTCCCATAGACAACCAAACTTTGTGCGTAGCAGCTAACTCTCTGTACTTGCCGACAATAGAGCCACCTATTACCGGCTCTGCATTATTAAACACATCTAGTTTATTTTCACAAATAAAATCACATGCTTCCGGAAAGAATAGCATCTGGAAGCAAACAATATGAAATCTGTTAGATTAGCTAACTGCCTCGGTGGCGCAGTGGTAGCGTATGCGACTGCTGTGCTCAAGATAAGACGTCACAAGTGCATTGCCGGCCTTTGGAGGATGGGGGAGATAGGGGAAGGGGTTGGGGTATGGGCTTCCGGTATCCTCACTCACTCGGTGAAACATAGCGCAAGCACTATTTTACACCGGTTTTCTGTAAGTCCGTGGTATCACTCCGGTCAAGCCGGCCCATTCATGCCGAAGCGTGGCTTTCCCACGGTGTTTGTATGATCTACAAATATTTCTTTTATATGTATGTATAACCCATAACACAAGCTCTGCTTAGTTTGGGACTAGATGGCGTTGTGTGTTATGTTAGATGTCCAAAAAAAAGTACTAAACAATTTAAGCACATTTAGCACTTGTGAGATATTTTAAAGAAAATGGTTGAAATAGAAGTTACCTAAATACATACTGACAAAAATAGGATTTTGGAAATCATTTCACTAAAATAAGACAATCAAAGATATTTGTTTTTTTTTAAACACTACTCCCACATTAGAAATGTACAATCTATGTCGCGGGGAACTTTACAAACAAACATGAAACGGACACAAAGAACACCCAGACTCAGAACAACAATTTGTGGATCACTCAAAGTGTTGTAGAATTTACACCCACAACATTTGGTACACAAAGCAGCGTGGCGACTGTTTAGACCACTTTTTTTTTTTTTTTTTTTAACGTGTGGAAATCCCCTCGGACCTTCACCCGCGCCGGGGCTTGCGGCGGGGCGGTGTGTCGGACTCGAACCGACTAAAACCACACGGTGCGCCACTCTGCGCCTGTGAAGGGAGGAATCCGGGAACTGCAGTTATTAACACGTCCGGACCCCTCCCAGCGCTTGCCCGCACTGAAGCGGGCACCGTCTGCTGTTAAAACTCTCTATTTAGGCGACGTACGGCACACGCGTACATCGCCCCCTCGCGGATGGCCACTAGAGCGGATGGAGGGGAAAGCCCGTCCCGACCATCCGCGGCCACACTCAGGGCGGCATGAGGCGCTGATAGGCGCGCCTCCGCCGCTCGGTTCGCCGGCGGCGGATTGGGTCCGAGTGGATATCATCCTCCCGGGCCTTCTCCGCCACCTCCTTCTGCGAGATGACTTCTTCGCAGAAGGTTGCGACCGCGGTAAAACTGCTATCGCTACCGGCCATGGAGCGTATGACGGCCGGTAGCGAGAGATCCCCTCCGATGACTGCAGTGAGGGCCCGGCGCTGCGACGCCCAAGCGGGGCAAATCGCCAGCGTATGCTGGGCCGAGTCCTCACTGCAGTCGCAGTGGTGGCAGGCGGGACTCAATTCCCTCCTAGCGACCGAGTGCAGGTACTTCCCGAATCAACCATGCCCGGAAAGGACCTGCGTCAGTCGGAAGGAAAGGGTCCCGTGCTGCCGCCCTGCCCACTCGAGGATGACCGGCTGGAGAGCCTCCACGGCGGCAAAGCCAGCGCGTGGAGTCTCCAGCCGGAACGACCATCTAGCCATCGTGGCTCGACGGGCGGCTTCACGCCAGTCGCGTACCTCTTCGGGCGGAGGGCGATAGCCATACTCCGCCCGATATTCAGCCACCCGTCGATAAACTTCGGCGAGCACTTCCGCCTCCAAATCCCACGGGGGTGTTCCGGCCAAGGCGCACGCCGCCTCGGTCGACACCGTGCGGTATCCGCGTATGGCTCTGACTGCCAATACCCTCTGAGGCCGCCAGAGGCGGGCCTTATTTAGGGCAGTCAGAGCCGCCACCCACACCGGTGCCCCATACAGCGCCATCGACCGGACAACCCCCGTGTACAGGAGTCGCGTTGCGACGCTGGCTCCACCCAAATTGGGCAAAAGTTGCCCAAGGGCGGAGGCAGCGTCGACCAGCTTCGGACCAAGCTGTCGGAAGTGCTCGTCGAAGAGCCACCTACCGTCGAGGATCAGGCCCAGATACCTCATCTGGGCCCGAACCGGTACGAGGACCAAGTTGACCTCTATGGAGGCGCCGGCGGGTGGACCACGACGGGGCCCATGGAACAATAGGGCCTCCGTCTTATCCAGGGCCACCCGTAAGCCCAGCGCCTCGATGCGCCCGACCACCAGAGAAACACCCCAGGTGGCCAGGCGCGCCGCCTCTTGGAAGTTCGCCCCCCGGGCTGTGACAAGAGTGTCATCGGCGTAACAAATTACGCCCAGCCCAGGAGGCAGACGACTTCGAAGGACCCAGTCGTACCCCACGTTCCACAGGAGTGGTCCAAGGACAGACCCCTGCGGAACGCCGCACGACATGGGTCGCCGTCTCAAGACGCCCTCTCGGTCCTCGTACACGACGGTACGCTCCTCTTAATAGTCTGCCACTAGCCGCCTCAGGTACTCTGGCACCCCGTGGTAGTGGAGTGCTTCCCTGATGCAGCTAAATGGCAGACTATTGAAGGCGTTGGCGATGTCCAAGGACACTGCCAACACCACGCCGCCACAGCTCACTGCCTCTTCGGTCAGGGCCCTAAGGCACATCACGGCATCGACCGTCGAACGCCCCTCTCGGAATCCGAATTGGGCGTCCGACAGGTCGGGCCCCACCTCGCAGAGGTGCCGGACGATGCGGGCAGAGAGTATCCTCTCAAAAAGTTTACCCGCCTCGTCCAGCAACACGATGGGCCTATAGGCCGCGACCGAATCGGCAGGCCGTCCCGGCTTCCTCAATAGGACCAGCTTCCCGCATTTCCAGCACTCAGGAAAGCGCCCGGACGCCAGGCTAGCGTCCAACACTTCCCTGAGGCGGTCCGACATATGGTCGAGGGCTCGGGCCATCACTCGGGCTGGAACCCCGTCCGGCCCGGGGGCGGTGTTCTTGGAACGGATTCGAAGAACAACCGCCCCAACCTCCGATTCCCTAACGGGTGGCACAGCGTCCTCTCTACCCCCGTCGTCTCCGACCGCGTAGGCCATCGACGGGGGTGTGTGCTCCGCCCGCTGCGGGAAAAGGCCCTCGACCACTTCCTGCAGGAAGCTGGGCTGGAGAGTCTCGGTAAGGGGAGGGGGCCAGACGTGCGGAGCTTCTGACGCACCGCACGGTATGGGCGACCCCAGGGGTCACGATCAAGACTCTCCAGCATCTCCTTTCTCTTTTCGTCTTTGGCGCGGCAAATGGCCAGCTTCAGAGTTTTCCGCGCTTCGCGGTACTCCTCATGAAGCTGGTCCCCGCCACCGTCTCCACGGTGACGTCGCCTGCTGGACTGTTTAGACCACTAGGCCAACCATGGAGTAAAGTTATTTAAAGATTTAAGTTTAGCAATGCATCAACAGAATTAATACCCTTCTCTCTAAATCTATCGGGATGATAATATTTTGTAATCAGGTTCTAGTAGCAGGGAAAAAGTTACATGTATTGTGTACGATTTTGGGGTGGTCATGTCCCCTGTGACTCCCACCCCTAAAACCGCGCCTGCCTTCAGGTTATGTAGAAATACAATGTGGTAGGTGCAAAGGTGGTATTTTCACTTACTTCAACATTTTCTTTAGCTGCATCACTAATGATTTTGCTAACTACATTCAAGTTAGCTTGCTTGTCAGCCCCGGATGTCATTTGACATACTGCAATCCTCTTACCACTACTCATTGTATTCTTATATGCTTGACAAATTATTTGGATTCTTGATATTTTTGATAATAGGTTTAATCTCCAATTCTGTAAAAAGAATTATTATAGCTATTTTATTTATTATCATTTTAGTCATAATAGTCATCTACTGCCAGTTTCTTTTTATCTATTATCCGCCAAAATTACTCTGCCTTATGGAAAGCATAAGCAAAATCCTAGAGTGTTGGTCACCATACTCATTGCGAATGCAGACAATGCAGTATGGCGACCCACACCATGGCGGCCTAGTGATGCTTCTGCATCTTTTAGTGTAGTCAACAAGTATGGAACTTGTTGACTAGACTATTTGGGCTAGTCTACTAGGATTGGAGATACAGCCCTCGCAGCAATTTTCACCCCTTTTACACTTTGTAACACTCTGCTACCACTTGTTAGGGTATATTTGTAAGGGAACAAGCAATCCGACTATTGAACATCAGTTTTATTTAGTTTTATCACAAATTACATTTATCGTTCGTGACACCAAATTCAGAACTAGAATGAAAAACGATGGTCAGGTTTATGTTGACGCAATATTTCACAATTGTCAAAAATAGAATAGTCCTATCCATGCTGGCTGGTACGACCATCAACACCACCGTCACTGTCAACATCCAATGTTCCACCACTTCACATCATTATTCAACGTTTTAAATTTACTATATCTAATTCTTGTGTGTGTTTTGCTGGCTTGCCAAATATAGGATGGTTAACATCACGCTTACACCAATAGGAGGTTAGTATGATCTCAAATGAATAAAATTTTAGTTTCTGTATGTAACATTAAAATAACCGCTTTTTACTAAATCCATATTATTATGTATGTATACACTGTACATAATACCAAAAAAGTATTTTTAAAATTTTTGTCTGTCTGTCTGTTAGTTCTGGCTAACCTCAGGAACGGCTGGACCGATTTTGACGGGACTTTCACTGATAGGTAGCTGATGATACAAGGAGTAACTTAGGCTACTTTTTTTAATAGTATAATATATACATATACCTGGTTTTTAACTTGTATCAATGGAATTTTTTTATTCAACATAATTTGAGTATAGGAATGTATTTACTATTAAGAAATACAAACTAGAGATAACTACACAAACATTTGTTCAAAAATGTTAGCTTAACATCAATATTATATAATCACATACTTGACAATGTTTATAAATGTTTATCATGCATTTATCTTTCCTTGGATCATTTTAGAACTATGAAAATGATTTTAAATGTTATATGTTGAGAGATATTGTTGTAGAATTTTTTAAATAGTTTTTAAATATATCTGTAATATTAGATTGTTTTGAATATTTTTTTCTTCACAATGCTTGGTGTTTCTAATAACACCTTGACAATATTATACATAGCAATCTTTACATATCATAATACTTATCTTAAAATACTAGAAAATTAAAAGAAAATTGATGTTTTTAACTTTTATAGTATTTTACTTGAAAGAACAAAATTGGAGTTGCAATATTAAAATAACCGCTTTTTCTTAAATGCATATGTATGTATACACAGTACAGATATCAAAATAACATTTTACGGAAATTGGCTTAGATATTTCTCAGAGAAATATCTGAGCCAATTTCCGACCACACATACGATAAAACTGCACAAACGAACTGCACAGTTAAATTGCTACGATATATCGTCGTAGTGTGGACCGCCTATTAAAGTTGGTACCGCATACTTGAATTTATGAAATCAAAAACTCAAGTAATTATACCCTTTTTGGCGAAGTAATGTAATATTCAACCAATAAAGTATTATAATATAGAATGGTCTCTTTATAAACACTGTTAAAATTAAGAAATCGATAAAAAATTGAAAACAAGCACTTTTTCGTAAACGATAATATTCTTACCAAGACTGGTTTGGAAGTATATTTAGAATTATAATAATATTACATAAAACATGATAATTAAACATCTACACTATTACAAAACTGCTTTCCTACAGTTAAATGCCAGAGTCATTTAATTGACATAATTTACTCGCAAGTGAGAAGTTTATTGCCCTTGTTTGTGATAAAAAATTGATAAAATTGTTACCGGGTTTGCGCTAACATAAAAATCTTGTAAACATAACATAGGTACCTAACCTCAATACTAATCAGTTGTAAACAATAGCAAACTTACCCGCATCATACAAATTATAAACTGTTTGTTAGTATTTAGATACAAAAGTGAACTTTGTATCTTTGTTTAATTGTTGATAATTTCTTGCGAATTTTGCATTCATACATCGCACATTTTGACATTGATTGACAACAATGACAACTACGATCCGTTCTTCTTTTTTTTTTTTTTTTAAGACAACTTCTAGCAATAGTAGTATAGTCCCGTCCCCCGTGACACAGGATGTTCCTGTGTCACGGGGGACGGGACTTTACAGACATACATGAAACGGACACAATTAACACACAAACTCAGAACAACAATTTGTGGATCACGCAAAGTGTTGTCCTGTGTAGGATTTGAACCCACAACACTTGGCGAATTGGCAAGCGGCTCGTCGACCGCCTAAACCACTAGGCCAACCTACCAGGCAGTACCTACAAGAAAAATTAGAAATTATAAAAATTTTGATTTCTTTGTTTGCATCTCTATATTTTTATTCAGATCTTTCTCTAAATTGATTAAATGTATTTTTAATAGGAGCGTGTAAAGAACTGTCATAGTTGCGTTCCAAGCATAAGAAAATTGTGAGAAATTTTTAGAATCTAGAAGAGAAGAATTTTAAGATTATTTTTTGTTTTAGCATAGATATTTTTACTAATTATTTGAATAGGTTCAAATATAATGATTCTTGGATTTTTTATTTTCATTATATACAAAATACAAATTAGGGAGTCTCTGTTTAATCAAACTTAATATTTGAACACACAGGCAGTCTAGAAAAATCTGCTGTGTGTGGGACTGCTGTCTGCTACAAAAATAATTTTCATTCCAGATCCCGGTGATTTGAGGATTTTTGTTATATAAATAAGCGAATTATGTCTGAAACTAAGGAAGGGGGTGAGGTAGGTCATTTATATATCTATGTTAAATGTCAGAAACGGTTGCAACTTCTAAACAAAAACAATGAAAATGAGATTAACTTTTTTGTATTAATTCTGTTATTTTCTTTATCAAAATATAACTTACATTATATAATATAAGTTATGATATTAAGTTAAATAGATTATAGACAGAAAAGTTTTAGATGCTGTGGAAACAGAAAACAGTGAGATATCTTTGCACCTTTTTGCCAAAAAAACTGTTACCAACCCAGTTACAATTCATTCTCTGAATGAACTGCATATTATTATCTTATATCTAAATCGTTTATATACCACTAACTACACCAGTAAGTGACTGGTCAATTTAGATTTTTTTTTTTTGGTTGCAATATAACATTAGTTTTCCTGTAATTCGCCATCATAACTCGGAACCCTTACCATTGGCCAGGAAAAAAAATACATCTTCGATAAATATTACAGTGTAAATGATGATTGAAAAGAAGTTTTGAGTAGAGAAAAATCTTATGAGTTCCCGTCACGGACATGCTGACATGACAATTACCGAATTGAAAACTTCTTTAGCCGCGTTGAGCACTTTCTGGTAGGGGAAAATCTTATGGGTTCGAATCGCCAACATGCTAATGTTTGATGTTGATAATTTTAATTTAAACTTAAAGAAATTTCTAATTTCACACAATTATTTTATAAATAACATTTTAATTTATAAGTTTTTACTTCTATCGGCAGTCTTTATAACTGCCAATTTTTTGCAAAAGACTTTTGAAATTATATTGCAAAAGTCCCAGGAAAAATTAAACTGCCATTGGAACACGCTACAAAAATAATCAGGAGAAAACTAGAGTACCTAGTTGGAAATATATAATAAGTCCACTTCCCTTCTTAGCAATATTAAATGAAACTTTAGCTTCAATTTAACGTTTGTGAATGTTACTTGTAGGCGGTACACACTACAACGATTTATCGTAGCGATTTAACTGTGCAGTTTGTTTCTGCAGTTTTATCGATAGTGTGGACGGAAATTGGTTCAGATTTTTGAGAAATATCTACATAGAACAACACTTTGTGTGATGAACAAATTGTTGTTCTAAGTCCTGGTGTAGTTTGTGTCCGTTTCATGTATGTTTGTGAAGTCCCCCGCGACAGGATTTATATTCCTAATAAAGGGAGGTGCCTTTTTTAATAAAAGCAATAAGATAGAATAGACACCTTTTTAAAACAGGGAAACACCACGGAAATAAAGTATTAAAATTCTTATGTTTGTCAACAGCCTGTGAAACCTAAGATCAAACATGACTGGTACCAGACAGAATCACAGGTGGTCATCACCATACTCCTTAAGAATGCACCCAAAGACAATCTTAGAGTTAACTATGGAGAACGGAGTGTAAGTGAAAGTAGTTAAATTACTATTAACTAGCTTAACAATTGACCAACTTCTAATATCCAAGTGATATAGTTCTTAACCAACTGCAAGTTTATCAGAGACAGTGTTTAGATGATTGTACTCAGTGTGTTCTTTTTATGTGTGGTCCTGCTTAAATGACTCTGCCTGATGGAAAGCTTAAGCAGAATCAAGAGTGGTGGTCACCATACTCATTGCGAATGCATACAATACAGCATGATAACCCATACTATGGCGGGCTAGTGATGCTTCTGCATCATTGGACCTTCGGTCCGGCCCGTTCATGCTGAAATCAGCGTGACTCTACTACCTTAGAAGTATAGTGTATACTTAATTTGGCTGGAGGTGGATGAATACGGACTGCCCAGAACTACTAACTAGGATAGTTTATGTACTTTGGCAGTAGTCTTTGTTCAGCAGTAGATAGCGATAGGTGATATCGGTCTATTAGCTATTTCATAAACAAACTTGTGAAGACATTTGGAAGTTATTCCAAATACATAAAATATCATACTTTAATACTATCTAACAAATACACTGAACTTTCATAGTCCTGCATTACGCTATGAAAATTTGCTCTTCAATTTGTATTATACATAACCAACATAAACCATTTTGCTGCAGTCAGGGAGGATTTTTTGTGTTGAAGATACAAACCACCCATACACAGTCATTCTAAAAGTGAGTTATTCTTTTATATAAAAAATTGTGTTTTAGCTATCCCTAACAAGTGCAATCCCAAACACGGATTCAGAATATAGCTTGGAATTAGATTTGGCACATGAAATAGAACCGTGCATGTGCACTCATGTAGTTACCCCATCCAAGATCGAGCTGAAGCTCAGGAAGAAAGAGGGACTGAGATGGACACAGTTAGAGGGAGAGAAGACAGAACATAAAATTAAGGCTATACCTCAAGGTAAGCGATGTTGCTTGTAATGTTTCGAGCAATAGCAGTTTTTTTTTTCTAAATGTAATATTTTTTATTTGTAAAAGTTAGGTAGTAAGCCCACAATAAGGGCCTGAGTAAGACACGACAGAGATGCCATGGGTTTCCTTTCTAGGTTACACCAGATTCCCCTGCTACTGCTGTCCGAATCTGCGCGCGGTTGTTAGTCGGTTCGAGCCCGACATATAATCTCTGGTAGATGGTATTCGAGAGGATAACTCCTCGAATACCACACACACTCAAACAAAGAAAAGGGTATTATAATCCATTCGCTTTAAGAAAATAGTGACGCATCAATCAAATCCTGCAACTTGGGCCAATCAACTTTCAACAAGCTTTCCCACAAAACGATAATTTATTAGAAATTTATTGCTTACTTGAAGTTATACTACTGTAAGTCAAAAAAATTAATTTTCAGCTGTCATAGATGCGTCTGGACCGCAAAAGCCACCGAAGCTATTCAGAAAAGACTGGGACAAGATTGAAAAGGATATTAAGAAAATGGTAAGTAATCTACATATATTAACGACTTCGACTGCTTCGTTGATCTAGAGGTTAGCGTATGCGACTGCCTATCAAAAGGGCTCGGGTTCGATTCAAGGGTCGGGCCAAAAGTGTTGTTGGGATTTTCCTACAAGAAATTCTTAATAACAGCCTGGCGTATGGCAGTTTGGCGGTGATTCACGCCCATGTCTCGAAGAGCACGTTAAGCTGTCTGTCCCGGTTGTCATGAACATATGGCAATCAATATTGGGAAGCCTGTGCTCTCAAATATACTGACAACTAGTGCAACCTTCGAATTCAGTTTGCCCTTAGGGTCGCGGAGGTCAGATGCCAGTCCCTGATTTTAGGTAAAATCGGTTGGAATAATAGCCGACCCCAATTAATCTTGGGAATAATAAGGGCTAGGAAGATTATTCAAATTTGAGATTTTACACACACATACCCAGGCTCGCACGGTATTAAGTCAGGTTTTTAACATCATACCCAGTCTGAGAAATATTTTTACGTAATTGTTGTAGCTTGCAAATTGGTTAGCTCCATCCGAATTAATATTAATTCCTCTTTATTTGCTGTATAGGAAGAAGAAGAAAAGCCCGAAGGTGACGCAGCACTGAACGCTCTCTTCCAGAAGATATACGGAGAAGGATCTGATGAAGTCAGGAAGGCGATGAACAAGAGCTTTGTGAGTTATCCGTGTTTTAAGAATACTTGTAACTGTAAGCAATGAAGTTTATTATTCACGACGGACCTGTTGGCCAGCCAGGAGCACTAATTACTAAATTAGTTTACCTGGCTGCGAAGCCAGAGGTAGTAGATTCGATTCTCAGCCAGAGCAAGTAATTGTCTGATGATAAGTACGATATCATTCTCCATGTGGTGACGGATTAAGAAAACGGAGTGCCACCATCCCTATTTATCCCATGGGTATTTATCCCAAGACTATATCTCTGCAAAGAGAAAGGAAAACTTGAAACAAACCGTATATAGTTTATTCGTTTAGATAGTGTCACTTTGATCGTGCCGCCCCGGCTCGTGCGGCGTCTTGTCAAAGCGCACCGTGTCGGCACCGACACGAATCAAAGGAGCCGCGTGCGGCGTACGCAGACAAGTAATGGTAGAAGAGTAAATTGTTCACCGAGGGAGGAAAGGGACCGATTACTAGCGAGGGAGCAGTTTGTTCCACAATACTCCCGAGGTAGGAATGGGACTTTCACCCGAGTGCTACACAGTGCTTTATACTACACCTGTGAGGAATATTTAAAGACTTGTATTGTAGTAAGTATTTAAATCAAAACGTAAGACACCATGTAAGACACAATTTAGCTTAGAATTTGGCCGATATTTCGCGCTTCTTTTGTTGTTTTTTTATTCTTCACAAAAGGATGTCAGTGGCACGGAGATTCCATATTTAAATTATATGAAAACTCCTTGGGCAGGCGCGCGCCATAGATAACACATGAGAAATGAAAATTCATACAACTTTAAACAAACTGCTAAAACACGTTAGAAATGGATTTTCATAAATTTTTTCCTCCCGCTTATTCAGGTCAAGGAAAAGACTAACGTTCTCTTTTCATTTTCAGGGAATAATGACTACTGTTCCGATCAGGTGTAGTATAAAATGACTTACTAGTGAGCGTACGCACGCGGCTCCTTTGATTCGTGTCGGCACCGCTTTGACAACAAGCCGCACGGGCCGGGGCGGTACGATCAAAGTGATCAAAGTATTGTCTGCATTAGCAATGAGTATGGTGACCACCACTCTTGGCTTCTTCGCATGCTTTCCATCAGGCAGACTAGTCACTTTGGCAAGCTCGTATAATTAAAAAACATGTATCAACTCGACAGGTGGAGTCCGGTGGCACGGTCCTGAGCACCAACTGGAACCAAGTTGGCAAAGACAAGGTGGAGATGAAGCCGCCAGATGGCGTTGAGTTCAAGAAATGGGAATAAGCCAGCACAAATACTAAAGCGTGGTTATAGCCAAGGGTATATTGTCTCAGAGGCCATTTGTCTGCCATTTCTGCCACGACTGCCTGTGTGGCGCAGTGGTAGCGTATGCGACTGCTGAGCTTGAGGTCTCGGGTTCGATTCCCGGGTCGGATCAAATGTTTGTATGATCTGCTAATATATTTGTTTCGGAGTTTGGGTGTTTTCTATGTATAATATGTATATATTTTTGTGTAGTGCTGGGGTCCGCTTTCCTACATAATCTTCTCCACTATTATTATATATCCAATTATCCACTATGTATTTACAAGAAAAAAAAAAGTATTTATATCAGTTGTCTAGTACCCATAACACAAGCTCTGCTTAGCTTTGTCTGTAAGATGTCCGAAATATTTATAAAAAAATATTGCATGGAATGTGTTATCTTTCAATAAATTTTAAATTTTAAAAAAAACTACGGCTAGCTTGATTCCCGTGTTTATTCAGAAATCTACTAGATGTCAAAGACTTATCCAAATCGGACTAGCTATTTCAGCACATGGGATTTTGGGATGTACTTTTTGCATTGCTGTGTTTGCATTTGCCTGTGTCAACCGCGCCATTATTACGTGTCTATTGACACTTCATTCGTCAAAATTGGTTCAGTAGTTTAGTCGCTACTGTGGAAAATATAAACATACACAGAGTGCCAAACCTACCCTTCCTATTGGCTTCGCCATAGTTGGGTAAAAGAAGAGCATATCACACTGTTTGTTCTTTGTTACGTGCAAACTAAATAGAGCTTTATTATTTACAAGTTAAGATAGCAATTTATTTGAGACAAATATTTTGCAATACTTTCAATAATGTAAAAGAGACTTTCGTACACTACTGTAAGGTACATTATTGCATGTTAAAAATAAAGCTGTTGGTGGACATTCAAAATTATACTTTAAACGCCTGTGCTGATGTTTGATATTTCTTTGTATAGCCTTTTAAAAGCTGTGTATATAAAGGGCTATTATTATAAGATAATTGGTAGCTATGAGACAAGCCCTTAGATATAACAATGCGTATTCTTAGGTATCATAATAATATAATATTATAGATAGATTTTATATGTTGTCTGTGGATTAGGGATGTTATGGATATGATATTTTGGATCTGGATATAGGAATAAAAATATATCAGTTTCGGATACGGATATGTAATTATTTCGGAATATCCGTTAGTTTCGGATAGTTTCGGTTACGGATATAAGTTTGAAGTAAAATATAAACAAATAAAATACAATTCCAGTCTTTCAAAATATTGTTTAAATTATTCGCTATAATTTCACCTGTATGACGAGCGCGAGCGGTGAAACAAAACCTGTCGAAATATTATGTCGTTTTATTTAGACTCCGCCCGAAACTTGTGAAATAAAAATAGATCCGTAAACGAATCGGTTACGGTATTTCGGATATCCGATAGTTTCGGTTACGGAGCTCCATAACATCTCTGCTGTGGATTATGTCCATTTACAGGACTGTGTGAGGAATGATGGAATATGTAAGAGATTAAATAAATATTGTCATTTACATCATATTTTTTATTTATTGTTACAACACCAAAAGATTTTTAAATGGGAACTCCCACACTAAGAATATCCCGTGTCGCATAAAACGTTTGAAACCGTCAAAGCAACAAGTATTTCCCTCCTCACAATTGCTGTATTGTTGTCCTGTTGTGACTTAATGTAAAAAATTAATCATATTGCATGTATTGATAATTGTGAGAAGAGAAATAAAGAAATAATTATTATTATTATACGAATACTAAGCAAGCTACGTAATACTGGTCGGAGATCTATGCAATTTTTACCTTTATCATCACTGCAGGATTGTTTTCAAGGGCCTTATCACACTAGCGGCTGTAGGGCGGGGCGTGGATGCACAGCGAGGACGTCGCGGTGGTAGCGGGGTTTTTGAAGGACAAGTCCGCTTAGTAATATTCAAAAATGATAGCAAAGGTGAATATAGGTATTCTTTAGAAGTAGATGCACCGGGGCCACTCCTGATTTTTTATTCCTATCTTTGACATAGATTAATCTTGTTGCGCGTCCGCAATGATTTCGCTGCGCATGCGCGGCGTGAAGTTGCGCGCCCGTAACGTATTCGTTGCGCGCCCGCTCCACTTTGAGGACGCTCGCAATCCGCTAGTATGATAAGGCCCTTAGGAAAAACGGTAATAATCTTATTTTGAATCAATGTTCTTTGGAATTAACTATACCTAACTCAGAACAAATTACGAAAATATCTCACATATCACTGCAATAGATAATTCTCTGTGCAATTAAAGAACAGGTAAGGTCGTTACCATGGAAATGCATTTACGCGAATGACGACCTAATTGTATTCGAATGTCTGTATGAAAGCTTTTGGTGGGTCATGAGTCGATACCGACAAATGTGAAATGGTCGCAAAGTACACCCAGACTCGGAACAAGAGTTTTCGGTACACAAGTAAAATTTTAACAAAAACAAAAACCGACTGTCTTAGATGCTATCATCAGATCTTAGTGTCCTTATCATGGTACCACCGTTGGGATATCTCCTTTCCATAAAAAAAATAATCATCAAAATCGGTTCATAAACGACGAAGTTACCCGCGAACACACATAAAATATATATATGTACGGTCGAATTAAGAAACCTCCTCCTTTTTTGAAGTCGGTTAATAAAGTATTTTGAAACGGAGCTTGCCCTGGTTCTTGGGAGGAGAGAGTCTTACCATAGGCGGTGGTAACCACTTACCATTAGGTTACCCGTCGTTCGATTACCCCCACAACATGAAAAGGGTAAGTTCTCAAAAGAGGAAAAGTGTTCCCGTCTAAAAATAAAACAGGTAATTTGTTATATCATTTATTGACTAAATACACCGATAAAGAAATGATTTCTAGTAATATTAGGATTATTCTTAAGTATACTAATACTGTAAATATATTTATTATTAAATATGTTGCATATTGACTTTATTTAAAACTTTCGCAATGGTGAAAATTTAATAAATATTAACAGTTGTTATTCATTGTCACATTAAAGTGATTTTAATGTGGGGTATTAAATTTCACTTTTGTATACTCCGAATAAAATGGAGATGAAGAGTCAATAAGATTTATTATGCAACACATTTAATTTTTATACATATAATCACTTTATAATGTATTACACTATTCAGATCTACACATATACTGATAAAAATGTGTGTCATGTCAAGGACAAAAGCAATTTTGAACTCATTACATACCGATAATTTAAGTTAATTTAATCTTCTTCAGTAATAAAATAATTAAGAAATAGGGAGAATGTCAACTTTTTTTATAAAAGAAACAGTATTCGTGAATAATTATATTTTAACTATATTATTATCTCAATTCATATTACAATATCAAACATTCATTCCATGTCAAGAATTGGCAGAAACTTTGATAAAATATGCCTCATTTTTTTAAGCATGGCAACCCTTGACTATCAACGTTTTCCCTACTCCCAATTAATAATAAAGCAGTAAATTAGGCCAGAATTATCTAATACCGGATTACAAATAACATGTATGTATATACGTAGAAATTAGAATATAAAATATATTTGCCGTATTAGCGGCAAGCAGGCGAGTGACGTTTTTATAACACTACCTTTTTGCATACAACCCTCGCGGGTACCAAACTAGCAGGGCACAAATGAGGTAGTTATATGTTGGCTATACGAAAACTTTGCCCCGCTACTCACCAGCCAGATCTGCAGTTCCGTGTTTGGGGTATAATAGGAGAGGTCTGTGACAGCTTGCCTCAAATACCTACTCAAAAAATGGTACCAGCTCTCGGACCATAGAATATAGCGTATCACAACCCTTATTTATCCCGTGGATGTAGTAAGAGCCGGCTAAGGGATCAAACTACGCAGGAAAATAGCACTGCAAAGATATAGAAACCCAGTGTGGTATAGAAGGCAGAACCTCCTTTCCTTTTTCTGGAGTGGATTGTTAAAGGCTATCATGATTGATGAGACCATGGTCTAAGAAAACAAGGTCCATACCGAGAGCTCCCAGAGGTGACGTCACTATCCAGTTACCCTCAGTTACCACGTGATACCAACACGACACGAAATTAACCAATCAGAACCAGCGAATAGCAACATAACACGAAAGAAACCAACCAGCAAACAGCGATGATGACGTCATGTCGTTCGTCGGAATGCCATACCTGGCGTAGTATATTGTTATACCATGGATGAGATGAACTGACGACCCGCAAGTTGTTGCCATATATCCGAGTTTACTATTTAAAAGAGACATAAATCCTACTCGAAGAGAAAGAAATAGTCTTATTACTTATGTAAATAATATTATCTGTTCTGTTATTGTTATTATTTAAAGGCTTTAAAGTCCTCCTCCCTTAAATAGGGGGTTGAATTAGTTATTTTTTTATTACTTATAAGTTTGTCACTCACCTTAGCTTGTCGCTAAGTTGTTATTGCTTCATTTCGCTCACTTTTTTATCAGTTTCCAACTATTTTAAGATTAAAGCAGCATTTGTGAATAGGTCTCAATGAAAATGGTCGGGGATGTTTAACGGGCTTGCTTAATCCTGAATCGCGCTATCAGTTTTCACTGTTTAATAAAATGCTATTAAAAGCTGGTAGAAACATTCATAGGCATTGATCTAAATACTATTATACCAAATTAAACCTTCTCCCCTCCTAATATAACTTCTTATAAGTTATATGCATTTTTAAAAGTTATAATAGACTAGTAAATGATAACTATTGAATGGCAGATCAAGTTATATTGGTTAATAAAATTAAACAATCAAAACTGAACCTAGTTTCAAAGTGGATGAAGTGATTTCAAAAAGGTCCCGTGTAATCC
Organism: Diaphora mendica; assembly: GCA_949125395.1. Classification (NCBI taxonomy): domain Eukaryota; kingdom Metazoa; phylum Arthropoda; class Insecta; order Lepidoptera; family Erebidae; genus Diaphora; species Diaphora mendica. The sequence continues at coordinate 37,140,395 of OX421312.1, forward strand.
ACAAACATTTTAATCAGGTAAAATTATTCTTGTAACAGCTAATTATACGTTGCTAGTTAATCTAAAACATGTATACGTTTAATAGTAGTACAAATGACGACGGTACTTTTAAACATTCAAAAATAACTATCGACTAAAAATATTTAGTAACAAAATTTCGTATAGGCGATTGCTCTAAAGAATTAATAAAACATCGACTATTTTCTTTGATAATTTTATTTCTAGTTATGCTTAAACTCTTATGTTTTAAAAATTAGATTTGAATTTTGTTTGAATATTTTTAACGACTAAGTCCGATGTTTTATAATACTTTAGAGTATTGTTTTCAGTATTATATGTATTCGTTCTAATTAATATCGAACTAAACAATTCGCTAAACTAATTTGTACTGAAGCTTGAAAATAAAAAAATACAAAATTAAACTCATAAAGCTATTTTTTACTTAGGTACATTAAATTTAAATCCCGTGTAATAAATAAATTTCTCGCGCTTTTTACTATTTTTTTATCAATTTTATTTTTTCATTTTTACTTATATTTAAATAGGTACTATAATTTTACAATAAAGTTATTACATTAAAAGTACTTCAAAAAGTTGCCTTCAAATTTCGACAGATGGCGTTGTGCGATTGTAATAAAAACTCGCAAGAAACTTTTTCTTAACTCGATACTAATCGTTTATATCTAACTTGATAAAATTGTCTGAAAATGAATTAAAATAACTATGAACTAACTAAATTTGAGTTATTTCATGATTTATATAATTTTTATGGGTGAATTACTGTAATCAATAGGTATCACATGTGTTTAAGTTTGCGTGATGGTTTAACAAACCTGGTTAACTAGACATATCTGTCGGCAAATATGTATAATGTTCTATATCTATCCGCATATTTTCGATTATTATTTTTTATACTAATTTAGCCAACTGCGCAGAAAAGCAGGTCACATGTTTTTGATCATTGAATAATTTTTCTAAATACCTACAGATATTTCCTTTAGTTATATTATTTCATTCGCTTTAAAAATGTTTTTTTATGAGTCTATTACTTTATTCGACATTTGGAGAACATTTGGTGTTACTTGTTTCTTATCTAATGTGAATGCTTATATCCATTCTCTTTTAAGAACATTCCCATAACCAAGACATTAGATTTCTAATGTAGGGTTGCGAAATAGAACCCCACGTAGTACAGTAAAGACCACCCCTAATAAAATTATTTAGCTTAGCTAGAGTGCTCAATAAGATGTCTAGTAATATAATATGACTCTTACTGCTAAGGTCCATGTGCGTTTGAAAAAACAAAAGATGCGCATCGATAAACTCCGCCCTCGGATCGGTAAGCCCCGCCCTCTAACCAATCAGCTTTCAAAAAAATCTAAGTTTATCTAAGTTTCCTATAAAAGCTTGGAAGCTCATTAAGCAGGGGGTGTAACGTAGTGATTCATATACTCTTTGGCAGGGGGCTCAAACTGTCACTATTTTTTTTACGCGAATGCACTACAGTATTTCTTTTTTCTACGTAAACACAATTACAAATGGCTTCATACGACATTATGTATATTAGAACTAGAAATAAATTATATAAATCACAACATCTATACACAAATACAGATATTAACAAAATCTTGTGCAATTCCTTGTGTTTGTCTCAAGCAATTAATTATAATTTAAATAATAAAAATATTATTATAATATGTGTAAGTGCTTCATTTAAACTGTTTCTACACTAAAACCGCACTTAACATATATCAAAAATATATTGTAATAGAAACCTTGCAATAATGTTTAGGGTCTCACAAGGTTCTATTGTAATAGAAACCTTGCAATAATGTTTAGGGTCTCACAAGGTTCTATTGTAATAGAATCCTTGCAATAATGTTTAGGGTCTCACAAGGTTCTATTGTAATAGAAACCTTGCAATAATGTTCAGGGTCTCAAGGTTCTATTGTAATAGAATCCTTGCAATAATGTTTAGGGTCTCACAAGGTTCTATTGGAATTGAATTCTTGCAAGAATGTTTCGGGTCTCACGAGGTTCTATTATAATAAAAACTTGCAAGAATGTTTAGGGTCTCACAAGGTTCTATTGTAATAGAATTCTTGCAAGAATGTTTAGGGTCTCACAAAGTTCTATTGTAATAGAAATCTTGCAAGAATTGTTTAGGGTCTCACAAGGTTCTATTGTAATATAAATCTTGCAAGAATTATTTAGGTTTAGGGTCTCAAAAGGTTCTATTGTAATAGAAATCTTGCAAGAATGTTTAGGGTCTCACAAGGTTTTATTGTGATAGAAACCTTTTAAGTGTTTAGGATCTCACGATCTCACCCACCCACCAGCATGGTGTGTCGAAGAGCTAAGATTTACATACTTCAACTCGACTCCCTTCCCATAACTGACTTATCTAAGGAAATTACTAATTAAAAAAAAAAGTTACACTGACTAACACACCTAAACCTTAATAAATAGCATTAATCCGTTTATTCTTATACTCTTAACAGTTTTAAAGGTAGATTTTTATCTTTAAATTTAGTTAGGACCAACTTTGAGGTCAGTACGTACTTACATATTTTTGAAGTCTGTTAAAAGGGTAATACAAGAAGGGAAAGATACAATATTACGTTTTGTATTGTATTTGTATAAACAAGTACAAAATAATGCATTTTACTGTAGTGTATTTTACGTTAAATAAAATACAACATTAATTATAAATATATAACTAAGTTCAAAACTTCTCTGAACTGTCAAAATATTAAAATTCCTCATTTCTTTATTGTAGTTTTTAGAGAACATAAAAAATACTTGAATTCAATCTAGCTCCAATTAAGAGCACATAAAAAAAAACAACCATAATACCTAAAATTAATACATGCATTTGATCTCATTCACCTTAATGTATTGCCTAAATGCTGGAGTGAGAAAGCAATAGTTTTGGCTGCTCTGAGACGTCATCTGTCAGATAGTACTACTAGTTTTAAAATAGAACATTTAGTTAAGCTTGCGTTTAGTTTAAGTCTTTTTCCTAGTTAATACGTTGCGTTTGATGGAAAGAAGAGATTTTAATTCTATTTTATATGAAATAGAGTTCATATTGGTATATTTGGAAAGTTACAAGAATGATCGTTATCTCTTTCACGCAACTGTTAGTACATTTGTTTGAAGTTATTTTGTTTACAGTTTGTATAGTGTCTAATAGTGTCTCTTTTAGCTGCTAAAGTACATATTAAGAGGTCCTATGATTTTAAAGGATCAGTTCCGACAGACGGAGTGACGTCGAAGAGACTAATTCTAGACTAAATTTCAACCTAAAGTTCTTCAGAATAAAACTGTATTTGATACAAAGAAATAAAACCGACCGTCGCTCGCTTCACTTTATTTCGTATGCAACGAAATACAGTTTTATTGTGAAGAAGTTTAGGTTAGGTTGAATTAGTCTTTGCCGCCACTATGCTTATAATAGTACCTATTACGGGTAATCTAGGTATTGCAGTACCTAATAGAGACACTGACGTTTTTTTTACATCTTTTTCATATAATCGATATGAAAATCGAACTTTTACCGATGACTTTAAACTCTTATAACAAATATGACAAAAGTAGGAGATTTCGTAAGAGAAAGAGGCGTCGATAACTCTTGCTTCTTCTTAAAATCTTTTTTATCTACAAACATGCCAGTATTAATGGGCAGAGTTTCTAGCATTAATCTTACTACAGATCTTTTGTCCTGCTTTAACCTATGTTCTAGAAACATCTAGCACGTCATTTTAAAAGCTATGGGGTACTGTTTTGGTGTCTTGTATTGCTTCTCGTACTAAATCTTTGCGTTATCTTGTTTTGTGATGTTTAAACCTGTGGATAGAACAATATTATATTATAGATTTAAAGTTGATGTAGCAAACAAGAGAACTTGGATGATGGATTATCAGTGTTTATTGTTTACTAGCGGACCCACGCAACCCCGTTTGCGTCTCCTATTGCCCGTATCGTGATAATTTTACCCCGTTTTTGAAACATTATTCATTGGTGCTCCGCTCCTGTCGGTCGAAGCGTGATGATATATACTGAAAGAAAATTTAAATACTTAAAAACGTGCTAGAAGTCGCTCAGTGTTTGAAATTCGATCATTTTTTTTCCTTTTCACACTTCTTCACCATACGCCTAATTATCGTAAAAAGGATACAAAGTGTTTGCTTCGCATATTAATACTATATAAATAGACATACTCTTACCACATTATTAGACGTCTTCTTCCAATTCCTCTAGCTAGGTGTCTTGTCCACTACAATACAACGTCGGCTGCCGGTGTACACCTAAAACAAGTCAACAATTTTTTCACTACTAATGAGGGTAGTTGTGATTCTGAGCAAGGTGCATAAGAAAACTTTCATCATTTTTTTGTGCCTGATAAAAAGCATGAGCAGAATTCGAAAGTAGTGGTCACCATACTCATTGCCAATTTATTAATATTTTTTACCAATTTATGATAGTTTTGACTCGAATTATAATTATCGCTTTTTTTATTTGTGGTAGAATGTCTTTTGAATTTTGAGAAGATTGTCTGGACTTTAAAAGAGACGATGATCCCTGTGTTTGTTTCCTTTTTCCTTTCTTCTCTGGGCTGGTCCAGTTAGGAAAGGCCGAACTCATCTGCTCAAAAAAGCTTTAACTTGCAAAAGTGTATTTGTTGTCTAATTACAGAATAAATGATTTCATTGTTCGTACAGACAATGCTACAATACAACATGGTGACCCACACTGTGGCGGCCTAGTGAGATGCTTCTGCATCATTGGACCTCCGGTCTCGCACTTACTGACGAAAGGCAATTCCCGCGTTAGGAATCTTCTTTGTCGCAGGGGACTTTACAAACATACATGAAACGGATACAAAGAGCACTCCGACTTTTTTTATGGTATAGTGGGTAAACGAGCAAAAGTATCGCCTGATGGTAAGCGATTACCGCCGCCCATGGACACCCGCAACACCAGAGGCGCCACAAGTGCGTTGCCGGCCTTTGGAGGGCGGGGAGGGGGATGGGCTTCCGGTATCCTCACTCACTCTGTGAAACCCAGCGCAAGTACTGTTTCACACCGGTTTTCTGTGAGGCCGTGGTATCACGCCGGTCGAGCCGGTTCATGCATGCCGTAGCGTGGCTCTCCCACGGTGGACTCAGACAAAAATTGAAGATTACACAAGTGCTGTCGCGTGTGAGAATCGAACTTACAACACTCAGCGCAATAAGAAATGGCGAGAAGACCGCTTAAACCTCTAGGCCATTCGTGAGGTCGCCTGTGGATTAGTAAAAGGTCATCTATGTCATCAAAGACCGAGGTCACTGATGAGGGTCAATGAATGAAAGCTTTTTACCAGGGTATCGGTGTGCATCACAAGTATCCGGGTGGTCAGGGTCCGGGGGCGGCGCCCTAGTCAAGGCCTCATCTCCGCCAGGCAGGCAGGTCTCCACCATTGCTTCTAGGCAGTTCACGAAGAGCTCGCTGCTTTCAGCTGTACATTGGTTCTGAAATACGAATTCATGACTATCAAAGTAACCTACTTTAAAATTAAATTGAAATATCACATCGCCTACTGGTAGCCTTCCCAAAAGACTGGCAGCATTGCCTTGCATTGAAGGGCAATACTAATTCCCCGTGCGAGAAAAGGCCGGCCTTCTGGTCACGAGAAGCGTTGAAATATCTAATACATTCCCCACTATTATATTTCTAACTTCTCCATTTTTTTATCAACTTAAAAAAAGAGGTTCTCAATTCGACTGTATTTTCGTTGAGGGTTCCGAGACCAGGATTAGTCCCGTTAAACATGAAATAGGTAAACAATTATATTATTCATACCCTTTTTTGAGTTTTTACAAATTCACAAAAGTAAATAAAATCAAACTATATTCGATGAGACCTCTTTTATCTCAAACCTGGAAACTTCATCAGGGTATACTGGGCCGCAGGCATTCATTTAGACTTTTGGAGTCTCGACCGGAGTGATACCACGGTATCACAAACAACCGGTGTGAAATAGAGTGAGTGAGGACACCGGAGGCCCAAACCACAACCAATCCCCCCATCTCCCTCCCATCCCCCAAAGGCCGGCAACGGGCGGCGGTAATCGCTTACCACCGCCCATGGACAACCAGCAACACCAGAGGCGTCACAAGTGCGTTGTTTGTGAGGCCGTGGTATCACTCCGGTCGAGACTCTAAAAGTCTAAATGAATGCCTTCGGCCGTATTCTGACACACCGTTCCACAGTATACCCTGATAGAGTTTCCAGGTTTGAAATAAAAGAGGTCTCATCGAATATAGTTTGATTTTATTTACTTTTGTGAATTTGTAAAACGGGACAAACGAGCACACGTATCGACGTTTGCTCGTTTGCCCCGTATTCCATAAAAAAATAACAAGTTATTTTTCGCATCTGTCTGCAAAATTCGACAAGACGGGGAGGTCTCAACAAGTCTAATTTCTCTAACGACTTCTGATCATGTTATTTTAGTTGTTTTACTTTACATCAAGCCGAATGACAAGCTTACCTTAGTAAAAGGTCCCGCGAATCGCCACAGTCCACCGAACCCGCAACTTTGCATATAATGCAACTGTTGCTGACTTGCGTCTTCGCTTGCTATCATGTTCTGAATAAAAAACAAGGAAAGGTTTAAAAACTATAACCCGACTACGTATTCTTTACGATAATACAAATTAAATAGTCTATGTCACCCGAGCCATTATTAGGAATCTATTGATACCTCATTCACAGAAATTGGTTCAGTAGTTTAGGCGCTACGGTGGAACACTATGTATGACACTTTTAAGTGTATTGTGACGTACCTGTATGATGCTCTGTACTGCGCTTAATATTACTTGATCGTGGCAATGCAGCAGTACATGGTTTATCTTCATGTCAAGTAGACTGTGTCTGTAATATAAATAATTAACTTATCAATTCCATTCATAACCTTACTACTACATTGGTTTAGATGGATGTTTGTAACTCAATAACGCAACAACGGCTGAACATATTTGGGTGAAATTGGGCATTGAGTTTGATTTATATTCAAATTTGAAATCATTTAATCAATTAAGACACTAAGTGACATTTATGAACATTAAGTTGAAGCTACAGTTAAAAATCATAGATCGACACAAACAGACGCCACAGCATGTGCAGTATTGTCAAGGTAAATTAGGTGAAAACGCCCAAACTCCGAAACAAATATTTGCAGATCATATAAACACTTGGTCCGACCCGGGAATCGAAACCGAGACCTATAGCACAGCAGTCGCTTAAACTAACACTGCGCCACCGAGGCGAGGAGACATTTATATTCATAGGTATATTAGAAGATCAATATTTAAGAAAGCATTGAATACTTACATAACTGGAAATACTTTAGGGAACACGACTGAACCTTCCGCTAAATATTGGTACAATATTCTTATTTCGTCCTCATCTGAAATTAAATTTTCGTTATAACGTTTTGCAATAAATAGTTATCCTTAATAAAGTGTTTCTATTTTCGTAGTTATTTATAACCATTATTAAAAAAGAATAAACGTTATAACGAACGTTTTAATAAATGAATTAACGGTTTTAAGTTATAAGAACAAAAAGACGGCATTACAGTCGGTATTATTAAATAATTTTCATATAATACAAATGAAAACGTACGACCAAATTATACTATATAACCTAATCTAATCTCACTTACATCGAATATTTAATCAAATGACGTCACAATTAATTACAGTACTTTAATAACGATACTAGTAAAACCTAATATCTGTAACGTAAATAACGTTTACACAATGACTATATCAGTTACAACCGGTTATATTTGATACATACCTGTAGTGTATTTCACCAGAGTAGCGAGTACAGTCAGCACTAGAGCCTGAGTAGTAAAGTCCGATAACACGGACGGATCTAGCAGACTGTTGCTCTCTGGACTAGATGTGTCTTTATCTGTTGATGCTTGCTGTATGAGAAAAATATTTTTGTAAGCGGAGTTAAACTATTTTGTAAAGAATAACTATTCACGGGTAACCGTTTAGTGAAAGTTAAGTTTTACTAATGTCTTGAGGGTCTGGCGTAAGTTTATCCCACTTCTACTCAGTCACGATCACCGCGTTCAGCGTTGTGATTGTTTTAACCAACAATAAGTGACGCTGAAGTCATAGTGATAAACTGTTTAAGTCAGAAAAAGCACTTAACGACTATTTACATATATCATGAGCGTTTACCAAGTGGTAAGAAGATTATCACGATAAAGAAGTGAAAAGTGTTCGGAGAAAAATAGTAAGAGATCATTTTTACATTGTTTACAAGTAAATCAAGTATACCATACTAAACTGTTGTAGTACTAAATGGTCTTCGTACAAGGGTAATAGAAACTTCTATTGTTCAGTAGTTGACATCAATTGACCTACCAGAAAATAATCCTGATGTATCTTCGTTATTTAACACGCAATCGATGTTCATTTTTCAGCATTGTTTAGCTTTGTTTTAAGTTGTCGTTTCCTATGCAATGCTATTGTCCTATAGAGTTTGTTCCCTCAGTCAGCTCTTACAACAGCCATTGGATGAATAGTGATAGTGACACTTCATATTCTTCACCACATGGACAATTAATTCTTAATAAATACCTCATACCTTTGTTGCAGCTTCAGGGTAGTCGCTTTCACCAGATTTAGTAGAAGAAGGTCTTCCATCAGTGTCGTCTATGCTGCCTGGAGATCCACGACCATCGTCTTCCACCATCTAACACGGTTAAAAACAACATAAGTGTAAATCACCTCCAAGCAACCCTTTGCCAGTTTTGCAGCTTGACAGACGCGAGTATATCGTCAGCCTTGAGTGCTGCCGCCAGAATTAAAAATTGGATAGTTCCCAGGCGAACTAACTCACTCAGTGAAACGCTATTAAACAATTGCTATCTCAAATCAAGCCTTGAATTTTATTGGCTATGCTGATTCGCCCAACTATTATTTCTGACGGTCGCCTGCCAACATACACTTTTTATAGAGATAACTTCGTAGGCACCAACAAGATTTTAACGCTTCTGTCAGTCAGAATTGATTTACATATTTTAGAATATTTACACTCAATTATAAAAAAAATATGTTACTTACATCAAACCCGCTATCTGTATCGCCTCCCTGTTCGTTCCTAGCTGCCTCTCCTGTAGCACCGTGTTGCATGCTATGAGCTCTGCCTTCGCTGTCCTGTTTAAATAGCATGGTCTTAGAGTGGGAATGAGACAGGTGGAAAACATTAAGTGGTCTTGAAATTAAAATTTTCAGACTTCAAAAGTTTGATAGTAAAGCATCGATTATCCGAACAATTTAGAAATATGAGGTCACGGGAAACCGTTTTTATTTTGGATAAACGAAGTGTATTGTTTCGGCTTTACATATTATTGGACAGGTGACTATCAAACGTTTAGAGACAAATATGATTTATGGTCAAGTTGGTGGCAGATTTGTCTCTCCATTAATTAATCTTTACCTTTCATATAAAGGACAACACATTTACGTTTAGGCATTTAGTTAATCGACTAAGGACTACTTTAAAGTGACATACAGCCAACTAGTCGAGACAAGAGTGCGCGGGAGATAACCGCTGGCGAGTCAGGCGAGCGAAGCGTTCGGATAAGCGGTTGTTCGGTTGATCAACGTTCGGATACTCTACGCTTTACTGTTTACCGTATTACGTAGAAAATTATTATCATTTCATTTATTTAGCACTCTTGTTCCAACTTAATAATGGAATAGAATCAGTTACTCTGTTTACATGATTCTTAGGAATCTTTTTTTTAGTATAATTTAATTATTATAATAATTGCAAGACCACACACAACGACAGATATTTTGGAATAGGGGACGACATAATAAAAAATCTTGTAGCGAGGGGGGAACTTTAAAGCAACTATATTGTCTGGAATGCTATGTTGCTAATATTGATTTAATTTCAAAATCATCTATAGCTAAAAGCACTTGTGTAGTGAAATTTAATCTTGTAATAAAGTGTTCGTGACAATAACATTTTAAGTGATTTCAGATTTTTTCATATATATTTAGTGCTGATATAATTGTGCACTGTGTATAATAGGGCACTGATTTGTGCTGTTAAAGTGCATATTATGTGTTTTACATCTATGATACACAGCGATCGTGAAATTGCATAAACTGTGTCTGTAAATAATTTTATTGGCTAGATAATAACATTGATAACAAAAGGTGGACATTCGTTTAAACCAGATATTTACAGGCTGTTCAACCGATTTAACATATGGTCATGATGTAAGTAAACGAGCAAATGTGTCACCTAAAGTAAGTGACGTCGCTTATGGATACTTAAGTGTATGTTGCCAACCTTAGTGTGCCCCACACTCTCAGAGATAGAGGGAAAGGAGGGGGAAGGTTGGTCTTCGGTAACTTCACTTTCTGAGTGTAAAGTAACATAAGATTTGCTTAACACCACTTTCCTATGAAGCCATGGTACACCATGGAGGTATACCTCTAGATAGTCAAATATAGGTCATACCCACGAGGGGTATTAATCGCCGATCTTAAGAGTATGAACGTGCGTGAGTACGTACGTATCGTACGCATACTTCGATTAACAGAAGATATTGTACTTATCTTCTACATAAGGAATTCATGGAAAGAAAAAGATGTCATGTATGCTTATGGTTGTATTTAAAGTCTGGAGTAGTAATGTGACTTCAACATTCATGATGCAGCTAAGAAGTTTGTGAACGCCGGAATTAAAAATCCCGTATATTGTTATGAAGGTGTCGTTTTGTTTGCACGAAAGGTTGAAGAACCATTTCTGTTGTGATTGAAGTAACTGTTCAGTTTATTTTCAGGGTTTAAACATGCAGGTAACTCTGTAATGATGGACATCAATTCGAATCAAAGAAGCTATTAAAAACGCATATTAAAAACACTTTCATTTATAAATTTTTCAGTACACACTATTTCTGACGTTGTATTAAATGACGTTTCAATAACATGCCATAAGAATAAAGTTACAACGGTAAACAAACAGTTATAAAGAACTACACTAGGCGCATTTATATTTACCCTAGGCACGCCAATTGTGTCCTTCGAAGTGGGAACAGAGAATGATCTCTGGGTTTTGAAAAGCATTCTTGCTGACGTCTATTTAGTTAAAGCAGTGCATAAGCATATTGTAACGAATAATTTACACAAAATATCAGTTACACAAATGTTATTTTAGATTATAAAATGCGTTGAACATTTTGTGAAAATTATAATTATCGTTTTAAGAAATAAAAGTTTCGCATTGTGTCAGTTATAATCAGTTATTGGAAAATAACGATTGATGTAGTTTTTGACATTAGTTTTTTTAACAAAAACAACACGAAACGAGCGTACAACGCACAGTAGTCAGTCCATACGATACGATACATGAACGGATCCGAACAGTAGCGTGTAAAAGACAACAGTGATTCAGATGTAAGTGGATGAGTACTGGAAGTAAAGATTGTATTAGTTTGTTGGCGGATTGAAGAATTAAATTTAGCTACTTTTTACGAACTATAAAATGCATTATACATAAATATAATGTATAATGCATTATACATTATATAATATTATATTGATATGTTGAATAATTATATTATATAATATTGATATATTGATATTGATACATTTAATAAATAGTGTAATAAAATTTCACACTGAAATATGTCTTGTGAATGAAATTTGTCTATGATTAGAATTTTTCTTTTGCAAATCGAGTAATTCTCCAATCCGCCATTAGAGAAAGATGTCAAAGAAAACACAAGAGTAATGTCTAACTAATAACGTCACTAGATGTCATTGACAATGACTGCATGATTAGACGCTAGATTACTGTGTGCTAAATGATAAACGTATTCTAAAGGCTTACTCATTTTTATTATACTTTTATAATTAAAAAACACAATAACGAAGTTATAAACCGCTATAATAAATGTTATTTAACCTTAAAATAATAAATGTGTAAAATAAAACACTTCAATAGTTTTACAATAACATGCGACTCAAAAACCAAAAGCCTTTAAAATATATTTCCAATGCACACGTGACATTATTTCACCTTAATCACAAATGTAACTTTAAACACAAAAGCTTCTCATTCTATCAAATCAAATGCTAAGAAGCCCGTCATCTGTTTGGGAAAGAAAATCTGAAAATATCTTGTTTTTTTATGATATGGTGCGCAAACGAGTACAAGAATCACTTGATAAAAAGCGACTACCGTCGCCCATGGTTAGTCGATAACCGAAGAGTCAATAAGACTTATAAGACAAAAGGTTTTTATTGAATTTATTTATTTATAATTATAATTAATGAATATTTCGGACATCTAACACACAACGCCATCTAGTCCCAAGCTAAGCAGAGCTTGTGTTATGGTTACTCGACAACTGATACAAATACATATATACTTTTTTTTTAAATACATACATATTATACATAGAAAACACCCAAACTCCGAAACAAATATTTGTAGATCATACAAACATTTGGTCCGACGCGGGAATCGAACCAAAGACCTCATGATCAACAGTCGCACACGCCAAATGCGAGACCAACGATGCAGTCGAAGTTATTCATGCCAAAGTGATCTCCGCCTGATGGAAAGCATGAGCAAAGTCCAAGAGTAGTGGTCACCATACTTGCTCGTGCACACAATGCAACAATACAGCATGGTGGTACAGCACGAATACTGTCACTTTAGGTTGTGAGTTCTTTACAGATAAGTTTGAAATGTTACAGTTGTTTGACGTACTATTCTATTCTTCTTATTGATATAATTAAAGGTGATGTTATTCAAACTAATATTAGGAATTTGAAGATTGTTTGTTTAAAAGTGTCACCAAGGGTAAGCTGTATAAACTTAAATTCTTGAAGAAATAAATAGGCTGTTGGAGACAAAATTAATACTTTTTAAAGTTTTTGTATTACTAAGCAATATTAGTCACTCATCACACAACCCAGATAAACTTTATCTATTATTCTAGATTTTTAAAGTACAAAAAAATATAAATTATTATTTTTCGATTAATAACGATATATATAAACCGTTTCACTTTGGAACGTTACAGGTTGCATCGATATACCGTTATACCGTTATTTTGAGCTACCGTAACATATTACGGTAGCTCAAAATAACGGTATTTAACTCCGCTTTGTGGTTTCCACTTGCAACAGTTTTAGATGATGATTTTAAATCATCATCTAAAACCATTGATTTCATAATAAGAAGATGAGTCTTCAAACGTTACTGTTTTTTTAAATAAGTAACTTTATTACCCATATTTATAAACGTTATTTAACTGCAAGTAACGCTTTCTGTCATAGTTTCAACTTTAAAACCTGTAAGTTTATGATCGTCTTTCTATAACCGATTTGTGCATCCAAAGGTTGGCTGTGAGAAATTACTTTTTAGCGATAAGGCCGCGACTCGCGACATTTGTACAATAATATTCAAAACTGTATAGATTGGTGTACAATATAGTTTATTCTATCTTAAATTTTATTTTAACACGAATAGAGTTTTGTTTTACGCTGATAACAATTACAATGTTCTGTAACAGAGTTGGAAGCTAATAAAGCACTATTTAGACTCAATCTAAACACGCTAGTACTACTTTTCAGAAGATGGCTTAAATTATTGAGATGACCATTTTTTTTAAATAATCTCATATTGTGTATTTAAAACTTTCAGATCAATTCGAATTCAGATATTCACGCGAAAAATTATATGTTCAGAGCAGGAATCGAACATATTCTTGCATACCTTTTGACCACCGGCCGTGGTCACAGACTGACTCAGCCTCATTTTAGTCAGCCTGTGACCACGGCCCGTTGAATTAAGTGGTGGTCTCTCGTGGTCACGATAACTATGTTAAAGTGCAATTCAAATCAATTTGAATTAAAATATCGAATCATACAAATACCACTAGGGATTCGATTTTATTGATAATATGGTTTCTTAGTATTAATTCTTTCCCAAAACAGACGTACAATATAATGAAATTATAAATGATTCCTGTGCCTGCCATTCCTTGTCTAAACACCGACAAACCTTCACAATAATATTATATAATATAGAATTTATTGCACCACTTCTTCAGCGAAAAAAAATAATGTCGTAATTTGAAATTCATGGCTAAAAAGTACGCCTTATTATACGTGTACTGCTGATAAACACATATTTAGAGATCCGTATCAAAAGGATAAAACGGGACCGGGATTATTTTTGCCATTTTTTGCTAGATATTAATTGAAATGTACAGATAATGATACGAAACCTTTCCTGTGCGAGTCCGATTCGCACCTGGCCGATTTTTATAATTTTAAATACAGAACAAATTATCATACCCATAACACAATTATTTTTCCTAGGTGAAAATTGAACCTAAATCCTCTGGTTTGGCAGTCAGGGTTCCTATCCATTAGACTGTCCGGCCAATCATGATAAAAGTTTTAATAACAAATTAAATATATATATAAATATAATATATTTATTATAAAACTTCAACAAAACAATAATAGTTCTTAAATATTTCCTATAGACTTTTAGACAGTCAGTCACCAAGCTCTAAAGCTCTGTTCTTTAGTGCAGGTGCAATAAACTCTATATTCAAGTATTAGTCATTAGTAAATTAAATATGAATAAATATTACACAATTAGTCATGATATTACCTGATGTGAAATGCTGACTAAATGGGGGCTGTGACCACCACTGCTGGACTGCATCGTAGGGGATTTACCTGGTAAGATTATATCATGATAACTACAAAAGTTTAACTGAAGTGTGATGTATCGTGATAGAGTGTGATGTAATGTGATGATCATCAAATTTCGAGCTGTTATGAGATTATGAAAAGTCAATTCGCATTAAGAAAACATTTTTTATTGTACTACTATTGTTTAGTCTTTTTACCTATTATAGTTGTTCTAATATTTGATGTTTCTCTTGTTCATTATATAAATGTAATATATTCGGAAGGGGCGTTAATAGCTTCAACACAGTTTTTACAACTGCAGCTATTACTTATCATTGTATCTTATAATTTAGTAATTAACAATAATTGTATGAAAAAACTTTAGTTTTGTTATTACTATTTTTGTTTTTTTATCTGATATCTGCTTTTAGGTAGCATAAATTTATTTATTGGTGCTTTATGCTTTGTACAATATAATAATATTTGACACATAACGTCATCTAGCCTCAAACTAAGCAGAGCTTGTACTATTATAAAGATTGGCTGATATAATACTTAGATATTCTTTTGTAAATACATACATATTATACATAGGAAACACCTAAACTCCGGAACAAATATTTTAAGATCAAACAAACATTTGTTTCGACCCGGGAATCGAATGTGAGATCACATACGCTGCCACTAAGCCACCGAGAAAGTCAGGCAGCACAGTAAATGTAGCTTTAAAACTATTAAAATAAGCAGCTGTTGCCCGCGGCTCCACCCCCGTGTATGTTGGTTATCGCGGTAAATAGTAGCCTATGTGTTATTCTGATGTATAAGCTTATTACTGTCAAGTTTCATCCAAATCCGTTCAGTTTTTGCGTGAAAGAGTAACAAACATCCATCCATCCATATTTACAAACTTTCGAGTTTATAATATTAGTAGGATATAAAGAAAATATTGTAAAAATCTCTATTTTTAAAAGAGTAACTTATAAAGTTTACTATCGTTTTTAACCGACTTCAAAAAAGGAAGAGGATATCAATTCTACTGTTTTTCTAATGTTTGTTACTTCAGATCTTTGGGCTGGGTGAACCGATTTTGATGATTCTTTTTTTAATTGAAAGTTGGTGCTTCCCGTCAATTTAGTCCAGTTCTTGATGTCGGTTTTCTTTTTGTTAAAAATTGTGATTATTCTTTAAAGGAATGACAGTTTGGTACCGAGCAACTAGAATCAGTAATATAACGTGACTGAAAAATTCAAATAAAAGCTTTTCAATTTTTAGTGATCACTCACCACCATGAGCAGATGATATGGCGGCTTGGTCCAGCACATCCCAGGATTTCTGACGACGGCTGTGACAAGACGCGTGGCCTGGAGGCTGGATGAGTATCGACGACTGGGAAAATAAGATGGAGTTTGAAAATAAGATGATGAAACTAACAATGTATGTTGTTTTATCTATACTAATATGTATATGGTTGTACTTTTAAAATTAACAGCTTTTCACTAATAACATGTGGAAGTATATTAAATATATACTGTACTAATAATATTCTAAAAACAAAAAACTAATTTTTGTCTGTCTGTTTGTTCTCGCTAACGGCTGAACCGATTTCGATGCGATTCATTGGCAGATTTCTAATGATAGAAAGAGTAGTTTAGGCTACTTTTAGACTATCTCCGCCCCGCAGCGTCACCTACGATTGTTACTTCGAGTTGTACTACGAATAACATCGCGGGGCGCAACTAGTTAGTGAATAATTTACCTGATGATGTTCAGCAGTAGGGCAATAATGGTCGCAGTTATCAGGTAACCACTTCGGCAAGGAATGCTTCACGTGACAACGTGATCGAACTTCTTCACTCACGCACACTAAAGCTGCAAAAGCAATTAATATCCATACTTTTAGATGCATAGAAGCCTTTTGATTGCATTGATCATAACCTGATTGATACAGTAGAATCCGTTATACTTTCATTATTATTCAAAAGTAATAATTATTTTCTACATTATTATGTAAAAGATACACGGTAAATAATTTTGCTAGGGTGTTATGAGATTTTAAGGTTGCAATATCAATTTATCATAAAGGAGTGCCACAAGGACTTATATTAGGACCATTATATTTCTTTTACTATTATAACATTTAATTAAGGACAAAATACACCCAATTATACATAAAATATTCGTTTTTAGGAATGGGTTTCATACAGCGAAATTCGTTAAAATAAAAATCAATATCGCAGCGTCATGTAGTGGAGATAAACCAAACATAGTAATTTCGTATTCTGCACCGCGCTATTGAAGTCTTTGTGATAATTTACCAATGATTCCGTTATTTTTTATAGGGGGTAGAGTGGGTATCAAGGAGTGTTTTGATATACATTTAAGTTATATTTTTACAAATGAATAAAATAAAAGTGTCTATTTGTAGGTACTTTCAAACTAATCGCTTTTCATTAAATGCATAATTATTGGTATATACTGCAGGTGAATCAAAAACTCAATTTTTTTATTGCTTATCTTTATGTATGTCCGTTCGTCTGTCTGTTTATTACGGCTAATCTGTGGAATAATTGTACCGAATATAACGGGACTTACACTGTCAGATAGCTGACAGTATAAGGAAGAACTTAGGCTTTTATTTTACACTAGTTTCGCCCCGCGGTGTTACCCGGGGTTGTTGTTATAAAGGTAAAACTAAAACCGCGGGTAACACCGCGGGCTGCAACTAGTTTATAATATAATACAATACCAGTGAGGTATGCCACAGTGTCAGGGGTGACATGGAACTTGTCTCTGTGTGTAGAACTTGAGGCGGCTAATGACAGCAGTTTGATAAGGACTCTGCAGGTCCTGGAGACTGTCGCCGCAGCAGGGTGACGGTAGCCTTTGATGAAGTGGCCCACTAGGGCAAAGTGGAAGTTGGACCGGAAACTGCGAATAAAAAAAAATACGATTAAACTGGAGTTCGATCTAAGCTACATACAGGCATATGTATACAGGTAAAACTAAAGGTTTTTTTGCACATTTTTTACCCTTTAGGGAAACGGGAACTTTTGTTTATAAGTGACATTTAGGCGAGTTTTTTAGTTTTCTTAAACTATATCCATTATCATGGAGAACTGAAGAACTATGATTGAATTAGTGTTGTTCACAAGAAAAGTTTAGGAAACTACTCGTAATTAAACCCGACCCGACACAAATTGTAGTTCTACGTCTGGGTGTTCTTTCTATTTCGTTTATATACGGGAGATCTTTTAAAAAATAATGAAAGTGATCACCGGAGTTCAAAACCCTTTTCAAACCGCTCAAAGGGCTCTATTGACTCTAAAATTACGGCATACATGGGCGACGGTAGCTCTTTATCGTTTGACCACCCTCAGGAGAAACTCTGGTGGTAAGGTGAGCGGATATAAATATGCGAGTCAATAGTTACCTCAATCCGACCGCATGGTCTAACTGCTTGAAGTGCCACTCCAGCGGTTCCCGGGTCTCCATCATTACTTGCTCCAACGTCTAAAACAACAAGAATATTAGTCAAATTATTCACTTTTTATCACCTGTCAAAAAGATAACTTTGTATGGAGAATGTACCGAATACAAACTTGTGACGTCACTGTTTTAGACTACTCAATTGAGCAAATTAAATATTTATTTGATTAAAATTTGTATTAGAAATGAAAAGGTGTAATAATTATATACTTCGAAATGTATTGCGATATTCGTTTAAATGAAGGAGACAGTAATCGAATCTATTGGCAAAGTGTAGATGTTAAATACGTTTCCTGCCTTCCTATCTCTAAGTATAAGTAGGTGAGCTAACCTTGTGCTGGAAATGTCCCTAAGTCTAACCTTGTGCTGGAAATGTCCCTAAGACTAACCTTGTGCTGGAAATGTCCCTGTGACTCCAACGTGTGGAGGTTCTGCTCCATGAAAGCTAATCCAGCAGCGTACAGGGTGGGTTCGTCCAATTGCAGCACTGACAACGCTACCCAGAACAGGGCCTTGTGGATTGGAGAAGCCTGGACCAATAAAATGTAGTTTATTCTTCCATTTTTCAAAAGCCGAACGAACTCTCAACTCCGTCTTTCATATTAATAAATATTTTCGGACACAACACCATCTAGTCCCAAGCTAAGCAGAGCTTGTATTATGGGTACTAAATTACTTATACATATACATAGAAAACACCCAAACTCCGAAACAAATACTTGTAGAACATACAAATATTTGGTCCGACCCGGGAATCGAACCCGTGACCTCATAGGCTCTTGATGTGATGATAATAATATGATAAATATCTTTACATAGTATAAAGGTGGTACATGGTTGCCTGTAAGATATTGCTTTGGAGTGATAAGGCCGCCACTTGTAATTACATAAGCTAGTGTACACTAAAGATATTTATTATTATTAAAAGGAAGTACCTTGCGATGTCCGTTCGCTTAGATCTTTTAAACTACTCAACGGATTTTAATAACAGAGTAATTCAAGAGGAAGGTTTATTTGTATAACTACCTACGGGTAACACCGCGGGGCGCAGCTAGTTGTGTATATAAGTACTTACCGGGTACAGTAGCGGCTGCAGTCTCGTCAAGGACATGATAAGAGCCTCGAGAAGAGCCAAATCGTTGAATGACTCCAAAGCTTTTACTAATATTCTCAGCAGCTGTTTCATGTCATCGTCCGTTATATTTTTACCTATAATAACATAATAGTTATTTATAACAATAAGTACTGGTGGAAAATTTCCCTACAACATAACACTGCAACAGAAGGGTTGGTCCTTCGAGCCATCGTCATTTCGAGAGGGCTTAGACTTTCTGTAATTTTTTTAGTTTTAGCTGCGAAAATGACTCTACTCAGCCTGATAGAAAGCATTAGTAGAATCCAAGAGTGGGGGTCACTTCAAAACATCTCAAGCAAATTCGATTCAAGTGCATCCCCAGGTAATTGGAAATTTCTCTGGCGGATCAATTTTAGCGGACCACAGGGTAGGATTGGTAACCTGTGGTCAACACTCGTGGCTATACCGGCGAGGGTATGAATAGATCACTCAAAATGTTGTGCCATGTGGTGATTAAATACATATCACTTAGTGCAGTAGAAACGTGTGAGGTGATCTAATAATATTAAGCTAACAACTTACTGATACACCCGAAGACTATCAGTGCTCGCGGTTGCAGCGCCGGGTTGAAGCAGAAAGCGAAACTCTTTGCCAATGAAGTCCTGACAAAACAATTTTTTATCATTTAAACATCTATAGTGTAAAACAGATTAAATAATATTTTTATACTGTTTTCATAAAAAACAATTATTTTTAGGGACGATTTCTGGTTGATATATATACCTTTTGTTTTTTTTTAAGTATCAATTGTATATTTTGAAATATAAGAAAATAAATAAACGTGCTTTGTATATTCTTGGGGTTTATCGAACTTAAGTAAGAAAAAATGTAAACAGGTACGTTCTTACCAAGTGGGCAACCAATCACAATCCGGTATATCCCTCATGCAAGCCTCCATGATCTCCAGCAGCGCATCAGCGATGATCTCGAGCGACTGCAGCGGCAGGCGCTCGCGGTCCGACGTGGACGTGCTCGCGCAGGCGGGGGGGTTCGCCAGCGCCCCCGAACCGCCCGCCACTCCCCCCACGCTCGTGCTCACGTGCAGGCTGTCGCTGCACGTGGACATGTGCTCCGAGTAACGCACGTAACTGGACAAGATAATAATGTAAGTCATCGCCATCTAGCGGCGATAACCCAAATTATGTAGTAACCACTGATCCCGCATCGCGAAATGAAAGTTTCAGTGCTGAGAAGAAACAGTACTTAACCGGCGATTCTCCCACATACTTAAGTAGTACTCTCACAATTTAGGTATAACGCAACTAAGCCTCAGGACATATGAATTCCATAATAAAACACCTACAGGTTATAGACGAACATAAAATTCTAGCTAAATCAGTTTTTATTTGATTTCTGGACTGTACCATAATGTATTATGTGACATTAAAAAAATAAAACTCAAAGGACTTATAATTTCATTCCAGTCAACCGATTAGTCTTCTAACTAAAAATAAAACAAACATTACAAAACTCACCAATCATTAGAATGTCGGTTGTAAGAACTCCTGAACGCCGTCACCGCAGCAGACTTGACCTTGGATATACCGAACATCTGGTAGAACTTGGGGAGGGCGAACTCATCGAGTGACAGCCGCAATACGCGTTGTGTGTCCTCTGCAACAACAATTATGTATTATTATTAATTGCTTGAAAGTATTTCGACATGTCGTAAATCGGTGACTTCCTTAAATTCTAACTAGTCCTGAGTCCGATTGGGACACTCGATTACAAGCGACACAATTAACACATTAGTAATAGCGAAGTCTAATAACACATACTCATCATTGCTTAACAGAAGACTCCAGGCACTAGATCATCAGATGTTTAAGAAATTAATAAAGATTACAGTTTTTTTACAGTTACAAAGAAACATCATTCCAGAAAAAGCAGTACGTCACGGCTAATCATCGTGAAAGTTCTCGTTGGTTTCTTCAGGCACTGAACAATAAACCTTACATCAATATACATAGCGTCGAATATAGATTGATTGTCGTGCGGCAAGTTCGATGAACTCTCTCGAATATACTAGTAATAAGCGGTCCGCAGCTCAGTTCAGTTTGAGTAGCAGGGTAACAAATATCAGAGTGATATCAGTTATTAACCTAGCGACCTCGGCGACAATTAAGGATTATTATTCTGAGTTAAACTGTGCTATTAAGATTGTTTTTTAATAAAGTCTCTTTTACTCGTCAGAAGGTAACATTATTATTACTATAATACAAACTCACCGGAGAAACTCGGCGTGGTGCAAGTACACAATGAATGTATGATGTTGATCACCAATCCGTGGGTCGCTGCTCGCATAGAGACCGTCCCAGAACAAACCAGGAACGTCACTGTATGGAATAGGTAAGGAAGATGGCGGGCAACGTCCAGGCAGTTGTTGAAGGATAACATTAGCTGTGAGAGAAATAATTATAAAATATATTTATTTCGATTACAAAGAACACGGAGAAAATAGTAATATTGTGTCTCTTTTTTTAAAACAACTTCCGAAAAAGGTCGTCTAGTCGTCGTTTGGGACTTTAAAAACATACACGAAACAGACACAAAGAACACCCAGACTCAGAACAACAATTTGTGGATCACACACTGTTGTCCCATGTGGGGATCGAATCCTCAACAATGCACAATATATAACACAATTTACCTTATTAAACAAAAGTAAAGTATAGAGTTTAAAAGAATAAAAGAGTTTTAAAGTTAAAAGTTTAAAGTTAGTTAGTTAGTTTTTAAAAGTTAGTCAGTTAGTTAGTTAACTCTTTAAAACTCTAGGAGAATTTTAAACATTGATATCAGTCAAATCAAGTTCTTTAAAAGTCAATTAAAGAACTAAAGTTAAAAGTTTAAAGTTAGTTAGTTAGTTTTTAAAGTTAAAAGTTTAAAGTGAGAGAGATTTACGTGATTTTAGGAAAGATGAAATTTTTAGAATCAGTGGTTAACATAAACTAACTGACTAACTTTAAAAACTAACTAACTAACTTTAAACTTTTAGTTCTTTTTTTAACTTTTGTAATTTCACCCCAGATTTACGTGATTTTAGGAAAGATGAAATTTTTAGAATCAGTAGTTAACATAAACTCAGAAAGGAATGGATACTCGCTAAGGTGAAAGCGGGGCCGTTTTACAGTTAGCAGGTATCAAAGGTGGAAAAAAAACAACAATCAACAATATAGACTAAAAACTAATAACACACTAAGTCAGAGTAGCCAGGAGTTGTAAGAGATAGATATGACATGCACTCTGACGCGTGAAAATATTATACTTCATGATATAAACACATCAAAAGTGTCTAGGGATCAAGCATTTTTATGCGGATTTCTTGAGATTGAGATGTGGCTTTGGCCCTGGCCTGCTCAGTCGCCAGACTTGAACCCGATTGAGCATGCATGGGATATGCTACAGAGAAGAGCTCTGCCGAATATGGAGGGTATCCAGTCGCAAGAAGACCTTTTTTTGTTGTTGCAACGAACATGGGCGGCCATTCCACACCGTGATTTGGATGAACTCATTTTGAGTATGCCAAACCGATTCTTGTGTTGTTAGTGTTCGCGGTAGAAACACGGATTATTAATTGTTTAAGTTACCTAATAAAATTTTAAAGAAAACTGTTATTTCAGTCTTTTTTTCGAACTTTAATGTTAGTGGTTCAAATGTCAAAAATCCCTTTATTAGGAAAATGGCAAATTTCTTTATTAATGCAAAGGTGACTTGGTTTATCGTTACTGTGACAAACGAAAACACTTTATTTGATGAATCCTTAAAGAAAATTTTAATTAATATCAATCAGGAGAAAAGTTATTGCAAAAATATATGTTGATCCCTAGACACATATGTTGATCCCTAGACACTTTTGATGTGTGTATGTATATAAAATTTAGCCTTCCTAAAATGACGTAAATCTGGGGTGGCTGGGATCTCACTCTAAAACAGAGAATTTCAAAGATTTTCGTGCGGAACCGGATCGGGTCGCCATAAATCGTATTGAAAATTATTTACTAATTTTATTTACATTTATAAATAAAATTATTCAACGCATTTCAACGCAAATATGTGCAAACCCTTTAAAAATAAATGATAAAAGCAAACTTACCAGATATCTAGCCAATATAGCTATATCGTCCCACATCATGTGCTGTTCCAACATCGCTGTGGGGGAGTGACAAGTCTTGTCCACCACCTAAATGGTTGCATAAGAATTACAACACATTTTATATAATATCTATACCAATATTATAAAGCTGAAGAGTTTGTTTGAACGCGTTAATCTCAGAAACGACCGGTTCAAATTGAAAAAATATTTCTGTGTTGGATATCCGTTTTCGTAGAGCCCGTTTATCGAGTAAGGCTACATGCTACGACCAGTAGGAGACGAGCATCAATGAAAATGTATGCGATAAAGGAAAAATTCCCTTGAGAAGTAGACAAAATTGCGTATATATAAAAAGCTAGTATATTATATTTTTTCCCATATTTATTACGTCATATCCTACAAAAATTATAAAAAAATTACATTGAAAATTAAGAAAACAATGTAACTCAAAATCCATATTTCTTATATTTCCAAATTTCATTTATTTTCTATTACACTAGGCATAATAGCATGCAGTTCCACTTGCATTTATTGTCACTACTCCGGTCTTAAGGATTACAGCGTGATGTTAGACAGCCTATATAAAAAACCTGCCAACTGCGAGTCGGACTCGCGCACCGAGGGTTCTCTACAAACGTGTAGGTATATTATATGGTGTAACTAAAAATTGCTATAAGACGTTGCTTCGTACCAAATTTCAAGATTCTGAGTTCACGGGAAGTACTCTGTAGGTTTTGATCACAGAACAAAAAATATAGGTAGAAATGTTATGTAGGCGGGGCAGGCGCGCCGCGAAATAAGTCCAAATACCTCTATTTTGTCTGCTGGCATTAACTGAACGGTCGCATTCACGTTTTACTTTCAACGGGAAAAAAACAATAAAACAATCATACATTGCGTATTAAATTCGATTACTAACAACATTGTTTCCACAAGAGTACGCAATGAACTGCATTTCCTGCGTGAATATTTCTATTTATTTCACCCGAACAGATTTAGTGTAAGGCATAGGGGTGTGCCCAAATATTTATAATGCATTCGATACCGCAAAATTGTAGATGTCGATGATATTGGTTTGTGTTTTTCTTAAGTAGAAAGAGTTGATTTGTTTTATATCATGATTTTTAACAGACTGCAAAATAACTTTTAATATGAATTTTTTTTGGAAAGCTTTTTGATGAAATGGAATAGGAATAATAGAAATATTTCTTATAAAACTTAAAACATATTTTGAAGATTAACATTTTCGGACCGTCCGACGTCCATTCTTTTTAACCGACTTCTTTGCATTTAAATTTAGATTTTAAAAATAAACATCTTGTGATGCTATACAAATAACCTCATAATTACTGTTAATTACAGGGTTCTACAGAAAAATTATTAAGATTATGTGTGTTACGTCTATAGAAAGTTGTGTCGTTTGATAAGTATGAAACGTCAAACTCCAAAATTAGGTGTACAATATGTACTTATGTTTTGACAAAACAAATGTCTTATTTTTATTTTAACAAGAAACTAGTACAATTTCACTCAATCCATTTCTAAGACAGTGGCTTTGATATATAAAATTAGGATAGCGATATTTAAAAGTAAGAACTATTTCTTATAGAAATTAAGCAAATTTAATTATTATAATCGACAGGACCACATCTCTACGGTGGGTGGGTCATAAAGACGAAGATCCACCTCTAAACATAAAATTGCACGTAAAACTCTACTTAATGCCAAGAGCATAAGGTTGTAGTTTAATATTATATTCATTAAATCCCTTGGACGAATTAGAATAGACTTAGATATGTGTGTATAATATTATTAATCGTTTATGTGTGCGTCCCGGCGACAAAAGATTACTTACGAAATTATGTCAAAGGCATTTCTAGTTGTTCTGTGGTTTTGATTGACTTTCAGCTTGATACCTCCACGCGTTCCTGAGAAAAAGGGTCTTGACAGACAGACGGACAACAAAGTGATCCTATAAGGCAGTGGTCCGACCGACGGCGAGAAAACGACTAACTATCGGTGATTTTCTCGCTCAAGAAACGTTCAATAGATATAAATTCCGTGTAAACAAAAGAGATGCATATAGTAATAGTTGCTCTCTAACTTTTCACACCGCCGACTACGACTCGCTTTACTAGTTTTGTAGCTGAGCGACAAGAGCTTTCAAAGATAAACTCGCTCAGCCATACTCGCTCGGCGATGCTAGCTCGCTTGATCACTTCTATACAGTGCGGCTTTGAAAGTACACGTATGGATATCAACAAATCATTTTTTTGTCTAGTTAAGACGACGACGATGATGTATTTTACGATAGAGATATTGTCGGACACATTCAATAAAAAACTCATCCATAGTGTCTTGGAATGTGGTGTTGGCGCGAGTAATCGCACTTGAACACTCGCTTATAGCCCAACGACAAAACTATCGAAATTACACACTCGCTTCCCGCTGATCGCCAACTCGTTCTTAGTTTCTAGTTCTATTCGTTTCTCGTTCATCGTCGGCGGTGGGACCACTGCCTAAGGGTTCCGTTTTTTCCTTTTGAGAACCCTAAAAATCACCAATTAATACTTTATCCAATAACAGTATAATTGTTCAAATTGTAATAGTAATTTTTGAGATATAACGCTTTACAAAAACATCTCTTCAGCTATTTTATATTAATGTCTATGGATTACATTGATTTTTATTTATTTTCCGGGTATCTAATTCTAAGTGCTATTTGCTAAAACTAACATAAAGCGCAGTCTAAAAACAGTGAAGGAATTTGGAATTTCGGATTTGTTACGGCCAATTTTTATTATTTTTAATCAACAGAAAATAAAAGCAAAACAAAATAAAAAAAACACTATGTGTTGCATTTTTCGTAACAGAAATTAAAATGGCTCTCAACCGAGGTGCTATTTCGGCTTAAACATCTTTATATTTTACTAGCTGAACCCCGCGGTGTTACCTGCGATTATTGTCGTACCGCGAGTAACGCCGCGGGACGAAGCTAGCCTAAAAAAGTAGCGTAAGTTACTTCTTATATTATCAGCTACCTATCAGTGAAAGTTCCGTCAAAATCGGTTCAGCCGTTCCAAGGATGAGTGACACTTGGTGGCATGATACCATGAGCGTCTCCGTGATTCGGAGGTCACGTTAAGCATTCGGTCCCGGTTGTTTTCCTAGGTCTAGGATAACAGTCGTGAAGCTTCGTTGGAATGGGACTTTATGGGTTGTTGATGATGATGATATGTTTATATTTAATTGTAGTCGGAAAGAATGCTAACAATAACACTCAGTTGAGAACCTCTAAGCGCCCACTAGTTATTATATTTTATATGTGTGTGTCCTATTTTATCACATAGGTACTCACGTTCTAGTACGCCACGTTGCTAGGCAAACACCAGCCCAAAAGCAGTGCTGCATAAATATATGCGGTGTGAAAAGGCCTGATGCCATGCAACATGGCAACACTAGACTACAAGTTGTTGGCAACTCAAAAAAGAAAAAAATCATAAAATAAAAATGTGTACAAACTCACTGTGGCCGGGGTAACGGGACCCAGGATATTATTGGGCAGTTTGGATAGGGCCTGTGGGAGAACAGCACAGATCAAACACAC
Source organism: Diaphora mendica (assembly GCA_949125395.1). NCBI lineage: Eukaryota > Metazoa > Arthropoda > Insecta > Lepidoptera > Erebidae > Diaphora > Diaphora mendica. The sequence goes on from OX421312.1 coordinate 37,167,466, forward strand.
TGAAACGATACATATAGCATTCTATTCTAGCCGATTGTGTCTTGAAAAACGTATAATATACTAACGTTGAAATTTTTACATTCATCACTTGATAGGATTTGTATGGTGATATGCAGATGGATCACCAGATGGTAAGTCTTCCACTCCACGTAGTAGCTATGTGCTATTGCTGCTGCTTTTTTGCAGAAATAGGGGGAAAGGGGGAAATTATGAGCTCCGGTGACCTCATTCACTTTGAGAGAATTATTTGTTTCAAAATCCGGTGTGGATTTATGGAATGGCCGAGCCGGGTCATGTATTTTTAAATTGCCTAGCTCAAATTTTATAATATTAACATAAACTTACAACACAACATTAAAACACACACTTTCTAAAGCGATATAAATTACACACATGTAAATATTTAAAAACATCAACGTGCAACAATTAAAACAGTTTTGTTTGATTTTTGTTTAACTGTGTTCAAGAGAAGGAAGGAGCTCACGACAGACCGTGGCAACAGCTAGTCAACCTGTAACCAAGGTTAGTCAGTCTGTGACCACGGCTAGTCAGCCTGTGACCACGGTTAGTCAGACTGTGACCACGGCCCATGCAATTGGGTTAAACCGTTAGGCATTTCAAAGGTTTCAAACTTAATAACTAGCGTAAACGCGTTACTTCTCTTAAACATAACTATATATTATGGACCGCAATAGTTTAAAAGTTTTCACAATGATTTGATATTGTAAAGTTTAATGCGTGAATGGGACTCATGGGTGTAAAGTATTCAAGTGTGAACAGGACTTGTGTTAAGTACTGTTTGATATGTAAGAGGGTGGCTGTTAAACGCAAGAATAGGGCCAAATGGTCTGAAGCTTTGAAGAGTCTTACGGATGTAAGGATACTTGAGGGTGAATAAAAAGTTTTTTAGGGTGAATACGGACTTAGGTTTACAGTACCATGTACGTGTATTGTATAATGAAATGTGATAAATGAAGATATGCTCTGTTGCTTTCTGCTCTTCAATCTGAATTTTAGCCACGCCAAGCTCCAAAGAGTCGTGGCATACTGTTCCTTAATGAATATTCTTTTCTTTACTAATTTTTTTTTAAATGTTTCGATAAATAACACAAACAAAAAATAAATGTGGAAACATAATAATATGGTTATTTCTGTTTAAATATTTTTTACCTTCAAAGATACTTACGAGTATTTTCAGATTTCAAGTATAGAAAAAAAATGTTAATCTATGAGTGTACTAAATAATTTGTCATAAAGATTCTTTGCAAAGTAACGACATAACAAATTATCGCAGAAATTAAATCACTATTCACCTAAACATCCGTATTCACCCAAATATTCATATTCACCTAAACATCCATAATCACCCGTAAATCCGTATTCACCCGACAGCCATCATGATCAACGATCAGTAATTATGTACATTTCCCATCACCTTACTTATGTTGACTTAACACCGACTTACCCTGCACATGCGTCCAATGACTTTCTTGGAAACCAGCTGCACATTAGCCGAAGCTAAAGCAACTGCTGTATCTGCCATTATTTCTATCATCGGGGATCCGAGACCTGAAATAAAACATTTAATAGGGAGGGCTACTCAGTGTAGGTCCGGAGGTTTTACTATTAGCTGTTCCTGGATCACTCATAAAATATTGGAATTAGTGCAAGTGAGTTTAATTACAGATTTTTTTCAAATTTCTATCAAGTGCCGTCAATCGAGAGTATAAATTGCCTATAAAATTATTATTCATGTTCTTCTAGCCAATTTCGACAGCCAGTCTCAACGGAGATCAGCCAACTACGCAGGAGATATTATAGTGCACAAGTGTGTGCGCAAACACAGGTGCACTCTCTGTTCCCTCACTCTCTCAATCCGATGGGACGGTTATCCACCCCGACGGGAAGAGATCAGGCGCAGGACCGACGGGGCCAAGACCCCAGTCCTAATATTACTCCACTAACCTGAGTTAACACTTCTCTGTATGAAACTGTCCAGCACCATGTCAATGAGCTCGGGCACTTGCCCGATAGATCCCCAGATCTTGGCCTGCACAGACGGATACATTTCCGTCTCCTCAATCGTCAGGGTAATCAACTTCTCCAAGATTTGGGCCACTTGTTTCTGTCTACGGGATTCTTCTGAAGGTTTGCAGAATCTATTGCAAAAAAATCAAAGTCAATAAATTTATTGTTTGGTGTTCTCATCATTGAATATCAGGTTATTCATCATTTAACAGATATTGTGGAGGAACGGATGTCATATGTGTGAAGTGATAATGCCTGGCTGGTCACGGCCCAAAGGTTAATGAGCTCGAAAACTTCTATATCGCGATTCAGAATTAGTAGTTCTTTATTGCGTAGTTCGGTGCATCTTGGGTAGATGGCGCTGTAGTAACTTTCTGAAGCACTGTAAGTGGAAGTCGCCATTTTATGGTACCTATGAACTGCACTCATTATAGATTATGGGGATAAAATCTGTACAATCTAGAAGAAAATAAAATTTATAGCATCTGAAATATGTATAATAAATAGCCCTTAGCTAAATCCTCTTGGAAATGTCGGATTACAAGTATATGTTCCATAGAGATCATAAGCGTTGTCTATGTTCGGTAATGAACTAACGACCCGGCCCGGTTTAACATGGAGGTCTTTAAAATGTTTGGTTTTACTATACTATAATATACGTGTATTACACATATAAACCTTTCTCTTGAATCACTATCTATTGCTAAAAACTGCATTAAAATCTGTTGAGTAGTTTAAAAGATCTAAACGAACAGACAGTAGAACAGACTTTATTTTATACTATATAAATAAAACAAATTACCTGGTTAAATTAGCCAACCATGGCGTCATGTATTCCAGACACAAATGTTTCAATTCAATCGTAGATCCTCGGAAACCCTGCGAATGATTATATAGAAAGTTATTTTGGGTGTTATAAGTTTGACGTCGATGTCTGTCTGTATGTTTGTGTGTGTGTCTTTGGCATCGTAGCCATCGTAGCTCTCAAACGGATGGACCGATATCGATGCGGTTTTTTTTAAATTTGAAAGCGAGTTTCTTTGTGGTGGTTCTTAGCTGTTTGATTAAATCGGTTCAGCAGTGTAAGAGTATCAGTTCTTTTCCAAAATGATGTAAGGCATTTTTGGCGTATGATTACTAGATAAAGTGCTTGCGTGGGGGTTTTTTAATTTTAGCTTGTGATCTGTTTATTAATATGTGAAGTTAATTAAGAAAATTTCATATTTTCATTACTTGTTTCGTCAACAGCGTGTAACAGTTAACTCCTGGACTATGCCTCTCTGTAAAAAGGAGGATTTGACCGACTGAACCATAAACAAAATGGAATAACATAGACGTTATTAATCCTATTAATATTATAAATGCGAAAGTTTGTAAGGATGTGCGTTTGTTGCCCTTTACGCAAAAACTACTGAACGGATTTCCATAAGACTTTGCAGTAATATAGCTTTGACATCGGAATAACATATCCTAATAATATTATAAATGCGAAAGTTTCTTAGGATGTGTGTTTGTTGCTCTTTCACGCAAAAACTACTGAACGGATTTTCATGAGACTTTGCAGTAATATAGTTTAGACATCGGAATAACATAATAAGTTAAAAGGAGAATGGCAGATCCTGAACCGCTAGTGACATGTGATGGCTGGTCTTGAGATTTGCACCGTTTATAAAGTTACTCATTCTGAATGTTTTTATGTAACTCTCATATTTTTAATTAATTGCAAAGGGTAAATACGTTCTTCTGAAAAAAATGTTATGAATGCTACAACTAAACGTTTGAGTTAACGTCAACAAAACGTTTTCGTTATTTTCTAAACTTGCCATGCATAAAATGTAAAAATCATAAATCGATTATCATAATGAAATCGATAGTCATTTATGAGGTCACTACTGTTATTAACATTTAAAAACAATTTAATAAAAATATTGACTGTACAGATTAAAAGATGAAAGTAAAAGAAAATATATATCAAATCAATTAATTTTAGTTATTATAGGTCTATTATGTTTTGTAAGTAACGTAAGGACTAGATTAATCGATTCTATTATGTGAAAAAGTCATACATCTGATTTGACCGACCGGGCAACATTTTATTGACGAAATACGAAAATCGTATACCAAACAAACAAAACAAAAATGACAATACCTAGCTTGTATGCTTTTTGTTGTTGTGTTTTCAAAGAGCGAAAGCTTATTACGCGTTTATGACAATATCCGGTGTACATTAATTTGATTTGTGTCAGACAACACAATCTTGTAGACGAGAGTGAAAACCTACGCAAATATACAATCGACTGTGGAATTATCATGGACATGTAAGTATATTAACAGACTTAAAAACATTAATTCTTTGTCACTTGTAAGATAACAAATATGTTAATTAATTATAATGTATAATATTGTGTTTTATAATTCGATATTTTATTTTAGATTTCACCGTGGATGAAACTTGTATTCCTATTCCTTGTATTGCTGGACAATCTCAACATTATTTGTGGTGTTTGTGGGTGGGGTACAATACCTTTTGCTAAACACCACAGACCTGAACATACTGCTTGGTTGGAACATGAGCAGTTATAATATTTAAAAGCTTTTATGTAAATAAAAAGTAAATAGTAACACTAACTGTCAGAGTTTTAATATTTAAACTAAAAAAAATCAATCTCTTTAAAAATTGACAAAGTGGTAAACCCTTTTATCCATAATAGCAAAAGGGACCTTATTCTGATCATTCATGTAATTGTGAAGAATGAAAAAGCATACTACTTTTACAAAAAAATATATTTTCAAAGTAACTTCTTTTCTTTTCACTTTTTTTAATTTCTGTCACATCTTATCATTATATAATATATGTTTTCAGTTTTCATCAATGAATGCAGAATGTGGTGTATGCTGACAAAAAGAAAGTGTGTGGTGTCACAAGTAGTGGTCCTTATCGCTTGGAGGCACATATGCGATGAAGAGTAAAATCATCATCAACAACCCATGATGTCCCACTGTATTAAATGTATAATCTATACAAATAAATGAAATTGGAGTGTCCCTCCCTAAGGGATAATGCTCCCTTACTTATTTCTTGAAGGCAATGAGTATTTGTGCACTTTTGAAGATTTTGTTTTCATCACGACTATAACTTAGACAAATCATCGTGATGCACTACTAAGCTATTGCTGTAATTCTATAGTTGCTTTAAAAAGTGGCAAATGCCTCTTAGGATCTGTTAAGATATGAGTGGACATCCATGAAGTTTAACTTGACCAGCTCTTATCTTAAATGACATTATATTGAGTATGTAGCGTGGATGTTTATACATTTGTCTACAATAAATGAATACTGCAATTTGTAAGATTCATGCATGAATACTGCAATATTATTTGCTATTTATATCGTAAGTATAACAGCAGCACAAAAAAAAACTTAGAAGCGAGGCTTATGTCCCACCAGTTAACTACTGGAGGGTTATGATAATCATAAGAGTACAACATAGGTTTACCTAACATGGTTTATTATAATGCATGTATGTACATTTGTCTTCAATAAATGAGCACTGAAAGTAAAATATGGTTTTATTTGCCTTATACCCTAAAAATAATAGCATTGCAAAGAGAATGAAAACCTGAATAGGATTTTGTACGAGCGTAAGTGGACAATGTGGTACTATAACAGATAGCAGGCCAAAATCTTCATCATAGAGACTTTATTTTTATATTCAGTCAGCGGACTACGTTCTAATGACTATTTGTGTTTATGATGGTCAGAACACAATACAGTGTTCTATCATTGTATATTAAAATCGTAAGAGTTCATGAGAAGGTTTTGTTCAGAGCAATGCTAGAAACATACGTATCTTTTACGTATTATATAGTAATATTAGGACACCATAACCTTTGATTATTAATATACATTAAGACCACATTCCTTCTCTTTCGAAACGCTGACAACGAACGAAAACGAAAACACTTTTTGACAACTCATTTGTGACAGCTAGCTGTCATAGATTGCAACTTCATTACAGAATGAAGAATGATTTATGTGAATTTAAAACTGAAATATCTTTTGAATGCCAGCCTCTAAAAATCTGATAATTTAAACTGATATTGTTGATGATATAACTAACCTAATAAATATAACAAAAATCTCAGCCATGAGAAGTCGAAAGCGGTACAAAAGTCCCATACAAACCTGCCATTGTCCTTTATAGACTTAAAGCTAGTATTTTATAAACAACTAATCTCTATCCGTTTGGTGAAATATTGAGAATCAAGTGTCATTCATCCCATGGGTGTCATAAGAGCTGACTAAGTGAGCAAACTACGCACGACGATAGTACTGAAAAGAGAAGTTAAGTTTGAGACAAACCCTATATCAACACGTCTAGTGAGGTATAGTCGGTCAAAATACCGTGGGAGAGCCACGCTTCGGCATTAATGGGCCGGCTCGACCGGAGTGATACCACGGCCTCACAAAAAACCGATGTGAAACAGCGCTGTTTTTCACTGAGTGACTGAGGATACCGGAGGCCCATACCCCAAAGGCCGGCAACGCACTTGTGACGTGTCTGGTGTTGCGGGTGTCCATGGGCGGCGGTAATCGCTTACCATCGGGCAAATGTCTGCACGTTTGCCCCATATTCCATTTAAAAAAACCTCCTTTCTGAGGAGAGGTCTATGTCCAGCAGTGGACTGTTAAAAGCTGGTAATAAGATGAGATACATTTAAAATCTGTGGTTTAGACATTTAACCAATAAAGAAGAATCAATATACCTGTATACATTCTTCTAGAAACTCCAGAGTGAGATGAGGCTCGTTGTGTGCAAGTTTCTCGCTCACCGACTTGATGAATATTGTGTTGTTGGACGGTATACATAGGCCTGCAAGAGAAATGACAGTACATTGAAAACTGCGTCCAAAACGTCCGTGAAAACCACTGTAACTCCTGTACACCAGGATCAACAGCGGTGACCCACGAAAACACCGAGTTATGACACTCGGGAAGTCCCAGGAAAAATTTAACTGTCTTGGAACCCGCAACGAAATTAATCAGAAGAAAACTGGAGGAGTTGGAAATATATATCTTATTTCACTTGTATAAGTTCGAGTTTTAAGTAGCTAAGATTTCTTGATAACATATAAAATTGCTTGCCCTGGCTGATTGATACATCAACACAGCTCCCTAGCCAAGTTGTATTCTACAAACGTTAATGTTATTAGAAAACTAACAAAGAATGGGAATGACGTCATCACTATGCTAAATCACGTGATCAACACTTTATTTATTTCTATAAATTTCATGTTGTTTAAATTAAAATTATCAACATCAAACATTAGCATATCGGTGACGCGAACCCATAAGATTTTCCCTACCTACCCTACCAAAAAGTGCTCAACGCGACCAAAGAACTTCTGTGACGTCAGCATGTCTGTGACGAGGAGACGCGAACTCATAATATTTTCTCCTACCAAAAAGTGCTAAAAATACCTACTAAAAAAGTTTTCACTTCAAAAAATATGGTACAATTTCGACCACTGAGCGACCACTAGAAAGAAATGATAATGCCAGCGAAGCCGCAGGCCATAGGTAGTTATTAGTTGTACAGTACATGTACACGCTAAGAAATATCTCCCAAAGTATAAGATTCGAATTATTTAGCTTAACTTACCGGAAGTCTCCAGCAGCTGTCCCTCGATCTTGAGATGGAAGGTGGCTGTGAGAGCACAGAGCTGGTTGTAGGCGGCAGTGCGAAGGTTGGGGTCGCACGAGCCCAGGTTTAGCAGAGCCATGTTCAGGAGGGTTCCGGGAACATCCTTTGGACGAATCTTCTGGTGGACTGTCACTGAATCCTGAAAAAATACACATACAGATTACAATACAATTCTTAGAAAATAGTACAGTGAATTAAATAAAAAAAATAAGGAAAAAAAACGAATAAACTTCAACATCTGGACCAAAAATGAGACCACACGGGAAGCACCAACTTTCAAATAAAAAAATAATCATCAAAATCGGTTCACCCAGTCAAAGGATCTGTAGGTAACAAACATAAAAAATACAGTCGAAATGAGAACCTCCTCCATTTTTGAAGTCGGTTAAAAAGTGTGTGTGTGTCAGCTTGAACGCACGATTCGAGTGTATGTGACGTGGCGCCACAAGTTTCTGGATTTTTCTTTTCATTCTTTCTATAAGACAATTCCTGCATGCCTGCATAACAACACCTGCATACATCATGTGTCGCATCGCAGGGGACATTACAAATATACATGAAACGGACACAATGAACACCCAGACTCAGAACAACAATATACAGACTCTTCGACTAAATAACACTTCAATTGAGACCCCATTTTAATTTCTATTACCACAACCACAAAACGCCACCACCGGCATATTTCCTTCCTTCGTCTTTATGATACTGCGCGCAAGGGTTACAAACAGTAGCAGCCACCGACCGCAAGTGTCGACCACCAGCCACAAGTGTCCGTCGCGTGCTTCAGCTACCTGTGTAGCCGCCTCTAGCTTCTCGTGGCGGCGTTTGTGGCTGTCGCGTGTGGCCCGTGTGCGGCGACACATACAGTCGTTTTGCTTTTATAATTTTTTATCTACTTTTAAGTGTCTTACTGTTGTCTTAAGCCGAGTCTCCACCGAACAAAAGTTGACAATTTTTGTGTTGTCAACACGTGTTGGTGACAAAAGTTTCTATAATTTCCTTGTGTTGGCAACAAAATTATCAACAAATGTTGAGAACAGTGTTTCCGTTTTTGGAGGTAAACATCAAAAGACTACGCTTGATGTAAATATTTATTGGCTCTGTGGTGACGCTTAGTTCGAATGTTTTTCAAATTGTTGGCGACTCGGTGTAGACACAATGGAAACAAAAGTTGGCAATTTTCTGAAGAGTTGCAAACACTGAAATTGCCAACAATTTCGGTGGATACGCGCCTTTACGTAGTTTGTTCCCTTATTCGTCTCTTACGACACCCAAGGGATAAATAGGGTTGGTGACACTCCGTATTCTGAATCCGTCACCACATGGACACTTCAATTGAGAGCCATTTTAATTTATATTACGACTAGTAAAATTTTAACAAAAATGAAACCGACTTCAAGGTTCGACTCGATTTCTCTTGGATACCATCTTCAGATCTTAGTGTCCTTATCGTAGTACCACCGTTGGAATATCTCCTTTCTAGATAGATAGATAGATAGATAGATAGATAGTCTTTATTTGTATAACATGGTGTACATACATTGCATGCAAGATATCAATAAATTATAATAGTTTCAGTCATGTTTGGCCGCATTTATCGGCATACAAATTTGTTTATCATTTAACCATACATTATCGAAATTAGCAGAATTGTATATAATGTCAAGATAATGTAAAGATAGTGTAAATAATGTCAATAATATTAAATGTCACTATCAAATGTCAAACAATAATAGTAGCATCTACTTAGGTACCTAGTTATGTTAAATCAAGTTTATCATTTAAAAAGTCACTTATATTGTAATAGGCCTTTCCAACAAGAAATGCTTTAACTTTTTGTTTAAATGCTTGGCTGTCCAGAATTTTCCAACTGTTAGGGAATTTGTTATAAACAATTGGAGCCATGCAAATAACACTCTTGCGCATAAATGTAGTCCTAGACGTATGCAGACAAAGTTTATTTTTATCGCGCCTATTTCGAGGAACAACATCTGCCATCCGCGGAAACAGGTTTGGATTCGTTTTAACAAATAAAGCCGTTTCTAATATATAAAGAGACGGTAGTGTAAGAATCTTATAGCATATGAAATACGGCTTACAAGAATCTGTGATGTCCAGTCTAAACATTGACCGTAAACATCGCTTTTGGGCTTTAAAGGCGATTTCCTTGTTGGTTGAGTTGCCCCAAAAGATTACCCCGTATCTCAAAACAGATTCAGTTAGTCCGTAATATGCTGTTAGCAAAGCATCTATATTGAGCGTCTTCGACAGCGTGTACAAAGCAAATGCACTGCTAGTAATTTTTTTACAGATAGTTTCAATGTGCATCTTCCAATTTAAGTTATAGTCAATCGTTAAACCTAGAAACTTTGTTGTATTAACAGTGTCAACATTATTATTCTGATATTTAATGTCAAATTTAGTATATGTCAATGCTCGTTGTCTAAAATGTATAATTACTGTTTTATTAATATTTATTTTAAGGTTATTGTTATTTAGCCATTGTATTGTTTTATTTAAAGCGTTATTTATTTCTCCTTCATACGTATCTCGGTTTCCACAAGGTATAGCAATTGTGCTGTCATCTGCGAATAGTGTCATAGGGTAATTAATTGATTTCGGAAAGTCATTTATATAAAGTGTAAAGAGAGAAGGCCCCAGTACACTTCCTTGAGGTACACCAAACATAACAGTGCGTTCATCAGATAAGAATATTTCCTCTCGTTTAGTGACACTATTTATTCTATTGATTTCTGTGACTTGTTTTCTACCATGTAAATAAGATTGTAAGAGATTTTTGACATTTCCTCGAATACCGTAGGCCTCAAGCTTTTGTAACAATATATCATGTTGTACATAATCAAATGCCTGCGACATATCACAAAAAATAGCACAAACTGGATTATTTTTATCTACATTTGTCATTACTGTGTATAAGAAGTCGTAAATTGCCATGTTAATGGTTTTGTTTTTTCTAAAACCTTTCTGTTCATTACAAAGTATACTATGTCTTTCCACGTACGTACTAAGTTCCCTATAAACATATGATTCAAATATTTTTGAAAATATTGAGATTAGAGATATAGGTCTATAGTTTTCTTTTTGCTCTTTATCCGATTTCTTATGTAATGGTTTTACTATTGACTTTTTTAAGGCATCGGGAAAGGTGCCTTCACAAACACTTAAATTGATTACGTGGGCTAATGGCTTACAAATCTCCTGTGCTACTGCTTTAATTATTTTTGTTTGTATACCGTCGTGTCCTGTACTGTATGTATTATTAAGACTGGATATTATTTTTAGCACGTCCTGCGGCAGACACGGCGCCATAAACATGGAGTTTTTTCTATTTAAAATATGTTCTGTGACTTTGCATCCGGAATCATTTCTAGGCTGAATCTTATCAACAAAATAGTTGTTAAATAAATTAGCAATATGTTTTGGATCAACAATACATGTGTCATTTTCTTTCATTTTGTAAATGTAGTTCTTTGGTATGTTCAGTTTGTTTTGATTAATTATTTGCCAAGTAGCTTTTGATTTATTTTTAGATGACTTTATTTTGTAGTTATTTTGTGCGCGTTGCGTTAGATGTATGATTTTCCTATACAGTTTAGAATAATTCCTAAAACGGTCCTTATTTTGTTGAGTAGGTTTTAATCGGGCCTGCCACAATAATTGCCTTTTCTTTTTGTTGCAAATTTTAATGCCACGCGATATCCATTTCTGCTTTTTAATCATATTTACAGAAACAAGAGTTTCAGGAAAACATTGTACATATAAAATCGAAAATATATCAATAAATGCGTTATATGCAATATTTGTTTCAGTAGCTTCATACACATCTGAAAAACTCAAACAGTTTAAGTATGATCTAAATTTAATAATATGTTCATTACTATAGTCCCGTTTAATGGTTCGCCATTGATTTATGGTACTGATTATATTTATCGGACATTTTAATATCTGCGCCGTGTGGTCAGATAACCCTAGATCTACTACCGACGCACTACATGACTTGCTGAAGTTATGCGCAAAATTGTCAATGCATGTTTTTAGGCGGGTCGGTCGATAGAGTGTAAGATTTAAATTATAATTTAACAACACATTTTCAAATTCAATAGATTGATTATTTCTTTTTAAAACGTCAATATTAAAATCTCCCGCTAAAACAACATTCTTATAGGATTTCTGTACTAAAATACGTAATACCTTTTCCAATTTATCCATACACTCATTAAAATTTTTTGGATTCGGTACTCTATATATACAAACGAAGACAGTTCTATATTTGGTGAGTTCGATGGCGCAACATTCGAAAACACCTGTTATAGACATTTTGGCTATTACAGATAATTCTTTAAATTGATGTCCGTTCCTAACCAAGATACATGCTCCACCCCTCTTGCTCTCTTTCCGACAGAAGCATGCAGCCAAACAGTAGTTGTGTATGTTTAGATGTTTTTCATAACTTGCCATCATGAAGTGTTCAGTGATTAACAAGACATCCACAAGCATATTCTTTTCCGTCAGCTCTTGTAGGCAGACTGTAAGCGCACCGGATTTCGCTAGCAGTCCTGCAATATTCTGGTGCATAACGTACATATAATTAGTAACGAAAAAAATTCTTCTTATTTTTATTATCCAGTTGTTGATCGTTCTGTTTATATTCTATGTCAATGTTTTGTGTGATGTCAGTAATTATGTCCAATAAATCCTTAAAAATCGTTCGAAGTCCATAGTTATTTAAAGATCCTGAGAATTTTTTAAACATGGTGTAGTCATATTGTAGGTTCAGATTACTGTCTAAGAGAAATACATGTCTGTGTGTCGATACATCCAGGTAAAGAAGGTTATTAAATGTTTCCACTCGACAGTTAAATAAGCTGGCATCAAAGGGACACTTATAGGTTGGCAAACAAATAATAACATTTGTATGTTGTATAGTTTGTAACATATTTCTTAAGTGGAGTATAATATCATAATAGTTGCTAGTTCTTTTAAAGTCTTCCTCCCCAAGGAATATCACACAGAAGTCCTTCATAGTGTAGTTCTGCAACTTCGTACCTAGTCCGTTTAGGAGCTCTTTTGTATCTCCATGAGGCTTCAGGTAGTGACATATTTCGTACTTTTCGTCAAATGTATATTCAGCAGTGGTCAGCATGTTATTTTTATTACTGCTCAGAAGACACATTTTAGGTTTTTTAGGTCTTACCACACAGTGTAATTTTGAATCCTGATTTTGAACTTTTTCATCAGCCGGTCTGTTTGGTTTTGTTAATTGTGGAGTTGAACAGTTAGTCAAGTAGTCAGTTTCCTTCAATTGTTGGTCTTGGTTTTGTTTTACATCTTGTTCCTGAAATGTTTTGCTGATTTTTGGTGTTTTCGAAGGTCGGTTTTTTTTTCCCGATTTCGGTGTCTGTGTATACTCTGATGTTCCTACCTTTTTATACATCTCTATAACATGTCTACATTTAACCAATTCGTGTTTTAAATTACTATTTTCTAAATGTAGATTTTCTATCTCTTGATTAGCACTCAACAACTCACTCTGTAATTGTGTTATTTTTTCGTACAGGTTTTTATTATGCAATTCATCGATTGAAGTATTTGGCAGGCTTAGCATTGTCGTTTCGAAGAGTGATCCATTCGAAGAAATGTCACAAAGTGAAGTTGATCGTTGTGGTTTTCTGTAGGTTATATTGTCTATGTGCTGTTCATGCTCCATTTTGTAATTGTTTACTATCGATAATGGTTAGTACCTACGTGATGAGTTGATTTAAAAATATATATATATGTCGGAGTGAGGGTATCCAAATAATAAAAGTGATACAAACATTTGCCACTGTCGAACACTACGGAACACTCTATATAAAGCGGCGCGATCGGCAACAGGACACAGTTTCTCTTCAGATCTCGCGACGACCATATCTATTATTTGATTTGTGATTTATTGTATCTCTGTGTTTTATATTGTGTGTATGAGGCGATATTTATCAGTGGGGGAATTACTAGCCTAGGTGGCGAATTCCACAGGGCATCGCGGAGGGGTGGGCGTTGCCCCAATCCGCTCATGGGGGGTTGCTGATGTTGTTTAAGTTAATTCGTATCCGTTTAGTAGTGATTAGTGTTTGGCTTAAGTCCAGATTGACTGTATCAGTGATTCATGTTCTCGTTTATTCTTGTGTCTCCGACATCAGAAGTGGGATCTGAATCTCATTTGCCCACAACGTTTGAGAGTGTAACGGATCGTCAGTCGCGGCGAGCTGTCGAACTACCCTCCGCTTGAAAATCGTACGAGGTGTCATTTGTTAAATTTTTGTAAGCGAGAACGCTCACATAGTATCAAAGTGTCGGTATAGCCTTTTCGCGTACGAAGGGTTTGTGAGACGTGCGGCCTACAACAGCGGCAGCGTGCGGTAGTAAAAGTAACGCATCGATAACTGGGAAGTAACCGGTATGTACGGACAACTCCAACAATCCGGTGAGTCGTACTATTTTTATTTTGTGCTGAGTGCTCTTTAATAAGATAAGTTCTGTCAGATGAATTTCTAGGCAAACGACAATATTGTGTAATTTATACTCTCGATTGTTTGATTGATTGTTGATTTTTGTGTAAACAAAAATAAAATAGTGGAATAAGTGATTTTAATTCAAAAATGGACAATATTGTGCAGTAACATTATTGAGGGTAGGTAATGCCCGCACTTATTGTAGCATCGAAATTCTATGTACAGTTTTAATCCAGATTTATTCATTGCGGTTATTGTTTCATGTAGTACACGATTACTGTATTTCAAACGACATAATTATGGAAGAGATCTGCTTGCATTAGGGTTTTAAGCAGCAATTTTCGAAAAGTATCTTGTTCTTAAAAATAATAAGGTCGTTTCTATTGGTGGCATCGGTACAAAGGTAGTCGATTTAGGAAATTTAGAGTGTAGTATTATACCATAGCAGAAATATGTCAGAAATGGAGCTGCCTGGGATTGAGCTGCCGATTTTGCACATGCTGTTTGTTTATTGTTTAAATTTATTTCTTATTTTTAACCCCCGACGCAAAAAGAGGGGTGTTATAAGTTTGACGTGTGTCTGTCTGTGGCACCGTAGCTCGCGAACGGATGAAGCGATTTCAATTTAGTTTTTTTGTATGAAAGGTGAGTTACGTGCGAGTGTTCTTAGACATGTTTCATGAAAATCGGTTGAGTCGTTTAAAAAGTTATGGGGGTAAAAGTGGGGAAGAATAACCGAATGTCTGCAAAACGTGCCAGTATAATCGTTAAATGACAATTGTGTAATTGATAACTTCTACCTGATGCTGCATAAGGGGTTTTTTTATTTATTCAATTTTAAATTTATGATTGTGATGTGATTTTTAGTTTGAGGCGGATTCATCTTTGATTGTAGCTATTAACATTTTTTTTAATTATTATTTTGACCAATTTGAGATAGTTGTGACTCGAATTATAATTACCGTTTTTTTATTTTGTGATGAAATGTCGATATTTTCAGTAAAGATAAAAAAAACTGGTCGGACTTCTATTTGGTGTCAGCTATCTCACCAGCAGCGGGTGATTGTAGCTGGTATGTCTATGTAGTTGGCAGATATACGTGTGGTAGTCACAAGGGATGACCTACGATACTATTTATTTTGATTGCTTTGAGAATTTGCAGCAGTAGTCAATTACTAAAGTTCTTATTTTATGTTGTTTTGATTTTAATAACGATATTACTGTTTTCTTTTGCTGTTCAGTAGTGTACTGTTTTATTGAGACAGAATAGACAGTGAGGTCAGATATGGCAGAGTGAGTGATACTGTGTGTACACGTATGTGACGTTTGATAGGGAAAGTGTAAATTAGTAAAGTATGATCTCAGTAACTTAGTTTTGATTCAAAGTTAAGAAAGAAATTAGACAAAGTTAAATCCTAAATATAAAGGACCGTTTAAAATTGTAGAGTTGCTCGACGGCGATCGTTATACTTTGACATCTTTAACTGGTAACAGAATCTACAAATGCGCTTGCGTTCGTATACGAGAGTCTCCTTTAAGTGTTATACCCGAGGAGGTAGATTTGTCTGGCATTGATAATAGTGAGGAAAATCCCCGTAGATCAAGTCCCTATTGATGTTGATGATGATAATCAAGGGTTAATTAATGCTGATGCAATGGAATGAAATTGCGTTGTAATTGTGTGGCGAGTAGTCTCTATAATGAGACTATGAGATATCCTAACAGCGTGGTGGTTGTTAAAAGTTTAGTTAAGTTTTGTTAAAAGTAAGTAAGTTAAGTTTTTGGCGAGGTGGCCACTGAAAGGCGAGGTGGCCATTGAAAGGCGAGGTGGCCACTGAAAGGCGAGGTGGCCACTGAAAGGCGAGGTGGCCACTGAAAGGCGAGGTGGCCACTGAAAGGCGAGGTGGCCACTGAAAGGCGAGGTGGCCACTGAAAGGAGAGGTGGCCATTGAAAAGTGAAATTGGTAGAATAAGAGGCCATGTAGATATTGTTAATAATAATAATCCAAAAATGTGTAACGCGATAAACGGTGAGGTGACTGTTGCGATACTACTTACTGGTGTTATTAATTTAGTATGTAGCGAGAAGTCTATTAGCATTCAGATTTGATAACGAAAAGCCTATTTTATGAGAATGTCCTAAATGAAGTTGTTCCACAGAAGATAAAATGTAATAATGTACCCAATGTCCTTGGTCAGGAGTGGCCGAACAACACAAAAATCTCTTTCTTTTCTGCGGATAATGATGATGATGCCTTCAACATCACACGAGGACGTGTAATACGTCAGGACGGCCGTGTCGGAGTGAGGGTATCCAAATAATAAAAGTGATACAAACATTTGCCACTGTCGAACACTACGGAACACTCTATATAAAGCGGCGCGATCGGCAACAGGACACAGTTTCTCTTCAGATCTCGCGACGACCATATCTATTATTTGATTTGTGATTTATTGTATCTCTGTGTTTTATATTGTGTGTATGAGGCGATATTTATCAGTGGGGGAATTACTAGCCTAGGTGGCGAATTCCACAGGGCATCGCGGAGGGGTGGGCGTTGCCCCAATCCCCTCATGGGGGGTTGCTGATGTTGTTTAAGTTAATTCGTATCCGTTTAGTAGTGATTAGTGTTTGGCTTAAGTCCAGATTGACTGTATCAGTGATTCATGTTCTCGTTTATTCTTGTGTCTCCGACATATATATTATCCTTTTTTTTTCTCCTTTAGTAGAAATATAGAAAAAATATTCTACCAATTTTTTTACATTTATTTACTGTGGTATCATTACGCCTTTTGCGGGAAGTTTCTATTAAAAAAGAATCATCAAAATCGGTTCATAAACGACGAAGTTATTCCCGAACACACGTAAAAAATAATTACATACGGTTGAATTGAGAAACTCCTCCTTTTTTTGAAGTCGGTAAAAAAATACAAGACATAGTTTTTTTTTAACCGAAAATACAAACCGGTTGGCTGAGTTCCCATCTGTTCCTGATGTGTATGATGGACTGTACGATATTGTCACAGTCGTTGTGTATGAAACTTAGCGGAGTTGCTTCGTTTATAATCGACAGGGAGAATTGATTGTCGTCGACGAGACACACCTGGGAACAAAATTTATAAATAAATATTTCGGACATCTAACACACAATACAATCTAGTGTCAAACTGGGTAGAGCTTGTATTATGGTAACTATACCCTATTCAACTTCCTCTGAGACAAAAGGTAAACAAAGAAACCAATGTTTCTCAAACGAGTTGATCGGGAGTAAAGATGGCCGGTGTAACCAAACTAATTACAAAATCTTACATTTCTACGTAAATTATTTGCCTTATCATTACTCTTCAATTTAGTAGTGTTATAATACGTTCAAAGTTTGAGAACAGCTACAGTTTTAGGTGTTTTTAATGTCACTTTTTAGTCAGTCCACTGTGAACTCGGAAAATTTGGACAGTTGCAATTATTTTATTTTTTAACACGTATTTCCGTTGAACTTGACACTGGCAGAATTGCCATCGGCACAGTTTGCCATTTTCGAAGAAAATAAATAAAATGTCACTTTTTTTATTTTGATTCTAGGTGCATATAAAATTTGACATATTAAAGAACCTTTTTCTGGTTTGTTTACCTTTTGTCTCAGAGGAAGTTGAATAGACTATAGATAACTGATCTAAATTCATATTTACTTTGATTACATACATATTATACATGAAAAATACTCCAAAACAAATATTTGCAGATCATACAAACATTTGGTCCGACCCTGGAAATTGAACCCGAGACTTCAATCATAGCAGCCACTAAATAGTAACTATTGACTATTGGTATTTTTATAAAAGACAACTCGACACTAGGAATAGGTATTCCTGTGTTGCGAGGACTTTACAGATATATGAAATGGACACAAACTCAGAACAACAAATTGCAGATCACACACTGTTGTCCCATGTGGGCTTTGAACCCACAACAGTTAACTTTAAATGACCATAGATGGGCCTTCAGCATACATACTCGATCGAAAATAGTTTCAATAATAATAAATCTTTTTTTTATGTCTAGAGTCATAAACATTATTATCTTTTATAAATACATATAATAGAAATAATAAAAATTTAAACATCATATAATATGTCTATAGTTTTAAAGTCAGTTTTACCTCATCGATTTCTGATGCGTAGTAGACATCATTCAATAATACGGGTAGACCGAGTACCTTGGTCTTCTCAACTGAGGTTATTTGAAGAGCTGTTGGACCAACCTGGATGCAAATATTAAAAAATATTAAAAATTTATACAATGATAGCTTCTTTTTATACTAATAATCACAAATTTTAACTAAAATAACCGGCTTCAAGAAATTGACCAAATTGAAATGGGACCACATGGGAAGCACCAGCTTTCAAATGAAAAAAGAATCATCAAAATCGGTTCACCCAGTTGAAAGTTACGAGGTAACAAACATACAGTCGAAATGATGACCTCCTCTTTTTTTGAAGTCGGTTAAAAACAATTGAATTGATAACCTCCTTTTTCTAAGTCGGTTAAAAGTGATTGATTTTAATCACTATGTTAGACGTATTTACATTTTTTTTCTTAAACCCCTATTGAGTATAATAAAGAGTTAGATATTTTTACCCGACTGCGTCAGAAGGAGAGTTATATGTTTCTCGAGCGCTTAAATATGTATGTTTGTAAGTGTGTTCATTTCTTTGGCACGCCCTACAGCCCGGCTGGTCGGTTTTTGACTTATGAGGTGTCGTTGAATTCATCAGGCTCAAGGTAGTGACGTAGGCTATATACATTTTTAAAATGGAGCCCGCAAATGAGAAAAAAAGGGGGGGGTGGGTCAGTAATTTTAAGCAGTCGGGTAATTTGTTTTTATAATAACATTTTGTTTTTATTACTTTATTTGAAAACGTGGTAAAAAAACGGAGTAATTGTACCTTTATAGCAACTTTAGTATCCTTATGCGACAGTTTCAAGGCGTTGTTGAACACCTTCAAGTCTTCTTCTAGGGAGAGAGTGGCTCCGGGCAACTTCTGCTGTTCACTCTCTACGTACTCGCTCAGGCGGCTGTGGTTGTCTATGAATATCAACTTGCGGTTGCCCTATGGAGAGTAAATAAATAAATAAATATTTTCGGACGCCATCCAGTCCCAAGATAAACAGAGCTTGTGTAATGGGTACTGGACAACTGATATAAATACATATATACTTTATATTGTAAATACATACATACATTACAAACTAGAAGTGAGAAATAAATAAAAGTGTCAGATTGGAGGTAGCCCAATCTCAGCTCTTATTCTCATAATTAAAACACTAAACAGTTCACAACGATATAGAATTAAACAACAAGATATGGGTACAGAAACACATCCTCACCGACCGCTCCCAAACAACAAATGTGCGAGTATAGCCAAGTACCGTCTTTTTATAGGTTGGCTCTGCATAATTTATCGGTAAAGTAGGGGTAAATCTTTTATTACTCGGATACCCTCATTTCAATAATTCGGATACCCTCATTCTAAAACGACCTCTCCTGACAGCTAGACGTCCCCGCCAGCTTGACTGCCTTGCCAAGTTATATGTCCTATGTTCACCTGGTTGGTTCTCTACAGGAGGACAGCTACATAGAACACCCAAACTCCGAAACAAATATTTGCAGATCATCAGCACAGCAGTCGCATATACTACCACTGCACCACCGAGGCAGTCAAATTTACTTGATTATTTGATCAGCTACCATATAATAAGGTTGACTGGTAGAGAATGCCCTGGGCATTAAGTCCGCCGATGTACATAAGTGCATAAGTTATAAATAAATAAAATATAATGTTCTCACCCGGAGCGGCGCCAGTATAACTTCGTGGAACTTGGTGTACTCCCGCACCCAACTGTTGCAATTGTATATGTAGCACGCGTGTATGTTTATGTACGCTACTTCTGGTAGCACTGTGAACCATTTCTGGAGGAAATCCGTCCTGAAACACACTTATTTATTACTACAATCTGAGGTATAAGAGAAATGAGATGAGATGGTTCGTTTATCTATACTAATATTATAACGCTAAAGAGTTTGTTTGTTTGTTTGTGCTAATCTCAGGAACAGCTGTGCCGATTTGGAAAATTCTTTCAGTGTTAGATAGCCCATTTATCGAGGAAGGCTATAGGATATATATCATCACGCTAAGACCAATAGGAGCGGAGCACCAATGAAGAATGTTACGAAAACGGGGAAAAATAAATAATATATATAATTTTAAAAAATCGGATATCTGACACACAACGCCATATAGTTCCAAACTAAGCACAGTTTGTGCTTTAAGCGTACTAGACAAATGTCAATACATACATATTATACATAAAAACACAAACTCCGAAACAATTATTTCCAGATCATACAAACATTTGTTCCACCCCGGGAATCGAACCCGAGGCCTCAAGCACAGCAGTCGCATACGGTACCACTGCGCCACCGAATCAGTCAAGCTAATAAAAGCGACTTCAATTTTATACTGTGTAAAGAAGATATAAAAATACCTAAATCTGTTATCGGAATTGGTGTGTGTGAAGTCTATTATCAGCTCGAAGGGTTGCTGGCAGAACGGCTTCAGGGTTAAAATCACGTGGTAGATCAGTAGGTCCGCATTCACTTCACCGATCCTGAGAATTTTAAAGACAATACTCGTATTAATAGTCCTGATCTGCAACTCAAAACTCAGAATCACCGCCATGAAAAATTTCATTGAAATCGGAACAAACAAAGTTCCTTTCGAATATTTAATATTGTTACGAATAATAATCTTCAAACCTTATCTGCGCACATAAATACACATACACTTCTTATCGATCTCCTGAGGTACGGAATAATGGACCTTATCTCTATATGCATAGTGTCGAATATCGATTGGTTGTTGCCTTTGATTATTATTAACTTCGATTATTTTTATTAGCGTCTTTACGAGACGACTCTCGTGTTTTATCGTAGGTTCTAGAAATGTAGGAATAATAATTATATGAGTATAAATAGAGCATCTCGCAGACCGCAGAGTTCAGTACAGTTTGAGCTATAGTGAGATAAACATCGAAGTGATATCAGCGATGAACCAAGCGACCTCGGCGACCTTTAAGGATTGTAATTCAGAGTAGTATTTTGATTTTAATAGTGGTTTTCATAAAGTCTGTTTAACAAGTCAAAAGGCTTCTCTCTCAAATAAATTGAACCCTAACACGTAACAATATTAGTATGGAAATATGGATTGCATTTCAATTGTGATAAAACTGGTTAGAAAGAATATGTAAGCGATGCAAAATGAAATCGCTCGATTAAAGTGCCTTCGTCGGTTCGTAGCTGTTGGGATACTATATCCCTGTATTACTAACTGTAATTAGTATGTTGTAGAACGTCACTACAACTGCCATGGAAGGCCACTTCCTTTAAAGTCAATGTGGAGAAGGTCTGTCATCTATAATTGTCGTATATAAAACATATACTTAATATTAACATTTAATCCATGTATACAATTCTGTACATGAAAGATATTTTGAAAAAAATTTTGGCGGTCTCTCTGTAATACTCTGTCGATACTGAAGTCAAAATGTGATTTTTTTCATTTTTGTCTGTCAGTCTGTCTGTATCTTGTCGCGCATCACGCTGAAACTACTGAATGGATTCAAATGAAACTTGGCATGATTTGAGTTCATACTACGAGGTAGGACATGGGATACTTTTTATCCCGAAATTCTGCACGGTTTCTTGGAGAGAGGGGATGAAAGACAAAATATGTACCTAGTTGTAATTGAATGACACATTTTTTTGCTAGAAAGAAAAAAAAAAGATAACGCGAAGTCTTTTATTTTGTCCGCGACTGTACACTGCCTGTGGGAAGCTGAGACATATGTAAATATGGCAGTACGAAATTCGCCGGGTCAGCTAGTCCTGAATATATCTTTCAATCAAGCAACCAAACACAAGAGAAGCAATCTGTCACAGATATCAAGCTATATTTTAAGGACTGTAGTTAATTTTTTAACCGACTTAAAAAAAGGACTACGTTCTCATTAAACGATCAATTTAAATGGCACCAGCATTCTTACTAAAGACAACTTCTTACTTGTATCTTCTAGAAATAAAATAGAAGACCGGATTCCCGAGCTTGCTCGTTCCTGCCTGGTAGAAGATATTCAGGCTCTTGATACTTTTGAATTCTTCTTTTTTGTGCATGTTATGCTTCACGATGAACTCCTCGAAATTGGTCGAGGAAATGTCGATGGATGACCAGCGCGCGTAAGAAGAGAATAACAGGCTTGATGTTCTGTAAGAGAAGAAAGAGATTTATAACTTAATAATAACTAGCGTGTTTTTAAGTTTTTAATCGGCTTCCAAAAGGATGAGGTTCTAATTTCTTTTTAAATGTATGTACACTGATTACTCCGTCAATTGTGGACCGACTTTGAAAATTATTTTTGTATTCGAAAGGGTATGCTCCCCATGTGGTCACCTACTATTACAATTGGCTTGGTACGGATTTCAAACCTATGAATAGGTAGCACATACAAATTAAGTTATTTTGTACTTTTTAGTTTTTGAAGTCGGTTTTTTTTTAAACGAAGTTTTTTTTTTATTTTCAAAGAACTCCAGCTTTAGAACTATATTCTGTGTCCGGGGAACTTTACATACTTACATGAAACAGACATAGATCATACTCAGGACCAGAACAACAATTTGTGGATCCACAAATGTCGTTGTGGGGGTTCGAACCCACAACACTCATCGCAGTAGAAAATGGCGTGGCGAACCATTAAACCGCCACACTATTCGTGCAGTCAAACTTTGAAACTGCCTAATTTCCATACAAGCTTAATTCTTTATTTAACCTCATTTTTTTGGAGGTAAGTGAGGGGTCACCTGATGAAAAGTGACCATCGCCACTCACGAATGCCTGCAACTCAGAAGACACAAGCGCGTTGCCGGCAAATGATGTAGTAATACGCCAAATTTTTTGCGATTTCGTCAAAAATGTTTGGATAAAAGGATGAATAATATTATTTTTTTAATATCACAGGATTACAAAACACTGTACAACCCTGACTCCCAAAATAGCGATAGCTGTGTGCTATGAGTTTGCCTTTTCAAAGGCAAGAAAAACAAATTATAGTTACATGGTGCACATAATAAATTTGTTTAGTTGGATATGTTTGTGTGTGAGAGTATGTGTGTTTTTAATACATGGATGTTTGTTTCTTTTACGGTAGGATTTACTGTTAACACTTACGATTCAATAGGTTTATGTTCCGGAGGTCCTAAATAAGCAAGGAGTGTTGCCATCTGTAATAAAGAAAAAAATATATATAATTGGCAATTTTATTGAGATAGCCAGTGCAAAAAAGTGGACAACTACAATTTTATTCTATTCAAATTTTATTTAATACTTTTTCGTTACCAACTTTTTATGTGGCTCCACCCGCTTTTATGTTATCGCGGTAAAAAGTGGTCTATCGCAAGAGCGAAAGTTGGCAAGAGAGAGATAGAGAGAGAGAGAGAGAGAGAGAGGTAGAGAGAGAGAGAGAGAGAGTTACGTTCGCATCCAATATGTTAGAAAATAACTATTTAATTACAGATCCGTTCTCCTAAAATAATATTCATAAACAAGTAATGTTTTTTTTTTAAACCCGGCTACGTATATTTTTTATTTTTATTTTGAATTTCCCAGTGTCACTCCTACGACTAAGACGAATCTATTGACATATACAAATACGACAAGCAAAGAAATAAATTTACATACATACACTCGAAAAACATAACCCTCCTTCTTTCGCAGTCAGATAAAAAAAACAACCATATTTGTCTTTGGCCTTTGGCTTAACAGTCAATATCAATCTTTAAATGTTGAAAAACTATTTATTTAGATCCACTACCAGAAGTCTTAAAATAATATTCATATACTGTATTTTTCTATAACTGTATTTGTCTTGGCTGGGAATCGAACCTAAGATCTCTAGCAAGCAGTCAAGACTAGCAACCCTGTACCTTATCAAAGGGCCTCCTGCCAACAGCCTTGTGATCCCTACTGCAGGACAGGTAGTCTCCGATCCTCTCCTGGTGGTTCCACAGCAGACGGTGAAGAGCAACCACGTTGGCATCGCTGATGAACGACAGGTTATGCGATGTCTGGTCTATACTCTCGCAGTCCGACGCGATTTGGATGAAGAACCTGGGAAACAGTTATTCTTTTAACTGACTGAGGCGATTGTCAATTTAGTTTATATCTATATAGGTATAACATTTCGGCGATTCATTTATTTATATAAATGAATCGCCGAAATGTATATACGTGCATACAGGTAAATTAGCTTGGAGAAATTTTTGCGTTTGTAGTAGTGTATGGTCAGCAAATAAAAAAAAAACAACATTGTTTTTTTGTTTTTATTTTTTTAAAGGTAATATACGTTTGTGGCTGGAGCACACCAAATGCGTACACGTTACGCATACGCACTACGTACTAATACGGACGTGAAAATGTGTATCCACTGCATTGTAATCTATGAAACTGTATGAGGCAGACAAGCCAGTTCCAAACATTACAAGCAGTGAATGCCGGTTTTCACTTCAGTGAAGACGTGTATGAATTAGGTGTTCTCCGGCCATAAATATTTTATTCTAATAATTCATCAACCCCAGGCATATCACAATCATCCCCATCCTCGCTTTCATCAGATGAATTATTTAAATTAATTATGATTCGTTCTGATATTGTGTCTAAAGCTGCGTCTCTACCCTGATATTTGTTTTCCTCATCAATAGCATGCAGACAAACTTTTCTCCATTCCTCTACAGTTATGGCGTTCATATTTTCTTTAGCTAATGACATTATAACCTTCATATTCATTGCGACATTCTTTTTTGCGACATATGTTTTCACTATCCCCCTATATTTTCTATAGGATTAAACTCCGGATGGTATGGTGGTAAACGCAGCACAGTATGACCGTGCTGTCGTAATATTTCGTCTATCTTGTACTCTACAAATCTCGCCTTGTTTTGCAGAATCAGTTCATATAATTGAGGCTTAAACAACGTGGATGAATGCTCAATGTTTCGCAATGTCAGCCAGTCAATCATTTGCTGTTTTCTAGAATTACTATTCGGTGCAGGATTTTGTATTGAGTTATGATATGGTGCGTTGTCAACAACAACAACACTATTTGGTTGTAAGTTGGGTATTAATTGAGTTTGAATCCACCTTGAATAGTTGTCATAGTTCATATTGTCGTGGTAATCTCCACTTTTTTGGTTGGCTTTAAACATGCATGCATTTGGTATAAAGCCATCCATACCACCAGCATGAACAATGATTAAGCGGTTGCCTTTCGATATATGTTGCTTCAAACCTGAAGTGCTTCCATCTGACCAAGATTTCGAGAGGGTATGTGATGTATGTATATATGTTTCGTCGGTGTAAACAATTGGTCAGCGTTGTTCACGATATTCAGCAATTTTCATCAAATAATTAATTCGCAAGTATCTAATTTCGTGTTTTTCCATAAGAAGTTTCCGGTTACCTTTGTTTGCTTCCAATTAAAACCTAATGACATGACGTGTTTTCGTAACGTGCTGACACAACCTTTATAATCGATATCTTCTTTCAATTTTGCGTGCAAAGTTTTCAAAGTGGGAACTTCTTTATTTGTGATGTGGAAGTCATGAATTGTTCTTCTGATAACTTGCTGATCAAAATTATCGATTACTATTGTAGGATTACGATTCGGTTTCTTTTTAGGAGATTTAAATGTTACTTCCTGATCTGAAGGACGACATTTGCTTTCTGATACTACCTTTCTGACGGATGCTATTGAAATTCCTGTTGATTTAGCAACTAATTGAGTGGGGGTCATAATACTGCTCGGGTTGTTATTACACTCATTTTCGAAATATTTGTACAAACAGTATAAAACTTCTTTAGTTTGAGAAGTCAAAGGCTTGCCTCGACCATGTTTTAACACTGGAGCCATTTTGAATTAACAATATAAAGTTACAACACTTACACACAAATTAAACACTTCAACAAATATTATAACAATAATAACAAACAATAACAACAATCAACAAATACAAAATTTAACAATTAACGTAATAATTATAATTTTTGAATGAAATGTGTGCTTTATGTTCTAACAGTACCAAGCGACTGACGCCGGACTGCACGTGGCACCTGCGGACAGCGTAAACTGGTTTATTCTGGTTTTGTGCGTGTTTCCACTTTCCACTATCAAGTGACGATTTTTTGCTTTATATTGAAACATCTCGGAAATCTCCTAGGCCAAAAATAACAAAAATTTTGACCCCCCCGTAGACGCCCCGGAGTTTTAAAAACCTAGATTAAAGGAAAAAAAAACAAAAATCAGAGTGTTGCTAGGGATAAGTATAAAATTAAATAGTAATGTTAGGATATCGAAACATTTTTGTATAGGCCAGAACGATATAGTGGAAACGCGCTCTAAGATCTAAGTAATATACACACCACTACATATGCAAAAATTTCTCGAGACTAATTTCACTGTAACTTCCGATCCGCTGCACCAAATTATATGGTTTGTGTACAAGAAAAAAAAAATATAACGGGAAAATTCAATTTTTTGAGGCAGTCAGTCATTTAACGATGGCTGGGGCTCGTATACGCTCTGTATGGATATGCCAACTCGAAACTGTGGTTCTTTCCTCAAAACTCAACTCAACTCAACTCAACCCAGATAATATAATGTACTGCATAGATTTTTTTTTTCACGGACTTAACAAAAAAGACATCCCTGTGGTTTGTTTCGGCATTTCTTCCCAGAGTGAGTCTTATGGGCCTTCGGTATATATGAGCCTTTTAACCTACACAAGACGTTTTTTGACCGTTTGGGCATTTACAGTGTGTATCAAACAAACAAACTAACATAAGAAGTTAGTGTTCATGTAGCCTAATTGCAGAATAAATGATTTAATTTCTAGCGTCGGGTAGGCGTAACCAAACATTTGAGGAGACTGGTGATTCCGATATTCTTAACGCTAGATGGCACTGCAAGTAACTCTAGGACAATCTATTTGGTCCAGAATGTTCTGTCGAATATTAAGGATTATTCTAGATACTTCGACAGCCTTAAGAACGTCGTTTGACTTGACGAACAGTTGTTATTTTTTTCTTACGTTTGATTTCTAGTGTTGTGTGGAAAGATTTAGAACAGCAGAATTATTAGCACCAATGAATAATGTCAACCGCGATACAAGCGGAAACCGTCGATAAGTTTAAACCTGTAATTTGTTTATGTACAAATAAATAAATAAGTAACATAGCTATTACATAACCAGGTACTTACTTTCGTCCAGCTTCGAAGTGCGCTCTCAAGAAATGGTTGAACGGCAACATGTGTTGTTCTTTGGAGAACTCCACGTGATTGGCGATGTTCTGCAGGATCTTCGACATCAGCATCAGACCTCGCTTCACGTGGGGTGGTACCGGACGGTTAACTATACACATCTCTTGGGGTGACACTGGGAAAAGAAAATCACACAGCTCACACACTGATCTCCTAGCCAGTCTGATCTCCCAGGCCGAGCCTGTGCTATAGTAACTAAGACCCTGTTAAAAGCTGACAGTCCGACAAGTCGACATTAGTCAAAAAATTACAATAAGTAATTTTTTCTCTTTAATAAAAACAACAGGAAATAAATGAAATCGAAGAGTATCATTGTAATTTCAAATTAACGGCTTTCTACTAAATGCATATAAAAGTATGTACGGTACTTAAATAAAAAACCATTAGTATTTATTTTTGTCTGTCTGTCTGTTTATTCCGGCTAATCCCTGGAACGGAACAGATTTTGACGAGACTTTCACTGGCAGTTAGTTGATGATATAAGGAATAACTTAGGCTACGATTTTTAGACTAGCTTCGCCCCGCGGCATTACCTGCAGGTAACACCGTGGGACTCAGCTAGTTCACAAATATGTAGGATTGCGCGCCAATTAAAACAAATTATTAAGAATTGTGTGTAACACAAAATACATTCTGTGTTATAACAGAATAATGCGTAGGCCCATTTGGGCTTATACTTTGACAGAGGGGAACACATGCGTATGGCTACTACGTATAGTGTTGCTCTATGTGAGTAAAGGCGCGTATCCACCGATATTCTGTAACTGTAGGCAACTCTTCGGAAAATCGCCAACTTTTGTTTCCATTGTGTCTACACCGAGTCGCCAACAATTTAAAAAACATTCCAACTAAGCATCTCAACAGAGCCAATAAATATTTGCAACAAGCGTATTCTTTTGATGTTTACCGCCAAAAACAGAAACACCATTCTAAACATTTGTTGACAATTTTTGTTGCCGACACAAGGAAATTACAGAAACTTTTGTCACCAACACGTGTTGACAACACAAAAGTGGCAAAGTTTTGTTCGGTGGAGACTCGGCTTAAAGCGCAGCATGTCTACTATCTACTCACCGATAGCAGGGTTGATGAACCTTAAGAACAGTACAGTGCCGACAGCGCCAACTGACGTCTGCGGGAACTGGGCGAACCTTTTGCTTAGCACCTGTCAAGAAAATATTACTTTTTTTATACTCATTTAATACAAAACGCAACGGGAAGCTTGGAAATAACTGTAACTTTATTTAGTACTAGCTGACTTACGCAACCTCGTTTGCGTCCAAACTACCATCCCCCGTTTTAACCCCAAAAGGGGGTTGATTTCTAAAGATACATTATTAGTACACCTCCACACCATCTATAGAGCATACATTTTAAATTTCAGGTCAAAACAAAGGACTTTCATACAAACTTCCAACCCTCGTTTTACCCCCTTAGGGGTGGAGTGTCGTAAAATCCGTTCTTAGCGGATGTCTACACCCTATAAGGAACCTACCTGTCAAATTTCAAGTTTGTAGGTGTTATATTTTCTGAGATTTCGTGATTAATAAGTGAGTGGTATTTCGCTTTTATATATATAGACTAGCGACCTGCCCCGGCTTCGCACGGGTGGATTTCAGATGCCCCCGGCGACGACACGATTCGTGCATTTTAAATCTGTAATATCTTCGAATATATTCATTTAACTTAGATACTGTAAAGGGCCATTTTGATCTATATTAAATGCACAATGTATTTAATTTACTTAATTGTATAAGGATTCATTCTGTATTGCTCAAAATCGCTTAGTAAATAAGCCATTATTTCTCGTAAAAAGAAAGGAATAAAAAATGGTTGTCGTGGGTTATCCCTAAGAGATTGACATACCGTCGCGGACTTTTTTGTAGATCTTTTTAAGGTGTACAATACTGTAGTACATTATTTTGATGTATCTCGTAGGGTGCAACCAGCGTTTGCAATGTAAACGCAAAAAAATGTGTTTATTTGCTACATCACATTAGAAACCTCGAAAATGAACAGTGTTTCCATACTACATTATGCATTTATTATACATAAAAACCTTCCTCTTGAATCACTCTATCTATTAAAGAAACCCACATCAAAATCCGTTGCGTAGTTTTAAAGATTTAAGCACACAAAGGTACATAGGGACAGAGAAAGCGACTTTGTTTTATACTATGTAGTGATACACAGTACTAGCTTTCACTTAGCACACATTCGTGCTGTCGTGTATCGTTAGTGAGTGCGAGCCCGGAGGCCCAATGATACAGAAGCATCACTAGGCCGCCATAGTGTGGGTCACCATGCTACGTTGTTGCATTGTCTGCACGAACAATGAGTATGGTGACCACCACTCTTGGATTCTACTCATCATCATCAGGCAGAGTAGAGTCACTTAGGCAGGCCCATACATAAAAAACTATTTGTACTAGATGGGAATCGAACCCACGACCTTTAGTTTACCACTCAAGGTCACTACTAGACCACCGAGCTAATTATTACAGTATTTTATTATGTATTTAGTAACACACCTGGTACAAGCAGTGGCACATACTCCTAAGCTGTGGGGGGAACTTATCAGCGGAACCCACGATGCGATCAAACACTTCCTTCGTCAGGTCTATCAAGTTGGACCTGTTCATCTCGATATCTTGACTTGGATCCAATCTAGGAAAGAATTAAGAAGAAATATGAATTTATTGAAGAAATTATCTTCACACGGTATATATTTTTTTTCGAACATTTCGGACATCTAACACACTACGCCATCTAGTCCCAAGCTAAGCAGAGCTTGTGTCATGGATACTAGATAACGGTTATATCCGTTACACACATACTTTTTTTTTGTAAATACATGCATATTATACATAGACTAGCTGTTGCCCGCGGCTTTGCTCGCGTGGAAGTTGATTATATATATTAAATTAAAACTGTGTAAGTATCTATGAATACTGTGTTCATGTTTTTAAAGGTATTTATTTATAATCAATAGTCAATTAAAATTGACTTTCAAACACACTTTCGACACTTATTTTAACCCCTTTAGGAATAGAATTCCCATAAATGCTGATATAAGTATTCATTTATTTGTAATCAAAAGCCTGAAGACAAATATTCAGGCTACTAAATGAAAAAATGACGGACTTCCAGTCTAGCCTAGGGATGGAATATCCAGAAACGCTTAAATACGTATCTCATCATCATCATCGCAGTCCACTGCCGGACATAGGTATCTCCAATTGCACGCCACTTGGTTCGATCCTCAGCTTCTCTCATCCAGCTCCTGCCAGCCGTCTTGGGCAGATCATTATTCCACCTGGCCTGTGGACGTTCTACGCTACGTTTGCCGAGACGCGGTCACCACTCACGAACCCGTTTACCCCAACGGTTATCAGTTCTGCGGCTAATATGGCCAGCCCACTGTCACTTCAGCTTGCTTATCCTGTGGGCTATGTCAATGACCTTGGTTCTCTACCGGATCACCTCATTCTTGATGCGATTCCTTAGAGAAACGTTGAGCTTTTATGATGAGAAAAATAAATCATTATTATTATTGTAGCCTTCTCCATAGCACGCTGAGCCACTTTGAACTTGTGGACCAGCCGTGTCGCAAGTGTCCACGTTTCGTCCAGTGCACCGTATGTCATGACAGGTAGGACGTACTGATTGAAGACTTTCGTATTTAGGCACTGTGGGATTGACGATGAAAAGACCCGACGAAGTTTTCCAAACGCTGCCCAACCCGGCTGAATTCTCCTGTTCACCTCGTCCTCGAAGTTGTTTCTACTTGGCCGTGGTATCACTCCGGTCGAGCCGGCCCATTCATGCCGAAGCGTGGCTCTCCCACGGAAGCGGATAAAAATAAAATAGTTCTAAATAGACTATTATATGAAGGTGTACCTGGCAGGGTCTACTTCGAAGCTGATATCGACACGTTCGTCGGCCTGGTCCAGGAGTGCGGTGATGAGAGGCTCCAGCAAGTTCTGCAGGTACACGTGTCCGTAGATCTTGAAGCAGAACGCCATTATCTTGCTGCCTAAGGAGTTGCCTCGGAAGAGAGTTTGCATGCAGTCGGAGACCTGAGGACATTAGTATTTTTTAAAGAAGATTTTCGGAGTACAGATATATCCTGTGTGGGGACTTTACAAACATATTATACGGACACGTAGAACAACCAGACTCAGAACAACAAAACAATTTGTGGATCTCACAAGTATTGTCTCATGTGGGGTTCGACCCCACAACTCTAAGCGAAGCCGAAAGACGGAAGACTTGTTACATTATCCTCTACAGATAGACAGAAATTTAAAAAATACTTATTTAATGTAAGTACCGTATAAGTATATACGGTATCGTAGGCATTAGATGAAAATCTGTTAATTTGACATTCAGACAGACACTTCAATTTTCTTTGTGTATAAAAAATTAAAGCCAGACACAGAATAAATGATCGTGCAAATCATCAAACAACTTTTGTCCTGAGTGAGAATCGAACCTACGATCTCTGGTTTAAATCGAATTTGGCATTAAACACATGTCATAAAAGATTATGTACATAAAAGCTTAACCACTTACTTCAACTTCCCTGTAGAATATATTCCAAAGCAACGGCGCTAGTAAATGCTTAGCGTCGAACAAAGTGACAAAAACCTTCGCCAGCTCATCCATCTGGGAGGTGCTCACCACATTGGCTAGGGCCATGGCTATAGGCAGTTCACCCTGGGAAAGATATCGAAGATATCTTTATACTGATGATGATGTTCTCCTAGCCGATTACACAGAGCAGAAAACTACGCAGGAGATATTATAGTGCACAAGTGCGTGCGCAAACACAGGTGCACACTCTGTTCCCTCACTTTCATAATCCAATGGGACGGTTATCCGACACTACTGGGGAGAGATCAGGCTCGAGACGGCTTTATGTGCTCTCCGAGACACGGGGGTTCAGACCCCAAGTTCCAAACTCTGAGCTGTTGTTAAGTATTTCTTAATCAAAAAATCTCAACACTTTTGGCCCGAAACGGGATTCGAACCTTTTTGATTGGTGGTTGCATACGTCAACCGCTGGACCAACGAGGCAGTTAACTTTTACTGAGGAGGTGGCAAAAAATTTTTTTTCTTCAAGTAGGAGTTTTCAGGCATTTTTAAAACGTTACATTAATGACTTTAGGTACGCGGTTCCAAAATGTCATTGCTATGGAGAAGAACCAGCAAGAAACTCCATAAGTTTACTCTTTTAAAAATATTGATTTACAATATTTCGAGTACATTCATGTTTAAATTTAATCTAACGGTAGCACTGAAATAATTAAAAAAATAACAAATCAGTGTTTTCTAATATTAAAGTGACAAGATTATGACCATTGAACGATTGTTCTACCATTTTTTATAAGAATAAAACTAAATTCTGAAATTCGTATGACTATTTATGGACGGCACTTTAGGCAAATTACGTTATTAGATTGTACACAAAAAAATATATAAAAAAGACTTCAAGAATGGACTTAATTGAAAGTGGACCACACGGGAAGCATCAGCTTTCAAATAAAAAAATAATCATCAAAATCGGTTTACCCAGTCGAAAGTTCTTAGGTAACGAATAAAAAATACACCCTTTTTTGAAGTCAGTTAAATAAAAATATGTTTTGACCCTTTCGTACCTTATCTGAGATCATAGTGACCAACTGAACGAGTTGTTCGAACCTATCGGCGAGAACAGTCTCGGCCAGGGTATCGAACTCTGTCCCCTGCTGCAGTATCTTGGTGAGCACCTCCATGAAAGCGGCTCGTGTTTGTAAGTCACGGTGGTAACCCAAATCTGGAAAATAAAGATTTCATTTGACAATACGGTTGGCCTAGTGATTTAAGCGGTCGTCACGCCGCTTTCTACTGCGGAAAGTGTCGTGGGTTCAAATCCTACTTGGAATATTAGAGTTGTCTTTAAAAAAAAGAGAACGCAGAGAGAAACATTTTATTAGAAATAGCTTGAAAGAAACCGCCCGCACTAGGAATATATCCTGTGTCGTGGGGTCGCGGGGGACTTTACAAACATACATGAAACGGACCTAAAGAACACCCAGATCCAGAACAACTATTTGTGGAATCCACAAAGTGTTGCTCTGAGTTTAAGTCGCAACGTTCCCCAATAAATGGACTATCATATTGACGAGTATTTATTATTATATTTGTAATGTTGTAATGGTTCGCTGTACGTGTTATACATACAAACTAAGTTTACAATTTAAACTAGCAATTTTATTTTATTTATAAAACTTTATTGCACACCACTACAGTAAACATTTGTACAGATATACATACACGGAAATCAACATCAGATATTACAATAGGCGGTCTTATCGCTCACGGTGATCTCTTCCAGACAACCTTCGTACGGATTTATAAAATGATCTTTTGGGTAGTCGGCTATGTATTTCAATAGATCTAAGTTAATATATATAAAAATCAATGCCACTTTTCGTTGTAATTTTATAACTCAAGAACGGGCTCACCTATCAAAACCAAATGTTTAGGCTTTGTTCGGACTATTTAGTAGATGGTTTATGTGAAGTTTGCACAAAATCGGTTGAGCAGTTATTCATTTATCACATTTTTTGTAATAACCGACAACCGACATACACGCGGGCGGAGCCGCTGGCAACAGCTAGTAATACATATAAAGCTACTTACATAAATAAAAATAAAATAAATAAATAAATATTTCGGACATCTAACACACATCGCCATCTAGTCCCATGCTAAGCAGAGCTTGTGTTATGGGTACTAGACAACTGATACAAATACATATATACTTTCTTTTTTGTAAATACATACATATTATACATAGAAAACACCCAAACTCCGAAACAAATATTTGTAGATCATACAAACATTTGGTACGACCCAGGAATCGAACCCAAGACCTCACGATCAGCAGTCGCACACGCCAACCGCGAAACCAACGAGGCAGTCAAGATGATCATTAGCTGAATAAAAATACGTATTTTATCACGACTGCGAAAGAAGGAGGGTTATGTTTTTCGAGTGTATATATGTATGTATATTTCTTTGGCACGCCCTGAGCCTAAACGGCTTGTCGTATTTTTATGTGAATGGTGTCAATAAATTCGTCTTAGTCGTGAGAGTGACACTGGGTACATCAAATATTAAAAAAAAAAACATTAATTTCAATGCTTTCTATCTTTTCAGTTCTTCAATAAATTTAATAAAGATAGCAGATATTGACGCAGTCGGGTTTTTTTAATAATTGGTTACTTGTTACTCACCTATACTATGCATAAGTCCAGAATCAATATTAGCACTGAGCAGGTTAGACATGGCTTGTATGGTGGCATTCCGAAGGGTCTCCAGCCTCCCAGGACCCTCAGTCATTTCTACCTCATTACAGTCGTTCAAAAGATTCATGAAGAGTGTGAAATATCTGAAATATTATAAAACATTTTTGCGTTTCTTTTAGTTATATATTGCCAAAATTACTGTGCCTGGTGGAAAGCATCAGTGGAATCCAAGAAAGGTGGTCAATGCAGCATGGTGACCCACACTATGTATGTCTAGTGAGATGGTTTTTCACTTCCTGCTGAAAGGACCCGGGATCATAGTGGGAGGGAAACACGTACGCTGGTAGTCACTTCCAGAATTTGACTGCTCGGTACAGGAAGGAAGATCCGAACCGTTTAATTCTGTAGTACATAAATAAAATAAATACCTACTACTAATAAAAAAAGAAAAATACAATTACTTCATATCCGATGGCTTACTTAAGAAACAGCTGACTCTTAGCCTCCATGAGGTCTCCGCGGTCTGACTCCTCCGGCTGCAGAGGTAGACCCTTGAGGAGAGACGCCACAGCCTCCATACATGCCTGGTCCAGCTCCCTACAACAAACTAGGTATCTGGGGACAGGAAGGGCCAAGTTACACAACACATACACAGATTTAGGGATGCCAGCCCTAACAAATCTGCCGTCCTTGTCATAAACTTGGTGGTAAGCGATTACCGCCGCCCACGGACACTCGGAACAGAAGAGGCATCACAAGTGTGTTGCCGGCCTTTTAAGAAGGAGTACGCTCTTTTCTTTCGAGTAAATCGCGCCTTATGACGTGATGACGTTTTATCGATGAACGCCGGCTGCACGCACGTGTGGACCCGGCTATTGGGCCTCCGGTCTCACACCGGCACACGACAGTTCGAACTCTGTCACTTTAGGTTGGTCTTCAGTCTTCGTTTTGGTTTTCATAAACTCAATTTCGTCAAAAAGGACGTTAGTTATGATAAGCACGGCAGAACTACGTTTCGTATTTTTTTTTCACACTAGTCTGATCCCAAACTAGGGAACACTAGCACAACAGACAACAAAACATACAACAAACAACATGACAACAGACATATCTTGTACTATGATAACCAGACTGCTGATAAACATACTTATCTATACTAGTAATATTATAAAGCTAAAGAGTTTGTTTGTTTGAACGCGCTAATCTCAGGAACCGCTGGTCTGATTTGAAAAATTCTTTCAGTGTTGCATAGTAAATTTATCGAGGAAGGCTATAGGCCATAGATAGATAAAGTGCAATAAAAGCAAAATTTTAATAAAACGAACCGACTTCAAGAACTGGACCAAATTGAATTGTGACCACACGGGAAGCAGCAGCTTCCAAATAAAAAAAGAATCGTCAAAATCGGTTCACCCAGTAGAAAGTTCTGAGGTAACAAACATAAAAAAACACGTCGTCGAATTCAGTACCTCCTCCTTTTTTGGAGTCGGTTAAACATATGAAAATTCACACCTAAAATGTACCTTGTAAGTTCTTAAAGTAAAATGACACTAATGACAGCTGTCACAGAGATCAATCTATATTCTAAGGACTATAAAGCGTGAATCTCAAAATGACCAATGAGATTAATTGATACCTGCTTATCGAGGAGGCGTCAGCTCGTATCGGTGGCGCGATCTGGTGGCTGCTGCCCAGCACCCAGTCCGTTACGTACTCCACCATCTTATTGCGGAACTTCATCTCCTGAGATAACAATGACATATTAGAAGAATCTTATTTACAGTC
The DNA here is from genome assembly GCA_949125395.1 of Diaphora mendica. Taxonomy (NCBI): domain Eukaryota; kingdom Metazoa; phylum Arthropoda; class Insecta; order Lepidoptera; family Erebidae; genus Diaphora; species Diaphora mendica. The sequence goes on from OX421312.1 coordinate 37,204,216, forward strand.
AGACGACAGACAAGGCCCGTTGCTAATTGTATAATTGAGGCGGTGAAAGACATTGTTTAAAACAAGTAGGTGAGTGCGAGACCGGAGGCCTAATGATGCAGAAGCATCTCAATAGTAGCCATAGTGTGGGTCACTGTGCTGCATTGTTGCACGAACAATGAGTATGGTGACCACCACTCTTGGACACTGCTCATGCTTTCCATCAGGCAGAGTAGAGACTTAGGGGGCCCCAACATAAAAAAATATGCATAATTACATTGGTCAAATAAGGGTAGTGAAAGTACGTATTTCTGTTTCAACGTAGTAAGGGAGCAATTATTAATTACGTTCAAACTAGTCATTTACCAAAATAATAATTATATGTCTTTGTAATAGGTTAATAGGTATAGTAGGTTTAGTTTTTCTATGTCGATGATGACATCAAGTCAGATTTTAATCTCAAGTTTTACCAACCTGTCTAAAAGCGAGGTCATCTCTCCTCCTCATCATAGCTTCAACCACTTGACAGAGTTTCGTCTTGATGTGTACCGACATCACAGTCATATCCAAATGTCGAGCGTATCTGTAATAAAGGAAGATCTATAAACAAGAAGCTCCCTTCAGCATCACTCAAAGGATATCCTAAGATATTTTTCTATGCTTTTATATAAAAATAAGTAAATATATTCAGACTTCTAACACACAACACCATCTAGAACTTTCGTCTGTATCGCCGTATCAGATAGTCCAAGATCCCAGTCAGCCTAGACTTACGTCATTTTGGAGAGATGAAAGTATTAGGATCGGTAGTCTAACATATATTCAGAAAGGAACGGATACTCGCTAAGCTGAAAGCGGGGCCGCTTTACAGTTAGCAGGTATCAAAGGTGGAAAAAAAACATGCTAACTTACGTCATTTTAGAAAGCCTGAATTTTATATAATATCGTTGAGTATTTTTTAAAATATATTCCAATCAGCCAGACAAATCTGAGAGGCCTAAGACCGTCCCAAACCCATTTAAGGAACTAACGCCTCTGCTACATTTAAGGCAGACTTGCGCAACATGTGTTTTGATTGCTATATAAGTTAGCGTAGGCGTTCATACTTCTCAACGATATACAAAAACTAACAAAACTAGATCTCAGTCGCGTTATTATCGATATACAAAATGTAGTAATGTTGAGACCTGTCAACACCTACGCGGCGGCGGCCAGAGCGAGACGAAGACATCGGTAATCGCGCGCCGCCAGCGCAGCGCGTCATCGCATCGGACTTAGGAGTCAGCTGTTACGAGCTTCGACGCACACACGTTACGCGATATATTACAACGTTCCGCCATACTTAATGTTAAAATCTTATAGATTACTCTTAGTTATTTACTAGTATTAAACCATTTTATTATACAGTCCGCTACTCGCACTATTATTTAGCTATCGCAATATACAGTAAAGATCCTTAAACCATCTCCCTGCTTTTGTTAAATACCTTCATTTCCTCAATATTCTATCATCTATGCTATTCACCACAAAAAACTATTTTATTTATTTTATCGTAAATTTGGAAAAAAGAAAGGGTAATTACTTTATTTCTTTATTTAAAAAGACAACTCCCACATTAGGCATATAGATCCTGTGTCGCGGGGGACTTTACAAACATACATGAAACGGACACAAGGAACACCCAGACTTAGAACAATATTTTGTGGACCACGACAGTTGGCGCAGTAGAAAGCAGGGTGGCGACCGCTTAAACCAGTAGGCCAGTCGTGCAGTTTTGGCAGTCAGACCCTCAAAGTACAAAGGTTATTCCCAAGTGTTACCTGACGATGGCCAGCATGAGAGCCTCAATGGAAGTGGTACTCAGAACTTCGATGGGGTGTCCGCTCTTCTTGTGGGACTCCAGGATACTCTTCATTATAAATATCGTGTGCTCCACGAATTGGGTGTTGATTTCTGTTAACATCACCTACGGAAAACACAGTTTTGAGAAAACGAATTATTGCTCGCGACTCCGCCCGGGGTGTATGACGGTTATCAAGGTAGAGAGTACCCTATGACTTTCCTGAAGAATGCAAATATTCCCAAGCTAAATTTCATTGAAATCCGTGCAATGGTTTAGCCGGGATAAGATAACTGATAGACATGTTTACTTTCGAAATGGTAGTAATTAGTATGGAAGTACGGATGAATTGCTGTTCGTTAGTACCACTAAAACTCGGAGAACGCGGGACCAATTTAGTTTATTTTCGTGTAATAATATTCGTAAGAGTGCAGGGAAAGACGATGTAAAAATTTATGTATAATAACTGTCTAAATCATATATACAAATTATAATATAATAAAATATAGGACAACAAATATTTCAACAAAAAGATATTACTTATATTGTCATATAACGTGGTGATGTAAATCGTGGCTACGCGTCGCCATGTTAACTAGCAGTCTGATATTACATGTGTCATGAATAAATTACCTGCTGGTGTTGATCGAAGAATTTATCGATGATAGCCTTGACCTGGTCAAAGAGTATTGGGTAGAGAGCTGAGGACATCTCATGGCCGACCAGCCCTTTCACGTGGTTTTGTATTTGTTGCCCAAACCGCTCGTTGCTGCAAAGCAACAGGCGGAGAAGTTGGCCTATGAACCTGAAAAGAAGAGATTATTTTTTATATGTAATTATGGAATATGAGTTCCGTCGTGGCACCAACGCGACACAAACGGCACGTAACATCAAAAGCGTTTACGGAGAGAACTGTACAAACGAACGCACAACCCGTTATTGGTTTTCCCGGTTCCGTTCTGGAAATTTTGACTTGAAAAATGAAGCTCGTGGTCGTCCGGAGACTTTGGTTAACAATAATGAATTAAAGGCGATTGTGGAAGCTGACGAAACTCAATCTACAACTGAGCCAGCAGCAGCTTTTAATGTAAGCATCAAAACAATATTGATCCATTTGCGACAAATTGGCAAGGTAAAAAAGCTTGATAGATGGGTGCCCCACGACCTTAACGATCGCGAGCGCAACGTACGCGTCGAGACCTGCCTGCTCAACAGGCAAAGAAATGAAGGAATTTTGAAACGAATTGTTACGTGCGACGAAAAATGGATTCTGTTCGACAATCGAAAGCGCTCAGCAAGTTGGTTAGACCCTGGTTCAGCACCAAAGCAATGCCCTAAACCAAAAATGACAAAAATGACCCATAAAAAGGTGATGGTCACTGTTTGGTGGTCTAGTGCGGGTGTGATTCACCACAGCTTTTTACAAAACGGCATGAGCATTAATGCAGATGTGTTCTGTGAAGAACTGGAGAGAATTATGGAGAAGCTTGCACATCTGCAACCAGCTTTCGTCAATCGGTCGTCCCCACTGCAACTTCACGATAACACACGACCCCAAGCTGCAAGAGCTGGGGTTGGATGCTCTCCCTCATCCGCCATACTCACCAGACCTTGCACCTACCGACTATTACTTTTTCCAAAATTTAGACAACTTTTTAGTGGGTAAAAAATTCAATTCCCAAGAGTACAAAATGCCTTTGAAGAGTTTGTTGCCTCCCGTCCAGCTGATTTTTACAAGAAGAGCATCAATAAACTGCCAATGCGTTGGCAAAGATGCGTCGATTGCATGGGTGATTACTTCGAATAACAGAAATAAAAAAGTTTGAAAAAATAAGTACTTTCACTTATTGCATACAAAACGGCAATTTCATAGGTAAAGACCTATTATTTGCAGATCATACAAACATTTGTTCCGACTCGGGAATCGAACCCATGACCTCAAAACGGAGTCTCATATGATACCACTGCGCTACCGAGACAGTCAACACAAACTACTAGTGATAGCATAAAATCGCAGGTACCTAAGTGTAAATATTCACATGATATTTTTGTACTTAGGTTAGGACTGCTATTTATTAACTCGTTGCCAAAAGCCGTTTTTATTTATTTAATTAAGGATATATTTTTTTAGTAGAAAATGAATTAGAAATTAAAGAGTTTACAGCTAATAATTCAATAAAATTTTGCATTTATTCCGCCTTACTCGCCTCACTTTGGTGGTATGTGGGAGGCGGGAGTCAGGTCCTGCAAGTTTCACTTGCATCGTGTTGTAGGCAATGCACAGTGCACACCTTACTTACGAGGAGTTGAGTACGATGTTAGCACAAATAGAAGCTGTCCTCAACTCCCGACCAATGACATCAATGTCCACAGACCCTAATGATTTCCTTCCTCTCTGCCTCGCTATATCCTGATAGGCCGTCCGCTCACTGCACCAGCCAGCCAAGACCTCACGGCGACAGCTGCGCAACGCGTTCCTCGCTATGATCGTGTGGAGCAGATGCGACAGCATTTTCGGAAGAGGTGGTCCAAGGTTACATTACTGAACTTCAGAAGAGAAAAAAGTGGCAAATCAATCAGGACAACATCGCTTCTAATGCTATTGTTCTGCTTAAGGAGGAAAATCTGCCTCCTTTGAAGTGGCGGCTAGGACGGATGCTGGAGACTTTCACTGGAAATGATGGAATCTCACGCGTCGCCAACATCAAAACAGCGGCGGGCGTAATCCGTAGATCATTCGCAAATATCTGTCCACTGCTGAGTCCTGACGAAGAACACACCTGCGACTCATCGACCCTTTTGGAACCAGGTGCGGCATGTTAAGATCGTCTAGCGCCATCTAGGATCTTGGGCAGGAACTGAGAGGGATTGGACATATGAACAAGAAGTACCGCCCTTTGGTATTTGGTTGGTACTTTTTGAATTGTCAACGATCACTTATATTAAATAGATCACACTTGTAACGAGGACACTTGCCATCTGGATTTTGTTTGTACTACTTACTTTAAATATACGCATTTATACAATTACTTTAAAATAAAGGAATTCATTGAAGAAAGCCAAGACCATACAATATGTATTTATATCCGTTGTCTAGTAACCATAACACAAGCTCTGCTTAGCTTAGGACTAGATGGCGTTGTGTTAGATGTCAAAAAAAATCTTAATATAGTACTCACTGTGTGACGGGACAGTATTGCACTTCTTGCGAGCTGTTGGCCAACACATTGAATAATTTCCTCGAATCTGCAAACACATTACAACATTAAACGAGCTAACAGAGTTTTAAAAAATATTGAAAATTCAAATTTCAACTGGAGTTGTTTAAGATTTGTGACACACATTTTTTTTTAAATTTATTAGAAAAAAAGGCATCGTCCTTTTAAATAATTTTATTCCCAATAAGTTCCGGTGTAGAACAAAAAGTACAGATACCTAAAGAAAGTCGATGATTTCTTTTAATGGTCTTTTTCTAGTTCTTACCGTGTCCATGTAGGTGTGACCAGGCGATGGAAGGTCTTCGCTGCAGACAGACTCCTCCGAGAGCGCACAGGAATGAGGTTATATTTGCCCACTCTTGGATCTGCATCTGTTGATGGGAATATTTAAAAGATATGAGATTTTGTCATCATCTTATAATATTATCACGATATATCACTAAGAATCGAGTAACCGCTCAATTCCAGGAACACATCATATATTCTAATAATAATGTGGCACAGAATAATGAGCTTTATATGTATGGAAATTAGATCGAATATAGATTGTCATGTGTGGAGGAACGGGTGTCGTAGCTGGCACTGGCAAGCTCAGCAAACAGAGCAGCTGACTAATCATATCGACCTCCGGTCTTGGAGGGGAGTGATGTGGCGACCTCCACATACAGCGCAACAACAACATAACATACTACAGCGCCATCTACTGAATATACGTCAAACTACGGAGTAACGAAGGAAGCTAAGAAACTACCAATCCTGAATCGCGCAATAGAAGTTCTCGCGCCTATTAACATATATATAATACCCAACGTCAACCGGCATGATCACCTTGCCTAGTCAGAAGATGATACTTTGGTGTTGGAGGGACAAAGCACTTGTTCCCTCCTTAATTCCACTGCTGGAAAAAGGCCTTTCCTTAGAAAGGAGGTTTTGGCTTACTATACCACGCTGACCAGACGGGTTGTTGTCCTGCATAGTTTGTTCCGTTAAGCCGAGACTTCACCGAACAAAAGTTGGCAACTTTTGGGTTGTAATCCTTTTTTTTTGTTATCAAATTTCGGTGGAGATGCGCCTTTAGTCTACTCTTACGACACCCAAGGGAGGAATAGGGGTGGTGACACTCCGTATTTTTAATCCGTCACCACACATACAACCATATGGAAACTTATCTAAAATGTATAATTTTACCTCAAAATCATGTTCAGAACTGGTGTGATGTGAGACCCTTCGTTTGGCCACTGCTCGATGTAACGCCTCTATTTGACAATCGTCCATTTTATCCCCTTGTCCCTTGGGGTATTTCTGTAGTAGCTTGCAAAGGGAATCCCTATGAAAATAAAAGAAAAACATATTATGGTTTAAGATGAAAAATAACCTCCTCTCTGGCTTAGCAGACAGGTCACTAACGACTATACCAACGGAGTGAAGCTTGTTTAAAAAAAGTAGATTACTCTTTATGTCATCAGCTATCTACAAGTGAAAGTCTCGTCAAAATAGGTCCAGCCCTTCCAGAGATTAATCAGAACAAACGGACAGACAAAATTAAAAAAAATGATTTTTTTTTGTTTTGCCTTATATACTTTTATATGCATTAAATGAAAAGCTGATAATCTGACATTATTACAAACAGACACTTTAATTTTGTTTATTTGTATTTTAGATTTACTAAATTTAGGTATTCAATACAGCATGAAATTTTATTTGTATAGATTTAATCTACCTTAAATACTTAGTAAAACATGACATTTTATATAAATCGTCATCTTTTTTAAAATCCAATAAGTTCATCAGATTCGGGACTCAAAAATTAAGACAAGGCGAAATAACGAAGCTGATGCTAAAATATAACGAATAACTCACCAACATCGGAAGGTCTCCTCCCAAACAGGTTGAACTCCATTCACACAGTGTTCTATCTTCCTCAGCAAAGCCATTATACGCTTCTGTAGAGCAGCTGAACCTGACAGAACAGTTAAATATTGTATAAAATACATGATGAAGAGGGTGTATGTCTAACAGTGAACTGTGATAGACTGATAATGATGAAGTTCTACTGTAGGAGTACCAAGCTTCAACACATGGACTGGCCAGCAAAAATCTAGAATTTAAGCAATTCTCTACGCTGATTTCCCTTTTTACCTAGTGAGGGTGTAGTGTATGCGTCTGTCCAGTCACCTCACTCGTTCATACATTCACTCACCCGCTCACTCATACATTTTTTTATTGAATAGGGGGCAAACGAGCAGGCGTATCACCTGACGGTAAGCGATTTCCGCCGCCCATGCAACACTAGAGGCGTTACAAGTGCGTTGCCGGCCTTTGGGGGATGGGGGAGGGGTTGAGGGTATATCCTCACTCACTCAGTGAAACACAGCGCAAGCGTTATTTCGCACCGGTTTTCTGTGAGGCTGTGGTATCACTCCGGTCGAGCTGGCCCTTTCATGCCGAAGCGTGGCTCTCCCACGGTAAAATACATACTGACGTACAGTCTCGTACGCACCACTTTAGTACTGCGAGAGCCGCCGGCGAGAGTAGACGTGTTGGCAAGTCTACGTAATGTATATCCTCGAAGGGAGGATGCTACAGAGGGGAATTACGGAAGCCGAGGCTAACTCTCATCACCTCTTATTTCTTGGGATTCAAAGAATGGCTTTAAGTTTCAAATGTCCATGGGCGTTGATAGTCACTTGCCATCAGGTAATACGCTGTTTGTTTATCCCCTAAACAATAAAAATAAAAAGAGTACGCTACAACTAGTTGGCAACACGTTTCATACTCACTGTGAATATTTTTGTAATAGCAACCTCTTCCCATATCCTGACTCGCTGCTTGCGTTAGTAAAATAAATAACTTTATAAACAACTTATTTACCAAATAATATAACTACAAATAATTATATTGTAGTTTTTTTTATAACTAGATTTTACGGTTCTGGGTTCTAGCTCTTTTAAGCCATAATAACATTCTAGAAAGTTACTAGTATTGCCAGATCTAAAAATTTGAAAAAGTTTTTTCTACACAGTTCATTTCAATAAAGTTGTTACAGAGAGCAAGCTATATTTCAGGGACTGTAAAATTCGTATTCATTTACGATTATTATCAATAACCTTACTATCAATAATCTAACTCCAGTTTTAACTAGGAATAGGCTATTGAAAACGTTCTGAATTTACATTTAAAAAAAGTTTTTTGACAGCTATAACTTCACAAAAGGACTGCCGATAGAAGTGAAAACTTATAACTTAGAATGTTATTTGAAAAATTAAATTGTAAAATTTTAAATTTCATAATGTTTAAATTTAAATTATCAACATCAAACATCAGTATGTCGGTGACGCGGTGACGCGAACTTTTAATATTTTCTCCTACCAAAAAATGCTCAACGCGGCTAAAGAAGTTTTAACTTCAATAAAATTTAGTTTATCTCCAGTTTCAAGTTGGCCTTTAATATGTAATAACTCCTATCTCCACTTACCAGTAGTGAGCACAGTGGAGGTGTGGGCTATCTCCTGGAAGACCGCGTAGTTGGGCAAGAGGCACTGGGTGGTGATCTCGTCAGACCCGCACCGGATGTCGGCCTCCTGGCACAGCAGGGCGAAGCACGACATGGCCACGAGGACCACATCCGTGTCTATCGACCACAGGCACATGAAGAATACCACCTGGGGATCACCAGAATTTATATTAAAAAATCTCCTTGATTGAGGGCGTGGCCAAAGATTAATTAGGTAATAGAGGCACGCTGATATGAGCATGGTAGTACCGATTCGACCGGGGCGGTACTACTCTCTCACAGAAGAACCACCTACAGTGACAGCATCCGTGCTGTCGTGTTTCGTTGGCGAGTGCGAAACCGGAGGTTCAATGATGCAGAAGCATCTCAATAGTAGCCATAGTGTGGGTCACCATGCTGTATTGTTGCATTGTCTGCACGAGCAATGAGTATGGTGACCACTTCTCTTGGATTCTGCTAATGTTTTCCCTCAGGCAGATTAAAATCTCTTTCAAAATCGGCTTTCAATGTTGTAAGTTTGATTCCTGACTAAAGGCGCGTCTCCACCGAAATTTGACAACACAAAAAAGGTTGACAACACAAAAATTGCCAACTTTTGTTCAGTGGAGACTCGGCTTTACAGAAACTTTTGTCACCAACACGTGTTGACAACACAAAAGTTAACAACTTTTCTTCTGTGGAGACTCGGCTTAGGACATATTCACTGAGTCATGACATTATATCAACGCCCTTTAACAGTCAACTGCAGGACATAGGCCTCTCCTTAGAAAGCAGGTTTTGGCGTAATATATCGACGCTGAGCAGACGGGTTGATGTAGGGTTTGTATCAAGTTTTCCTTCTCTTCGCAGAGCTATTGTCCTGCGTAGTTTGTTCCTAAAGGCGCGTTTCCATTGAAAGTAAAATAGGCTGACAACACAAAAGTTGCTCACTTTTGTTCTTTACAGAAACTTTTATCACCAACACGTGTTGACAACATAAAAGTTGACAACTTTTGTTCTGTGGAGCCTATAGTCGGCTCTTACGACACTCATGGGATGATTAGGGGTGGTGACACAGACTTCACATATGTGATGATTAATTTAGTCATACAAAACGTGCTTTTAAAAAGAAACCAAAGAATGTATTTCTTTAAATCCATCATAAATAATTTTACCACAAAGTTAAGTTACACATGTAAAGGCATAGAAAAGGATGGGCATACCTCTAGCTTGATGTGGGCCTGTTTACAGATGGGTATCTGGCTGCCCACGTTGGCGTACTCCTTGTGCTTGGCGAGGAATTCGTTGCGACACGTGAGGATGTCTCGCAGCCACCTCAGCACCTCGCGGTAGTTGCAGATCTGCCGCTGGATCAGCTTCTGGCTTATGTTGTACAGCACCTGGGAGCTGGTGGTGGAAAATTACTTTATACTACACCTGATCGGAACAGTAGTCATTATTCCCTATAAATGAAAAGAGAACGTTAGTCTTTTCCTTGACCTGAATAAGCGGGAGAAAAAAATGTATGAAAATCCATTTCTAACGTGTTTTAGCGGTTTGTTTAAAGTTGTATGAATTTTCATTTCTCATGTGTTATCTATGGCGCGCGCCTGCCCAAGGAGTTTTCATATAATTTAAATATGGAATCTCCGTGCCACTGACATCCTTTTGTGAAGAATAAAAAAACAACAAAAGAAGCGCGAAATATCGGCCAAATTCTAAGCTAAACTGTGTCTTACATGGTGTCTTACTTATACTTTCTACAATACAAGTCTTTAAATGTTCCTCACAGGTGTAGTATAAAGCACTGTGTAGCACTCGGGTGAAAGTCCCATTCCTACCTCGGGAGTATTGTGGAACAAACTGCTCCCTCGCTAGTAATCGGTCCCTTTCCTCCCTCGGTGAACAATGTACTATTATTTAGTCGATTTATTTACTTAGGTATCTATAATAATGGACTACATGGTGGCACAGTGGTAGTGTATGGGACTGCTGTGTTTGAGGTCTTGGGTTCGATCCCGGGTCAGACCAAATATTTGTATGATCTGTAAATATTTCTATGTATAATATATATTTACAAGAAAAGTATATCTGAATTTATATCAGTTGTCTAGTACCCATCACACAAGCTCTGCTTAGCTTGGGACTAGATGGCGTTGTGTGTTAGGTGTCTGAAATATTTATTTTTATTTATTATTATAAATTCGAAAAAAAAAACTCGTGTCTGTTCACGGATGAACAGCACTGATTTCAATGAAATTGGTCTTGGAGATACTTTGATTGTTGAGGAAGGACATAGGCTACTCTTTAACGCGATAACCGACATACTGATACACGCGAGCAGAGTTGCGGGCAAAAGCTAGTGCATTACCGGGAAAGTTTAACTTCCATACTCTTAAATACTTTTCATTCTCTACCTTGCATACGTTAAGGATTTTTAGTAAAAGAAAACCCAACAACACTTTTGGGTCGACCCGAAAATCAAACCCAAGTCCTCTGGATCGGCAGTCAAATACGCTAACCGCTAGACCAATGAGGCAATATTGACTCTTTCTTAGACTTCCAGCAGGATATGGTATGAAAGATAATCTTGCCTAATATCCCAGAAGGTATTCAGAGGCGCTTCAGGGTTCCACATGCGGACTCTATCAGGTCGGTGCAGGGCCAGTAAGGCGTCCATGGCAGCCTGCGAGATCTCACCCATGCCGGTCTGGTGGATTAGGGAGACCAGGCCATTGATCAGCTCGGTGGTCGACGACTGGATCTCTATGCTGGAACGACCGGGATTCTGCAAATTAAAATACAGAAATAAAAACACATATCCTTTTGTATGATCACGGCAACACGCAAGATTAATTATATGGAGAATCGTGATAGTTTCATGTACAGATAACTTCTTCGTTTATGAACCGATTATGATGATTCTTTTTTTAATGGAAAGGAGATATCTCAACGGTGCTACCATGATAAGGATACTAAGATCTGATGATGGCATACAAGAGAAAGCTAGTCCAACTTTAAAGTCAGTTTTTTTTTAATTCTCTTGTTTTGTCAATATAAGGTCTTCTCCAAAATATGTAATTTTTTTTTTTTTTGCAATCGACTAAAAGTCATAATCAAATTTTATCGTGGGTTAGAATTCACTTGAGTTGAACAGTGCTTCATTAAGCAAAGTCAAAATTATGTAATGACATTTCACGGTCTTTAAATCTGTATTAAAAAATGCCATTTCCCAAATCTAACAGAGCGGTAAGGGAGCCACTCGTACCTTCTAGTTTTAAGGACTTGTAATTAATCTGGTGTACAATTAAGCGAATTATTATTATTAATAAAAGTATCTTACACTCAACATCAACATAGGATCAGCGTGGATCAGCTTCACAATACACAGGAGTAGGTTCCTGTACGCCGGCATTTCCTCACTCTTATTGAACTTAGACTGGACCTCCTTAGACTTGAGGGTAAGCGAGATCATTCTCAGAGGAGTGTGTACTACGTAGCCCTGGAAAAGAGTTAACATATTTAAAAACGTGTGAGTGAATATATTTCAGCTCCATCTAGCGAACAAGAAACGCACTAACTAGTGATCGATTATTCTGCATCGCGTTATTAAAATTCTCAAGACGATATAACAAATCCTAATTGTGATCTGGCAAAAAGAATCATCCCTTGTCCAGAAGGATTTATAATATCTATGTATAATTGTGACTATGATTATATAATTAAAATAATAATTGATAATAATAAAATAGAAATTGAATAATTGATTTACGCATGAGTGAATTGAATTGAATTGCTATGTAATAATCTAAATAGGAATCAAAATCTAGAATAATTATAAGTAATCTAATAATAAATCTAAGCATATTATTTAGAGAATTAATATTGTAAAAAAAAAAATACCGATGAAATTGAGAACCACCTCCTTTTGGAAGTCGGTTAAAAATACTTGGAATGGAATAAAAGGCTTTTTTTTATTATTATGTTTTTTTTTTGTATGTATATTTAAAATGGTGAAGTTGTTTTCTGTGGGCTTTATAAACTAAAGAAAGTTCTGCACCAGTTGAATTCATATTTTGACACGACACACAACACGTTTGAAATATAGTTTTATCTATATTTTGCTACCACAATGTGTCATAACGAAGCGTGGAAGTGTATAAATGGTTTATCATTCTTGTTAATATCATAAATTCGAAACTAACTCTGTTGGTTTGTTGCGCTTTTATGGCATAACCGGTGCAGCGAATTTAATGAAATTTAGTTTGGAGGTACTTTGATTATTGAGTTATTATTTAACTGCCACTGTGGCGCAGTGGTAGCATATGCGATTGCTGTGCTTGAGGTCTCTGGTTCGATTCAAATGTTTGAATGATCTGCAAATACTTGTTTCGGAGTTTGGGTGTTTTCTATCTATAATATGTATGTATTTACAAAAAAAAGTATATATGTATTTATATTAGTTGTGTAGTACCCATAACACCCATAACTCTGCTTAGCTTGGGACTAGATGGCGTTTTGTGTAAGATGTCCGAATTATTTATTTATTTATTAAGTCTATAAGTATACAGTCAGTCATTCCATACCTGAGTGGCCTTATTCGAAGTATCCGTGAACATGGCTCTCAGTTCCGCAGCCCTGGGGTACAGCAACTCTATCTGAGGCCACCACGGCAGACGCGGTTGTTTGATTATTCTGAAACAGATTGTTAACTGTTGAGTACGAACATAGATGTCTATGAAACTGGTGTTTTACACTCCTATACATAGCTTGATCTCTGTGACAGCTGTCATTAGTGTCATTTTAGAACTTACGAGGTACATTTTTATATATACCACTAGTTGTTGCCCGCTGCTCCGCCCGCGTATATGTCGGTTATCGCGGCAAATAGTAGCCTATGTGTTATTCTGATGTATAAGCTATATTACTGTAAAGTTTCATCCAAATCCGTTCAGTAGTTTATGCGTGGAAGAGTAACAAACATCCATCCGTCCATCCATATATATATATGTATTGCATTTCATATGTTACACAACTGGCGCGTAACGAATGAAAATACTTTGTCAACTTTGTCGGTTTCCGCAGCTACCTGTCACATATTCAAATTATATTTTAGGGACTGTGGAGGGGAGGTACTATGATTTTAATTTCGCATGAGGATTTGGATTGAAACTGATATCAGGGAGTCGACTGACTGCAAAATAAATCAGTTATCTTTGTAATCTTTAAACGTAAATTGGTATCAATCATAGGAGCGTAACATTTCTTTTATCTAAGTTTTTTTTAAAAGTAATTAGTTTTAACTTTCTAGTGTTCCTATTAGGTTCTGTTATTTTTCCTAAGTAGGTACCTTTTTTTCATGTTTAAAAACTGTTTGTGACATTGTATTTAGTATTTTTAATCTATTTGCGAGTACCTGTAAATGGCTTTGTTGTTACTTAAATTATTTTATCTTATAATGTTGTATGTATTATTATTGTATAATTACGAAAAAAAAAAAAAAAGTTAACCGGTGGTCCAATGATGCTGCTTCATCATTGGGTCAAAATGACTACTCTGCCTGTTGGAAATCATGAGCAGTGTCCTAGAGTGGTGGTCACCATACTCTTTGCTCGTGCAGACAATGCAACAATGCAGCATGGTGACGACACTAAGGCCGTCTATTGAGATGTTTCTGCATCGTTGGGGCTCCAGTCTCGCACTCACCAGCGAAACACGACAGCAAGAACGTTGTCATTTTTAACGGACTTTAAAAAAGAAGGGGGTTTTTACCTCATAACTTTCGACTGGGTAACCCGATTTTAATGATTATTTTTTTATTTGAAAGCTGGTGCTTCCCGTGTGGTCCCATTTCAATTTGGTTCAGTTTTTGAAATCGTTATTTTTTGTTAAAATCTTTACGTTAATCTAATGTTACAGCTACTTACCTAAGTAGGGAATTAATAATCACACAATGGTAGGAGATATGCGTGTTGAGATTGAGACACACTTTGAGCGCGTCGTTGTTGTGCGGCATGATCCTGAACAGTGACACGAAGCAGTCCGTCATCAGGTCCAGTTCTGAGTAGCCGGAGATCAGGTTCCCACGGATGTATGACTTCGAGGGGTTGAATAGGAGAGACTGAAGGAGACAAAAATATTGGTTCATTCGGGGTTTTTAATTTGTTTATTTTTGTGTATGAATCTTACACAATATTTTTATTTTATTTTAGATCACCAATGAACGATACACATCTATACAAATAAAAAAATGTTGGCAGTCATAAGGACTGCCGATAACAGTGAAAACTTATAACTAAGAATGTTATTTGTAAAATTAATGTGTAAAATTAGAAATTTCATAATGTTTAAATTAAACCATCATGTCGGTGACGTGGTGACGCGAACTCATGATATTTTCTCCTACCAATAAGTGCTCAACGAGGCTAAAGAAGTTTTCACTTCAAAGCATATACGATACATATATACATATACATCAAGTTTATTTTTGTCAGTCTATTTGTTTCAGCTAATCTCTGGAACGGCTGGACTGATTTTCACGGGAATTTCAGGGGCTAATAACTAGGGACGTGATTGAAGTTTACTTATATAGTTTTTTCGATAGTTATTTTTTCAATTACTATTTGTTTACCTTAAGATCGTTAATAACAGATTTAACTAATATGAATGTGACGTTCCCGGAGTCAGCAATGTTGAGGTAGGTGGAGGCCTTGCACAGCTTCACGCACGTCACCACGGCCGCCTCCGTCATCTGCTTCGAGTTGTTCTGAGGACCTGGTAACACACACATTATTTCACTTCGTATCGTTACCAAGAAAGATTTTCCAGAACAACGCTACGTGACAAATAAGGATTGTTATTCTAAGTGATACTGTGATGTTAAGAGTGTTTTTAATAAAATATCTTTTAAACGTAAGGTTTATTTCTCCACCGAAATTTGAAACACAAAAACGGTTTACAACACAAAAGGTGCCAACTTTTGTTCGGTGGAGACTCGGCTTTACAGAAACTTTTATCACCAACACGTGTTGATAACACAGAAGTTTACAACTTTTGTTCTGTGGAGACTCGGCTTAACACGTTACAATAACATGACGCAAAAACTTTGTACGTATTTTTATTAAACTATGCGAACGGGGAATAAAAAAAATTGCACAATTAAAGTTTAGTAACCGAGCTTTGTTCGCTATATTTTTTTGTAAATTTTCTAAAACAACCGTATCTAGATTAATTTATCGCCCCGATATATATAATATTTAACTAAATTTCATGAAAATCGTTGGAGCAGTTTTCGAGAGTATTATATAGTACATTCGCTTAAATACGGTCACCTTGATCGCGCCGCCGTCGCACGTGGGGCAAACCGCCACAAAATCAAAGGGCCCACCTGCATAGTCGCAGGTGCCATGGACGGCGATAAAACTTACCATCAGGAGATATATCTGTTCGTTTGCCCCTAAACTATATAAAATATTAAAAGGTTAACTTACTAAGGCCTCTCTTCACAGAGTCTATGAAATGTTTCTTCTTGTTGTGTCTAGGACTGCAAGGAGCCCCACTGTCTGCATTCACTATTTCTTCTAGAACTTTCTGTTAAGATATACAACAATACCATTAGCAAAATTGTAGTATCTATAATCTATACTAATATTATAAACGCGAAAGTTCGTAAGTATGGATGGATGGATGTTTGTTACTCTTCCACACAAAAACTACTGAACGGATTTGGATGAAATTTTACAGTCATATAGCTTATACACCAGAATAATATATAGGCTACTTTTGACCGCGATAACCGACATATACGCGGTCGGAGCCGCGGGCAACTACTAATAATCTATATATTAATACGTGAAGCAATAACTTTATACTCCTTTAGACGAAAATTTTACGAACGGAAATGTGTATGAAATTTGGCACAGTTATAGATTATGTGAAGGTGGAGTGAATACTGTAGTAGTGTATGCGTCTATTCATTCACTTCGCTCAGTAACGCATTAATTCATTCACTCACTCATTGTACAATCTGTGAATGAATGAAAAGGAAACATTATGTCATCTCTAGTGCACGTACGGTCGTGATACAGTTCAGTCAACTGTGAGCGGCGGAGGTGAGTGGGCGCGTGCGTCTAAGAGCCGACTTTATTCATGGATGTACTACAAATACCAAAAAAATATGGTCACATTACGAAAAACGTGACCACTAGTTGCATTAATTTGTCGACAAACGAATGGCGTTGTAGTAGTGTTGTGGGTTTTAAGCCCATATTGGGGAAACACTTTGGGTGATCCACTAATTGTTGTTCTGAGCCTAAGTGTTGTTTGTGTCCGTTTCATGTAAGTAAAGTCCTCCACTACACGAGAGTATTACAATACTCTTTGCGCTGTAGCATGATGCGTGACAGTTTCAGTAACATTTCGTTTCACTCTTGATAGTTGCCGCGATTTACAAATTATGATTTAGTATTTCAGCTGTACCACATTCGCAATATATTAAATCAACAATAACTGTAATAAATTAAATTAAACCAACCAGAATGTTCTAGTCTACAAATAAATGCCGCCGCAAAAAAACATATTAAAGCAAATAAGACAGTGATAGTTAGTATGTGTGTCACCCAGACTCAGAACAACAATTGGTGTTGAAGTGCAGTGGAAAATTACCGCCTAAACCACTACGCCATTCATGCATCCAAATGTACTGAATCCTGCTCAGGTTAGGTGCATTACTATGTCATATGAACTACAGCACAACTATATAAACTCTATCACAAGCTAAAAACAGGCTTATTCTCATACTGGCAAGGTCGAGAATCATCAACATGAACTGTAGTGGCCACATTACTACTCGGGACTTCTTGTTATCTGAGAAGCTGTCTTGTAATACGTTGAAGAAGGACTAAATAAAATGTATCTCAAGCTAAAAACAATCTTATTTATATACTCACAGGATTGAGAATTAAATTGCTGTTGCTTGTTGAAGAAGCATTATATTAACTTTATCTCAAGCTAAAAGCAGTCTTATCCATATACTCACAGGATTGAGAATCAACAACATGATCTGTAGCGGCCACATCGCGACTCGGGACTTCTTGTTATCTGAGAAGCTGTCTTGTAATATGTCAAAAAGAGTATCGCAACACTTGCTCAACTCGTCATTAGGCCGACACTGGACTTCTGCGAACTCCTGAAAACCATTGCATGATTATATCAACAGCCTTTGACAGTTCACTCCAGGACATAGAGATCTTTAGAGGAATAAAGTTTTGGTATACTATGACACGCTGACCAGACGGGTTGATATAGGATGTGTCAAGTTTTTGGGTCCGGATGTGTGGGTCCGGATGTGTTAATAAACTGCAGTTCCCGGGTCCCTCCCGTCTCAGGCGCAGAGTGGCACAACGTGTGGTTTTAGTCGGTTCGAGTCCGATAAACCGCCCATAGGGGTGTGACGACCAGTGGGGTGACGGTCCGAGGGGATTTCCACACGTAGAAAAAAAAAAGGTGTGTCAAGTTTTCCTGCTCTTGGCAGTGAGGTTGTCCTGAATAATTTGCTCTCTTAGTCGGCTCTTACGACACCCACGGGATGAATAGGGGTGGTGACATTCTGTATTCTTTCTTAAGCCGAGTCTCCACCGAACAAAAGTTGGTAACTTTTGTGTTGTCAACACGTGTTCGTGACAAAAGTTTCTGTAATTTCCTTGTGTTGGCAACAAAAATTGACAACAAATGTTGGCAACCGTGTTTCGGTTTTTGGCGGTCAACGTCAAAAGTATACGCTTGTTGCATATATTTATTGGCTCTGTGGAGACGCTTAATTGGAATGTTTTTCAAATTGTTGGCGACTCGGTGTAGACACAATGGAAACAAAAGTTGGCGATTTTTTTAAAAGGTTCCAACAGTTGGAAACACTGAAATTGCCAACAATGTCGGTGTAGACGCGCCGTTACACATTATTTAAAAAATATTTTCACATGAGCAAAGTACTATATTGGCATGCACATTTAAAATTTTACATGTCAAAACATAGTGACAAAATATGCGATTATTTTATTATAACTGTTTACTGTATCGTATTTCTGCAAATAAAGTACCTATTATTTCACCCCTAAGGTACTATAACAGCTTGTATAAAAATTCCTCATTTTCAAAGTTACAAACACGAAATAAGAATCAATAATGCGAGCAAACCGGCAGAGGGTAACTAGTTTGTTATATATAAAACACATACCTGTGGATACGTATCCATCCAATTCCAAATGGCTTTCTCTAGTGACGATACTAAAACTAAATGCGCCGATTTTCGTAACAACCTAAACTTTTGTATCGATTCTGTAACAAAATATTGAACTTAAGTCCGAAGCGATTGTAAAGAAGTATCTGTAAAAAAAATTAAAAAGAACAGCAGAAGAACGAAAAATACCTTAAACGCGTAACTATTTCATTTTATTTTAAACCGACTTCCAATGGGAGGAGATTCTTTGTTCCACTATATGTATTTTTTTACAGCCAGCACATATCTTACGATGCTTTGGTAAAAAAAAATTAAAGATATTTTTTTTTTTTTAACATTTTCCTAAGCTGTTTTGCTTTTGTCCTGATTTATTTACATGACAACCCGAACTATTTGTAATACCGTAAATAAAATAAAATCTTATTAAAATCATTTTAATATATATTATGTTATTAGGATACTATTGGATAGTGACCATAATTTATTAGCATATATTAGAAGCATATTGTGAAAAACAATTTTTTTTTCGCGTGAATCAACTGTTAATCAACTACAAACAACAATGAATAAAGTTTTTTCTATGAGGTTTTTTTACAACGACCTGTATAAATAAAAAATACTACGTTTAAAAAAACCGACTTCAAAAACTAAAAAGCATAAAATAACTTAATTTGTATGTGCTACCTATTCATAGGTTTGAAATCGGTGCCAAGCCAAATGTAATAGTAGGTACCACACTCGCTATATTTCGAGACGAACGTCAACGACGTCACCGACGCTTCGGTTGTTTTGTTCTACGCGAAGAGCAGCTATCCCGCTCAAGGTCACGCGCGGCGAGTGCGGTACCTACTATTACATTTTGGCTTGGCACCGACTTCAAACCTATGAATAGGTAGCACATACAAATTAAGTTATTTTATGCTTTTTAGTTTTTGAAGTCGGTTTTTTTAAACGTAGTTTTTTTTTATTTTTCGCTTTCTAGTCTTTCTCAAGTCTCTCATCATCATTTCAGCTAAATAACTTGAAAGAATACGACTAAAGGTAACATACGCACACATACAACATCCGTTAAGGAGTTTTATCTTCCATCATCAGCTCATCATCATGAACTGATGACTACCAAATGTAAATACTGTAATAGCTTTCGAAAATATATGAAAAACATACTAAGTGCCTAACAAATTTGAGGGTTTCCTTTGGTTTCCTTGGGATCCCATCTGATGATGATCCTGATATGGTGGCTATGGGACCACATAGGGAGCATACCCTTTCGAATACAAAAATAATTTTCAAAATCGGTCCACAATTGAGGGAGTAATCAGTGTACATACATTTAAAAAAAAACCGATGAAATTGAGAACCTCCTCCTTTTGGAAGTCGGTTAAAAAAAAGTGACTTACCAGTTAAAAGCCGTATAAGCCTTAATATATCAACGTTGATGTATTGTATCAATTCAATGTCTGTATAGTCGGGGTTTTCTTCTGAGCTAGATGATAATTCCTGAAACAACTACAATTCCGTTTGTAATAGTTCTTGGATAAGAGGACCACTTAAACGGAACCACATCATATCAACAGCCGCGAAAGTCCACTGCAGGACATGCTGCCCTCTCCTTAGAAAGAAGGTTTTGGCATAGCGGTAAATCGGAACAAAATTGCTAAATAGTCAAAATAGTGAGCTGAACCGGGGGGTATCATGTCCCTCCAACAGAAAGGAAGGATCCTCCGATCAAGTGAGGTATTTATTCATGCCTGACGGGCCAAGGCCCAACGGTTGACGTTAGGAAGTTCAAAGTTGTATAGGAGAATTTCTATATCGCGATACAGGATTCGTTACTCCGTAGATCGGTGTGTCCTGGTAGATGGCGCTGTAATATGTTTTTGTTTTTGCGCTGCAATAGTGTGCTATTTAGTTGAAAATGTATATACACGGATACGGCGATACGAATACGAATTCAGATTAGTATTTTTTTATAATCTGTGAATATGCCAGATTATCTGATTTCTGAAATATTCTCGATGTTTGTAACAATGCAATTCTACATTACATTTTATCTGTACAACAAGGTGACGTTGTATGGGAAGAAGGGGATTCTAAACATTTTTAAAGATTTTCTGAATATTCGTTCAATTTCTTATTGTTACCTGTAGTCTTGCACTGATTCTGTTGAACACAGCGTTGAAGAAGTTGAGGCTCAGAGCGAACAGCACCTTACTAGCCAACTGTCGGAGTAACATATTGTTCACTGTGTTCTCGTTGCGCATATCTGTGGGGCAGAAAAGGACATATATAGATTATAACGTAATTAGGTTTGGAAGTATATTTGAACTCGGGTTTTCACGTAAACTACGAAAACATAGTAGTTATAAATTAACTTCACTCTTGATTTCAATTCCGAGCGATCGGTATTGGAATTGTAACGTAACTATTTTCATCGTAAATTGGAATTGGATTCATATTAGATTGAAATTGGGATTGAATTCAAGAGTTAGACCGCAGTACTAAACCTACCTATAAACTGGCAAACTTCTCTCAACAGAATCTTCACGTTCATAGCCTCGTCATACTTGGCCGTGTCTTTGGGCTGCGAGCTGAGACATATTTCCAGCGTGTCCAGTACGATGACCAGACTGTCATGGTAGCTTTTCTCCTGTTCTGTTTGTGGACGGTTTAGGCCTATCGACACTGTAGGCTGGTACTGAAACAGGTTCGTATAATTCAAATTCAAAATTATTTATTCAATACGACTGCCTCGGTGGCGCAGTGGTAGTGTATGCGACTGCTGTACTTGAGGTCTCGGGTTCGATTCCCGGATGTTTGTATGGTCTACAAATATTTGTTTCGGAGTTTGGGTGTTTTCTATGTATAATATGAATGTATTTACAAAAAAAATATATATATGCATTTATATCAGTTGTCTAGTACCCTAGTGCACTTGCTCAGGGGGCTATACGAAGGAGGGACAGCTTCAGTGCGGACTGATGACCTACTCTCAGATAGTTTCCATCCAAGTAGAGGCGTCCGACAGGGTTGCATAATATCGCCCCTGCTATTTAACATTTATACCGAGCTTGTGTTGCGAATCACTCTTGAGGACTGGACTGATGGTATTGCGATTGGCGGATACAGGATTACCAACTTGTACGCAGACGACACCACCTTGTTTGCGAGTAGTGCTGGCCTGATGGAGGAATTACTTCTCAAAATGGAGCGAGTCAGCCTTTCGTTTGGATTAAAGATAAACCGATCTAAGACCAAAATGATGATCGTAGACCGCGTCAACAATAATTCGCCCGAAGTGACACAGATTGCGAATTGCGAAGTAGTGCAGACCTACCTATATCTTAGGGCTTTGATATCAAACAATAGTGGCTGCGTAGATGAAGTGAAACGACGCATGGCCATAACCAAAGCTGCAATGGAGAAATTAAGAAAAATTTGGGGAAATCAGAACCTTACCAAAACCACCAAGATCAGGCTTGTAAAATCACTTATATTTCCCATTTTTCTATACGCTGCGGAGACGTGGACAGTACGCGAGTTGGAAAAAAGGAAAATAGATGCTCTGGAAATGTGGTGCTGGAGAAAAATGCTCGGTATATCATGGACGGAGTTCCGTACCAACGTGTCTGTGCTAGAGGAACTCGGCATTACACAGCGTCTATCAACCACAGTACAGTCGCGCATACTGCGGTACTTTGGCCATGTCTCTAGACAGAATAGCGACTCCATAAAGCGACTGGTAGTGCAGGGAACGGTGGAGGGGATCAGGCTCCGCGGCAGGGCACCCATGCGCTGGATCGACCTGGTGAAGTCCACAATCGGAAGCCGCGTGTCTGAATGCAGCCGACAGTCTGCCGACAGGGTGAGATGGCGGGAAATTTATCCACCTCAACCACCAATGTAGACAACTCTACGTGACCACGACCGCTCTGCCAAGAGTGAAACGAGCAAGAAGAAGAAGTACCCATAACACAAGCTCTACTTAGCTTTGGACTAGATAGCGTTGCATGTTAGTTGTCCGAAATATTTATTATTTATTTATTAAGACACTTAAGTGACATTTATGAACGTTAAATTGAAGCTACCACAGAACAAGGTAGAATTACTATGTAGGCGGGGTAGGCGCGCCGAAGTTAAGCGCCGATACCTCTAATAGGTCTGCTGGCATCAACTGAACGCTTTAAGTAGTAGAGCCACGCTGATTTCAGCACAACTGGGCCGGCTCGACCGGGGCGGTACTACCCTCGCACAGAAGACCAACCTAAAATGACAGTTTTGATGCTGTCGTATTTCGTTGGTGAGTGTGCGAGACCGGAGGCCCAATGATGCAGGGGTGACAGTTATCGTGGTAAGTGTGTGAGCAGTGGAATGCTCGTAGAGTCATGTTGAGGATGACGTGGATCGAACCGTCGGCCAGGGAGACCTGTAGAAACGGTGGTGCCGCTGGCCGCCCGCGGCATAGAGAGGGGCCCAACCGCGGCTAACCACCCTGGGAGGCTGCCCCGTCAGGTCGCGCATAATCCACGGAGTGGCTCGTCGTGCCGGTTGGTGACCGGACGGTGGGACCAGGCGACCACTTCCGGGAGGGTATGGGAGCCCTTCCGTCCGACGGTTCGGTCACCGTCATGCCTCACTATTGTATGGCGACACAGCATTCCGAGCCTCAGTATTACACTGCCACGATGACTGTCACGCCTTTTACGCCCCCACTTCCCTCCCTCACTTTTAAATCATGGCAGTAAGAAAAAGGAATAAGCGTTCAACAGCGGCACGCCATCCTCCCACCAACCCGCTTTTTGAGGTGGAGTTCACTAACATCCGTGGACTCCATGCAAACCTCAACGCCGTCCACCAGCATCTTGAGACGGCTCGGCCGGCCATGCTTTTCCTAACGGAGACACAAATACGCCGCCCTGCCGACACGACATATCTTCACTACCCCGGCTACGTGCTTGAGGAGTGCTTCCTCGCGAAGGCTGGGGTATGTCTTTTCGTTAGGGCGGATGTTTGTTGTCACCGATTACGCTGCCTTGAGGACCCATCCTTCTCCACTATTTGGCTACACGTGGATATTGGCTCTATGAGCCGAATCTACGTATGCCTATACCGATCCCATCTGGAGACTCCGAGACAACTCGACTTTTTGATCATCTCAGTCAGGCAGCGGACAAAGCGCAGGAACAGTTTCCGACCGCCGAACTGGGGTTTCTGGGAGACTTTAATGCCCACCATGAGTCCTGGTTGGGATCTTCCAGAACAGACCACGCGGGTCGGACTGTCCACGCATTCGCTCTCACGCATGACCTCACCCAGTTGGTACTCCAGCCCACCAGGATACCAGATACAGTGAGTCAAGCGCCTTCCTTGCTGGACCTTCTGCTGACGAGTCACCCAGTGCAGTACAGTGTATCGGTGCTCGCCCCTCTGGGATCCTCCGATCACTGCCTGGTATCCACCACGGTGCCTCTAGTTGCCCCCCCACGACCAGTGGCAGCTAAAAGACGATTATGGCACTACTCGTCAGCAGACTGGGATGGAATGCGGGACTATTTCGCATCCATCCCGTGGGCACAACGCTGCTTTAAATATGGAGATCTGACGCAAAGTGCGGCCGCCGTGGCTGGCGAAATCACTCTAGGAATGGAATACTATATTCCCTACAGTGAGGTCGCTACAACTACCCGGCCCTGGTTCAATCGCGAATGCGCTCAAGCTGTTTCCCAAAAGCAATCGGCGTACCGCGCATGGACCAGGGCTCACGGCCACCCCGACGTGGATCGACTAAAAGCAGCGTTTAACATAGCCACCAGGGAATGCAAGAAGGCTTACCTAACAGCGGATGCCCAGCGCATTGCACGACTTGGCCAAGAACTCGTCGCATACCCTACGGGTAGCCGAAAGTTCTGGCGATTGGCTAAAGCCGTGCAGTCCAACTTCTGCCAGGCCTCGCTACCACCGCTGAAATATCCTGACGGATCACTTGCCTACCAGCCGCAGGAGAAAGCGAAACTGCTTGTAGATCCCCTTGCGGCTAACTCCCGAATCGATGACCGTGGCATGCACCCGCCTACCATTCCGGCCTGCGACGCTACAATGCGGGATATTCGCATCCGGCTGAGTGATGTCCGAGCGGAGCTTCGGTCACTCGACGTCCGGAAAGCTAGTGGACCCGACGGTATCCCAGCGGTGGTTCTTAAGAACTGCGCACCAGAGTTGTCTCCGATATTGACGCGCCTGTATCACCTGTCATATTCCTCGGGAACTGTTCCGGATGCCTGGAGAGAGGCGAATGTTCAACCCATCCCCAAAAAGGGCGACCGCTCCAACCCAGCCAACTACCGCCCGATAACTGTCACCCCCATTATCTGCAAAGTGTTCGAGCGGATCATCAATAAACAATTGATCCACTACCTGGAGGATCACTCCCTACTTAATGATCGGCAATATGGTTTTAGACCGAAACTCAGGCAGACTCGATATCCTGGGCATGGGCATCTGCCGCGACCTAAACCCGCGCGAGTACGTTGAGGGCGTCACTAAGGCGGCCTCGCGGAAGTTAGGTGTTCTAAACAAGGTGAGACGGTTCTTCTCGCCGGAGCACCTGTGTCTTCTTTATAAGACCCAGGTTCGCTCGTGCGTGGAATACTGTTCTCACCTTTGCGATGGTGCCGCGCAGTATCTGTTCGACGCTCTCGACCGGTTGCAGCGGCGAGCAATCCGAATTGTCGGCAGTCCTGAAGCCACCGAGTCCCTTGAGCCTCTGCAGATGCGTAGAGATATCGCCTCCATAGCAGTCCTCTATCGTCCTTATCATGGGGAGTGTTCTGAAGAGCTCTTCCAACTAGTCCCGCCTTCTCCCTTCCTCTACAGGACAACACGTGCCAGTCTCAGAAGTCACCGCCTCAGAGTGGAAGACATACGATCTCGCACTCATCGATTCGGTTCTTCTTTCCTGTGCCGATCGGTTAAAACCTGGAACTCACTACCAGCGCACGTGTTTCCGTCCAACTATGATCCCGGGTCCTTTAAGCGGGGCGTGAAAAAGCATCTCACTAGGCCGCCATAGTGCTGGTCGCCATGCTGCACTGTCCTTGTTCACATTGAGGATGGTGACCACCACTCTTGGATTCTGCTTGTGCTTTCCATCAGGCAGGGCAGAGTCATTTTGGCAGCTAAAATATATAAAAAAAAAATAAAAAAAAAATACTACTTTCGTCGGGAACGTAGCTGCGTAAAAAAATATTGCTATGCCGAACTGTGCGATAATTACGTGCCGAAAACGAAGCAAGGACTACAATTTACTCAAAGGAAACATCGTATCATATCATCGGTAGTCTCAAAACTTTTGTTTTTAAGCAATATTAACAAAAAACTAAAAAGTATTATGTAATACACACATGAAAACCGTTTTATTCTAATCTATTGAAATAATCATACATTACGTATTAAATTTGCAATGAACTGCATTTCCTGCGGGATTATTTCAAAACATTTGGCACGAAAATATTTACTCAAAGTAATGTTTACAATTATTTGACATAGAGATGTAGACAAATTCAATCGATATTGTAATTTTAAACTTTTCGATGATATTGGTTTTTACAGTGATTTTATGTTTAGTATCGTAGTACGATTTATATTGTACTATGGTTTTTAAAACAATATATGATTTTGTTTATTAGCAAAATTTTTAAATAAAGTTATTTTGGAGAAATATTTGAAAACAAATGTTTTAGTAAAAAGTTTATAAATATTTCATATATCATAATTTTACAGCTACCAGACAAATAAAACAGATTTGATTAAAAAAAAGATAGTATGTAAGTACTTTTGACTAAATAATAAACGTGGCATATTTTTAGTAATAATAAGTTAGGTAGCCATTAATCCAACGGCTTCCTGTATGATGTGGACGCAAAGAACCGGTGGTTGTAGAGAACTCGCGAAAATGCGCAGTCGTTTTTTATTTATTTAAAGTTTCTGAAATATGTATGCCTAAACACACAAATATATACTTTAATTTAGGTAAAGAAGGGAGTTGTAATATTTTGCAACAAAAAAAATATAAAGTAGAATGAAAGGAAATTGAGTGGAGACCGCGACTAGGCAAACGTAGTGTAGGGCGCCCTGCGGCTCGGTGGACTGACGATCTAAGGAAAGTCGGCTGGCAGCGGATGGATGAGGACTGCCCAGGACCGGGATGGTTGGCGCTCCTTGGGGGAGACCTACGTTCAGCAGTGGATGGCGATTGGTTGATTGGAGAATGAAAGGATATCAGAGTATCAGTCAAATAATTAATTAATTTAAAAATTATTGTAACAAAATCGATAAATGTCAAATTCACCACATCCCTAAGGTTTTCGATGAAACTGTGCACGAACACAAATATGCAAGTGAAACCCTACCTTAGTTGAAAGGTATAAGGTTGTATTTAGTAACATTGTAAGTGGCTTTTTGAAATTATATTCATTACATCCTTTGGACGAATCAGGAAAGACTTCGTTATGTGTGTATAATATTATTGATCGTTAATGTGTGCGTCTAGGCGACACAGTGTATCTTGCACTTGCTGCTCGACACCTCTTCTAGTATATTCTTTTGTTCTGTGGAAGCTACAGATAAAAATCATAGATCGACACAAACAGACGCCAAAGCATGTGCTGTATTGTTAAAGTAAATTAGGTGAAAACACCAAAATCTACTGCCTACCTATGTCGATCCATAACTTCCAGTTTCCAAAATGCCTAGAGCCTTATGAGAAGAATACTGACAAAGAAACTCATGGCCACTCTTTTTAAAAGTCCGGTATTCAGGTACAATAGTGTTAGTATTACTTAAAGTGTATTGTGAATAAATAAGTATATTTGGCTGCGAATATGGTATTGTATTGCAATGACGAAGAATAGTACGAACACGGGAGAGCCATACGCAGAGAGAGAAATGAGGGTTGATTTAGAAAAGGGACATGATGACGGGGTGATTTGGAAGGGATATGAGAAGGGGGCGGGTAAATTGGGGTATAATTTCGTGATGGGGGGGTTATTTGGGAAGTGGGGTGTAATTTGCAGGAGAGAGTTATTTGAGGAGTGGGGGTAAAGGGAGGGTGATATAATTAGGGGGTAGGGTTGGGAAGTTGCAATTAATGGGGAGAAGGGGTAATTTGGGTAAAGTCTTTCAAAAACAGACTGTTCATCAGCCACCAATTACATAATACTTGTTATTGTACTTACCAGTTCGTTGACCCTCTGTAGAATCTTGGTGAGGCCGGCGATGACTAGAGAGAACCGATGTCGGCTGATCTGAACAAGGCATGCTTTGCACTGTTCTTCGTTGATGCGAGAATGCAGATTCTGGGCTCCAGTCTTGTAGGGCAGCTAAGAAAAAACATGTTCACATAAGGATTGCATTTAAAATATACAAAAACAAAATAGAATTGTCATGTTTCTGCTCAAGATATATAATACTAACTAGCTGACCCGGCAAACGTTTTAAGCGGTGGGAGAGCCACGCTTCGGCATGAATGGGCCAGCTCGACTGGTGTGATACCACAGCCTCACAGAAAACCAGTGTGAATCATCAATATCGATTACAATCAGGCAATACGTCTGTGCGTTTGGCCGCTATTCCATAAAAAAATATTTAGGGGTGGGTCACCCTTATCATTAAGGGATATCAAAAATAGATGTTGGCCGATTCTCAGACCTATCCGATATGCACACAAAATTTCATGAAAATCAGTCCAACCGTTTCGGAGGAGTTTGGTAACAAGCACCGGCACACGTGTATTTTATATATTAGATATTATACAAACTCTATAAAATGTACCACATTTTTCTAAAATCAAAATTATTGAATTCTTTAATTACTTGTTTTGTCAAACCCAACTCGCGGTTGTTTTTGTACCTGTACATGAACAAACACGAATAATGTGGGGTGAAGCTAGGCTAAACAAAAAGTAGCCGAAGTTAATCTTTAAATTATCTGCTATCAGTCAAAGTCGGTCTAACTGTTGCAGAGATAAGCAAACAGACAGACAATAAATTTAAAAAAAAAATCGAGTATGTAAGTACAGTACATAAATTCATATGCATTTGGTAAAAGCTGTTACTTTCCACATCCACATCAATTTTATTTATTTGCATGAATTTACAAATTAAAAAAAAAACAAAATATTATTATATTAAATAAATAATAATATATAAAAGTTGATATTTGAAGCATTAGATTATATTATTTTATAATTAAGTAAACTGGGTGGTTGTGCCTGCTACTTCGTACATATGTGACATTCGGATTTAAAAGTTATTAATTTTTCACCGTTTAAACCTTCCCTGGACTCTGGCAAACATCTCAAAACCAAAATCAGCCAAATCAGCCCAGCCGTTTTCGAGTTTTAGCGAGACAAACAAACAGTAATTGATTTTTATAGATAAGATTAGAGATGTACCCTCATATATTACTTTTTATTCAGTTATTAGTTTATTTTTGTATAAAAATAAATAAAAATGTTCCAGTGAGTCAAAGCTGTAATTAAATCATTTAATTTTAATGTAACACATTTTCATAGTTTTAATTACAACAAACATCTGTATCTTCTTGTACAAATAAAATGTTTGTGTAATAAAGCATGTTTTTTACTTACTCATTTTAAATTATCTCTATTAACTAAAATAGATAATTTTATGATTGAATTAGAGATACTAACTTTTAAACTTTCGCGTTCCATGTTATAACAATAATTATTTTTACGGGAATTAACGCGATCACTTATTTCAAGGTATTACACAAAAGGTATACAAAAAACATATCACCTCGCTTTTCTGCGCAGCCGGATAAACACCAGAATAGGAACACATCGGTTTGCTTACAGAATAGGGACCCTGTTAGTGTGGTATGTGACGGTACATGGCGAGACAATTTTATCAATAATATCGAAAATGTGCGGGTGGATGAAGAACCTTCTACTTCACGGATTCGACGACGGAGGGCGTGCGCCGCTGAGCCAGTCAGCCTGTGACCACGGCCAGTGACCAGAACCTGGTCGAAACGTCAGGCAAAACAGAGGTATGTAATACCTTGAAATAAGTGATCGCGTTAATTCCCGTAAAAATAATTATGAATTAGAGATGTACACTCATATATCACTTTTTAATTAGTTATAAGTTTCTATTGTAAACAAATGCCTGTTGCATTTGTTTGAGTAAAAACTTAAGGTAAATCAGACAATTTAGCTGATTTTTTAAATTATTGGAATTAATCCTAATTCAAATAACTAAAAAAAGCTACTTTAGATTGACATACTCATATTTTTTTATATTTTGACAGAACATTTTATTTAATTTAAAGAAAAAAAACACATAGGCTACTATTTTCCGCGATAACCGGCATTCACGCGGGCGGAGCCGCGGGCAACAACTAGTATGTTATAAAAATTAACACATTTTCATTGTTTTAATTACAATAAATAACTTTA
This sequence comes from Diaphora mendica, assembly GCA_949125395.1. Lineage (NCBI taxonomy): Eukaryota > Metazoa > Arthropoda > Insecta > Lepidoptera > Erebidae > Diaphora > Diaphora mendica. The sequence goes on from OX421312.1 coordinate 37,234,456, forward strand.
TCTACATAAAATTAATTCATCTTTATGTGAAAATAATATTTTTATTCAATAAAGCACTGTTTTATTGATATATTCGTCAGATTTTTAATCTTAACTAGACAGAAGAAAACATTGGCGTTAAGAAAAATTACATTTATTGATCAATGCAGGGTATTCATACAATATGTAATTGACTCATCTATTCTTATTGGAAAACAATACATTTCATTAACTTTTTACCTCGTCCTACAAAACCCATCCACGTAAAGCCGACTGGATCGATAATCCCAGCCGATTATTATTTAGCTTTACAAAGGAAAATAATTATTTAGTTCCACCGCCCACGCGAAAAAAACTTGCGATATAAAATTATAAAAATATTTCAAAAGCAAAATCTCGTTAGTTTTACGCATTTCTACTTATGAAAATAAGAATAAAATCAACATAAAATATATTTTTTTACATTTTTCAGAAAAGCCTATATAAGGGTGGGTCTTAGAAATTAAATTAAATATATTTTTTGACACTCACCTGCTCCTCAAAACGAGCAATAAGTGAATTAGCCCATTCACTCGGCTTCTGCGTCCCCATTTTATTGATAAATAAAATATTGTTTGTATAAATAAATTAAAACAACAAGTTATTTTTGCGACACCATTTCCGCTATTCGACTCGTAAGAAATAAGAGCTACTAATGAATAACCATGTCAAATCCACAAATTCTACTATTTACATCTCTTAACAGCTTAAAACACTAAAATTTCTTAGAAATTGACTTTTCGACACAAAATTAGGTAGTTTTGTTGCTCAAAGTTACATGATAAGATTATATTTTCATTCTATGGGGTTAACGGGTCACTTTTTCATTGTTTTCAATTTAAAATTTTCTACTAGAAGCTGAACGTAATTTCGATTGTGTGCAAGCAACACAAAACTGTCAAAACTAAAATCAATAGAAAAATTACATTCCGTTTCTATCCGATAAAATAAACATGATTTTAACTTTATAAAAGCCAAATTTAGTTTTAATTCGTAGCTTATCAAAAAATTAATGACTTTAGAAATAGTTCTAAAAACAGTTTCGGTATCAGTCCCCTTATAAACACAACCAGCTCACTTCAGCGTACTGATTCTCCTCGTAGTGTAATTAACTCAAGTCCTTTGTCGAACAACTTCGTTTCAAATAAATAAAACCGTTTATTTATTGTACATCATTGACCTACAGTTTCCTCATTGTTTTACATGCTGTATTAATCACACATATTTTTGAAATAGTTTTAATGCATAATTCGATGTTTATTTCTTTAACTCGATTGCATGTTGCATGTAATGGACAACTTGTCAGATTACTTTTGACAACCCTTGTCAACAAAAGAAAATATCGTCCGTCAGTCGTTCCGATTGTTGATTTTAACAGGACTAACAGGAAATTAATAATTATTATCAGCGAATTGTATTTTACTTGTTGCTCAACGCTTTAATATCAAGATGATGGTAAGTATATAACAACTTAGATGTTTAACATTTATAAGTTCTATTTAAAAACTTTTTGCCGGGGGGCGTCTCCAACTAAATATTTTCGTTTATATCTGTTAATTTTACCAGATATCTATCTTTAATGACTCATGTGCCTATTGTTACTCACCATTTAGGTTTTTAACAGTAATAAACACTTTTATTAACAGCGTTGTGTTGTTAATTAATTTAGTGACGTGGATTATTCTTTTTTTTGTTTTTAAAGTACCGTAAGAGTTAGAAACCAAGTTTTGGATACTCATGAACTGTATGACAATAAAAAACATTGTTAATCGATAAAATTGTACATCTACCCGTGGTGATTATATTGCAAACAAGAGGAAGGAAAATGTTATTTTCCACCTTGTTAGAATCTAGTTGGATTCTAATTGGAGTGTTTTACAGAAATGATCTAATCAACAAACTGGCCAAATCTCTTAAAATTTATAATTTCAAAGTAATTTCTTTCAACATGAATACACATAACTTTGAATAGTAGCTTTATTAAAAAAAAAACACAATCATTACATTGACATTTGGTATCCTGTGGACCATTGTGGACTCACAGTAGGTACTTATGTCTGTCCTATGGGAGCAAAGAAGAATAAGGCAACTTCCACTTTAGGAAAGTAAATTCATACACAAAGAAAACCTGGTATGAATTTATCTACTACTAGCTGAGTGTTACCTGGGGTACAACAACAACCTCGGGTAACACCAAAGCTAGTCTAAAAAAAGTAGCCTAGGTTAATCCTTAAATGGTCAGCTATCTGCCAGTGAAAGTCCCGTTAAATTCAGTCCAGCTGTTCCGGAGATAAGCTGGACAAACAGCCAGGCAGTCAAAAATTTAAAAAAAATATTATATTTTGGTATATGTACCGTGTATACATAGAAATGCATTTAGTAAAAAGAAGTTATTTTAATATTACAAACAGTCACTCCAATTTTATTTATTTGTATAGCTATAGATACTCTGTAGACTCAGAATGACATACAGAGTATTAGAGATCATACAAAGTATTGACTATTGTAAACTCTCAATATTGTAGGTAACAGGTTAAGCCACTGCCATCTGTGTAGTTTGTTTTTATGTTTCAGTTTTTTTAGTATTTTTCAGTTGAATGATGATCGGTTAAGTAGTTTTCAAGTGGAAGCATGTAATAATTAGGATAAGATAATAACTTTCTTATCTTGTTAAGTAATAAGTGAGTAATTTATCATCATGTATTTCCAGGATTGTGTTGAAGATACCAACCATGATCCCCTGTCGACTCACTCGACAGCACCACAGACTCCCCAGGGGTCCGCTGATCCTAAGTTGGAGAGGAAGAAGCCTAATGAGAATGTGTCGTTAGCTGATAACAGCTTACTGGTACGTCATACTGTAGTTCCTCATCATCTTCCTAGCCTTTATTGTTTCCAAGATTATTTGAAATCGTGGGAGAGCCACTCTTCGGCTTGACTGGAGTGATACCATGGCATTACAGAAAACTGGTGTGAAACAGTGCTTGGGCTATTTTTCACCAAGTAAGTGATGATACCGGAGGCCTATACCCCAAGCCCTTCCCCCCATCCCTGGCAACGAACTGACGCCTCTGGTGTTGCGGGTGTCCATGGGCAGCGATAATCGCTTACCATCAGGTGATACGTCTGCTTGTTACCCAACAATTCCATAAAAAAAATCAGCTACTGGTGCAACCAGTTTAACCTAAATAACAATTGTATGCATAGAGTGACTGGAATCAGACCACAACCCTGCGAACTGTAATGAATTTGAAGGTTGAACTAGTTCTTTCTTAGTATTTTAGAGGGCACTGACTTACCAATGACGATTGCCATACATGTTCATGACTTCCGGGACCGACCACTTAACATGCTCTCTGAGGCACTGGAAAAAAACCTTACAACACCCCCGGAATAGAACCACAGATCTCTCGATCGGCAGTCGCATATGTTAACGGTTAGACCATCGAGGGAGTTTTTTTTTGCCCTGCCAAAATGACACTCTGCCTGATGGAAAGCATAAGCAGAATCCAAGAGTGGTGGTCACTATACTCAACGAATGCAGACAATGCAACAATGCAGAATGGCCCTATGGCGTCATAGTGATGCTTCTGCATCATTGGGCCTCCGGTCTCGCATTCACCAACGAAACATGTCATTTTACATTGATCTTCTGTGTGTAAGTTACTAATAAAGCAAAATAATAGTTATTAACACATCTAGAAGCGCAAGAATGTTAATTTAATTAATTAAATTAAGGCGTATAGTAGCCTCAATGACCTTGAGCGTCTGGGCGGAGCTAATCGCATAGTATCATATCTGCACCGCACACATTCATATCTCCGTACCTTACGCGTTACTTCAAAACGATGATCAAAGACTAGGGAGCGAGACAGACATGCGCGCTTGTCTGACGTTTTTGCCTTAACTTCAAAACATAATTATAAATGGTTAAAATGTTAACATAAGAAAGGGGTATTTCTAAAAGTTTAGTAAGATTTAAAATTAACACATTTTATCATAGGTAGGTACTAAATACGAAAAAGTATGTTAAATTAGGTAAGAAATCTGATAAAATAAATTAATTCATTTTACCCTTTGTAGAAAAAAGTAAAAATTATCATATTTCTGAAAACTTCTAGCATGTTTAAATAAATTAACAAGTAAAATTTTAACAAAATAAAACCGACTTCAAGGTTCAACTCGATTTATCTTGGATGCCATAATCAGATCTTAGTGTCCTTATCATGGTACCACCGTTGGGATATCTCCTTTCCATTAAAAAAGGAATCATCAAAATCGTAGTTATCCCCGAACACACATAAAAAAAAATATATATACGGTCGAATTGAGAAACCTCCTTTTTTTAAGTCGGTTAAAAACAGGTAAATGCGTTACGTGTCAGGTCACCCATAGAATAAGGTTCCGAAGTCACCTGCAATGTCTACAAATTGAAATAAAATCGTGTCGAACAGATAATTATCATGAATTTATTTTTAACTAGCTGAACCCCGCGGTGTTACCCGCGGCTATCGTCTTGCCGCGGGTAACGACCTATCACTGAAAGTCCCGTCAAAATCGGTCCAGCCGTTGCAGAGAATACCCGTAACAAACAGTCAGACAAAAATTGTAAAAAAAAAAAATGGTACATGTATCGTGTATACATACATATGCTTTTATTAAAAGCGGTTTTTTTAATATTACAAACAGACACTCCATTTTTTTTATTTGTAGAGATTTTACATGTACGTTGGTGCAGTGATAGCTTACGCGACTATTGTCCATGAGGTCTCAGGTTCGTTTGGGTGTTCTCTATGTATGATATATTTGTATTTACAAATAAAAGCATATAATTGTTCTATCAGTCAATCTAGCTTTCATAGTACAAGCTCCACTTAGTTTGAAACTAATAGACGTTGTGTGTCAGATGTCCGAAATATATATTGATTATTATTTTCAAAGCTTTGAATGTGAGTGTGTGTATTTTACAAGTTAGACCTCTATACTCTTGTACCATCTTTAATATTATATCGCGGGTGGGTTGGCTAAAAATCCCTGTCTGAACTATTATAATATGTTTATATATCAAATATTTATATAATTATCATGTTTAAATATTAATATGTATATCCGTGTATGCATTTTATATAGCACTAGCGACCCGCCCCGGCTTCGCTCGGGTGGATTTCAGATGCCCCCGCCGACGACACGATTCGTGCATTTTAAATCTGTAATATCTTCGAATATATTCATTTAAATTAGATACTGTAAAGGGCTATTTTGATCTATATTAAATGCACAATGTATTTAATTTACTTAATTGTATAAGGATTCATTCTGTATTGCTTAAAATCGCTTCGTAAATAAGCCATTATTTCTCGTAAAAAGAAAGGAATAAAAAATGGTTGTTGTGGATTATCCCTAAGAGATAGACATATACCGTCGCGGACTTTTTTGTAGATCTTTTTAAGGTGTATAATACTGTAGTACATTATTTTGATCTATCTCGTAGGGTGCAACCAGCGTTTGCAATGTAAGCGCAAAAAAATGTGTTTATTTGCTACATCACATTAGAAACCTCGAAAATTAACAGCGTTTCCACACTATATTATGCATTTATTATACATAAAAACCTTCCTCTAGAATCATTCTATCTATCAAAGAAATCCGGATCAAAATCCGTTGCGTAGTTTTAAAGATTTAAGCAAACAAAGGTATATAGGGACAGAGAAAGCGACTCTGTTTTATACTATGTAGTGATTAATATTATTATTGTTACTTATAAACCGATAAGTCCGCCTTTATAAGACTTATAGACTTTATGCCACATGGTATTATCTCTCAGTCAACCTTGAGTTGGTTCAGTAAGGGACAAGGCAGGTGCCTATCCTATCATACAATTGTAATAAGAAAAAGAGATAAGGGAAGAAAAACTTTAATTTATCGGTTTATAAGTAACAATAATAATATTAATGCTATGTAAAATGCATACACGGATACACCTATTAATATTTAAATATGATAATAAATAAATGATAATTATATAAATATTAGATATATAAACATATTATAATAGTTCAGACAGGGATTTTTAGCCAACCCACCCGCGATATAATATTAAATATGATATATTAAAATACTTTTCATCTAATAAACAGATGGGTGAAGGGCGTTCCTAATCGTATTCTCTACTAATATATTACTTTTTTGTAAATATGTAAGTAGATACATATTATGCATAGAAAACAGTCAAATACCGAAATAAATATTTTCAAATCATACAAATATTTAATCCGACCCGGGAATCGAACCCGAGACCTCAAGCATAGCCTGCAGTCGCATACGCTACCACTGCGCCATCGAGGCAGTCAAAACACCAAAAATCATCCAAGCGCACGATCACTTTGAGTCCTTTGCAGCGAGTTAGTCTCTAATGCACACTAACTCAGAAAGTACCTAAATACTTACACAAACACAAACGTCTAAGCATAGTTAGTCGTAAGCGTGAGCAGAGCAGCGAGCGACACAGCCTTCCCGTCTGAATGCCAACGCACGACTGCCGCCTGCGCCCGCACAGAGACCCGCTGTACTTTTAATTTTGGGAATCGCAATATTGATCATTTTCTTTACAAAATATTGATTGATTTAAATATGAGTATGCCTAGTTTATAGCTAATTCAACCACCAATATTTCTGTGTAAAAATATTTTTTTGCTTCAAAGCCGTTTAAAAGCTTTAGGCAAAAAAGTGAACAAAATAGAGTGTTGTTAAATTTTTTTTTATGGCAATACTATTTATCGTATGTAAAAAATTAAATCTACATATTCTTGCACATGAATCTGCAGTAAACATATATTTTTTTCGAATCTTTTGATGCAGCTGTTAAGGAGGAGTAGTCTTTAGAATGCAACCATTTTTACGCATCTGAAGGGAGGTAGGCCCTTAATAATCAAGGGCCAGCTTCTGCCCACCATACACTTATATGCAGAACAAATGATCATACTCATCACTCAGTTCTTGTCCTGGGTGGGAATGGAAGTTACAACCTCCACTTCAGCAGTCAGGGTCACTTCCACTATATTATGACCAGTTACTATAATATTATCAACTCTATATGTTATATATTTAAAGGTGGATATATCAGATGCCCTCAGCGAGAAAGAGAAGGTTAAGTTCACTGTCCACACAAAGACCACACTGCCTGAGTTCCAGAAGTCCGAGTTCATAGTTGTCCGCCAACATGAAGAGTTTGTTTGGCTGCATGACCGGTATGAGGAAAATGAAGAATATGCTGGATATATTGTAAGTTGAACAGTGACATTATAAGAAACACACCATTTTATTTTACTATTTATTGTGCACCTGACTGGGAAACATATAACTAATTATATTATAAATTGTACCCCTAACATTGAAAATCAGGCAATTGTAACTACTGCAACTGCAAATGTCGCGATCATAGTATGTTCGCCCTGTTAGTCCCCTCCCTTCATAGTTGGAAGGGATTAGGGCTCGAAAGAATCAAAGTAAAGCAAAAACTTTTTACCCCTCTTTATAAAAGTTATGCTGGGAGGAGTATAAAATTAAAGTTTATAAGGAGGAAGAGTGGAGAAAACATAAAAAAAATTAGTTATGGTTGAATTTGGACCTCTGGGCGACCACTAATTGTTAACTGTAGAATGAAGTCTCATTAGTGTAGCTAGACATCCCTCAATAGTAACTTATTACATTATTTTAATGCAGTTTGGTTCATTCACCAGATCCCACCAGCACCTCCTCGGCCAGACTTTGATGCATCGCGAGAGAAGCTGCAGCGTCTCGGAGAAGGAGAAGGCGCACTCACCAGAGAAGAGTTTCTTAAAATGAAGGAAGAACTTGAGGAGTAAGTGGGGACTTATCTTAATAATGTGATTAAATATAAGAAAGTATTGTTACGTGTTAGGGTTTGATCAGATCATTGTTGCACTGTAGCTCACCCAGAACTGAATGAACTGCGGTCGACGAAATGTCTTTTTATATTAGACGCCGTCCGTTCTGGAAGATTCCAACCGACGAACTGCCAACCAAAGAATTCTCGAACATTCCCGTTTCCGAGAAATGTAACAAGTCAAACGCGCGACAATCAATCAAAATTCGACCTTACGTTTATTTCGATAAGGTTCATTGTTCTATGCAGAGTGAGATCTTATCTAACTTTTACACGCGGCTTCGCTCACGCAGACTTTCATCCCCTGATTAACCCCTTAAGGGTGGAGTTTTAAAAAAATCCTTTCTTAGTGCTCACTTACGTTATATAAAGAACCTACATGCAAAATTTCAGGATTCTAGGTTGAACGGTTTGGGCTGTGCGTTGATCTCTGGGTATGTCAATCACCTTCCTCTTTTATATAATATATATAGAAGATATAGATTTGTACCGCCGAAGTGACTCGCCGCTTTTTCCCGAATATTCTAGTTTGTTCGATTAGTCTATTACTAATACTACTATGTATTTTAATTAGTGTTACAATAATACTAGCGGATCCAGCGTGATAATTTTCCCCCGTTTTTGAAACATTTTTCATTGGTGCCCCGCTCCTATTGGTCGTAGCGTGATGATATATAACCTATAGCCTTCCTCGATAAATGTACTATCCAACACTGAAATAATTTTTTAAATCGGACCAGCGGTTCCTGAGATTAGCGCGTTCAAACAAACAAACTCTTCAGCTTTATAATATTAAGTATAGATTATTTTTACGAGAATTAACGCGATCACTTTGGTATTACATACCTCTGATTTGCCTGACGTTTCCACCAGGTTGCTCCACAAGTTAATTAGTGTTGTTCAGATTTCTGAAGCTTCGTCATTTCTGACTTACTTCGTTGGTTTTTTATACTCAGATAGACTGTAAGCAGAATTTAAAAATTCCCTAGTTCTAGTTACGATATCTGTCTAATCATACTAATTAACTGACTTCATTTGTAACTGACCATGTTGAAACCAATAGTTCTGACAGTCTATGTATGTTTGTATGTTCCACCGTAGCGACTAAATTACTGAACCAGTTATGGACCGTGGGAGAGCCACCTTTCGGCATGAATGGGCCGGCTGGACCGGAGTGATACCACGGCCTCACAGAAAACCGGTGTGAAACAGCGCTTGCGCTGTGTTTCACCGAGTGAGTGAACAATGTCCGTAACACGAAACACGAGAATCTTATATATAAAATTCTCGTGTCACAATGTTAGTTACCATACTGCTCTGAAACGGCTGGACCGATTTTTATGAAATTTGGTGTGCATATCGGGTAGGTCTGAGAATCGACCAACATCATTTTTTATACCCAATATTTTTTTAATGCAAAACAATGTTTGTCAACAAGTTTTATATACACACATCAAAAGTGTCTAGGGATCAACATATGTGTCTAGGGATCAACATATATTTTTGCAATAACTTTTCTCCTGATTGATATTAATTAAAATTTTCTTTAAGGATTCATCAAATAAAGTGTTATCGTTTGTCACAGTAACGATAAACCAAGTCACCTTTGCATTAATAAAGAAATTTGCCATTTTCCTAATAAAGGGATTTTTGACATTTGAACCACTAACATTAAAGTTCGAAAAAAAGACTGAAATAACAGTTTTCTTTAAAATTTTATTAGGTAACTTAAACAATTAATAATCCGTGTTTCTACCGCGAACACTAACAACACAAGAATCGGTTTGGCATACTCAAAATGAGTTCATCCAAATCACGCTGTGGAATGGCCGCCCATGTTCGTTGCAACAACAAAAAAAGGTCTTCTTGCGACTGAATACCCTCCATATTCGGCAGAGCTCTTCTCTGTAGCATATCCCATGCATGCTCAATCGGGTTCAAGTCTGGCGACTGAGCAGGCCAGGGCCAAAGCCACATCTCAATCTCAAGAAATCCGCATAAAAATGCTTGATCCCTAGACACTTTTGATGTGTGTATTAGATAATATATAAACTCTATAAATGTACCACATTTTTTGAAAAATAAGATTGTTAAATTCTTTAATTACTAGTCTTTTAGGCCCATACCCCAACCCCTCCTCCATCCCCCTCCCTATCCCCCAAAGGCCGGTAACGCACTCGTGTCGCCTCTGGTACTGCGGGTGTCCATGAGCGGCGATAATCGCTTACCATCAGATGATAAGCCTGCTTGTTTGCCCCTTATTCAATTTAAAAAAATGGTGTCGAAAGATGACTCATTATGGCCTGGACGACATAGGCTACATAGTTTTTCATATTCCGGTTATACTTTTTTTAACCGACTTCCAAAAGGAGGAGGTTCTCAATTTCATCGGTTTTTTTTTTGTTTTTTTTATGTATGTAGTGCCCATGGGCCATGGGCGACAAGAAACCAGAAAACCATAAAGCCTTAATAAAAGGGCACAGCTCGCGAATAAAAAGGTATGGTCTGCGATAATCCTATGTGCTATTTTGCTGCTGGGAAATACGTGCCAACCATCAGATAGGCAAAAGTCTGCTGAAGAAAACTGACGCGTTATCACGAACAATCGGAGTAATATCTATGCCCTAATTGCTAGATTACTTACAATCGGAGTAATGTCTATGCCATAATTGCTAGATTACAACGAACCTTGAATGATTTTCTGTTCTTTTCTGTTTATTGTCAGTTAGTTGTGGATTAATCTATCTAAGTGTTATAACAAAAGTGTAGTGCACCTTCTCACTCATTTCCGCACCACCCAACGGTAGACTGGTAGAGAATGCCTTAGGCATTAAGTCCGCCATTGTACATTTTGTGCATAAAGTTAATAAATAAAATAAAATAAAAAATAAATTTTTCTGGCGAAGAAATATGGAATGTGATGACAATGAAGTGTAAAAGTTGCTGATACATGAAGGTCGCGACTCGAGGCCAGATCGTATTGTTTTGATTCGTATGTTTATGTTCATATTGTAAATAAGTTGTAATGTCTTGTTTCATAGTAATGTTTTGTATTGTGCAGTAAATTTTGACCCTGACTATATCATATATCGTAAATAAGTTATATAATTGAATTGTTATGTTTAATAATGTTACCATCGGGCAGTTTCATAATTGTAAGTAGCATAAGAAAACGGTTGTCTGAATTTACTACCGTAAATTTTTGTTTGGGGGGAGTTATATTCCTATATAGTATTCCTATATACTCATATTAGTTAAATTACGAGAAGGTATACATAACTAAGCGATGACAGCATATCTCAGATATGAGGATGTTATCGGTCACATAGTTAGAAATTCTTTTGTAGTTATTGTCTACAAGTACAGCACGTGATTATGTGCATTGTACCAATAGGTTTCAGTATATATAAGGAAACTGTAATGGGCATACACTCACTCTTACTTAGTCACTTACTCTCCACACGTGTTACCATGTAACACCAAGAGTATTCAGGAGCCTTGAGCTCCTGACAATAAATATACTACAGTCGCTACAACCTTCGTGTTATTCATCTCACCTACAAGTAACCATACTGCTTATATCACCGTGTCTTAAATCATCTATATAAGTTCGCTATAAGAGACTTGAGAAAGACTCAAAAGCGAAAAAAAAAAAAACTTCGTTTAAAAAACCGACTTCAAAAACTAAAAAGTATCAAATAACTTAATTTGTATGTGCTACCTATTCATAGGTTTGAAGTCGGTGCCAAGCCAAAATGTAATAGTAGGTACCGTACTCGCCGCGCGTGACCTTGAGGGGGATAGCTGCTCTTCGCGTAGAACAACCGAAGCGTCGGTTGACGTTTGTCTCGAAATATAGCGAGTGTGGTACCTAATATTACAATTGGCTTGGCACTGACTTCAAACCGTTGAATAGATAGCACTAGCACATACAAATTAAGTTTGATACTTTTTAGTTTTTAAAGTCGGTTTTTTTAAACGAAGTTTTTTTTACTAAACATACTTTTTTATTCCAGTGAATACCTGGCGACCTTCAAGAAGACAGTGGCAATGCACGAAGTGTTCCTACAACGTTTAGCCGCACACCCGGTGTTCAGGAATGATTCACATCTCCGCGTGTTTTTAGAGTACGAGCAAGATCTGTGCGCCAAGCCGAGAGGGAAAATGGACCTTTTTGGTGGACTGGTGAGCTTATTATTGGATAACATGGACTATCATTGTTGACTAAACTTTTATTACAATCTCCATAGTTTAGATCAGATTACTATACGGCCGACGTATCTTGGCGAGTCTGAACATAGGCTCTGCAAACTTTAGCGCATGTACACTCGAAGTAACCAATAAGCACGAAATAACTTAAAAGGGATGTCCAATACGCGTACCTGAGGGTGTTGTCCGATCGATATTTATTCAAATCGGTTGAAATTAAGTCAAAAAAAAAATTAATTTTAATTTTTTCAAACAGTCGTTACTTAAGTAGACATTAATAGATAACTGATATTTAAGTAATCATGTCTTTCAACTGTGAAAATAAAATTGTTTGTTTGCTTGAACGCGCTAATCTCAGGAACCGCTGGTCCGATTTGAAAAATTCTTTCAGTGTTGGATAGTACATTTATCGAGGAAGGCTATAGGCTATATAACAACGCTGAGACCAATAGGAGCGGAGCACCAATGAAGAATGTTACAAAAACGGGGGAAATTATTACGCTACGGGCAATAGGAGACGTAAACGACGTTGCGTGGGTCAGCTAGTCTTATATAAACAAAAATCGATAACCTCTAAATAAAGCAAATGGATTACGATATTTGATTGAATATAGGGTCGATTGTGTTTACTTGTTTGTGGTCAGTTAGTCTCTAGACTAGGCCACCGCCCCCCGTACGTCGCCTCATGCCACCATTTTGTTCCTAAAAAAAGTTATTGCGCAACCTTCTGCGCGAAGTTCGGACTCGCCAAGATACGTCGGCCGTATTGTACTTATTATTAACTTTGATTGCTTTTTTTTTATGTATTAGGTGGCAAACGAGCAGATGTATTGCTTGATGTTAAGCGATGTGACCCATGGACACCCGCAACACCAGAGGCATCACAAGTGCGTAGCCGGCCTTTGAGGAATGGGGATGGGGTGCGGGGTATGGGCCTCCGGTATCCTCACTCACTCGGTGAAACACAGTGCAGGCGCTGTTTCACACCGGTTTTCTGAGAGGCCGTGGTATCGCTCCGGTCGAGCCGGTCCATGCATGCCGAAGCGTGGCTCTCCCACGGTATTTTAAATTGTCTTGACTATGATAGTCAATAGGTTAAAATAATTTCCTTTATTGTTCTCAGATGCGTTCTATGACCACAACGACTGATGAGATATACCTTGGCGCGACCGTCCGCGACGTGAACGACTTCTTTGAGCAGGAGACTACCTTCCTGCAGGAGTATTACTCTCACCTGAAGGAAGCTGTCGCCAAGGTCGACAGGATGACTAGCAAACATAAAGGTATTTGGCATTTCAGTTTTTTTTTTCTAGAGTTCAGTAAGTACAAAACGTATGTACATATTGTACATCTATACAAGTTTCTAGTGAGTACTCACTCACTAACTTATTAGCGCGCCGTCCACTAGGATCCCCTTCTTAGATTCCCTGGGGGATCCATTCGGAATTTTCGTCCACACTGATCCCTGACTGGATCTTTTAGAATTCCTTTTCCAGATTGATCCCCCAGGGGATTTATTTGAATTTTTTTATATATACACCGTCCATTTTGATCCCCTGCTGGGAATCTAATTAAAGAATCCTAATGGACGGAGACCTATACTAGTAAGTTAATTTTGCTACTTTGCTAGTTCTAACCTTATAGAGTGTAATACATCCCAAAGAAGACAGCCTTTACTATAAGTAATCAGATCTAAATATCTCTAAAGATATACAATTTTGTACATTAATTACACCTGAATACAGTCAAATTTTCTTCACCTCTATAGATTTTTTATGCACTACTTGTGATAACTAGTTTTGAGGGTTCAAATCTCTTCATAAATCTATCCTCAGTATGAACCTTTAACCTGCCACAGAAATGTACACTTTAACACCTATATAAAAGTGCCAAAATTAATTGTCTCCATTTCTATAATTACATTATTATTTCTTATACAGAGGTAGCGGATGCCCACATCAAGTTATCATCATGCATCACTCAGCTGGCCACTCGGGAGCAGCCATCAACGGAGAGGTTCCTCACCAGAGCTGCGGAGACTTTTGACAAATGTCGGGTAAGGAAATATAGTATATCATCATCATCATTAACACCTTTACACAGTCCACGGCTGGACATCAGCGTCTTTTTAGGTTTTGGCCCTACTATACTTCTGTGTGGAGGGTGCAAAAAATGTCACTGTGAGCAAGGCTTTGCTGGTCTTTGTTTTTTTTTACAACGCCATCTAGTCCCAAGCTAAGCAGAGCTTGTGTTATGGGTACTAGACAACTGATATAAATACATATATACTTTTGTTTTGTAAATACATACATATTAAAGAAATAGAAAACACCCAAACTCCGATACAAATATTTGTAGATCAAACGAACATTTGGTTCGAGCCGGGAATCGAACCCGAGACCTCAAGCACAGCAGTCGCATACGCTACCACTGCGCCACCGAGGTAGTCAAGATTCTCCTCGGTTTAGAGTTCTGGTAACTTCACCGTCTAGGTGAAAAGTTGCAAATAGCTGATGATATAAGGAGTTACTTCGTCTACTTTTTACACATAATATAACACGCAAGGCCCTCTGATAAGTTTTTTTGTATTATTTAGAAAATCGAAGGTCGTATGGCTTCAGACCAAGACCTGAAGCTGGCAGACACTCTCCGTTACTACATGAGAGATGCTCACGCGGCCAAAGCTGTGTTGGTGAGGAGACTCAGGTATGATCTTTTAGGGTTCGGCATATCCAATGACCATTAAAATTTTACATATCATTTCCTGTGAAATAAACAGCTATGTAAAGCCGGGTTTCCACCGAAGAAAGGTTGACAATTTTTGTGTTGGCAACACGTGTTGGTGACAAAAGTTTCTGTAAAACTGAGTCTCCACCGAACAAAAATTGGCAATTTTTGTGTTGTCAACCTTTTTTGTGTTGTCAAATTTCGGTGGACACGTGCCTTAATATCACCATTTTTAATACTATTTAAAAGTCCTCTAGCTTGTCAGAAAGATGGTTTTGGCCTACCATACTACGCTGACCAGACGGGTTGCTATAGGAATTGTATCAAGTTCTCCTTCTCTTTGCAGTGCTGTTGTTCTGCGTAGCCCACTCCTTTAATCGCCTCTAATACGACACCCACGAGATAAATAGTAGTATTAACTCGCTCTGTATCAATAGATAATTATATATTATCTCCAAATATAATACTAATAACATAAAAAAGTAAAGTTTGTGAGATTGTAAGGGGTAATCTCATGATCTAATTAATCAATTTTGAAAATTATTTTGCCCATAGAAAGTCACTTTGTTTGTGAGTGTCCATAGGCTATATAATACCTCGGTAAATGACATACACGCGGGCGGAGGTGCGGGTAAAAGTTAGTTCTGAGAATAAAATTAAAAAAAAAACTTTTATCTCATAAAATGTAACAAAATATTTCCTCTCTGCTTATCTCTTTTTGAATTAGTGTAAAACATCCTTTATCTTTTATTAAATACATATGTATTGTGACGTAATTGTTATAATCTATATTACAGGTGTTTAGCAGCGTATGAGGCTGCCAACAGGAATCTGGAGAAGGCCAGAGCTAAAAACAAAGATGTACACGCTGTGAGTGTTATATTAGTTTAATTTATTGTAAAATCCTTGATTTTCTTATACATGATGTGGCAAAAAGGTATGATCTTATTTTAGGACCGTATAGAAAATCCAATGAACTGAAAGCGCTAGGAAAAAAACGGAAACGTTCTTTGAAAGTCACAAATTGATTTCGAATATTTTGATATATAATTAATATGTAGTACGAAAAAATTGTTTGTGTGAAAACTATGGGTACTTATAAAAATAATATTAAACCCATCTATTTAACAGCCATACATAGCGGTTATATTGTGAACATACCTCTTTAACATTTAAATCTATAGCTATTCGCGTTAAGAAAATAGTGACGCATCGAATATGGCCACACCTTGACCAATCAGATCAAGCTTTAGAGTAGTAGAGCCACACTGATGTGAGCACGGTAGGTCCGGCTCGACCGGGTGGTACTACCCTCGCACAGAAGACAACAACCTAAAGTGACAGCATACGTGTTGTCGTGCTTCGTTAGTGAGTGCGAGACTCGAGCCCCAACGATGCAGAAACATCTCAATAGACCGCCATAGTGTCGTCACCATGCTGCATTGTTGCATTGTCTGCACGAGCAATGAGTATGGTGACTACGCTTGGATTCTGCTTATGCTTTTCATCAGGCAGAGTAGCGTCACTTTGGCAGGCTCGTGTAAAAAAAGGCTTTAAATTTTTTCGTCGTCACAATTTTTTTAAAACGAATAGTATATTATAAACATAGACAATTATTCATTAAATGTTTTATTATTCACTTAATACCATTTATACCATTATAGCACACAGTTACAAATTCCTATTAATTTTCAATTTTGAAATTGTGCAAATATAAAACATGTGTTTAATATTTTCGTTTTTTAAACTTTATAGGCACTTTAAAATACACTGACGGACTCATAAACTGCATCAAACTTCAGGATTACTTTGAAACGATTTTTTTAAGAAGTATGCAAACTTTTTAGATTAAATTGTATAAATATGGAGAGACTGGCCCTTAATCTTAAAAAAAAAGCAATATTTAAAAATAGAACTGCAATAAAATAAATGAATATAGCCGGAAAAAGAAAATTTACTCGTAGCATCAGATTTGCGTGTTTTTTAAAATTGATTCTTATTGATTTTTTATTCTTTTGACAATGGGGACTATCGTTTCTTTGCTCACCAGTTGGCGCCACTGTTGACTAAGGTCCAGAGGTATAGCTGTCAAAGGCGACTTTATAAGATCGGCGCCGAAATAAAATTTGAAATCTTGGATCTCATTAAGTTTATTAATTATAAATAACTGTCATCATATCGAGTAGCTATGCCGCAATGTTGTGCAGTTCCGTTTTGTTCGAAAAAAGGAGTACACATGTTTCTAATAGATAAAACTGTTCTAAAACAGTGGCTAGTGTCGAATGGCAGGAATAACTATTCTCGTGTTTATAAAAAAAAAACATTTTAACCCCGAGGATAAATATACTGAGTAATAAGTTACCATTTAGTTTGGTAGGTCTTTGTGGAAGAATCATATTTGTATGCTTTACGCTTACCGAAACTTTCAACTTACCGAATTTCAGAAAGAACATAATATAAATAAGGATTCTAAGAAGGATTTTTGGTATAATAACTTCTGAAATATGCTTATCATAATTATTATTTTTAACCCCCGACCAATAAGAGGGCTGTTATAAGTTTCACGTGTCTGTCTGTCTGTCTGTCTGTGGCACCGTAGAGTCCGTAGCTCCCGAATGGATGCAATGCATGGAGCAATTTCAATTTAGTATTTTTTGTATGAAAGGTGAGTTACGTGCGAGTGTTCTTAGACATGTTTCATGAAAATCGGTAGAGCCGTTTATGTTAGTTATGGGGTTGAAAGTGGGGAAGAGTAACCGAATGTCTGCAAAAAGATCATCGAGTGGGGTCTCAAATGAAAGCGCATAACGTGTTTTTTACTTTTTAAAGGGAACTCAGGTTATTATATCGGGGTTTTTTTTAAATTTTGAGAATCTAAAGTTATTACTTTGTCAAAGGCTGACACCCTGTGAGTCAACCTGTGACCACGGCCAGTGCAACCTGGTCGAAACGTCAGGCAAATCAGAGATAAGTAATACCTATAAATAAGTGGTCGCGTTAATTCCCGTAAAAATAATTATTATTACGTCGTGGAACGCGAAAGTTTAAAAGTTAGTATATGCTTATCATTTCTATTTACATAAATTCTCTTTTCATCTTTATTTGTCCAAACAAAAAAATCACAATACTTTCTTTCAGTAACAAATGTGTTTGAATTTGAAAATAGTAGGGGCTACTTTCTTTCAAGCAATTTTATTATTGCTTATTTCAATGTGTTTAAAATTATCCTCACTGATAAACTCATCTTTTATAGAGAAAGGACATTTCACTTCCAATACTGTTAGTGCACCAATTAATCCGCCAGGCGAAGCTCCAATATATGGACATTTATTAGAAATACAAAATCCACAAGATTGTACAACATTGTTATCCACAACATTGTTATTATTATTATTTTTGCGCCTCTTGTTCTACATTCCGCTTTCAAAGCGTTCACATTTATCACCAAATAGCCATTTTTGCGATAATTTCACGAAGGAGATCACTTTTTAACAGATAAATTAAATAAATTATAATTTATGTCACGAAGCCCGCCCACAACCAGTAAAAAGTGAATGTTATTGGACCTCACGCGACACAAGCGCCTCTAGTGGCAAATTCACACGCGATAGCCCCCATTGAATTATTGTTACCAGCAGAATTGTTGGGTTTGCTTTTTAACTCATCGAGAGTTTCTGAACCATAATATGGATACTTCGTCCGAACAAGCTGCTCAAATTGTAGCATTGGTGCGGGAGGGCTTGGATCAATGAACGATTGGTAGAAATTTAAATTTAAACCAGTCTACGGTGTCTAGAATATACAGACGGTTTGTGGAGACAGGTTCTTACAAAAGGAGACGTGGTACAGGTAGAACTCGAGCAACCACCGGTCGTCATGACCGATTTATTGTTACAAATTCCCTGCGAAATCGTTTCCTCACGTCAGTTAACATCAAAACAGAGCTTAATGAAGTGCGCGGGGTAAACGTTAGTGCACGAACAATAAGAAGAAGGTTAAAGGAAGCGGATATCACCCCTTTTAGACCAGCAAATGGTCCAAAGTTGTCTGTAGCTCACAGACAAGCTCGCTTAAGATTTGCGCGTGATCACCTAAATTGGACAGATGAGCAATGGGCGTCCGTATTGTTCACAGACGAGTGTAGGACATGTTTATATGGTGCAGATGGTCGCAGAAGAGTCTATCGTCGAGGTGGGGAGCGATTTGCTCAAAGTTACATTGAGGAGCGTGTTCCTTTTGGAGGCGGTTCGTGCATGGGTTGGGGTGGCATATCGATGAACGGGCGAACAGAACTTGTGTTCATAGACATGGTCAGTCAAAACAGTAGTAGAGGGGGTTTGACTGCACATCGCTACATAACAGAGATCTTAGAAGATCACGTGGTGCCTTACATGGGATTTATAGGCGAAAACTTTACTTTAATGCCCGGCCGCACGCTCCTGCACAAGTTCGACAATATTGCGAAGAGGTTGGGATACGTTCAATGAATTGGCCAGCACGCAGCCCGGATCTTAATCCCATTGAGCATCTTTGGGACGATTTAAAAAGAGCTGTATATGCGAGAAATCCTGTGCCTACGACAGTGGCACAACTAAGAACAGCACTTTCAGAAGAATGGGACAATATTCCGCAAGATGTTTTAATAACCCTAATCAAATCTATGCGGAACCGATTAGAATCCATAATAAGGGCACGTGTAGGTAATACACCTTATTAAAACAAAAAAAAACCCCTGCATAAAGCTTGTGTCTTTTGTTAAAACCAATTTTTAAAATTGGTTTTTTTTCTGTTTTTCTTCAAAAAAGTTTTAAGGTCCTTTCCAGTACACAAACTTAAACTTAAGGATATGACCCTAAGCTGTTTTAAAGTTAACGAACCAATCTAAACGTTTCAATTTAAATCTGTATAGAAAGTTTGCATACTTGGTTAAAATATTTATTTCAAAGTCGTTTTTTACTTTGATGCAGTTTATGAGTCCGTCAGTGTATTATGGGGATTATTCTGTATAGTATCGTATTAGTTTAAGTAAGCCCGTGTTAAGCAGTTCTTTTAATGCTTTTCACCGAGTGACTGAGGTTACCAGAGCCTTGTCCCCTCAGGTTTCCGGAGCCCTGTCCCCTCAGGTTACCGGAGCCCTGTCCCCTCAGGTTACCGGAGCCCTGTCCCCCCAGGTAACCGGAGCCCTGCGCCCCGAGGATAACGGAGCGCAGGGCACCCCCTGGTTGCCGGAACCATACCTCTCTCTGTTTTTTTATTTTACTGTTACACATTTAAACACTATTTTCACTCTATAATATTCTGACAACACCCTGTGTTTGTTCGTATGTCTGTCACTACAAAGTTTGTTTATTGTTTCTCTGCTATCAGCCGCTGGAAGTGCAGGAGGTAACCACGCTTTTTATTACGTCCTAACATAACGCACTATATTGTAATAACTGTGTTGTACAGAAATTCAGTAAAAAGGTTAAGTATATAATAGACTACGGGACCGTGTAGAAAATTGATGGGTCATGTGAACCACCAGGAGACCTTTTTAGAAAGATACAGGTGATAAAACAATAACATTTAGCACTATGCTGTCACTTGTAAGCTGTCCAACTGAGTACTGGTGAAGGGGAGGGGGTAGCAACCTTCGATTTTTCTCCCTTGTCACATGATTTTTGTACGGAGTTGCGGCATAATGGATTAGAAGAGGTATTGAAATTGTATGGAACCGATGCCGTACAACATGTGTTTTTTTGTAAATTTTCTAAATATAAATATAATCAATTAAGATTTATCGCCCCCGAAACCCCTGCATACTAATTTTCATGACGTTTGAGCCGTTTAAAGGTATTAGATAAGATAGGTAGAGTCCGAACCAAACTTTATGGCGTTTCTGTATTGGTCTACACCCGCACCCCTGTACGTTCCCTCTGATACCTAAAATTGTATGCTGCGCATCGACACGGACGAAGTTTCCAGCCGTCATAAAGCAATCTTTATGTTCGGGCTATACTTCGGTTTTGGCAAGTTTGTGAATTATTTATTTCTGCACAACACAGTTTAATTATTGTTTTGTGATTGTCTGATTTCTGTACTTTAATATTTACCGTTTAAACATAAATAGTGTAAAACTAATTAATATAATAAAGTCAATTTTCAAATCAAACGCAACCGAATAGTAAAAAAAATATTATTAAAGTGGATTAAAACTATTTCAAATAAACTAACTTACTTGATACACTCAAGCTTCGATCAAATATGTCATAGATGCACTGTTGCCGCTTAAAAAGTGGCACCGGCAAAACAAGGCATAAAACAACAATATGCCTTGTTTCGCTCTCATTCGCTTGGTGGCCGCGCTCGTGTTTACACAATTAGCAATGCCGAAGTGCGTAGTAAAAACTTGTAAAAATTACACTCTAAATGTGCAAAAGAAGGATGGAATATCATATTTTCAGTAAGTCTATCTTTAATCTAACATATTGGTGTATTTTCGTTATGCTTTAAGGCTAATTTTATGAATATTTTGATAAAATTTGTGATTTACAACGGCTTCTAATATACGCATCTATCCCTTTCACACTCACGGGCGATACTCATAAGAGAAAACAAGACAAGCCTAGTGCTAGCGAACAAAGTCAGTAGGATAATGATGGAGTCGCCTTAACAATATTTTTTTAAGGTTTATTGAAGATTTGTTTTTGTTTTCCAAAATTTATATAAACCAAATGCATCTAGTGTAGTGTGTTCCAACCATTTTTGTGAAGATGATATGTACAAAACAGAAAAATAATTCAGGAGACTAAAAAGGACAGCTTAACCAACTTTACAGGTAGGTATTATAATCTACTAACAATATTTAACCGACTTTAAAAAAGAGGTTATTAATTCGATCTACATGTATGTATTTTTGTCAAAATTGCAAACAGTTTATAAATGTTGGTCTATACCAGATTCTAAACGTGATTATCAAAATTTTAAATTATATGTATCTCCTTTCGTAGATATCTGAAAACATTTAAGTTGGAGTATAAAATATATTTGATGATTACAGTTTAGGTATAGTCCAACTTATGGAACAGTGCAATATAATATGTATAAATACAGGCACGTAAGTATAGAAGTTCTAATATCTGAGTGGAATATTCAATATTAAATTAATACTTATCATAATTTATAATAAAATTCTATTCAAACTTTTAGCTCTCAGAATCAAAAGAAAAATTAACTATTTGTTGGTCCATCCAACTACCGTATTTTTTTTAAATCGAAAAGCAACTCCATTTTGTCCATGTTCCAAATAGAAGCGATAAGACGCGAACACACTATTTAATGTCAGTGGAATGTAACTCTCGCTATTCTTTGTACTATTATGTGCTTTATTGTAATACATTAAGTTTAATTTTTCAATACACTTGTTTTTGGGCATGTGTTGTTTTATTTCTGATATTTGAAAAAGTCATAAAATTTTATTGTCCTATCCTGTCATCAAACTAAAAGGCAATATGTAGTGAATTTAATATGGATTTATTTCCGTCCGTACGTCAATTGCTTAAAGTTGACATTAGGTTAAGCTATATGCCAGTTCAGAACTTTTTCGCTATATCTCAAGTGGTATACATGTACCTAAGTACGTATAGAAGCGTGGACAGTATTCTGTTTGGTTTTGTATGGAACTGTGCATCTATAATATATTTGATCGAAGCACTCAAGATATAATATATCTTGAGTGTATCATGCAGAACGTCTTAAAAGTTCATCCAAACGCGCTCGCTAGCAACCTGACGACTGAAAGTTCTTTTAACAGATTAAAAAGAAAAGACCCCTTAAGATCTTATATAACGGCTTGGGAATATGAAAATCGATTGGTCATTGGACTGATACCATTTCATGACAAATTTTAATTTAATGACAACCTAATCTTATATATAAAATTCTCGTGTCACAATGTTAGTTACCGTACTCCTCTGAAACGGCTGGACCGATTTTTATGAAATTTGGTGTGCATATCGGGTAGGTCTGAGAATCGACCAACATTATTTTTATACCCAAATATTTTTTTTATGGCGAAACAAAGTTTTCCGGATCAGCTACTAATAATATAATAATAACTTAGCCTCTAATTAACTGCCAAATAAATTGGCCACATTGCAAGCACATTCGTTCTCAACTTCAGCCGAGTTAAACAAAGATTTCATTCATTCAGGTATCTATACTATATATATCTATACTAATATATATCTATACTAATATATATCTATACTAATATATATCTATACTAATATATATCTATACTAATATATAAAGCTGAAGAGTTAGTTTGTTTGTATGAACGCGCTAATCTCAGGAACCGCTAGTCCTATTTGAAAAATTCTTTCATTGTTAGATAGTACATTTATCGAGGAAGGCTATAGGCTATATATCATCACGCTAAGAGTAAAAGGAGCGGAGCACCAATGAAGAATTTTACAAAAACGGAAAATTATTACGCTACGGGCAATAGGAGACGTAAACGAGGTTGCGTGGGTCAGCTAGTCTCATTATCAAATATGTTTATTTAATATTCCAGGCTGAGCAAGCCCAGGCAGATGCTTGCGCCAAGTTCGAACAGTTATCAGCGCGCGCTCGAGAAGAGCTGATAGACTTCCGCACCAGAAGAGTGTCTGCTTTCAGGAAGAGGTAACTATATCAAGTCTACATGTGGTGACGGATCTAGAATACTGTGTGTCACCAGCCCTATTCATTCCGTGGGTGTCTACGCAGGCCAACAGCACTACAAAGAGAAGGATAACTTTTTTTTAAAATGGAATTGGCGGCAAATGAACAGACGTATCGCCGGATGGTAAGCGATTACCGCCGCCCATGGACACTTGCAACACCAGAGGCGTCACAAGTGCGTTACCGGCCTTTGGGGGATGGGGGAGGGGTTGGCGGTATGGGCCTCCGATATCCTCTCTCACTCCGAGTGAAAACCGGTGTGCAACAGTGCCGGTTTTCGGTGAGGCCGTGGTATTACGCCCATGCATGCCGAAACGTGGCTCTCCCACGTTTAAACTTGATACAAACTCTATACCGATCTGTCTGGCCGAGTTCGGGTGTTTTCATGTGTAATATTTATGTTTTTACAAAAAAAAATTGTGTAAGTACTCGTATTTGTGTAGGTTGTCTAGTATCCATGATACAAGCTCTTGTTAGTTTGGGACTAGGTGACGTTGTATTAAAACGTGGTAGAATATTATTGTTATTATTATATGAAGCAGTGTTATGATTTACTATACTCTTTGCGCTGTAGCATGGTGCCTGGTGGTTTAATTTACTACAGTTATTAATGATTTAATATATTGCGAATACACGCTCAAGTATTAATAACTGTAGTAAATTAAATTAAACCATAAACTGTAGGTAGTAAATTAAAGTAAATTAAATCACCACGCCATGCTACAGCGCAAAGACAATAATAATAAAATATGTTAGAAACTATACCGCAGTGGGCGTGGCTTGAAAACTCAGTCCGCGGACAAAATCTAGTAAACTATTAAACGAAAGCAAACCCACGACACAGCGTTAGCACTTAATTATTATATATTAATTTTTATAACTAACAACAAATACCGAACAATGCAATAATTGAAAATCCTTTTTTTCTAGTCTAATCGACCTGGCCGAACTGGAGATCAAACACGCTCGCGCTCAACAGGAACTGTTCAGAAAATCGTTACAGGTGCTCAAGGAATGCGCATAGAATATAACTGTATGTAATATATTATATATTAGAATATCACACTTATATTTGAATTTATAACGCCTATGTCCAGCAGTGGACTGTGATAGGCTGATGATGAACGGTTAAGGCCAGTTTCGCTAGTTCCTGATAAAGATTCAGATAGTTATCTGATACATTAAGATTGTTCATATATGTATATGTAGTTCTGATATTTAAGGTGTCACCTCGAGTGTTGTGGGTTCAATCCCACTTGGGACAACATTTTGTGATCCACAAATTGTTGTACTGAGTCTTGGTGTTCTTTGTATCCATTTCCTTTATGTTTGTTAAGTCGGCTATACAATATTGATTCCTAGTATAGATATCTCGAAATCTGTAGTTATCTGGCAGATAAGTTCAAAATAGACTGTCAAGGACTTCATCATCAAACAGTAAAACTGGTCTTAACTCAGTTATTGATTATGATTATTTCAATTATAACTATTTTTGTATTCGTTTATGTTAAGGGGATATTCTTATATCTATTGTTTGTGTATTACGTATGCATTAGAATTATAATTCTCGTAGTAAAAATTTGTTCAACATTCAGTTCCGATATACTTTCGATGTCACAAATGTTTTAAAAGGTATCATTGAAGTGTTACTATAGCAGTAGATATATAACTGACAGCCTCGGCGGTCTAGCGGTTAACGTATGCGACTGCCGATCAAAAAGTCTCGGGTTCGAATCCTGGGTCGGGCCAAAAAGTGGTATTGAGTTTTTCTGATTATAGAAATGCTTAATAACAGCTCGGAGTTTGGAAGTTGAGGTATGAATCCCAGTGTCTCTGAGAGCACGTAAAGCTGTCGGTCCTGCGCCTGATCTCTCCCCGATCGTGTCGGTTAACCGTCCTATCGGATTTTGAGGGAACAGAGAGTGCACCTGTGTTTGCGCACACACTTGTGCACTATGATAGCTCCTGGTCTCCGTTGAGAATTTCCACCGTGGCCGAAATCGACTAGGAGATCTATAGTACGTAGTGGTAGTAAAAATCTAGGTTGGGTGTTTAATAATTAACCACGAAAATTGCTTTTAGGATATTTGTGAAATCGAGAGTAGATCCAAGTGAATCGAATTTTGAACGATTTTTTGTTCCGAGTGTTAATATTCTGATAAATATATAACATGAGAGTGTAATAACATACTATGTACATGTATATAAATGACTAGCAACCCGCCCCGGCTTCGCACGGGTTCTTTACGGAAAATATAATATAGCCTATTTTACTCTGAAAAGATGTGCTGCGTAATTATTTGCGAGGTCTTCAACAAATGATAATATTTCAGCTAATATTACTCAAAATATATACCAAAACCTTTCACAAGAATCTCTCTATCTATTGGTAAAAACCGTATTAGAATCCGTGCAGTAGCTTTTGAGTTTATCGCGAACAGACAGACGCGGCGGAGGACTTTGTTTTATAATATGTAGTGATTTAATGTCATATAAAAACTTAATGTTGTCATTTTAAACACTATTATATAAACCATACATTTATTTAAGATTTTTGTCATTATATGATGTTTAATTATATTTTGTATATGTATAAAGTACTACTGTCTACTTTATATTTGAAAACCTTATTTTTGTGTTAGAACAGTTGCCCCCCGTAGCCAAGTTTCATTCTACAAGCGTAAACGCTAATAGAAAGCTAATAATATATTAAATAAAAAAATTATAATGTTTGGGAATATTAGCCAATAATACAAGACAATAGAGACGTTAGCGATTGTAAAAATAGAATCGTCGTGAAACACTTGCAACTTGACTGAGGGGCAAATACCTTTCAAAATATTCTTTATGCAAAGAGTCTTCAATAAATTAATGAAATGTTTATATTAGGTGCTATTTTTGTTTGTGGCAACACTATTCTATTTACTATATTATATATATTCTATTAACAAATTCAATAACATGCCTGTTGCAAAACCATTCTCCTCAGATTTTTAACAGACTTCAAAAAAGGTGGAGGTTCTCAATTCGACTGTATTTTTTTTATATTTGTTACCTCAGAACTTTGGACTGGGTGAACCGATTTTGATGATTCTTTTTTTTATTTGAAAACTGATGTTCTCCGAGTGATCGCATTTCAATTTGGTCCAATTCTTGAAGTCGGTTTTTTTTATATTTTTTTATGTTGATTTGTCGAAATCGATACATATAGCTGAAGCTAATAAAACGTGTCAAAAAGGGTCGGAGGAAAGGCAAATCTATTATGTTATTTTGTTATGACTTTTGTCCAGTAGTTGACTATAGTCCATTCGTATAGATAGCGTCGGTGCATCCGCACGCCATTGTGATTATTGTTGTGAAATACGAATATATTTATTCATACAACTGCGTAAACTGACAAACCATACTTGCTTGTGGACACCCACACCCTACAGCGTACACACGCTGCAGGCGGGCCCTTTGATTTTGTGGCACGTGAGATGGCGGCGCAATCAATATGACCGTATCTAAGCGAATAGACTATACTAAAGGTTGATGATGATGTTATTTTATTCTTCCCTTAATACATTTTCCCATTAAAACGTTACGTCAAGCCCTGTCCCGGTTGCCATGAACATCTATGGCAATCGTTATTGAGAAGTCAGTGCCCTCAAATGTACTGACAACTAGTTCAATCTTCGAATTCAGTTCACCCTCAGAGTTGCGGAGGTCCGATGCCAATCGCTACGTGGAAAAACTGATATTCAGGTCAAACTGTGAACTAGGAGCCGACCCAAAACAATCTTGGAAATAATAAAGTCTAGGGAGAAGATTTTTTTTCATTTATATTCGATTGATGGATCATTTTTCGCGTATGGTGCAAACTGTTTTTTCTTATTATTAGTAATATTATGTTAAGTATCTTTTTTTACGTGCAACGTGACCAAATTCTTATAATTTTGTATTTTTACGATTATTAATTAAATTTAAATAACATCTGCTTTTAATTATACTACCAGTTTTATTGCTAGGGCTAAGTTTTATTACATAAAAATGTGGGTTCTTATTAAATATCTTGTCATTTTTGTATGGTGTCGATTTGAAGGATCTCGAAATGACATGATCAGGGTCCTTCCAGGGTCTCCAAGGGATGTTTTTTTAATAAAACACTATATTTCTGACCTTTTTTCACAATCGTTTCAAATCAAAAAGATTTGCCGAATTCCAACCTCTCCCCTCTCCCCCTGATTCTAGGGAGTCAAAGGGGCAACGGACTTGCGACCCTTTGTTTTGCATATGTCCATGGGCGGCGGCAGTTATTCACAATAATAATAAAATATTAATAAATATAAATAAATAAAAAAATACTAGTAACAAGAAAAGGTAGTAGTATTATTACGAAACGTATGAAGTAAATATATATAACTAGCTGACCCGGCGAACTTCGTACCGCCATATTTACATATCTGTCTCAGCTTCCCGTCGTGGACAAAAAAAAACTTTTCCCGTTGTCTTTTAATTTTTATTGTAGACTAACCTTGTCCTAACAATAACGAACACATAAAAAAAAGAATTATTTAATTTGATGTAACCGATCGGAATGCGCGTACATACATTTCGGCGATTAATTTTTATGTATAGTATAGATAAACTATTCGGTCGACTGGTAGAAAATGCCTTTGGCATTAAATCCGCCGATGCACGTATTTCTGTATAAAGTTATAAAATAAATAGGCTGTTTCTTTTCACTTACGTTATTTGATTTTAAAATTAATATTGTTAGAGTATTATATATAAGTATACACATTATCTATAACATACATATAACCACCCACATTCCCTAAGGAGTAAGCAGAGATATATAAAATGCTCAGATTTGACTGATAATTTGCTCCATCTGACGTAAAAAGGAGTAAGCCTGTTGTCTTCAAACCACTTGGAGGAATAATAGAAAAGAAATTGATTGGAAATATTGTTTATACGGATATATTAGGAGCCGTCGTCACAGGCGATAGAATCGCGGCGGTATTATCGTCGTGCCAAGTATTTCTATACACTCGATGGTTCCGTTACGATTCGCGATGCTAAAGGAATAATTTCTCATTCGTGAAGATTCAAGCGCAGATCCATCGCGATTTTCTTAATCGTGGAGACGTTATAGGCCAGGTTCGCATATTTGTTGAATAAATGATTTTGAATTTGAATTTTGTAACTTCAGTTTTGTTTTCGCTAAGCCCTTCTAAAAACTTTTTTAAACTGTGTAAATTTTTATTATGAATTTTAAAAACATGTGTATACTTAAGTTATGAATTTAATTTGGTTTGGCTATGCAAACATAATTTTTAAAGCGTTTCAATGCAAGATAGATAAGAATATGCAAGATTTAATAATAAAAACGCCCTATAAACGCAAGTGTTTCTTGCATTTATCTTATCTTGCATTAATGTCGCTTACCAAAGTCTGTGTACTAACCTACTCTATAAGAAAAACTTGTTATTTTTAAATGTTTACTTAGTAAGAAAAATATATAAAGATTTATCCATGACATTTGACTTTTTATTTTCTTCTGCTAAACACGGCTCAGAATCGACCACATTTTTTAAATATTTTCGGACATCTAACACACAACGCCATCCAGTCCCAAGCTAAGCAGAGCTTGTGATATGGGTACTAGACAACTGATACGAATACATAGATACTTTTTTTGTAAATACATCCATATTATACATAGAAAACACCCAAACTCCGAAACCAACATTTGCAAATCATACAAACATTTCGTCCGACCCAGGAATCGAACCCGAGACCTCAAGCACAGCAGTCGCTTACGCTACCACTTGCGCCACCGAGGCAGTCAATTCTTTCAAAGCTTTCAAAATTCAGTCATTGCTTTCAAAAGTCGCAATATAGAGAATGCTTTTAAAAATTTCTACACTATGTCGGCGACCTGGCTGGCGGGATTTTTCCGTGCGAACATGCAGTCTAGTCTTGTCGTAGATCTTCATTTCCGTTATGACGGTATAGTACGTATTATGCCGGTCGCTAGTTTGCGCGGCAAGGCCTGCGAATCGATTACCCGCCGGGTTTGATGAGGGACTAACCCGCCAGGCTGCCTGCATAGTGTGTAGGAGCCTTAATGCTTATCCGAATTGGGTATGTCAGTATTGGATGTGGATTCTACTCTTAAATACATACTTTCTTATGCATTGAGTGAAAAGCTGTTAATTTAAAATTACAAACAGACACAGGACACTTCAATTTTTATTTATTTGTGTAGATTGTTAACGGACTAAGACACCTGTGGTTTATTTCGGCATTTATTCAAAGAGTGGGTCTTAGGAAATGCCGGCGCCTTCTAACTGTTAAGTCCGACTTTATAATGGACTGTAAAGACTTACAAAAATAAGTTCATTTATCAAACGAAGATCATCTGAATGTAAAGGGTTAGGTACTACAATAAAAATATATACTCAAAGTGTGTCTTGGCCTCCGACAGTAGAATGCACTATTCTTTCCTATTCTATGCCAGCTCAGACCAATCTGACACTTTGATCTCTTTCATAGCCATGGTATAACAATTAGTCGCCAGGTATGGCATTCGACGATCGACATGACGTCATCATCGCTATCGCTGATTCTGGTTGGTTCATTTCGTGTTATGTTGCTATCACGTGGTTACTGGATAGTGACGTCACATTGAGCAATGCGAGACCTTGTTTTCTTAGACCATGAGTCGTCCCACCGGCTGCCGACCAATGGTCTACCTGACTTCACTGACTTGGCTTGACTTCACTTGGAAAGAACGGGTGAAGATCCAGCCGTCAAAAGAGCATAATAACTTATACCAAAATATAATTACAAATGATTTATTACGCATACTTTATTTATTTCAACAATCTCCTATCTTCCACCAAGTTGTATATCATGCGTATATTTCTATAGCGTAGTCCAGTCGGTAACTCCGCTGGCTCTTCATTCGCAGCGTGACGTGATTGAACCCGATACCGCCCTCAGTGATGTTGATTGAAGCATCGCTGTTTTGATGGTCGTAGCAGCTGATTGACTGGAAAGATGGGTACAAGTTGAATTTATTTACTCTAAACACACTGAGAAACACAGACGAGTGGACCGGAAGGGAGCAGCTATAGCCTCTTCGGATTTTTCCTGATATATATTTCTATATACATACATATACGTTATATATGTAGATATCTACATTTTATAGGTAGTAGAGTCACACTGATTTCAGCACGAACGGGCCGGGTCCAACCTATCACAGAAGACCAATCTAAAATGACAGCAGCGTGTTTCGTAGGTGAGTGCGAGACCGGAGATCCAATGATGCAAAAGCTTCTCAATAGGCCGTTATAGTGTGGGTCACCATGCTGCATTGTTGCAATATCTGCATTCGCAATGAGTATGGTGACCAACACTCTTGGATTCTGCTTATGCTTTCCATCAATTCCACAAATCAGAAAAATAACACTGAAACACAGAACGACAATTCATCACACAATTATTTGACTTTTGTGGGCATCGAACCCAATACCTCTGTTTAGGTGTCAAGGTCACTTATGTATGATGTAGATGATGTAGAATATGTTTCACTCGTACATACCTTTATAGGGGCTGTTCCATTGTAAGTGAACAACTTCACGCGTTTGAATAATGGAATGGCTTCATATTTAACATTAGAAGCGTGTACCAATCTCGAATTTTTCGTTTTTTCACCAAAGAAGTAAGTAGAACATAGCACAGAAGTAAACAGAGTAATTGTTATTGTAACACAGAATAATAACTGTTTAGATTGCATTTTGACACAGTTCCGCACTCGTTATATTAAAACAAATGTCTTAATACACACTACTGCACTTAAATGTTATGTTATCACAGTTTTATAGTCATTTATGTGTCTCTCAGTCACAAGTGATAATACTTATATAATTTGTTTTTCTTTTGTATGAGATGTAAAAATAATTATGATAAAAATACCTACTTATTTGCGTCCGATTATCAGAATAGGTACCTATACCATATGTACCATACGTGTTGGGTATCTATGGATAGGTCTTAAAAAATCATATTTTTTTTCTAAACTGAATAGTTTGCGCGAGAGATAGTCGTAAAATGTGTCCCCCCCCCCCTGTAACTTCTAAAATGAGAGAATGATAAAACTAAAAAAAATATATGATGCAGGTACATTATTACCATGCAAACTTTCACCGAAAATTGGTTTGAACGAGATCTAGTTAGTAGTTTTTTTTAATAGGTACGTCATAAATCGTAAATCGCAAAAAAAAAACTATTATTAAAACATCGATCAAGGTTACAACGAACTACAAGAACTTTTATATTATGTTACTTGCTGCTTCGGAACCCTTCATGGGCGAGTCCGACTCGCACTTGGCCGCTTTTTTTAGACTAGCTTCGTCCCGCTGCATTACCCGCGGCACAATAATAACCGCGGGTAACACCGCGGGGTTCAGCTAGTATTGTCATACAAAGCCTTTCTAGTCTCTACACTCTCCAAGAAGCAAAACGAGGTGATGAAATTGCGAGAGGGCGACCTATTATAAAATTCCCGTGCCACGTTATTGCTTTCGATAAAGTCTGAAACTATCTAACCGATTTTCACTTTTTCTTTAATGAGTGTTTTGCTGGCGTGCCTGTAATAGGATAGTTAACAACGCGCTTAGAGCAATAGGAGCCGAGCATGATTGAAAAGAAACAAACGAGGGTACAAGACGCGAGGCCTAGTGTGAGTTTATTTCATATCTACTCGTTCGTCATGTTCGTCGCGTTCGGCATTGCAATTGATTCGCATTGAACTTACCAACTGTAAAGCCAATCGAAGGTGGGTACCGTATTGGTCGAGTAGATGTAAACTCATACTAGGTACCTACTCAGTTCTTATCCCTCGCAGACTCGCAGTTCGTTCGTACATTGACTGCACCAGGAGTACGTGAAACTATGTCAATAAAACAGTCTATTCTTATACAACTAAACTGGCAATAAAATAACATCCGGCTGATAACTCTATACCTATATGAGTTAGCACTCGCTGTTACCGCGAAAGCTGATGTACGCGGGTGGAACCAAAAGAAAAATAGTTGATTCTTACACACACAGGATGTGTGTCAGAGCACATGGTTATATACCGAAATAAGGGAATGGAACGCAAGCAGTTATAGTGCCCTATGCAATGCCAGGAAAAGTGTCTATCTCAGCCAGGCGCGGTTCCAGCCTGAAATTTTGGGTGGGGGGGTCACTAATCAAATACCTAAGTCGGGTAAATTAGAGTTTATTACACAATACACAATTTTATTTCACACATTAAAAACAAATGGATATTATTTTAACGTATCACACTACTCGCCAGCATTGCCGCGGTCAATGCTGATGGTGACAGGTTTCGTCCGATCTGTCCGACCGGGCGAAGTCACCGAAGCAACCGCGCCCGGTAAGCATCTAAGTGAATCGGTAGGTGATAAGTTGGTTCTCTCTATGCAATCTTAGAAGCTCGGCAGAAAGGCACCGACAGCGCGTTGGCTGGCACAACCCTGGGTATCGAGCCGTGCCTGCCAAGCTCGTAGGGCTTGCGTATGTGTGTTCTGACGAAGCATTCCGGGCTCGTGATACGGCGCTATCTTTTCGTCATTCCGACCGACAGATGGAATTTCGTCGCAGACCATTGTGTTCATGTCGGCTAGAATGTCGAAGGGTGGAGATCGTGCCAGGATCGTCACCGCCTCGTATGAGATCGTACGGTGGCCCCGTACGATCCGTATGGCCATCAACCACTGCAGACTTCGATATTAGGCAGCAGACAATGTGGCACCCCTGCTACTCCTCGTACTGGGAGTAATCGGTAGAGCTTTTCGAAGCTCTACCGATTGTCCATGATGAGGTACTTCATGTACTGACCCACTTGGACTTCGGTGTCATCCACCCGGAGGTATGATCTGGGTGGTTCCTGGCGCTTACGTAGGCCATGGAACCATATCGCCTCAGTTTTCTGAGGCGCCACCCTCAGGCCCAGCTCATGAATCTTATCCACGACACAAGCCACCCCTTGCGAGCAGAAGCACCTCCCCGAAGTCCCCGAAGCGTGACCCTCTAGCCAGTATTAGGGTATCGTCTGCATAGCAGGCGACACTGATGTCCGAAGTCAGACTAGTGCGAAGGCCCGCATCGTATGCGAGGTTCCATAACAATGGGCCCAATACAGAGCCCTGGGAAACCCTACAACACACCTCCCTTCGTTTTTTTTTCCACTCCGTTCCGATCGACAATCTTCACTGTCCTGTCGCGCTGATAAACCTCTATGACGGCACGCAGGTAAGTTGGCACCTCGTAATATTCAAGGGCCGCCCTAATCGCGCCTATTGAAGGGTGCCGAAAGCTTTAACAAAATTAAGGCTAACTACCAACACCACCCCCCCGATCGGACTGCCGACCCCGACAGGGAGCGAACACACCTATATATTAGCGTCCACTGTCGAGCGTCCCCGTTGGAATCCAAATTGGCAGTCCGATAGATCAGGACCCACTCGCGACAGGTGCTCGCTGATACGGCCAGAGATAACTCCCTCAAAGACTTTCTATCCTTTGATTCCTTATCTCAATTGAACAATTATGGAAACTGATAAGAATAAGAAAATCAGGTTCTAGCAGCAGCCCCCCTGGAACCGCGCCTGATCTCAGCATATTGCTGATCTAAGTGATTGTAGCGCTCTGCGCTGGTATTACGATAGGAACTACGCCCGTTGTCGGTCTGTCCGTGTCCAGTACACCACTTTTTGAAGTGTATATTATACTTAAAAAATCCGGTACTAATATCAAAAGCAAAGTACTACAGAAATATTACAACATACATACATGAAACAAACACACGCAAGCAATAAACATACACAGTGTCCATGAAGTCTACTTAAATCAGTATTTCACAATGTAAATTAAGTATATTTTTTCGCAAAATAACAAAATGAAACACCCACGAAACATTCTACTACAACAACATATACTACTTCTTACACATACAGTATTACGTTCAGAGAACATTGCTAGATTTATAACTAAAAAAACTTGTAGTAAACAACTTATGCGGACTGTAGATAGCATCATTATATTACAAGCAATTAGATTATGACTTAAGTGTGGTTAATTACTAGATACTTAAGGGTAAGCGCCGACAGACAGAGTGGCGGCAAAGAGACTATTTTAATAACAACTAGCTGAGCCCAGCAGTGTTTGTGCGTTGCCCGCGGTAGGTACGGACATCAAAAAAAAGCGGGGCGAAGCTTGTCAAAAAAAGTAGCCTAAGTTCCTCCTTAGGTCATCAGCTACCTATCAGCGAAACTCCAGAGATTAACCGGAACAAACAGACAGACAGAAAGAAAAAAGATTTTTTGATGAAAGTATCAACACTTTCATTGCATTTAGTGAAAAGCTGTTAATTTGAAATTACAAACAAACACTTAAATTTTATTTACTAACCGACTTCAAAAAAGGAGGAGGTTCTCAATTCGACCGATGTTTTTTTTATGTGTGTTCGCGGATAACTACGTCGTTTATGAACCGATTTTGATGATTCTTTTTTTAATGGAAAGGACTGACTGAATTGGTCTCTTCGCTGACACTCCGTCCGTCGGCGCTGGTCCTAAAATTAATAGTTACTTAGTAATTATAGCTTTGGGTACTTAGTAATTTGTATCGTGTGACACAATGATTTATTTAATTATGAGTACTTTCAGTGTCAGTAAGTTGCCTACGGGGACGGGTCAAGATTTTCGAGTTTGACCTTCAGAACCGTTTGGCTAAATGACGAGTCTTAATTTTAATAATATATTGAGTAAATGGATCAATTTGTATGTTACACGTAGCAATATTTAATGATGATATTTGACTATTGTCTATACAAATAAATAAAATTGAAGTGTCTGTTTGCAATTTCAAATTAACAGCTTTTCATTAAATTCATATGAAAGTATATTACGGCTAATTACGGTACGGTACTTTTATTAAAGAGGCAGTTTTTAAAATATTTGTCTGTCGGTTTGTTCCGGCTAATCTCTGGAATGGCCGATTTTGACGGGACTTTCGCGGACAGATTATTTTAGAAAAAATATATATTTTAGTATTACTTAAATTTAAAAAAAAACATTAAATTAAATTACAACAAAACTCGCAGGGAATAACGCGGAGCGCAGGTAGTAGGTATGTTAGTAAATTGGTGATGTTTTTGGTCATAAAAGACTATGCTTCACTACATACTGAAGGCTCGACTGGAGTAATACCACGGCCCCAAAAAAAAACGAGTGTTAAGGCCGCCATACACGTTACACTTGCGCAAGTGTAACGTGTATGGCGGCCTTTAATCAAGTCTTACGGTTCTTTCTACAGAATGAGTGAGGTCACCGGATACCCAAACTCCCTACCCATCCCTTGGTTCTGGGGTTGATATTCAAAGGGCGACAACGCATTTACGATTTAGATATTAGTTCAAGAAGTCACTTACTATGAGGTGAAAGGAAAACTAAACTTTATCATTCATTAGAATTTCAACAAAAATATATTATAGTAGCTACATCCATTCATAGTTGTGTTCCTAGGAATACAGTGAGGGATTTACTAATAAGCAGAGTAGGCTGGAGATTACGGGCGCTAATTTTATGAGGCGACAAATTTGGAATTTAAATATAACCCAATAATATATTATACTATTATTATTATTATTAATTGGGACGTCCACAAGCCAGGTGGAGTGATGATCTGAGTAAGACGGCTGGCAGGAGCTGGATGTGAGAAGCCGAGGATCCAAGTAAGTGGCGTGCAATTGGAGAAGTCTATGTCTAGCCGTGGAGTGCGATAGGCTAATGATGATGATGAATATAATCTATATATGTCGCAGCCAACTAGCTTAATTAGCCATTCAATTAACAGCCTATAGTCTCTTTACTAAACACAGCGTTATTTTTTGGGCATACGAGACCGCGGTAAAATCATAAGATTGTTTCAACAACAATCCAATGTCTATAACGACCTCTTGGATGAATGGCAGCAACGATGGGACGAATCATCTAAGGGGCGTCACCTCTACCAGTTCTTTCCATCTGTTCGCGAAAGGTTGTCAAGGACATGGCTCGAGGTAGATCACTGTGTCGCTCAATTTCTTACAGGCCACGGTAACTTTAAGAGCAAACTATACTCATTTAAATTAGTAGATTCACCATTGTGTCAATGCTCAACACCTGATTCTAGCTGTGAACAGTCGGCTCATCATATCCTCTGGGAATGTAGTCTTTGGTACAATGAACGTAACATGATGCTAAATAGCTTACAAATGACGTCTGGGGCAGGGGCGGTTCCAGCCTGAAGTTTTGGGGGGGGTCACTAATCCACTAAGTCGAGTAAATTAGACTTTATTGCACAATACACAATATTATTTCACACAAAAAAAACAAATGGATATCTTTTGTTTTTATTGGTAAATCTATTGGGATCATAATATTTGAGACATCTGTGACAATCTCTGGATGAATATTTAGAGGATCTAGCTCCGTTGGGGGACGAAGGGCGTGTATGGAACTCCCGACAAATCGGTCTAACCCTAAACCCCGGCGGCGGCCTACATCTGCAGTCAAGAGGAGCTGCAGGAACGCATCAGCGGCTTCTGGAGTTCCCCCTGCCTTACCCCATCACTAAGGTATATCCCGGGGTAACCAGATTCAAACCCGGGACATGTCGCTGTCGTACCTCTCACCGCTCTACACAGTAAGAGAGTCGGAACACCGACCCACCTGAGAAGACACCCCCGGTCGCACCGAGGTGTCGCGTCGTTTCCAGCCAGCGGCCACATCTCCCCTGCATGTGGCCACAACGACCCTTAACCGACGATTGGGGAGCAAGCGGCCTTTATCGCGCATCCTTCGTCGCCTCTTTCGAGCGGGATCGGCCATTTCCCGATCCCGGTTCCCCGATCGAGTGAATCGGTAGGTGATAAGTTGGTTCTCTCTATGCAAGCTTCGAAGCTCGGCAGAAAGGCTCCGACAGTGCCCGCCAAGCTTGTAGGGCTTGCTTATGTGTGTTCTGACGATGCATTCTGGGCTCATGATACGGCGCTATCTCTTCGTCATTCCGACCGACAGATCGAATTCGGTCGCAGACCATTGTGTTCATGTCGGCTAGAATGTCGAAGGGTGGATTTCGTGCCAGGATCGTCGCCGCCTCGTAGAGAGATCGTACGGTGGCCTAGTACGATCCGTATGGCTGCAGACTCCCGAGTTGAGCATTACAGCGGGAAGATCCCGCCGGTGCCCCATAGAGGACCATGGATCGCACGACGCCCTTACGCACTCCCAAGCACAGAGAGGCAGCGAACTTCTTCCCGCGGTCCCCCGAGATTGAGCAGCAGACAATGTGGCACCCCTGCTACTCCTCGTACTGGGGACTAGTCACCCGAAATGCTTTTCAAAGTTCTACCGATTGTCCATGATGAGGTACTTCATGTACTGACCCACTTGGACTTCGGTGTCATCCACCCGGAGGTATGAGCAGGGTGGTTCCTGCCCTAAGTCAGACTAGTGCGAAGGCCCGCATCGTATACGAGGTTCCATAACAATGGGCCCAATACAGAGCCCTAGGGAACCCCACAACACACCTCCCTTCAATTTTCCACTCCGTTCCGATCGACAAACTTCACTGTCCTGTCGCGCTGATAGACCTCTATGACTGCACGCAGGTAAGTCGGCACCTCGTGATATTCAAGGGCCTCCCTAATCGCGCCCCATTGAAGGGTGCCGAAAGCATTAACGATATCAAGGCTAACTACCAACACCACCACCCCGATCGGACTGCCGACCCCGATAGGGAGCGAACACATCTATATATTAGCGTCCATTGTCGAGCGTCCCCGTTGTAATCCAAATTGGCAGTCCGATAGATCAGGGCCCACTCGCGACAGGTGCTCGCTGATACGGCCAGAGATAACTCTCTCAAAGAGTTCCTATCCTTCCTATCCTTTGATTTCTTATCTCGATTGAACAATTATGGAAACTGATAAGAACAAGAAAATCAGGTTCTAGTAGCAGATTTTGGGGGGGGTCACGTCCCCTGTGACCCCCCCCCTGGAACCGCGCCTGGTCTGGGGTAGTATATTATGGGGATCTTGTGTCAACTGCGGTGAATTTCCGTGCGTTTAAGCGATTCTGCCATACATACTATAGAAATCAAATATAGCTCACTTAGGACCCATAATATTTTTATCCGTGGTGCTTCCCGGTTTGAAAAAGGCGTCTGTCTATTTTGACTCCATTTTGTCTCCCGCTTTGCTAAGGAGGGAAGTGGATTTATTATATTTCCAACTCCTCCAGTTTTCTTCTGATTAATTTCGTTGCGGGTTCCAAGACAGTTAAATTTTTCCTGGGACTTCCCGAGTGTCATAACTCGGTGTTTTCGTGGGTCACCGCTGTTGATCCTGGTGTACAGGAGTTACAGTGGTGGGCGTGTGGGCGGGATTAGTCCCATGATTGACCTGACATACCCAGAGATCAACGCACAGCCCAAATCGCTGAAGCTAGAATATTGAAATTTTGCATGTAGGTTCTTTATTTATTATAACGTAAGTAAGCACTAAGAAAGGAATTTTTGAAATTCCACCCCTAAGGGGTTAAATCGGGGGATGAAAGTCTGCGTGCGCGAAGCCGCGTGTAAAAGCTAGTAATTTATATACACGAAGAAATGTAGTCTCGACAATTTAGCAACACAAAGTTTTAAAAAAACTATAACCCCGACTACGTACAAACTTTTAATTAATTTAAATAGCCTATGCCACTTTAGCAATTATTACGAATCTATTGACACCTTATTCATTAAAATCGATTTAATAGTTTAGGCTTTACGGTGAAATATGTGGTGTTCCGATGATACAGAAGCATCTCAATGGGCCGCCATAGTGAGGGTCACCATCACAGAAATAGATCAAGATTTATTTCTATGTCACCGTTGTTGCATAGTCAGCATTAGCAAGGAGTATGGTGATCACCACTCTTGAATTCTGCTCAATCTTTTTTTATGTATGAGCCTGTCAAGTGTCTCTACTCTGCGTGATGGAAAGCAGATTCTACTCGGCTTTCCATCAATCACAGTAGAGTCACTTTAAAAAAATTACGTACATATCTAAATAGACTGCTAAAAATATTAGGTACCCTTCCTTTTAACTTCGCCGCAGTTGCGTAAAAATATACATTTTATCCATCCTTACATAATAATTTATGGTCTTAGGAACACACCTAAGAATGAATTGATTAATGAAAAGCAAAGAGGTTTGGTATTAACGGTTTTGTTATTGTAGGTAATTATCTTTTTTACTAAGTATAATAAAAGCGTGACAGAAAAAAAAATACTTATCTTAATAATTTAACCTTTTGACGTTTAAAGTAATTAATATGATATTAAATAAATCGCTTCTGCGGAAATATTGTGATGTTTTTTCCTCTTAGGTACAATATTTGTGTAAACTCTATAAAGAAACCTTATCTAAACCAGTTATAAGGACAAGCTGACCCACGTAACATCGACTGCGTCTCCTATTGACCGTAGCGTGATGTCATACAGCGTGAACAAATTTGTTTACCATAAAAAGGTTATAGTGAGCCAGAGTTAAAAAACAGACATTTGTTTTTTTTTCTTTA
The DNA here is from genome assembly GCA_949125395.1 of Diaphora mendica. Taxonomy (NCBI): domain Eukaryota; kingdom Metazoa; phylum Arthropoda; class Insecta; order Lepidoptera; family Erebidae; genus Diaphora; species Diaphora mendica. The sequence goes on from OX421312.1 coordinate 37,274,689, forward strand.
AAAGGGGACCAATTCTTACATACATTGTTTTTATGAAACAATCCATTTACTGGGCGCATGCAATGGAATCTCTCGACAGAAAATTTTGTTTCGATTTTGCACACTTCCCATTTATATTTTATATTTATCTCCTTTTGGTCATAGCGTGATGATATATAGCGTTCCTCGATAACTGAGCTATATAACAATGAAAGATTTTACATATCGGGCCAGTACGTACACATTCAAACAAACAAACAAACTCTTCAGCCTTATTTCGACAATCTTAGCACATCTAAACACTTAGTCTCAGTACACAAAATTTGAACTAACAGATAAAACATTTAGAATTTTGATTGTCACATTATATTACACGAACTGTGAGCGAACTTTTTTGGATTAATATGTGAAAAAATATTTTATTTAAAGACTTGCACAGAGACCGACAGTCAAAGCTAAACTGAATGAGTTGAAAGGTCACTTGTCCAATAGGGGTGTCACGCAACTGTAAAAATAAATAAAAATAGTAAAAAAACACTTATATCAATGTTTGAGAGAAGGTCATCGAAAAAAATTTTGAAGCATATAATTTATTTATAAACTTTATGCACCAAGTTTGTACATCAGCGTACTTGATGTCCAGGACATTTTCTTCCATTCAACCTTCGGGTGGTATAGAAATCTTATAGGTTACAGGTCAAAAGGTTACAGAGGCACAGAGGTTACATACATATTTTGTAGTCAGTTAAACATTTCAAAACATTATTAAACGTATCATCATTATCATCTCAGCCGAAAGATGTCCACTGCTGGACATAGGCCTCCCCACAACAACCGGTCCTGTGCTGCCTACATCCATCGTTTGCCTGCGACCTTAACCTGGTCGTTGGACCACCTTGTAGGCCTACCCACGCTGCGTATTTCAGTACGTAGTCGCCACTACAGAACTCTTTGACCCCATCGGCCATCTCATCTGCGAGCAATGTGCCCCGCCAAATGCCACTTAAGTCTGGCAATTCTACAGGTAATGTCGGTTCTGGTTCGTCTGAGGATCTCCTCATTCCTGATTTGATCACGCAAAGAAACTTCGAGCATTGATCTCTCCATTGCTCTTTCTGCGACTTTGAACCTTTTTATAAGGCCCATTGTGAGTTACCACGTCTCTGTACCATAGGTCATCACGGGCAATACACACTGGTCAAAAACTATCGTCTTGAGACACTGTGGTATTTGGGACGAGAAAACGGCACGCATCTTTCTGAACGCTGCCCAGCCGAAGTGGATTCGATGATTGACCTCTTTCTCAAAGTTGGACCTACCTAGCTGTATAGTCTGTCCAAGGTTAAATACCCAACAACTTTGAGCGTAGAGTCTCCAATGTTCACTGGAGTGGGTGCGACATGGACGTTCGACATAACTTTCGTCTTGTCCATATTAATTTTAAGACCCACTCGTTTAGAAAAACTACTGAGGCAATCGAGCATTATGCTAAGGTCTTAAATGGTTTCAGCCATGACCACTGGAAAATACATGCGCTTGTAGTGAGTGCCAGGCTTCAACAGACTTAAAGTTTCATAAAGCAAATAGTTACGCTTTAGTAGCAAAAATCAAATACCTATTAGGTAAATAAAATCGATTTTAACAGCCATTTCCTCGTTTTGTATACAGGTAATCATTACCAATCCATCCGTGATTGTGGTTCTTGCAATAGTGCCGAAATATCGGAAACTATTTTTTTTAAATAAATATGGTAAATATCTCATTTATACTACGTTATTCTCTGTTCCCTCAATCTCAAAATCAAGATTGGGCGCAGGCTCGACGTTTTTACGTGCTCTCCGTGGCACGGGAGCTAAAAAACTTTTAACATAGCGTACCTCCTCACGCTACGTTTGACAACCCTACCGGGGTGTGAGTAACTGAGGTTCAAGAATTATATTAACGCTCTTTCCTCTCTTTGTAACGCGTATGACGAATCGGATTGCATTGGATTATTCATAAGGGAAATTGGGTAAATAGAATGTTCGAGTCATGATGCCATATCTACCTAGAATGTGTAATCGCTATTCTACAAGGACCGTCAAATTTCAGTTTCAAAAAGTTTGAAACTGAATTTTTATTTATTTGTCTGCCGTTCACGTTTTAATCATTCAAGGTAGTAGAGCTACGCTGATTTCAGAGCGAACAGGCTGGTTCGACCGAGACGGAACTACCCTATCACAGAAGATCAACCTAAAATGACAGCCTTCGTACTGTCGTGTTTCGTCCATGAGTACGAGACCGGAGGCCCAATGATGCAGAAGCATCTCAATAGGCCGAGATAGTGTGGGTCACCATGCTGCTTTGTTGCATTGTCTGCATTCGCAATGAGTATGGTGACCACTCTTGGATTCTGCTCATGATTTCCATCAGGTAGAGTGGAGTCATTTTGGCAGGCTTGTGTATAAATAAGTACCTAAAGAAAATACAGCATGTATGTTTGTAGTCACATTTTTTTATTGCACTACTTGTAGACTATGTCGAAGTCGAGTTGGGTCAGCATCCTCATAAATCAAGTCAGTTATTGAAACAAGCAATAAACAGAATTCATGTCAATTAAGCTAAGATTGTTCTAGAGTTTCGAGGTTTACGAGAGGAATATTATAAATATTAGTATTATCGTTATGTTAGTAGAATCGTTGGAGAGCAGGAGAACCATGCTCGTGGGTCGGCGCAATCGGAGTGATTTACACGGGTTAACAGGAGATCACTGTTAAGGATTTCTTTCCTTACAGGAAAATCCCCGAATGACTGGAAACCAAAGGCACGGTAATATTTTTGTTATTATTGCTCGGGCGGCGGCAGTGCGTAAACATACGGTAGGGCTAACCGCCTTAAGTATTTAAATTTATCTACCTATTTTTTGAGTTTTATTCTCATTTTGTGATTGTAAATACTTTTTATTTAAGGTTTTGTAATTTCTTCAAAAGTTTTAACTTAATTTTAGTTATTTGTAATGATTAGGCAGGCGTGGTTCCAGGGGGCGGGAGGGTCACAGGGGACATGAACCCCCCCCCCCCAAATCGTACCCATGTAACTTTCTCCCTGCTACTAGAACCTGATTACCAAATATTATCATCCCAATTAGTAAGAGAGCTACTGAACCTTTCGACCAACGGTGTGTCTGTAAGGCTAAAAACTCTTGTAGTGATGAGTCATAACGTGCTAAGTACGTAACCATCACCTGGCAGGCCTCAGCCCTGCACATCATCATCTTTCATGGTTTTGAAAGTGTAAAAAAAAAGAGAAAAAAAAACTTGTCCCTGTAAGGCTGAAATTTTTATAGGATTTAGTTCATTGATTAAGAAGTTCAAAAACAAAATGACAGGCGATTCCGATGAGCACTAGTACCTGCCAGGCGAACAGAAAGACACACCTTGCTCCAATTACATCATCAATGTAAATTAATTTTATTCTGTAAAGTCATATTTGGTTTGTATCCAATAATGTTTTGTCAATATCGACTTCATTTTAAATGAAATTGTAATTCTTGTGCTTGTGTCATACGGACAATGGTGTGGGCAATAAAGTCTAATTTACTCGACTTAAATTGATTATATATTAGTGACCCCCAAAATTTCTGGCTGCGACCGCTCCTGTGACTAAGTACTCAAAAATCATTTACAATATTGACATACAAGTGTCAATAAATTCTTCCGCTACATCGTCTACTGGTAGCTTTCCCAAAAGACTGGCATCGATTGCCACGTTGCCAATGCTAATTCTCTTTAAGAGAAAGAAATAAATATTATTGAATATTGTTAATTTGAAAAAAAAAAATGTGAAAAAGTGTTCAATAAAAATACATGGGTTTTCTATTATATAAAAAAAAACATTTTTTTAACACTGATGCTCAATGTTAAAGAATCTAAACATTTCAATAGACCGCCATAGTGTGGGTCACCATGCTGTATTCTTGTATTGTCTGCATTCGCGTTAGTATGGTGCCCACTACTCTTGGATTTTGGTCATGCTTTCCATCAGGCAAAGTAGAATCACTTTGGCAGGCTCATTTATAAAAAAAAACAAAATGTCCTGAGCATTTATAGTCCGCTGATGTACAAAAGTGTATAAACTAACTCTATCAAATACTACTACAGTATTTTTTATGTTATTGGTGGCAAACTAGCAGACGTATCACCTGATGGTAATCGATTACCGCAGCCCATAGACACCCGCAATACCAGAGGCATCACAAGTGCGTTGCCGAGTTTGCCGACCGTTGGGGGATAGGGGAAAGGGATGTGGAGAGGGGTTGGGGTATGGGCCTCCGGTATCCTCACTCACTGGATGAAACACAGCGCAAGCGCTATTTCACACCGGTTTTCTGTAAGGCCGTGGTATCACTCCGGTCGAGCTGGCCCATTCATGCCGAAGCGTGGCTCTCCCATGGTATTGAAAAATTGCTACTAAAAAAACCCTTCTTCCTTTGCAGAACATCGTCCCTTTTAAAGTACTAGATGCTTTTCAGTGTACATAACTCCCACTTGTAATTGAAAGCAATCATCTGCACCAGCAACTGCAATTTAGCTACATTGACCCAATTCCAGCATGCCATCGCAATTTCACTTAATACATGAAATAGACCATTCAGGGATGTCTTATATACGTTACAATAAACGTCTCTATGTATTTTTATTGCTATATATTGAAGTATTTTTCGATTTAATTTCGACTTTAATATTATTGTGTTAATAATAAAATTTGCTTAGCGACTTTTACACTTAGTTTTTGTTAGTGAGTGTGAGTTTATAAAATGATTTAAATGGTTACGATACGCTAAATTTCCCGACGTTTCACAATTAAGTACTGCAAAAGGGTTTTCTTGAACGTTTTCTTTCATGGTTCCCTGCTCCCTGATTGTGGAAGGAGGAAGGGGTCGAAAGGTGGCTACTCGCTTTTTATTCTTGAGTCACATGCATTCCTCAGTAGTGGCAATAATTAGGTAAATCGCGTTTGCCATTTGATGCCATAAAAACGCGAAAAGGTGTATAAAATTTTGTTTATCTTTACTGCTCTATACGTACCTATACATAAAATTCCTTAATTAATTATTATCTTCTTTGCGCCATAAAATAATTTTAGGTATGGCATAGGGCTATCTAGAAGAGTAACTGTGGTGGTTGTGAATAGACCTCCGAAGAGTACGGTAACGTCACGGGAGGCTCTGGTCGATTGAGTCAGATGTCGTTGTCCCCTCTAGCAATCGCATCAAAACACGATCAGTCCACAACAGGGATGTTGCGGATCTCGATTTTTTCACATCCGCGGATGTGAATGCGGATGCGGATTTTCGATGTCTCACATTCGCGGATGCGGATGCGGATGCATATGTTTAAAATTTTACATAAATACTAGCTGATCCGGCAAACGTTGTTTTGCCATAAAAAATGGATTATAAAAAATTGATGTTGGTCGATTCTCAGACCTACCCGATGTGTACACCAAATTTTATAAAAATCGGTCCAGCTGTTTCAGAGGAGTATGGTAACTAACATTGTGACACGAGAATTTTATATATAAGATAATAAATTAATGAAGAACTTAAACAATAATAAAGTAATGATTAACTTGTTTAATTGAAAATTAGTGAATAATGCTTAATTTATTTTAACTTTAGTTACTAACTTTAGTATTTGCAAGTGAAGTTAAAATAGGAGCCTTATACTTAATAAAGAGTAATATTATATCTGATTCAAGGCGGTTACGCAAAGGTTCGTAAATTACAATAATAATAAAACACTGCCTGGTGGTTTAGATAAAAATCTTCTTACTATCGCTGATAATATCTCAAATACCTCTCGATGAACACGCCACCATTTAAGAATACTTTTTTGTGCGGTAAGAAGATAATTCCTAAGCATGGGATTCGGACGAAACTTAATGTCCCTGGTCCTACTTGTTACATATCCTTTTCCATGGAATCAGTCATTCTCATTCTTTTAACCAATTGGCATTAAGAGAACCGAAAACGTCATTTTCAGTATTTTTCATTATCAAAATGTCGTCTGTCTTCTTCCTTTCTTTAGTAACCGGTGTAAAAAAATTGTGCTTAAAGCGGGAAACTAAGTATGTGAGTGGAATAATAAAGAATATTGTTTTAGAACGATAAACTTTATCTACAATAAAACGTAATGCCGGTGTAACATAACGGCATTTATCTGTGAATTTTAATTTAATAAGCTGACCTAAGACCGATTTAAAGATTTATCAATAAATAAATTATTTAGACACAATGATCACTGTTTCACAATAACACATATCTATATATACGATACGCAATCCACAGCGCAAATAAACACATAATTATTTATTTACAAGAAACAAATGATGCACCATACACAACAAACGCGTCCGATCTTGTCACCAAATTTTTCGCTCGCATTGGTCATTGATACGTGCTAACAGCACGTGCTATTCGCTGGACACCGCTCAATTTCTTTCTTGTCACAACTTGTATCACATGCGCATCCGCATGAAAATCCGCATTGATTATTGCGGATGCGGATGCAGATGTCAAAATGTATGCGGAAGCTCCGCATTTGCGGATGCGGTTGCGAATATCCGCAACATCCCTAGTCCACAACACATAAGTGTAGCAGTATTTGTAGGCAGTGGTAAGTTTGCACCCTAGTATGGGCAGAGATCCTGTAGGGCAGCAATATCGCGCTATTGCGACGACCGCAACGAGTGCTGGCCATCAGGATCATAAGGGGGTACCGCACGATCTCTTTTGAGGCGGCGATTCTCCTAGCCGGTACTCCACCGTGGGACCTGGAGGTGAGAGCCTTGCGGTTCTTTACCAGTGGCACAAAGAGGCGCGGGAGTTGGGTAGAAGTCTTGAAACTCGAGAAATGGACGATCAGAAATCCCAACTCCGCCAGGTCCTCGTGGAGGAATGGAGGGAATGACTTGGGCAACCGAGCGCTGGCCACGCCGTTATTACGGCGGTAAGACCCGATATGCCCTGACGCAGGTGATCACTGGAAAGGAATGTTTCGGAGATCACCTATGTCTGATCCGCAAGGAGCCAACGCCTGAGTGCCACTGCGATGGCCAGACCGTGGACACGGCGCTCCACACGCTGGCAAAGTGGGGGAGCCGAGGCGTGATCTTGTGGCGGACATCGTGGTGGTGGTTCTCTCGCACGGTAACATGATTACGGCCATGCTGCGGAGTGAGAGAGCGTGGAACTCCGCCGTCTCTTTCTGCGAGCAAGTTATGCTTGCCAAGGAGACGGCGGAGCGGGATCGGGAGAGGTTTAGAACTCTCCCGGCCCGGCAGGTACGGCAACGGGCCAGATACCGCAGGCAACTCAGGCGCCGGAGATCGGAGAACGATCTCCGTTCTCCATAAGCGCAAGCCTGAGGGTGACAGTTGAGGTCATCTTTCACCCTAGCAGAAGCAGGCTCGGGTGGCGGTGCGGACGCTGCAGAGCGTGCGCGCCCTGAGGGAACATCCAACACAGGAGGGGGCCATCTACAAACCGTAGGTGGCCCGAGGTACGTCGGGGTTCCAGGGTTTTACTTTCTAGGGTGCACCTGGTTCCCCGGCCTCTAGTGCCTGAGACGGCATGCGGTTTTAGTCGGTTCGAGACCCGGGGGGATTTCGGCACGGAATAAAAGGGATAATTTTGCGGCTTCTGGCGGCCTATTTAGGCATGGTATCGATTCGAGAGTAATTACGTCTTCCGGTTCCTTCTCAAAGAAGTGCACGTGAAACACTATATATTACTAGATCCTACGGCGAAAAATGAGGCCTTAAGAAGAATTAGCCCAGCGCTTCATAAAGTCAAGAATTTAGGTGGTCCACGCTTCTACTACGCTACGCTTCTACTGAATGAAACAGACATGCTCAGAAATATCTGTAGTACAAGTAGTAGGTTGATGCTTATTGGCAGTAGTGGCAGTAAGAAGGTGGTCGGTCACTTTGGATGTTTCTTCAACCAGACAAATCATTTTCCCGGAATAAAAAATGTTGCAACCCTACACTTGACTATGCTAATTACTCTAATTAGCCATAATCTTCTTTCTATCTATACTCATAATAAAAATGTAACAGGTCCAATTCTGTACATTAAAGATATTTAGAATGTTTTTTTCTTAATATCGTTAATGTACTGACACCTGAAAACTGTAATTATTTTTTATTTTTGTCTGTCTGTCCGCCTGTCTGTCTGTATCTTGGCCGCGTATCACGCTGAAACTACTGAACGGATTCAAATGAAACTAGGCATGATTTGAGTTTATACTACGCGGTAGGACATGGGAAACTTTTCCCGAAATTCAGCACGGTTTTATGGAGAGAGGGGATGAAAGTCAAAATATGTACTTAGTTGTAATTCAATAACACATAGTCCGATTTCTTTCATTCATTTTTGCTAGAAAGAAAAAAAAGATAACGGGAAAAGTCTTTTTTTTGTCCGCGACTGTACACTGCCTGTGGGAAGCTGAGACAGATATGTAAATATGGCGGTACGAAGTTCGCCGAGTCAGCTAGTATCTATACAAATAAATAAAATTTGAGTGTCCGTTTGTATTATTAAAGCAATCGCTTTTTACTAAATGCAGATTGTTTTGCAAATTGTACACTGTACATTTACCAAATTTTTTTTTTCAATTTTTATCTGTCTGTTTGTTCCGGCTTATCTCTGGAACCTGCCCGATTTTGACGGAATTTTCACTGATAGGTAGCTGATGATATAAGGAGTAACTTAGCGTTTTTTAGACTAGCTTCGCCCCGCGGCGTTGCCCGCGGTTATTGTCGTACCGCGGGGAACAGAATTCTTTTTTTAATTATCAAGAAACTAAATTTTCTTTATTACCTACATACCTACTTCTTGTACGATAATATAGCCTCCGAATATGGTAGTCAACACTTCTTATTTTGGGAAAAAAATATTCTGTCTGGCGAGACTAGAAACTTAAGCATTCATTTGGACTAAATAATTCTTGATGGTTGCTCAAACCAAATAAGTATCGTACAAGTTACGATATAAGAGATATACTGACGAAAAGTAGCGTAGTTTCTTAGCATGTGTATGCCGATATTGTCTACAATCTTAGATTTCACAATATTTATATTTGAATATGAATATTGCGACGGTTGCTCCGTGGCCCAGACAATGTTTATGTGTTTGAACACATAAAAATTATCTGTGTCATAAAGAAACAAACAATATAGAACCAAACAAGAATATTAAGTGCCAACGTTATCGACTTACTGGCCTTAGGGCGCCCTCACATTCTAGTTTTTTTTTTCTAAAAAGACAACTTCCGCATTAGGAATATACATGCTCTATGCAACACATATGGTCCTAACTCTACACATCAACACATCCGGTGTCGCGGGGGACTGTAGAAACTTAAGTACATGAAACGGACACAAAGGACATCCAGACTTAGAACATCCATTTGTGGATCACACAAAGTGATGTCCCACGTAGGATTAAAACCCACAACACTAGGCGCAGTAGAAAGCAGCTTGGCGACCGCTCAAACCTCTAGCGAGACCAACCGTGCAGTCAGTCTATTGGTGACGAGCAGATTCCCTAGCGGCAAGTCGCAGAACTAACGTATGACAGATAAAAATACGCATACACGTTAACATTCCACTTTTAAAATACTGATCACCCTCACGAAGTGGTCTTATAGTATTTTTTACTACTCTGTAGACGTCTATCAATGAAATCATTGTAGAAAGAATTTAAAATAACAATGCACTCGCTCTGTATATTAAACTGTCAGGTAGAAGTATCTGTCTTACGTTAGTTCCGCAAACAGCCACTAGGGAAATCTGCTCGTCACCAATACACGTTAACATTCCACTTTAAAAATACTGATCACCCTCACGAAGTGGTCTTAAAGTATTTTTAACTACTCCGTAGACGTCTATCAATGAAATTATTGTAGAAATAATTTAAAATAAAAATGCACTCGCTCTGCATATTAAACTGTCAGGTAGAAGTATCTGTCTTACGTTAGTTCCGCAAACGGCCACTAGGGAAATCTGCTCGTCACCAATAGAATTAATATAATTATCCTCAGCATATTTCCAAGTTGCATCACCAGTTTGGAGATCACTTTTCCGTCTGACCCTCTTGCATGTGGGTAATAATAATAATTATAAGAGGCGCTCATAGCTCAGTTGCACTCGGTGGTTAGAAACAATCATCTAGGGTAACCAACAGCGGCGCGGTCAGTACCTGGATGGGTGACCGCTGGTGGCACTATACCATGAGCGTCTCCGCGATTCTCCGAATCACGGAATCACGTTAAGCATTTGGTCCCGGTTGTTATCATAAGATAACAGTCGTGAAGCTTAGTTGGAGGTCTTTGAACATCCAACGGCAAGATTTACGTAGCCACGACGTTGTCATGCCAGTCGCCAACCCGCACTTGGCCAGCGTGGGGACGTATGGCCTTAACCCTCTCCTGAGAGGAGACCCGAGCCCAGCAGTGGGACATTATGGGTTGTTGATTGATAAATAATAATAAAAATGTCTTTATTGTACACCAGGTAAATTATAAAGATATTTTAGTAGTAGGTAGTGTAGCATTGGTGTTACAATCTTTAGCAGATTGTCCGAACTCTCAACAGTAGTTACAGGTTGGGCTGGTTTATTGGCAATATTTGCTGGCAGTCAAGGACATGACTTTGTTGCAGTTGCAGGTAAAAGAGCTCTTTCTAGTTGATTTGTTAGTTTTCTTCACTTCATAAGTTTGATGGTATTGGGACAGGACTCAGGAGAAACGCTAGTAAATGCTAAGTTCTGTTCATAAATACCTACTTTCAAGTAACTGCTTTCAGATACACCTATGACAGTGATTCGTGGATTGCATTGAGCATGTTCTTCAACTTCGAAGCATGAAGAAGCTGATTTCTCTGATTGTCTAAGTTTCTCAACATCTCTTTTGGTGTCGGCATTAGAAAGCCCCCATTTCTTTTATTTTTTAATGCCTCTCACATGAAGTTTAGGTCTTGTCGTTAGGATAGATGGTAAAGGTAGGTAAATAAATTATTCGGACGAATAAACTTGTGTATTTTTCTTTACTACCCCGGCAAACAGCTACATCTATACTAATATTATAAATGCGAAAGTTTTTAAGTATGGATGGATGGATGGATGTTTGTTACTCTTTCACGCAAAACTACTGAACGGATTTGGATGAAACTTTACAGTAATATAGCTTATATATCAGAATAACACATAGGCTACTATTTACTGACATATACGCGGGCGGAGGCACCGTACCACTAGTTAATAATAATAAATTAATATTTTGGACATCTAATTCACAACGCCATCTGGTTCCAAGCACATTCCTGTGTTATCAACTTATCTTTCCCAACGGTTTCGAATTGATAAAGGGAAGGTTTTTTTTTGGGCCAGCCAAAATGACCCTACTCTGCCTGATGGAGAGCGTAAGCAGAATCCAAGAGTGGTGGTCACCATACTGCGACTGCGGACAATGCAACAATGTAGAATGGTGACCCACACCATGGTGGGCTAGTGATGCTTCTGCATCATTGGGCCTCCGGTCTCGCACTCACCAACGAAACACGAAGTCAGTCGTCTTGGTTTTTCTGTAGCTGCTGTATGGTGCCAAAAATAATCTTCTGCTTCAACGATTGATGTAATAATAATAATCTGAGACGTTCATAAGTCGATAAATAGGTTCACAATTATTTTCTTTTTTAGGATCATTCTTTTATTTTCAAATTTTATTGTTACACAGTTACTGGGTATAAATAATCCATTAAATTAATTGATGGTAGTTAATGTGTAATATACCATGCACTGTTCCAACACCGATAACCTTTTCCCTTAAGTTCAACCTGATAAAAAAAAACTATAATAGTTTTAATCGGTCGTCAACAGCGTGCCTTGTGTGACGATTTTAAGTGAAAGAAAAAGGAGGAAAAACAGTGCTACAAAACTCACAAGGAAAACAAAACGATGGATAATTATGAATTCAAGAAATCGATTACATTCCAAAATTTGAACCCGCATATCATCAAACTAGAATATGCCCTCCGTGGTTCTCTATTCCATCGGCTCACGGAGATTGAGAAGAAACTTAAAGAAGAAGCTCAAATGCCGTTTACAAAGCTCATCAAAGCGAATATAGGTGATGGTCAATCCATAGGCCAGAAACCTATATCGTTCATCAGACAGGTATTGGCTTGCGTTTCTTACCCGGATTTGATCAAAACTGAATATTTCCCTCAAGATGTGAAACAGAGAGCAGCTGATGTACTGGACGGATGTGATGGAAACTCTGTTGGATCATATACCACATCCTTAGGCATTGAAGCGATTAGACGATCAGTTGGTACGTATATTGAGGAGAGGGATGGATGCAAAGCCGATTGGAACAATATATGCTTGTCGCCTGGAGCTTCTGCCGCTATAAAGAGTTGTTTAAAACTATTCATTAACAACACAAATGGACATAAATCTGGTGTCATGTTGCCTGTACCTCAATATCCTCTTTATTCTGCAACTTTGGCAGAATACGGACTAACTCAAGTCGAATATTATCTTGACGAGAATAAAAACTGGGCTCTGACAATTGAAGAACTCGAAAGGTCATACAAAGAAGCCTCCAAGACCTGTAAGATCAGGGTGTTGGTTGTAATCAATCCAGGAAACCCTACAGGTCAAGTGTTGACCAGAGAAAATATTGAAGATGTAATAAAATTCGCTTACAAGCATTCCTTGTTCATATTTGCAGATGAAGTTTACCAGCAAAATATTTATGAAGGGAAATTTTACTCTTTTAAGAAGGTTTTGTCTGAGCAAAAGGCGCCCTATAATCAGGTTGAACTGGTTTCTTTTATGTCTACTTCCAAAGGATATATGGGAGAGTGTGGTTTACGTGGGGGATGGCTGGAAATCGTAAATATGGACCCTGAAGTTCAGAATAATTTGTATAAGAGTATTTCTGCTAGGCATTGCCCTAATACGTTAGGACAGACTGTGGTGTATTGCGTGGTAAGACCGCCTGTGGAAGGAGAACCCTCTTACGAGCTCTATACGAATGAGAAGGCTGATGTTATGAAGTTGTTTGCGACAAGAGCTAAAATGGTGGAACAAATGTTCAACGATATGGAGGGAATTAGTTGTAATGTTGTGCAGGTAAGTAACATAATGGGGTCTAATACGAATATGTGTCTATCTAATAGTGTTGTAAAACCTGAATTTTGTCGTAGTAAAATTAGTCAAAGAAGCTTTCAATAGACTAGGTATATATGTGTGTTATATACAACGTAAGTATATAAGTATAAAAATATTAAAGCTAATATATAAAAGAAAGTCGTGTTGTAACTCGAGAACGGCTGAACCGATTTGGCTGAAATGGTGAGGAGGTATCTTAGAACCAGGAGACAGACGTGATATTTTTTACATGGATTTTTTTTTCTTTGCCTAGCAAGCATATACGCTTTGACCGCGGTTGTTGTTGTACCGCGGGTAACACCGCGGGGCTCAGCTAGTAGAATTATAAAATAAAGGTTTCACAATGCTTGGTCGGCGCGGCGTGTAACACCTTTTTCCAATTTTTTTATTTCTTCAATTCGAATCAGTAGATCCTGAGATTATCGCGTTCAACCAAACAATATCTTTAGCGTTACATAAATTACCATTGTACAATTATAATACTTTTTGTCTTCAGGGCGCTTTGTATGCTTTTCCACGGATCGAGATACCTCCAAAAGCGATAGAAGCAGCTAAGAATGTAGGTCAACAACCGGACGAGTTTTACGTATTGAGACTACTAGAGGAAACCGGGATCTGTATGGTCCCTGGTTCTGGTTTCGGTCAGGTACCCGGAACTTATCATATAAGAACAACTATATTACCGCAGTTAGATCTTTTGAAAGAAATGGTAGATATGTTTAATAACTTTCATAAGAAGTTTATTGAAGAATATTCTTAAGTTAATAGGTATGAAGAAATGTATAACCTGTTTAGTATTTTGTCATTTCATTTGTGTACATAATGAAATATCTGTATTTGCTTATGTTACCTATAATCAAATCAATTAAAGAGAAAATTAAAGTTTCTCTTTTAATTAAATTTAAATTAAAATAAATTGAATGATGAATTGTTAGACACGGATTACCTCGGCCTGCCCGGGAAGGCATGTGGTTCGGGAGGGGGGATCATTCTAACATCGGTTATTCCCCAATACGATGAATCCTAAAGGTAAAGGTATGTATGTTTTTATGTTCCAACGTAGCACCTAACCTACTGAACCGATTTTATCTGAAACACCATACAGACTCAGAACAACAATCTGTGGATCACACAAAGTGTTGTCCCTTGTGGGATTTGAAGCCACAACACTTGACGCAGTTGAAAGCGGCGCCACTATGGGACGAAACCGTGCATACCGTCTCAAAAATAGGTTTAGGGAATGTTCGATATTGAATATTCTGTTAATGCACATGTCTAACTGGATGTCTGATACATTGTATATTATTTTAGTATGTACAATAGATTACATCACTTTTTTCTAAATAAAACTTGACTTGCAAGTTGACGCTCAAATTAATGTCGATTATGTAGAACAGAATTCCACCAGCTAACATGATCATATTTTGAGTAATTTTAATGCATATCTATAAGTGTGATATATGGTTAGAAAGGTAATTTGGTATTCTAATTAAAAACATATTTGAATAGACCTATACGCAAAGGCTGGAGAAGTTTTTTTTTTACAATTTTGAAAAAAATATCCATTTTTTAAACTTCAAATAGACTTAAGACAGTTAGCGCTGTCTGCCGATGTCGTAATTTTAATAGCATCATTTAAAGCAACTCATACAAAAGCCAGGGCAATAAAAAAAAATTGCCCGAGTTTGCCACCTTTTAAATGAGACGAAAAAAGCCTTATCGCCAAAAATTCTAAGAATGTTCAAATTTATTTTAACATTTCATTCAGAAGATTTTCGGGGGGAAAATGATTATTTTTGAAGCTTTATTTTTAAATAAGATTACTATATATAATTAAATTAAAGTTAAGGGAAAGTGGAAATTCCTGGGTTACTTATTAATTTATTTTTTGTCATTCGTTCGGGTGTAATTAATGTTTAATAACACTTTGTGAATTAAATAAATCTCATGAAGTGTATGTACTTCACCACTGAGTTAGGTGAAAAAAAGGAAAGAAATTGTGGTTACTGTTGCTATTGCATATAAAGTCAATACTTAACCAATTTTAAAGATAGTGGTTAACAACGTGGTTAAAAATGTAGACGCTCGAAGATAATAACATTTTTCTCACGAAACTTAACTATAAAAGTTCTTGATTTTCATTGTTATTTACCAGTACTTTATTGTGCTTCAACATACAGTCTTTGCCATCCGAGTAATACAGCTCATACGAGTGAATTTGTTGAGCCTCGGCGAGAGTTATGCATATTTTTCATTGACCACGGAACTAAATCAGAAGATATTAAACAATATTTAGAAGAACACTATCATTTGTCCTCTTCTAAAAATGAAATATAACAGCTTTTAACGATCGCTGGACTAAATCTAGCCGAACTAAAGACCGCTTTTTAATTAAAAATACAACGTGGTTGGACGGTGAATTTAAGGTACAACTTGGAGAAGTACCAATGGATATCACACCTATAACATCTGGACAACGTGGAAGACCACCACAATTTTATGAAAATCTATCAGAGAAATCGAAAAAGAGGAAGAATATGTAGTTGGATCAAGAATATGGACTCGACGCAGATATATAACTCATATGTCCAAGGATTGCGGTCTGGAGGAGAAGTTGAAGAAGCTTCTGTTGTTGAAATGTTCCGGAATTGGGATAGAAATCAAAAAGTGCTCTAGGTCCGCAACAAATGAAGATGTATTTCATGGCCTTCTATTTACATCAGATCCATATATGTATATCAAGTATCAGAAAATCCTCAATCACTGTGTCCAAGGAATTGCCTGTTTGATATTTGAATTTAATGTACTTGTAAATGTAATGTATTTTTTTTTGTGTAATATTTTAATACATTTTCGTCATTTAATATATGATAACGTCATATTCAGTGTTAAGAATAATACTAAATAAGAATAATACGTTTAATATGTTAAGTAAACTAGGTTTTTGTTCGAAAATGTGTCAATTTTATTTTTGTTTTATTTTATACATAATAAAAATTAAAAAAATAACAACGAATGTACCCTTACTTGATAGTGTATACATCAGAGATGTTACGTGCCAAATTTCAGCTAGTTATTGTAATTAAAGACAAAGTTACAGATTTTTGAGACGGCACGCACGGTTTCGTCCCAGCGGCGTGGCGACCACTTCACCACTAGGCCAACGACCGAGCAGTCAAAAAAGTTTAGATTAGCAGAATTAGCATCAATAAATATATTTTTAGATAATTTAAACTCTCGATTGTCGGCACTCGATGAAACTTGTAGAAATACATTCTAGAATTAAACTCACTTGTACTTATTCAACTATTTTTATTAGTTTTAATCCTAGTAAGTTTATTCCTAGTAACCTTTGATAATGCCATACGGCGAAACCGGTCAAGAGTAAAGGTTTTTTTTATATTTGAACTGCCTAAATGACTTTGTTCTGCCTGATGGAAAGTACAAGCAGAGTGGTGGTCACGTCACCATCCTCAATGCGATCAAGGACAGTGTGTGCAGCAAGGTGACCCGCACTATGGCGGCCTAGTGAGATGCTTTTTCACGCCCCGCTAAAGGACCCGGGATCATAGAGGGAAGGTAACGCGTGCGCTGGTAGTGATTTCCAGTTTTTAGCCCCTCGGCACAGGAACGAAAAACCCGAATCGATGAGTGCGAGAGCGTATGTCTACCACTCTGAAGCGGTGACTTCCTAGGCACATGTTGTCCTGTAGAGGAAGGGAGAAGGGGGGACCAGTTGGAAGAGCTCTTCAGAACACTCCCCGTGATAAAAGCAATAGAGGACTACCATAGAGGCGATATCTCTACGCATCTGCAGAGGCTCAAGGGACTCGGTGACTTCAGGACTGCCGACAATGCGGATTGCTCGCCGCTGCAACCGATCGAGAGCGTCAAACAGTTAATAATAAAAATAGTGGTATAAGTACAAATCGGATTAATATTCTAGAATACATTTTTAGAAATAATTAGATGTGTTTTACGAACGAAACTTTAAAAGACGCGTTGCCACGACAACGATATCCTCCACAACAAAACTGTTCCCAAAACAAATGAACGTAACGTGAATTTATCTATACATTAACTAGGTACCACTGTTCTTTATTAAGAAACAATGAAATTAAAAGTATAATTATCGTGTTTTTCAATAGTTAATAATATTTTGAAAATGGGCGTCAAACTAAATTTCAATAGTTAATAATATTTTGAAAATGGGCGTCAAAGTAAGTACTTTAGCTAAATTATTATGAACTTTTTTTTAATTATTTTGAATAAAATAATCTATAAACCGATAGTGAAATGTTTATTATTTATTTCGATTGCATACAGGTAGGTATATTTTTTGTTGTATATCTGATCTTTTATTTCAGTGTCACTATAAAATTTATTATAATTATTGATATTTATTTATCTTTTTGTGAACATTAATAAATGCGTCGTCATAATTGTGGCTAAGCTCCGTAAATAAAGAATAAAAATAAATAAATGCGTAAGTTCATTTTTGCGTAGTCACCTTCATTTATCGTATTTTTTTAAATTATTTATTTATTTAAACTTGTTGCACTTATTGTACAAAAGTCGGACTTAATGCCATGAGGCAATCTCTCGCAGTCAACCTTCAGGTGATGTAGAAATAAGATGCGGTAGGTGCAAAGATAACGTTTTTCATGATAAATAATGTATTTTTACTGTCGAAGTTAATGAAAAAAATACAAGTAACTAATGCTATTCAATATGTTTTACTCAACTATAGTGAGGCTGAAAGGAAGGGCCAAAAGCCGCCGACGTTGGTTTGGTTTTGGCAGTCTATGTATGTTTGTATGTTCTATCGTAGTGTCCAAACTACTGCACCGAATTTAAATAATGATATATCAATAGATCACGAATAATGGCCCGGGTGACATAAGTTAAATATTTTTATCAAATGTTTTACGTAGTCGATTTATGTTTTCCTAAAATTTTCATTGTTATGTTATTATAGTATCAACTCCTTTGTTTAAGTTTTTCTTAATATATTGAAATTAAATCATTCCATAATAAAATAGGCAGAATATCGTTTTTTTTCAGTATACCTAAAGAATAAAATACAAGTTATATCAATAATGCGTCTGTTGCCGGGGTGGTTCCTGTATCTGTTTGTGACGTCACGGGGTGATGCCAAGTGGGTAGAAGGGAAAATCGATACCAAGGATGTAAGTATTGGAGGGGAAAATATTAGTTTCGAATAACTCTCTCTCATCATACAATATTTGTCCTGGGTGGGAATCGAACTCACACGTCTCAGGTAGAGAGAAATAATTGTTTTTACGAAACTTAACCGTTTACGCAGCGCACGCAATGAAAGCTCTCTAGAAGAAGAATTTTTTGCCGTTTATGCAACATTTTTGCACAGTTTTTGGTCATAGTCTGATGATATCATAACCTATTGCCTTCCCTCGATAACTGGGCTATTAAACACTGGGAGAATTTTTCTTATCCTACTAGTAGTTCCTGAGATAAGCGCGTTAAGCCAACCAAACTCTTTATAATATTAGTATAGATTACAATTCTTATGTGGCCAATGGCATTAAGGCCATGTGGCATTAAGTCCACCTCAATTGTAGGTAATGCAGGAAGTATAAAAAATAAATTAAAATTAAATTCTAAAACTGATCAATGTACAGTTTTTTTTTTAAATAAAACTAGTTAGAAACTAAATCTACTTCCACAGAACTGGGCATTTCTGGCCCGCTTCTGTTTCTTGTCTTTCGAGGGTCAGTTTGAGTACCTGATTGAGTATGAGAAGGAGATGGGTATACCCAACTTGCTGCTGTATTATGACGACGACAGTCAGTGGCCTGCGGTTTACCACAGCAGTAAGGTAAGTAAAATTGAACTTACGTTGCTTTTTTTGTAACGATTAGTAAATGGTACCTAATTATAATCATACTCATAAAAAGATCATTTAGCCTTTTTAGTGGTCCACAGCCGGCTTCTCCATAAAGAGTACGTTTGACAACCCAAAAATGCTATAGGTACTATATAGGAATGCTAATAAAAAAGTAATAAAAATACTGTTTAATTTTCGTAAATAATAGCAAGCAAAATTGAAATTATTTGATATGTGTTTAAAACTATCTACACACATGAAAGTGTCTAGGGATCAAGGATTTTTATGCGGATTTCTTGAGATTGAGATGTGGCTTTGGCCCTGGCCTGCTCAGTCGCCAGACTTGAACCCGATTGAGCATGCATGGGATATGCTACAGAGAAGAGCTCTGCCAAATATGGAGGGTATCCAGTCTCAAGAAGACATTTTTTGTTGTTGCAACGAACATGGGCGGCCATTCCACAGCGTGATTTGGATGAACTCATTTTGAGTATGCCAAACCGATTCTTGTGTTGTTAGTGTTCGCGGTAGAAACACGGATTATTAATTGTTTAAGTTACCTAATAAAATTTTAAAGAAAACTGTTATTTCAGTCTTTTTTTCGAACTTTAATGTTAGTGGTTAAAATGTCAAAAATCCCTTTATTAGGAAAATGGCAAATTTCTTTATTAATGCAAAGGTGACTTGGTTTATCGTTACTGTGACAAACGAAAACACTTTATTTGATGAATCCTTAAAGAAAATTTTAATTAATATCAATCAGGAGAAAAGTTATTGCAAAAATATATGTTGATCCCTAGACACATATGTTGATCCCTAGACACTTTTGATGTGTGTATTTACGAAGGCACGCTGTGTTGATTTCATCGCTTCTAAAATTAATTTTGCTGTGAATGATCGATCCGTTTTACAACCAATAGTAAAAGTTACAGGAAAAATATTATTTGTGATAGAGTATGAATCATAATTAAGTAAAAGTTACAGGAATAAATATTGTTTGTAATAGAGAGTGTGAATCACTTATCAGATCACACATTAACATTCTTTAACAGTCCACTGCTGGACACAGGTCTCTCATATAGGAGGTTTTGACCTTTTTTTAACGCGGGGAGTGCTCCTGGCGTACCCCACTATGAGGTACATCCCGAGGAATCACATATTGGGGAGATGTGACCGTAGCAACCCTTAGGCGACGATTGGGGAGCCAGCGAAGGAGGTTTTGACCTACCTTGGTTTTTTTTTGTAATAGGGGCAAACGAGCACACGTTTCACCTGAAGGTAAGTGATTACCGCTGCTCATGGACACCCGCAACACCAGAGGCGTCACAAGTACGTTGCCGGCCTTTGCGAGATGGGGGTGGAGGGGTTGGCATATGGGCCTGCGGTATTCTCACTCACTCGGTTAAACTCGGTTTGGTTTTTGGTTACTATAAACACAGGCGTTAATGATTGCTCTAACCGCTCTAATCATTCTAATCCTGGTCAGCAATTCTAATCTCTTATAAAGAATTACTTTTGATACTTGATGGATGGTTACAGTCTTGCAAAGAACGCGAGGAAGTGCTAAACAGAGGTGGACAGAACCAGATAGTAAGGCTGTCACATTGGTACCCAGAAACTGAGTTCTCTGGCTGTATACTCAGAAAAGCTAACAAGGAACTGCCTGCTTCTAAAAGGTATGCCAATATGCCAACTTTTATAATAAGACATTTTTAAACGCGCTTACATAATTGAATACAACATAATTAAATCTCTGTTTTCTTTTCTTACCTACTAGAAAAAAAAGTATTTTAGGAAGTAGACTTGAAGTGCTACCTTAACCTGAACTTATATAGTTTTTTATTTATCCTGGATTTGTTTATCATTAAATAAATATCTATATCTCATCATCATCATTCGTCATCCGATAAGATTAAAAATTTATGGTCACCAGAAACCGTTAAAATTCTTCCCCTTTAAAGAATAATTGATGCGATGTAAAATGTGTGGGGGACGATTTATTAGTAGGTAACTCCCTATTGGTGATTACAATCGTAAAAGAAGAGATTTTAAATAACCTTTTAGAACGTTACGCCAACGAAGTTTACGGTTGCACCTTGTGTTGAAATGAACGAACTATTTAAAAAAGTACAATGGCCATACGAGTACGTATGAAGAATACAGGTTTTATTCAAAACCCCTAGAACCAGCACTTGTACACGGGTAGCCGATTACTGTAGGTAGGTAATTTTACAAACTGATGAGGAATGGAATGCTCTCTCTCTCTTGCCTGCTATTCATCCCTTATGGTGATAAGGAATGGAATAACTTAACTAATTTAAATCAATCACCATCTTTCAGTTCCTCAACTCAAAAACCAGCAACAACTACTCCAAAACCCAAAAACAAAAATTCCACGAAACTGGTGCCTCCTGAACCATCATACTACGACCAGTTCTTGAAGACCACTCCTGGAGATGCAAAACCTATGACGCCAGATGCCAATACAACTTGGTACGAGTTAGTACCGACTGATGACTTGAATTTTACCACCACAATGCTGCCTGAAGAAGAATTGTGGGAGAGCATCAGTCCAGGGCAGAATGGCAGCCATTTTGAAAAGTTAAATGACGTGGAAATCTTGTTTGATAATGAAAATGGGAAAAAGGTACTATTGATTTAAATTTCTATATATTTTATAGGTTTTTGGTAGGTATGCAGACTCAATTAGAAAGGAGGTTTGACAACCCAAAAATGTGGTACTAGAAAAGCTAATTAAAAAGTAATAAAATTAAACGATTATCCTTATTCTATTTATACTAGCTTTTGCCTTCTGGCTCCGCCCACGTGTACTTAAGTCGGTGACCGCGATAAAGAGTAGCCTATGTCCTCAAGAATCAAAGTATCTCCATGACAAATAACAATGGCAGGTTTGTATGGGACTTTTGTATCGCCTGGCGCCTGGCGTATCTTATGGTTGGGATTGTTTTTGTATTTATTTGGCTGCTAATATCAACGACAATAACATTTTAAATTCTTAGATTTTTACAACTTTGCGTTAAAAAGTTAATTTAGTTTTAAGATTACAACGAAATATATGGATTACAAATGAGTTGTCATTATTGTCAACAAGATGGCGTAATATTATATTTTGAAGTCAAAATCATTCATCAACGATTTTCGTGATCCGTCAATAAAATGTTGCTCTTTTACTAAATTCACCAGTAAGCTGATTCATAAATATAGATATTCAAATATTTAATATTTTTTCATGTAATATTTATTTTAAAATAATGTAAAATATTTTCGGCAATCTGACACACAACGCCATCTACTTTTCAGACTAAGTAGACTTTAATCATGTCGTGTTTAGAACATGTAGGAATGCGTTTTGTTAATGCAGTTGTAACAACTTTATGAGCAGAATTAAAATTATTTTAGCACAGTTCTAAAAATATAATAAATACCTGAAAATTATTAGGATGATTCACCTTAATAAACGGTATAAATCTCGTTACCATTCATAACATATTGCCAGCGGTACAGGATCTGCCATTCTCCTTTCGGTACAGCTACAGCGGTTTTGCCATGAAAACGTAACAGACAGACAAAGTTACTCTCGAATTTATAATACTAATATGAATTCATAGCATATTTTCATTATACATGTAGGTACATCTGCCTTAGGTGCCCTACAAAAACCTCTAGAAATGGTCTGGCAGATAAAGCATGTAGCATTTATTATGTCTTCTGCAAATTATAATGAAGGACGTGTAAAATAAACTAAAATATATAGTATCAACAACTTTTCTTTCTTCTAGCACAAAATCAAACGCTCCCTGGATTTGCATGAGCGTTACCGACGCCGCCGTATCAATGCTGAGTCAAACCATCCTGGAAGTTCAAGCGAGAAGGAGAAGCTTCTGGTTTCCTGTCACAACTCCAGGAGGTTCAGATCAGCAAGAGAACGGTGGTGGTTCATAGCGATAAGTAACTGTGGGAGTGACAAGGTTGGTAGGAGAGTAGAAACGATTGTCAACCTAACAAGGTTTTTAGCTCTTTCCTAATACCTACAATTTGTATTCGTTGTGGGTTTTAAGACAGTTTTACCTACTAATTTCGTTTGGTGCATTCGTACTGTCGTGTTTCGTTGATATGTGCGGGACCAGAGGCCAAATGAAGTAGAAGCATCTCAATAGGTCGCCATAGTGTGGGTCACCAAGCTGCATTGTTACATTGTGCAGAATGAGTATGGTGACGGATGGTGGTGGATTCTTCACATTTCCATGAAACATACAAACACTTTGGCAGGCCTATATATATATATATTTATAGAATTGTTAAATGTTCTAGTTTTCTTGATCTGTGTGTGTAATAGTAAAAGTAGTGGGGTATTAAAAATCAATTCGGTCCACAAATTGATTTTTAATAACCCTAAAAAATAATCTTAAGTAGACCACTGACTAAAAAAACAGAGAGGAAGCAAAGAGAATCACTTACCGTTGTTTTTTGATGTGAAACATCTATAGGCGAGGCTAAACCTGATTTTTGGCGTTGCGAGAATTGCCGTGGCGACGCTCGCCGCTTGGCCTTACCGAAGTCACTGATGAAAATAATTGAGTTGT
Organism: Diaphora mendica; assembly: GCA_949125395.1. NCBI lineage: Eukaryota > Metazoa > Arthropoda > Insecta > Lepidoptera > Erebidae > Diaphora > Diaphora mendica. Next base: position 37,298,357 of record OX421312.1, read on the forward strand.
CGCGATTTCAATAAATAAAAAAAAAATGAATTTTGTATTTAATAAAAATGAATATTAATGTAATAAACAGTACCTAATTTTATACTATGGAAAAAAAATAAAAAAACGGCACATTTTTTTTATTATAAAACTTATACAAAACAATTTCAATGTTTCACATCTGCCAGGCGTCCCGTGACGGCACACTTATTTTCACGTTGTGGTTGTCAATAGGGGTTGGTGGTCACTTACTATCAGACACTATTATCATTTCGATTTTAATTTTTAAAGAACCTGCGAAGGAGAATTGGTTAGTATGTCTTACAGTTGTTGTTTTTAAATGTTTATAAATATGATTAAAAAAAAATTACACATTAATGTTGGGTTTATGATTTCAGGGTCTCGACTTGAAATACAAATTCCTGATGACGAACGGGCCAGATGGGGACTTCTGGCATGAACATTTTTCTGCTGACGAGTTCTGTAAGTACATTTAAAATTATCAAATTACTTGCCCGACTGACTGATTCGTGAAAGCAAATAAGCGACCCGCACGATTTCCGACTCTATAATATGCATGTATTAAACATATCTATTGTTTAGTCCGTCCACCAGTGCTGCGTTCCTTTGGAGTGGAAGGAAACCTTTTGAATAGGCTTATACGGCCCATAGATATAAGCTAAACACTCGCAGACCGATCACTGGAGAACGGATGTCAACTAGACGTGATACACCTCGCTCAATACAATTATAGTTTAATAACTGACCTTCTTTGTGGTTGGTTCTTCACTCTTGACTGCGGAGATAGGGCGCCCCGTCACGATCAACACGCAGATCATATCACATTACACCGTTTCACAATTCAAGACACTCCTACGAAGGCCGGGAAAGATTCTCGAACCTTTCCTCAACAACCCGATAAATCACTTCGTGAGGAACCGCACGATAATTACATTAAGTTTATGCATTTAAAGCTCATCAAACGCAGTGGCCGAACTCTTCACACTAAAGCTTCAATTCACAATCAATTATTAATTCTACTGGCTCAACATCCGTCCGACCGTCCGAGACCAAAGTTCAAGGTTATTTTACTTTTACTATGATAGGCCCCCTTTATGGTCCGGGAGCCAGGTACAAATTCGGTCAATTATTTCCTCTCGAGGAAAACTTCGTAAAAGGCATTTGGAATGTATGTTATGAATACTCGTGACCGTCAGCTGCGACTTCGTCGGTGGGGTAGGCAGCGGCAGCCTACACAGCATGCAGAAAAAAATATATTTTTCAGTCACTTCCTCCCGTTTCAAAATTTGTAGGATTATATTTTACCTAATATCTTGAAGAAAAAATAAAGATAGCTGATCATAACATGGTGGATTATACGTCAGCTCGGCACTTGAACATGACAAAAATTTTGATTTCCTCTTGTCTAAATTTTTTTCTGGTTATAGTTATGCTACTACTACGAATAAAAAATCATGTCGGCTTGCTCTATCCCAGTGGAAAGTTTGACAGCTGGCACCTTAAAAGGTGTAACGCAGCTGCATCTATCACCTAATGAATCTTATCAGCTGACGACTTTTCCCTTGATTTACAGCTAGCTGATTCTTTTCAGTATTTACTAGAGCATGTTAGCAATAATGGAGTTCTGTAATAAATTTTCATCCCAAAGGAAATCACGTTTCCTAAGTGATTCGGTGGTATACTTGATTTGAGAGTTTTGATAACCAATATGAAGTTTAATAATGGAGGAAATCGAACCATACCTTTTCTTTTATTTTCTTCTATACAAATCTTGTCACGCCAATGACATAACAAATAACTATCACCAGAAAAAAAATTAGACGAGAGGAAATCATTGAAAAAAAAAAATTTTTGTCATGTTCAAGTGCCCAGCTGACGTATAATCCACCATGTTATGATCAGCTGACTTTATTTTTCCTTCAAGATATAAGGTAAACTATAATCCTACAAATTTTGAAACGGGAGGAAATGACTGAAAAAAAAATTTTTTTCTGCATGCTGTGTAGGCTGCTACTGCCAGCCCCACCGACGGAGTCCCAGCTGACGGTCACGAGTATTCATAATATACATTCCTAATGCCTTTTACGCAATTTGGATTGGGAGGGACTTGGTCATCAAAATCTGTCACTGGCTCCTGGTCCATTACCACAATTTAATAACTCGGCCCGCGCCAAGACACGCCCACGTGTGCATATTTTCGAACCGTCTCGAGAGTTCTATGAACCGAGTGACAACATGACAACTTTGACATAACCTAAACTAAAATCACAAACTCCGAAACAAATATTTGCAGATCATACAAACATTTGGTCCGACCCAGAAATCGAACCCGAAACCTCAAGTACAGCCGATGCATACGCTACCACTGCGCCACAGAGGCAGTCACATATCAAAATCGAATCGATTAAGTCGTTCACTGTATCATACATCAGCTATAACCTAGGTAGCTATTATATGATGACATGGACCTTGGTTAGGTGATAAATTTAATAATATAAATATGATGTTAACAATGTAGTATACATATGTGACCATAACAACAGCAGCATCATAACTACGTATGTAGTTGACTACGCAATAAATGGCGCAATGAATGATAGGTACAATGCGCTGAATCTATACAAATAAACATATTTGAAATGTCCGTTTGTAATCTCAAATTAACAGCTTACATAAAAAAAAACAATTTTTGACTTTCTGTTTGTTCCGGTTAAGCTCTAGAACGAATGGATATTTAGAATAAAATTAGGGTTAATAAAACATATAAAATAATTAAAATAATTATGACGAACGACTTGTGGAATCGTATGAAATATCTATACCAATAATTAAAATTGGAGTGCCTGTTTGTAATATTAAAAAAAACCGACTTCAAAAACTGAAAAGTATAAAATAACTTAATTTGTATGTGCTACCTATTCATAGGTTTGAATTCGGCGCCAAGCCAAATGTAATAGTAGGTTCCACACTCGCTATATTTCGAGACGGACGTCAACGACGTCACCAGCAGCTATCCCGCTCAAGGTCACGCGCGGCGAGTCCTACTATTACATTTTGGCTCGGCACCGACTTCAAACCTATGAATAGGTAGCACATACAAATTAAGTTATTTTATACTTTTCAGTTTTTGAAGTCGGTTTTTTTTTAACGAAGTTTTTTTTTTATTTTTCGCTTTTTAGTCTTTCTCAAGTCTCTCATCATCATTTCACCTAAATAACTTGAAAGAATACGACGAAAGGTAACATACAACATACTGTATAGAATAATAAATAAATATTCGGACACGATGTTTACAGAATATGAAAGCATGCAGACAATTGCCTTAACTTTATTGCAGGCGCTCACGTAAATTTGAGGATTTCCTTCAATTTCCTTGGGATCCCATCATCAGATCCTGACATGGTGACCATGGGACCACATGTGGAGCATACCCTTTCGAATACAAAAATAATTTTCAAAATCGGTCCACAATTGACGGAGTAATCAAAGTACATACATAAAAAAAATAAAAAAATAAAACCGGTGAAATTGAGAACCTCCTCCTTTTGGAAGTCGGTTAAAAATAACCGCTTTTTAATAAATGCATAATAATAGGTATGTATGTATACATAGTAGGTACATGTGCCAAAATAACATTTTATTCAATTTTTGTCTGTCTGTCTGTCTGTTTGTTCCAGCTAATCTCTGGAACGGCTGGACTTTTACTGATAGGTAGCTGATGATATAAGGAGTACCTAACTTAGACTACTTTTTTAGACTAGCTTTGCCCCGCAGCGTCACTCGCGGTACGTCAATAACCGCGGATAACACCGCGGAACTCAGCTAGTATATCTATACTTATAATAAAAACTAGCGACCCGCCCCGGCTTCGCACGGGTGGATTTCAGATGCCCCCGCCGACGACACGATTCGTGCATTTTAAATCTGTAATATCTTCGAATATGTTCATTTAAATTAGATACTGTAAAGGACCATTTTGATCTATATTAAATGCACAATGTATTTAATTTACTTAATTGTATAAGGATTCATTATGTTTTGCTTAAAATCACTTCGTAAATAAGCCATTATTTCTCGTAAAAAGAAAGGAATAAAAAATGGTTGTTGTGGGTTATCCCTAAGAGATAGACATATACCGTCGCGGACTTTTTTGTAGTACTTTTTAAGGTGTACAATACTGTAGTACATTATTTTGATCTATCTCGTAGGGTGCAACCAGCGTTTGCAATGTAAGCGCAAAAAAATGTGTTTATTTGCTACATCACATTAGAAATCTCGAAAATTAACAGTGTATCCATACTATATTATGCATTTATTATACATAAAAACCTTCCTCTTGAATCACTCCATCTATTAAAGAAACCCGCATCAAAATCCGTTGGGTAGTTTTAAAGATTTAAGCAAACAAAGGGACATAGGGACAGAGAAAGCGACTTTGTTTTATACTACATATGTAGTGATGATGTAACAGGTCCAATTCTGTACTATTCTATTTTGAAATTTGAAATTTTTTTTGGAGGGCTCTCTATAATCGATACTGAAGCTAAAACTGATTTTTTTTTCATTTTTGTCTGACTATCCGTCTGTCTGTCTGTATCTTGGCCGCGCATCACGCCGAAACTACTAAACGAATTCAAATGAAACTTGGCATGATTTGAGTTCAAACTACGAGGTAGGACATAGGATACCTTTTATCCCGAAATTCAGCACGGTTTCCTGGAGAGAGGGGATGAAAGTCAAAATATGTACTTAGTTGTAATTCAATAACACATAGTCCGATTTAATTCATTCTTTTCTTGCTAGAAAGAAAAAAAATAAAAGAAAACGGGAAAAGTGTTTTTTTTTGTCCGCGACTGTACACTGCCTGTGGGAAGCTGAGCCAGATATGTAAATATGGCGGTACGAAGTTCGCCGGGTCAGCTAGTCGTTCCTAAAATGACGTAATTCTGGGCTGACTGGGATCTCAGTGTAACAGACAAACACATGAATAGATATAGCTCATAAAAAACATACTGCAGCGCCATCTATCAAAGACACACCCGAACGACGTAGTAACTACTAATACTGTGTTGCGATATAGACATTCTCGCGCCGATTAGCACACAATCATGTAACTTCTCAATATCAATCGTTCAAGACAAGTTCACGTCGGAGGGACACGTTATATTCCACAGACATTAAATTTTTCGAGAATATTCTATGCAACTAATTCTTCTAATGTTTTTCAATTTCAGATGTCCTCCCAGTACTTTTAGCGTACACATTCACGTACGTTATAGTAATGATCGCCGTAGTCATGTGCAGCGTTGAGTTAAAGTCTCGACATTTACTTCACTCGACGTACAAGTTGTTCCTCTTCTGCGTAGTGGCTCAGCACTTCGGTATAACCCTTAACGCGTTATCATACATCCGTTACGCCACTCATGGCACAGGTGGTGAAAGTGGCAGAATCGTTGGTAAGTATAATTCCATCATCATTTTTGGAAGTAATACTGTCTTTCTCTCTCTTCAATAGTGGTTGGGGGCAGTCCGTAGCCACATTCGGACTACGGTCCTTCTTTCAACCAACCAACCACCAATTAAATCCGTTCTTTTACAAACTATTATACAAAACATGCTTCTTCTCTTCTTCTATTAAGTGAGAGTCACTTAAAACTGTTTTTCATAACTAATCATACTTTCTTTTATTTTTCTTTTTATCCAAAGTTAAAACTTATTTTCTATGCTTCTCTCTTGTAAGAACTCACATTAGTTTTGCGGACAAAAATGGCTGATAGAACATTAAATAATTAATTTTATTATAATTTTCAGGTCAATTTATCTGTGGTGTCTCAGAGATGACGTTCATTCTTCTGATGATACTCATGGCGAAGGGCTATACTATCACACGCGGTCGCCTCAAAGTCGGTTTCACCGTCAAACTGACGGTGTTCATGTGTTGTTACGTTGTGACATATATTGTGCTCTTCGTTTATCAAGCTAAGGTACGTACATATACGTACGTAAGGCAACAACAACCAGATACACTGGTACACTCACTCACAGTGTAGGTACATTACACTTACAAAATATTTTGGTATAAGTAGTACACTACCACCTACAGTGGTACATTACACTTATAGAAAGTATAGTAGACATAGTACTTTTAAAGTAGTGCATTACATTATACTTACTGAATACATAGATATAGTAAACTTACAGTTTTTTAAGACAACTTTTGCCTTAGGAATTTATTCCGTATCGCGGGGGATTATACAAAAATACCTAAATGTAACGGACACAAAGAACATTCAGACTCAAAACAATAATTTGTGGATCACACAAACTGAATATGAGTTCAAACCCCACATAGGACTATGTATATACACACTCAGCGCAGTAAAAAGCGGCGTGATGGCTGCTTGAACCACTAAGCCAACTGTGCAGTCACATTTGTAGTTTCTGATATCCCTAATGTCCCCGAAGGAACAGTAGAGGCATATAAAAGATAAGACGATTGCCTAAAACAAAAATCTTAAAAAATTTCGCAGGCTTTCGATCCAGGAGAAGTGCTATATATTTACGAGTCTCCAGCTGGATATGGTCTTATTGTGTTACGGATCACAGCCTGGTGTATGTTCGCATATTCCACCTTCTTTACCGTGAGGAAATATCCTGAGAAGGTTAGTATTAATTTTCACCACTTTATTCTACTCTCAACAACTCTGTTACGTTTTTGACGCAATAACGTCATATATATCGATTAACGCGCCGGCTGCACGAACGGAAAAGCGTGACTCATTGTCACGTTCCGCCTGAGCCGAGCGTGCAAGCTAGAGCGCAGAACTAGCTATGGGAGCCATGATCGTCCTAAGCGTTCGGCTATGTGACGCATATTTTTCATCAATGTTTTTTATGACGTTATCACGTAAAATTATCGTGTGTAAACCGACTTTACAGACAAGTTGAGACAAGCAATTTTTTAAGGAAAACTCAGGCTCAGGAGTTAAAAGTCCTTTGCCTTCCATCAAGGAAGTGCGGTCTTTATTTTTTATCTGCTTGTCATAATCGCAATTCTAAAAGCCAGAAAGAAGTTAGTCTTCTGCTCAATCCATATAGACGTTCTCTGTGTACTTATATAAAGAAGTTACGTGTATTATCTCAGATAAAGACATAACTTAAAGAAGTTATGTTAATTATCTCAGATAATAAACATAACTTAATGGCTGTGTCAGATAATTTATCTGACACAGTTTTCCAAAAGATAAAGAAGCTCTCTAAGACTTCTACTTGTTAATTAGGTACTAGCTTTTGACCGCGGCTACGCCCACTTGTATCTCGGTTATCGTGATAAAGAGTAGTGTAGTCTATTCGTATATAGTAGTGTAGACTATATCGTTCCTCAAGAATTAAAGTACATACATGCCCAATTTCATTGAAATCGGTGCATCTGTTTAGCCATGAAAACGTAACAGACAGACTGATAGTAACTTTGGAATTTATAATATTTATTGGAGGTTTGAATTAGAGGCGTGTTTAAAATTACGAACAGAAGTTAGTAAATATACTCGTAGGTGTCGCCCTGTCCTTACCAAGATGTATGTACCTACTTATATTGAATTATTTGTTCCAGAACGTATTTTATTGTCCGTTCTTCATCTGTGGCACTCTGTGGTTCTATGCGGGACCGCTATTCATTTTAACAGCGAACTCTTACATAGGTGCCTATACTATTACTACTACCCATTTAATATCTTATTTTAATAACATTAGCTAATAAAAAACTTAACTTCGACTTTAATTCTCAGACAAGTGGGTGCGGGAAAGCGTCGTGACAGCGGTTTTGCTATTCATTTCATTCAGCGGACATATTATGTTTTTGGTAAGTACTTGAAAAGTTCTCCGTTTTAAAAGAATCGAGACAAATCTCGCATTAAGAATATACATCCTGAGTCGCGGGGGACTTAACAAACATACATGAGACGGCCATAAAGAACACCCAGACTCAGAACAATGATTTGTGGATTACCTACACAAAGTGATGTTCCATGTGGGAATTTAACCCACATCACTTGGTGCACTAGGAAGCAGCGTGGTGACCGCTTAAAGCACTAGGCCAACCGTGCAGTCTAGTTCCGTTCAAAACGGTGTTACCAGCTTAGTATACGTATAACACGTAACAAAAATATGCTTCTTTTCTATGGATGTGATTATAAAGTATTTTTCAATTTTTGTTTCAGATTTTAACACTACCGGTGTTCGCTAACAAGAACTTCCCCTACCACGTCAGAACTACGCAGATTGGTGTCATGGAGGTATTTTACATTCTCAATTCAAGTTGATTAAGTTCACAGTAGTACATAATTAAAGAACTAACTATGTTTGATAGGACTTTATATTTAACCAATATATTAAGTACCTAACTACCTACAGGTATTAAAAGAAACTGCTTTTTAATTTCGAAAAGGATTACTTACCGAGCAAGAATAAATTAAGGGTTACCACTTCGAAAAAAAACCATTCATATTTAAAGATTAAAACACAATAAAATAAGTTAATAATAATAACTTTTAGGTGACTAGAAATTCGGCACTTGATGGTTTTGGTCCAAACGCATACCATCCGACGAACGCTCCGCCACAAACTGTAATCATTCCGCTCACTAGGTAAGTAAACATAATAATATGTGCTGCCTCAAATCCTACCCGTTGCCGTATTTTATTTGGAATCAACATATACCTATCCGCATATCTATAGTTGGAGTGGATACCATGATAAGGCAAACGTAGTGTAAGACGCAGACGCCCTGCCCTGATGGATCGCCGCCTTGATGAGAAATGCTGGCACCGAATGGATGTGGCATGCCTAAAATCGGGATTGTTGTCGCTTTTTGAGGCAGGCCTACATTCAGCACTGCACTGAGTGACTGATCCACCAATTTATTATTCTGAGTCTGGGTGTTCTTTGTGTCCACACAAAAGAATATATACCTAGTACGAGAGTTGTTTAATTAACACTAAAAACTTTCAGAAATACTCGAAGAAGCCGAAATAGTATTTCCATGGGTACGTTCTACTGTAGACTGGGAAAGGGACAGAAACATTCTAGCTATAATTTCAAAAATATTTACTGTATTCGTAAATGCCGTCAGAGTTCTATTCGTCTATTAAAACTTCTGGACAAAGCCTAACAACCCTGGAATGATATTGTGATAACCCAAAAACGTCTGTTTCAGAAGAACAGAAGAGCTAATAGGCAATATGTACAGCCAATACATCGCTTCAGCTCCTCCACTCTCTATAGAAGATCAGCTACCAAAATTGAACGGTGTTTCAAAGATAAAAGAGTCTATTTCACCGAAACAACGACTTATATCTCAAGACAGTACTGAAACAAACTCTTCAGCAGATATAAAACCTACTTTAGCTAAAGATGAACCTCCGAAAGAAATATTCACTGTTGAAAGTCAAATTTCAAAAATGGAACCGCAAGTGTTGCAACCCGAAAATATAACATCTGAGTTGCCAGAACATAAAAATGTAGCAAATTTAGAGAATGGAGATTTGCCGCTCGTTTCAAGATCTAGAAGGAATTTGCTGGAGCCTATTAACAGAGAAGATAATGTACCGTCTTGGTCTTTAGCAAAGGGCCCTTGTATTGTTGGAATGCAGAGGAAAGCTAAAAGTGTAGATGAAGGTAAAGTTTTTTAAACATGTATTTGATATTTTTTTAAGAATATTAGTGAGGAGTCAATAAAAAGCAGATTTAAATGTAAAGCTTTTGCTTATTTTAGTTTTTTACAAAACGTTATTTTTATACTACATTTGTTTAATAATAATAATTAAGTTTAAAAATGTATACCACATGAAATTCGTCCAAATTATGAAAAAAATTAACTGTATTTCGTAAGAGATAGAATATTTTCTTTATATTTAATGGGGCAACATTGACTGTCATAAATACATTAAAAACAGAACTATTAAAATTGATTTTATGCGGCAAACTTAAGAAACATATTGTGAACATGTTAAGAAAACAATCACTTTGAGAAAATTCAAACATTTTCAGATCTGCCAGAAGTCAATAACCATCTCGCAAATGGCCGTAAGGTGCCACCAGTCAGGAACGGTCTGCAACCAAGTTCTGGAGAGATCTCCACTATACACGAGGGCAGGATCCAGAGTTATAAGAACAACGTCAGTAAGGCGACAATGGACCTCTTTAGCGTAGGTAACATTAAGGGGTAAATAGAGTGGTAGTAATTTATGAAAATGATAGTCAGTTTTTATTTACGTAGAACACCATTTTTATTCTACTACTGTTACTTTACTATTAGTATGTACTGCATTTTTTTTTAAAATACTATAAAGTATTCTAAAATAATAGTGAATTGAGTAATTTCTTACAAGGTTATCTAAGAGTAGGTATATGCCAGTGAAAGCCCCATTGAAAGTCGATCGTCTCGTTTCGGAGATTAACTAAAAAAACGTCTTTTTTATAATTTTCTATTGTATTATTATAAATATAGACCAGAAAATATACTTTAAAGCCATATTTAAAAACTGACAACATTTTTATGGAGCAGGAAATTAGCGGTTTGTCCCGCCAAAAAGTAAAGAGGTGTTCATAAGACAAAAAATATGGATTGTTATTTGGTTTTTGTAATTTTAAATGCATGCGTAATTTATAAGCGCAATACTTTTCTTATATAATCGAGTTTATTGTAAGCGACTGAAGGTTACATTCACCTAAGCAATTGTAATATTTGTTTTTCTATAAATACGTACCTATATTTATTCTCTAGGTATTTGTTTAATATAATACATATTATTTTTTGTCAAAATCATAGACTTATGAGTGCATCATTGTTGAATCGCTTGTTTTAATACTCAAATAACTATGTAAGAAAATTTAGTTTATTTAAGTAAATGAATTGACTGAAATACATTATGTTAGTAAGATTTACTCATACATCTAAAGGGTAGGTAAATAGGTACGCCTCTATAAATACATAATTGTAAACTAAAGTATAAAATATACTCACTTTATTTCACGCGTTACTATCAAAGAAATTAAATATTGAATGAAATGCTGTATTTAGATACCTACTCGCCGAATAATTCGCTAGGCCCCCTTGTACGTCGGTTGGAGAGCGGTCTGGTCGCAAAATTGTGAACAGGCATTTAAGGATAAGGCCGATAGGCAACCCAGGCTTTCCCCAGAATAGAGCCTGGGTAGGCGCATGTTATTTCAGGTCTCCCCAGGTTCGAACCTGGGGAAACCTGAAATAACATGCTCCGGGTGTTCCTCAGAACAGGGTGCCTGTTACCGGCCAGGGGGTGGTTTTAAGTAGAAATACTACATACTCTTGGCTCCTGACTGTCCCCGGGAGGACGGAGATCCAAAAGGGTTTTCTACCGCGTCTAAAAAAAGCCCCTTGTAGCAACGTAGGTATACACACTCGTACCTATTTCTATGTAGTCGAGGACTACCCATCTAAATAAGGCATAAAAAAGCATGTAACCTGATGTTTTTTAGGCTTCCGTACCCAAAAGGTAAAACGGGACCCTATTACTAAGACTTCGCTGTCCGTCCATCTGTCACCAGGCTGTATCTCATGAACCGTGATAGTTATAGTTGAAATTTTCCGAGATGATGTATTTCTGTTGCCGCTATAACAACAAATATTAAAAAACAGAATAAAATTAATATTTAAGGGAGCTCCCATACATCAAACGTGATTTTTTTGCTCGATGTTGATAACGGCAACATGTAGACGCTTGAAATATCTAAATAATGGTACGGAACCCTTCCTGTGCGAATCCGACTCGCACTTGGCCGATTTTTTTCGCACAGTTAAAGGAGCATAAGGCTCCCTTTTAGCTTAAAGCTACCACGAAGCCCTACCACGAAACTAAAATCTGGCTGAGTGGCTGGTGTTTCACATAAAGCGTCCTAATAAAAAATCCTCATTTTCCCCTATCGACAACAAAACTTAATTGCATAGTATATGTTAAATAATCCTGCATCACACAACAAAAGTTTTTGCTCTGATACCCATTATACCTACTTCCTAACGACAAACGTTCTATCGCAGTTCGGTAGGTAAGTATAATCACTTTGCCTGGTGAAACAATCCTACACTTGTCTCATGGGGACGTTACAACCGGTCCTCCAAAAACTGCAGAATTTTTTATTATAATTATTACAGTAATTTTCTGATATGTTAAAATCTCTTAAATTAATTTGATATTTGATAAAGTGCGTGTGATATTTTCTAGTCGTAGAATTAAATTTATTTCTGAACATGAAGTCTTTAATTTATTGAAATACTCCTTATAAAATTATACATTATGGAGTGTAGAGAACTGACTCCTAAAGGCGCATCTCCACCGTAATTTGACAACACAAAAGTTGCCAACCTTTGTTCGGTGGAGACTCGGCTTTACAAAAAATTTTTTATCACCAACATGTGCTGACAACACAAAAGTTGTCAACTTTTGTTCTGTGGAAACTCGGCTTAAGACTACCGATCCCAAGCTTATAAAACTGATCCGTATTATACAAAAAATTTTGCAAATATAATTGTAATCGTACTTACGTAATACACGGCCTGTTTCTTTTAACAGCGGACTCAGCGGCTAAACCCTATAGGCCGTGGTTACCGCGACTCTTCTACGGTTGTCGCGACTCTTCTACGGCTGTCGCGACTCTTCTACGGTTGTCGCGACTCTTCTACGGTTGTCGCGACTCTTCTACGGTTAGCGCGACTTTTCTACGGTTAGCAAAACTCTACCACGATAAAGTGGGGGTACTAGTATTCTTAAGAGTTAGGTGGGTCGAATACCTCATATTTTCCCTCTGTAAGCCCATCATTAACTCTATACAAGACTAATGCTTCGGAAAAAGGTACAAATATGAGTAAAATTAATAAACAGGGACACAGGGTACAACAGGTAAAAACTAAAACCCAACTACGACAAAAACGACGTTTGCTATACTAACTTTTAAACTTTCGCGTTCCATATTATAACAATACACAACAATACGGGAATTAACGCGATCACTTATTTCAAGGTATTACATACCTCTGTTTTGCCTGACGTTTCGACCAGGTTGCACTGGCCGTGGTCACAGGCTGACTGAGCACTGACTTGAAATAAGTGATCGCGTTAATTCCCGTAAAAATAATTATTGTTATGAAAACGACGTTGCAAATTATATTACTTTTTTTTATATAAAATGTTTTGGTGCCACTATAATATTAATTTCTCTGCAAACTATATTTCAAATACGTACCATAGAAATATCACAATCATCGAATAAATACGGACAAAGTCACGAGCCAATGCTAATAATATATACATTTTATAAATGTACAAGTAACGCCCTTTCTAATGATACCAGACACGGCATATTTACTTCAAACTTATTTTTCAACATAGTACTTTATGTCGGCTAGAGGGCGCCACATTAGATTCAGTGTCTCGTCATATAGCCTAGAACCAGCGGACGATCAAGACGCTTCTAACGATACCAAATTTGTCCAGTTCTAATTAAGTAGTTGAGGAGCTATGAACATACATACATACATACATACATACGTAGCCTGTCAAAATCATAACCCTCCTTTGGCTTTGCCGTAGTCGGGTAAAAAGAAGGTTATTTAAATAAAATACCAAAGTTTAAGAATATTATTTTATTTTTTAACAAAATAAACACCAAACGGTATCCGAAAATGCCTACAATCTATTAACAACTTCGAGTAGGTACTGCATTTAACAACATAAACATTAATTATTTCATATTGAAGTATAGTTTCATGGAATATTCATGAAGAAATCATTCATAGGGCGATACACCAAATTGTCAACAATAAATTTGGAAATGCGAATTTATTTAACCAAGTAAATAAATACATAATTATTAAAAAGTGAATTAAGCTGGAATAATATTATAAAATATTAATATATTCAAGAAGTTCCTTTCTGAATCTGCAGAGATTAAAAATACCGGGCCAAAATTAGTTTAATTATTTCAACTTTATTTTTAAAGTCGATTAGTCGATTAATTGCATTAATATACAAATTTTGTGCGTGTTATCAAAAGATAAATATTTTACGTTTTTTCTTTTCGAAAAACACATTTATGTTTTATAAACGGGCAACACTTGAGCAAAGTAGTGAGCGGTAAATGTCTATGATCGTTTAGTTAGGTTGCTAGGAAGAGAAAATAAGAGATTCAACGAACTAAGATTTTTAGCTGTGTTGACACGATTCGAGTTTTATACTGTTTTTAATATTATTAATTATTGATTGTATATATACTTTCTTGGAATATATTTTAAATCGATTTTATAATAATAATCTTGTTGATGACAAATTATAACATTGAAAAAATACACTACAAAATTTATTTGATAAACTTCCAAATATCGATAGTTTACCGAGCATAGATACATTTATCTACAGGTTATAACTAATTTGTAGTCTTCGTGTCAACATAGCTATAGTAACAAAAATTCTATAATATAGACATTGAAAGTTCATTACATTATTATTATAATTTTTCTACTACAATAAATGCATTAATGTAAACAAAGGCATAATATTTAACATTCACATATTGAATACATATTATATTGAATACATTTGAAGGGTGAAATCGCTCAAGTTCACGTTTTAAATAATAAATTACAAAATATAATTCTTTGAACACGGAAAGAGATGAAACGGATAAATGTTTTGCCGGATACCGAATACCGAATATCCGGCCAACCTTGAATCCGGATAGCCGAATATCCGGCCGAACATAGTCGAATGGCGACGCGTTCCACGAGTGAATCACTAAGCGATCGGGTGGATTCAGTGTATTGTGTTCTTGAATTGATTGCAAATACGATCTTAAAAAGTTATGAGAAAACCTTTTGTTGTTGTTGTTTGAGTTTGTGGTAGTTTTATTAATGTTTTTGTTTCTATAAACCTAAACTTAGGTACTGAAGAAAAATGTCTTTGATAAATAAAAGATCACCTGTATGGAAATATTTTGATATAAAAGTGACGATTAAAAGCTTGCTACTTGTTCGTTAGGTATGTAATGTTAAAATTTCTCGTAGTGGGGAAGGAAAGAAGGCAGGTATTTACCAAAGAAAAAGTTTTATGTACTTTTATGGATTAAGGGGCAAACGAGCAGACGTATCACCTTATGTTAAGCGATTACCGCCGCCCATATGACACCCGCAACACCAGAGGCGTCACAAGTGCGTTGCCGGCCTTTTAAAAAGGAGTACGCTCTTTTCTTGAAGGTTTGAAGGTCGTATATCCGGGAATACCGCAGGCGACAGTTTCTCCTATCTCCTTTTATACGACTTTAAGTATTGCTTAAATGACGTAGCGACAGAAAACGACACAAGTCAATGTCACGATCAAGGAAAAAACGCAATTGCGTGTAAAATTGATTCTTATCTGAATTCAGTACGCATTGGTCGCGATCGTGATCCTTATATTTGGTGGTCAGCTAATGCTGTACAATATCCAAACTGAACTAAAATAAAAAATTACGAAGTTTACTAGAGTTTACCTTTCAGCGCCCTGTGGCAGTGTATATAGCGATTTTTTTTTTCGGGAGCTGGCCTTATATAAGAGGACAAGCAAAACCGTCTGTTACCTTTTAACGCAGAGAAATTGGTATTTATTTATCACAATTTGCCCTTAGTGCAGTTTGAGTATTTTTTTTAGGTAAAAATCAGGATTCTAAATGTTAAATAAAGTGCCTTCAATCTTTATGTCGTATTTATTTGAAATCCGGTATCCGGCCGGATACTTGTTTCTTATCCGGTATTCGGCCGGATTTAAAATTTGAGCCGGATAGGCCGGTTACCGGATAGTTACCGAATATCCGTTTCATCTCTAATTATTAGCTCCTATTCAAAATTATTATCTTAACCTTCAATGCCAGTGTTACAGATAAATGGCAAAAATAAAACCAACAATATATATTTATAACACGGACTCAATTTTTAAGAATAAATTACCTACTTGTGACAACAGAGTCTAAGGTTACAAGTCTGTAAAAAAATATAATTTAAAAAAGGAATGTTAAAATCACATTATTTTAATATCAAATGTTGCGTCAAACAACAACACGCGACTTCACCCTATTTGTTATTAATCAAATACAATTTGTTTAATAATGACCCCCCACAAAGATCCAAACAATAAAAATACATTGTACAGTGCATCTGTTTTTACAGAAATAATCATAACAATTATTGTGCGCCTTATTTTCAAATGTTACGCACCAAGTTGTCTATGGCTAGGTTGCAGGGCTTTGTAAAAACTAATAAAACGTATATATAATAAGTTATCAAAACTCAAAAAATATGACCTCTTTTCTTAACTTAACAATGTTCGAAAAAAACATTTGTAATTGGCGGGAATATTTTGTCTGCAGTTCTTGTCAAAATGTAATTTTATTAAATGTCACTGTCACCTGAAATATAACCACGCTACTCTAGCATATTTAATACAGAAAGAGATAGACAGAGGAAGATAATAACTTGTACTTTTCAAAATATAATGTGAAACAAAATTTGGTAAAAAGAACACTAAATAAAGCTATAAGTCATGCATTTATGTATTAAGGTACAACGTGCGAATAACTTTATTCGATATCGATTACTCAGTTTAGTAAGGTCATCACTAGCAACAGAGTGCGCCAAGACTGAATGTATTATTGTTAGATGCTAATGCCCTTACTTCAATCGCTGATTTTAATTGTAAATGAAGTATTAATCGATTTTACTAACAATAATATTATAAAAACTTCACACTGGTCACACTAGAAAACTAAACTTTTTAGTTATTCATCCGAATAATCGACTATCTAAACATAGAACATCATATTGTACTGTTCTTGTTTTAAGTACTACGTTTGCTTAAAGATACAATTCAAGAAGAAGAATACAAAAAAAAAACATGCTTTATCGGAAGATAGTAATCTAATATAAAATAAGCACGAAAAAAGATATGACTCTGGACGCTTGTAACACCAGAGATATCACACAAATATTGCCAACTTATATAATTAAACAGATAATATTTCTACACGGGTATTTTCTTCTAAACTTCAATGCTTCAGCTAAACTGTTATTTATTTTATCGATTACCTACTGCACTAAAACTCAATATTTTCTGAGAATTTTCAAATTTGTTAGGTGGGATATAAATGGTTTCTGTCGATCTTTTTACAAAGCCCTGGACCATTTAAACACTATACCTTACCATAACAAAATAACGATTGAATGACATTCTAAGAGTTTTTTTATCAGATAATAAATGTAAGTCTGTGCACACTCTGTGCCATTAAAAAAATAGTTTTGAAGTAGTTGACTATATGTTCTAAGTGTTTTAACATATAATTAGTATGTACTTTATAAAAATTATATTAACTCCGCCATTACAGGATCGTTACAATAAAGTTTGGTTTCACAAAAAAAAATTGATTCTAATAAATTATTTTTACATTTGATTACATCTACATAGAATATACTGAAATTTTAGTTCAAGAGATCAAGCGGTATATTAGAGATAATTATTAAGGAAATATAAATCTCGTATCGTCACTGTGACTCATTCAAATTACTCGAAGGTAGTAAAAGCATAATGCAGAAACTCAAAAGCCACTTAATTGTAGGACATCGTTAAGTTTTGTCACTATTAAAGTACTTCAGCAGCACAAAAATACTCTGTATTAACAATTTGAGTGTAATAAGCATGAGAGAATAGAAGATTATATTTTCTCTAAACAAAGTCTGAGGCGTACAGAAGGCAAGATGGATTACGGAATCAAGTAAGAACATTTCAACCACCAAGACCAGCTACCGTTCCGTCTAGCTGTGTGCACCTACCTTAATAAGTTCTAAAAACGGAAAATATGTAGCAACCTGAACATTATCTCTAACAAAACCGCTTGTAATTCGACTATAATTATGCTATACACAGAAACCTGTACTTTTATTCGTAAAGTCTTGTTTTACATCTAAGACTACGGTGGTTGACCCAAACCCGACTATTCGACTAATACTATACATCCCACTAGCGATGATCGGACTGAAAAACAAAATCTATGATTAGTAAAATCGACTAAATTAGTAGTGATGTCGACGTCATGACGTCATGTCACTTATTCAAGACGTTTTTAAAAGCTTCTTTATGATTATTATATTGTTTTTTTTAACTATTGATAAGTATGAAGTGGCGCGCGGATATCTAAATCATTCATATTTGTATCCAAGATTAAAATTGACACAAAATCTGAACTTAATTCCGAAATTCGCTAAGGTCTGTTAAAAACTTAAATAGATAAAATTTAAGTTGACAAACACACACACGCACGCATGCACTCACGAATGTGAATAAAACAGACAGACATATTTTATTATTGATTACTATGAATTTGTGGTCGAATAAAAAGTAAAATAAAGTAAATATTTACCTGTATTGTATGTATATAATGGCTAAGTTGCGTTTTTAAACGGCGCTTTAGATTCAGTTACTTTGTCCGATGGGTCCTGCAATTGATAAATAAATATAATTATTATTTTTAGAGACAAAAATCTGTCAAATTGTAGTCCCTTTCTGATCTATACTCAATGTATTATTATGTATTTAATATCATAACATATTGTTATTTTTTGTTATTTATCAGCAGTGGACTATGACAGCGGTGGCATATTAGAATATTATTTTGATAATATTCTAATTATTATTATAAAGGCGAAAGTGACTGCAAGGTGGCGCGGCGCTAGTGAGGTGGGTCTATGACCTTAAGTTAGGGCTGCCATCACTAGCGGGAATCGGAGGTTGGGGTTCTTCGGATCCGTTCCAAGAACACCGCCCCCGGGCCGGACGGGTTTCCAGCCCGAGTGATGGCCCGAGCCCTCGACCATATGTCGGACCGCCTCAGGGAAGTGTTGGATGCTAGCCTGGCGTCCGGACGCTTCCCTGAGTGCTGGAAATGCGGGAAGCTGGTCCTGTTGAGGAAGCCGGGACGGCCTGCCGATTCGGTCGCGGCCTATAGGCCCATCGTGTTGCTGGACGAGGCGGGTAAACTTTTTGAGAGGATACTCTCTGCCCGCATCGTCCGGCACCTTTGCGAGCCAGCGTCGCAACGCGACTCCTGTACACGGGGGTTGTCCGGCCGATGGCGCTGTATGGTGCACCGGTGTGGGTGGCGGCTCTGACTGCCCTAAATAAGGCCCGCCTCCGGCGGCCTCAGAGGGTATTGGCAGTCAGAGCCATACGCGGATACCGCACGGTGTCGACCGAGGCGGCATGCGCCCTGGCCGGCACCGCCCCTTTTTTTTTTTTTTTTTTAACGTGTGGAAATCCCCTCGGACCGTCACCCCACCGGGGCTTGCGGCGGGGCGGTGTGTCGGACTCGAACCGACTAAAACCACACGGTGTGCCACTCTGCGCCTGTGAAGGGAGGAGTCCGGGAACTGCAATTATTAACACATCCGGACCCCTCCCAGCGCCTGCCCGCACAGAAGCGGGCACCGTCTGCTGGTAGACTCTCAATTAGGCGACGTACGGCACACGCGTACGTCGCCCCCTCGCGGGAGGCCACTAGAGCGGATGGAGGGAAAAGCCCGTCCTGACCATCCGCGGCCACACTCAGGGCGGCATGAGGCGCTGATAGGCGCGCCTCCGCCGCCCGGTTCGCCGGCGGCGGATTGGGTCCGAGTGGACATCGTCCTCTCAGGCCTTCTCCGCCACCTCCTTCTGCGAGATTACATCTTCGCAGAAGGTTGCGACCGCGGTAAAACTGCTATCGCTACCGGCCATGGAGCGTATGACGGCCGGTAGCGAGAGATCTCCTCCGATGACTGCAGTGAGGGCCCGGCGCTGCGACGCCCATGCAGGGCAGATCGCCAGCGTATGCTGGGCCGAGTCCTCACTGCAGTCGCAGTGGTGGCAGGCGGGACTCAATTCCCTCCTAGCGACCGAGTGCAGGTACTTCCCGAAGCAACCATGCCCGGAAAGGACCTGCGTCAGTCGGAAGGAAAGGGTCCCGTGCTGCCGCCCTGCCCACTCGAGGATGACCGGCTGGAGAGCCTCCACGGCGGCAAAGCCAGCGCGTGGAGTCTCCAGCCGGAACGACCAGCGAGCCATCGTGGCTCGACGGGCGGCTTCACGCCACTCGCGTACCTCTTCGGGCGGAGGGCGATAGCCATACTCCGCCCGATATTCAGCCACCCGTCGATAAACTTCGGCGAGCACTTCCGCCTCCCAATCCCACGGGGGTGTTCCGGCCAGGGCGCACGCCGCCTCGGTCGACACCGTGCGGTATCCGCGTATGGCTCTGACTGCCAATACCCTCTGAGGCCGCCAGAGGCGGGCCTTATTTAGGGCAGTCAGAGCCGCCACCCACACCGGTGCACCATACAGCGCCATCGGCCGGACAACCCCCGTGTACAGGAGTCGCGTTGCAACGCTGGCTCCACCCAAATTGGGCAAAAGTCGCCCAAGGGCGGAGGCAGCGTCGA
Source organism: Diaphora mendica (assembly GCA_949125395.1). NCBI lineage: Eukaryota > Metazoa > Arthropoda > Insecta > Lepidoptera > Erebidae > Diaphora > Diaphora mendica. Next base: position 37,318,884 of record OX421312.1, read on the forward strand.
CCAGCTTCGGACCAAGCTGTCGGAAGTGCTCGTCGAAGAGCCACCTACCGTCGAGTATCAGGCCCAAATACCTCATCTGGACCCGAACCGGTACGAGGACCGAGTTGACCTCTATGGAGGCGCCGGCGGGTGAACCACGAGGGGGCCCATGGAACAATAGGGCCTCCGTCTTGTCCAGGGCCACCCGTAAGCCCAGCGCCTCGATGCGCCCGACCACCAGAGAAACTCCCCTGGTGGCCAGGCACGCCGCCTCTTGGAAGTTCGCTCCTCGGGCTGTGACCAATGTGTCATCGGCGTAACAAATTACGCCCAGCCCGGGGGGCAGACGACTTCGAAGGACCCAGTCGTACCCCACGTTCCACAGGAGTGGTCCAAGGACAGACCCCTGCGGAACGCCGCACGACATGGGTCGCCGTCTCAAGACGCCCTCTCGGTCCACGTACACGACGGTACGCTCCTCTAGATAGTCTGCCCCGCCTCAGGTACTCTGGCACCCCGTGATAGTGGTGTGCTTCCCTGATGCAGCTAAATGGCAGACTATTGAAGGCGTTGGCGATGTCTAAGGACACCGCCAACACCACGCCGCCACAGCTCACTGCCTCTTCGGTCACGGCCCTAAGGCGCATCACGGCATCGACCGTCGAACGCCCCTCTCGGAATCCGAATTGGGCGTCCGACAGGTCGGGCCCCACCTCGCAGAGGTGCCGGACGATGCGGGCAGAGAGTATCCTCTCAAAAAGTTTACCCGCCTCGTTCAGCAACACGATGGGCCTATAGGCCGCGACCAAATCGGCAGGCCGTCCAGGCTTCCTCAACAGCCGACACACCGCCCCGCCGCAAGCCCCGGTGGGGTGACGGTCCGAGGGGATTTCCAAACGTAAAAAAAAAAAAAAAAAAAGGGCTGCCATCACTATTTTTTTTGAAAATAGAACATAAAGTGCAGATTCCCTGGATTTTGGATTTCAAAGTCCGGACACGTCACCCTAACATTCTTTTTTTTATGTATGGCCCTGCATAAATGACTACTCTGCCGTATGGAAAACATAAGCAGAATCCAAGAGTGGTGGTCACCACACTCATTGCGAATGCATACAATACAGCATGATGCCCCACACTATGGCGGCCTAGTGATGCTCCCGCATCATTGAACCTCCGGTCTCGCACTCACCAACGAAACACGGCAGCACGAACGCTGTCATTTTACGAAGATCTTCTGTGCGAGGTTAATACCGCTCCGGTCGAGCCGACCTGAAATCCTTGCTGAAATCAGCATGGCTCTGCCACCTCTAGAAGAGATTTAGAGATCTTTGAGTTATAAGAGATTGGATAAGTCAAGTCAAGGAACTTTTGTATTTGTATTTATTCTTTATTGTACACATCTATACTTATAATAAGAATGTAACAGGTCCAATTCTGTACATTAAAGATATTTTGAAAATTTTTTTGGAGGGCTCTCTATTATCGATACTGAAGCCAGAATTTTAATTTTTTTCATTTTTGTCTGTCTGTCTGTCTGTCCGTCTGTCTGTCTGTCTGTCTGTCTGTATCTTGGCCGCGCATCACGCCGAAACTACTGAACGGATTCAAATGAAACTTGGCATGATTTTAGTTCATACTACGAGGTAGGATATAGGATACTTTTTATCCCGAAATTCAGCACGGTTTCCTGGAGAGAGGGGATGAAAGTCAAAATATGTACTTGGTTGTAATTCAATAACACATAGTCCGATTTTACTCATTCTTTTTTTCTAAAAAGAAAAATAAAAAAAAACACGGAAAGTCTTTTTTTGTCCGCGACTGTACGCCAGTGGGAAGCTGAGACAGGTATGTAAATATGGCGGTACGAAGTTCGCCGGGTCAGCTAGTAGAACATAAAAATATATAAAAGAAATACAAGGAAGTGTCATGTACAAAGGTTAACCCAAAATTGAGTTTTCTTCCAGCAAACCCTGAGTGAATAGAGGATAGTAGAGAAATGTAAGGGCATAGTCATGCGTACTTAAGAATCAGAAGAGTGACGAATATAATAAAAATGAAAAAGGTAATAATAGTAATTATAGACGTTGATTTATACCTACAGTTGAATACATATATTAAACATATTAATACACACATACGATGTTTATGCTTACATACATACGTATATACATATGATAAAATAAGGGTCAGTTTGAAATAACTTTTCAAACTGACTGCATGGTTGGCCTGATTGAAACTGATTTTGACTGCGCGGTTGGCCTAGAGGTTTAAGTGGTCGCCACGCTGATTTCTACTGGGTCAAGTGTGGTGGGTTCAAATCCCACATGGGACAACACTTTGTGTGATCCACGAATAGTTGTTCTGAGTCTGGGTGTTCTTTGTGTCCGTTTCATGTACGTTTGTAAAGTCCCCCGCGACACTGGATCCCGGACGATCTCTAAACTAGAATAAATCCGGGGTAACCCGGACGAATGGCAGCTCTTAAGTGTATGTACACTGACCTCATCTAACAAGTTGGAGGTGTGTCCATTCCTCAGCGACTCCTGTAGTGTGTCGTCATCATCCTCGTCCGTGGCCACATCGTAGAACTCCTCGCTGTCCATTTCACCATCTGTGCCTAAAAAAGATAAAAATAAAATGTAATAAAGTTCAAAAATCAGTCCACTAGGACTATGAGGCCACATGCATGCACGGATGGTTGAAGCAGTCACCACACCGTTCAATCAAGGTGTTTTTTGTATTGATTTTATGTACCATAATATTAATATTTTGGACTTCTCACACACAACGCCATCTAGTCCCAAACTAAGCACAGCTTGTACTATGGATACTAGACAACTGATATGAATACTTATATACTTTTTTTTTTAAATACATACATATTATACATAGAAAACATCCAAACTCCGAAATAAATATTTGCAGATCATACAAACATTTGATCCGACCCGGGAATCGAACCTGAGACCTCAAGCACAGCAGTCGCATACGCAACCCATGCGGAACCGAGGCAGTTAGTATGTTTGTAAAGTCTCCCGTGACGCAAGATTTGTTCTTAATGCGAGAGTTGACTTTATTTAAAAAATGCAGACGCACATTTTAAATTTATAGCAACAATCCAAAAAACGTTTAAAACAATAGATACAAAACAATCGGTTGTTGTCTCAAACCATTGAACTCTCTCAAGGTCAAAAGAGATTCCAATCACAGTTTATTGTTTATAGATCTGGTTTATGTTATGATATGACTGATAAGATTATAATATTGTTATTTATTGAACACTAGGCGAGCCACGCGGTGTTACCCGCGGTACAACAGTAACCACGAGTAAAGCCGCGGGGCGAAGTTAGTCTAAAACAAAAGTAGTCTTAGTTACTCCATAAATTGTAAGCTATTTGTCGATGAAAGCCGGATCGAATAGACAGACATACAAAATTTTGTTTTTAAACAATTAATGTATTTATTAACCGACTTCCAAAAAGGAGGAGGTTCTATACTGTATGTATTTTTTTTATTTTTTTTATGTATGTTCACCGATTACTCCGTCACTTGTGGACCGATTTTGATTATTTTTTTTGTAATGCCTATGAAAGGGTATGCCTATGACTTCAAACAGATTCTAGGTACCTAGCACACATTATAATACTACTATTTAAATGAATAAAGAATTAGGTATACGCAATTTATGAAGAACCAGTTTATTTTACGCTTTTAAGTGTTTTTTTGGCAGAGAGTTTTCGTTGGATGTTTTTTTGGAAGTCGGTTTTTTTTATAAGCATTTAGTAAACAGCTGTTAATTTGATATTAAAAACAGATACTTCAATTTTATTTATTTGTATACACGTATAGATGAGATTCTTGGTCTAATAAGATTATGAATTACTGATAAGATTATTCTGATATTGTTTTGTTATTTATCGAATATTTGAAGATTACGATTTTTAAATCAACGTTTTTCTTCTCTCCTATAGCATACATTATAATCATCGTGGTATAGTCGTGGTCAAAACCTCCTTACTAAGGAGATCCCTATATCTAGCAAGTAGAACATCAAAAGCTGTTGATGAAAACTCACACTAGGCCCTCTGATATACTGCACTTACCTAACACAGATGCGTAGTCAGTCATATACTCGGAGTCCGATACGTAGCTCGGCTCAGGTGCGTCAACGGCGTCCCCGGAGGGCGTCGCTTTGACCTGTCTTACTTTGCGAACCTTTCGCTGCTTTTGGCGTCGCATGTGTCTGGTAACAAAAGTTCCTTTATAAACTAAGTATTCTAGGGGGTCCACAGTAAAGATTGAAATGGAATTTAGAATATGTAGTGAACATCAATTTTGATTTTCCTCCAATTTGTGGGAGTGATTGTGCTGTGCGAACCTTCTCCATCAATATTATTTCCTTTCATCAATCATAAAATCAAATACTGAAGCTTCATCTATCTTTAAGCAATCATTTATCTTGTAGATGGTATGCGGTGCGGACGTTGCCTGGTCACCCTTACGAGATAAATTAAACGGGATGGTGACAATGAGTATGTCATGAAAGTATGTTTTAATTTACATTTTTTTACTACTATTATGGCTTATATAAAAAATACAACATTTTAAGTCTTCATTTGATGTACCCAGTGTCACTCCCACAACTAAGACGAATCTATTGACACCACTCACATAAAAATACGACAAGCTGTTTAGGCTTTAGGGCGGGCGTGCCAAAGAAATATACGTACATACGCTTGAAAAACATTACCCTCCTTCTTTCGCAGTCGGGTAAAAACTTGCGAATTATTTTCTCGAAAGCGACTTCTCTGACTTACTGCCTCTCAACTACCATGGTAGTATGACAGTCAGTAATTAGAGGATCAAGTTGAAATAATAAATTAACCATCACTAACTTGGATTCTGCTTATGCTTTCCATCAGGCAGAGTAGAGTCATTTTGGCGGACCATACATAAAAAAAAAGAAGAGGCCCAACGATGCAGTAGCATCTCAATAGGCCACCATAGTGTGTCACCATGCTGCATTGTTTGCATTTACAATGAGTATGGTGACCACTACTCTTGGATTCTCCTCATGCTTACCATCAGACAGAGTAGAGTCACTTTGGCAGGCACATAAAAAATAACTTACGTTTCTTTCTGTAATTCTCTGAGGGCTTCAAGTTCTGTCCTCATTGAAGCCATTTGTTTGTCCAGCCTTGCCACTTCACTCACTGAAATATGGTACATAATGTTATATGAACAGGCATTTAGTCCAGTGGCTAAATAGTTACAAAAAGTCAGAATAATTACAAAGTTTACTTCCCACTAATGTAAATTGTCTAATGTGATGAGCTCCATCATTTGCTCTATGGGTGAGTGTAAGTTGTCTATGTTTTATACAACAAGTAGTGCCTATATAGCGAGGAGAAGATTGACAATTCAGGCCAACTAATTAGTTGAGCCAATATATAATATATATATAATTGTAGTTGAAACTTGGTTTCGTTTTTTACAAAGATTTCAACAATTTTTTTATAAACTTTCATAAATTCAATTGAAAACAACCTTGGTGAGCATTTAAATGAAAGGTATAACCTACTGTTAATAGAAGTCAGATAACACATGTCCGTTATTGTCTATTAAAATATTGCCGATTGGAATATTTGATTCTATGTCCTCTTGTCTTGAAGCTAAGGTGACCTCTATTAGGGCTTAAAAATCAAAACAGTACATTTTTTATTATTATTACTTTATTGAAATAGCTCTTTTTTAAAGCTTTTGAACTATCATTTCCTTCTGCATGGGTTTTTTCTCGTTACCTCCTATTTTTTGGAAAAGGGGGGGTAACTAAGAAAAGTCCAGGTAGATAGAGGTACCATTTACCTATTCCTACTCTGCACTTTTACACAGGTATTTTTCATTCTAAATCCTTTCATTTACAGACAGTAAGAGGAACGGGGAAAGAGCATTTTCCTTTTTTGAATAAATTGGCACCAGACAGCAACATAAAGGTCTTAAGTCACTCACAATCTATGGTTATTTTTTTAATAGCGATTCACATTACTGGTTAAGGAAAATTGAATTCTAATGTACCATTCATTAAAATCGTTATAGCATACCTTAACCTAATGACATGTCAAAGTCCAAGACCATGTTAGTGTGACTTCATTTTATAATAAAAAAAATATTCTCCATTGAAGCATGCATAAATTTATAAGTATTAGCTATAAATTAGGCAACGAAGTCCTTTGAAATCTCGATTGCGTATTGTTAACTAGGAAATATACTAACCTAACATTGATCGCCGCTTTTCGGCATAAATCTGTTCATATATGAAGACTCCAGCTGCTCCTACGATGCCGACAATTGCTGCTCCGACCATGACACGAGGAGAAAAATAACTGTGGCTATTCATGTTGAACACGATTTATTTCAAACTTGCTAAAATATATTATTAACCACTCCAACGTTCTTCTAGACTCACCAACTTGTGAAACTAATGCTAATTAACAACTCGAAAGTAGTTTCATAACATTGAAAACCAATATTTTTGCAATTATACCCATTTAATTGCTAATAATTACATACGAAATTTAGAAGATCAATGCTCACTTCACGCTAAGTTCGGTGGTTTAATAAATAACATATGATGCTTGAAACAAATATTAGCACGTAAATTATTATGAAATTTCACATAGTTTTGATGAATTTGCAAGTAAAATCTGTTAGATCAGCAGTCAATCAAAGGCTCAAAGCAAACAAAATATTTATATTTCCGTTCCAGCTACCTTTACAAATAAATAACTTAGCATAAGTCCATGAAATTTATATCGTGTTTCCAAAATTTAAGCTACAATAATAAAATTGGGTAACTCTGTAATGCTTCGCGCCACAGACAACAGTGACAATTTGAAAATAATCGATTGATCAATTTTGATTTGTTTGAAACATTGATTTTTCTATCAGTCTGCCTTTCAATAGAAGTTTTGTTAGCTGCTTTAGCGCATATAGCTTATTAAAATGAAGACAGGACCTTTCGTGGTTACGATTTTCTGCTCCAGTTTCTCGATCTAGAAATAAATGAGTATGACAAGAACCGTTTAATTAAAAGCAGATAGTTTAAGTCAAGATCAAGATTGAGATTGATTCTCATTGCAGTCATTGCCAAAATAATGGAGGGCAGCTGAACGGGTGGAAAGCGTGAAAAATTTTCTATTTCAGATTGATATGACTCTTTTATACCGAATTTGTTTCAAAACGGCATCTGGCATTTCGTAATCATTGCAGCATTTTCCTTCCAACCTCAAACCACAGCGTACTCTCAATATATTTTTTTTTTTTCACTCAAAAAGACAACTCACGCATTAGGAATAAACTGTGTCGCGGGGGACTTTACAGACATACATGAAACAGACACAATTAACACCCAAACTCAGAACACACAAAGTGTTGTCCCGTGTAGGATTTGAACCCACAACACTTGGCGAAATGGCAAGCGGCGTGGCGACCGCCTAAACCACTAGGCCAACCGTGAAGTTTATTATATATATAGCAGGTAATTCCTTTTATTTCCCTTTTTTATAGCAGCTTTCAATTCAATTCCTTTAACCTCGATTCACCAGTTTTAGTGGAAAATCCACTAATTTGGCAGTACTGGTGTTCAAACGTGTTGTACTGTTCACACGGGAGTAAAAAGTACACCAACGCCGGCGTAAAATTCACGCCCAACGCCACGTAAATAATACGCCCTTCCGAACAGGGCCTGAAGACTTTTTATTTTTATTGATGTTCTCAACGAAAAACTACAAATATAATTTTAAAATCTGTGTAGAATCGATTAACAGATATTCGATTCTATAACACATTGTATATGTGGATTATTCACCAAACAACAACACTACTAATGTCATTTCCAAAAAATGCAGCCAGTCTGTGAGCCAGTCGGTCTCTTGAGTATAAGTGTTCTGTGAGTCGGTCGGTCAAGCCAAGTCCTTATTGCGCGATTTTTATAGATGCAACTGGAAATAGTAGTACAATAACAATTAAATTTAATAAAAATACAAGCTTTCACGGCTAGAGTTTAATTCTAAGCGCCATACTAACTTTAATGCAATCATATGATCCAGCATGGCTGAGACAACAGACAAAAATAATAGTAGCAAGGAGACCGGTGATTTTGCCGATATTTCTAATAGAGACCCTTTACAGCCAATCGTTGCTTCTACATCAATAGCCCCAGATAGTGGCGAGGATACAATCACTGGTGATACCACCAGAAATGAGATAAATAAAGAAAGTTCTCATGTAGAACCCAATGTAACTGAAATGGATACAGACAATCTCAGTAAATCTGAATGTACCCAGAAGGGTAGCGAAGTTTTAGACGATTCTAAGGACTTAGAGTTACAGTGGGACGAAGATGATGAGAATAATACAACATTAGATAATGATGCTCACAAAATTGATGATGATTTAGAAAAGAAACTTCTTGAGGAAACAGAACATAATGATCAAGATGTTTCAAATGAATTAAAAGAAGAGATTGAACCTAATTCAGAGGATTTTTTTTTACAAGGCCCTATTAATTCTACTGTATCTTCTGAAAATCCAGAACAGAACCGAACAGAAGTTGAAATGAAGTTAAATGAAGGTGAGTTACTACTAGAAAGACAATCTGAGAACACAGAAGCTATGGATGTAGACGATGATAAAGATTCTAAAACTGGAAATGAATCCATGAAGAATATATTGGATGATGGTAAATTAATTGAAGAAGTGGGATTGGTTAATGATATTAGAGTGACACAATCTCCTAGAAGCAATGATGATCATCAAGACAATGATCAATCAATTGAAGTTGATGATTATACAGAAGATTCAGTTAAAGTTACACACGGTTTCAGCAAACCTGATGTTATGCTAGAAATACCGACTCAAGAGATAGACATTAATGATCTTCCGGACAGTCCTAATGATGAAGAAAATGATCAGAGCATGGAGGAAACTTACAACACAATTGAAGAAGTGACAGGTAATGTTAAAAAAAATGTTATCGTGTTACACAATGTTTTATAACATTGTGTAACACGATAACATTTGTTACAACATGTTATATGTTGCAAGCTCTCCCACACAGGTTAAACTTGTTGTATATTCGGGGCAAATAGTAGCCTATGTGTTATTCTGATGTATAAGCTATATTACTGTATGATAATCGATATACACGTGGGAGGAGCCACGGGCAACAGCTAGTAAAAAATATAACAATAACAAAAACTGAATTTAAAACCATTGAGATATACCTCTATATATTTTTTGTACAAGTTCCGCACTATACCCTATTCAACTTCCTCTGAGACAAAAGGTAAACAAAGAAACCAATGTTTCTCAAACGAGTCGACCGAGAGTAAAAATGGCTGGTGTAGCCAAACTAATTACAAAATTTCACATTTCTACGTAAATTATTTGCCTTATCACTACTCTTCAATTTAGTAGTTACGTTCAGAGTTTGGGAACAGCTACAGTTTAAGGTGTGCTTAATGTCACTTTTAGTCAGTCCACTGTGAAATCGGAAAATTTGGACAGTTGCAATTATTATATTAATTAACACACATATGTCCGTTGTACTTGACACTAGCAGAATTGTCGACATCGACAGTTTGCCATTTTCTAAGAAAAGAAAGAAAATGACACTTTTTTATTTTATTTTATATGCATATAAAATTTGACCTATTATAGAACCTTTTTCTGGTTTGTTTACCTTTTGTCTCAGAGGAAGTTGAATAGACTATAGAATTAAATCCTGTGTGGCGCAGGACTTTACAAACATACATGGACCCGACACAAAGAACACCCAGACTCAAAACAACAATTTGAGGATCACACAAATTGTTGTCCTATGCGGGATTTGAACCAATGACACTTGGCTTAGTAGGAAACGGGTGTGGTGACCGTCAAACCAATAGGCCAAATGTGCAGTTATAGCGCGGCGCCGGCCAGCTGATAACAAATAATGTCTATAGTCTATTCGTTTAGATAGTGTCATATAAAAAAAATACTTGTAAAAAAGTACAACGCAAGCGGCTCCTTTGTATTCGTGTCAGCATCCCTTTGAAAAGAATCTGCACGGCCGGCGGCGGCACGATCAAAGTGACACTATCTAAATGAGTAGACCTTATTCTAAAGGAATAGGCCCGTGCCGCACGAGCCGTGCGGCTATCACTTCTTAAAATAGTTTGAATTGCATTTTAACACAACCCTCTCTTCAAACATACTTTCAGACAATTTGTGACTCTTGGGCAGATTTGTCACTGTTGCAAAAGAAAATGGTTGTTCAATCAACTGCCGCTGAATACGGTAAAGGTGTAACATATTTAACGAAAAAGCTTTTTATCTCCTGATATCTGTTGAGAAGTTGCAAATCCTGGCTGTCTTCAGCAATAGATAACTCTGCGCGCCAGCAATTTTGTTCCGAGAAATTCCAAAATCGAAATTCCGAGAAATCCGAAATGGTCTGGGTGTTATTTGTGACCGTTTCATGTATCAATGGTCCAACGGATGGATGTTGGACCACATTTTGTAACAAAAGTTATAAAATGTTACTGATTCTTTTTTTATTTGAAAGCTCGTGCTTCCCTTGTGGTATCTCTCGCTTGCAAGCGAGAGATAGATGCGGCGCATCCATTTTAGGCTTGAAGTGCACTTCAAGCCTAAAATGGATGCGAGAGATAGTTTTTTTTTTTTTTTTTTATGTTTGGCCCGCCAAAATGACTCTGCTCTGCCGGATGGAAAACATAAGCAGAATCCAAGAGTGGTGGTCACCATACTCATTGCGAATGCAGACAGTGCAGTATGGCGACCCACATTATGGCGGCCTAGTGATGCTACTGCATCTTTTAGTCCAGTCAACAAGTATGAAACTTGTTGACTAGACTAATTGGGCCCCCGGTCTCGCACTCACCAACGAAACACGACAGCACGAACGCTGTCATTTTACGTTGATTTTCTGTGCGAGGGTAGTACCGCCCCGGTCGAGCCGGCCCGTTCGTGCTGAAATCAGCGTGGCTCTACTACCTCTGGGATTACTCTCGCCGCATCTATCTCTCATCATTTCATCAATGTTTCGTTATGACGTTGTCACGTTAAACTGCCTCGTTGGTCTCGGGGTTGGCGTGTGCGACTGCTGATCATGAGGTCTTGGGTTCGATTCCCGGGTCGGACCAAATGTTTGTATGATCTACAAATATTTGTTTCGGAGTTTGGGTGTTTTCTATGTATAATATGTATGTATTTACAAAAAAAAGTATAAATGTATTTGTATCAGTTGTCTAGTACCCATAACACAAGCTCTGCTTAGCTTGGGACTAGATGGCGTTGTGTGTTGGATGTCCGAAATATTTATTTATTTATTATTTATTTATCATCCGTAAACAGACTTTACAGACAACCATTTGTGATTATTTCAGTAGAGAATGTGTAATGTTACTGATAAAAAAGAACTGTGGATGTTCAAATTTTCACTGACATAAAAAACAGTCAGTGATAATTTTACATATCCACAGTTCCACACAGACATTATTAATAGGAACCATCGGTATGTTTTTAACCAACTTCAAAAAAGGAGGATAATTCAACTGTATTTTTTTTATGTTTGTTACGTCATAACTTTTGACTGTGTAAACCGATTTTGATGATTATTTTTATTACAAAGGAGGTGCTTCCCATGTGGTCCCATTTCAATTTGGTCCAGTTCTTGAAGATTTTTTTTTTGTTAGAATTTGTGATTATTAAAGATCCCAGCGACACAAAAAGTCCTTAACAAAAAAATGACATGTAATCATTCTATCAATTCTTTACAGATCCTTCAATTGATAACCCTGAGCCGTCTACATCTATAGACTTACCTAGAATGACTCCAGACTTGTCTGAAGAAGCACAGGAAGCGACCGACTGTCTAGGACTACTGGCAGAGTCATCGAGAGTTATGGATGAGGATGATGATGATGATGGCGACGCAGATGATGATGACGATGATAATGATGATTTTGATCAAGATGGTGAGTAAACCTATTTATTATTCAATTTAATTTATTAGATTAAGTGCACACCATATTGCTTGTATCTGTATACCAATTAATAGAAACAGAAAGAAATAACATTTGTAAACAAAAAAATAACCTTTTAAGCTTAGAATCAATAAAATTAACTTTAGCATATAAATAAATATGTAAGTCTTACAATTAATTATGCTATGGTAGCCAAATTTAAGACCAGGATAGTTGGCGCTCCTTGCAGGAGACTTTCGTTCAGAAGTGGATGGCGATTGGTTGATTTGAGTCAAAGAATATGTCTTTACATCTGAATTAAATTGAAGGAACTCATTCATTAGCAAAATTACTCTAGCTGGTCTGATTAATTTCTTATTTCTAACTAGCTGTGCCCTGCGGTGTTACTCGCGTCACAACATTTCATATGCATTTAGTGAAAAGCTGTTAATTTGAGATGTTGGTGTGAACTGACAAACACACACAATTTCATTGTTTGTGTAGATTTGTATATAATATAAAAATTAAGTTCTGCATCAATTGCGCTCCAATTTTGACATGATTATACAACACAGATAGTTTTTATTTATTAGACTGAGACGTCAAGCACAGCAGTCGCAAATGCTTCCACTGCACTACCGTGGCAGTAAATTTAATCCGTCACTACTTGGACTAAAGTTTCGCTTCATATTACAGAAAGTAGCAATCAAATGACAGCCGAGAACTCAGAAGACTCCAATGCACCATACTCTGAGACTGAACCGGCAAGAGGGGACGACACAAGTGAACCGCAGGACATTAATATAGAAACAGAAGATAACACTACATGTACCGATGTATCAAAAGAAACAGAGGCAACAAACGAACCGCAGGAAAGTGTAAAGAACGAAAAAAAAGATAACATTGTATTAACCTGTGAAACAAGAGAAGAAGACAGTACATTACAAGATAATGTAGAAATAGACGAAGAAGACAATGTTATACCAACATGTGTAGCAGAAGAAATAGAGAGCGAATCTCAAGATAAAGAAGACAGCACTATATCAAAAGAAAAAGATGATGCAAGTATATCGCCAAACGATTTAACGAAAGAAAATGAAGATATTGCATCAACATGTGTAACAACAGAAAAAGACAGCACCGCACCGCAAGATAACACAAATAAAGAAAAAGAAGGTACAGGTCCCTCTGAAGAAACAGAGAAATTACAAGAAGAGACTGTTCAATCAGAAGATGATGCTGTTCAATCAGAAGATGATGCTGTTCAATCAGAAAGTATTGTTCTAACGGTAGGTCCGGTAAATAAAGAAAAGGAAGCTGAAATCCCGTTCGGAGTTACAATAAAGACAGAGAAAGAAGACTCGACAAAACAAAGAAGACCTATCGAAATAGTAAAGAAATATATTGAAACTCAAATTGTAAGTGAATTTTCTATCTGGCAATGAACACATAATCATCAACAGTGTTTACTAGTCCAAAGCTGTACATAAACCTCTCCTTAGAAGGTAGTTTAAAAGGCCTCAAAAATAATTACCATGCTGGCCAGTCGGGTTAGTATAGGGTTTGTTTCAAATTGCCTTATTTTTTTGAACTGAAAACAATTTTGGCGCACTGCCTTGGCTTAGCTTGTCCCTTAATCCAGCAGTAGACTGTTGAAAGCTGTTGTTGATGACTTATTTATTTTATTTGTTTATTTATTTTCATTTGACTGCCTCGTTGGTCTCGCGGATGGCTTGTGCGACTGCTGATCATGAGGTCTCGGGTTCGATTCCCGGGTCGGACCAAATGTTTGTATGATCTACAAATATTTTTACGGAGTTTGGGTGTTTTCTATGTATAATATGTATATATTTACAAAAAAGAAGTATATATGTATTTGTATCAGTTGTCTAGTACCCATAACACAAGCTCTGCTTAGCTTGGGACTAGATGGCGTAGTGTGTTAGATGTCCGAAATATTTATTTATTATTCATTGCAAACATAATCCAAAAGAAATGAGTTACAATATACATAAACATAACAATTGGCGGTCTTTTCCAGACCGCCATAATATGAACGTATGTGTTAATTACCCAAATATTTTAAATACCTAATGTATTTAAAATATTTGGGTAATTAACACATACGTAGTAACACATTAGTATATTTAAAATTCATACATTCATACTCATTCACTTAAGACAAGTACTATTGCATATATACTTACACAAATATATATATACATATAAATATACAACATATATGCAAACTTATCTATCCCATTCAAATAAAACCGAAAGTATACACAACGACAAATAGTGATCCTTCACCAGCTTTTTAAACAGTCAAGGTTTTTGCTTGGCTGATTGTCTGAGGCAAGTTGTTCCCGTTTTATCATTGTAAGATCACCAAAGGCATTCAGGGACAGGTCAAGCACGACCTCCGAGACCACGTCTCCGACCTAACGATGATACAAGACATATTTAACCAACTTCAAAAATGGAGAAGGTTTCAGGTTCTCAATTCAACTGTTTTTTTATGCTTATTACCTCATAACTTCCTCTGGGTCGAACCGATTTTGATGATTCTTTTTTGTTTGAAAGCTGGTGCTTCCTGTGTGATCCAATTTCAATTTGGTCCCGTTCTTGAAGTCGGATTTTTTTTGTTATTTTTTTTGTTTATTTCTGCCTTTTAATCTTTTACTTCTTTACATAGTCTCATTGAACTCCACAGACTTCTCCCAGCGATGCACAATGCAAATGCAAAGAAAGATGCACAACTAAACAACAACAACAAGTGCTGCTATCTTCATGTTGATCTTACAGGTTTTCAGGAGTTACGGTACTCTATTACCATCTGGTGGGCTGCCTTCTCACTCCTCCCTGAACAAACCCATCATCTTTATCTTATTCCGAAAAATATTTGGGATTTGGCTTTACCGGTTTTACCTGAATGGAAATTTTCCACGGAGCGACTGGCATTGAACGTCCTCAACTCTGACCGCGAAGTATATTTGAGGGCACTGACTGCCGAATAACTAGATAAGGTCCACAATTGTCTAATAAAGTTCTCTATAAAGTGTTTTTATAAAAGTTTTTTTTAACAGTCTGATGACGTCTTCGAACAAGTACTGGAAATTGAAACTGTGAAGATATCAGACGATGAAGATGAAGAACCAATAATGGAAACCCAAGAGAATTTACAAATGGAAACTGATAAGACAGCAACAGGTTCCGAGAAGAACACGATAGCAGAAGAGGTGACATCTCTAGAAGAGACTACAGCAATACAGAAGTCCACAGAGCCTGCTGTAGTGGCAGAAACTTCTGCAGCACTAGAGAAACCACAAGAGGTGGAGAAAACAGATGAAGTAGATGATGCTGCGAAAAACCTTACACCCGAGCAGACTAATACTCAAGGTATTATATTAGAAATAACCTATTAAAAATAAAAATGAATCGCCAAATGTATTGCTAAGCATAAAACTCGAGAACCGCTACCAATTCGGTTAGCTAAAAAACAAAATTCGGACATCTAACACACAACACCATCTAGTCCCAAGCTAAGCAGAGCTTGTGTTATGGGTACTAGGCAACTGATATAAATACATATATACTTTTTTTTTGTAAATACATACATATTATACATATAAAACAACCAAACTCCGAAACAAACATTTGCAGATCATACAAACATTTGGTCCGACTTGGGAATCGAACCCGAGACCTCAAGCATAGCAGTCGCATACGCTACCACTACGCCATCGAGGCAGTTATTACAGCAACTTTTTTAAAATATTTTTGCTAAGGCACAAGGAATGTTCTTATGAAGAGAAAAAACATACTGATTTTTAGGGTTCCGTACCCAAATGATAAAAACGGAAGCCTGTTAGTAACTCTCCACTGTCCGTCTGTCACCAGGCTGTATCTCAGGAACCGTGTTAGCTAGACAGTTGAAATTTTCACAGATAATGTATTTCTGTTGCCGCTATAACAACAAATACCAAAAACAGAATAAATCAAATGTTTAAAGTGGACACCCATACAACAATTTAATTTTTGCTGTAGGTAGGTAGGTAGACGCTTGAAATGTACAGATAATGTTACAGAACCTTTTGTGCGTGAGATCACTCGCACTTGACCAATTTCTTGGAAATAATAATAAATATTTCGGACATCTGAATTCTAACGTAACCTTTTTAGGTTAGGTTAGAATTAGTAGTGTGGGTCACCATGCTGCATTGTCCACATTCGCAATCAGGATGGTGACCACCACTCTGTTATTCTCTCCATGTTCACCATCAGACAGAGAATAGTCATTTTGGCAACTCTTATATCAAATCTATCTGCTCCTTCCCCCTTATTCCGTAGACTAATCACCATAGACAATTCTTCTTGTTTAGAGTCTCACACAGCTGACGGCAGTACAACGTCTCGCAAATCCTCTCGGATGAAGAAGTTGACCGTTGCCACTCTACCCAATACCCGCATCATCAGTGTCGTGGAGTTAGAGGAGAGCTCATCGGAAGATGGTGAGTTAGTCTTCCACTTTTTTAATAATTTATTCACATTTGCCTGGTGGCGCTAAGTGTTGTGGGTTCAAATCGCGTGATCCACAGATTGTTGTTTTCTTTCTGTGTGTATTCCTAGTGTGGGCATTGTCTATTACAAGAAAAAAAATATTTCAATGATATATTAACATAACAAAACTTTTTATATGCTAACACCTACACACATTGTCCAAAATTATGCTAGATCTCTGTGACAATTGTCACTAATGTCATTTTAGAACTTACGAGGTACATTTTAGGCTTAGAGCATACATATATGGAGGGAGCACTGAACGAGCGGAAAGCGTGATCGGAGTAGAAAGAGAGACCGAGTCTATGCAGAGTATATCTCTCTCACACAGTCTCCGTGATTGGTTGGTGTATTGCGCATGCGCTGAGCGTTATCCTGGGGAAGCTTGCGTGAGAGATATAGACTCTGTCTCTCTACTCCGAACACGCTTTCCCTCGTTCAGCGCTCCCTCCATATATACGTATGCTCTAAGATTTTAGATGTGAACAACAACAAACATGAACATTGTAAATCTTTCTGTGTCAATAAATATATTATTATATTTATTTATCTATATCTAATTTTCAGACATCCAAGAAGTATCCAAAGAATCACCACCAGATCACTCCGTATCCCATCTCCAGAAACTCTTGGACTCAGAATTCAAACCTCCCCCTCTAACATCAATGACCACAGTGAACATACCTACCGGAATTGATATCATGTCAACTTCCGGTATAGGTGGAAATAGGACACAGATTGTGACGAAAGAAGGAGAAGTTGTCATAAGTGGTGTATCGAAACCGCCTCCTCAGAAAACTGTGAGTGCAAAAATGTTCCTTATCTGTATTGAAATAAGGTGTAAATTGTAGTGGACGTAAATGTAATACATACAGTTACAATGTTGCCTGTAGTTATGATAATTTTTGTTTTTTTTTTCTATTTATAGTTTTGTTATGATTTTTTATTTTATTGATATTTTTTTTTGCTGTCAGTTGAAATAGTTTACATATTTTTAAGAAGCATTACATTACAGTGATACTTAATATCATTAAAAAACTTTTATGTAAAAAGTAATATTCGTCTTTGAACTTATGGGAGATCAGCATACTGGGGTCATAGCGTTTCATTAGAAATTTATTGCCGTACATTTGGCACTGTGCTGACTGTTATTGTCTACCATCGACTGTATTAAAACGCCTGTTTTGTTGACTGTAATCTTAGCCTCAGTTAGTTAACAGGGGAAGCCTTTTGCTGTCACCCTGGTACTAGAGGAAAAAAAAAAAGTTTTGCTGGCACTTGAAAAAATATCTCACTAGGCCGTCATATCACTATGCTGCATTATCTGCATTCACAATGATGATAATGACCACCACTCTTAGATTCATGGTTTCCATCAGGCAGAGTAGAGTTACTTTGGCAAATTCTATATTAAAAAAATTAACAAAATAAAAACCGACTTCAAGGTTCGACTCGATTTTTCTTGGATGCCGTCATCAGATCTTAGTGTCCTTATAATGGTACCATCGTTGGGATATCTCCTTTCCATTAAAAAATGAATCATTAAAATTGGTTCATAAACGACGAAGTTATCCGCGAACGCACATAATAATATTAAAAAAAAACAGATACGGTCGAATTGAGAATCTCCTCCTCTTTTAAAGTCGGTTAAAAAAGAGTATTGCAAAGGAACTTAAAATATTGTTAATGGTAGTAAATAGATATTGCTTTTCGGTAGGTACCTACAAATAGATTGGGGGTGTAAGCAACAGACAACAGTGTCAAATAGACTAGTCCGCTCTGAATTTACCAATACTTTTAATAGTATAACTACTTATTTTCACTTTTATATCACACATTATTATTGTAATTAAATGCTTTTTTATTTTATTTGCTATGAAAGAAGTCCCATAGAAAAGACCGTACCAAATTTTTCTCAAAATCTAACTGACAAGAGGGACTAACATTTCTTATGGGACTTATATCATGGCGAGCGCTCTTAATGTGTTTAACTTTTAGGCAAGACTGAATACCAGTGAAGTAACGATCAAGACGACCAGTAGTTCAGAGCAGACCTTGGTCATACCCGAAGCGAAGGTAAGTTCCTATATAGAGGCCGCCACATATCATTAAATTTCGAATTTTCTAAATGATTGTAATTAATTACTGATTTTGCCTGAATTATCCCTTGGGTGTTGTAAGAATAATAATAATCACTTTATTGAACACCAGATTAATTACAAAGGTAACACAAAACTAGGACGTACAATTGACAGCCTTATCGCCCTAAGGCAATCTCTTACAGGCAACCAAGAACCGACTAAGGGAGCTAGAAAATTTTAATGTTTTCTTTTTTTTTTAATACCAGAGATATTGCGTAGCACCAAAGTAGACAAATCAATTGAGCCCAAACTCGACAACTTTATCTTGTTCAATTACGAAGTCTTCCGACTCCATCATCAGAACAGCTCCATGTTATTGTTTTGTCACTAAAATAAACATATACTCGTATGTACACCAATTCTGAACCCAATCGGTCGTCCTGAAGTGGTTTTAATTCAGCTATCAATCAATTGTAAATGCCCACCTATAGCTGTACAAAATATATACAATTTTTAGACCTTTCCGACTTTTACACATATTTTTGTTATATAATTTTATCAACAAAAAAAAACCCGACTTCAAGAACTGGACCAAATTGAAATGAGACCACACGAAAAGCACCAGCTTTTAAACAAAAAAAAGAATCATCAAAATCGTTTCACCCAGTCAAAATTTCACAGGATTTATTCCTAGTGCGGGAGTTTAAAAAAAAAGAAAAAAAAAAGAATTAGTTCAACCTTCGAATTCAGTTCGCCCTCAGGGTTGCGGAGGTCCTATGCCAGTCGCTCCGTGGAAAAACGGATATTCAAGTAAAACCGGTTGAACTAGTAGCCGACCCCAAATAATCTTGGGAATAATAAAGGCTAGGAAAAAGATTATGTATAAATATATTATATTCTATAGTCTCAGGAAAAGAATACCACATCGACGGCTACGAGAGCAAGGTTTAATTTGGAGATATTCAGCTTGGATTCTGATGAAGAGGAAACTCCCTCCAAAGGTATGCTGTTGTAATTATGTAATACACTCAAAGGCACACACGCACACATTTATACAAGACATACATATTGTTACGAAAAGTAATCTTCAAGCCTTATCTGCGCACACAAATACACACACGCTTCTTATCGATCTCCTGAGGCAAGGAATAATGGACCTTATTTCTATATGCATAGTGTCGGATATCGATTGGTTGTTGCCTAATTATTAGTAGCTTCGATTATTTTTATTAGCGTTTTTACTAGACGACTCTCGTGTATTATCGTCGTTTCTAGAAATGGAAGAGTATTAATAATATGAGTATAAATAGAGCGTCTCGCGGGCCGCAGGCAGTTCAGTTCAGTTTGAGCTATAGTGAGATAAACATCGAAGTGATATCAGCGATCAACCTAGCGACCTCGACTACCTTTAAGGATTGTAATTCAGAGTAGTATATATATACATATACTATACAGGCTCACACACACACACAAGCACACATACTCCTACACATCATGACATCGTTACACTTATGTTTGTTGTGTCTCTTACTCAATTTTTTTGACTTCTCATTATAAATCAGCGTGGTTACACTTACTTCAAACTCTGGGTTATCTAGACATGGGAGAGGCTGGTAATCTGTCATACAGGTTCTCCTAGTGCAGATACCAGTCTCTCACACAGATTCACCCACTGTTTTTATATAACACTGAACTTGTGAACTGATTTTTGTTAACTATTCTGTGTGAGAGAATTAATAAACGATTTATTTTTATTAATTAATTAATAATATAATTTTTATTATAAATACTAGCTTTTCTTCGCGTCTCTGCTCGCGTGTATGTCGGTTATCGCGGTAAACAGTGTCCCTATGTCCTTCCTAAAGAATCAAAGTGTCTCCATGCCAAATGTTAGTCATTTAGGCGTGATAACGTAACAAACTCATTTTCACGCCTATAATATTTAAATATTTTGTATTAGTTAGGATCGAGTATGTTCTTTACATAGTCTATACAAATAAAAAAAAATTGGAGTGTCTGTTTGTAATATTAAAATACACGGTACATGTACCAAATCTCTGGAAGGGCTTTACCGATTTTGACGGGACTTTCACAGATAGGTTTCACACTTACGACATGGTACGACAGTAACCGCGGGTTAACAATAAAAAAGTATAAGTTTTATATATATTCGTAATCACCGTAAAAAAATCTTTATTTTGATACCACACTCGATGTATTTTGAAAACATTATTTTTTTATATTACTTTTTGGCGCCAAAAATCCTTTTTTTTTATTTTGATGTACCGAGTGTCACTTTCACGACTATGACGAATCTATTAACACCACTCACATAAAAATACGACAAGCCGTTTAGGTTCTAGGGCGTGCCAAAGAAATATACATACATACATACACTCGAAAAACATAACCCTTCTTTCGCAGTCCGGTAAGAAAGTAGATAACGCACCGTCTTGTTCTTGTTGAAGCAGAAAAAAGGTGCGTAGTTCCAAGTAAACACGCGATACGCACTAACTATGCTATAAACTACGCTACTTTTCGTCAGTATCGTATAAGTTGTCGATACTTGTAGTATCGAAAAGTAACGTAGTGCGTAACGCGTGTGTTTACTTGGAACTACGCGCCTTTTTTCTGCTTCAACAAGAACAAGGCGGTGCGTTATCTACCTTTTTTTATTTGATCTCAGTGTGTAATACATACATGGATATTATAGTAGTGTAATTTTAAGAATTTCATGCGAAGACGGGTCGGGTCGCTAGCACTCAATGAAAACTAAATATGCTTCTCAGAACCGGAAAAACCAAAGAAAAAAATGAAGAAATGCGTCAACAGCGCTTGCTCAAGCGGTTCAACAGAGCTTCAAGCGGCTGACAGCGCTACAGCAGAGTATTACGACGCTGCTAAGAAGAAAAGGAGCTTTGTATGTCAGCCCTGTGCTGATGCTGTGCTCGTCAGGAAACAGGTATATTTGCCTCTAAACCTTCTAATGAGCTTTCAAATTAACTTCAATTCTATATATCCCTATTTAAAACATAGTTTCTGACCTAGAAAGTACCTACCTGTAAATGACATAGAAATAACCAACAAGCAATTACTAATATATAAAGGCTGGAGAGTTTGTTTGTTTGCTAAAACGCGCTAATCTCAGGAACTACTGGTCCGATTTGAAAAAAATCTTTCAGTATAAGGTCATGTAGTAACTTCTGTACATTTTAGATGTGTTAAACTTAAATCAGTTCTACCTTGTTGACCTATTCTCATAAATATGACAGACACTGACAGCCAATAACAATCAAACCACCAAAATATCAGACCTTTGTAAAAATACATGACTTATTATTTCAGAAATTAATAGCAGGCATTAAGAACATGACTCCGTTAATGAAGCTAGACTCGAGCAGTAGTTCCCAAGACCTGGTGGAGATCTCGGACTCAGAGTCAGATGGTGAAGATTTAGAACCTCAGGAACAGCAGCAGCCAAAACAGAAGATTGGAGAAGACGTGGCCAAGTAAGTTAATAATAATAACTAGTGGTCGCTTGGGAATTGGACCATAATTCTTTAGATTTTTTATTTAGATAAAAAGGGTCTTGACAGACAGACTGACGGACAACAAAGTGATACTATAAGGGTTCGGAACCCTGAAAACGACCTTGTGTCAGATATGTGAGATTATTATATATTTATTAATCTAGCACCTATCGTGTTTAGAAATAGGGTTGAAAATGTTTTGCAACAAATTTTTTTGTTACAGATTCTTGGAAGAAAATCTGGCGGCTGTTCTTAACGATACGTGGAAGAAATATAAGTTAGACGACAGATTAAAAGAGGCCCAAGATGAAATAAATGCTGAGATATTGAAGTTGGAACGTAAGTAGAGATTATTTAATCTTTTTTTAGTTATTTACTAGCTATTGCTCGCGGTTTTGCTCGCTTGAATGTAAGTTATCGCGACAAAAAGTAGGCTATGTCCTTCTCCAAAGTCCAATCTATATCTACACAAAAATTCAATCATATCGGTTCAGTGGTCAAAATTAATTTCGAATTTATAATATTAGTATGGATGTTCATGGTCATTTGATATGTTTGCTAATATCTATATAAATAAAATAGTGAGGCGCTCATAGCCCAGTTGCACTCGGTGATTAGAAAGAATCACCTAGGGTAATCAACGACGGTGCGGTCAGTACCTGGATGGGTGACCGCTGGCGGCATGATACCATGAGCGTCTCCGTGATTCGGAGGTCTCGTTAAGCAGCCGGTCTCGGTTGTTATCATAACAGTCGTGAAGCTTAGTTGGGGCCAAAGGCGGCTTAAAAGCATCCAACGGCAAGTTTACGTAGCCACAACGTTGTGTTGTCAGTCCCCAACCCGCACTCAGCCAGCGTGGGGACGTATGGCCTTAACCCTAACCTGAGAGAAGACCCTAGCCCAGCAGTGGGACGCTATGGGTTGTTGATGATGTAAATAAAAATGAATCGCCGAACGTACGTAACTCAGCGGGGCAAAGCTAGTCTAAAAAAAGTAGCCTAATTTACGCCTTATATCATCAGCTGTCTGCCAGTGAAAGTCCCGTCAAAATTGGTCCAGCCGTTCCAGAGATTAGCCGGATCAAACAGACAGACAGACAAAAATCGAAAAAATAATTGGTATATGTACCGTGTACAGTCCAAATGTTTAGATTAGTGTCTGTGCACCCGCACGCAATTGTGGTTATTGTTGTGAAATACGAACATATTAATTCATACAACGGCGTAAATTGACAAATCATACTTGCTTGTGGGTGTACGTCTGGCTTGCCGCACGTGCGACGACGGTGCGATCAAGATGACCGTATCTAAGCGAATGGACTATATACATACATATGCATTTAGTGAAAAGCGGTAATTTTAATATTACAAACAGACACTCCAATTTATTTATTCGTATAGATTGTCCTTTTCCTACCTTCTACATATTGACAAGATATTTCCTACTATTGCAGAGGAGAGTAAAGAAATAAATCAGATGTTCGATGATTGTCAGCGTGCTACTGACAAGCTACGTTCAGACCTGTACGCCACCTTCGACCGACGCAGTGTGGAACAACCATCAATGCTTATATACGATACGCCAGAATTTGTTGTAAGTATCATCATAATCATTAAAGGTAGTAGAGCCACGCTGATTTCAGCACGGTTGGGCCGGCTCGACCGGGGCGGTACTACCCTCGCACAGAAAATCTACGTAAAATGACAGCAGCAGTGCTGTCGTGTTTCGTTGGTGAGTGCGAGACCGGAGGCCCAAATAGTCTAGTCAACAAGTTCCATACTTGTTGACTAGACTAAAAGATGCAGAAGCATCACTAGGCAGCCATGGTGTGTGTCGCCATGCTGCATTGTCTTCATTCGCAATGAGTATGGTGACCACCACTCTTGGATGCTGCTTATGCTTTCCATCAGGCAGAGTAAAGTCATTTTGGCGGGCCATACATAGAAAAAAAAACCATCATTATTATAATCATCATCATAATCACCATCATCATTTAACAGTTCACCGTTGTACTTAAACTACCTCGGTGGCGCTCGACAGCATTATACATAGAAAACACCCGAAATCCGAAACAAATATTTGCAGGTCATGCAAACATTTTACCAACTGGGAATCGAACCCGAGACCTTAAGCTCAGCAGTCGCATACGCTTCTACTGCGCCACAGAGGCAGTTAATTCATCATCTTAGCCGCCAAATACCAAACTCATTTATAGAAACTAGTTATAGGGAGCTAATATGCTTTAAATTAAAATTTGAAGCTATTTGTGATTTTGTTTTACAGTACATGGGGTCGGAAACCGAAGACGCTATCCCAGAAAGTGTTAAAACTGAAGTAAGTATTAAATATATTTCAAAATAATTACTTTGTGTCACTTGTTCCGTACTTCTTACATCACACCTTAACTCTGTCTGACCTTATTTGAACAGCAGGAAGCTGTCTACTGTCAACCCTTTTTTTATTATTTGTTGACGGGGTGAAAAATCCCTTCGGATGTTTGGCTCCTCAATTCAGGAATCAGAAGTAAGTGGTGTTTCCACCCCACGGCCGGTCTCTGAAGAAGACCCGTACCATATTATTTTAGGTCTATCCAGGATTGACCCCGCGCCTTCCCAGATGCTATCCTATATCTATAACACCCTTATTACGTGTGGAAACCCCCAGGGGCCGTCACGGCCGGAGTTACGGATCTGAGATGAGAGATATCCGGGAACTGCTTTTATTAAGGCATCCGGACCCTAGACCCTCCCAGCGCGTATAACCCCTTTCTCCAACCCTATACCAGTTTCCAAATTTTCACTTAGCACACAATACTGAAAGATTTACCAGTGACAACATATAATTGTATTTAAAAAAAAATTGACAGACATAAGAACTGCCGATAGAAGTGAAAACTTATAACTTGGCCGTGACGCACATTTTCACCTACCAAAAAGTGCTCAAAGCGGCTAAAGAAGTTATCACTTCAATAACTGATAAACCGGTTATCACTGACATACCAGATCGACTCTGGTGACTAACCGACTTAGTTAATAACAACTATGCATTTAGTTGTGCATCTTTTGCACTTGCACTGTGAACCGCTGGAAGAAGTGTGTGGAATTCAAAGAGACTATGTAGAACAAAAGGGAGAAAAAATGTCTTATATCATCGTAAAGCACCCACGCATCACTGTAAAGAAACCCGAGTTATCACCATCAACAGTATCTTCTGCTATACAGAACTTCGATTGCGCGATACAGTATTAACACTTACTAGTTAGTTCATAGTAGTCTTCGTTAGATGGCGTTTGAAACATGTCGGTACTTCAGTACCCATTTTCTCATCTCCCTTGTTGACTACCCCTCATTGATTTTATTTTAAATAGAAATTTGAAAATAATTTTCCAGCTCGTAGTTGTCATTTTTACCCGAGTGCGAAAGAAGGAGGGTAATGTTTTTTGAGTGTATGTATGTATGTATATTTCTTTGGCACGCTCTAGAACCTAAACGGCTTGTCGTATTTTTTTATGAGTGGTGTCAATAGATTCGTCTTAGTCGTGAGAACAAAATAAAAAAACATTAACAAAAAAAACTTAATAAAGATGGCATTGTTAATTTTATTATTAAACTAGCGACCCGACCCGGCTTCGCACGGGTGGATTTCAGATGCCCCCGCCGACGACACGATTCGTGCATTTTAAATCTGTAATATCTTCGAATATATTCAATTAAATTAGATACTGTTAGGAGCCATTTTGATCTATATTAAATGCACAATGTATTTAATTTACTTAATTGTATACGGATTCATTATGTTTTGCTTAAAATCACTTCGTAAATAAGCCATTATTTTTCGTAAAAAGAAAGGAATAAAAAATGGTTGTTGTAGGTTATCCTTAAGAGATAGACATATACCGTCGCGGACTTTTTTGTAGTACTTTTTAAGGTGTACAATACTGTAGTACATTATTTTTATCTATCTCGTAAGGTGCAACCAGCGTTTGCAATTTAAGCGCAAAAAATGTGTTTATTTGCTACATCACATTAGAAACCTCGAAAATTAACAGTGTTTCCATACTATATTATCATTTATTATACATAAAAACCTTCCTCTTGAATCACTCTATCTATTAAAGAAACCCGCATCAAAATCCGTTGCGTAGTTTTAAAGATTTAAGCACACATAGGGACAGAGAAAGCGACTTTGTTTTATACTATGTAGTGATACGGGACAACCACCAAATCCTTCTCCCGCCTCTGGGACAATCACCGCGTATAAATCAAGACCCAAATAAAATACTTTTTGTAAACAGAACGCTAAATAGGATATTTGAATATTAACTATACGACTAACACTTTAGCTTTTTTTTATAAATATATAAGCCTACCAAAGTGACTCTACTCTGCCTGATAAAAAACAGAATCAGCACTCAGCAAAATCCAAGAGTCACCATACTCTTTGCTCGTGCAGACAATGCAACAATGCAGCATGGTGACGCACACTATGGCGGCCTATTGAGATGCTTCTGCATCATTGGACCTCCGGTCTCGCACTCACCAACGGATACCGTAGGCACGTATGTTGTCTTCTGTGAGAGGGTAGTACCGCTCCGGTCGACCCTACTACCTACAAAAGCCCTTCACTTATAGTGATCAAGCTTGGTATTTTATCGACCATACCCCATATATATATACGGATTCGGATGAAACTTTACAGTAATAATAGTAGCATATATGTTATTCTGATGTATAAGCTATATTACTGTATAATATAGTATAATAGATTTTGCGTGAAACAGTAACAAACATCCACCCATCCATACTTACAAACTTTCGCGTTTATAATATTAGTAGGATATATTTTTTTTTATGATCAAGCTATCAAAATGACTACTCTGCCTGATGGAAAGCATGAGTAGAATCCAAAAGTGGTGGTCACTATCCTCAATTTAAACGTGGACAGAACAATAGCAGCCACTCTGGCTACAGCAATATGTTGAGATTGGCGCCTTTTCTCGCATTGCACAGGGTATTATAATTGGTAGTGTTCCTTAACGCGTGTCTCCACCGAAATTGTTGGCAATTTTAATGTTTCCAACTGTTGGCAACTCTCCAAAAAATTGGCAGCCTTTGTTTCCATTGTGTCTACACCGAGTCGCCAACAATTTTAAAAACATTCCAACTAAGCGTCACCACAGAGCTAATAAGTATCTGCAACAAGCCTATTCTTTTGATGTTTATCGCCTAAAACAGAAACACGGTTCCCATCATTTGTTGACAATTTTTGTTACAAACACTGAAAAATTACAACAACTTTTGTAACCAACACGTATTGACAATCCCAAAATTGCCAACTTTTGTTCGGTGGAGACGAGACTCAGCTTTGCACTTAACTCTAACTTAACTAAAACCATGTGTTGTCCTGTGTACTTACCCTAAGATTATAGATCTATAGTAATGTAATGTTTTTTTTTTTAAGTACAAGGCAAGGATGAACGTGAAACGCAAGCTGGCAACAACCAACGAGGTTCCCGCCAAACGCCCTGCCATCCCCTTGGGATATACACCGTTAGAAACCTCTAAATCAAAGGCATTGGTAAATAATATTTTTAACATATTGTAAGCAGCTCCCGTAGCAACGATGCAAGTGTTTCGCATCGAATCTCTTTCTACAATCGCTTACGTCTCTTTGATCTTGTACTAGATTTTGCAGTACATTATTTTCAGAACACTATTTCCACATAATAATAATTATTTTTACGGGAATTAACGCGATCACTTATTTCAAGGTACTACATACCTCTGGTTTGCCTGACGTTTCGACCAGGTTGCCCTGGCCGTGGTCACAGGCTGACAGTCAGCCTGTGACCACGGCCAGTATGTAGTACCTTGAAATAAGTGATCGCGTTAATTCCCGTAAAAATAATAATTATTATATCATGGAACGCGAAAGTTTAAAAACTATTTCCACAGTTTTAATTTTTTCAATTTACAGTGAGATTTAATAGAAAGTGTATGATGTATGGAACATCCATGTTTATAGTAAACTAGCTGTATGCGCCCTTTCTGGCATTGCACAGGGTATTATAATTGCTTGTGTTCCATGGCGCGTCTCCACCAAAATTGTTGGCAATTTCAGTGTTTCCAACTGTTTGCAACTCTTCAGAAAATCGCCACTTTTGTTTCCATTGTGTCTACACCGAGTCGCCAACAATTTGAAAAACATTCGAACTAAGCGTCACCACAGAGCCAAACAATATTTGCAACAAGCGTATTCTTTTGACGTTTACCGCCAAATATGGAAACACTATTCTCAACATTTGTTGACAATTTTTGTTGGCAACACAAGGAAATTACAGAAACTTTTGTCACCAACACGTGTTGACAACACAAAAGTTGACAACTTTTGTTCGGTGGAGACCCGGCTTTAGTTACAACAATATTGTTATGGGGTGAAAGAGACCTTAACTAAAGAGAGTAAATGGCCCTACCTTGGAGTCGAACCCGAGATCTTTTGATAAACGAGACAACCTAAGCTATGTAAATAAAGAATTAAATGAATATTCATTTAATTATAAATCTTATTACATGCCAAATATTATGGATATCTTGAAACCTAGATAAAGTATTTTTTTTCTTTTTGTTTCAGGAACCTAAAGCTGATGACGATGTAAGTATACATATATATAGATACATAATATACTAGCCGACCCGTGTCCACTTCGTTGGCCGTTAATGGCCCGCTTTTCTTCGAATTGATTTACAAATACTATTATTTTTAACTGATTTTTTATTCAATCATAATAAAATATAGCCTATGTATCTCCTGAATAGTGTCGCTTTCTGTTAGTGAAAGAAGAATCAGGATCGGATCCGTACTTCCGAAGATTACCCCTCTGCAACCATACAAAGTTAGAAACTTTACCCCTTTATAATGTTGTGTGTTAGATTTCGATTTATTATACACAGAAAACACCCAAACTCCGAATCAAATATTTGCAGATCATACAAACATTTAGTCCGAACCGGGCATCGAACCCGAGACCTCATGCACAGCAGTCGCGTACGCTACCACTGCGCCAACGAGGCAGTCAAATAAAGTAATCTATACTATAATCTAAACTAATATAAAATGCTGAAGAGTTTGTTTGTTTGTCTGTTTGTTTGTTTGAACGCGCTAATCTCAGGAATAGCTGGTTCGATTTGAAAAATTATTTCAATGTTGGATAGTACATTTATCGAGGAAGGCTATAGGCTATATATCATCACGCTAAGACCAATAGGAGCGGAGCACCAATGAAGAATGATACAAAAACGGGGGAATTTTTTACACTACGTGCAATAGGAGACGTAAACGACGTTGCGTGGGTCAGCTAGTGATATTATATTACAGTAACGGCGACATAATAAGAAAGTCGGCATAAATAAATAAATATTTTGGACATCTAACACACAGCGCCATCTAGTCCCAAGCTAAGCAGAGCTTGTGTTATGGGTACTAGACAACTGATAGAAATACATATATACTTTTTTTTGTAAATACATACATATTATACATAGAAAACACCCAAACTCCGAAACAAATATTTGTAGATCATACAAACATTTGGTCCGACCCGGGAATCGAACCCAAGACCTCATGATCGGCAGTCGCACACGCCAACCGCGAGACCAACGAGGCAGTTAAAGTTCATAACCTTAGGTGGTTCATAACCCTAGTGATGTCGTAACCCAGGGACCTCGGCGACCATTAAGGACGAACATTTTGTATTATTTAAAGGTTTTAAGACTATTAATAATAAAGTCTATCTTAGTCGTCATAAGGTTTAATTCTCAAAATTTTTGAACCCTAACTCGTAACAATATTACTACCTTTTTGTGCGACTCCACTGTCGGTTATTACAGTAAATAGTAAGCCCATGTGTTATTCTGATATATAAGCTATATAACTGCAAAGTTTTATGTATATCCGTTTAGCAGTTTCAAAGATCTATCTCCACAAACTTTCTCATTTATAATATTAGTAGGATAGGATCCTCATATTTTTAACACGCTTCTATTAGCTTGACCTGTATGTATGTGTGGGGGACAGGTGTCATGTCCCTCCAACACAAAGGGAGGATCCTCCGACCAGGCGAGGTGATCATGCCTGGCGGGCCAACTGCCCAACGGTTGATGTTGGGATGTTGTATATATGTTAACTGGCGCGAGAACTTTCACTGCGCGATTCAGGATTGGTAATTTCTTAGTTTCCTTCGTTACTCCGTAGTTCGACGTATCTTCGGTAGATGGCGCTGTAGTATGTTATGTTGTTGATGCGCTGTATGTGGAGGCCGCCACATATGTAACAAAATCTTTTAACTTCATTTTCACCTACTTCTAGGAGTCTGATTAACTTGAAAATTTGCACAAGGGTCAAGGGGCGATGACAATACAATAATGTGAAAAAAAAACTAAACAAAGACGCTTTAGTAAATATACCAAACTAAAAAGTAGAAAATAATTTTAATGTAAAAAGCGTGGGGTGACATAATTGAAATATTTTCGGAAAGCACCCCACGCTTTTTATATTAAAATTATTTTATTTATATATAATTTAATTTATTTATTTTATATTCAAGCTACCAAAATAAGTACTCTGCCTCATGGAAAGCATCAGAATCCAAGAGTGGTGGTCACCACACTCATTGCGAATGCGGTTGCTGCAGCAATGACATAGACAATTGACATTTAAAGTTCAAAAAATAATTCTTGTTTTACAGAAAGATATATCGGTAGTGAAACTGTCGGCGGAAGCAGCTCCGGCTGATCTTCCACCTGTTGGAGAACTGAGCCGGCCTCCGCTCCGCGTGGGGATGGCTGTCTACGCCATGAAGAACGCCTTCGGACCCTGGTTCAAAGGCAAGGTTATGGATATTACGCCCAAGAATGGCAGCGGTGTAAGTTGCAACAATTTAACTTTATAACATTATTAATACACAGATGGTATGTCCCAAGAACTTACTAATAAACACAGAAAGAGCTCAAAGAATGATACTTGAGATTATGATCTCAATTCCTATTAGATTGTAGTACCTAGCTACAATGTTTTTTTATTTTTTTATTTTATTATAAAAAAAATCAAAATGTAGCTAGGTGCTACAAGATCATAGAGCTACACGGGCTACTAAACATGAGCATTACAGTTAACACCAAATCGCTTAGATCTAAACTAATTTCAACACAAAAAATAAAACTAAAAACATACTATTACAATTAGAAAAGTTAAATAAAAAAATCTATGTAATCTACACATACTTATTAAATACATTACAGTATAACAAAAACAAAATTAAATACACCCAAAAATACAACAGAAATATAAAATTATACAGCAAAATGTTGTATGTGTCTCAACTTTGATGAGATTGAGGGAGTAGTAATGAGCACACGTACACACACACGCGCACACACACACGCGCACACACACACACGCACTCGCACCTTTAACCCCAAACTTCAGATTATAAATTTTGCCAACGATTGTTACTATGTTATTGTTTTTCTTTTTTAATTGTTTAAATTTTTGTAAAACGTCATCCATATAAGTAATTACGTGAGGGAATCCCTCGTCTTCCATATTATAATAAGTTTTTAGGCCTAAAGATACAGATATACCATGTAGTTTTGATTTGCCAAAAAATAATAATTTAGATATTTAATTTTATAGTGGGTGGAGCGGCCACCGCTTTTTACTATGCTATGTGTTGTGGGTTCAAACCCCACATGTTCGTTTCATGTATGTTTGTTAAGTCCCCTGTGACACAGAAATATTCCTAGCACAGGAGTTGTCTTTAACGCTAAAAGCTATGTCCGGCAATGGAGTGTTAAATTCTGATGACGCGGTGTTTGTTTCCAGATACAATTCACAATGTGCAGAATTAAGTTCGACCATAAACAGAAGAACAATGGAAAGATCTTACCGGCGAGGTGTATAGCGTATGCTGAACCCGCTGAAGTCAGAATGATCATCGGTGAGTTACGGAACCCTATACTTAGACCACGTCCGTGAGGTGACGGGAGCCATCTAAGAGAGCAAAGTACGCAAGACAACGGCACTGCAAAGGCAAAATAAACTGGGAGAGCCGCGCTTCGTCATGAATGGGCTGGCTCGACCGGAGTGATAACACGGCCTCACAGAAAACCGGTGTAAAACAGCGCTTGCGCTGTGTTTCACCGAGTGAGTGAGAATACCAGAGGCCCATAAGGTGACGATGACGCGAAATCCATGATTCTTGTGCACCCAAAAAGTGCCTAAAGGTTATTATAATACTGTGGAGGAACGGGTGTCATGTTCCTCCAACACAAGGGAGGATCCTCCGACCAGGCGAGGTGATCATGCCTGGCAGGCTACTGCCCAACGGTTGATGTTGGGATGTTGTATATATGATAATCGACGCGAGAACTTCTATTGCGCGATTCAGGATTGGTAGTTTCTTCGTGTAGTACATTATAGTTAAGTGTATCTACGGTAGATGGCACTGTAGTATATTTCTGTTACGTTATATGTGGAAGTCGCCATAATACTATATATTTAGATGCTAACAATATAGTATTCGTTTCCAGGTACACGTCTTGTAGCTCTGTTCAAAGACGCGAATAAGCGAGAGTCTTATTATTCCGGTGTGGTGGCCGAAATTCCAAATCCAGTCAACAATTATAGGTAAGTTGTATTATTTGTATTTGCATATAATAACAAGTAAAATTATAAAAAAAATAAAACCCGACTGCATCAATATCTGCCATCTTTATTAAATTCAGTTTTTTTTAAAATAAAACATGTTTACAACCTTCACGACCTAAATTCATAATTTTTTTTATTTTTATTTTGATGTACCCAGTGTCACTCACTA
This sequence comes from Diaphora mendica, assembly GCA_949125395.1. Taxonomy (NCBI): domain Eukaryota; kingdom Metazoa; phylum Arthropoda; class Insecta; order Lepidoptera; family Erebidae; genus Diaphora; species Diaphora mendica. Next base: position 37,351,933 of record OX421312.1, read on the forward strand.
CTAAACCGAATCTATTGACACCACTCACATTAAAATACGACAAGCCGTTTAGGCTCTAGGGCGTGCCAAAGAAATATACATACATACACTCGAAAAATGTAACCCTCCTTTCGCACTCGGGTAAAAAAGATTTTCACCAAACGGATAATCTTTATCGAAGAAGGGTGTAGCGAATTTTCACTTCGTGCAAGATTCAGTTCCTGACATCCGAATAGAACCCTTCGTAACTCCTAACCCAAAGAATCATGAACAGTCCATCGCCGTACACTACTGAAAGAAGCCCTCCCCAAGGAGCGTAAGGGTTTTTAGGGTTCCATAGTCAAAAGGCAAAAATCCCTTAAGTTTCGTAAGACTAGTCTATCTGTAAATTAAAACTTCTGTTCTTCTCGCTATAGATATTTGGTATTCTTCGATGACGGTTACGCTCAGTATGTAAGCCACGCTCACACTCGCCTAGTTTGCGAGTGCTCCAACCTGGTCTGGGAGGAAGTACATCCGTTATCGCGGGAATTCGTACGAGAATATCTCATGGCGTATCCCGAGAGGCCTATGGTGAGGCTCCATGAGGGACAGCATCTGAAGACTGAATGGAACGGTGAGTATAGAGTACAAAGGAGATACGTTGATAAATCGATTGTTTATGGTTCCAATTGATGATATAACGTTTGTTTTGGAATATAAATATGTAGATGTCGCATGATTTGACATTGACAGTTGACAATGGAATATATTTGTGTCTTAGATTATGTAATTATGACTTAAAAGTTCTCTGTTGATATTTGGGTCTGTATATTTTGTTAGTTTTATTTAAGAGTTCAAAGAACCTTAGTTTTGATGCTGTCTATTAAATTAAATTAATAATTACATTTAATAATTAATTATTATTAAATTTTGTTATTCTCTTCCTCTTTTATACTTATACACGACTAGTTTTTAATTACCAGAGAAAAAAAAATCTGGTATTCGGCATTCGATACTGAGCACATCCATGTAATTAAAACAAAAAAAAAACAATATGTTTATTTTGTCCCTAAAACCACCAAATATTTGTTCATAACGTATGATATAATTCAATGAGGTCAATGTCCTTGACTGCGGGGCTGCGGAATGCGGGGCACACGGAAACACCACCCGCGCGGGCGGGTGGGGTCACGACAGTAAATAAAAATGCAGTTTCGATTTTATCGTCGTTAAGTACGTTTCTGTGATACCGACACTGTTTATTTACAAGGATGTCCTATCCTTCCACCATCACAACGAACATTGTTGGTCAATGAGGAATCCTAAAACTCGGCAGCATTCATTCCAACACAGGTTTAGCTTGTAGACTTTTAGGTACTTGTGGAGTGAAGTGAAATTTTAAAAAGTTCCAAAGTGAATTTAATAGTGTGTTCATGTTTGCAACAATTAAAGTATTTGCAGTGGTATGTATGAAATACTTAAGTTCTGTAGTAGTTGCCAGTTGATTACTTAAAATTAAAACAAACTAATAATAAAACAGAATCGGATAAAACATTGGTAGGTATATCATTACTATGAAACTAGTATTATGAGGGATTTTAACAAATTAACGATAAACCTAGTTTTTTTTTAAATAACACTGTAATAATAATATGTAATCAATCCTCGCCCGGGCCCGCTGTGTGACTGCGATGAGCGAGGTAGAATAAAAATATTCATTGGCCGATATGTTAGGTACACTACGTGCGCAATTATTACATGGTGTCCAAAAATTATGGACGTATTTTTTGATTTTAAAAACGTTAATAACTTTGTTGTTTTGTTTGTTTGACATTTCTGTTATGGTGTTTTATGTAAGTACATACATTCTGTATCTGCCCCTATTTTTTCTCTGGTAATTAAAAACTAATGGTGTATGTTGTAATGATAGGCCTTTTAGAGAGAATACTTTTATTTGATGATTTACATGGCATTACAACTATAACTATTTTTATTATAATATTCACGCATCTTGTGCGTCTACAAAAAAAGGAACGAGACGAGCGAGTGACGCCATGATTGATTCTTTTCAATAAATCAAATTATGATTTCTCAGCACGACCATAGATGGCGCCACATGTATTTAGAATAAGATTATAATATTTATTATATATTACAACACGCCTCCTTAAATTTATACTCTTTATCTTTTACAGTTTACACAATATAAACATTAATGCAATAAGAAATTATAACTCTGCTCTAAATTAAACCCAATTCTAATCTGTTTTTCAAAAATTTGTTTTTGTCTAGACTTTTAGTTAATGTATCTGATATGTTGCATTTTGAATCAATCTTTACAATATCAATTAAACCCTTTTCATAGTTTTCATTTATATAATGGTACTGCACTTCAATGTGCTTTGAATTTTTTGTAAAATTTCCATATTTTGCAATAGACCTATTTCTTAGCGTTCCATGGATTCACCGTGCGGGTCCGCGCGGCCGGGTCCATCGCGTGATAGATGGGGGCAACACATGCGACTTCGACAGTGCCTGGGAATTGCGACCCAGGTTTAGGTTTAAGGAGCACTCCTTACGACGCGTCAACGCTCACCTCCACTGTCCGCCGTGTTACCCCCTCTACCTAACCATATTTGAAGTGAGCCTAGCAATGCCGCTTTGGATATTCGTTCAAGAAAAGAGCTTACTGAAGCTCTTGGCAATCCAAGGTCTTTAAGCAGGTTATAGAGGGATTTAGCTGGTATCCCCTCGCACCCACTTCCACGGCATACAGCGCAACGACATAACCATTTTTAGTTATTTCGTTGGTTAAGTCAAAGTACTTGTTTCTTTTTAAAGCGTGGTCTTTAGGGATGTTCGTTTCCCACGGCACCGTGAGTTCTACTAGTACTACACGCTTAATTGACATTGCATAAAGAAATATGTCCGGTCTGGACGCCGAGGCACAGATATCCTCCGGTATTCTGTAGTGATTTTCATACGTGTCCACTAATAATGTCCAGTCACTGGCGGTATTTATAATTGAGTACGGCTTTTGTGTGAGTGTGGTCTTTTTTGTTGAGCCTTCCTTTACAAACGCGATGTTAGTTTTTATGTTTGTTGTTATTCCTTTTTTCGCTCTCGCCAGTGATAAACTCATAGCTTCGCGTATGATGAGTAATACCCTATCATGGTGACGTGAATAATGACCCCGGTCTAATAGCGCCTTACAACCTGTCAGTAAGTGCCTGGCTGTACGTATTGCCGCATTGCACATCGTACAAGCCTTTTCTGTAGCTTTTCCCCACCTGACTAGGTTTGCTTTGATCGGGGAGAGTTAATTGAAAGGCGTTGAGGTAGAATTTTAACAGGGCGGGTGACCAATCATATAAAAGTGTGCGCCATTTCAAAGCTGGTGGGATACAAAATTCTCCTAGAGTTAACCATTCATTCTGCATTTCTAGGTTCATTGCGTGCACCTTGTAGGTCTCGTTTTCATCTTGTTGTATGAAAGATTTTGTTATCTCTTTGTCGGTCTGTCTTCTAGCATTTCCCAATCCAACTGTACTGGACTGCGTACCCACCATGAATTTTTTGTGGAATTGGAGCCGTGACTCTAGCTCTGATGAATTTTTGTCTTTTGGAAGGGATCTAACGATTTCGTCTTGGGATTTTGACAAGACATGCATTTTGGTAACTCTTAGGTGTTTGTAGAGTTCCGAAGGTTTTTTTAATTTCATTCCAAAATTATTCGAGCCCCTGTACAACGTTGACGGGTCTGCAGATGGTGTTAGCCCGATCCACAACTTCAATGTCTAAGTGACTTTCGCGTCCAGTGTTCTTATGTGGTTCTGGTTTATGTCATATACTAGAAACGGCCAGTTGAGACGTGATGTTAAGTAGTTGTCGTAAATCCAAGCTTTTTTTACGTTACTAATTGGCTGTTGGTCTACCTTGTCGATGTCTTTTACGAAGTCATCGACTATTACGTTTATAGATGGAGTACGACCTTTGAAGTCTATCTTTCTTCCAAGGAATTTAAAGGGCACGGTTTCTGATATTATTGAAACACTTTCCCCACCAATAGTAATCCCGGGGTCATATGAGGTATACCTGGTGCCTCGCCGGCCCAGACAAAGGCAGTAGCATTTGCTAGGTTTTGTCCTCATTCCCTGCGTCCAGGTACAGAAGTCATCTACCTTTCGCAGTAGTTCTTGGCACTGCTTTGGATTACGTGTAATGATCGCAAGGTCGTCTGCGAACGCTAAGATGGATTCCGTATATTTTCCATTGACCTTAAACCGATAGCCCCACCTCTTTTCGCATGTTGCGATATTATCTATTAATATATTTATAACTGTATTAAATACCACTGGCGATAAGCAGCAACCTTGGAACAACCCTACTCTGTATTCGAGGGGTTTCGTAAGTCCCTCTTTTGCTGTGATTACAAATTTTAATTTACTGTAGTATGATGCAATTATTTCACAAACTGTTGGCGGGAAGTTATACCATTTTAAGGCAAATAACATAAGCTCACGCTGTACTGAGCCAAAGGCATTTTCTAAATCTATCCAACAGACTGTAATTTGCCTTTCATTTTTCCTAGCATCTTTGAGACTTTCCGCAAGTAATGAGTTATGTTCCAGACATCCAGAGATTCCGGGCATGAACCCTTTCTGGTAATTTGGTCTGAAGTAATTATTGTTGGACATATACTGAATATGACTGAATAGGACATATTGCACCTGAATTATCTTCGTATAATTTTATAGGTTTATCAAATTTTACACTGAATGATTCACTTAACAAATTTCTAATAAAAATTACTTCAGTCACTGCTTCTGACATAGCAACATATTCAGCGAAAGTTGGGCATTTAGTAACAGTACTTTGTTTACGTGTTTTCCAAAAAAATAAATTTCCATATAATCTAATTACAAATCCTGTTGTAGATTTTCTATCCACATTATCTCCTGCATAGTCAGAGTCGACCATACAATCTAATATTTCAGTATTTAATTATCACTGTAAGTTAACTTTAAATCCTTAGTCTTATACAAATATTTTAAAATTCTCATTGCATATTTAAAATGAGTTTGATCATAACAGCTTTGATATCGGCTAAGGTAATTTACACTATATGTAATATCTGGTCTTGTTCCTGTACTAATATACAATAATTCACCTATAATATTTCTGTACTTTATATTTTCATCTACTTCTCTTGCCTGTTCTAATTTCAAGTTTGTTTCCATTGGAGTATCATACAACTTAGTGTTTTCCAGATTATATTTAACAGCCAAAGATTCAATATACTTTGTTTGACTTAAAGTCATTCTTTTCCTGTCATCGCTGTACTCTATATTTATGCCAATATAATTTTTAATTTTACCTAAGTCTTTCATTGCAAAATTATCCATTAAACTGGTTTTCACCATTTCTATTTTATTTTTATCTTTACAGCAAATTAGGAGATCATCAACAAATATTAACATATATATTGGATCTTTGTTTGCACTATTTACATACAAACAATAATCATAGTTACTTCTGACAAAATTCAGTTTTTCAACATACTCGGTAAAACAATCATACCATACTCTAGGACTCTCTCTAAGACCATAGAGTGCCTTTTGCAATTTATACACTTTATTATATTCAATTACATAACCTTCTGGTTGATTTACATACACTTCTGACTTTATTTGACCATTTAAAAAAGCTGTCTCAACATCCATTTGTTCTATGTATAAATTATTTTTACAACAATATGATAATAAAATTTTAAATGTTTGCATCTTTCCTACTGGTGAATATACATTTTCAAGGTATTCCTTTTGCTGGAATCCTCGTACTACCAATCTAGCTTTATATACATTATCATTTTTCTTTTTAAAGACCCACTTAACATCAATAACCTTTTTATCCTTTGGCCTTTCAACAATTTGCCATGTGTTGTTTTTGTTTAAACTATTTATTTCTGAATCCATTGCTATTTGCCATTGTTTACAATCATAGGAATTAATTGCCTCCTCAAATGTATTCGGTACATTAGCATCAATGTAATTTACATAAATAAAATGTGTTACTGGATTACCGTATCTAGAAACTGGTTTTACCCTTCTTTTAACCCTTTCTGTTAATACAACTTCATTTGTATGGTTACTTAATTTTTTATTATCAATATTATCTCTCACAGTATCATCAGAATTAGTTTCATAATTATCGACAAAGTTCTCATCAATATCAGTTTTAAATTGTTCATTTTTAATATTTAAATTTTGATTTGCTTCCAAATCCCTGTCTTTCTCATCATCAATTTTTTCTAAACAAATTAACTCAGTATTCTCTTCTAGTACTTGTACATGTCTAGCGTTAATTATTTTATTATTTAATAAGACTCTATAACCATTTTCATTGTATCCTAATAACACTCCTAGTCGGGCTTTATCATCCCATTTACTTTTTCTTAGTACCTCAGGAACTCTAACATAAACTCTACTTCCATAAATCTTTGAATGTTCTACATTTGGTTTACTACCGAAAAATATTTCATAAGGAGTTTTATTCTCTACTGTATTAGCAATTGTTCGATTTTTTAAGTACGCTACTGTTTTTATGACTTCAGGCCAATATTTTCTGTTAATTTTAGCTTCTTTCATTAAACACCTGCCTATGTCCATAGCAGACCTATTATACCTTTCCGCTACTCCATTTAATTCATGAACGTAGGGTGGACACGTTAATAATTATATTCCCTTTTTTTTAATGAAATTATATATTTCTTTGTTTAAATATTCTTTGCCATTATCACACAATAATTTCTTTACTCTTTTATTAAATTTATTTTCTACTAAATTAACAAACTCTATAAAACAACTTGCAGTTTCTGACTTACTTTTAATACAAAAAATCCTTGTACATTTACTGTAATCATCGATGAACGTTAAAAAATATTTTTCACCACCATAACCAGTTGTACTATGTGGACCGTTCAAATCAGTATGAATTAATTCTAATATCTCAGTAGTCTTAGTTCTATTATTTTCGAAAGGTACATTAGTCATTTTACTTTCAATACAATTTGAACATTTCATTTCCGTGCTTTCAACTTTATCTGGCAAGCCTTCTAGTAATTTATTATTTACCAACTTGTTTAAATACTGAAAATTAACATGACCAAGTGCCCTATGCCACTTCTCTTTAGCAGTTCATTTCATTGAATTTATATACACTTTATTGTTTTTACTTTCTGAAATAAAACTTTTAACACAGTATAAATTATTTACTTTGTTAGCAACGACTATTAATTTCCCTGATTGATTATAAATTTTTGCATTTTCATTTTGTGCTACTATTTTACATGTTTTTGTTATTTTAGAAAAACTTAACAAATTCTGTTTTATATCCTTTACAAAGTAAACATTTTTTAGTTCAATATGTTTCTCATCATAATAATTTTTGAAATACATTTTTATAGTACCCACTTTAGTTGCTTTTAATACTCTACCATCTGGCAGTTTTACATCAATAGGAATTTTTAAATTCACATAATTATGAAAACAAGTGTCTGTTCTTATGATATGATCAGTGCATCCACTGTCTAACAACCAATTAATTTCACAATAATTTTATCACAATTTTCTTTACTATATCCCGTTAACAGATTTACTTCAGAATTACATACCTGGGCTGTCCATGACTCTGTCACAGAATTGTCCCGCTGAGTGCTCGAAGACTCACTTCTTGGATGAACTTGACCTCTGCCTCGACCTCGATGAAATCTGTCTCTGTTGTAACCTCTCTGTACTCCTTGTTGGTGCTGGTTCATTGGGTATCTTCCCTGGTAGCTCTGCTGTCTTTGGTTAATTTTCTGACGATGCCAACAGACCTTCTTCAGATGGCCAGTCTTTCCACATATGAAACATTGTTTTTTTGTTTTTATTGTGAATGTACTCATATTACTTTTTGATGATTCGCTAGTATTCATACTCTTCTCTTTTATTTTAGACTTTACATATTCTACTGTTTTTTGATCTTCTGGAATTGCATCTATGAAATCTCCAATATAACTATAGCTTGGGGGTAAGGCTCTCAACAAATACCTCATCTTCTCTGGTTCATTTAACATTCCTCCAGCTGTCTTAAAATCATTTGTTGTCTTCTCGAAATCAACAAAGAACTCTTCAATCGTTTCATAGTTAGATAATTTAATCTCTTCTATTTTTCCCCTACATATTATTTGCATCGCAGTAGATTGTGTTAAATACATTTTATCAAATTTTTTCATCATTTCATAAGCTGTACTGCATTCAGTAATATATTCTAGTTGTTTATCCGAAATAGTACTCATAATAATGATCCTCGCTTTCAGATCTATTTTATTCCAATCTGATTTTTGATAATTAACCGGCATCATAGCCAAAATGGCGGGCTCTTTACATTCCTTGTATTCCAACAAAGTTACTAACCTTAATTTCCAGCTCTGATAGTTTACGTCGTCGAAGATAGGCATCACAATATCTTCTATTCTCGCTTGTTTAGCCATTTGTTTTACTTACTTGTATTTTCACTTTTATCTATAAACTTTCATGGGCGTGAACTTCACGTGGTATTTTTTTAACTTACTTATTTTCTGCTTTTATTTTCCTAACCACGAACTGCCACCATGTTGTAATGATAGGCCTTTTAGAGAGAATACTTTTATTTGGTGATTTACATGGCATTACAACTATAACTATTTTTATTATAATATTCACGCATCTTGTGCGTCTACAAAAAAAGGAACAAGACGAGCGAGTGACGCCATGATTGATTCTTTTCAATAAATCAAATTATGATTTCTCAGCACGACCATAGATGGCGCCACATGTATTTGGAATAAGATTATAATATTTATTATATATTACAACAGTGTATAACTAACAAATTTCGTACTAATGGTTGGCCCATGTCGTGGTCTTCTGCAGGTAAATGGTGGTCATCGCGCGTGGTGCGTGTTGATGCGTCGCTGGCGCAGGTGGTGTTCCTGGGCGACGGGCGGCGTGAGTGGGTGTACCGCGGCTCCACGCGCCTCGCGCCGCTCTACCTCGAGCTGCGCGCCGCCGAGCGCCACCGCCCCCGCCCCATGCCGCGCAGCACGCAGCCCCGGGTGAGTACTGGGGGGAGCGCCCCGGGTGAGTACTGGGGGGAGCGCCCCGGGTGAGTACTGAGGGGAGCGCCCCGTGCCGCGCAGCACGCAGCCCCGGGTGAGTACTGGGGGGAGCGCCCCGTGCCGCGCAGCACGCAGCCCCGGGTGAGTACTGGCGGGAGTGCCCCAAGCCGCGCAGCACGCAGCCCCGGGTGAGTACTGGGGGGAGCGCCCCGAGTGAGTATGGGGGGAGCGCCCCGTGCCGCGCAGCACGCAGCCCTGGGTGAGTACTGGCGGGAGCGCCCCATGCCGCGCAGCACGCAGCCCCGGGTGAGTACTGGCGGGAGCGCCCCAAGCCGCGCAGCACGCAGCCCCGGGTGAGTACTGGGGGGAGCGCCCCGTGCCGCGCAGCACGCAGCCCTGGGTGAGTACTGGCGGGAGCGCCCCACGCCGCGCAGCACGCAGCCCCGGGTGAGTACTGGGGGGAGCGCCCCGGGTGAGTACTGGGGGGAGCGCCCCGGGTGAGTACTGGGGGGAGCGCCCCGGGCGAGTACTGGGGGAGCGCCCCGGGTAAGTACTGGAGGGAGCGCCCCGGGTGAGTACTAGGGTGAGCGCCCCGGGTGAGTACTGGAGGAAGCGCCCCGTGCCGCGCAGCACGCAGCCACGGGTGAGTACTGGGGGGAGCGCCCCGTGCCGCGCAGCACGCAGCCCCGGGTGAGTACTGGGGGGAGCGCCCCGGATGAGTACTGGGGTGAATACGACGCTACGATTTTATAAAACTATTATAAATATAATGTTCTTTTCTTTTCAGTCGAATCTACTACCCTACGTAGAATACACTCGCTCTGTCGAACAGCCAACTAATAAAGCACAAGAAACGCAACCCGTCCCTGTTGCACTGACTTCTCAGCAACAATTCGAGGTAAGTTAAAAAAACACTACTACAATACGGCTAACCTTCGTTGTGGGTTCAAATCACACATGGGACGACACTTTGTTTGATCCACAAATTGTTGTTCTGAGTTCGGGTGTTCTTTGTGTCCGTTTCATGTATGTTTGTAAATTATCCTGCGAGAGAGGATTTATTCGTAAAGAAAAAAAAAAAAAATTACACATAGCGCCGTCTAGTCCCAAACTAAGCAGAGCTTATATTATGGGTATTATACAACTGATTTAAAGAATTTTTTTTGTAAATATATACATATTATACATAGAAAACACCCAAACTCCGAAACAAAATAATATTGGCAGATCATACAAACATTTTGTCCAACCCGGGTATCGAACCCGAGACCTCATGCACAGCAGTCGCTTACGCTACACACACAGGTAGTCAGTAATGTGGGAGTTGTCTTAAAAAACGAAAGAAAAAATCGATAAGTGTGTGTTTGTTATTTAAAATTAACAGCCTTTCACTTAGTGCATATAAAGTATTTATGGTAGGTACTTACATCAAAATCTATTTAAAAAATATATTGTCTGACTGTTGGTTCCGGCTAATCTCTGGAACAGCTGGACCGATTTTGACGGGACTTTTACTGTCAGATAGCTGATGTTACAAGGAGTAACTTAGGCTGCTTTAATTTGAGACTACCTTCGCCCCGCGGTTTTACCCGCGGTCGTTGTTATAAAGGTACATCAAGTGTAATATAAAGAATGTATCTTAATGCAGCAGGAAATCCGTCGTCAACGCGCCGTGGCCAAAAAATCGACTGTCTCAGCTGTGGGGTCCGCTGCTTCAGTCGGACCCACCCCGGTCGGGGCGGCCCTGCCTGTATCCGCCCCTGGACCCACCCATGCCCCTCTCGACTCGGACAACAGCAGAGTGGTTGTGAGTATATCAATCCACTAATTGCCTTAGGGTTCGATATTTCACCATGTAAGAATTACAGAGACGAATTCACTGTAGCAGATGTAATGTAATGTAGGATCTTCTTAAAAGCTCGAAGGACCATTAATGTGGCCACTTAATAACAAGCTAAAATTTTAAAAAACCCCTACGCAAGCTCTTAACCGAGTAATCATACGCCAAAAAGCCTTACATCATTTTGGAAAAGAGCTGAAACTCTTATACTGCTGGACCAATACTAACCAAACAAAGCTAAGAACCACCGCAAGGAATCTTTCATCATTTTAAAATACATTAATATTACAATATATTTTCACAAAGAACTACTTATTAGAAATCAAATAGGCAGAATAATAAAAATGTCGCATCCCTCCGTCATGAAGTTGCACTATAGTTTTCGGTTGAAATGACTCTTCTATATATTATTCCTCGATTGATCGGATTATTTATATAATTATTTGCTACCTTAATTATAAAAACTTTCTACTTTCCAGTACTATACTCCGAAAAACGCAGTTCGTCCGTACAAGTTGGTCGCCCACGCGTGTTCTCCCGCCTGCAAGCGCAGCGACGTCCTGTCCCTCAAGGAACTGAGGACCTACAACCCTCTGGCCAAACCCCTGCTCAGTGGCTGGGAAAGGTAAGTAGTATGGCAGTATTAGAGTCTTTATTATGGACGTGTATTATATTTAACTAGCTGATCCACGGCGTCGTTTACGACTCCTATTGCCCGTAGCGTTAAAAAAGTCCCCCGTTTTTGTAACTCTGCCTCTATTGGTCTTAGCGTGATGATATATAGCCTATAGACTTCCTCGATAAATGTACTATCCAACACTGAAATAATTTTTCAAATCGGACCAGCGGTTCCTGAGATTAGCTCGTTCAAACTAACAAACTCTTCAGCTTTATATAATAGTATAGATTTATGTATGAGCCTTTTAAAGTGACTATACTCTGCGTGATGGAAAACGTGAGCAGAATTTAAGAGTGGTGGTCACCATACTCATTGCAAATGCAGGCAATATAGTATGGTGACGCACACTATGGCGGCCTATTGAGATGCTTCTGCATCGTTGGACCTCCGGACCAACGAAACACGACGAATGCTGTCATTTTAAATTGGTCTTCTGTGAGAGAATAGTACCTCCCAGGTCGAGCCGGCCAGTTGGTGCTGAAATCAGCGTGGCTCTACTACATTCGATGCAGTAGGTATATAACTGATTTTAAAGTAAGTTACAAAAAAAAAGGTTACGATAACTTCTATTTCCCGACGTTTCGAACAGGTTATACCGCTCTTGGTCAGGGTAGACTGCTGTGAGCTTAGCGACGCCTACGTGATATGTGAGGTATAACTGCCCGCACTTGGTCGTGTTTATAATTTGTACAATCGTTCGAATAAGTCCCGCTATACAACAATACTATGTGATATGCCTGCGTATGGCTAATCGCTACCTCTACTCTGACACAAAGTGATTAAAAGTAGAGAAGTTTAAAATGTAGCAAGTTGAAATAAAGGGAAACAATGTTGATCACAACAGGCAAATAGTCCGGTTCAAGGGCCAGCGCGAAGTGATGTACCGAGCACCCTGCGGTCGGCGCCTACGGAACATGGCCGAGCTGCACCGCTACCTGCGAATGACGCAGAGCGAGCTGCCCGTCGACCTGTTCGACTTCTACCACGCCACGCACTGCCTCGCAGAGTTCGTGCTGCATAAGTGCCTCGTCGGGAAGAAGGTAAGCTTCGAAATTGATTGGATACTTGTGTATCCACGACTATGAATATAGATGTGTTAAAATGACGTTTTCCAAAAAAAAATTTATTGAGGCTATAAATGATTTATGTACCATTAGAATGTCCATTAAATAAGCTATCCGATGATGTATAATTGATTATAAAAAAAACAAAACGTTTTTTTTAAACCCATTTTTTGTCATGTTTTGAAGTGGCTATTGATGTTTAATTGTTTTGTGTGATAAAATTGTGTGAATTAGTGTACTTCTTGCTGTTTTTCTTGGTAACTATTGTATATAGCTTTAAATAACATAAATATTAGTTGTAGTAAAGGTTTTATTTATAAGTTATTCCACTTTTAAATACAATACATCGAGGAAAAAATCACTTTTCTTACTTCCACCTTCGATTTACTAATGTATATCTATTTTGAATCATAATCAATTATACATCATCGGATAGCTTATTTAATGGACATTCTAATGGTACATAAATCATTTATAGCCTCAATAATTTTTTTTTTGGAAAACGTCATTTTAATGAGAGTCGGAAAGTTGCCGGGAGTACTTCCAAAAAGTTGTTCCCAGACGTGCAAAAGTTGACAACAGTTGCTTTCACAGACTAGGGGTAAATTTTAATATGTGGATACTTGTGTATACGTGTTCGTATTATCAGTGTGTAGATCTGTGGATACATATAGAAATACGCTTTATAAGTGTATGGAATCGTGAATATTTTCGGATATTTAACACACAACGCCATCTTGTCCCAAACTAAGCAAAACTAACAATTGATATAAAATACACATATACTTTCTTTTGTAAATACACACATATTATACATAGAAAACACCCAAATTCCGAAATAAATATTTGCAGATCATACAAACATTTGGTCCGGACTCAGTAATCGAACGCGAAACCTCAAGATAGCAGTCGCATACTTACTACTACGCATTATTAATGTGTGTATCTGTGGGTACAGATACAAATAGAGATTAGTGCGTATCTGTATATCCGTAATTATTATTTATTACCACGACACGTGTCGACTTGCACTACATCAATATTAGTCCTACTATGTCCTTCAAATTAAACCAATTACCAATGTTTTTTTTATTATTATTATATGATTTTGAACTCTATTCTCTGTGTACTCAGGACCTGTCTCACGGCAAGGAGAACGTCCCGGTGCCGTGCGTCAATTGCTACGACGAGTCTCTGCCGGAGTTCTGTTCGTACAACACGGAGAGGACCCCCACTTCCGGGGTCCCCCTCAACTTGGACCCCGACTTTCTGTGTGGATGTGATTGTACTGATGACTGTGAGGTTTGTACGATTATTTTATTGCAATGACCATTGTAAATTGAGCTGTCGTTTTATAAAATTGTCTATTCAATAACTGGTCAACTTATATACTGACTCCTACAGCTTTATGTATTTTACTTGTAGTAAATATTTAAAAAAGTTAGTTACACGTACTTCTACATGTAAACACTAAATATTCGAAATATTATCTATTTCCCTGGTCATATTTTTTTTAAAGAAGTACCAAGATTTTTCTTTAAATATATACCTAACTAATATTATGATTAGAAATGCGAGTTTGTTTGTTATTGTTACTCATTCACACCAGCCAGCAAACCATATAAAAAAATAAAAAAAACACCAATGGGAATGATGTTATCAGCAAGTCATAAATATTGAAACTTTAACCGCAATAACCGTTATACCGAATCGCAGACAAAGGCTATTAGAAAATAAATTGTCATTTAATCCCTGTAGATGGCGCTTGTCCGTCAGTACTACATGAACCATGGCTGAGAGCAGACGTGTTAGTTTACATATTTTTAAACGAACGACCGAGCTAGTAAAGTGTTATCTATTTCCAGGACAAAACCAAATGCGCGTGTTGGAAACTGACCTTGGAGGGTGCCCGCACCATCGGGCTGGACGGCTTCAACGTGGGGTACGAGTACAAGCGGCTGCCGGAGCCCCTACCTTCGGGAATTTACGAGTGCAACTCTAGGTAAATACCTGACAAAATTGTATTTATTTATTATAAACTAGCTGAGCGGTGCTACCTGCGGTATAAAAACAACTGCGATTAACGCCGCGGCGTAAAGTAAAAAAAACCTATGTAAAAAGTATCCTATGTCCGTCTCCTGGTTCTAAGCTACCTCCCCACCAATTTTCAGCCAAATCGGTTCAGCCGTTCTTGAGTTATAAATAGTGTAACTAACACGACTTTCTTTTATATATATAGATGTTCAAACCTCTCAGTGTGGTGATGGCTTAAGAGAGTGTCAATAGAGTGTCACCACCTCTATTGATCCCACGGGTATCGTAAGAGGCGACTAAGGGACCAAACTACGCAAGCCAACAGCACTGCAGAGAGACAACTTGAAACAAACCCTTTATTTTATTTTTTTACGTGTGAAACCCCCCCTCGGGCCGTCACCCCACCGGGGTTTGCGGCGGGGCGGTGTGTCGGGCTCGAACCGATTAAAACCTCACGCTGTACCACTCTGCGCCTGAGACGAGAGGGACCCGGGAACTGCTGTTATTAACACACCCGGACCAACTTAAACAAACCATACCACCAGCCCGTCTAGCCAGCGAGGTATAGTAGGGCGTAGCCTCCTTTCTCGTAGAAAGAGGCCTATGTCTCTCGAGTCTCCACACGTGTTGGTGACAAAAGTTTCTGTAATTTACTTGTGTTGCCAACAAAAATTGACAACAAATGTTGGGAACCGTGTTCTGTTTTTGGCGGTAAACATCAAAAGAATACGCTTGTTGCAAATATTTATTGGCTCTTGTTGGCGACTCGGTGTAGACACAATGGAAACAAAAGTTGACGATTTTCTGAAGAGTTGCAAACAGTTGGGAACACTGAAATTGCCAACAATTTCGGTGGAGACGCACCTTAAGTCAGATGGCTGTTGGCGCAAATTTAATATGTGGTCGATTTTGGGAGGATATAAGAGTCCGGGCGAGAGGTGTTCCTTCCTGTTAGAATAATCCTAAAATACATTTACATCAAGTTACTTCTTAACTTCAGATCAATATAACGAAATAATACCTGAGCCTAGCACATTCACCTGTAGCGCATCTTAACACTGAGTTTTAATTTTGGGGGCCCATAATACAGCGCCCTCTAGTGACACTAAAGTAACTACACTTTATTTACTTAGACAATGTAATTTCAGCGATTACTTCTTTTTACCGAGTCTGTTTGTATAATTTAGAGATATTACATTGTTTTTAAACTGATTAATTGTTCCCAGGTGTAAATGTAAGCAGACCTGTCTAAATCGAGTCGCACAACATCCGTTGCAGCTGAAATTACAGGTAATATATTTAAACTTAAGGCATTGAGTTTTCTCTAAATAGAGTTTTGTTTAGTTTTCAGGTAAAATAAAAAAAAAACTTTCGGTTCAGCTTTTGTATATTAAATTTTTCCTCTTGCTTCTTGCTTATAAAATATCGAAGTGACATCTTTATAATACAAAATTTTTACACGTTCGGGTTTACACGGGTTCACACTGGAAGCACCAGTTTTCAAATAAAAAAGAATCATCAAAATGGGTTCATCCAGTCGAAAGTTATGAGGTAACAAACATAAAAAAAATGCAGTCGAATTGAGAACCTCCTCCTTTTTTTAAAATCGGTTAAAAGAGACGAAAATGTACAAAGCGCATAATTTATTTTGCAACTAGCTTACGCTATGCCAGACTCGTCCGTCAAAAGTTATTTGGGATGCTGCACATCATATGCAAGTAACTATAAACCTGCGCTTCTTTTAATCGACTTCAAAAAAGGAAGCTTTATCAATTCGACTGTATTTTTTTTATGTTACCTCATAACTTTCAACTGGGTGAACCGATTTTGATGATTCCTTTTTTTTATTTGAAAGCTGGTGCTTCCCGTGTAGCCCCATTTCAATTTAGTACAGATTGAAGTCGGTTTTTTTTTGTTAAAATTTGTAATTATTTAAAGTGGAAACTTCTTTAGGAGCGTTGAGTACTTTTTGGGTGAACAAAAATCATGGAACTCTCGCTCGTCATCGCTTTTCATAAGCTATATTTTTTAATTTCCTTTTTGTGCATTTTATTTAAAGAGCAAAGAGTTACATTTCAGACGAGCTTAAACAACTGTTTGCTTATAGTTTTGAGTTTTCACTTCTGTCTGCAGTTCTCATGCCCGCTTTGTGATTTTTTTTTATATAATGACGTATTTTTTATAGTGTCTACTGCACTAGGACGGGTTGTAAATTTACATTATTTAGTCCATCCACCAAGGCTGCGTTCCCCTTGAAGGAAAGAAACGTTGTTACTAGGCTATACGGGCCCAAGAGATATAACTAAACAATCGCAGACCGATCACCTGGTGAACGGATGTCAACTGAGGCGCTGCACCTCGTTTCAAGTTATAAAGAAAGTTACTCACGGATGTGGTCTCTTGGTTTCTTCAGTCTTCGCGGAGTTAATCCAATTTTTTACCCTAACTAAACTTCTTCCAATATTCCGTCTAAAGTTATTAAATACACCAGGATAGTTGGGGTGAGTTATTTTAAAAAGATCGAAGAAAAATCTCCTGCAATGTTTAACATTACGACATCCTTAAAGTAAATTGGAGACATAGCAGAAATATTTCGATGAAAATGTCCAATATTATTACATTCTCAGTACAAATATTCATTGTATTTAAACGGTATATTTAATTTACTGGTCTAGTGATTAGAGAGCCTGACTGTTAACCAAAAGTCTTGTGTTCGATTCCCAGAACAAATCTTTGTTTGATAAACATTCGTTCTCTGGGTGTAATTTATCTGTAATAAGAGCCTAGTTTGAGAGCAAATGGCCGTGTATGTTTTGTGTTCCTCTTTTTTTTAAAAAAAAACTCCCGCATTACTGCCTCGTTGGTCTCGCGGTTGGCGTGTGCGACTGCTATCATGAGGTCTCGGGTTCAATTCCTTGGTCGGACTGAATGTTTGTATGATCTACAAATATTTGTTTCGGAGTTTGGGTATTTTCTATGTATAATATGTACGTATTTACAAAAAAAAAGTACGTATAATGTATTTTTATCACTTGTCTAGCACCCATAACACAAGCTCTGCTTAGCTTGGGACTAGATGGCGTTGTGTGTTAGATGTCCGAAATAAAAAAATAGTTATACACGTCCTGTATCGCGGGGGACTTTACAAACATACATGAAACGAACACAAAGAACACTCAGACTCAGAACAACAATTTGCGGGTCACTCAAAGTGTTGCCCCATGTACGAGTTGAACCCACAAAACTTGGCGCCTTAGAAAGCGGCGTGGCGACCGCTTAAACCACTAGGCCAACCGTGCAGTGGAATGTGTGAGATCTGTAAGGACATTAATATTATTTGGCAGGTGTTCAAGACGCTGAAGCGTGGCTGGGGTATCCGCGCTCTGAACGACGTTCCTAAAGGAGCTTTCCTGTGCGTGTACGCTGGCAACCTTCTAACCGACGCCACTGCTAACTTGGTGAGTTACTTGTGTATTTATAACTTCATGCACATTTTACACTGGCAAACTTAATACCCAGGGCATTCTCTACCAGTTAACCTTTGAGTGGTGAAGAAAACTTGTGGGGTAGGTACTTATACATATACTTAAACATCATAAGTTTAGACACATTATAGAGATATATGATTGCCACGGTGGCGCATTGGTAGCGTATGCGACTGCTGTGCTTGAGGTCTCGGGTTCGATTCCCGGGTCGGACAAAATGTTTGTATGATCTGCAAATGTTTGTTTCGGAGTTTGGGTGTTTTCTATGTATAATATGTATGTATTTAAAAAAAGGAAAAATGTATTTATATCAATTGTCTAGTAACCCATAACACAAGCTCTGCCTTGCTTAGGACTAGATGGCGTTGTGTGTTAGATGTACGAAAATATATGTACTGTACAATTTTACGCACTCGTGAATACGCCCGTTTGGGCTTATACTTTGACAGAGGGGAAAATATGGCTACTCTTTACAGTGTTGCGTTGATGTGATTTGAAAAAAAAAAGACTTCTCTACTGTCATTAAATATTTGGTAGTTTTCTTATAGTAACGTAACTATTACAGGATGGTCTAAACGAAGGTGATGAGTATTTGGCTGAATTGGACTACATCGAGGTGGTGGAACAGATGAAGGAAGGCTACGAGGAAGACATTCCTGAGGCTGACAAGAAACACGACAAGGTAATATCATATACACATATTACGATGGTCCCCCCGACAGTTTAATGTTATCCCCGTGCTTCGGAGAGCACGTAAAGCTGTCGGTCCCGCGCCTGATCTCTCCCCGGTCGTGTCGGTTAACCGTCCCATCGGATTATGAGAGAGAGGGAACAGAGAGTTCACCTGTGTTTGCGCTCACATTTGTTCACTATAATATCTCCTGCGTAGTTGGACGATCTCCGTTGACACTGGCCGCTGTGGCCGTTATCGGCTAGTAGAACATTATTATTATATCGATGGTCCCTATTAATAATGTCGGTCTTGCAAATATAAAATGTTCGAGTAGAGTAGTTTAAATGTTGTTTTAAATATAAAAAAATAATCAAACTGTGGATTTTCAAATTTTCACTAATATAAAAAAGTCTGTGAAAATTTGAACACATTTTTTTTAATGGAATTGGGGGGCAAACGGGCAGACGTATCGCCTGATGGTAAGCGAAGACACCCATGGACATACACAACACCAGAGGCGTCACAAGTGCGTCGCCGCCTTTTGGGGTATAGGGGGGGGGATAAGGGGAGGGGTTGGGATATGGGCCGGTATCCTCACTCACTCGATGAAACACAGCGCAAGCACTAGTTCACACCGGTTTTCTGTGAGGCCGTAGTATCACTCCGGTCGAGCCGGCCCATTCATGTCGAAGCGTGGTTCTCTCACGGTATATATTTACAGTTCTTTGATTTATTTTATTGTAAACTTTATGAACTTGTGTACATCGGCGGACGTAACGCCCAGGGATGTAACCTTTATTTGTTCTGTAGAAGCCTCACAGCTTTTACAGATTATCTGAAAAGTTGCCTCAATTTGAAGATGGCAGCACTTGTTAATAAAAACTAGTGAATGTAGAATCTTTGAAGTTGCATTGTGCATCGCTGGGAGAAGTGTGTAGAGTTCAAGAAGCTTACGTAGAAAAATTATCTTGCTAACCACTTAAGCTAAACGGTGCAATAATTTCTATCGGTAACGAGAAGTTTCCCTAGTGGCCATTTGCGGAACTAACGTATGACAGATACTTCTACCTGACAGTTTAATATAAAGAGCGAGTGCATTGATAATTTAAATTCTTTCTACAATGATTTCATTGATAGACGTCTACGGAGTAGTAAAAACATACATACCATACCAACATAAAAAAAAAAAAAAAAAAAACTATAAGACCACTTCGTGAGGGTGAACAGTATTTTAAAAGTGGAATGTTAACGTGTATACGTATTTTTATCTGTCATACGTTAGTTCTGCGACTTGCCGCTAGGGTATCTGCTCGTCACCAATAGCGCGATACAGGAATATCAGTTTTTAACCGATTTCAAAAAAGGACGAGGTTTTCAATTCGAATGTATTTATTCATGTTTGTTACCTTAGAACTTTCGACTGGGTGAACCGAATTTCATCATTTTTTTTTGAAAGCTAGTGCTTCCCGTGTGGTCTCATTTCAATGTAGTCAAGTTCTTGAAGTGTTTTTTTTGTTAAAATTTCGTACGACACTATCACTTGATATTGTCTTTGCGTAGTGATCTAAGTAGGTACCTAGTCAGTGAATACGTGGTTCGGTGTGTCTTCGGTAGATGGCGCTGTTGTATGTTTTTCTAACCATTAGATGACCCGCCTTCTCTTTCCCCTAACATGTTAAGTAAGTAAGTAAGTTAAGTATAAAAGCACGAAACTCCGATTCCTCATAACTCCTGACTTTTAGAAGTGATAACTCAAATTTCATCATCTTCTTTTCATCTACAGAAAGGAAGTACCACAGCTGACGATTCCGAAGAAGAACCCCCATCATCATCAGAAGAAGATGAAAACGCATCAAAGACTGATAAAGAAGATGATGACTTCAGGCCAGGTTCCGTCTCCTTGGGTGTGTCGGGCTTCAGGTAAGAATCACCAGATATATTCTTGGTCTATAGGTGTGTTACCACCACTAATCAACCCGTTGGTGTCGTAAGAATGGGACGGGCTTAATAACTGTTATCTTTATTAAAAACAAGCTAAACCCCGCGGTGTTACTCGCGGGTATTGTCGAACCGCGGGTAACGCCGCGGGGCGAAGCTATTTGCTATATGTACCGTGTATACATGCATATACATTTATTAAAAAGCAGTTATTTTAATATTACAAACAGACACTCCAATTTTATTTATTTGTATGGAAGATAAAAACTGAATATCTGACTTTTAAAAAGAGTGGCCATGAGTTTCTTTGCCAGTATTCTTCTCATAAAACTCTACGCATTTTGGAAACTGGAAGATATGGATCGACACAAGCAGGCAGTAGATTTTGGTGTTTTCACCTAATTTTTTACTTATTTATGTACATCTGTGGCTTCGGTTTGTGTCGATCTATGATTTTTAACTGTAGCTTTAATTTAACGTTCATAAATGTCATTTAGCGCCTTAATTAGGTTGCTTACGCAAAGCTAATCTTAGAGGGCGCCACCGAACTATAACGTAAACAGATTAGCACGGTAAACTTTTAAGTTTCATTAATTGTATATTTTATTTCCATATTATTATTAAAAATGGATACTAATTAGGGACGTCTAACTATTCCGGAATAAAACCGCTGCTCGAAGAAAAAAAAATATGAAGAAATAGGGCATTTTTGTATGTTATATTATGAACAAACGACACACAAATTTTGGAAATAAATAGTAATAAAATAAACATTGAATTTTACACATACCCACCTTGCTTACGCAGCTTTTGATCTTTAGGAAACAAAGTGTACTCCGAAGTTTTTTCACCCAAATGCACAATAGTGATGCATTTTTATTATTTTCTCAACAAACAATATAAAAATAGTTTTGATGTAAAAAGTACTACACACATCAAAAGTGTCTAGGGATCAACATATGTGTCTAGGGATCAACATATATTTTTGCAATAACTTTTCTCCTGATTGATATTAATTAAAATTTTCTTTAAGGATTCATCAAATAAAGTGTTTTCGTTTGTCACAGTAACGATAAACCAAGTCATCTTTGCATTAATAAAGAAATTTGCCATTTTCCTAATAAAGGGATTTTTGACATTTGAACAACTAACATTAAAGTTCGAAAAAAGACTGAAATAACAGTTTTCTTTAAATTTTTATTAGGTAACTTAAACAATTAATAATCCGTGTTTCTACCGCGAACACTAACACAAGAACATCGGTTTGGCATACTCAAAATGAGTTCATCCAAATCACGGTGTGGAATGGCCGCCCATGTTCGTTGCAACAACAAAAAAGGTCTTCTTGCGACTGGATACCCTCCATATTCGGCAGAGCTCTTCTCTGTAGCATATCCCATGCATGCTCAATCGGGTTCAAGTCTGGCGACTGAGCAGGCCAGGGCCAAAGCCACATCTCAATCTCAAGAAATCCGCATAAAAATGCTTGATCTCTAGACACTTTTGATGTGTATATTATGTCAAATGTCAACATGAACGTTCTAATTTTTTACGTTGTAGTTCGGTGGCGCCTCTATCGGAATAATTTGGCAGTATTGAATAAATGATTTTGAATTAGGACAGTCAGTCCCCTGCTAGACAAAAGCACCTCTTTAGAAAATTGGGTCAGGAGGAACTGCTATACCTCGCTGCCCAGACCGATCCAGGTCTGCCCGAATCCAACGACTTCTTGCAATCTTAACAAGGTCCTTGAGTCGTGGGGGGGGACTTCATATCACATCAAAAGCCTTTAAAGACGCTTCTCCACCAAAATTGTTGGTAATTTCAGTTTTTCCAACTCTTTGCAACACTTCATAAAATGGTCAACTTTTGTTTCCATTGTGTCTACACCGAGTCGCCAACAATTTGAAAAACATTCCAACTAAGCGTCTCCACAGAGCCAATAAAAAACTGCAACAAGCGTATTCTTTTGATGTTTACCGCCAAAAACAGAAACACGGTTCCCAACATTTGTTGACAGTTTTTGTTGGCAACACAAGGAAATTACAGAAACTTTAGTCACCAACACGTGTTGAACAAAAATTGACAACTTTTGTTCGGTGGAGACCCGGCTAACAGTTTACTGCTGGACATAGGCCTCTCCTTAGTAAGGAGGTTTTGACTTACCATACCACGCTGACCAGACGGGTTGGTACAGGTTGTGTCAAGTTTTCCTTCTCTTTGCAGTGATGTTGTCCTGGTAGATTGCTCCCTTAGTCGGCTTTTACGACGCCCACGAGGTGGCTAGGGGTGGTGACGCTTCATATTTCTGATCCGTCGCCACACGGATGGGAATTGATATATTAGCGTACCGTGGGAGACCCACGCTTCGACTTACGCTGTGTTTCACCGAGTGAGTGAGGAAACCGCAGGCCCATACCCCAACCCCTCCCGCCATCCCCCAAAGGCCGGTGACGCACTTGTGACGCCTCTGGTGTTGGGGGTGTCCATGGGCGGCGTTAATCGCTTACCATCAGGTCTGTTCGTTTGACGCTATACAAAAAAACAGACAATGTCTATATGAAATCTGATATATTAATGTTTTTTATTAATAGTAAAAGTCTGCGCAAACGTTCCAAGAAAAAGACTGAGACGAAGAACAAAGAGAAAGAGAACAAAGGAGATCCTGAAGATGATTGCATCACCATTAGTGATGACGACGAAGGTACACTATCCACACTAATATAATCAACTAGCTGTTGCCCGCGGCTCCGCCCGCGTGTGTGTCGGTTATCGCGGCAAATAGTATAGTATAATAATAGTAGTAGCCTATGTGTTATTCTGATGTATAAGCTATATTACTGTAAAGTTTCATCCAAATCCGTTTAGTAGTTTTTTTTAGAAGAAGTAACAAACATACACACTCACAAACTTTCGCCTTTATATATTAATGTGAAGTAGGATTTGAAAGTAACTCTCTCAGTCTGTCTATTACGCTTTCACGGCTCAACTACTCTTTACCGCGATAATTGACACTCCGTGGGCAAAAGCTAATCCTTTCTTATAAAAGATAATTTTATCTCGTTTCTGTGGTATCGAATTGAAAACCTCTTATTTTTTAAGATATATATTTGTTGTTTTTTGTAAATACATACATATTATACATAGTAAACGCCCAAACTACGAAACAAATATTTGCAGATCATACAAACATTTGATCCGACCTCGGAATCGAACCCGAGACCTCAAGTACTGCGCCACCGAGGCAATCCGTTGTATACCAATATTCTTTTCTTTCCAACAGTTCGCGAACCATCAAGGTTTACAGCTAATCCTGGCATGGCTGGCAATGACTTTGTGTCTAAATACAGGTAAATATACTTTTTATAGCTTGTCTCAACTTACAATACGCACATACAATAACAATATAGTTTAGTGCCATCTAGCGGGGATAGGTTGAACTGCAAAGTAACTGCTAATCCTAGATCACGCTATGGAAATTATCGCTTCGATTGGTTAAGTTTCGAATAATTATCGCTTAGTAAATAGAACTAGCTACCGTGGGAGAGCCACGCTTCGGCATGAACAGGCCGGCTCGACCGGAGTGATACCACGGCCTCACAGAAAACCGGTGTGAAACAGTGCTTGCGCTGTGTTTCACCGACTGAGTGAGTATACCGGATGCCCATACCCCAATCCCACTACCATCCCCTAACCCCCCACCCATCCCCAAAAGGCCGGCGACGCATTTATGACGCGTCTGGTGTTTCAGGTGTCCATGGACGGCGGTAATCGCTTACCATCAGGCGATACGTCTGCTCGTTTGCCCGCCTATTCCATAAAGAAAAAAAAACTATTTCAGTATTCTAATTACGTATATATATATATCTATCATTTTAGAGGAGGTCTTCGTTCAGAAGTGAATAGGTAATAAGCTAAAGTATAAGTATGCCTTACGCCGTTTTCTTCTGTGCCAAGTGTTGTGGGTTCAAACCCCACATGGGACAACACTTTGTGTGATCCACAAGTTGTTGTTCTGAGTCCGGGTGTTCTTTGTGTCCGTTTCAGATATATTTGTAAAGTCCCACGCGACACAGGATGTAGATTTCTAATGTGGGAGATGTCTTATAAAAAAAAAACACCTAACGCTCTTGTGTTTAAAAAAACACTGTGTTATGTGACACTTTATATGTGTTCTGTTTGTAGCTCTGTCCGTACGTTGTTCGGAGAGGATGAAGCGTGTTACATCATGGACGCTAAAGTTCAGGGCAATATTGGACGTTATCTTAATGTAAGTATATACATGATATATAATCTACAGACATCCTCGATAACTGTTCTATGTAACATTGAAATAATTTTTCAAATCGGACCAATAGGTACGTCTTAAGATAGATAGCTGTATAATATTAAGTATAGTACATATTATACTAGTTGAGTGAGACCCGCGGTTTTTGTTACTTTTAAACGACTTCAATAAATGAGGAGATTCTTAATTCGACTGTATTTTTGGAACGTAGTTCCGTTGCGGAGGGGAAGTACCCTAGCCGGCAAAAAACGTCCGTAACTTAAAAAAAGGATAAGATTTTTATGTTTAGTGATTACTGTTTTTTAAGTTATTGTTTTCTTTATACCTCGAATAGAACTTGAAATTAATATTTTTATATTAAGGAACTTCGTTCATAGTTCCACGACACCACACGGTTTTCTTTTTTTTTTGTTCATGTTTGTTACCTCAGAACTTTTGACTGGGTGAACCGATTTTGATGTTTTTTTTATTTGATAGCTGGAACTTCTCGTGTTGGTCCCATTTCAATTTGATCGAGTTCTTGAATTCAGTTTTTTGTTAAAAAATTTAATTCTAAACTAAATTCATTATTTTATTGGTTTTCATTTCGTTTTCACCTAAGTTACTCCTTATAATGTCATAGAATAGCATATTAAAGTCGATATTTTAAGAATACACCAAATTTATATTCCCAGCACTCGTGTTTACCTAACGTGTTCGTACAAAACGTGTTCGTGGACACGCACGACCCGCGGTTCCCCTGGGTCGCGTTCTTCGCGCTCTCGCACGTGAAGGCCGGCACAGAACTCACCTGGAACTACAACTACGACGTGGGCTCCGTGCCAGGGAAGGTCTTGTACTGCTACTGCGAAGCACCCAACTGCAGGGGACGACTTTTGTAAAAAAAACCCTATCTTAAAAAGTGTGGTATTCGATTATAGACGTTATGGTAAAGAAATAGAGTTATATACATTTTTTTCGTTCAATAAGATTTTGTTATTCTCTTGTCTTTAACAGTGAGAAAATCTTATAAAAGTGAAATGTCTAATGACACAAATGGTATTATTGGATTATAGACATTATGGTAAAGTGATAAGAATTAATTTTAATAGTAAACAAATTGAAATAATTCTTGTTTTAATTAAAGTAATAAGGAACGACGCTTGTAACTGTTTCTTTTTTCCTAATAATACGTCCTTGGTTCTTGTAAATACTTATCTCTAAAAGTGCCTGACAATTATTTTCGTTTTTAAATACATGCTTTTCAATAAACAGAATGTTTTGACATAATTTATAAGATTAAAGACATTTGGTTAACGAAATAGAGTTCCTTTTGATTATAAACAATTTTTTTTTCAAATTTAATTAATAATAAATGAAGCTCGTAGCGATTTTTTTTTCGAAAAAAG
The DNA here is from genome assembly GCA_949125395.1 of Diaphora mendica. Classification (NCBI taxonomy): domain Eukaryota; kingdom Metazoa; phylum Arthropoda; class Insecta; order Lepidoptera; family Erebidae; genus Diaphora; species Diaphora mendica. The sequence continues at coordinate 37,378,422 of OX421312.1, forward strand.
CTGTTCGAGTTGTTCGTCAAACAAAATCATATGACACTATAGTCCTTGAAACATAGCTTGATCTCCGTGACAATTGTCACTAGTGTCATTTCAGAACTCGTGAGGTACATTTTAGATATGATTTTTTTTATAACGCATTACATTTCCTTTGTTATAAAACTGACTTGTAAAGAATTAAAATATAGATGATACAATGAAATTGCTTGTTCAAAGTTACTTCGTTGATTTCATACCCATATAGAAGAGAGATCAAGCTTTATTTTAAGGACTGCACTATAAGATTTTCTTGTTTTTTTTTTTAGATAGTGTCGAATTTATACCTAGTATGGTACAGGACTAGTTTTTAAACGTTTTTCTAATAGAAAACCTAAGATTAAAAATAATATTAGTACCTATTGTATACCATTTCCTTCGTTTTGTAGACATTAAATCAATGTTGTTCTTAGAACTTTATCAGTCCACGATTACTCTTCTGTGTAAAATGTAAATTAATAGTCTAATTTTGTATTAAGAGAGCCAAATCACGCACAAAATCTGCCGCTACTCTTTGATTCTGCTCATAATTTCCATCAGACATAGTCAATTTGGCAGGCCCATGTATACAAAAAAAAATCCTGGTGGGGAAGTTGTCTTTTTAACCGACTTCAAAAAAGGAGGAGGTTCCCAATTCGACTGTATATTTTTATGTTTGTTACCTCAGAACTTTCGACTGGGTGAACCGATTTTGATGATTATTTTTTTATTTGAAAGCTGGTGCTTCCCGTGTGGTCCCATTTCAATTTGGTCCAGTTCATAAAGTTTTTTTTGTTAAAATGTTATTGTAAAACAGTTCTGTGCAAGGCCGGTCCATAAATAGTCAACTAGGTACCTTATTATAACAACAACATTCGTATATATGATAGTTATAAGTGAATCTCTGTCAAACAATTGTATTATCTGTAACAATGTATTTATTATCTGTTGTAATAAGAAATGATGATTGACGAGTGGAGTGATCACAATAAACGGAATTAATTATATAAGATATTGTTGTATTATTTATGTAAAGAAAAAAGGTTGGTGCGTACCAGAGTGTACTGACTCCCCAAGGATATACGAAGCAGCATATTTATTTACTTAAATTTTTGCCAAAGTATTACAACCTCCTCCACCTCGAGGTGCTCATAGCACAGTTGCGCTCGGTGATTAGAAATAATCACCTAGGGTAAGCAACGACGTCGCGGTCAGCACCTGGATGGGTGACCGCTAGTGGCATGTTACCATTAGCGTCTCCGTGATTCGGAGGTCACGTTAGCAGTCGGTCCCAGTTGTTATCATAGGATAACAGTCGTGAAGCTTAGTTAGAGGCCTTTGGGCGGTTTAAAACATTAAACGGCAAGATGACGTAGCCACAACATTGTGTTGTCAGTCCCCAACCCGCACTCGCCCAGCGTGGGGACGTATGGCCTTAACCCTCTCCTGAGGGGAGACCCGAGCCCAGCAGTGAGACATTATGGGTTGTTAATGATAAGGAAGGTGGGTTTGCCTTACTTTATCACGCTGCTCAGACGGGTCGATATGGGTTTTGTTTTCTTTTGCAGTGATGTGGTTCCTACCTAATTTGATTCTTTAATCGGCTCTTATGATGATGAAAAGGGGTGATGACATTCTTGATCCGTCACCACATCGATACAGTTTTCATATAATCTATGTAATTTAAAGCGCATCATTATCACTCGCTGCTGTTTCGGTTTTATCCAAATAAAGTAAGGTATGATAACATTTTTCTTCTTTACGCATAATACTTAGTTCCTTAAAACTCTTGAGAGAAATAAAAAAAAACGATTTAAGTCTAGCAAATAGTTTATTTGATAAAAGTACATAGTTCAGAGTCCGGGCATGATGTACGCGATGTTGTGTAGCGTGTCCTGCAGCAGGCGCTGTGGCGGGGCGATGGCGGGGATGGCGCGAGACACCGCCAGCAGCGGCGCCAGCGAACACAGCAACGTGTCCAGCAACACCGACACCGAACCTGACACCGCGATCTGACCCTGCACGAGAGACACTTATTATCATTGGCAGCCTAGATATAGGATATAGTAGGTGTTTAAAAGCAACATAAATTTAGTGTGTCGATCGATAGATGGCGTATCTCACAATTTCTAAATCGCGATATAGTTGTTTCACACGGCAGCCTAAGTAGACCATACCACACCACCCCACAGTTCGTTAATCCTTTCAAGGCACTGGGTTCTACAATATATTTGTATTAGTATACCGAACACACTATTGAACCGAACACTTGAAACCTGTGGTTTTATTTGAATCACCCAAGTGACGCGACAGTACTGTCAAAGTGTCCTGAGTAAACTGAAACTTTATTTTTATAGAGAGTCTCAGAAATACCACGCAGGCCAGATGCGTCACAGTATAGGGTTTGTTTTAACTTTTCTTTCTCTTTGCAGTGAAGTTGTTCTACATAGTTTATCCCTTCGGCTCTTACGACGAATAGGGGTGGTAACACTCCGTATTCATCATCACATGGATAACGAGACGTATTATTTTTTACTAAATATGTACTATAATTCCATAACTTTCAATTTTAAGTTTGAGGCCTCTAACTTATCTTTCACTGTCTTTTAAATTCTCGGATTTACTCTACTATAATATGCATATATTACTTAAACCTTCCTCTTGAATCTTTCTATATATTACTAAAAACTGTAATGAAATCTATTGAGTAATTTAGAGGATCTAAGAGAACAGATAGCGGAAGCGACTTTATTTTATGCTATGCGTTAGCTGTGCGAGAGCCACGCTTCGGCACGGGCCGGCTCGACCGAAGGGATACAGGAGGCCCATACCCCATCCCCCAAAGACCGGCAACGCACTTGTGACGCCTCTGGTGTTGCGGGTGTCCGTGGGTGGCGGTAATCGCTTACCGTCAGGTGATACGTCTGCTCGTTTGCCACCTATTCTATAAAACAAAATGTAAAGATTACACTATGTGGTTGTGACGTCCATACCTCGTGTTCCTTGAGCCTCTCCCCGATGATAGCGAGGCTCTCTCCCAGCAGGCGCAGGTGCGCGGCCACTTCCACGGCGCCGCAGCCCGTGACGCGGTACATGCCGCCCGCGCCAGCCGCCCCCACCACACTACCAGCCGCTCCCACCACACTACCAGCCGCCACGCTCGACACCGGCTATAAACACATTTTTATACTATAAACTTGAATTCGGATTTAGGAACTTGTACGGTGCAACAGTAAATTGGAAAATTGTAAACATCGTGTCAGCGTCATATCATATTAGCACTGAAAGTATCGTGGTTAAAAACCATACATCTTTTTGGTCCTTCGAGCCAGATTTCAACCAGCGACCTATAGATCAACGTGTTCTAAAAGATAGAACTGAAAGCTGACTAAGCATTGAAAGTTGTGTTGTAATATACCTTTCACAACTTTAATTCTTGCTGACGTTTGTGTAGGGTTTCTTAAAGTATAATCATTTCTTAAAAATGTTTAATAGAAAGTATTGTTTTTGAATGGAAGGTATAATAACCTATTCTATGCTTGATTTGTTTGGCTGGACAGATTTGACTGAAAGAAAATGCCTGTGGCGTTCAGTCCGCAATATGTTTGCAGGAAGTATAAATAAATTTGTGGTCGAATTACAAGGTGATCATCAAGGGCATTCCTGTGTACCCTGCCACTTTGTGTTTGTTATAGTAACATATACAGAGATAATCCCAGGAAAATTAGTCTTGGAACCCGCAACGAAATTAATCAGAAGAAAACTGGAGGAGTTGGAAATATAATAAGTCCACTTCCTTCCTTAGCAAAGCGAGAGAATGAAGTCAAAATAGGCAGACACCTTTTTCAAACCGAGATGACCACAGGTCTTGGACGCCACTCGTTTAGAGTAGTAGAAATACACTCTCGAACTAAACGGTTCAGCTCTTCCTTCCTGTGCAGTTTAAAGCTAACCTAAGCACTATGAATTCGGGTCCTACAACTTTTCCATGTTCCAGGTACACAAAGATGTTTTCAAATCTATACTAATATATAAAACTGAAGAGTTTGTTTTTTTGAACGTGCTAATCTCAAAAAGAACTGGTCTGATTTGAAAAGTTCTTTCAGTGTTAGATAGCATATTTATCGAGGAAGTCTATATATCATCACGCTTAGACCAAAAGAAGCGGAGTACGAATGAAGAATGTTAAAAAAACGGGGGAAAATTATTACGCTACGGGTAAAAGGAAACGTAAACAAGGTTACGTGGGTCAGCTAGTAGAAAAATGAATGTGAATTAACTTACCACAAGTGCTTGTTGGGGTGGCGTTGTGGGAGCTGGTTTAGCAGGCGGACGATTAGCTGGAGGGCGACCAGGCCCAGTCGAGGTGAGAGGTCGACCTGATAATATATAAAACAACCAATAAATGAGTTAACTTTGTAATTTTTTTTTAAATAAACTGATTGAATCACATTGTTTAGGGATTTGCGAATCGCATTCAATGGTTTATATTTTATTTTCAGAATATATAAGAATAATGACAGACTTTTATATAGATTATGTTTTATATAGTCTGTTGACGATGATACTGATTGACAAAGATGTTTAAATATAGAAACTTACTTGGATTAGATACTATAATCTTGTTAACTGTTGCTTGATTGCTTTGCTCCTTCTGCATTGCAAACCGTTTGGCTTTGCGCTTCCACAGATAACGTTCATTGTAGTTCACCTGTTAAAGACAGACAAACTGTTTTATACTAATATAATAGTTTGTTTGGTTGTTGAACGCGCTAATTTCAGGAACTACTGGTCCGATTTATTATTATTATATTTAATACACTAGCAGCTTAAAGCTGATGCGTGCATATCATTTCACTTGTGTTTTTTCATGTTTATCAAGTCTGTTATTAAATAATAACCGACCCTCATTTTCGTCTGCTATTGCCCATAGCGTGATAATTTCCCCCATTTTTGAAACATTTTTCATTGGTGCTCTGCTCCTATTGGCCGTAGCGTGATGATATATAGCCTTCCTCGATAAATGTACTATCCAACAATTAATCCAAGAATTTTTTAAATTGGACCAGCGGTTCCTGAGACTAGCGCGTTCAAACAAACAAACTCTTCAGCTTTATATAATAGTATAGATGTTTATATTCAGAGCACTAATCACAGTTTCAAGCAAAGAGTTCCACATACGCACCACCCAGTTTGACAAGAAATTTTGACAAGGTTTGAAAATTTATTCCAATATGAGATAACCCAGTTATCAAGGAAGGCTTTATGCTATTTACCATCACGCTGCTACGACCAAAATGTGCAGAATACCAATGAAAAATGTTGCAAAAACAGGGGAAGATCTTCCGTTTTAAGAGCTTACATTTGCTGTGTTGTTTTACAATTTCACAAACTAATTTATGGCAGAAATTCTCCTCTTTATAAGTTCTTAAAAAAATCCATATCAGCATATTATGTCTATCTTTTCAGGTTGGTTCCCTATATCCTATGTTATAGTAAATAAATTTGTTCACTCTGTAAAACATAATGCTACGGCCAATGGGAGACCCAGATAAGTTTTCACGGGTCAGTTAGTGTACTTAATATTCTAACCCTCTGAAAAATGGTTGTTACTATTATGAGAAATTAACAATAACATACATTGGACCACATTTCTCCCAAGCGTTTTGAAATCGCAGAAAAATCCATATCGGGATGCTTGCGAAGTAACTCATTCCGAGCTTCCTTGGCCCACATCATGTAGGCAGTGATGCGGGTTTTACCCTTGTCCTTCCTCTGGGCCTTAGCTCTACCAACAACTCGGCCATCTTTCACAATCAATTTCTTTTTGCTACTCTTCTCCATCATATAAAGAGAGTTAGCAGGAGTCCTAGTAGAGCCTTCGTCTGATGCAGAGCTGTCAGATTCCATGCTGGAACAATATAAATGATTAAATTGTTTATCTTTATAAGTAGGCGGTTAAGGTGGTGACGGATTAAAAATAAAACATGTCACCACATTTACATATTGTCAGCATAATTATTTATTTATTATGCCTGTATAAATAAATGAATTACATTCTAAATCTTTCATTTAAAAAAAAAATGCCTCTACCACAGCTCTACATTAAATCCTCGGACAGTGTCTTTCAAGTACATGACATTGGTGAAATTGTGGATGTAGTAAACCATTAATAAAAGTTGAGTTTTGAAAAAAAATACAGTAATAGCTTTTTCCTGTGGCTCTGCTAACATGCATGTCAGATATTGTAGTAAATAGTAGTCAGTGTTATTCTGATGTACGACTTGTAATACTGTAAATTTCGCTTTCGCTTCTTTCATATAAATCCTTCAGTCAACAACTTTTTGCTTGAATGACTAACAAACAACCATACACCCACACAAACTTTCGCATTGATAACATTAGTAGGCTTACCCACTTACCTATCTGCATTATCTCCTGTGTTTTCATAATAATCTGACTCACTTCCCGATGCAGTACCTGCATCGTCTACCGGCCTCGGAGTAGTACTTTCTTGTGGTGGAAATTCTTGGGGCTCTTCAGGTCGGAATGCGGTATATGTTTTTACCGGCGTTTGTCGCCGGAAACGAGTCTCAATATCGTCAGGAGACTCAAAATCCATCAATTTAGAACTTTTCTTTCTAACACGCCCGCTACGGGATATGCCGGTTACTTCAAGATCTAAAAAATTATAATTTGTCACTGGTAGCTAGCGTCTTGTGTTTTTGCGACACTGACTTGATTGTTTATATTGTAGTCATGCTTTTACAGTCTAAAACGTAACCAACTGTTGCTTTCGCATTGTGTTCAAGGCGATAATTATGTTTAGTGAAGATGATTGGAGGGAATTTCCAATGCGTATTACTTAACATTAAATTACAGCATGCATTTTTATATTCTTAATTACCTTCTTGCATTTTTGGGTTCGATAAGAATGTTTTGCTGTTTGGAGTACTAGATAAAAAAGAAATCCATAGTTTTGTACACACAACGCAAAATCAAAGTTCATCACTTTGACAGAACTTTTTTGATACTTGACAGCTACTAGTGTTGCCATCATTTAAGTCAATGAAAAATTATTAATACTAAATTACGAAGTTAAAACTTAGAGCATGCATTTATATATATATAGAGAGACGCAGCTGATTGGTTGGTGTATTTCCCGCCAAATCAGTCAGGCAAATTGGTATGTGCGTTCACCAATCAGAAGCTCTAGTCCGGTCAATCTAGACATAAAAATGAGAGCGAAGGTACATAAATTCCCATCAAGCTGAAAATCAGTAAAATTGTTCAAAACATAATTATAAATAATATTTGAAAGTTCCCCATTCCCGTGTATGGAATTTTTTTCAAAGGTAAAAAAAATAGTTTTTCGCGATTTTCAGCAAAACGGTAAGTTGTATCATAAAAGTACCTTAGATAAAATTGTAAATCATAAAATTATCTAAAAAAATTATCAATACTTTTTTTTGTACGAGCCACCGTTTCTGAGATATAACGATTCAAAAAGTTTTTTTTTTTGTTTTAAAAAGACAACTACCGCACTAGGAATAAATCCTGTGTCGCGGGGGACTTTACAAACATACATGAAACGGACACAAAGAACACCCAGACTCAGAACAACAATTTGTGAATCACACAAAGCGTTGTCCTACGTGTGATTTGAACCCACGACACTTGGCGAAGTAGGAAACGGCGTGGTGACCGTTAAACCGCTAGGCCAAACGTGCAGTCGAAACAACTTTTATAACTTTTTGAATGGTTATATCTCAGAAACGGTGGCTCGTAGGAAAAAAAATATTGATACATTTTTAGATAATTTTATGATCTACAATTTTGTCTAAGGTACTTTTATGCTAAAACTTACCATCCTGCTGAAAATCACGAAAAATGATTTTTTTTTTACCTTTGACCTTGAATAAAAAAAAACCATACAGGGGAAAGATGGGGAACTTTCAAATTTTATTTTTAATAATATTTTTAACAACCTTACTGATTTTCAGCTTGATGGAAATGTATGTACCTTCGAATGTTTAAATTGACCGGACTACTCTAGCAGAAGCCTCTATCTAAACTGAATCTCTCTCTCTACTCCAGTCACGCTTTCCGCCCGCTCAGCTTTCCCTCCTTTTAAATATGCTCTGAGATGCTATTGAACCATCATCAAGGTTTTTTCTATTCATTCGTTTTCTACATAACTCAACACTTAGAAAAGTTGAGTACATATTATTATTCGTACATATCCAAAACGACAAACCTATATCCATATATTATATGTATCTAAAAATGAATCGCCGAAATGTATGCACGCGCGTACCTTCCGATCGGCCACATCAAATTTTATAATTCTTTCTTTAGGTGTTCGTTATTGTTAGGACAAGGTTTGCATACAAGAAAAATTTAAAATAAATTAAGACATCGGGAAGAGTCAATTTTTTGTCCGTGATTGTACACTGCCTGTAGGAAGCTGAGACATATATGTGAATATTGCGGTACGAAGTTGGCTAGTTTGGTATAAATTTAATTATGCTCCTGGCTTGCTATATATGATAAAAGTAGGGGGACCGGACGTATAATCATTTTAGGCAATAGTTGCGATCTTTAAGTTCAATTGGAGATTTATTTAGTGAACATCTATAGACAGTAAGCAAAGTCGATTGTCCCGTTCTAAGTGTAGTGACACGTTTAATAAGGACTAGAAGTTTATTAGGGTAGGTTCACATAGCAACACTTACAGGAGTAGTCATACGCAGGTGTTCCCCTCTATCAAGGTATAAGCCCAAATGGGCCTACGCGTTACGCCGTTATGGCACAGAATAAGTTTAAATTGTGAATATTTTGTTTTAATTGTAGTGTGAGTTCGTACTGATAGGGAATTGTTTTTGTATGTGAATTAAAATGTTTATGTGTGATTTCTCTCGCAAAAAAATACAGACTGTGTTGGGCTATGGTCATAATAAAAATAAGACAAAAAAAAATACAATATCTTATTTTATATAACTGTCAATAATAAATATTTGTACATAATTATCAGCTGTTAGCTGTTATATTTATACCATAGTTATACAATGTAATGACAACAAGTAACCCCACTCAAGGCCCGAGCTTAGAGTACATCTATGTCTAGATAACAACATCGCTTGTTTATGTGTAGAAAAAAAACTCAAAATAAGTGAATAGCTCTCAAATTATTACAAATGACCAAGAATATTGGAGAAGACAAACACTTTTCTAGTTACATTATTTGTTTTGTTTTTTTTTTTTGTTTTTTAAAAAGACAACTCCCGCACTAGGAATAAATCCTGTGTCGCGGGGGACTTTACAAACATACATGAAACGGACACAAAGAACACCCAGACTCAGAACAACAATTTGTGGATCACACAAAGTGTTTGTCCTACGTGGGATTTGAACCCACGACACTTGGCGAAGTAGGAAACGGCGAGGTGACCGCTAAACCACTAGGCCAATCGTGCAGTCAGTTATGTGTGATGCAATGTTTAAACATGTTTATAATCAAAGGCTCCATTAATATTTATCTAAATGTATTAAAAAATGATCTCAAAGGACTTCATTGAGTTTAAAAGGTAGAAAAATATCTAACAATTACATACATGCTTATACTTGTCACCTATTTGCTTATATCAAATTTTTTGCTGGCAATATGACGTCATAATACGTAGACAAAAACGTGTACTTTTAATTGATATATTAGTAATAGCTATTAACAGCTAAGTTAATAACAATTTTAACAATAAAACACATATTATAAATAAAATTTAGAAAAATCCAGGCCAATTATCACAGTTTCAATGTGTCACTTTCAAAGACCATAATAATAAAAACAAGAACAAATAACAAAATACTAATTTCCTAAGATCGCATTACAACTGTCATAAAAAATGCCAATTTTTTTCATAATAATGTGACATGGCAACACAAAATAAAAAAGTAGTGGCGAACATCTATGAACGAAAAATAAAACATTAATTTTATTATCGCTCAGAAAAGCAATCGCTTAGATCTTTTAAACTACTAAACGGGTCTTATTGCAGTTTCAGCAATAGATAGTGGGATTCAAGAGGAAGATATATTATATGTATGTGTACAGTAGAGGAGATAAGAGAATTTCCAAGACTTCGGCGCGAAGCCGGTTCGGGTCACTAGTTACTAATATAATTTTGACACTGCCGATTTTCTCAATGTTTATTATCTTCTCCTGAATAAATAAAGGCAAACGAAAAAAGCCAATTACAAAAAAGCGCGGCAAACTGTACCGACTGTACTGTGGGCGTTATTTTAAAATTACACCAAGTAGCGCTGACAGTTAGTCGTAGAATACCACGAGATGTGTTGTCGCACAGTTTCACATAAATTACAAATTATGAAATGATTTTCAATGATTTAGTAACAATTTTGAAAACGAGATTTTTGTTTCGGTTGCTGTTCTGAATAACATAAAACAGTATTGCTGTATCAATAAAATTTACTGACACATACCAATGACACAATATACTAAATATACTAAATAGACCGACCCTCCCCTGGCCCAAACTGTACACCGATAAAAGCTAGAAAAATTCACTTAAATCTAGATGGCGCGCAAAAATAAGGTACTAGAAATAGTTTAACAAACTCTATCACCATTTTATTGATATGCTTCAATTATAGTAATTATATTATTATTTTTCGAATATAAATCTTACTTTCTAATGCTTGTTTAAAAAAAATATTTTTCAATTGCGTAACTATAAGTTATCACCTATTTTTAGGAGATGTCGTTGCAATCGATTTAAATAAACTTGAATATAATGACCTATTTACTACGCTAGATGTCACATTTATAAGTTATTGATATGATAAAGAATATTATATGCTGGATGCGCGATGATAGCGCCACCAAGTGGCTACAATTACGTCGGACTTTGATTTGTCAAATGGTTAGTTGTCTTACGAAGAGTAAGTAAACAAACAAATTATTTCAACGATATATCGTAAAGGGGCGTCCATTAATTACGTGAGGCATTTTTGAGAATTTTTCGACCTCCCCTCCCGCCTTGGTGAGATATCGTAAGATTTTCATCAACTCCCTCCCGCGTCCCCAAATCTCACGCGAGATTCTTCAAATTTATGTTTTGGCTGTAAACGTGTTGGATTATTGAACTGGTTCTATTACTTCGATTGAAGACTAGCAAAGCAAAATCGAATGCTACTTCGCTGCTCTGCGGAGTTCGGACGAATACGACAAACACTATTGTGTCAGATTTGGCCATATTTTATTGGGAAATAAATTTTCACGCAATTTTACACAATAATTACGTGATATTTGCCAAGACCCCCCTAAGTGAGATTTGAAAAGATTTAGCTCAATCCCCTCCCCCCTAAAACACCTTACGTAATTAATGGAAGCCCCCTAATTTAAATATATTCTATTCAATCATGTAAATCTATGGTGTAGATAATAATGTTGAGCGATTTTATTTCCTGTCTGATATGGCATAATCAATAAATTTTAGGTCATTATATGTCATTTTAATATAAAATAAATGATTGAACTGCAAAGTATAATCTTTATTTTGGAACGAAGTTCCTTATCACGCGTTGCGAAAGGGGGCTAGACGGAAAAAAATGTAACGCCACTTTTCGTGCCAAAAATTGTAACCATACTTTTAACATTGAATTGACGTCATAGTGCTGGATACCCACCGTTAAATATAACAAACTGATTGCCAACGTCCATACCATGTTGAATACACCGGTTCTCGTCCGATCATCGACGTTAAGCAACATCGGGCGTGGTTAGTACTTGGATAGGTGACCGCCTTGGAACACCACGTGATGTTGGGTTATTGCATTATATTTACATAAAATATATTGTTTTATAGTATATTTTGTAAAGCTTGATTATTACTAAAATAATTTGAGTATTTTATGCGCATTTTTATTAGTAGGAGCATATCAAATATAATATATATATAAACTTCGTTCCATCCGGGTGTTCTTTGACACCTCTCAAGTTTTTATTATACATATTTTAATTTGTACAACAAGTAATATTAAAATCACATTAAATCAGTCAGGAGATTAACAAATAAATATTACTTCATAGACATACACTTTAAACAGTTTTCTAACAATTTTTTTATCCTATTATTTAAATTACGGCAAAATCCAAAATCTGATTCTGACCAAATCCAGAATCTGACAGCATTTTAAAATCTAAAGAGTTCAGAAGAGGTTTCTAGAGAATTGACATTGATGCAGCTACGAAAATAAAGGATATGAATTGGACAGAAGACGAAAATAAATTCAGCTTGTCATTATTTTACAAATCTAAAGTGTATTTTTTTCTAAGGCGGCAAGGTGTAGTACTTGCCGCTCCAACCACAATCCGAAACTCCGAAAGTGGCTAGCAAAATCCGATTGTTTTGCCCTGATCTATTTAAAAAAAGAATAACAGAAATTCGAAATGCATTAATTAAAGATAAAGCTTGTGTGATCACTTTCGATGAAATCGCAATAATGTGTAACTTATAATATTCCATCAGCAGTAAAAGCAGAATTGTTACAACTCTTTTAAAAGCTACTATAAATAAACTATTTGATAATAAGTGGGCTTCTGCTAAAAGCTGTTTTTTGCTCGGGCTACGAAAAACCAAAATACGTGCAAGAAATCAGGGATATCTAGTAACTTTTCCTTTTTCTTTTGCAACGTTTTGTAAAATTATTTGCGTTTTTTGATGTACCACATTTAATTAAAAGTATTCAAAATCATTTTTAAAACAATAACTATGTTAACGGCAATGAGCAAATTTCGTTTCAAGATGTTACCAAACCATACGGAATAGACAAAACTTATGAGATGCCATAGAAACACGCATTATTTAAAAAAAGTAACACATGCATTAAATGCGATAAAGACGGGCAAAAATTATTTGAAAAATTACACAATTAACTAAAACAAAAACCAACTTCAATGTTCGACTTGATTTCTCTTGGATGCCATTATCAGATCGTAATGTCCTTATCATGGTATCACCGTTGGGACATATCCTTTCCATTAAAAAAAGAATCATCAAAATCGGTTCATAAACGACGAAGTTATCCGCGAACACACATAAAAAAAACATATATACTGTCGAATTGAGAAACCTCCTTTTTTTGAAGTCGGTTAAAAATTGAATCAGGATGTAATAGAAAATTTGTTTGCGCAATTTCGGCAAAAGCAACAAAAATCCAACAGCAAAGTTGCTAAGGACCATATTTAGGAGTAATTTAGTTAATTTCTTAAAGAGTCCCCATAACAAAAAACTGTGAGGATGAAGATGGTGATTTTATCCAGTTAGCCGTTGGAGAAAGCAAATAATTTTCTCCAAAACCATCATTATCACCAAAACACGCAGTAAACAACGAGAAACAATGCACTCATGAACGGCAACTTATTTATTTATTATTTACCGCTGCCCATGAATACCCGCAACACCAGAGGTGTCACAAGGCTTTTAAGGAGAAGTATGCTCTTTTCTTGAAGATTGATTGAAGGTCGTATTGGTCCCGGAATACCGCAGTCGACAGTTCATTCCACGTTTTGTTGTGTAGGGCAGAAATTTTCTCGAAAAGCGCACAGTTGACACCTAAATGATGATGATGATGAAAGCGTAGGATGATAGCAAAAAAAGGAGGCAGGGATCAATTCTATCAATTGCTCGGAGTACTCCCCATTGTAAATACGATAGCAGATGCGTAACGGAGCCACGTCTCCACACAGCGCGTGCAGCGCCAGAGATTCCAGCCGAATTGAAACTTCTTGACAATTGACGATTCGATTCGATTGTATATTAGTATTTCAATCATAGTGAATTGAATTTTGCGTGAAATAAGAAATAGGTACATTTTGTATACTCAGAACAATAAAATTACTTGAGGAACTTGTAAGAGTTGGTTTGCAGATGTTTATATTTGTGCAAAAAAAAGCTGGCAGGTGGCTTAGAAACTTCAGTGAACACATGTAAACAATGAAGGCCTTGCAAATACTAAGTAAATTATTAAAATATTCAAGGAGCTTTTACAAATGCGTGTGAACTTTTCAACACCTACCCACGAAAAAAAAAAAATAACTTAATAAAGATTAAGTTTTACTTAAATATTTAAAAAGTGAAGATTATGAGCTGTTACATTATTTTTCTTTCAGTAATCGACATAGATATCATTATTGTGACATAATAAAATATACGTGTCGTTCCAAGATGAATATCTGAGGCCACTTTAAGACGCCTCAATCGTGTTCAATTCAGTTCTCGTACTGTATTAATCCCAAATAATGTATCTAGGCCTGTTCCTTAACAGTAGGTTGACGACAGTTTCACACACACACTTTCAATAGTTTGCTCGAAAGCTTTTGCCGAATTTAGGTAAACTGAGTGTTGCGACAAGATGTACCGCAGAATTCTCCGGTTAATAACACTTTACGGTACCCGGTGTAGACGGTAGCACTGACCGCCTAGAGTAGGGTGCGCCACAGGAGAGTAGAGAGTAGACAGTAGAGAGTGTTGTTGGTTTGAGCCACACGCGTTTATTACATAATGTCTACGGAGGCAGAATGCGCGTTGTCAGGAATATCCATGTGAGATTTGTTCCGCGTAACGCAGGTTCTTTCCGGTCACAGTTGCTTCGGAAATACCTGCACGTGTTAGATTTGGAAAGAGATGATTTTTAGAAAGGGTGACATCAGCTTCGCTGACGTCACTCCTTAACTAATTAATATAATTTATGATTTATGGGCAAAACATCATAGTTGGTACACTAGGATTTATTAAAACAACAACTCAGGTTCAAACTAGATTTCATCTATTTAATAAACGTTAAATTGAATCTATAGTTAAAATCATAGATCGGCACAACATTGTCAAGGTCGATCTATAACTTCCAGTTTCCAAAATGCGTAGGGCCCTATGAGAAGAATACTGGCAAAGAAACTCATAGCCACTCTTTTAAAAGTCACATCTTAACTTATTACATAGTTACAAATGTTTAATAGTTTATTCTCTTAAAAGTCACACACATCTTAACTTATTAGTAACAAATGTTTAATAGTTAATTACCACAATTAAGAAGCCTATATACTTAACTTATTTACAGCAAGTCCTCTCTGGTACAATGCTCGTACTAAAGTGATCTCTTCATTTATTCTCGCCAATACGAAACCAACACATCAAATCATGATGACAGTAGTCGCTGTATAACGGATGTCGTTGGTTTCGTATTAACTTTCCAAAAACAATTAAATGCGTTACGTCTTATTCTAATTACATGATAAATCCTTAATTAAATAATTAGAATTTCTGTGATTAACCTCACGCTATTATAATTTAAATATAATAGCGGATGTTAACAGGTTAGACTTGTTACTCACAATTATTTGAAATCAATTATTAAAACATTACTTTAGTCACAGACAATCGTTATTGAATCTCCTATTTTATTATAATTGTTAGTTAGTTACAAGCTCACAATTGAAATTAAAAGTTACAGTATTCCGTTTAGAATGTTATAATCAAATAACTTACTCAAGTAACACTTTTTACAGGACAACAGAAATAGTAGTTACTAAATATCAAGATATTAATTGTTAGAAATAACATTTAGTTTCTGACTTTATAATTGATAGTTATGTTTTATTGAGACGCTCAAGTGATAACTAGGTATATATTTTCCTGTCACACGCGGTTACTAGAAGTGAGTTGAATCCTGCCTGTCCAGTGTATTGTGCCAATTCACTGTGCCATTACTTGAGCATCGCAGCGTTGGATATAGAATGCAGTTATGGGAGAATATCTCTCGCTGCCAACCATGTTATGCTCCATAGTGGATAGCAACAGAGTTTTATCTTCTGCGAAGATGACATTGCACAGAAAGAGGTGGCGGAAAGGACCAAGGATGAAAATTTCTACTTGGACCTAATTTGCCGCCAGCCGCTGAAACGGACGCAGCAGTGCATTCTAGCAACTCATGCCACCTTCAGTGGTAATTAAGAAAATGTTTAGTTAAAATTACTAATTTAAATTGTAAAATTTAACTGCTATTGAGATGTCTTATAAACAGATATTTACAAAGATGTATTTTAACAAGCATATAGAATTTCTCAAACAACATTTTTCTTAAACATTAATACATTATTTCTTCTTGTTAAACTGCCAAGACTTAATTTCTCCATTTCTATTACAGAAATGTAGTTTTTTTAAATCATTTAATTTGCCGCCCCCTAAACGAAGCCGCCCTAGGCTTCAGCCTACTGAGCTTTCATCACTGAATAATATAACCTAATATAACATATATAATATATGGATTTTTTCAACAAATTTTGATTATTATAACACAATTAAGTAGCTAGACCTACATACAGAGTTTTATGTGAAAATTTAAAAAGTTTCATACAAAAATTAATAAAAAAATATATATTCATGTACCGTATTTACTGAGAAGCATTTATGAAGAAGCTGTTTATTTGAAATTATAAACAGACATTTCAATTTTATTTATTTGTGTGCTCTTGGACGATTTAATAAAATATCACATAAATTACTAATGTAATTATGTGGAAAACGACATCTAGTGGGACATTTTCACTAATACAAAAACAAATAAACTTGACAGTTTACTCTCGGATTCGTATCGGAGTAGAAGCTCAGAAAATATCTTTCAAATTTACGATTTGATACACTTAGTGACATCTAGTGAACATTAGGCTTATTATATATCCGCGTACAACTCTAAGTTCATGCGGTGTAAGTCTAAGTATATATTTCGTCAGTGCACATACGCTTAACAAATCCCAATCAATCATTAGAGGTTTTTGTGTGAGTTTACAGTTGAAAACATTTAAAAAAACCTTTTTGACCCTTAGACAGCTTACTGAAATTCTGTAAATTTTATGTTGACTAAACGTGTTTAAGACATACTATATTAAATGCATAGTAAGTACTTGTCCGCTTTAGGCTTCCATTTTTTTTTCATGTGACTAGAAAAACTATATTTCGAATACAGCAGTTAATATTAATCTCAGCTAAATAGATGCATTATGGGCACCAAGGGGTATAGAAAAAGAATTTGGGGTTTTTAAAATACAAATGAAGGCCATTAATCTAAAACGCACTACTAACTAGCTAGGGGATAACTACAAGAAAAAGAATAGTCTATTAGATAAATAAGTTTGTTGAACTCTATTGTGAAGCATGGATGTTGCGAACACAGTGATCGGATATTAAACCTCTTTTGTTAAGTTTTTCTTTTAATTTAAATTAAGAACACTATTAAATAAAATTATTATTTGCCGTTACATTTATTATTTGTTGCCATACATAAAAAAGTAAAATTAAATTTTTAAACGATGACGTCACACAGGAACCTCTTACCACAATTATACAGTCAACTTACTCTCCCAATGATGCTGCTAACAAGAGCCGCCATGCACATTATGAAGCCAATACCGGTAATAATTTGGTAGGGTTCTAACATAACTTTGTTTTGTACATCTACTTGGTTATTATCGACATCCTCTAAATCCTGGTGGACTATGGATAATGCCTTGGCAAGTTCCGCGTCAGACTTGGCACTGGTTTGAGAAGTGATCAGAATGGTGCGGCGTAGTTCTCGGAGATGATTATCCATTGAAGATTCACGTTGGTGAAGATGCTCTGGTTGTAAATATATAAATTAGTAAATTAAGTTTGTTTTATAGGGTAACCCCAGAAGATAAATAGCTCCTTAGGGATGAAGGGAAGGTTATTTTGAAATTTCATTCTAATTCATGCCAAATTATCATTATCAATTACCAATATTCATAATTTTTTTAGAACTGACTAATCTCATACAGGGTATTCTCGTAGTTTTTTTTTCTTTAATGGAATAGCTGCCAAAATGACTCTACTCTGCCTGATGGAAAGCCTGAGCAGAGTCCAAGAGTAGTGGTCATCATACTCATTGCAAACGTGGCCAATGCAGAATGGTGACCCACACGCCAATGCAGCATGGTGACCCACACTATGGCCGCCTAGTGAGATGCTTTTTCACGCCCCGCTTAAAGGACCCGGGTTCGTAGTGGGAGGGAAAAATGTGCGCTAAAATAAAGTATTATGTTATTATATAGCATTGTGACCGGAAGTTGAATCGGTATTCTGCTAGTTTTAGTAATACTTTACTATGAGAATATCTATTTTGACATTTGTGAGATGAAGAGAGAATTAACATTCAGATGATAGTTTTTTTTAGTTAAAATCGGTGTCGAAATCCAACATAGTTTGATCTCTGTGACAGCTGTCACTAGTGTCATTTCTGTGACAGCTTTCACTAGTGTCATTTAAAAACTTACGAGGTACATTTTATGTGTGATTTTTTATATTTATAATGTATTTCACTTTATTTGTAATAAAACTGGCAAAATATAGGTGATACAAAATAAAATCGCTTGTTCAAAGTTACTTCGTCGGTTTGTAGCCATAAGTCACAGAGATCCAGCTATATTTTAAGGACCATAGTACCCATAGTATAAGGTCTGCTTAGTTTGGTACTAGATGGCGTTATGTAACTGTGGTAAAATATTACAAATATTCTTACCTATCAAAGATGTTTGTTTGCTAACCAGTTGATCGATGTTGGCTTGCATTTCTTTTAAGTTCTCTTGTAATTGTTCCTACGTAAAAAAATATATTATTAGTCTTAGATATCTATCTTATGATATCCAGGGACCAGGGAATGAAACTGAATATATGCAGATAGAAAATGAGGGCTATATTCATATAAAATAAAATAGTTTATAGACACATAATTTTAACATATTAAACACTAGCTATTGCCGGCGGCTCCGCTTGTATGTCGATTATCGCGGCAAATAGTAGCCTATATGTTATTCTGATGTATTTAATAAGCATATTACTGTAAAGTTTCATCGAAATCTGTTCAGTATTTTTTGCCAGAAAGAGTAATAAACACTCACTCACACACATCCTTAAAAACTTTCGCATTTATAATAATACTAGCTGTTGCCCGTGGCTCCGCCCGCGTTTTTATCGGTTTTCGCTCCAATTTTTTTTAAAATAGCCTATGTGTTAATCCAGGGTGCCAGCTTCCTGCATACTGCATACCAAATTTTACCCAAATTGGTACAGCCGTTTGCGCGTGACTAAGTAACAAACATACACGCTCACAAACTTTTGCCTTTATTATAAAGTAAGAAAGGATGTAGACAATACTAGCTGTTGCACGCGGCTCCACCCGCGTGCATGTCGGTTATCGCGACAAACGGTAGCCTATGTGTTATACTGATGTAAAAGCTATATTACTGTAAAGTTTCATCCAAATACGTTCAGTCGTTTGCGCGTGAAGAAATAACAAACATACACACTCACAAACTTTCGCCTTTATAACATTAGTGTGATGATGTGATGTGATTAGTATGATGTACTGATACTGAAACCCAAACTAGGCCAAAGGATCTGTATCTTGTATGTGTGTATGTATCTGTACCTGTATCTTGGGAGCCAGTGTCGCACAAAAGGTAAGGATTCTGCTTATGCTTTCCATTAGGCAGAGTAGAGTAATTTTGGCTGGGCCAACATAAAAAAAACAGTGCCGTCTGTTCATTATCTTGCTGCGTGCATGTGTGCGCGCGTGCATGTGTGTGTGTGTGTGTGTGCGCGCGCGCGTAGTAGTGGGTTCATAGTTTATGCGATTTATGTCTGAAATGTAAGCAGATTTTCAGTTTTTTCGTAATCATTTTGTTTTAGCCAATCAGTAACCTTTACCATTACTTCACGTATACTTAATATAAAAAAAAAAATCGGACATCTAACACACCACGTCATCTAGTCCCAAGCTAAGCAGAGCTTGTGTTATGGGTACTAGACAACTGATACAAATACATATATGCTTTTTTATGGGATTCCAAGGAAATCGAAGGAAACCCTCAAATTTGTTAGGCATGTACTATGTTTTATATATTTTCTAAAGCTATTACAGTATTTACATTTGGTAGTCATCAGTTCATGATGATGAGCTGATGATGGAAGATAAAACTCCTTAACGGTTTAGGAGTTGGAAGATAAATCTTTAAATGTCATGTGTTTGTATGTTACCTTTAGTCGTATTCTTTCAAGTTATTTAGGTGAAATGATGACGAGAGACTTGAGAAAGACTAAAAAGGAAAAAAATAAAAAAAACTTCGTTTAAAAAAACCGACTTCAAAAACTAAAAAGTATAAAATAACTTAATTTGTTTGTGCTACCTATTCATAGGTTTGAAGTCGGTGCCAAGCCAAAATGTAATAGTAGGTACCGCGCTGTCCGCACGTGACCTTGAGCGGGATAGCTGCTCTTCGCGTAGAACAAAACAACCGAAGCGTCGGTGACGTCGTTGACATTCATCTCGAAATATAGCGAGTGTGGTACCTACTATTACATTTGGCTTGGCACCGACTTCAAACCTATGAATAGGTAGCACATACAAATTAAGTTATTTTATACTTTTTAGTTTTTGAAGTCGGTTTTTTTAAACGAAGTTTTTTTTTACAATATAATTCACAAAATCACTCGTTAGTCGCACTAGAAGATCGCTTCGATATTAATCCGCTGTATCGTGAAACAATACTGCCCGTACGGCTACATGCTCCGCTTTTATATGGCTGTCGAAATCTCTAGAATAATCCTTAATATTCGACAGAACGTTCTGGACCAAATGGATTATTCTGGGAGTTACTTGCAGCGCCATCTAGCGTTGAGAAAATCAGAATCACCAGTCATAATCTCCACAGTTGTGCGCTACTTGCTACTAGATAGCGCCGCTGTCCTCCAAATTATCCAGAATATACGAGACCCATTTTAACTATGGCGTAACACTGCCCCCTCCTAAGACATGCTCGTCCTGAGCATTATCGGTCCTATAGTATCGCGTCAATCGATCTACATGAACCATCTTTTGGGCGCCTCTTGGACACTTCTGTATCCGGTAGGTAACATCATTGTTTTTTGTGAATAACCGGTATGGTCCATCCCATTTAGCTTGTAGCTTAGTAACGATAAGAACCCTGTTCTTCCGCTATGACACCACGTTATTGGATTTATTTTATTATAATCATTGTCCCCTCATGTTTATAAGTCGACGTGACTAGGGGCAAAAATATTAGCCACTTATTAGAAAACGTAAACCACTGGAGTGTCATTCAGTTGTGTGGGTCACCTGATGGAAAGCGGTTACCGCCGACTTTGCACCCCTGAGAAGTAGGTCGACGCCCTTTATAACACAACCGAATTAAGGACCTCCTCCTTTCATCACGTTAATTATTATCAGCGAGTTTTAAGTTTAATACCTGATAAGCGAATTCAGTTTTCATAGCTTCGGTGATGTCAGCTCTACTGGCGGTTCCACCACCAGCTATGGTGTACAGGACACTGGCACTGCGAGCCACTTGCTGTTCCATCATTTGTCTGAACTCTGCCATCTTGAGGTGGTTGTTTAGTGTCGAACCGGCGATGCCAAGTACTGTCCCTGTGGGAATAGATATAAGATTCGGTTTTTATCTTTGCATTCTATGAAGAAAACGAATTGTGTTCAAAAATGTTACATATAAGCTAGAGATGTAGCGAATAGTGATTTCGCCGAATGCCGAATATTCGGCGAGACTCTTCGCCGAATGGCCTGAATATTCGAAGTTTCGGATTTTTTAATATCCACAGTAAAATATTATCAACATTCACTAGGCTTTAACAGTCCCAGTTGGACTTAGGCCAGTCCAAAGAAAAGAGGTGTTGGCCTATTTTACCAAAGTCAAAAGATTTTTGTTCAAATAGGCACTTATGAAAATCGAGTGATTCTAGTCGCCAGTTCCAAGTGCAGCCTACCTTTCAAGGAGAAGAATCTGGCAAGAAACACCATTGTTGCTCCTTTTAAAAAAATAAATAGGGTTTACAATATTTTTTTTAACTATGAGACTTGAATGAGAAAGAAGTCAACCAAGAAAACAAAACAAAAAGTTTGGAGTAATTGCTGCACAGCCATGAGCTAACCAATGATGCGTCGTTATTATTCAAAACTGCAACATTTTTATATTTTACCACACTGGTTGGACGTATTGGTTTTTATGGAGGTTACATAAGAAACAGTAGGCGTTTCTTAAATAGTTATCAAGTATAACAAATGATCTACCCTAATAATGAGAAACATTTTGTTTAATATGCAAGACTTACTGTGGTGTGGGTAATTAACAAATAATAAGTACTACGCGCTGCGGCCGGCAAACGAGCAGACGTATCGCCTAATGGTAAGCGCTTACCGCCACTCATGGACACCCGCAACACCAGAGGCGTCACAAGTGCGTTACCGGTCTTTGGGGCATGGCGGGGGGAGATAGGGGAAGGGGTTGGGGTATGGTCCACCGGTATACTCACTCACCCAGTGAAACACAGCGCAGGCGCTGTTTCACACTGGTTTTCTGTGAGGCCGTGGTATCACTCCAGTCGAGTCGGCCCATTCATGCCGAAGCGTGGCACGGTAGATTATAATAGAGGAATATAATTTATTTATGAATATAAAAATTGTGCGTCTCGAGACGCCCGATGGAAGTGATAACTTAAACTAACCTAAGTGGAACTATTTACATCTAGCGCTGTGGGTTAGAGCGAGAGAGGAGGAGGCTGCCTACCGCTGCCGTATGCGTGAGAGAAAGAGAAGCCAGACAGACTGGCGCCGTAACGCTGTACGGTTCACCCTCCCATAAGAAGTTATCAATTCAAAAAACTTACCAAACATAGATGCGACAATATACCAATACTTGTTCCTCTCGGCGTGTGCCCGTTCCCTCTCGTGTCCCAACTTCACTGCAGCCGACATCGTAGCGAATAGCTCACGTTCCTCTCTTTCTGCGTCAGCAAACAGCGTGCGGAGAGCTCGTTCTTGAATTATAAGCTGAGAAGGAAAGAAAAACTTAAGTATGTTAACCTTTAACCCCTTTAATGATTGATGGAATGGATGATTAAAGTTGAAAATAACACGAGCGAAAACACCGCCATCTTCCAAACTCCTGGCTGCTATTAAGAATTTCTTGTAAGAATTTCCCAACAGCAGTCCGACCCGGGTATCGAACCCGAGACCCCTTAAGTCGCTTACGCTAACCGCTAGACCAACGAGTCGCTAACGCCTATATTGTCGTGTATTATTATGTCATACATTTGTTTTGATGAAAAGAGATATAGATGAAGTTGCTTGGGTCAGCTAACGGATATTATATAAAAGAAGAAAAAATCAGACAAGTGCGAGTCGAACTCGCACAGGAAGGGGTGTAGGTACCTGTTGCCGTTATCAATATCGAGCAAAAATGAGTAAAAAAATCATGTTTGTTGTATGGAAGCCCCCTTAAATATTTATTTTATTCTGTTTTTTAGTATTGTTGTTGTAGCGGCAACAGAAATACATCATCTATGAAAATTTCAACTGTTAAACTATCACGGTTCTTGAGATACAGCCTGGTGACAGACGGACGAACGGACGGACAGACAGCAAAGTCTTAGTAATAGGGTCCCGTTTCACCCTTTAACAACAACATAACATAACAACATAAAAATATTAAAAATTATATTACAGTTACCTTATGTTCCTCAGTACACAGATGTAAGTAATTATCATCTCCCTTCATGGTGTTCTGCATCTCCGCGTGAAGCTCCTTCAGCCTGGACTCCAGGGTAGCAAGCTGACGGCCAACATCCCGTCTACGTTCCTGCGCTGCTATGAATCTGTCCTGGAATAAAATTAATTTTGATTAATTTATTGATTTAACTACATCTCTATTATTGTTTGGGGAAAGCCCCGTTGGTCTCGGGTCTGAATCCCAAGTCGGGCCAAAAAGTGTTATTGAGTTTTTTCTGATTATAGAAATGCTTAAAACAGCTTGAACTTTGGAAGTTGGGTAAAGCCGTCGGTCCTGCGCCTGATATCTCCCCGGTCGTGTCGGATAACCGTCCTATTTGATTATGAGAGTGAGGGAACAGAGAGTGCACCTGTGTTTACGCACACACTTATTATCTTCGTCGTAGTTGGCTGGTCTCAAAATGTGTTGTTGGGTTTTTCTTACAAGAAATTCTTCCTAACAGCCCAGATGATGAAAGTTTGGTTAATCTGGTTAATCACGTTAATCCGTCGTTCCCGGTTGTCATGGACATCTATGACAATCGTTATTGCGAAGTCAGTGCCCTCAAATATACCTACTGCTAACTACTTAGTTGAACCTTCGAATTCAGTTCACCATCAGGGTTGCGAGTCCCGAGGTGAGGTCCGATGCCGCTTCATGTAAAAACTGATATTCAGGTAAAACCGGTTGAATTAGTAGCCGACCCCAAATATTCTTGGGAATAATAAAGGCTAGGAAGATGATAGGTGTCTACATAATTACTGTAGTCGATTTAGTAGATATCGCGACTGCTGATCAAGAGGTCTCGGATTCGAGTCCCGGGTCGGACTGCTGGTGGGTTTTTCTTAGAAAAAAAATTTAATAGAAGCCCGGAGTATGGCGGTGTTAAACGCCCGTGCCTCGGAGATCACGTTAAGCCGTCGGTTCCGGTTGTCATGAACATGCCGAATGCCGTAGGTATTTTTACCAGTCAACCTTAGGGTATGCAGAGCTAAAATACTATTTTCTTTCTTTTTTATTAACCGACTTTAATAAAGGAGGAGGTTCTATGTTCCATCCACTGTACGTTTTTTTAAATGTATGTTCACCGATTACTCCGTCAATTGTGGAACGATGGAAAGGGTATGCACCCGAGGTGGTCCCATTGCCACCATTTTAAGATCTGATGATGGGATCCTAGGGAAATCGAAGGAAACCCTCAATTCTTTTAGGCACGTACTATGTTTTTCGTATATTATTTGCGTCTGGTAGTCATCATTTCATGATTATGAGCTGATTATGTAAGGTAAAACTCCTTAATGGTTAGGAGTTGGAGAATAAATCTTTAAAGGTCATACGTATGTGTATGTTTCCTTCACTCGTATTTTTTCAAGTTATTTAGGTAATTAGGTAAGCTGACGATGGAAGGTACAACTCCTCTACTCTTAGGAGTTGCGAGGATAATTCTTTAAACATACGTATCTATAGACCTTTAGTTGTATACTTTCAAGTTATTCAGGCAGGTGAGCTGATGATAGAAGGTAAAACTCTTCAACAGTTAGGGATTAGAGGATGATTTTTAACCGGCTTTAAAAAAAGGAGGAGGTTCTTAATGTCATACATACGTATAGACCTTAATTTGTATTCTTTTAGTTATCCACGTGAGCTGCTGATAGAAAGTAAAACGATTGGGAGTTAGAGGATGAAGAATCATCCTCTAACTCTCACCTCTAAGAAACTTGATAGAATTCAACTTCAAGACTTCAAACAGATTTTAGGTACCTAGCACACATTATAATACTACTATTTAAATGAATAAAGAATTAGGTATAGACAAGAATTGGCACATAGCAATTTATGAAGAGCCAGTTTATTTTACGCTTTTTAGTGTTTTTTGGCAGAGAGTTTTCGTTGGATGTTTTTTTGAATTCGGTTTTTTTTTATAAAAGTTTTTATTAAAAATATGTACATATACATGTTTAAAATGAATATTTGTCACATAAATGTACATGTTTTGATTTGCAATGTAGATCTAAAATACCTATAACATTTATTTATTCAATACTTTAAGAATTCTGTTGGGTGTGTTCCAAGTGTATTGCCTAGCATTGCAGCTATTAAATTTATGAACGAATATATTTTTACACAGTTTCAAATAAAGACGCTTAGATCTTGCAGTACGCAACGGATTTAAATGCAGTTTTTACCATTATTTAGATCATGTTTCAATGAAGATTTATTTATATCGTATGTTGTATTAATGGAACGCACTGTCAATGTTTCTTTCTCTTTAAAAGTTTAAATTGCAAAAGTGTTCATGTAACCTAATTGCAGAATAAATGATTTCATTTCTTAATGTAGACTCTAAATTCTTATATGAAGTCATAAATGGATGCTGTTGGGACTACCATGGCGCTGTTGGGACTACCATGGAGCTGTAGCGCGTCGGGTATGTTCGCGGAGGCTCGCATAGATGATTTCTATTCTACGCAATTATGCGAAAGAAAGGGGCCTCATTACTACAGCGCCTGCATGGCAGTGATAACAACATTCTGAAAATGATGCTGCCAGACCAGAAACACTGGGTGGAGACAGTCACAGGTCAATATAAATAATAAACTAAATAATAATGTACCTCAAAATAATGTAAATACTAACAATACTAACTTATCAACTTAAGCACTATTGTTACGAACACCAATTAACTAACATAAATATGGACATTGGTCTGAAATAAACGGTTTATTATTATTATTATTATTATAAAATGTTTATGTCTGTAAGGATCTACAACCACCTGTTTACCAAAAAAAAAAACTGGAGGAGTTGGAAATATGATAAGTCCACTTCCCTCCTTAGCAGAGCGGGAGACAAAATGAAGTCAAAATAGACAGTCACCTTTTTCAAAGCGGGAAGCACCACGGTTAAATATTATGGGTCCAGGGGAGTCTTTACCTATAGTGCAGGGGGTGCGGTGCACCCGGGCGCCGCGATGATAGGGGCGCCCCGGTCCTGTCCCGCCCGCGCTGGCCTTGACATAGATGCACGCCGCGGCGCCCTGGCGCTTTCCTTAACATAGATGCACGCACCGGCGCTGTCCTTAACATAGACTCACGCCCCGGCGCCCCGGCGCTATCCTTAACATAGATGCGCCGCAGCGCCCCTAACATCGTCGGTCGGGCGTTATACCTCAACAGCACGTAAAAAGAACTCCGGTTTGTATACATTTTGTATGGCATACTAAGTTATACGAATATTATGTGTCGAGTTTCAGTAAAGCAAGTATCAAGGTTTCTTGACATTTTAAATATAGTTTTGCGTGGCACCCGACACCCCAGATCGAGGAGGACCTGACCGGCAAAGGCGTGCCGGTCAAGTACGCCAAGCTCATCAGGGCCCGAAATAGAAGACCCGAATGCATCTTCTTCGCGGAGGTGGAGAAGACCCCGCCGCCACCAAGGCCTACGGCATCAACGAGGTCTTGTTGATGCTGGGCGTGGTGATCGAGGCATGGAGGGGGAAGAATTTTCACCCCCAGAGAGGTAGCCACAGCGATGAGACTACCAACCCCCGCAAGGCTCCCGGGGAGGATGGCATCCCTTACTCCGCGCTGCACTGACTTCCCGTGAAGGCCCTGGTTGCTGCTACGAAGCTGTTCAACGGCATCCTGTGGTCCGGCCACTTCCCGACCATCTACAAGCGTGCCCGGGTCATCGTGCTCCCATGACCCGGCCAGGATCCCAGGAGGCCAGAGAACTACCGGCTCATCACACTGCTCGCTGCAATGTCGAAGGTGATTTAGGCTGCTGTTGACCCTAATCCACAGCCATATTCATCCAAGGCCGGAAAAATTCAGGTTCCGCAGAGAGCACTCTACCATATTGCAGCTGACCCGCGTCCTCGACGAGATGGCCTCGAGGCTCATCAAAGGCGATCACACGTCACTATGGCCCTGATGCTGAACATGGAGAAGGCCTTCAACAGGGTGTGGTATGACGGGCCCGCTACCATCTGGTATTCTCACGGTCATCGTATCAATCCTTAACAACAGGACCTTCCATGTGGCTGACGAAGATGCCAGGTCTGAGCAGAAATCCATCCGGGCCGGAGTTCCCCAGGGCAGCTGCCTGTCGCCAACCACCCACTACACAGATGACATTCCGGTAGTTGGAGACGTCAGGATGGCGCTCTTTGCAGACGACGCGGATCAGGTGATTGAGTAAGTATTAAAAACGAGACTTTTACAATTACCGTAATGTTTATATGAATATGTTAACTTTTGTACCTATTAAACCATAAAAAAAAAAGATGTCCGAAATTTTTATTTATTTATTTATCACAGGATTCTGAAAGCAGACCCCTACTTAGTTCGAGCAAAATTCGGAAGATGACTCTTACGTCGATGATCACACATTTATTTTTATACCGCTACGCCCGCGAGTAAAGCATCTTTCGCGGCTAAAAAGTACTATATTATTGCTGAATCTAGCTTTCTATAAGTGTGAGAATTTTTGAAATTTGTTTGGTGGTTTAAGCGTGAAAGTGTAACAAACATTCTTATTTCTGGTAGTAGAATGGAAGTATAGTCTAATGTGAACAATACAATGTTACAAACCTGCGCTTCGACGACAGTGTTCTGGATCGCCATTATTTCTTCGACTCCCGTGAATTTTTCATACCAAACAACCATCTCCTTAACTTTATTGCTAACTGTTTCATATTTTAGTTTTTCGGCAATCTCACTCACTCTCGGCACGGGAACGTAATTCCTATTTTCCCCTGTCTCATGTTGGCTACTTGGTTGCTTATTGAATAAGTTGAACTGTGATAAATGCACTTTTTCTTTCACCTTGAGAGCAAGCTGCCGAAGTTTATCTGACATATTTACATCTTATTATCACTGTTTTAATGAAAATTAATAAATGGTAAGCATAATTCGTTTGGTGCACAGACCACAAATGCACAATGTACTCTGTGATAAAGGCCTTGAGACGAGGCACTGTCATAGAGTTAAATTAGGCTTAGTGTTAAGATATCATTCCGGATGTGAAAACAGTGACGACATTAAAATTAGGATTTGAAGTTTAGAAATTTACGTTTGAGAAAGTTTCCGTTCAGAATTGAGGTATAAAATGTGTTGAAATGAAATATATTGAAAATATAATACTTAATCTATTAATGCATATAGTACGGTGACATGAAATAAAGCACAATTTTATTTTTTATTCAAAACAACAATGGAAAGCTCATTGTATCTAGTTGAATTTATTACAATTACACACCAAAAATAGATTTTAGCTATTTGTTTTCTTGTTGTTTGCTCATATGTAAGTTTAATTTATGAAAGGAGTGAGGATTAAATCTACAGACGGATCAGCTAATGTTAATGGCTGCGTGGGTGGCGCAGTGGTAGCGTATGCGACCGCTGTGCTTAAGGTCTCGGGTTCGATTCTCGGGTCGGACCAAATGTTTTTATGATCTGCAAATATTTGTTTCGGAGTTTGGGTGTTTTCTATGTATAATATGTACCTATGTATTTACAAGAAAAAAGTATATATATATATATCAGTTGTCTAGTACCCATAATACAAGCTCAGCTGAGTTTGGAACTAGATGGCGTTGTGTGTTAAATGGCCGAAATATTAAAAAAAAAAAAAATGAAAATAAATAAATATAATCAATTGCTGCCCATAGACAGTAGCAACTGCAACTCAAGAAGCAGTGCGTTGTCAGCGTTGACGCCGTTTGTATGTCCCCTCCAAATAACTAAGGAGGGGGTTACGATCTGGTAAACTGAAATCTCTCTAGCGCGGAGAATCTATCTAATCTATATATATAACTAGCTGTTGCCCGCGGCTTCGCCCGCGTGTATGTCGGTTATCGCTGCAAATAGTAGCTAATGTGTTATTCTGATGTATAAGCTATATTACTGTAAAGTTTTATCCAAATCCGTTCAGTAGTTTTGCGTGAAAAAGAAACAAACATACATCCATCCATACTAACAAACTTTCGCGTTATTAATATAGGTAGGATTTTTATCGATATAAAATCATGATACAAAATGTATTGGTACCTGAATAGTTTTATTTTCTTTACCTCGCATAGAACTTTTATATATTTTTATAAATCAGTTTAAATAAAATAAAGGGGTTAAGACAATTTTGTGAAAACTAAAAATTTAGTATAGCGCCATCTGTAATGATTTATTTATTTCGTGAACGAAAAATTTAGTATAGCGCCATCTGTATTTTTGATATGGAACTCATTCCTATCTGATGTCCCACGACACCACCCGATTTTTTTACAACTAATACACACACGTTTTACTATTAAAAACTTATTTAAGTATTTATATATGTACATAAAATATAAAGTGTTTATATGAGCTTATTTAGACATTTGACATCGACCGGGTCTGGCACCGCTCGCTTCTCTCCAAGCTCTCGGCATTCGGTCCGCCTCCTAGACCCTGTCACTGGATTGACGCTTTTCTTCATCAGCGCCGCATTATGGGCCTTTGCGACGGCACGGCCTCTGATGTTCTGGATGTAAACGCTGGCGTACCTCAGGGTTTAGTCCTGTCGCCCACACTATTTCTTCTGCATATCAATGACATGTTAGCTCTTGGCAACATACATTGCTTTGCAGACGATAGCACTGTTCATGGGCGATATTTTTGACACCGTTGAGCCAAGCCGGCAGACGTTGAGGAAAATCGACAGAAGCTTGTCGCTGAGCTCGACCGGGTTTTGAACCGCATTTTACAATGGGGTGATAAGAATCTGGTCGAGTTCAACGCTACAAAAACACAGTTGTGCGCGTTCTCTACCAAAAAGTCTCCATTCCTTTCCCTCCCCACTTTTCAGAGCACTCAACTGCCACTACGGGTAAGCTCGGTGTCCTGGGCATGAATATTTGCCGGGACCTCGAGTACTGTTCTCATCTTTGTGATGGATCCGCCCAGTATTTGCTTGATGCTTTCGATCGGTTGCAATGGCGAACAGTCCGCTTTACTAACAGTCCCGAAGCCACCGAGTTCCTTGAACCTCTGCAGCTGCGTAGAGGTATCGCCTCTATAGCAGTCCACTACCATCTGTATCATTGGAAGTATTCTGAGGAGCTCTTCCAACTGGTCCCCCTTCTCCCTTCCTCTGCAGAATAACATGTTCACTCTCAAACCAAACGGTTTGGTTCATCCTTCCCGTGCCGAGCAGCTAAAACCTGAAACTCACTACCAGCGCACGTGTTTCTCTCCCACTATGATCCCGGGGCCTTTAAGTGGGGCGTGAAAAAGCATCTCACTAAGCCGTCATAGTGTGGGACGCAATACTGCATTGTCTGCTTTCCCAGTGAGTATGGTTGACCCCACTGTTGGATTCTGCTTGAGTTTTCCATCAGGCTGACCATAGTCACTTTGGCAGCTTCAAATAAAAAAAGTACAATTTTAATAACTACGTTTTTTCTTTTGCCATATTTTGCCAAAATATGGAGATTTTGTGGATTTGATATACGTGAGTATGCTACTCATGAGAAAAAAAACTGTATCTTTAAGCATCTGTCCTTGGGTTTTGATAATATTGTTATTGGAACTGCTGTTTTCAGCGAAAACTGCATTCTTTTAAATTAAAATGTCAAATAAGTTGGAATTATTGGAATACGGGGAATTAAAACATTATCTTCTTTTACCATTCCATGCGTCATGATTGTAGCTTTTACAGTGTTGTACCCCAGTTGTGTAATATTTAGCCATGTACTATTACATTACTTTGGCGCTCAAGATACCTCATTTAATAGTACTGGAACATTAACTTGCAGTCTCAATTTATGGGTAGGCACTCCTGATATTTCCAAAGACTTACTAAGTATTCGACAACATCTCCCTCCACGCCTGACATGATCCGTTCGTTTAATTGATAACTATCTCATTAGTCAGCTGATCAGGATGGATATTATTTACATTTTATTCATATCTAACCAACAGCTAGCTTATAATGAAGATACTTCTGTAGATAATTTTGAAGGTAAGAAACGCTGTTAATTAATTACATTAATTTGGCTTATTTATTTCTATTAATATATTGAACATACAAATCAGATTGACGAATATATACTTAATATCTTAATATTTAATTTTTATATATATAATATCATTGCTATCATTGTTAAGTCTTCATTGAAAAAGTGAAATATTTTTTATGATTGTGACAGCCTTGTTTATTCGTTGTCAAGACGCCCGACGTAGGTAACGCGCAGGCGTGTGGCGAGTGAACTCCCAGAACAACCTTTCATCCCCCTTTTAAACCCCTTACAACCCCTTTTTCGCATTAAAAAGTAGCCTATGTCCTTTCTCAGGCTCTAGACTATCTGTGTACCAAATTTCATTCAAATCGGTGAAGCGGTTTGGCCGTGAAAGCAAGACAGACAGACAGACAGAGTTACTTTCGCATTTATAATAATCAAATATTTCAAATTGGACCAGTAGTTCCTGAGATTAGCGCGTTCAAACAAACAAACAAACTCTTCAGCTTTATATATTAGTATTGCTGACCCACGCAACGTCGTTTGCGTCTCCTATTGCCCGTAGCGTGATAATTTTCCCCCGTTTTTGAAACATTCTTCATTGGTGCTCCGCTCCTATTGGTCTTAGCGTGATGATATATAACCTATAGCCTTCCTCGATAAATGGGCTACCTAACATTGAAAGAATTTTTCATATTGGACTAGTAGTTCCTGAGGTTAGCGCGATTAGCTGACCCACGCAACGTCGTTTACTTTTTAGTTTAAGTTTTTTAAAACTTTTTTATTTCTGTTATTCGAAGTAATCACCCATGCAATCGACGCATCTTTGCCAACGCATTGGCAGTTTATTGATGCCCTTCTTGTAAAAATCAGCTGGGCGGGAGGCAACAAACTCTTCAAAGGCATTTTGTACAGCCTCTCGGGAATTGAACTTTTTACCCACTAAAAAGTTGTCAAAATTTTGGAAAAAGTAATAGTCGGTAGGTGCAACGTCTGGTGAGTATGGCGGATGAGGGAGAGCTTCCAACCCCAGGCCCATGTCCTACAATAGACTAATATGCTGTTGACGATGATAGTGATTGACAAAGTCGTTTAAATATAGAAACTTGGATTATATTCTATAATCTTGTTAACTGTTGCTTGATTTGCTCCTTCTGCATTACAAACCGTATTAGTCAGGGATCCCCAGAACAAATTTTACAAGTTATTACTATTAAGCTAATTTTTCGTAAGTGGCTACATTTTGACGAGGGCCCATATTTCATCTTAAAAAAAAGCGATTGTGGGAACTAACAGGGCTAGCAGAGAAAAAAAACTTTTGAGCGTAGGACCGGGATCACGTATCACGCAATTTGTAGGACAATGTGTCTGTTAAATTATATCAATATTAACTCCGGGGACCCGGACTATATGGCTTTGCGCTTCCATATATAACGTTCATTGTTGTTCACCTGTTATAGACGGACAAACAGTTTAATACTAATATTATAAAGTTTGTTTGTTGAAAGCGCTAATCTCAGGAACTACTGGTCCGATTTGAAAATTTATTCCAGGAAGGCTATAGGCTATTTACCATCATGCTACGATCAATAGTTATGGAATATCAATGAAAAATTGTTTTTGCAAAAACGGAATTTTAAGAGCATCTGATGTTTTCACTGCCATTTTTTAAAAATCATTTATGATAGAATTGTTCCTCTTAAAAAGTTCTTAAAAAAATCTGTGAAAGCATATGTCTGTCTTTTAAGGTTGGCTCCCTATTTTTATATCTTCAATGAAATACCAAATGTTGTAATTTGTGTATTGAGCTAAGTAGTCTAGAAATACAAGTGACAAAATCATAAAAGTAAGGTAGGTACACAATTATGATGGCGGGTAGTTTCATAATCCAGTAAACATCAACTTATAAAGTAGGAAGTGTGTAGGTACACTTATATACCACACCTTACTTACCACACTTATATAACCTTTGTTGTGGTAAAAAAAATGTTTATGCTGTATAACATAATGCTATGGGCAATAGGACACACAGATAAGTTTGCACGGGTCAGTTAGTGTACTTAATATTCTAACCGTCTGAAAAATGGTTGTTACTATTATGAGAAATTAAAAATAACATACATTAGACCACATTTCTCCCAAGCGTTTTGATATCGCAGGAAAAATCCATATCGGGATGCTTGCGAAGTAGCTAATTCCGGGCTTCCTTAGCCCACATCATGTAGGCAGTGATGCGGGTTTTACCCTTGTCCTTCCTCTGGGCCTTAGCTCTACCAACAACTCGGCCATCTTTCACAATCATTTTCTTTTTGCTACTCTTCTCCATCATATAAAGAGAGTTAGCAGGAGACCTAGTAGAGCCCCCATGCTGCAAAGATAGGATATAATAAATTAAATTGTGTATGTTTATTTGAAATTCCACAAACTAGGAGGTTTGTGGTGATAGATTAAAAACAGAATGACAACACATTTACATATCTACATTGCTAGCTTAATTATTATTTGTTATGCCTGTAGAACTGAACAAATGATTTATTCTTAATCTTTTACTGACCAACTTCAAAAAAGGAGGAGGTTTTCAATTCGACTGTAGTTTTTTTTTATGTTTCTTACCTCAGAACTTTCGACTGGTGAACCGATTTTGATGATTTCTTTTTATTTGCACTTTGGATAGGAAGGGAAGAATAGAAATAAGGCGAAAATTTTCAGGAAGAGAAGAATAAGAATAGGGCGAAAATGTTGAGGAAGGGAAGATTAGAAATAGAGCTAAAATATTCAGGAAGGGAAGAATAGAAATAGGGCGAAAATGTTCAGGAAGGGAAGAATAGAAATAGAGCGAAAATATTCAGGAAGGGTAACATAGAAATAGAGCTGTTGGATTTCGAACGTCATTGTAATGGCAACATTTTTCGATTGTCATTTTTTTCGTGTTTGACGTTTTGACGTTTGAGTTTAAGTGAGTACTAGAAAGACGCGTGTGGTGAACGGTCGACGATTGTTGTTTTGAGAACCGTAATTAATTGATATTAATTGTACATCGACCCGGTCCCTTTAGTGATTTACCGTTTTTGTTAGGTCTGGTTGGACTCGCGAGTTTTGTAGGCGCGTTCCGCGATAGCTGAAGCGAGTGAGTTGTAATTCGAATATCCGTGATAGCTGATACGAGTTTATTGTAATTCGAATACCTTGAAAGATATACAGCACTTTGGAGCATGTTTGTGTGAACGTACCAAGACAAAGCAGAGAGGAACTACCCAAGAGATCTCTTGGAACGCCGAGAACAAAGAAGCCACACAACTCCAGTAAGTGCTTGATGATTTTAGTTTAGATTAAGAACACGGTGGAGCGCCGTGGTTCGTTCTTCTTGCCAATGGACTAGTAGCAAGTTAATGCTTATACTCATGGGTCCTATAGGTATTACAAGTATCACAAAGTGATCGCTCCATTGGTGAGAGGACTGAACAAGAGCGACAATATTCAGGAAGTATTGAATAGAAATAGGGCGAAAATGTTTAGAAGTGAGGGACTACTCTTTTTAGGAAGAGGGATGACGTAGGCCTTACACTACTGCCATCATGCTCCACAGCATTAGAGCATATAGATAGGATAATATTTTGATGTCCTCAAAAGGCAATAAAGAAAATTCAAATGAGTCAATAGCGGGATACTTAGTTTACAGATTTGGCGTAGTTGTGGATGAGAAATGACAATTGATATCATTCTAACTAATAGTGTTTTTGAACTCGGTTCTTGGGAGAAGTAGTTAATAGCAAGAGGGCAGTAGACTACAAGTAGAATAACGCTAACTCTCTTGACCAACCCACACTTAGTAGAGATGAACGAAACAAAACGCCTCCCTAGTGCTTTCGCGTTATTAACATCTGTGTACCCTTTGCGGAACACTGGTCTACTGGCCTCGGAGTTGTAGTTTTTTGTGGTGGAAATTCCTGGGGCTCGTTTGTCGGCGAAAACGACTCAAAATTTCATCAGGGACTCAAAGTCCATCAATTTAGAACTTTTCTTTCTAACAAGCCCGCTACGGGATATGCCGGTTACTTCAAGATCTAAAACATTGTAAATTGTCACTGGCAGCTAGCATCTTGTGTATTTGCGACACTGATTTGATTGTTTATATTGTAGCCATGCTTTTACAGTCTAAAACGTAACCAACTGTTGCTTTGCTTTCGCATTGTGTTCAAGGCGATAAATTATTTATAATAAAGATATTGGAGGGAATTTCCAATACTTTATAACATTAAATTACAGCATGAAGTTGTTTCCTAATCTTCTTACTTACCTTCTTGCATTTTTGGGCTTGATAATAATGTTTTGTTGTTTGAAGTACTAGATTTAAAAGAAATCAATATTTTATTTACATTATTTCACACAACACAACGCAAACTCCAAGTCAAGTTCATCACTGATTTTGACAGAACTATTTTTGACACTTGACATGGACAGACAGGTTTTACACAATGAGTAAAGAAATTTGGAGATGCCCTATTCTACTATACGAACAATTCATTATACAAATATATATAAGATCGACACATATTTACAAAAAAGCATTTTGTCTCTTTTTAACTCATGTTTACCTTGGTGTGAAAAGAGAGATAAACATAGTTTAGTGAGCACTAATATTGGCAACACTTTTGAGTGACGTCATGCATTTGTCAATTCGTGACCGGTGACGCCATTTTATGCACCAAGTTCTGAGGTAGATCTGCTGTGAAGCGGTTGTTGTTGTAAATTTTGTTTCTGTTTTCGTGCCAATTACGGCTTTAAATTGTTTTTTTTTATTGTATCCAAGGCTTGGCCCTAGACATGAAAATCATGCATTCGTGCTCCATTAAACAATTTGGTGCAAGAAAAAACAAGAATCATTGTATATTGACTCTTTACAGGTTAGTACAAAAATGCATTGAAATTGTTCAATATTTTACGATTTTATTTATAATTTCCGAAGACGTTTGTTAGTTTTTTGAGGTTCTCAATGGTATTATTTGCTTTGTTTCACATTGATTTGTTTACATACGATTAAGGATAGTGATGGTAGAGTTAAAGTGTCAATACTTATATTATTATATAAAAAAAATGTTAACATGGTGTTTTCTTCATCAGATTTCCTGTAAATGAAATTTTAAGAAAGAAATGGATCGAAATCATTGGTTTGGAAAATATAAACCCTCGACATAAAATGTGGTATGTCTGCTCAATGCACTTCCATGAAACATCCTACAACAGAACTCTCGACGTGACGCGATTACGTGACTGCGCAGTGCCCTAACCTGAATGTGTGAATAAATGAATAAATATTACAACTGTTTAAAACGTGTTTTATTTAATCAATTTGTTATTTCGCTGAATGTCAACATAATATAAGTACTTTTTATGTTGATATCGGTATCCCAGAACCGTCGGAGCTACGAAAAAATAGGTAAACAACGATATATGTACATTCTCGTTGGTTTGAATGCGGAGGTATTCTGTTCTTTCTTTAGTCTTGTTGCTGATAGAACGGATAGGGCTGTTTTCATAGCCGATAACAAATTGTTTTAAAATAATAATTTGAGAAATCTCACCTACGATCATCAATTCTTAGACTACAGAAAGACCAGGATTTTAGGGATTCCAAGAGGAATCCACGGCCTCATTTTGGGAGGAGGTGATGTACGTCTAAAAGGTGGGAAAAGGGAGAGGACTAGCACTCTCCTATCCCACAATGGACTCACCAAACACTGTAGCACTCCTAATGGCCTACG
Source organism: Diaphora mendica (assembly GCA_949125395.1). Classification (NCBI taxonomy): domain Eukaryota; kingdom Metazoa; phylum Arthropoda; class Insecta; order Lepidoptera; family Erebidae; genus Diaphora; species Diaphora mendica. Next base: position 37,415,865 of record OX421312.1, read on the forward strand.
GTTTCTTGGGTAGAAGCCCAAGAATCGTTCAAGTAATATTTCGCTCATATCATATCTAGCCGGGTGTCACGTGATGGCCAGCTTTCATTTTTAGATTTTAGTCTTAAGTCCATCATTCAAAATTTAATCCATCCATTACATCCATTATAAATAATAAAAAAACAATCGGAATTAACTATAATTATTTAATGTAATTTTTGCAATTTATTAAATATTTCAGTTAAATATCGATATCGACATTTCGAGTCACTCTACATAGGTACAACCCTAAAGACAGCCATTTTATGCGCCAACTTCTTGTGTAGGTAGGCACGATAATTTTGTAGGTATGCGTAGTGCATGTACTGTAGGTCAATGGTTTTACAGACAGGTCCAAAAGGTTTTACGACTCTGGGTTCTAGCCCTTTTAAGAAAATCCATGATATTTGAATGTTTTGCTTGGAAACACTGACAGACAGCACTAATAGTGTTAACACCAATGATAATATATAAAAAGAAGCAGAAGACCTATTTCTTAGCGTTCCATGGATTCACCGTGCGGGTGCCGGGTCCATCGCGTGATAGATGGGGGCAACACATGCGACTTCGACAGGGCCTGGGAATTGCGACCCAGGCTAAGAAATAGGTTTAAGGAGCACTCCTTACGACGCGTCAACGCTCACCTCCACTGTCCGCCGTGTTACCCCCTCTACCTAACCATATTTGAAGTGAGCCTAGCAATGCCGCTTTGGATATTCGTTCAAGAAAAGAGCTTACTGAAGCTCTTGGCAATCCAAGGTCTTTAAGCAGGTTATAGAGGGATTTAGCTGGTATACCCCTCGCACCCACTTCCACGGCATACAGCGCAACGACATAACCATTTTTAGTTATTTTGTTGGTTAAGTCAAAGTACTTGTTTCTTTTTTTGTTATCAGCACACGAAAAGTGAAGACTCGAGTGCAACCGAATTGTTATACGTCGCAATTACAGTAGGTAATTTTATTTATTTATTTATTTTTGAAGAAGGCTTACAGACTAATAAACACAATTATGGTTAATACAAATATGTGATCAAGTTGCTAACAACAAGCCTCCATATATAGGTGAGAACTTATTACACTGGTCTAAGTGACTTACATATTACATGATATGTATTTAGGTACATATTTAACACATTATTTTATGAATACATTTATATATTATGAATACATTAAATATTTAGAACCGTTTTTTTTTAAAGTATAAATAAACAAAACTTATCACATTTTATTTTAACTAACAGTTTGAGCACCGCATCCAACGCCTACATTAAAAAATGACCTCGATAAAAGCTGCCTCACTGTGCTAGGGTTAGTACAGAACAAGTCAAACCGCAAAGGGCCATGAAGTTCATTGAAGCTACGTGCACCTCGCAGGAGGAAGGAATTGCACCTGTAGTTAGTGGTCACAAAAGGCACATATAGCAAAGGTCGTTGCCTTAGACCGAGTTGGTTGGTACGCAAACCCAACTTAGACAAGAGCTCAGGGGAGTGGATCGTGCCATTTGCGATGCTGGTCAAATAGCAAATATCACTTATAAGGCACCTATATTCCAGTGGAAGGAAATGGTATCGTCTGAAACGATGAGTGTAGTCATGTGACCATTGCTGCGCCTTAAAGTCCAAGTATCGCAAAAATTTCTTTTGGATCCCCTCAATACGAGACTTGTAAACTTCGTATTGTGGGTTCCAGACTTGCGATGCATACTCCAGGAGGCTGCGCACAAATGAACAGTACAAAACCTTTATGGGTTTAATAGTACGGAAGCAGGTCGTGGTTCTCATAATGAAGCCCAAGGCTTTTGACGCCTTATTGACCATGCTATCAATGTGTTTGTCGTATATTAGCCTGCTGTCTTGCATAACTCCCAGATCTCGAACAGTATCAACTCTGTGGATCTGCTGCTGGTTCAATGTGTAGCCAGCACCAATTATAGATGTTTTTCGGGAGAACGTTATTTGATAACACTTGGTAACATTAAGATGAAGTTTATTAGCCTTACAGTACATTTCAAATCTGTTAAGATCATCTTGAAGGTCTTGAGTGTCAGACAGGTTTTTCACTTTTTTGTGAATTTTCATGTCATCAGCATAAATAAGGATGTAAGAGTGTTCGAAGCATCTCTTGATGTCAGCCACGAACAAAACGAACAACAAAGGTCCCAAAATCGATCCCTGCGGAACCCCGGAAGGGATAGTTTGCCAGTCAGACGTGTAACCCCTAAGCACCACAGCCTGCGTTCGACTTTCTATATAAGAAGTAAACCATCTATATAAATCGCCGTGAATACCAGCGGCTAATAATTTTTGCAAAAGTAACTTATGATCTATTCTGTCGAAGCATTTACTGTAGTCAGTGTATATGCAATCTACCTGTGCGCCCTGTTCCATTCCACTAGATACAAATTCATGCGAGAGAATCAAGTTTGAGGTTGTGGAGCGGTTTTTAAGAAAACCATGTTGTTCCTCACCAATAATACTTCTTACCACCCCGTAGACGCTTATATGTAACAAACGTTCAAGTAAGTATTTTAGAAAACAAACACATTTTCGAAATGGGGCGATAGTTTTCAACGTTGGCTCTATTTCCCTTCTTGTATACAGGGGTAACAAACGCAGATTTCCAAATAGTCGGAACTATGCCTTCTGATAAAGATCTCTTAAATAAAATGCAAACGGGAACGACAAGACTATCGGCGCATTTAACTATGTATATCGGAGGTATTAAATCAGGACCACCAGATTTGGAGAGATCTAAGGTTTTGAGCAGTTGGAGTACTCGCGAAGGGTATACTTCAACAGTACCTATAGAAGCTCCACTGTTAATACTTTGAGGGCTACAAGAGACGCCTCGGTCAAATGGAGTCGGGTCAGGTTCCTGATAGGTTGAATGAAAATAGGTGGCAAACATATTGCTAACTTCCTCGCCCGTACTCGCTATGACCTCACCAGATTGCATTACATTAGGTAATACACCCGCATTCCTCCTGCTTTTTACATAGGTCCAGAATGATTTTGGATATCTTACAATAGAGGATTCAATCTTTTCCATATAGTCTTCAAAACACACTCTTTCCATATTTATTGCCCTACTGCGTAGTATTGAATACGAATGGTAGTCCGATATATTTCCATAGGTCTTATACTTACGGTGAAATTTGTACTTTTCCTTTAAGATATTTATCAAAGCACTGTTATACCACAAAGGGTGCAATGAGTGCTTTATTGATTTTAACGGTATATATTTATCTCTAAGCTCATATAACTTGTTATAAAAATAAGTGACAGAATCCTCCAACGAATCAGTCGACAGCATCTCCTCCCAATTAATACAATCTAGTTCACATCTTATAGCCGTGTAGTCACCTTGCGAAAAAATATACTTCTTGTTCATTTTTTCCGGTAGCGCGTGAAATTCTACAAATCCTGCCTGGATGATGAAAGGTTTATGATTTAAAATCGATTGGAACTACCAGAGGATCAGTATCACACTCAGTAACAGTAACCGAGTAGTTAGAAAACACTAAGTCTAATAACCTGTCATTGATATTGCGGACCCAGTTATATTGTGATAAATTACATGTCTGCATAGTATCCCAACAGTCCACGATATGTGGGCATGAAATGCTGTTAGGAAGCATCTCGGCACTGCCACTAAATGCGTGAGACCACTGTACCTTGTTAGCAAAATTAAAATCACCTAGAATCATCGAGATATTACGTACTACGTACTAGAGGAGCCACTCAAAACCAATTATATGTTCCGTTTATATTTGAATTAAAACTAAAAAGCGCTGCAGCGCAGCCAAACAATAATTAGTAGTCTAATCCAACAATATTAACAAGCAGCGCTCTATCGCATTCGAGCTGTAGTTTCCTCGCGAGCGAAATGTCATAAGCGCCGTGATTTTCATGGCGCTTACGCGTTTTGGCCAACGAACTGTTGCAAAGATTCGCTTTTATAGAGTAAGCGCCAAACAAGAAAGCAGAACGGATAAATAGCTTTATACCTACGAAGCTTTATTAGGAAATTCACTTTGAGTAAATAGTACTTCAATAGCTTTACCAGTTTCAGTTTTTTTGTAGAATTCATCGAGGTATAAAATATAAAAGCCGAATATTCAATTTTTAAATTATACTTTAATGATAATTTAAATATAATTATTGCAAAAAAAATGTTATGGGTTATTTACGAAGCTATTTTTAACAACATATTATTGTTCCTTATGCAATTAAATACGTTAGATACGTTGTGCTTTTAACGTCAGTTAATTCTACCTACATATCACTTCTGTATGTTTTACTCTAAGTACTCTATGTCGAATGAGGCAACAATGGCGTCTTAAAATATTTTGCTCGTATTTAATTTTAAAACAATTATATCTAGTTAATTACTGGTGAAAAGTTATTCCTTTGTTTTTCTCCGTATTCCTTGTATTATTAGTGCAATATCTCAAGACACAAAATGGCATAATTCACGAGTTTTAGAACGTTTTTAAATGTAAACAATCACACGCTTAAGCCACCGCTTCATCAGAGTGTAGCTAGCAAGCGACTGAAGGAAGTGCGGCGCATGCGCCGCAATTGCATGGAACACCGCACTAATGAGTGGCGTCTTCTCTATACATTATATCTCGATGCCTAGAATTATAAATTTATCAAGGGGGTACGCAAGAATTAGTTTACTTATGTTAATATTAAAATTCTGTAATTGTGTTTTATAGGAATTACCTCGGTTTTCATCACAAAGATAAACAGCGCAAATATGTATTTTGTACGTTACCTGTGGCCTTGACTTCTTAAGTATAAGTGTGACCCAAATGTCCTCAGCAGAACTACGCCAGTCTGGTCTCTCGAGAACAGTAAATTCGCTCTTAATCGCAATTAATACACCACCGCCAAGCTGCTGCTCAGTACGGTAATAATCACGATCGCGCCTAAACACGACATACTGGCTATCAAATAATTCACTGCTATGAATGTGATCCACCAACCAAGTCTCTGTCATCACAACGACATCATAATTGTTGAGACATACACTGCGATAAAAGCTTGAGGTCTTTGTACGTAAACCCCGCACGTTCTGGTAAAATATACTAATAGAAGCCATATCTCCATCTTGCAATATCATATTTGTTTAAAAATATAAAATTATTTAAATGAATAACAAAATAACACGGTAAGATTCGAACGGAGTTATAATATTTTAAGGAGGTAGAAATCATAAGCTTATAATAAACAAACAAGCACAGCAATGTACAATGTCGTACACATACTAAGTTTGAAAAATAAAAATACAATTTGTGAATAGACTGAATAGGTACAAACCGATGCAGAGATAAGGATTGCCGGGATCTATAAGTCGTAACGAACAAAATGCAACATCTTATAATGAACTCTAATGTGTAAAATTTACGGTTGTTTTTACACTTACATAATATATGAGAATGAACACAAGAATAGTGTAACTTACGTGGATGCATGACACGGTGAGATAGTATGTGTTGGAAAACGCAGTATGCACGCTGCTGTCTACGGTTCTCAAACTTTTTTACAATTAACATTTTTTTAGTTCTAATTTGGTTATAGTAAATTAAACTATATAAATTGAATGATTCTAATATAGTGGTTCAAAGTAATTTCTTTAAGTCTTTTTCTGATTTCACAGATATGATAGGGGTAGTGTCTGTCTTCTTCACGTGTATCTTCGCGTGTTTGACCCATACATAACGAAAATTTAATTCTGTTGCCATCTTTTTAGTTTTCGAAAGCAGGACTTTATTTTTACTCGTAAGGTGATCATTAATATAAATTCTGTGATTCCCAGACAAGCCAATTTGATTGGGTGTGAGGGGAATATTCTTAATTGCGTATCTGGATGCAGCAATAAAATCTTCCTTCACATATCGATTACAAAATCCAACTATTATTGATTTTACGTGTTCTTTATCACGCGTCGGTACTCTGGTTATAAAATTAATCTGATTTTTTGCGAAGGGATAGCTTATCTTTACGCCAATTTGCATTACTATGTCAAAGAGATTCTCATTAGCCGCTTGTGGGACACCTTTTATCTCTATGTTGTTCATGCGATTCCACTGATCCTTACCGTCAGATTCTTCGTCCAACTTTTCGATGCAAGCTTGCAAGTGATTTACTTGGCACTGAATTTTTTCAACTTGTACGATGCGCTGCTCCATTGTTTTAATTTTGTCATTGAATTCATTGAATATCTCATCAATTTTTTTGTTAAAAGAGGACTTCAATTCAGCAAATTCATCTCTTAACCCCACGATTTCATCTTTTAATCCTTCCAGTGGCGTAAGCTTTGCCGACAAAGCTCGGATTTCTTGCAGGATAGAAGATTCAGTGGCTGGATTTGGGGACTTTGGTGAACTAGGCGTTTGCTTGCACTTCAAGCAACGCCAAGTTAATTTTCTTTCACCCAGTCGTCTATATCCAGCCTCAGTAATACTTGCACAGTGAAAATGCAGCGTTTGTTTACAGGCTGTACACCAAAGACGCTATTATAGGTAAAGAAAGAGACAGTGAACCATGCAGTAAACTAGAGATTTTCAAATCGTTGGCGACTCGGTGTAGACAATGGAAACAAAAGTTTTTTTGAAGTGTTGTAAACAATTTTGGTGGAGACGCGCCTTAATATATCAACATGATTTTGACTCTTAGCTAGAAGTTTATTAAAGTAGGTTCACAGAGCAACATGGTAGGGAGTAATCATAGGCAGGTGTTCCCCTCTATCAAAGTATAAGCCCAAATGGTGCTACGTGTTACGCCGTTATGACACAGAATAAGTTTAAATTGTGAATATTTTGTTTTAAATGTTGTGTGAGTTCGTTACTGATATGTAAATTAATTATGTGAGAAGATTTCTCTCGCAAAAATTACAGACTGTTTTGTATCGCCAAAAGATGCTATGGCTACTCCCCACGGCCTGTGTTGGTCTATGGGTTGGTTTCACTATAAAAATAAAACAAAAAAAATACAAATATGATATTTTATATAACTGTCAATAATAAATATTTGTACATAAATATCAGCTGTTATATCTATAGTTATACAATGTAATGACAACAAGTAACCTCGCTCAAGGCCCCGAGGTTAGAGTACATATATGTCTTGATAGCAACATCGCTTGTTTAAGCGTAGAAAAAAAAAACACAAAATAAGTGAAAAGTTCCCAAATTACCACAAATGACCAAGAATAATGGAGACGACTAAAACGTTACTAGATATATGTGTGACGCAATGTTTATACATGTTTATAATCAAATGCTCCATTAATATTTATCTAAATGTTTAAAAAAATGATCTCAAAGGACCTCATCGAGTTTAAAAGGTAGAAAACAATCTAACAATTACATACATATCACCTATTTGCTTACATAAAAATTTGTGCAGGCAATATTATGACATAGTACATTTTTGCAAAACGATTGTAAGCATACAGGCTGCAAAAATTAAAACAATACAATACGTAAATAACACGACATTAACGAAGAACAAATATCGTAATCACTCATCCAGAAAGTGACCTTTTGAGACAAAATGTTAAAAGATATTGTTTTTTTTTTAATATGGTAACATTTATTTCCAGTCTTAGAGAACATACAAAGCATAGATATACAAAAATTTACGGTTCGTGTACTTTTAATTTATATATTAGTAATAGCTGGCTAAGTTATTGACAATTTTAACAATAAAACACATACTATAAATAAAATTTCGAAAAATTCAGGTCAATTATCACAGTTTTAATGTGTCACTTTCAAAGACCTTAATAATAAAAACTAGAACCAATAACAAATTACTATTTGCCTGAGATGCATTACAATTGTCATATAAAACATGCAAATGACAAATTATGTCATAATAATGTCTGACATGGCAACACAAAATAAAAAAGTAGTGGAGAACATAGGTATATGAATGAAAAATAAAATATTCATTTTATTATCGTTCAGAAAAGCAATCGGTTATTAGTTTTATGGCGGCAAAATTGTCCATGGCTTATGAACACATGTCAATCTTTACATAGTATAAAATTAAGTCGCTTCCGCTGTGTTCGCTTAGATCTTTTAAACTACTAAACGGATCTTAATACAGTTTCAGTAATAGATAGTGTGATTCAAGAGGAAGGTGTGTGTAATACATGCAATGCAATAATTTATTTATTTAATGCATATTACAGTAGAGGAGATCCGAGAATTTTACAGATTTCGTTGCGAAGCCGGGTCGGGTCGCTAGTTACTAATTAAATATATTTATAACACTTTGCCTATATTCTCAATGTTTATTATCTTCTCCTGAATAAATAAAGGCAAAAGAAAAAAGCCCCTTACAAAAGAGCGCGGCTAACTGTACCGATGTGGGCGTTGGTCGTAGGATACCGCGAGATAGGTTGTCGCACAGTTTCACCTCATAGATTACAAATTATGAAATGATTTTCCATGTTTTATTTATCATATTGTAAACGAGATTTTTTGTTGCGGTTGCTATTCTAAAGAACATAAAACAGTATTGCCATATAAACGAATTGTGCTGACACTTAAGCTAAACACATCCCAATGATTAGACGTTTCTGTGTGAGTTTAAAGTAAACATTTATAAAAAAAATACCCTTTTAACCCATAGACAGCTTAGTAAAATTCTGTAAAATTTATGTCGACTAAACGCGTTCAAAACATACTATTTGCATAGTAAGAACTTGTCCGCATTAGGCCTCCATTTTTTTCATTTGACTAGACAGACTATATTTCGTATACAACAGTTAACATGTTACAAAAATAAAAGAGGCATTATGGACTCCAAGGGGTTTGGAAAAACAATTTGGGGTCTTTTTTTTTTTTTTTTTTTTAAAAAGACAACTCCGGCACTAGGAATAAATCCTGTGTCGCGGGGGACTTTACAAACATACATGAAACGGACACAAAGAACACCCAGACTCAGAACAACAATTTGTGGATCACACAAAGTGTTGTCCTACGTGGGATTTGAACCCACGACACTTGGCGAAGTAGGAAACGGCGTGGTGACCGTTAAACCACTAGGCCAAACGTGCTACAAATGAAGCCCAAAGCCAAAAACGCACTAATATCTAGGTAGGGAGTTTACTACAAGAAAATTAATAGTCTTTGACATAAATAAGTTTGTTAAACTATTGTAGAGCATGGACGTTGCGAGTATTGTTTAAAAATGTATACTTAAATATTACGTAGCCTTTTTAAAGGTCAGTTATGTTTGATATTTTTATTTATGGTAACAGTGATCGGGTAGTTAACCTCATTCGTTATAAGATTTAAAAAAAAAGAACAATTACAATTCTATTTTCCGTTTCATATTAAAAAAAGCCTTTTTTAATTTTTATATAATGATTTCACACAGGAACCTCTTACTACGATCACAGAATCAACTTACTCTCCCAATGATACTGCTTACAAGAACCGCCATGCACATTATGAAGCCAATACCGGTAATAATTTGGTTCGGTTCCAACATAACTTTGTTTTGTACATCTATTTGGTTATGGTCGACATCCTCTAAATCCTGGTGGACTACGGATAATGCTTTGGCAAGTTCCGCATCAGACTTGGCACTGGTTTGAGAAGCGATCAGAATGGTGCGGCGTAGTTCTCGAAGGTGATTATCCATTGAAGATTCGCGTTGGTGAAGATGCTCTGGTTGTAAATATAGAAATTAGTAAATACAGTTTTTATAGGGTAACCCCAGAAGATAAATAGCTGCTTAGGGATGAAGGGAAGGTTATTTTGAAATTTCATTCTAATTCATGCCAAATATATACATTTTAATCGTTTTTTCAGATCTGACTAATGTCATACAGAGTGTTCTCGTAGTTTTTTTTTCTTAAATATAATAAATTATTATGATATTATATCGTATTGTGACCGAAATTTGAATCGGTATTCTGCTACTTTTCGTTATACTTTATTACGAGAATATCTGTTTTAACATTTGTGAGATCAAGAGAGAATTAACATTAGTTTTTTTTTAAATAGTATCAGTGTCAATAGTCCTTAAAGCTTGATCTCTGTGATAGCTGTTATTTTAAAACTTACGAGGTACATTTTGGGTGTGAATTTTATACTTATAATGTATTGCACTTTATTTGTGATAAATCTGGCACATAAAGAATGAAAATATATGTGATACAAAATAAAATCGCTGTTTTATAGTTACTCCACATCTGTCACAGAGATCAAGCTATACTCACGAACTTTAGTACTTACAGTACAAGTTCTGTTTAGTTTATTACTAGATGGCGTCGTTGTGTGTGGTAAAAATATTACAATTATTCTTACCTATCAAAGATGTTTGTTTGCTAACCAGTTGATCGATGTTGGCTTGCATTTCTTTTAAGTTCTCTTGCAATTGTTCCTACGAAAAAAATTATTAATCTTAGATATCTAATTATATCCTAGGATATTCAGGGATCAGAACTGCAACAACAACATGTGGAGTGATACTGAATACATACAGATGGATAATGAAGGCTATGTTCATATAAAGGGCTAATTGGTCTAATTCTGGTTCGATTTCCAGGCAAGACAATTAGAATGTGATGAGCTCAGTAACTGAGCTGAGAAGCTTTATGAGCCTCCGGTGTACTCACTCACTCGGTGAAACACAGGGCAAGCGCTGTTTCACACCGGTTTTCTGTGAGGCCGTGGTATCACTCCGGTCGAGTCGGCCCATGCATGCTGAAGCGTGGCTCTCCCACAGTAAAAAGTATTAGGAGTTACTAAGGCTACTTTTATTTTAGACCAGCGCGATTGCTGTTGTAAAGGTAGCAAAACAATCGCGGGTAACACCGTGGGGGCCAACTAGTATATTAATATGTGCTAATAAATTGGCCAGCAAGGTTTAAAGAAGTATGGGGGTCAAACTAACAGATGGGTCACCTGATGGAAAGCGATTACCGTCTTGCCTTAGCACCCCTGCGAAGTGCGTCGACACCCTTTATAAAAACACAACCGAATTAAGGACCTCCTCCTTTCATCAAGTTGGTTTATAACATCCAGTTTTAAGTTTAATACCTGATAAGCGAATTCAGTTTTCATGGCTTCGGTAATATCAGCTCTACTGGCGGATCCACCTCCAGCTATGGTGTACAGGACACTGGCGCTTCGAGCCATTTGCTGTTCCATCATTTGTCTGAACTCTGACATCTTGAGGTGGTTGTTTATGGTCGAACCGGCGATGCCAAGTACTGTCCCTGTGGGAATAGAAATAAGATTCAGAATTCTTTGCATTCAATGTAGAAGACGAATTGTATTCAAAAATGTTACATATAAGCTAGAAATGTAGTGAATAGCTATTTCGCCGAATACTGAATATTCGGCGATGCTATTTGCCGAATACAGAATATTCGGCGATGCTATTTGCCGAATACAGAATATTCGGCGATGCTATTCGCCGAATATTCTAGTTCGTATCAAAAGTTTCGGATTAATAGTTACCTAGTCCGTAGTTCAGTGTGCCTTCGTTAGATGGCTCTGCAGTATATTTTTTACTACCCACACTAGAAATATTATAAACATTCAATTGGCTTTAATAGTTCATTTCTGGACTTAGGCTTGTCCAAAGAAAAGAAGTAATGGCCTACTAGGCTTTGCTACCATTTCCAACTACTTATTTATGTGAAGCAGGATTTTCGTGCCTTGCTGTTTTAAAAAACAAGTACAGAAATAGACTGGATCCTTGCGTATAAATCTTCTTTGCTCCAAAGTAAAGCATCAAGGTAGTCACTAATGCAATAATTAGCGATGATAACCCTCAGGCTATAGGTATTTTTTTTTCATGTTTTACTCTGTTGATTAAAAATACTACTTTTGTGCTATTAATACTGAATTATGCTGATACTTGCTTGTTTAACATAGTTTTGAATAAAGATAATAATAATAATGTTGTATTTTTTATATTTTGTAATGACAAAAAAATAACTTCAGGGTCGCGGACTCTAAATATATTTGTATTTAGGGTCACCAGCCAAAAAGGTTAAGAACCGCTGGCCTACTATAAAACACTGGTTGGACGTATTGGTATAGGGTTTGTTTCAAGATTTGCCTTCTCTTTTGCAATGCTGTTGTCCTGTGTAGTTTGCTCCCTTGGTCAGCTCTTAGGGTCTGTTCACACAGACCGGCTCGGAGAGGAGAGCACATTTTTATCACCTTGGAGACAGAGTTTTGAGTAATAGTAGTAAGGTTTATTTTGCATGTGTATTTCTTTTGTCACTAAGAATGCTTGAACGCGCTTCGTGTGAAATAATAAGAGGAGCCGACCGGCTCCGATTGCGTGCTCTTTCTCGCTTGCACTCGCAGATCTCTTCCAGCCGGTCTATGTGAAATAGTTGGCAGCTCCGCTCCGATCCGGTCTATGTGAACAGACCCTTTGAATGGTCACGGAATGAATAGGGGTGATGAGACTTTGTATAATGCGTTTCGGATACGGTGAGAAGGTCCCGCACTAGGAATAACTCTTGTGTTGTAAAGGAGTTTACACACATACATGAAACGGGCACAAAGAATACCCAGACTCAGAACTGCTTGAACCTCTACGCCATCAGTGCAATCCAAATTAGAGTAATGAACCATAATTAAATAGCTTTTTTTTATGGAATAAGGGGCAAACGAGCATTCGTCTCACCTGTTGGTAAGCGATTACCACCGCCCATGGACACCAGCAACACCAGAGGCGTCACGAGTGCGTTGCCGGCCTTTGGGGGATTTGGAGGGGAATGGGGGTAGGGATTGGGGTATGAACCTCCGGTATCCTCACTCACTCGGTGAAACACAGCGCGAGCGCTGTTTCACACCGGTTTTCTGTGTGGCCGTGGTATCACTCCGGTCGAGACGGCCCATTCATGCCAAAGCGTGGCTCTCCCACGGTAAAAAAATTATTTCCAAGTAGACCTCTACAGGCACTTTCGAAAAATTACATTATTTACCTTAGCTGCTCGGTACCAGAAGACCCGGCAAGGCACTTTATAAGTTATTCTTTTAAAAAAGCAGATTTACAATTGCCATGTACATTATTGAAGTGATAACTTCTTATGTGAGGGTAAACCTCGTAACGTAACTCGTTACGGCGCCAGTCTGTCTGACTTCTGTTTCTCTCACGCATACGGCAGCGGTGGGCAGGCTCCTCCTCTCTCACTCTAACCCACAGCGCTAGCCGTAAATAGTTCAATTTAGATTAGTTTAAGGCTGGTTTTAGTGCTCGACCGACCGTGCGCACGTGCAATCTGCTACGCACTGCGCACGAGGACCATCGGTCGAGCGCGTCCGCATGCGTGTCGTCGGTCGACCGACGCGCTATGGAAACATATTAACGCATTCAGTGCTACACCGATAGGTGGACCGCCCGTATGGGTATGGGTGTGCGTCCATTTCGTATACGTATTTGTGACTGTACCAGTCCCGCAAGTTTGGTTGGTCAGGAGAGCACTGAATGTAAAAACTGCCGATGGTCGGTTGCGTATTGTCAGGACCGATGGTACGCACCGACGGTCGGATGAGCACTGAATCCAGCCTAAGTTATCACTTCTGTCGGGCGTCCCGAGACATATGAATATAAAACTTACCAAATATAGAGGCGACAATATACCAATACTTGTTCCTCTCGGCGTGTGCCCGTTCCCTCTCGTGTCCCAACTTCACTGCAGCCGACATCGTAGCGAATAGCTCACGTTCCTCTCTTTCTGCGTCAGCAAACAGCGTGCGGAGAGCTCGTTCTTGAATTATAAGCTGATAAGCAATAATTACAAATTTTAACAAAAAAAACCGACCCAAAAAACATCCAACGAAAACTCTCTGCAAAAAAAACACTTAAAAGCGTAAAATAAACTGGTTCTTCATAAATTGCCTATATCTAATTCTTTATTCATTTAAATAGTAGTATTATAATGTGTGCTAGGTACCTAGAATCTGTTTGAAGTCGGTGCCAACTGACTAACGCTTAGAATTGTTCGTTTGTATTCTTTTTGGCTTAGCACCGACTTCAAACAGAAAAGTTACGAGGTAAAAAAAAATAAAAAAAAATACAGTCGAACTGATAACCACCTCCTTTTTGGAAGTCGGTTAAAAAACAAAAACTTCTAATTTCTTTGTTTATTATTCTAGGTTTATCAGTTTCATTCAAGGGGGTATTTTGTGGTTCTTTAGGAGTCGAGGTCAAGATGGTTGGTTGACGGTAATTATTTTATTAGGTATACTTCTACAATTACTCGGATTTGATAAACCGTCTTTAGAAAAGGGGATATGGTATAAGACCATACAGTGTCAGCCTCTTCATGTGCCCCAGTGCATGAACAGTAGGTTAAATAGGCAACTTATTGTTGTTGCCCATAGACTCAGATCTGGACACATCCCATGCAATAAATTTAGTTATATGATGAAGAAAACCGTTTCGCCTGGTTACGAGCTATTGATGGGATATTTTAGATTTGGGTCTAGTGGAAATAGTTTAGTATCTGATGATAATTTTAATGACGTCGACATGGAAAGTTTTTGTAAATTACATCGGAACAGCCATGACGCGAAAGCTCTGTTCAAATTCATGTCAATTGACACACATTTATTCTTAACACAATTGTGTGAAGAATAAATGTGTAGCGACATTTTCAGGATAACGATGAAATGACATACGCTGTGGGTAAAAGTTCTAAAAAATATATAAAAAACTATTCGGATCGTTTTTGTGGGAAATTAGAACAGTTCCGAATTATTTTCCATTTTGGTGTTAGGCGTTGCACTTCTACATATTTACGCTTAATCTATCTATACTAATATTATAAAGCTGAAGAGTTTGTTTCTTTGAACGCGCTAATCTCTGGAACCGCTGATCCGATTTGAAAAATTATTTCAGTGTTGGATAGTACATTTATCGAGGAAGGCTATATATCATCACGCTAAAACCAATAGGAGCGGAGCACCAATGAAGAATGTTATAAAAACGGGAATTTTTTTTACGCTACAGACAATAGGAGATGTAAGCGACGTTGCGTGGGTCAGCTAGTCAAATATAATAGAAACAAGAGAAAATATAAAAAGATTATAATATTAAACAGTTACCTTATGTTCTTCAGTGCACAGATGTAAGTATTTATCATCTCCCTTCATGGTGTTCTGCATCTCCGCGTGAAGCTCCTTCAGCCTGGACTCCAGGGTAGCAAGCTGACGACCGACATCCCTTCTACGTTCTTGCGCTGCTATGAATCTGTCCTGGAAGTAAAAATAATTTTGAATGATTTATTGAATTAACTACACCTGAATTATTGTTTGGGGAAAGTCCCGTAGATCTAATGGTTGATGTATGTGACTGCTGATCATGAGAACCAAATGCTTGTTTAATCTGCAAATATTTGAATAGAAACATTATTTTACAAAAAACAGGATATAGGTATTATATCAACCAATCTAGCTATCATAATACTTAAATGTCCGAAATAGTTATTTATTTAATTCGTAAATAGTATGAAGGTAGGACAGAAAGTGAATTATTGACAGTAGAAACAATTCAAAATGAAAAATAATATCCGCCAATTGGGCGTTGCCATTTAAATCAAATAGGCACTGTGCTCTTTCAAAGAAGCGTATCTTGACAATGACTGTGCATAAGATAAAGGTTGTAAATTCAAAACCGAGATAAAAGTTGAAAGTAAATATACTTCTACAAAATCGGCCAATTGTGAGTTGAACTCTCTAACTCTAACTAAAAATTCCTTTCTTACTGCTCACTATGTTATATAAAGAACCTACATGCAAAATTTCAGGATTCTAGGTTCAGCGGTTTGGGCTGTGCATTGATCTCTGGGTATGTCAATCACTTTCCTATTTTATATATATTGTTCAATCCTTTTGCCAATGTAGCGTTCAGCGTATGAAGTTTGCAATGTCTATAGGGCCCATGGTATAGGCATTCAATCGCTAACTATGTCACTGGCAAGAGCATCAAACCAGGGCCTATCATCCTGTTATTATTCTAAGCTAATGTAATATCAAGCACTTACTGGAGATGTGTGAATTCCTTGATATCGGCGTCCCAAGGGATCCCTTGGTAGTCTCCTCTCTGCGTCGTCACACATTCATACTCCTAAGTGGCTGTACAGGCTCCCAAGTATCGTAATTATAATACACCCGTTTTAACTGTCGCGGATCGCGCCTATTTGACGGGACTACTAAACTCGCGTGTCCAAACCAGACCAATCATAACGGTAACCAACGAAACACAGAGTTGGATGGACAATCAGCAATTTTTTTTATTGAACGGCACTCAAAAACGACAATGGTCGACCGTTTTTCAAAGCGTCTCATAAGTACTATCTTGTCACTTCAAAACGTCAAACAAGAAAAATGACAATCAAAAATGTTGCCATTATAATGACGTTCAATTTTTTTTTTTTTTTTTTTTATGTTTGGCCCGCCAAAATGACTCTACTCTGCCTGATGGAAAGCATAAGCAGAATCCACGAGTGGTGGCCACCATACTCATTGCGAATGCAACAATGCAGCATGGTGACCCACACTATGGCGGCCTAGTGATGCTTGTGCATCTTTTAGTCTAGTCAACAAGTATGGAACTTGTTGACTAGACTAATTGGGCCTCCGGTCTCGCACTCACCAACGAAACACGACAGCACGAATGCTGTCATTTTACGTTGATTTTCTGTGCATACGTTAGAATATTATATATTCTAACGTATATATAATAATATATATATATATATATATACTAGCGGCCGCTCGCGACTTTGTGCGTGTGGAGTTAGTTATTTGCACATTTTTTTCATACTTAAATACTATTTAAAATCCTTCTGCCATAATTATTTTAACTTCAATAATATAGAACTTTCATACAAACTTCCAACCCCCATTTTACCTCCTTAGGAGTGGAGTTTCGTAAAATCCTTTCTTACTGGATGCTTACACCCTATAAGGAACCTACCTGCCAAATTTCAAGTTTGTAGGTGTTTTAGTTTCTAGGATTCCGTGAGTAATAAGTGAGTGATGTTTCGCTTTTATATATATATATTATAGCGACAACTGAAATACATGATCTGTGAACATTTCAACTGTGTAGCTGTCATTTTTTTCATGTATTGCCTGATGGTAAGCGATTACCGCCGCCCATGGACCGTTCGAGCCGGCCCATGCATGCCGAAGCCGAAGCGTGGCTCTCCCATGCTAGAAATCATGATTCATGAGATACCTATATATAAAGATACATATATACCTATCTAACCATATTTATTAAGACGGAATCTTGCAACTCAATTTTGCAGATATCTTCAACCGATTGTGTTGAATTTTTGTAGGCATATGTATATAGCGTGACAATGCTATATTATGATGACATGGAGCTGATCTGATGTTGGAGCTGGAAGGTGGTCATAGGAACTTTGTAACGACGGAACCTATCGAATTTGGAGTCGTTTGATTTGTCTTGACGAGTACTTTGAAGACACTTTGACAGACCGAGACACTTTTTTTTTTTTATGATTTCTGTTAGAATTGAATAACTACTACTGAAATAATGAAAGACTTTAAAATTACAGTTTTATTTTTGACTGCATGGTTGGTCTAGTGGTCCACCAACATGTTACGCAAATTTGCGATACGGCCATGCCCCGCATCCAAGGTCGTCGGCCTCCCCGGAAGGAGGTCTACTGGTGGTCCCAGGAGTTGGCGGACCTCCGTGCGGCTTGTACTCGTGCCCGGAGGTCCTACACCCGTAGCAGGCGACGCCACCGTGGAGACGGTGGCGGGGACCAGCTTCATGAGGAGTACCGCGAGGCGCGGAGGACTCTGAAGCTGGCCATTTGCCGCGCCAAGGAGGAGAAGAGAAAGGAGATGCTGGAGGGTCTCGACCGTGACCCCTGGGGTCGCCCATACCGTGCGGTGCGTCAGAAGCTCCGCACGTCGGGCCCCCCCCTTACCGAGACTCTCCAGCCCAGCTTCCTGCAGGAAGTGGTCGAGGGCCTTTTCCCTGAGTGGGCGGAGCACACGCCCCCGTCGATGGCCTATGCGGTCATAGACGACGGGGGTAGAGAGGACGATGTGCCGCCCGTTAGGGAATCGGAGGTTGGGGCGGCTGTTCTTCGGATCCGTTCCAAGAACACCGCCCCCGGGCCGGACGGGGTTCCAGCCCGAGTGATGGCCCGAGCCCTCGACCATATGTCGGACCGCCTCAGGGAAGTGTTGGACGCTAGCCTGGCGTCCGGACGCTTCCCTGAGTGCTGGAAATGCGGGAAGCTGGTCCTGTTGAGGAAGCCGGGACGGCCTGCCGATTCGGTCGCGGCCTATAGGCCCATCGTGTTGCTGGACGAGGCGGGTAAACTTTTTGAGAGGATACTCTCTGCCCGCATCGTCCGGCACCTCTGCGAGGTGGGGCCCGACCTGTCGGACGCCCAATTCGGATTCCGAGAGGGGCGTTCGACGGTCGATGCCGTGATGCGCCTTAGGGCCGTACTGATAGGGGGCCGTACGTAGATTGACATACCCGTGACCGAAGGTAGTGAGCTGTGGCGGCGTGGTGTTGGCGGTGTCCTTGGACATCGCCAACGCCTTCAATAGTCTGCCATTTAGCTGCATCAGGGAAGCACTCCACTATCACGGGGTGCCAGAGTACCTGAGGCGGCTAGTGGCAGACTATCTAGAGGAGCGTACCGTCGTGTACGAGGACCGAGAGGGCGTCTTGAGACGGCGACCCATGTCGTGCGGCGTTCCGCAGGGGTCTGTCCTTGGACCACTCCTGTGGAACGTGGGGTACGACTGGGTCCTTCGAAGTCGTCTGCCCCCTGGGCTGGGCGTAAATTGTTACGCCGATGACACATTGGTCACAGCCCGGGGAGCGAACTTCCAAGAGGCGGCGTGCCTGGCCACCAGGGGAGTTTCTCTGGTGGTCGGGCGCATCGAGGCGCTGGGCTTACGGGTGGCCCTGGACAAGACGGAGGCCCTATTGTTCCATGGGCCCCGTCGTGGTCCACCCGCCGGCGCCTCCATAGAGGTCAACTTGGTCCTCGTACCGGTTCGGGCCCAGATGAGGTATCTGGGCCTGATACTCGACGGTAGGTGGCTCTTCGACGAGCACTTCCGACAGCTTGGTCCGAAGCTGGTCGGCGCTGCCTCCGCCCTTGGGCGACTTTTGCCCAATTTGGGTGGAGCCAGCGTCGCAACGCGACTCCTGTACACGGGGGTTGTCCGGTCGATGGCGCTGTATGGTGCACCGGTGTGGGTGGCGGCTCTGACTGCCCTAAATAAGGCCCGCCTCTGGCGGCCTCAGAGGGTATTGGCAGTCAGAGCCATACGCGGATACCGCACGGAACACCCCCGTGGGATTTGGAGGCGGAAGTCCTCGCCGAAGTTTATCGACGGGTGGCTGGATGTCGGGCGGAAAGTGGCTGTCGCCCTCCGCCCGAAGAGGTACGCGAATGGCGTGAAGCCGCTCGTCGAGCCACTATGGACAGATGGTCGTTTCGGCTGGAGACTCCACGCGCTGGCTTTGCCGCCATGGAGGCTCTCCAGCCGGTCATCCTCGAGTGGGCAGGGCGGCAGAACGGGACCCTTTCCTTCCGACTGACGCAGGTCCTTTCCGGGTACGGTTGCTTCGGGAAGTACCTGCACTCGGTCGCTAGGAGGGAATTGAGTCCCGCCTGCCACCACTGCGACTGAAGTGAGGACTCGGCCCAGCATACGCTGGCGATCTGCCCCGCATGGGCGTCGCAGCGTCGGGCCCTCACTGCAGTCATCGGAGGAGATCTCTCGCTACCGGCCGTCATACGCTCTATGGCCGGTAGCGATAGCAGTTTTACCGCGGTCGCAACCTTCTGCGAAGATGTCATCTCGCATAAGGAGGCGGCGGAGAAGGCCCGGGAGGATGATATCCACTCGGACCCAATCCGCTGCCGGCGAACCGGGCGGCGGAGGCGCGCCTATCAGCGCCTCATGCCGCCCTGAGTGTCGCCGCGGATGGTCGGGACGGGCTTTCCCTTTCATCCGCTCTAGTGGCCGCCCGCGAGGAGGCGACGTTACGCGTGTGCCGTACGTCGCCTAAATTGAGATTTTAACAGCAGACGGTGCCCGCTTCTTTGCGGGCAAGCGCTGGGAGGGGTCAGGACGTGTTAATAACTGCAGTTCCCGGATTCCTCCCTTCACAGGCGCAGAGTGGCACACCGTGTGGTTTTAGTCGGTTGGAGTCCGACACACCGCCCCGCCGCAAGCCCCGGTGGGGTGACGGTTCGCGGGGATTTACACACGTTAAAAAAAAAAAAAAGTGGTTTAACCGGTTGCCTCGCCGCTTCCTACTGTATCAGGTGTTGTAGGTTAAATCCCACATGGGACAACACTGTGTGATCCACGAATTGTTGTTCTGAGTCTGGGTGTCCATTGTGTCCGTTCCATGTATGTTTGTAAAGTCCCCCGCGACACAGGATTTATTGGATGTATACGGGAGTTGTCTTTTCAACTAGCTGAGCCCCACGGTCTTACCCGCGATACTACACCAACCGCGGTTACTCCTTATATCATCAGCTACCTATCAGTAAAAATCCCGTCAAAATCGCTCCAGCCGTTCCAGAGATTAGCCGGCACAAACAAACAGACAGACAAAAATTGTAAAAAAGGGTCCCATCTACACTTTACGTCATTTCCATTATTATTCATCCCTTAAGTTCGAATTTAAGCAATTGGTGAATAGTAAAACAATAGATGCCCTATCCCTTACATTATCTGATATCTGTAATCTATATAAATAAAAGAGGAAGGTGACTGACTGACTGACATACCCAGAGATCAACGCACAGCCCAAACCACTGAAGCTAGAATCCTGAAATTTTGCATGTAGATTCTTTATATAACGTAAGTGAGCACTAAGAAAGGAATTTTTGAAATTCCACCCCTAATGGGTTCAATCAGGGGATGAAAGTCTGCGTGGGCGGGGCCCACGTGTAAAAGCTAGTATTATATATTTAAGGAAGTTTCCATTTCAAAGTTTTACACTCATAATATTAATTTCAAGACAAATAGTTTGTTTTTTAACCGTCAAAAAAAAGAAGGAGTTTATAAATTAACTGTATTTTTTTATTTTTTTACCCGACCACGGCAAAGCCAAAGGAGGGTTATGATTTTGACAGGCTATGTATGTATGTTCATGTGTTCCCTCATAGCTCCTTAACTACTAATTAGAACTGGATAAATGAGGTATCGTTAGAAGCGTCTTGATCGTCTTGATCGTGCTTATAGGCTGTATGACGCGTCACTCAATTTAATGTGGCGCCCTCTAGCCGACATAAAGTACTGTATTAATATAATACTGTATTAATTAATATCTAAATAAATTTGAGATAAATATGCCCTGTTTGGTATCATCGGAAAGGGTGTTACTTGTACATTTCAAATATGTATATAGGTATTATTAGCATTTGCTGGTGACTTTGTTCATATTTATTCATTTTTTTTTATATTTCTATGTTAGGTATTTAAAATATACTTTGCATATAAATTATTATTATCACTACACCAAAACATTTTAAATAAAAAAACTTTTTATAAAAAAAAAAAACCGACTTCCAAAAACATCCAACGAAAACTCTCTGTCAAAAAACACTTAAAAGCGTAAAATAAACTGGTTCTTCATAAATTGCCTATACCTAATTCTTTATTCATTTAAATAGTAGTATTATAATGGGTGCTAGGTACCTAAAATCTGTTTGAAGTCGGTGCCAAGTGACTATCGCTTAGACTTTTGTAATTGTTCGTTTGTATTCTTTTTGGCTTAGCACCGGTTAGAAAAAAAAGCAAGTCGGTTAAAAAAGTAAGAACCTAATTTAAAATAGAAACGTACCATAACTATGAAAAAAGTGGGGCGTACATCTATGTAGTAAAATTTAGTCAATATGAGCAATAAAAGCGATCAAAAATTATATTTTTAAGAAACATTAAAATAAAAAAAAAAAAAAAAAAAAATATAATTTTTGATCGCTTTTATTGCTCATATTGACTAAATTTTACTTAAGAAACATTAGCCTTTGGACGGACTTAGTAAGGACGTCCATTAACCCGGCCCAAGGCGAAATAGAGTCCTCTTCTCTATTTCTCACTTGGGTAAGTCCTGACCGGCGCGTCCTCGTCGCGGGGGTGGGCACCACATGCTTCAGTAGGCCGGAGTATGCAGGTGGCGAAGTTCGGCCAGGGACCCTGTCCTGTGGGGTATAACGCAGGACCTTTACCAGGGCCAGCAGGCGACCTCGGTGGAGTATCATGCCTGCCTGCGCTAGTCCTGCGCAGTCAAGCGCCGTAAGCCAGGATGAAGGAGTCCTGGAGGGTTGAGCTGATTGGGGTCGGGGTTAGATACCTCCATGAAGCAACATGCCCTCTTTGGTCTGGAATTCAGGCGAAACGGTAGCCCTGTAGCTAGCCACCACAGGGAAATGGACACGCGTCCCGTACGGATGAGGTGGTACGGTCCGCAGGCGAGGTTCGGGGGGGGTGTTCTCCGGGAGAACACTGGGACTCGGCCATGCTGACGGAGCGAGGACAGGCGGCACATCTGGGGGCCGCATGTCTGCAGTTCCTGATGTCGCGCATGAGTCCCAACCCAACGACCCTATACCTCTCGGGTATTCCTGGTGTCCTTAGGGACATCCCCAAAGGTGCGGGCTCCACGGAGGGTGGGAAGCTCGAGAGGTGAAACACATACATAAACAAAAATGGACAACATTAAAAAAAAAACAAGAAAAACCCCAAAGGTGGACGGTACGGCAGCAGCTGGACCGGACACCCCAAAGGTGAAAGGTACGGCAGCAGCTGAACCGGACACCCCAAAGGTGGAAGGTACGGCAGCAGCTGGGCCGGACACCCCAAAGGTGGAAGGTACGGCAGCAGCTGGACCGGACACCCCAAAGGTGAAAGGTACGGCAGCAGCTGGACCGGACACCCCAAAGGTGGAAGGTACGGCAGCAGCTGGACCGGACACCCAAGGAAGAGGTCCAGTAGGACCTTCTTCCTTAACACGAGCCTTCAGGGAAGCTTCGGCGACCCAGGAAGGCAAACACAAACAGCTTCGCGTCGGCGCCGCTACGATACCGACACCGAAGACTAAACTGACCGCGGAAGGCAGAAAGGTCGCTGGCAAGCCGGTGACCAGGACGCCTGACGCGAAAACACCCACTGGACGGGCACAGCCTTCAACGAGCTCCACGAGCTCAGGCCGGACCCGGCCAGCCCCCGCAGCTGTTCCGGATGTGGCTCGACCCACAAACCTGGAGCAGACCGCGGGGAGGAGGTCTCAACAAGGCGAACCAGCCACGGACCCTAGCCTGTCCGGATGGCAGGTCGCCATGTCCAGGAAGAGGAAGGGGAAGAAGGCGAAACACGTAGAGCTAGCGCCCCAACCCCCAACTTTTTCCGCCTGTGCGGCAATAGACAAGCCGCACAAGAAGAAAAACAAAAGGCAACGTCGCAGAGAGAAGGAGAGGCGAACTGCCTTAAACACAGACACGCCTCCGGTGCCTACCTCAAGGCAAGGTACCCGTCCGCAGGGGGGGAGTGATGCGTCCGCTGAACCCTCAGCGCCGCGACGCCCACCTCCTCCCAAGGTCAAAGGGGCGCAAGCAGGACCTCAGGGTGGTAGTACCCAGGGGGGCCGGTACTCCGCCAAAAGGGCACGTCTCGACGAGACAATATCTCCGAGAGGCGAGCCTAAGAGGCGGAGGACCGGACCACCAGGGGAAGCCGCTCAGATTGACTACGCGAGCGCGGTCAAGGCGGACCTAATGGCGGCGGTAACTACTGCGGCCATGGAAAACCTAAGCCTTAGTCAGTCTGAAGAGGTCCAAAAACGAATTGTAGAACTGCTGTTCGAGGAGTCGATGAAGCCGGGCAGCAGCAATTCAGAGGGCCCAGCGTTTCGGGGAAGGCCGATATTGACCGACGGCTACCTGAGACTCTGGTGCGAAAACCAGCCTACGCTGGAATGGCTAAAGCGCAGCGTGGCCAGCATCACCCTTGCCACGGGGGAGAAGCTGGTAGTCAAGCGCCCGAGCGAGATGACGAAGCGGGTCCGCTGCGGCATCTTGCTCCCTGGGGTCCACGAGGACCACAGGAAGGTAGCACACATGCTGCGCTTCCAAAACCGGTGGGCAGACATCGAAAGATGGCTCCTACTGAAGATGGACAGGCAAGCGACGGATACGTTTGCTGTAGTCAGTATCCCGGAGACGGTGGTAAAACCCCTGGTCGAGCACGGGCGCCGGCTCAGCTTTATGCTGGGAACGGTGTACGTCAAGTTCCAGGGGCCCCGCGGCAAGTTTGTGGAGCATCCACCAGCCGAAGCCGACTCCAGGGATGCAGGAAACAGTGCCTGCACCCTAACGATGGACACTGCGGAAGGGGCAAAAGATGCTGTCGACATAGTCGCGGCACCTGAGTCCCAGGCTCCGACGCGGGCCGCCCCCGCCTCCGATGCGGAAGAAGAAGATCTTCTTCGCGACCGCACGGACAGTGGGGGTGAGTGCGTGGAGGAGCTACGCAGGTTGGCCATCCAAAAGGAGAGCGGAGCCGAGGACGAGGACATGGCAACGGAGGAATCTGATTCCAATGGCGCTGTCTCATTCCTCGGCGTGTAGCACCCTACAGGCTAACCTCCACCACAGCGTGACCGCGACGGCTCAGATCCGCAAGTGGTTGGAGGTCAACAAAACAGCCGTCATACTGATCCAAGAGCCGTGGGTCAGAAACGGCACTGTCTGCGGACTCCGCAACATGGGAGGTAAGCTAACAGTTTACGCGGGACCAGAGAATCCCCGCACATGCATATACACTACAGCTGACATAAACATACAGGCCCTAACTAGTTTCTGTTCTAGAGACATATGTGCCATAAAGGTGCAGGGAGCCCAGGACACCGGCCTCGCGCAGGTGGTTATGGCATCGGTCTATATGCCTGAAGCCGATGACCCACCACCGCACGACCTATCGCGGCTGGTCCACTACTGCGAGGAGGCGGGACTCGAGCTAATCGTAGGAACCGACTCCAACGCGCACCATGCCTTGTGGGGCATGTCTACAGGAAACGACAGAGGTAGGAAGCTCGTTGAATACCTATTTACGACGAACCTTAACATAGTAAACACAGGTTCTGTACCAACATTCGTCAACAGACGAAGCAAGACAATCATTGATTTGACCCTGGCAACTGAAGAAGTAGCGAAACACATCTCAAACTGGCACGTGTCGAACGATTTATCATGTTCGGATCATAGATGGATTCGTTTCGACCTTCAGGTAAGCATACTCACGGCACCACCTAGGCGAAACCCGAAAAAAACCGATCGCGCGCAGTACTCACTGCGGATCGGCCAGGCCCTGGAACAGGGAAGTAACCCAACTAGGATCATAGGTACCGTAGAAATCGAAAAACAGGTAAAGTTCCTAACAGACACTATGATGGACTGTTACCATCATACATGCCCCCTATCCATCCCACCAGCAGGCCAAATGAAAAATAAGAGCTGGTGGGGGCCTGAGCTGGAGAGACTCAGGCGCGAGATGAGGAAGCAACTCAACAGAGCGATGAACACCGGCACAGACCAGGACTGGGATAAATACAAGGCCACCAAGTCCAGGTACAAAAAACGACTCAGATGCAGAAGTACCAACTCATGGCGGAAATTCTGCACAAATATTGAGTCTACTGCACAGGCCAACAGGGTAAGGAAAGTTCTCTCCAACAACTCAGCCATATCACTGGGGTCCTTACGAAAACCAGACAACTCCTTTACTACCTCGGCGGAAGAGGCAGAACGTACTCTGGTAACAACACACTTCCCGGACTGTGAAATAATCAGTCCAGGCGGATGGCCAGATGAAGAAACCATCCCAACGGAGGAGGAATGGCAGCTGGCCCACAAGGTAATCGACCCATATAAAACGCAATGGGCAATCGACAGCTTTGACTCATTTAAATCTCCAGGCCCGGACGGGATCTTCCCAGCCCTGCTTAAATGGGGAGGGAAGACACTTACTCAACGGTTGACCTACGTCCTGGGAGCCTGTCTGGCACACAGATATGTGCCAAGACAGTGGAGAGATGTCAGAGCAATCTTCATACCAAAACCAGGTAAAACCGACTACTCGGATCCCAAATCCTTCAGACCAATAAGCCTAACCTCTTTCCTCCTAAAAACACTGGAGAGGTTATGCGAGAGGCACCTGAGGGAAACGGCGCTGACACAAGCACCACTACACCCGAACCAACATGCCTACAGTCCAGGTAAATCAACAGAGTCGGCACTTCATGCGGTCACAACCAAAATTGAGGTGGCGATCAAAAACAAGATGATGTGCTTAGGCACCTTCATAGATATAGAGGGAGCCTTCGACAAAACGAAATTCACCAGCATAACAGCAGCACTGGTAAGGCACGGAGTGCATGCAGTCATGATAGAGTGGATAAACAAGATGCTGAGCCAGAGAGTCATTAGACTCGAAGCAGACGCTACCAAACAAGCACTGGTGGCGAAGGGCTGCCCCCAAGGTGGCGTCCTCTCACCAATCCTATGGAACCTAGTGGTTAACGACCTTATCACCACTCTGAACAACAATCACCATTATACCATCGGATACGCGGATGACATAGTGATATTAACAAGCGGCATGCACGCAGGTATAGTATGCGATGTCACGCGCTCGGCACTGGCAATAGTGGAACGCTGGTGCGCGGATAACGAACTGTCAGTCAACCCAAGGAAGACTGAAATGGTAATGTTCACCAACAAACGGAACCTGGGAAACCACCGACTTCCCAAGCTGTTTAATACACAGCTCCAACTTTCGTCTGAGGTAAAGTATCTAGGGGTAATATTCGACCACAGACTAAACTGGAGCGCCCACCTCAACAACAAAATTGAAAAAGCAACAGTCGTATTCTGGCAGTGCCGCAGAATGGTAGGTAAAACTTGGGGACTAAGCCCAAAAACCACTCTGTGGCTCTACGAGGCAGTTATCCGACCAATGGTAAGTTACGGCGCGATAGTCTGGTGGCCACGGACCAAGCTATCCACAGCCGAAGCTAAACTACAACGACTCCAGAGATTGGCCTGTCTGGCGGCCACGGGCTGTATGAGGACTACACCGACTGCGGCTCTGGAAGCCATTATAGGTCTCCCACCACTCCACCTTTTTATAAGGCAGGAGGCTCTAGCTGCAGCAATGCGGCTAAAGAAACAAAATCTCTGGAGACCGCCTAGGGTACCACACACCGAAATCCTCTATGAGGCCATAGGTAAGGAACCGCTCATGGAAGCGGTAACTGACACAATACCCAGGCAATTCGTCTTCGACAAAAAGTACAAGATACAACTGCACGAGGATCCCCAAGAAGGACTTAACCCAAGGGAGTTAAGAATCTTCACCGACGGATCCAAAACAAGGTCAGGCACTGGCTCAGGAGCATTCTCTGAGGACCTGAACATACACATCTCGACACCATTAGGAGCCCACAACACAGTCTTCCAGGCAGAGTGCATGGGTATAATAATGGCAGCACATGCGATCATCTCCAGAAAGGTAACGGAATACCCCATCCGCATACTTTCCGACAGCCGATCAGTCTTACAAGCTCTACAAAGTCACACGACTACCTCAGGGCTGATCTACGAATGCCACAGAGCCCTGACAGAGGTAAGTACTACAAATAGTATAACTCTCCAGTGGATCAAAGGACATAGCAACTCACGCGGAAACGACGCAGCTGATGCGCTGGCAAGGAGCGGATCGGAGACAAGGGCAGTCGGCCCAGAACCAATATTGCCCTTGCCAGCTGCTTGGCTACGACGGACACTGCAACAGAACACCAAGGTAGAACACCAGTTATATTGGTCCAACCTTTGTACCTGCAGGCAGACCAAGGAGGCCCTCCCGACGATCAACCCCGGATTGTCACGGAAGCTGAAACAACTTAAGAGGCCGCCGCTTCGACTTCTGATCGGAGCAATGACTGGTCATGCACTATTAAACAAACATCTTTTTACTCTAGGTGTAACGGACAGCCCTCTGTGCAGAGCATGCATGGAGGAGGAGGAAACAGCCGCCCATGTCATCTTGGCATGTCCTGGGGTGGCAGAATACCGGGCAAAACACCTTGGTTCGCCGAGGTCACTTCAGGAGGTCGTCGGCAACGCCAGGGGTCTGCTAGGCTTCCTGGAGGAACTGGGATGGCACCACTAGTGCTGACCCACTACGCAAAATAGGCGCATCAAAGTCGTCGAGTTGCGGAAATCCAGCCCGCGAGTTCAAGTCAAGTCAAGTAAGAAACATTAACATTATGTTCCATTAATATAACATATATCATACAAATTTTATTTCATAACATAGCATTAAAATCCGTTGATTACTATAAAAGATCTAAGGTGACAGATAGCGCGAGCAACTTAATTTTATACTGTGTAAAAATATATTATTTGTCCATGAAATGAATTAAAAATGAATACACTTAAAACCCATTCTCGGCCGTTGACGAGATACTTAAAGCCCGCGGGCTTTCCAATATGACTAAGATATATTGCGTGCTTTGTAGGACATTCTAAACATTCTTCAAAGGCTAACAGTTAATGAATATGTAACTAGAAGAAAAAACCGAAAGTAAATTTATTAGTTGCCAGGGTTAGTATGCAACAGTGCCCGATGCGTTTGTGTGCATGTAAAATATGAATGTGGGTGTTCAATCACAAATTCCCAGGCTCAAGGACTACAGTCTTAAGCCGCAAAGGTATGGTAAAGGCCGTTGAGTAGTGCGAGGTTTGGAAAAAACTTTTTTGATTTAGGATAATGTCATAAACAAACATGCAGTCTGTAAATAAATTAAACAAAACATTCAGTTTCTACTGCACCACATTTGATAAAGCCTCTCTCACAGATCTTAGAACCTACCTAGTTGAATTTTACACACCAATGCTGAATTATTATTGTAAGCTTTTTTTTTCTTTTTAAAAATAAATATATCTTATATATAAAATTCTCGTATTACAATGTTAGTTACCATACTCCTCTGAAATGGCTGGACCAATTTTTATGAAATTTGGTGTGCATATCAAGTAGGTCTGAGTACCCCAATTTTTTTTTATGGCAAAACAATGTTTGCCAGATCAGCTAGTATATATATATATACATGGATATTTATACCTAAAATCAATATTATCACATGATATATCTTTGTTTTTTTCTATTTGCATATGTTTTTATTTGTTATTTAGATTAGTTTAAATCTAAATAACAAATAAAAACCTAAAACCTAGCTATTTCAATTGTTAAATGCCTTTCAGAATTGTAATTTGTTTTTGTGCATAAAATTATGGTGCTTGTATTTTATAAGTCAACAGCCTACAATCAATATTTATTTATGATTGACATTAATATGTAATATAGGATTATTGTTGGCCTAGTTAATTTGACAGTATCTGAGGAATTTGATGGAAACTTAGATATTTTGTCAATCAAGTCAAATGTTTGTTTGATCTACAAATATTTGTTTCAGAGTTTGGGTGTTTCCTATGTATAATAAGTATACAAAAAAAAAGAATTTACATATTTATATCAATTGTCTAGTACCCATAATACAAGCTCTGCTAAGTCTGGAACTAGATGGCGTTGTGTGTTATGGCAGAAATTTTAATTTATTTATTTATCATAGGATTCTGAAAGCAGACCCCTACTTAGTTCAAGAAAAATGCGGAAGATGACTCTTACGTCGATGATCACACATTTATTTTATACCGCTCCGCCCGCGAATATAGCAGCTATCGGGGCTAAAAAGTACTCCTATGTTACGTGCTGAATGTCGCTTTCTATAAGTGTAAGAATTATTAAAATTTGTGTGGTGGTTTAAGGGTGAAAGTGTAACAAACAAATATTCTTATTTCTGGTAGTAGAATGGACGTAGAATCTAATATGAACAATACAATGTTACAAACCTGCGCTTCGACAACAGTGTTCTGGATCGCCATTATTTCTTCGACTCCCGTGAATTTTTCATACCTAGCAACCATCTCCCTGACTTTATTGCTAACTGTTTCATATTTTAGTTTTTCGGCAATCTCACTCACTCTCGGCATGGGAACGTAAATCCTATTCTCCCCTGTCTCATGTTGGCTACCTGGTTGCTTACTGAATAAGTTGAACTGTGATAAATGCACTTTTTCTTTCACCTTGAGAGCAAGCTGCCGAAGTTTATCTGACATATTTACATCTTATTATCACTGTGCTAATGAAAATTAATAAATGTTTAGCATAATTCTTGTGATATCATTCCGGATCTGGTGACATGAATGACATTGAATTTGGATTTGACGTTTAGAGATTGACATTTGACAAAGTTTGCGTTCAGAAAATTATGGTTCAAATAAATGGCATCAAATATTTTCAAATAAAATGTGTTGAAAATGTAATAATTAATCTATTAATGCATTTACGGTGACATGAAATAAAGCACAATATTTTTTTTTTTCAAAACATTTTTGGAAATTTCATTGTATCTAGTTGAAAAAATTACATACCAAAAATAGATTTTAGCAATTTGTTTTCTTGTTGTTTGCTCATATGTAAGTTATATTTTGTGAAAAGAGGGAGGAGTAAATCTAAAGACGGATCAGCTATTGATAAATATAATCAATTGCTGCCCATAGATAGCAGCAGATGCAACTCAAGAGGCACGAGTGCGTTGTCAGCGTGGACGCCGTTGTTTGTCCCCTCCAAATAACTAAGAGTAAGAGAGGAGCAGGCGCGGTTCCAGCCTGAAATTTTGGGGGGGGGGGGGTCACTAATCAAATAAGTCGAGTAAATTAGACTTTATTGCACAATACACAATTTTATTTCACACATTAAAAACAAACGAATATCTTTTCTTTTTATTGGTAAATCTATTGGGATCATAATATTTGAGACAATCTCTGGATGAATATTTAGAGGATCTAGCTCCATTGGGGGACGAAGGGCGTATATGGAACTCCCGACAAATCGGTCTAACTACCCCGGCGTGGGCCTACATCTGCAGTCAAGTGGAGTTCCAGGAACTCATCAGCGGCTTCTGGAGTTCCCCCTGCCGTACCTCAGTGATGAGGTATCTCATCACTAAGGTACATCCCAGGGTAACCAGATACAAACCCGGGGCATGTCACAGTCGTACCTCTCACCGCTCTACACAGTAAGAGAGTCGGAACACCGACCAGCCTGAGACGACACCCCCGGCCGCACCGAGGTGTCGGGTCGTTTCCAGTGGCCACATCTCCCCTGCATGTGGCCAAAACGACCCTTAACCGACTATTGGGGAGCTAGCGGCCTCTATCGCGCATTCTTCGTCGCCTATTTCGAGCGGGATCGGCCATACCCCGATCCCGCTCTTCGGACTCTCTACCAACTAGCTAACTACCAACACCACCCCCCGATCGGACTGCCGACAGGGAGCGAACACACCTATATATTAGCGTCCACTGTCGAGCGTCCCCGTTTAAATCCAAATTAGCAGTCCGATAGATCAGGGCCTACTCGCGACAGGTGCTCTCTGATACTTCCAGAGATAACTCTCTCAAAGAGTTCCTATCCTTTGATTTCTTATTTCGATTGAACAATTATGGAAACTGATAAGAATAAGAAAATCAGGTTCTAGTAGCAGATATTGGGGGGGGGGGCACGTCCCCTGTGACCCCCCCCTGGAACCGCGCCTGGAGAGGAGGGGGTTGCGCTCTGGTAAACTGAAATCTCTCTAGCACGGAGAAAAGCAAGGAATGGTTTAATAACGATATTGAAAGAATCCATGGAATTACTATAGTCGAGCCGGCCTGTAATATGTTGAAGCTTATAAAAGCATGTTAACAAGAAAGTCCTTATTCTTTCTTAAACAGAACAGAGCTTAAAGAGAACAGAATAAAAACAGAAAAGTAGTAGAGCCACGCTGATTTCACCACGAATGAGCCGGCTCGACCGGGGCGGTACTACCCTCGCACAGAATATCAACGTAAAATGACAGCATTCGTGCCGTCGTGTTTCGCTGGTGAGTGCAAGACCGGAGGCCTAATGATGCAGAAGCATCACTAGGCCGCCATGTGTGGGTCACCATGCTGCATTGTCATCGTCACAGTAACGATAAACCAAGTCACCTTTGCATTAATAAAGAAATTTGCCATTTTCCTAATAAAGGGATTTTTGACATTTGAACCACTAACATTAAAGTTCGAAAAAAAGACTGAAATAACAGTTTTCTTTAAAATTTTATTAGGTAACTTAAACAATTAATAATCCGTGTTTCTACCGCGAACACTAACAACACAAGAACATCGGTTTGGCATACTCAAAATGAGTTCATCCAAATCACGCTGTGGAATGGCCGCCCATGTTCGTTGCAACAACAAAAAAAGGTCTTCTTGCGACTGGATACCCTCCATATTCGGCAGAGCTCTTCTCTGTAGCATATCCCATGCATGCTCAATCGGGTTCAAGTCTGGCGACTGAGCAGGCCAGGGCAGGACATTGATGTTAGCTGCGGCGAGAGTCTGTCTTACAACTCTTGCGGTGTGCGGTCGTGCATTATCATGCATTAACTGAAATAAGGGACCGATTTGCACTTGTAGAGGAACGATGACGTCTGATACAATCGTCTCAGCATAAATTTGAGCGTTGAGGTTGCCTCTGGTCCAAATCAACTCAGTTCTTCCGCCGATCCAAATACCCGCCCATACCATGATGGTTCCACCACTATAAGGATGGACTTCCTGGCAGGATTTTAATCGCTGTTGGCGCCCAGGGGTTCTCCAGTGTCGTATACGTCTTGTATCCGGTCTCATACCAAAACGAGACTCATCAGAAAAGCACACGAAACGCCATTGTTCTTCTGCCCAATTTCTGTGTTCAAGAGCCCATTGATATCGAATCCTACGATTGTGCATTGCTATAGGTGGTACCCGTAGCGGTCTTTGGGAATGAAGGTTCACTTCATGCAAGCGGTTTCTGACTGTTTGGTCGCTAATTAAGTTCCCTGAAGAGTGATGAAGCCTCACGGCTAACATCATGGCGGTTATTGTTGGAGCTCTTCGAGTTAAGATTTGAATGTATCGGTCTTGTCTCCGTGTGGTGCAGCGATACCGTCCTCCATGGCGCTCAGCCACGGTACCAGTGCTTCGGTAACGTGTCCAAAGTCGACTGATAACACTCTGACTTGTATTCAGAGCTAAAGCCACAGTACGTGGCCGGGAACCAGCTTCTATCATTCCCACGGCTCTGAGCATTTCTTCCCTGCTTAAATGACGTCGCCGCTCCATAATAACGTTGGTTTTAATCAGTAGTAGGGAAACAGTAGCACTAATAATGTCTTCAATGCGTTGTATGTTTTTATAGGGAAAATATTGACAGCTGATTTTCATCTTTTACTCGAATTTGATAGACAGTTCCTGATTCAAATTATGAAATGCACCAAAAAGGATCCATATAAATTTATAAAATCATAAATTTATTACAAAGCCACATCTCAATCTCAAGAAATCCGCATAAAAATGCTTGATCCCTAGACACTTTTGATGTGTGTACTTTTTTTTGTAAATACATACATATCATACATAGAAAACACCCAAACTCCGAAACAAATATTTGTAGATCATACAAACATTTGGTCCGACCCGGGAATCGAACCCGAGACCTCATGATCAGCAGTCGCACACGCCAACCGCGAGACCAACGAGGCAGATTTATGTTGTTTTTGGGACAGTCGGTTGTTATCGTGAATTATCTTGGATATTCTATGATTAGGTGCTAATTACATTTGAAACATAAACAAATTATAACGGTTTAATTTCCTACTCTAGATATATTAAGTAAACAGGAATTGTTTAGTAGGTATTACACATTACAAGACAGAATTCAGGGCAACTTACTGAGTGCTTTTAATTTTTTTATGTTCGAGAATAAAAACAGTGCTAAAGATTAGATAGTTAAGTAGGACGTAGGAAAATGGGAGAGATAAGGTAAAGTCAAACCATGCTGACGGGTGAGGAGGGCTGAGGCGCAGTGGTCTCTTTCTGCGAAGCTGTTATCTACAGAAAGAAACAGCTGAACGCGATCGGGAGAGGGCCGATCCCGAGCGAAGAAGACGTCGGCGACAGGAATCGTCGACGGGAGCACGGGACTGCAGGCCGCCGGAGGGTGGGGACCTCTGGTGGCAGATTGATTGCCGCGGTTAGGATAGCGGCATGATCGCTTAGTTGTACAATCGGCCTACTACTCTGGGATTGAGGGGAGAAATGATTTCTCTGGGAGAGGGCCTGTTATGGCACGGCGAGGAGGACCTGAAATAACATGGTCCGGGGCCTCCCAGAGTGGGTCGATTGTCGGGGTGTTTTTTTAGTGGAAACATTAAAAACTCCTGGCTTCTGTGTTCCCAAGGAGGTGGAGATACGAAAGGATTTTTCACCCCGTCAACTAAAAAAAGTGTTGTCAAAAAAAAGTACTGATTTAAGTGCTCACCTTATCGCTTTCTACTGCGCTGAGGGTTGTAGGTTTAATCCCCACATAGGACAACATAGTATGTGATCCATAAATTATTTTTCTGAGGTTGGAGTTCTTTGTTCTCGTTTTATGTATGTTTACAGAGTCCTAAGCGATCATCGATGAAGTCTTATACACAGACATAAAAAACATAGGTACAGTGGAACATGGAACCTCCTCTTTTTTGAACTTGGTTAAAAGAGAATTACAATATACAAACGTAACAATTGGCGGTCATATCGCTCATGGCTTCGCATATTCCTAGTGCAGGAGTATTTTTGTTGTTGTTAATGTTTAATCCTGTCCACTAGTGCTGAACCCTTGGAGTGGAGGGAACCTTGTGAATAGCCTTATCCGGCCCATGAGACAAGCTAAGCACTCACAGACCGATCACCGGTAAACAGGTCAAACTAGAGGCTGTGACACCCCGTTAAAAAATATATAACGATAGAGCATTTATAAATGGAAGGGCATGACAATAGGACGGTACATTTCCAGAGCGTATTTGGTACTATTTGGTATCGGACAGTAAAGATTTTAATATTCTTTACAACCCAATTTTTCTATTGGGCCAGTCATTATCACACTATTAATTTGTATTTGTATGTGTGTATAGAATATAGTAATGTATGTAATAATATTTCTGAATGTTCATTGACAGACGGATTTCGAAAGTACACATTATAATAGGACCGTTTAGTTTGGAATCTAATAAATTAGTAAAATTTTCTAAAAAATCCTTGATAGATCGATTTATCGCCCCCGAAACCCCCTGCAAACTACATTTCATGAAAATGGTTGGAGCCGATTCCGAGATTCTGACTATGCTCGTGTAAAGGTAGACATTAGTTTTTTGTTATTCTTTTATTATTTAGGGGTTTTTATACTTTCGGATATGACAACCCCATTGTAACTTTTACATAACATCGATTTAAGCGTATTTAAACTAAGTTAGAGGAGTCACTGCGGGGTTAGTCATGCGACAGAGTATCTTTGCTACATTAGATATAAGCGACGATAGAATCATTTGAGGGATTCTTATGTTACATGGGTTTACCCTCAGTGCCTCCATTACAGTTTCCCTATACCGGCAGTTCTTAACACATGCCATCAGACCATGTTGTACGTCTTCTTGTACGCCACACACATTACAATTTGGTTATTCAGTTTTGTGCATCAAGTAACTACGCAAATTTGTTTGATGGAATGTGTCCTGATCTTAGCCTGAGTATTATTTTATTATAGGCTGACCCGGGGATCTTCGTACCGCCATATTTACATATCTGTCTCAGCTTCCCACGGGCAGTGTACAGTCGCGGACAAGAAAAAAACTTTTGCCGTTATCTTTTATTTTTTTCTTTCTAGCAAAAAAAGAATGAAAGAAATCGGACTATGTGTTATTGAATTACAACTAAGTACCTAGGTACATATTTTGACTTTCATCCCCTCTCCAAGAAACCGTGCTGAATTTCGGGATAAAAGTATCCCATGTCCTATCTCGTAGTATGAACTCATATCATGCCAAGTTTGATTTGAATCCATTCAGTAGTTTCGGCGTGATGCGCGGCCAACATACAGACAGAGAGAGAGACAGGCAGACAGACAGACAGACAAAAATGAAAAAAATACAGTTTTGGCTTCAGTATCGACTATAGAGAGCTTTCCAAAAAAAATTTCAAAATATCTTTAATGTACAGAATTGGACCTGTTATACATTTTATTATAAGTATAGATTTTAGAGTGGATAATATAGGTATAAGTTAGACAGATCTGATCTAGATCTGAACAGATAAGTTCTGTCAGTCTATGTATGTATGTTCCATCCTCAGATCAAATAAAAAAGGTAGATAACGCACCGCCGTGTTCTTGTATAAGCAGAAAAAATGCTCTTAGTTTCAAGTAAACACACACGTTATCAAGGCGGTGCGTTATCTACCTTTTTTAGGGTTCCGTGCCAAAGGCAAAAAACGGAACCCTTATAGATTCGTCATGTCTGTCTGTCTGTCTGTCCGTCTGTCTGTCCGTCCGTATGTCACAGCCACTTTATTCCGAAACTATAAGACCTATAATGTTGAAACTTGGTAAGTAGATGTATTCTGTGAACCGCATTAAGATTTTCACACAAAAATAAAAAAAAACAATAAATTTTGGGGGTCCCCGTACTTAGAACTAAAACTCAAATTTTTTTTTATCAAACCCATACGTGTGGGGTATCTATGAATAGGTCTTCGAAAATAGACTCGTTATTATGACCCGAATGACATAGGTTATTTAAATTGAATGAATGAATACAAACCTGATTTTGGCACATGATGCTTTATTATGTTGTAATATTAAAGATATACCGTCGTTTGTAATCAGCGTTGCTAGTTTATTTTTGTGAAATCGGAATTTTGAACCTTTTTAGTAAAAATAAGCGGGATTCATTCGTCGAAAGCGGGACAAACACGAAAAAACTTAATAACCATTACGACTTAAGCGTGTAGGTATAAGTGACTAAAAAACCCCTTCGGTCGTTCTTTTTCTGCTACCCATCGTCTAATTCCTGGTGTTGACAGTAGTATCCACAGAGTACATTCTTATATACAGAAAAGGTTTTTTAATTTTTTTATGACCTGTCAATTTTATTGACGATAAAACATAATCAATACCTTACCGAAAGTGTCGGGTCCGTCCAGTTCAGTTAAAAGCGGAACAGAGCCAGTCCCGCGCGGGACATTAAAATTTTGATTCAAAAATCGGGACGTCTGGCAACGCTGTTTGTAATGTATAAAACATGAAATAGGAAACAATGACGACAGCGGAACTGCGGCCAATATAAATACATTGTATAGATATACATATACCGTCTTTGGCAATTTTTAAAAAGCAAATGAAATTGTAGATTTCCTTGAAAGTTATTGCGCAGATATCTTGGATTTAATAAATCGGACACAAAGAATACGCAAACTCCGAATGGAACACATATAGTGTTGTCCCATGTAAGTATTGAACCCACAGACCCATAGAACTTAACACAGTTGGAAACGGCTAGGGAGGTGACAAGTTCAACCACAGAGCCATTCGTCCAGTCAGTTTATCTTCAAAGCGTGTTATTATTAATTCAACATCAGTCTATTTAGCGTACACAGTTAAATTTATAGTTGGTTTATTATTCAGCGTAGCTACGTGTTGCATTAATAATTAAAATTGAAGGATACTCTACGCATCGCCCTGTTCTATGATTAGGGTTGCCACTGAAAAGAAGTAAGACGCAATTTATTACCCGACACGACGTTAGGTATATATTTTGAATGTATCTCTGTATATTTCTTTGAAAAGCTCTACCCTCCTAGTTAACATTTTACAAACGTAAACGAATATAGAAAACTATCAAATGTATGGAAATGACGTCTCTCAATTCTAAATTACATGGCTGAAACAAAATATTAGCCAATAATATAAGAGAATATAAGAGAATACAGGCGATTTTGTAAAGAGATTCGACGTGACCCACTTGCATCTTGGCTAACGGGTCTGTAGTCTAAACGGTTGAAAGGGTTTTGGTGTTTGAGCAATCGGTATTTCTTTTTCAACCGACTTCAAAAAGGAGGAGGTTCTCAATTCGACTGTATTTTTTTTTATGTTTGTTACCTCATAACTTTGGACTGGGTGAACCGATTTAGATGATTCTTCTTTTATTTGAAAGCTGGTGCTTCGCGAATCGTCCCATTTAAATTTGGTCCAGATTGAAGTCGGTTTTTTTTTTGTTAAAACTTACAATTATTTTCGTAAATTATTGTAGAAATCTTCAACTGAATTCTTACCACACAGGAAATTCTTCAAATAATATATTTTTTAAGTAAAATAAATTACATAATTCTGTTTTTTTTTTGTAATAACAGGAATACATCATCTGTGAAAATTGCTAGCTAACTATCACAGCTCATAAGATACAGCCTGGTGACAGACAGATGAACAGTGGAATCCCAAAAAGAACTTGAATTGAGAACCTTCTGCTTTTATGAAGTCGGTTGAAATTACACCTAGGGAAAGAGACAGCCCTATACGTTACACAACTGACGAAATAGTTAAACCATTAGTATTAGATGCACACATTGATTGATGATGAGGAAGATGCGACAGATGCTGTCAGAATATAAATAGACCAGACAAAGCTAGAGTAGAAGTGCGTAATGATTGAGAGCAGTTTGTTTTAAGAACAGACCTCAAAAGAGGTTCAAGTGTTTAAGGAGGCCTGTTACAAACAGTAGGTCAAAAGCTCCATCCTAAGGAGAAGTCTATATCCAGTATTAAATTGCTTTTCTAACAAGTTCTGTCTAGAGTTACTCCGTACTTGTTACATACAACTTACAGATTACTACGCTATACTAATTTTTACGTTCACGAAATAAATAAATAAATATTTCAAACATCTTTTTTTTTAAATACATACATAATGTACATAGAAAACATCAAAACTTCAAAAAACAAATATTTTCAGATCATGAAATAAATATTTTATCCCACCCGGGATTTGAACCCGAGACATCAAGCACAGCATTCGCATACGCTACCACTGTGACACCGAGGCGTCAATCTTACGTTACGGACGCTTTTTGACGGCTGGGGTACCACTCCACAACGACCCATAAATAATTTCGTTCCAAAAAAAAACAATGAAATTGAGAACCTCCTCCTGTTGGAAGTCGGTTAAAAAAATTAACAAATGCACTAGTTCGCCCCTAGGAATTTCGAAGGTTCAAATCAATTTCTCTTGGATGCCATCATCAGATCTTAGTGTCCTTATAATGGTACCACCGTTGGGACATCTCCTTTCCATTAAAAAAATAATCATCAAAATCGGTTCATAAACGACGAAGTAATCCGCGAACACACATAAAAATAAAAATATATATACGGTCGAATTGAGAACCTCCTCCTTTTTTTGAAGTCGGTTAAAAAAAAGGAAAACTTGAAAAAATCGTATACCAACCCGTCTAAGCAGTCATAATATCCAGCAGAGCAGTGGACTATTAAATATTGATAATAGTGATTACAAAACGCGTCATTGTCATGTTCGAACTAACCAACAGAATCAAACCAGAATCAGAACGTTATTATTCTAAGATCAGAATGTTTTTTGTAAACATAAGTCAAATTACAATAGTGTGAGATTTTACAGATAGGTAGGAATAAGTAACAGTACATGCGCTTCAAGTATACGTGTGTGAGTGTGTGCTTGTGTGCATTGCTATACCTGAATGTATACATTTGTATTTTATTTATTTATTAGTTGCAGGAAAACCAGTATGAAATCATTGCGATGGCCAAACATGTCAGCTGTCACTCGTGAGAATGTTTCTAATCGTTCGACCTTACGGCTGCCAATCGTTCGTCACTACTGATTTACGTCTAGGTATGTGGTTCAAACGATTAGTATTTCTAGCGTATTATTCATATTAGGTAATTTATCTACATGCCTCGGTGGCGCAGTGGTAGCGTATGCGACTGCTGTGCTTGAGGTCTCGAGTTCGATTCCCGAGTCGGATCAAATCTTCGTATGAATTGTGCAAATGTTTGTTTCGGAATGTGAGTGTATTCTATATGTATAATATGTATGTATTTACAAAAAAAAGTATATTGAGTATTCTACCAGACAATCTAGTTATCATACAATCTCTGGTCAGTTTACAGCTAGATGGCGTTGGCTGTGAGATATCTAAATAAAAAAAAGTAAAAACTAAAACCCAACTACGACAAAAAACGACGCTGAAAAAGTTAACAACGCGTGACTACGGCTTTTGAAACTTGTTTCACACTTTACATACTTACATACATACATAGCCTGTCAAAATCATAACCCTCCTTTGGCTTTGCCGTAGTCGGGTAAAAAATACCTTGCCTCGGAGACCACGTTAAGTTTGGGTCCCGGCCGCTATACGAGTATCAGTATCAGACAATGATTTCGGGTAGTCTCTCTATCTCTAAGAAAGTCCAACAACAGTTTTTGTTTTGTAGAATAAGCACCCAAAATGACTTTATACTCTTGGATTCTCTTTCCATCAGAAAGAGAATCCAAGAGTGGTGGTACATTCTCACTGCGAATGTGCACAATGCAGCATAGTGACCCACACAATGGCGGCCTAGTGAGATGCTTTTTCACGTTTCACTTAAAGGACCCGGGATCATAGTGGCCGGGAAATACATGCGATGGTAGTAGATCCAGGTTTTAACTGTGCGGCACAGGAAGACCTGAACCGTTTAGTTCGAGAGCGTATGTAGTTACATCGGTCACTCTAAAACGGAGACTTTCAAGGCTTTTTTCTTATGGTATAGGGGGCAAACGAGCAGACGTATTGCCTGATGGTAAAAGATTACCGCCGCCAATGGACACCCGCAACTCCAGAGGCGTCACAAGTGCGTTGCCGGCCTTTGGGGTATGGGCCTCCGGTATCCTCACTCACTCGATGAAACACAGCGCAAACGCTGTTTCACACGTATTATCGTGTCGAGGACTTTACCGTGGGAGAGCCACGCTTCGACATGCATGGGCCGGCTCGACCGGAGTGATACCACGGCCTCACAGAAAACCGGTGTGAAACAACGCTTGCGCTGTGTTTCACCGAGTGAGTGAGGATACCGGAGGCCCAAACTCCAATCCCTCATCCCCTTCCCCATCCCCAAAAGGCCGGCAACGCCCTTGTGACGCCTCTGGTGTTGCGGGTGTCCATGGGCGGCGGTAATCGCTTACCATCAGGCGATACGTCTGCTCGTTTGTCCCATATTTTATAAAAAAAAGAGGAAGGAGAAGGTGGGACCAGTTGGAAGAGTCTTTCTACAGAAGTTCTATATCGCCCAGTAAGTATTTGAGTTGTGAAGATCTGATGACAGTCGCGTTACGTAAACAATCGAAGTTCAGCTGTACTATAGTAGACTGAAAGCTGACCCAAATATAGTTTGGAAAAATGCTGGGATAAAGAGAAATTGGCCAAGTGCCAGTCGGACACGCGCAGGAAGGGTTCCGTACCATTATCTATACATTTCAAGCGTCTACCTTTTGCCGTTATTAATATCGAGCAAAAACTTTGTT
Organism: Diaphora mendica; assembly: GCA_949125395.1. Classification (NCBI taxonomy): domain Eukaryota; kingdom Metazoa; phylum Arthropoda; class Insecta; order Lepidoptera; family Erebidae; genus Diaphora; species Diaphora mendica. The sequence continues at coordinate 37,457,513 of OX421312.1, forward strand.
GTATGGGAGCCCCCTTAGATATTTATTTTATCTGATTTTTAGTATTTGTTGTTATAGCGGCAACAGAAATACATTATCTCTGAAAATTTCAACTAACTATCACGGTTTAGGAGATACAGCCTGGTGACAGACGGATGGACAGACAGACAGACAGACGAACAGACACACATACAAAAATTTCAAAATATGTTAATTTGGTATACGTACCGTGTATACATACATATGCATTTAGTAAAAAGCGGTTATTTTAATATTACAAACAGACTCCAATTTTATTTATTTGTATAGTTATTAAATGTTGTAAAACATGTTAATAGCCTCGAAAGTCATATTAAAATGACGGTTTACGCCATACCTGTATTGTGAACTATTGTCTGTATTTGTAAACAGTTTTAAAACATCCGGAACAACTTAAATATAATCTAAAGTGGACATCTTTGACGGGAAACTGACAGTTATCATGTGCATACCTTGTTCAAAAACCTAGAATAATAAGCATTTATGTAAGATATACAAGTAAAAGTTTAAATTAAAAGTTTAAAAAACCCCCTATGCAACCAACCAACTGAAAAAAAAATCAGTGAAGGTTCAATCAAATTTATCGAGGAAGCCTATAAGGCTATATATGTCATCACGCTAAGACACCAATAGGAGCAGAGCACCAATAAAGAATGTTACAAAAACGGGGGAAAGATATTAGGCCACGGGCAATAGGAGACGTAAACGAAGTTGCGTGGGTCAGCTAGTCCATACATCTATACAAATAAATAAAATCGAGATCGAAGAGTAATATTAAAAGAACCGCTTTTTACTAAATGCATATGTATTTATACACGGTACATATACCAAAATAACATATTTTTAAATCTTTGTCTGCCTGTCTGTCTGTTTTTACCGGCTAATCTCGGGAACGGCTGGACCCGACGGGACTTTCACTGGCAGATAATTGATGATATAGGGAGTAACTTAGGCTACTTTTTTAAAGACTAGCTTTGAACCGCGGCCTTACCTACGGATGATGTTATACCGCAAGTAACACCGTGGGGTTCGGCTAGTCTATAATAAAAATATGTTTGTATTTACAAATGTTTAAGTATGTTTATTAGCGGTTTGGTTACCATAGTACAGGGTCTGCCTAGTTTGAGATCAGAGGGTCGTGTGTTAGATGTGTGGAGTTACTCAGATCAAATAAAAAAGGTAGATAACGCATCGCCTTGTTGAAGCAGAAAAAAGGCGCGTAGTTCCAAGTAAACACAGGCGATACGCACTAACTATGCTATAAACTACGCTACTTAAGTCAGTATCGTATAAGTTGTCGATACTTGTACGATACTGACGAAAAGGAGTTATTACAATTCTATTATCATTGTCCCTGAACATGACAAACATGTGGAACTCACATGTAGAGGTTTTTACATTACGTGTTTCTTACGCAATTTTGTTTTTTTTTTATGTTATTTGAAGGGTTATCGGTGTTTACAGTTTTGTAATAACTAAAAATTACGTGTTTAAATTGTGTGATTAGGTATTGATAAATTATAAGTTTAGTCTAAAACTAGCTGCGCCCCGCGGTATTAACTACGGGTTTTATTCCTTTTGAACCGGATTTTTTGAGTGACTGACTGATGACTGCACGGTTAGCCTATTGGTTTAAGCGGTCGCCACGCCGCTTTCTACTGCGCCAAGTGCTGTGGGTTCAAATCCATCACGGGACAACACTGTGTGTCATACACAAATTGCTGTTCTGAGTCTGGGTGTTCTTTGTGTCCGTTTCGTGTATGCTTATAAAGTTCCCCGTGACACAGGATTTATATTCCTAAAGCGGGAGTTGTCTTTATAAGAAACAAATTGTTCACCACTTCATTAGTTTAATTTTGTTTTTGAGTAACCCTACTTTTTACAAACAGACACTCCAACTCTATTATATTATTACATAAATATATTGCAAAATAAATTTAATTTAGCGCTGTGATACTACAAAAAGAATCTTGAAGGCCGCAAAATAATCTTGAATCTTGAACTATTTTATTTAGAAACTTGGTTAAAGTTGAAATAGTAATGGCAACACAAAACTGTTACTTGAATGGCAGTGACAGATTTGTGGATGGAACGGGTGTCATGTCTATCCAACATACACAAAGGGAGGATCCACCGACCAGGCGTGGTGACTTTGCCTGGCGGGTTGTGGCCAGACGGTTGATGTTAGAGTGTTGTATTTATGGTAAGTCTTTCTATGTCGCGATTTAGAATTAGTAGTTACTTCGTTTCTTCGTTGTTCGGGTGTATTTCCGGTAGATGGCGATGCGCTGTAGTATATTTTTGTTGTCGTGTGTGGAAGTCACCACATCACTTCCCTTCTATATGTTAAGTCAGCTGTCTGTGCTCCGTTGTCAGTGTCAGAAGTGAGTCGGAACTGAATGCCGCTACTCGCTACTCCCACATCTGAATTGAAGTCCGCTGATCCCAGTGAGTCGGGATGGCATGCGGTGCGCGGTATTGCGATGAAGTCCCAAGTGAGTCGGGGCGGTTGCTTAAATTCACATTCACCTACACATTCCCCATCTGGCTATATATTACGTCCAATAGAAGTAAAATATCAATGAAAAATATAGCAAAAATTTGGAATATTAATTATTACAAACATTATTAGCCTATTAGGTCATATTAGCCTTAGCGTAATGATATATAGCCTTCCTCAATAAATGGGCTATCTAACACAGAAAGAATGTTTCAAATCCGACCAGTAGTTCCTGAGATTAGTGCGTTAAAGCAAACAAACTCTTTAGCTTTATGGTAACGAGAACATTTCCCTAGTAGCCGTTTGCGGAACTAACGTATGACAGATACTTCTACCTGACAGTTTAATATACAGAGCGAGTGCATTGTTATTTTAAATTCTTTCTACAATGATTTCATTGATAGACGTCTACGGAGTAGTAAAAAATACGATAAGACCACTTCGTGAGGGTGAACAGTATTTTAAAAGTAGAATGTTAACGTGTATACGTATTTTTATCTGTCATACGTTAGGTCTGCGACTTGCCGCTAGGGAATCTGCTCGTCACCAATAATAGTATAGATATTTGAGAGACGAAGAGAAAGTTACGCGGGTCAGCTAGTTATGAATATAAGTCGATCCATCCGTTTAGTAGACAGAATGCCACAGGCAGTTATAGACCTATTGACACATACTCTGTACTATGGAGTGTAGAGATAAGGAGTACAACCTCTATATTAAAAAAGTGTCCGCCAAAATGCACTAATTAGGTGACGCCACTGTGCAACGACTGTAAATTTAAAGAATTAGAAAAGATAATCAAATGAACTATTATTTGTTTATGTTTGTCGGACAGGATACTACGCAAAGTTTTTAATATTTAAACCACAATTTAATTATTTGATTATGTTTGTCGGACACTTAATACGCAAAGTTTTTAATTTTTAAACCACAATTTAAGAAAAATAATTAAAACGATATCATACTCTCTTCTCACTCCAGCGCCTACGTGGTCGGTTCTCGAACTATTATTTACTCATGTTTGACGTACAAATTTCCCCTTAGGAGCCCATCAAAGATTGTACTCTTTACCTCTATACTCCATGCTCTGTACATCCGGGGGCAAAATTTTATATATCGGTGTTGTAACATGAAAATAAACACTAAACAAATATTGTCTCTTGCCATTGACACTTCCATGGTATATTATCACAACGTATCTGAAGGTCAAGATTTTGTGTATAAAAATACGTATATTATAGGTACAAATAAAAAAATTGATATGACTGTTTGTTATTTCAAAAAAAATACAATCGAATCAAAACCTCCTCCTTTGTTTAAAGTCATTTTTAAATGCATATGAAAGTATAGGTATGTGGTGCTCACATCTTTAAAAAATTGTCTATCTGTTTCGACTAACCACTCAATGTAATGGGTGGATCGATTTTGATGGGACTTTCTCTTGGCAAATGGCTAATATTATAGGAAGTAAATTAGTCTACTTTCATTTTAAACTAGTTTTTGCTCGCGGATCCGCCCGCGTGTATGTCGGTTATCGCGCCGAATAGTAGCCTATGTGTTAGATTTTGCCCAAACGCATGGGTTTGATGAAAAAAAAAATTTAAGTTTCAGTTCTATGTAAAAACAATAAATTTTGGGGGTCCCCCCAAAATTTATTGTTTTTTTCTTATTTTAGTGTGAAAATCTTAATGCGGTTCACAGAATACATCTACTTACCAAGTTTCAACATTATAGGTCTTATAGTTTCGGAAAAAAATGGCTGTGACATACGGACGGACAGACGGACATGACGAATCTATAAGGGTTCCGTCTTTTGCCTTTAGCACGGAACCCTAAAAAATTGTTGAGGTGTCACGTACGTTTGTTATCAAGATGGCCGCTTCGAATGACGGATTTGACAAGTCGATAAAAACAGTGTTTAAATTTTGATTAGCAAGCTCAAAACCCTTATTTAGTGTATACTTCATAAAATGTACATTAATGTTTTTATGGTTTAGAGGTCTAACGATCAAATGAACTAACGTTGTCCGTTGACATCTGAAATTTAAAAGACACGTGTCGACCTTTGGGATCTTCTCTCTCCTTTTTTGTCTATGGGGGAATCCCCGCAATATAGCACCAGCTGGTGGTTATGTCGGACTCGAAATGACCAAAAACCGCACGCCGATTCATGTATCAGGTAGCCGGGGAGCCAGGTATATAGGAAGGAAATCTACCCCAAGAATAGGGTAGATGACACCTTAGTCAAATAAGTTACTTTTACTCATCTGTCAAAACGAAAAATTTGTATGAAAAATGTACTAAATTCAATTGAGCAATATTTTATAATGTTTATTTGATTATTTGTAATACAAATGAAAATCTGTAAAAAATAAATTTTCCGGGATGCTTTTATAATATTCGTTTTAATTATGAGGACGTCGGTATTTATTTACGACTAGCTGACCCACGCAACCTCGTTTACGTAGCGTATTGCCCGTAGTATAATAATTACCTCCCGTTTTTGTAACATTCTTCATTGGTGCTCCGCTTCTATTGGTCTTAGCGTGATGATATATAGCCATACTAGCCTTCCTTGATAAATGGGCTAACACTGAAAGAATTTTTCAAATCCGACCAGTAGTTCCTGAGATTAGCGCGTTCAAGCAAACAAACAAACTCTTCAGCTTTATATTTTAGTAAGTAAAGATACAGTCATTATACGTAGTGGTTTAAATGGTCACTTCGCCAATTTACGTCATGGATTCCATTCCATCATTGGATAACACTTTGTATCATCCACAAATTGTTGTTCTTAGTTCTGCGTTATTTATGTCGGCTTCATGTATGTATGTCAAGTCCCTATTTTCCTAGTGAGGTGGTTATCTTTATAAAAAACGACAAAAAAACACAGATTCTCTGGAAAATGTATTTTTAATTTTCAACCCTACCCTGCCTCCATGCAAAAAATAATATATCCTGTTTCCTGATATGTACCTAGTATTAAGTTTAAATTTAGAAAGTTTGCGCGTTGTCCTCGAAGGTACAATCTAGGGCTTGAGTGTAGGGCTAAGTTGCGTTTAATGTTACATTATCCATGTATCTATAGTTCTATCCCACCAAAAACATTTTCATGTAAAATGTTGCCAAGACGACTGCATATGACTTACCCTGTGAAAAAGATATCAGATCTCATGTAGAGCCAAGGTTCTGTATCTACACGCCCTAACTCTACCAACCCTAACTTCACAAACTCTACATCTCAGTAAAAATGTATGGCTTCGCCGTTTCGCTACCATACCGTCACGAAGGGGTAAACGAACGCCTTTTGTGTTTGCAAATATCTACTTTCTGAAGTAATGTGTTATACGAATATTTAGTTTCTGAAGTAACGAAACAGCCAAGCCATACAATTTTACTGAGATGTAGAGTTTATGAAGTTAGGGTTGGTAGAGTTAGGGCGTGTAGATACAGAACCTTGGCTCTACATGAGATCTGATATCTTTTTCACAGGGTAAGTCATATGCAGTCGTCTTGGCAACATTTTACATGAAAATGTTTTTGGTGGGATTTCATGTCTTTTTGTAACTTTCCTTTTTTTTCTTTTTTTGGGCTGTATTTCTTGTACATCTTTTTTCTTCTTTCGAAAAAGTCCGTGTACTAAAAATAAAACTTCTAGCATAAAAATTTGTGAAAGTCTCATACAAAATTCCACCCCCAAATTTGGGGGTTGGGGGGCAAAAGTAATAGGTTTATGAATTTTTTTGTTGTTTGTATACTAAACTTAGTTTACATACCAAATTTCAGCTTTCTAGCACTTCAGGAAGTACCCTAACAGTTTTGATGATCATCAGTGTGTCAGTGGCGAAATCGGTGTTTTTTTGGTATCAATAAAATTTAAACTATCAGAGCTATGCAATTGAAACTTTGTATGTTTTATTAGTCTATTGGTAACATCATATCCTGAAAATTTTAACGATCTGGTATATCGGGAACCAAAGTTATGGGGGTTCAAAAAAACGACTAAACGCTTCGAGAAAAGGTAGGTAGTGCCCTTGCGCTACGCTTGGCTCGTCTTGGCGGGGGCACGACCGTGCCCCCAGATACTATATAATATTACTAGCGACCCGCCCCGGCTTCGCACGGGTGTATTTCAGATGCCCCCGCCGACGACACGATTAGTGCATTTTAAATCTGTAATATCTTCGAATATACTCATTTAAATTAGATACGGTAAAGGGCCATTTTGATCTATATTAAATGCTCAATGTATTTAATTTACTTAATTGTATAAGAGTTCATTCTGTATTGATTGCTTAAAATCACTTCGTAAATAAGCCATTATTTCTCGTAAAAAGAAAGGAATAAAAAATTGTTGTTGTGGGTTATCCCTAAGAGATAGACATATTCCGTCGCGGACTTTTTTGTAGTACTTTTTAAGGTGTACAATACTGTAGTAAATTATTTTGATCTATCTCGTAGGGTGCAACCAGCGTTTGCAATGTAAGCGCAAAAAATGTGTTTATTTGCTACATCACATTAGAAACCTCGTAAAATTAACAGTGTTTCCATACTATATTATTCATTTATTATACATAAAAACCTTACTCTTGAATCACTCTATCTATTAAAGAAACCCGCATCAAAATCCGTTGCGTAGTTTTAAAGATTTAAGCAAACATAGGGATATAGGGACAGAGAAAGCGACTGTGTTTTATACTATGTAGTGACTAGCTGTTGCCCGCGGCTCCGCCTGCGTGTATGTCGATTATCGCGACATATAGTAGCCTATGTGATATTCTGATGTAAAAGCTATATAAAATATAAACGTTCAGTAGTTTTTGCGTGAAGAAGTAACAAACATAAACACTCACAAACTTTCGCCTTTATATATTAGTGTGATGTGATCTCAGGAACCACTGGTCCAATTTAAAAATTTATTTCAGTGTTAGATAGCCCATTTACCTATCGAGGAAGGCTATATATCATCACGCTAAGAACAATAGGAGCGAAGCAACAATGAAGATTTTTACAAAAACGGGGGAAAATTATTACGCTACGGGCAATAGGAGACGTAAAAGACGTTGCGTGGGTCAGCTACTTCTAAATTAATATTTTAAACGTGAAAGTTTGTAAGTATGGATGGATAGATGGATGGATGTTTGTTACTCTTTCACGCAAAAACTACTGAACGGATTTGGATGAAACTTTACAGTAAATTAGCTTATACATCAGAATAACGCATAGGCTACTATTTGCCGCGATAACCGACACGCGGGCGGAGCCACGGGCAACAACTAGTTTTTTTTTTTATAATTTTGCTGCGAAAATGACTGCTCTACCTGATGGAAAGCATAAACAGAATCCAAGAGTGGTGGTCACCATCTTTAATGCGAATAAGGACAATGCAGCATGGTGACCAGCACTATGGCGGCTTAGTGAGATGCTTTTTCATGCCCCGCTTAAAGGACCCGGGATCATAGTGGGACAGAAACAAGTGCGTAGTGAGTTCCAGGTTTTAACCGTGCGAGGGCGTATGTCTACCACTCTGAAGCGGTGACTTCCACGGCACTTGTTGACCTGTAGAGGAGTGGAAAAGGGGAGACCAATTGGAAGAGCTCTTCAGAAGGCGATGCGATAGAGGCGATATCTCTATGCATCTTGAAATTCCCGTGGGGAATGGCGCCGTAAGACGAAATACAGGTTTGTACCTAGTCTGGCAACGGAGAATATCTCATTTTCAACTTATAACTCAAATTAGTTTTAACTTGAACATAATTATTGTATTTTTATTGTCTTCGTGCAATAGATGTTATTATTATAACTATCCGGAGCGCAGAGGCTCGAGGGACTCGGTGGCTTCAGGACTGCCGACAATGCAGATTGCTCGCCGCTGCAACCGGTCGAGAGCGTCAAACAGAAACTGCGCGGCTTCATCGCAAAGGTGATACAGTACTCCACGCACGAGCGAACCTGCGTCTTATAAAGAAGACATAGATGCCCAGGCGGGAAGCACCGTATCACCTTGTTTAGAACACCTAACTTCCGCGTGACCGCCTTATCAAGGTATTCGCGCGGGTTGAGATCGCGGCAGATATCCATGCCCAGGATATCGAGCATCGAGGCTGCCTTGTAATGTAAAAATGTATGTTGTAATGTAAATATGTACACTAAATAATCCTCTATGTGCCGCAGGTGCACACAGGCATCTCTTAAATATGTTCCGGATGTGTTAATGACAGCAGTTCCCGGATCCCTCCCTTCCCAGGCACAGAGTGGCACACCGTGTGTTTTTAGTCGGTCCGATTCCGACACACCCCCCTGCCGCAAAACCCCAGTGGAGTGACGGCCCGTGAGGGTTTCCACACGTAAATAAGGCATCTCTTAAATATACCTGAGTTTAATCCAACAAACTTTTATTAGTATACTTCATGAATGGCAGAAAAACTGGGGCGGTTCTACCCTCGCATAGAAGATACACCTAAAATGACAGCATTCGTGGTGTCGTGTTTCGTTGATGAGTGCGAGACCGGAGGCCCAATGATGCAGAAGCCTCTCATAGTGTGGGTCACCATGCTGCATTGTTGCATTGTCTGCACAACAATGAGTATGGCGACCACCACTCTTTGATTCTGCTCATGTAGTATCAGGAAAAGTAGAGTCACTTTGGTAGGCTCATACATATAACAAGTAAAATTTAAACAAAATAAAAACCAACTTCAAGGTTCCACTCGATTTCTCTTGGATGCCATCATCAGATCTTAGTGTCCTTATCATAGTACCACCGTGATCCGTTCCATTAAAAAAAGAATCATTAAAATCGGTTTATAAACGACGACGTTATCCGCGAACATACATAAAAAAAAGCATACGGTCGAATTGAGAACCTCCTCCTTTTTGGAAGTCGGTTTTAAAGAAACACTAGGTGAAACCACGAGGAAATACAGTTACGTATCTTGACATAGTATGATATGAAGTCGCTGCCGCTGTCTGTTCGCTTCGATCTTTTAAACTACTCAACGGATTTTAATGTAGTTTTCAGTTTATAGACAGAGTGATGCAAGAGGCAGGTTTTATATTTATTTTTTATATTTTTATATTTATATTTCAGGAGAATCTGTCTCCTGAAAATAAGCATCTCCATGCTGCTACACGTAAATTCGCTAAAGAAAAATGCTTCAAGTACGTATGGATTCGTGGTGGCAGAGTCTACCTCCGTAAAACGGAAACGTCTGAAGCTATATTTGTACGTAACGAGAGTGTGCTAGAAAAACTTTAATAATTAATAATAGGTAGAAAAAAAAAAAAAAAATTTTTTTTTTTTTTTTTTCTTTATATGTGTCTCTAAATATTATAGTTTTAATGTTCTCGTCTAAATTAAATTTCTATTTCCAAAATGTGAGAGGTCTTCGTACGAAGACAAATGAATTGTATATCAACACAGCTATCTGTGAGTATGATGTTATTATTCTCAATGAAACGTGGTTAAACGCTAGTATTACGGACGGTGAGTTGTTTGCGAGTAGTTATAATGTTTACAGACGTGACCGCGAAACGAGTTCCTTACAAAATAAGAAGGGAGGGGGCGGCGTTTTGGTGGCCATATCTAAAAGAATTAGTTCACGTGTTTTAAGGAATTTTGAAAGTGATTGTGAGGATTTGTGGGTTGAAATCGATGTCGAATCTGATAAAAAAATTGAAAAACTATTACTTTGCACTGTGTATCTCCCACCACCCGTCTCTAAACAACATCTTGAACACTTTTGTAATAATGCTAGCATAAATCTCAGTAAATATAACCGGGTCCTGATTTGCGGGGACTTTAATCAAAGTAGTATCGATTGGAGTGGCACTCCTGGATCCCCTCTTATGCCCAATATAACTTCTAATTGTTTAACCTCGCAACATCTTCTAGAGTTTATGTCTTTTAATAACTTATTTCAACTTAATTTTATAACCAACCACAACAATAAAGCTTTGGACTTAATTCTAACCAACTTATCAATAAGCGACCTTACATCCCCACCAGTACCCCTTAGCAAAATAGACTTTCATCACCCTCCGTTAGAATTTTACGCTCTTTTTGACGGGTTTGTTCATAAATTACAATGTAATAAAAAATCCTTCAAAAAAAATTTTCACAAGGCTAACTATGACAACATCCGTAATTATTTAACAAAAATTGAGTGGTTTTTAGAGTTTGAAACATGTGCGACAGTGGATTTAATGGTTGATGGGTTTTATGAGATAATTAATTCTGCGATTAAGAGGTTTGTACCTATATCACCTGTTGCCTCAAATACAACCCCAGTGTGGTATACCAAAGAATTGAAACAATTACTAAAAGAAAAAAATAAGGTCCGTGTCCGGTTTAAAAAATATAAGAACCCGTTAGATAACTTATCTTTTAAATTATTAAAAACAAGAAGTGATGCCTTAATTAAAAAGTGTTACAATAACTACCTAAAACTGATTGAAGATTCTATCAAATCCGATCCAAAATTGTTTTTTTCTTACATTAAGCAGAAAAGTGATAAGAGTATTGCGTTTCCGTCTTCAATGACATATCAGGGCACTGTAGTTTCAACTGGTCCTGAAATATGCAATGCACTGGCAACATTCTTTGCAACATCGTACAGTATAGACGACGATGTTGATGATTTGAGTAACAAGTATTCGAATAGTAAATGTGTTGTCCCTCATACATTGTGTTCTATATGTTTCTCTGAAGACCAAGTTTTGCAACGCCTTATGTCAATTGACAGAAATAAAGGTGCTGGCTCAGATGGGATACCTTCCATCTTTGCTGTTAACTGTGCTCGTCAACTGTCACTACCGCTCTCGATTATTTTCAATATGTCACTTACCTTGGGCATCTTTCCTTCACTTTGGAGGTTAGGCCTTATTGTACCAGTCCATAAGGCTGGCGATATTAGTTACGTAAAAAATTACAGGCCGATCGCTATATTGTCTGTCTTTGCCAAGTTGCTAGAATCTTTAATATGTCCATACGTATCATGGCATATTAAGAGTGTTCTCGCAGACTCTCAACATGGTTTTGTCTCTGCTCGCTCGACTTGCACCAACCTTGTGGATTTCTTTGATGACATATCCCGTTCATTAGACGACCGCGCGTCAGTCGATGTTATTTATACAGACCTCTCGAAAGCTTTCGATAGGGTCCCTCACAATATCTTATTGCATAAATTATCGCAGGTTGGTTTTGCTGGCGCCTTTCACAAGTGGTGCTCGTCATACTTACGAGACCGAACATCCAAGGTAGTTGTCAGCGGTTTTGAATCCGAGCTATTTCCTAATTTATCTGGCGTCCCCCAGGGTTCCCACTTAGGACCTGTATTTTTTAATATCTTCATGAACGACGTCACTTCTTGCCTCAAAAACAGCAAACCATATCTTTACGCGGATGATCTCAAGTTAATGAGACCAATCAGGGCTCTTCAAGACATAACATTATTGCAGCTAGATTTAAACGGATTGGTTTGCTGGTGCAGGGATAACAAAATGTCACTGAATGTCGACAAATGCTGTTATATTCGCTTCACTCGTAACCGTAATACTGAATTGCCTGGCGTTTATGCAATATCTGGCCAACGTATTCAGGAAGTCGAATCCGTTAGGGACCTCGGTGTTATTCTTGATAAACAACTTGATTTTAGGAAACATTATGATCATATTGTCTCTAAATCACTTAAAACTCTCGGTTTTATAATGAGAAACACTAAGAATTTTAAAAATAAAAGTACCGTCATAAGATTGTACGACAGTCTTGTTAGGTCTATTCTAGATTACTGCTGTGTAGTCTGGCATCCGCATTACGAAGTTCATTCCAATAGAATTGAACGCGTGCAAAAGAGATTTATGTACCACTTGGCATATAAATTCAATCTGTCAAAGAAACTGTCCAGTTACACAAACCGACTAATTCACTTCAACATAACGTCATTAAAAAAGCGCCGAAAAATTTTAAATTTGTCATTTTTGCATAAATTGGTTAATGGTAATATAAACTGCCCCCATTTGCTACAAAAACTTAATATAACGATCTCTCATAAGCTGCCGCGACTTACTAGATACTCCTTGTTTACACCTAAAAGGTCAAAAACTAACTTGGGCCATTTCTCTCCTCTAAATAGACTCCAAGCAGAGTATAATTCTGTCAGTAAAAATAAGGTCATTGATATATTTCATTCAAGTTTACAATCTTTTAAAAGAAAACTTTCGTTGTTTAGCTAAGACAAGCGAATTTAGAATTTCTTATGTGTTGCGTACTTTATGTAATTTTGCTTGTTGTATAAACTTGTTGTTTTCGTGTTTTAACTACTTTATTCTTTATAAGTTAAGGACTGCCTTTTGCTCCCATCCCAACTATCTGGACAAGGATTTATATATGTTAATGTCATCCATATTTTTATTTCATTTAAGTTTACAATCTTTGAAAGGAAAAAATGTAATTGTAAAGCTGGGACAAGCGAATCTAGTATTACTATTTTTTTGTCATGTATTAGTACTTTTTGACGCTCTTGTGTTTGCATGTACTTGTTGCTCTTATGTTTCAAATTCTTTTAAGTTTTTTAAGTTAAGGGATGCCTTATGCTCCCAACTATCTGTTACTATCTGTTAATACATAATTTTGCTTTCCGTGGCAACCTATAATTAAGGCAGCGCCAATGCTTGTATTTTACTGTTGTTGTGCCTCTTAGCTCTTAAGGTGTATGCTCTTGTTGGTTGTCCTAATAAATAAAATAAAATAAAATAAAAAAATATGTAATACAAAATTTCGAAGACTACCATGCGAAGCAGGCCCGGATCGCTAGTGGATTATAAAAGAATATGATATAAAAAATATCATTCGACCTGTTGACCCATTCAGTTGAGCATATTTTATCGAAGTAATGACTAGCACCTTTAAAAGGAAATGTCGGAGACATCAATAACGCTCATACATCTTCAATAATTTTGGTAACTTGTTAAAATCAGACGCAATTTATTTCGTGGATCATTTGACAGGGACCCGCTTTCCCTTGTGAGGAGACAGTGAATTTATACTGTACCAACTGATCCACGGCTGCTACTGCCCGTGGCGTGATGGTCTACAACGTAAACTATTTTTTTACCATAAATAAAAAACGGCCAAGTACGAGTCGGACTCGCACAGGAAGGGTTCCGTACCATTATCTATACATTTCAAGCGTCTATCCGTAGCCGTTATCAATATCGAGCAAAAAAATCACGTTTGTTGTATGGCAGCCCACTTAAATATTTATTTTATTCTGTTTTCTGAAAATTTCAACTGTCTAACTATCACGGTTCATGAAATACCGCCTGGTTACAGACGGACGGACAGACAAACGGACAGCGAAGTCTTAGTAATAGGGTCCCGTTTTACCGTTTGGGTACGGAACCCTAAAAAGGTTATAGTGAGCTAACCTTAAAAGACAGACATAAGGTGACTTTTTTAGAACGTTTATAGTTTATAGAAGAAGAATCCTTCTATACATATATCCAGTCGACGCCAGCTTTCTTACGCAAGTTGTCCCGCCATCTTGACAGGAGGGCCACACTATGTTTGCCAAGACGCAATTTCCACTCCAGAACACGCTTATTTATTCCTGCGGTTATCGGTTATGCGACACATTATATTTATTTAATCGATTACCTTACTAGCTGACCAGACAAACGTTTTTCCATAAAAATAAAAAAATAAAATTAGGGGTGGGTCACCCTCCCTTATCATTTAGGGGTATGAAAAATAGATGTTGGCTGATTCTAAGATCTACCCGATATGTACACATTCATAAAATCGGTCCAGCAGCCGTTTCGCCTTTGGGAGGAGTTTGGTAACAAACTGAGAGGCGAGAATTTTATATACCTACTAGTGGTTGCCCGCGGCTCCACCCGCGTACATATCGGTTATTGCGGCTATACATAGGCTACTACATATATTGTAGTAGCCTATGTGTTATTCTGATGTATAAGCTATATTACTGTAAAGTTTCATCCAAATCCGTTCAGTAGTTATTGCGTGAAAGAGTAACAACCATCCATCCATCCATACTTACAAACTTTCGGGTTTATAATATTAGTATAGATTAGATTTGACTACTCGGTGGCGCAATGGTAGCGTATGCCACTGCTGTGCTTGAGGTCTCGGGTTCGACTGCCGGGTCGGACCAAGTGTTTGTGTGATCTGCAAATTTTTGTTTCGGAGTTTGGGATTTTACTACGTTTAGTATTCTAAAACTTTTCATAGTACAAGCTCTGCTTAGTTGGAGGCTAGATGGCGTTGTGTGTCAAATGTACGAAATATTTATTATATGACCAGCCCATTACTACTTTAACCTACTAACTTTTAAAACTATATCGGTAAAAGCTATTAGTTCCTGGAAATTGACAAATAATGGGAAACGACCTTTTTAGATAAACGGGTTATCTGTTAGAAGACAATTATATAAATAGGAATATCGAACTTGTTATTGTTGTATTGAAGAAAAACAATTATTCTTTATCATAGAAGTACTTAACTGTATTGGATGACTAGCTGTGCCCCACGGTGTTACCTGCGGTTGTTGATATACCTTTACAAACGCGGGTAACACCGCGGGGCGAAGCTTGTCTATAGATAAAAGTAGCCTTAGTTATCATCAGCTATCTGCCAATAAAAATCCCGTCGCAATCGGTCTAGCCGTTCCAGAGATTAGCCAGAAACAAACAGGCAGACGAACGGACCGACAGACAAAATGCTACTTAACAGAACTTAATGGTCACTTAGAATTTACCGCCTAAAATACACTCCATAACACAGTTTTTTACGTTGACGGACAGACAGTCAGTATTATGCCGTTGTCCAAAAAAGGGTTCACATCATAACATAAGACATCGACAGCCTTGAATAGTCCATTGCTGGGCATAGGTGTTGGCCTGCTATACCACGCTGACCAGACGGGTTGGTATAGGGTTAGTGTCAAATTTTCCTTCTTTTTAAGCCGCTCTGTAGCAGTTTGCTCCCTTAGTCGATTCTTTGGACACCCACGGGATGAATGGGGGTGGAGACACTGCATATTCTAAATCCATCACCACACGGACGACATAGGGTTCAATATAAGCTAAGTATGGGTTATAATATAAAGGGAGGTCACGCTGACAGATGAATGGTGCTCTAAGCTAAGGTTAAACACACAAAGTTTCGCAATAACCGCTCGGGCAGCCGAACGAACACTCGCCCGCAGCCGCGAATTTTAATTTTAATAAATCGATCTCGGATTTGATGTTTCATATTTCGAACGAATTGAATTTCGAACTTTTTGTTTTCTTATTTAGTGTAGTGATTTATCGACTGTTTAGTGTGATAGTTTTGTTTTAGTTGATTTTTGGATAAAAGGTTAGTGCCATCTTTTTATTTCGTTTTTTTATTTCTTTGCTAAAACACTGAAATATGAATAGATATATATAAATTATTATTATAAGTTATTATACATTATTATATAAACATTACGGACATCTAACACACAACGCCATCTAGTCCCAAGTTAAGCAGAGCTTGTGTTATGGGTACTAGACTAGACAACTGATATAAATGAAAAATATATACTTTTTTTTATAAATACGTATTATACATAGAAAACACCCAAACTCCGAAACAAATATTTGCAGATCATACAAACATTTAGTCTGACCCGGGAATCGAACCCGAGACCTCATACACAGCAGTCGCGTGCGCTACCACTGCGCCAACGGGGCACTTACAACAACAAACGAGTTAAATTATTTTTACATAATGCTATTTAAAGTACTCTACTATTTATCGTAGGCTTAATATATACAACAACATAATATTAACCTTACGATAAACAGTAAAGTACTTTAGTTAAATAAATTAAAGAAATAGCGACTCCCATTTTCCTACGTGCACCAAATTTAATGCCAAAACGCGCCAAACGCACATGCAGTGTACCTACATACCTACATGTATTCGAACGGAACCTGTGCATTTTTTAGTAAATATGTTTAAGACCCTTATACATACACATTATTTTTGTTACTAAATTACATAACGTACATCGGTTAGTACCGTTTTCTATGAGACTACTGCCCCTAGCTAGCCAAGTTGCAAGCGTTTTTCTTTCTGCAATCGTTAAAGCCTAAATTCTCGTGTGTCATTGGCTAATACTTTGTGTAAGATTTATCAAACGTACAGTTTTTACATGGACAAATCGTCTAAATAGACGAACGAACGAGCCCTTGACGAGCTTGTTTGTCTAGCGGTTAGTGATTCTGACTGCAAAGCCAGAGATCGTGGGTTCAATAAAAACCTTTGTGTGTTGAAAATACGATCATTTGTCCTGTGCCTTTATGTAAATTATCTATAACATGTATGTATTTAGAAATATATATAAGTATTTACGTACATCGAGAGTAGTACGTAATATCTCGATGTTTACGTATGTATTTGACTGCCTCGTTGGTCTCGCGGTTGGCGTGTACGACTGCTGATCATGAGGTCTCGGGTTCGATTCCTGGGTCGGACCAAATGTTAGTATGATCTACAAATATTTGTTACGGAGTTTGGGTGTTTTCTATGTATAATATGTATGTATTTACAAAAGAAAGTATACAATGTATTTGTATAAGTTGTCTAGTACCCATAACACAAGCTCTGCTTAGGCTTGGGACTAGATGGCGTTGTGTGTTAAATGTCTGAAATATTTATTATTATTATTTTGTGTCTCGTTGGTCTAGCTAACCACGTAAGTAAAAAGACTAGGAAGATGATGATAGAAACATCTTTATCTATGTCCATCGTATGTATGTATATTAACTATAGAAGTATGTGTATCAGCATGTCTGGTGATAATAGTACCAATGACAGTGCGTGAGATGTATGTAAGGTATTAATAACTATTATAATTGTAGATGCGTGTAAATTCAATAAAAATACCATAGTTAATAGAGTCAAAATACTACCGTGGGAGAGTCACGCTTCGGCACGAATGGGCCAGCTAGACCGGAGTGATATCACAGAAAACCGTTGAGTAATAGCGCTGTGTTTCACCGAGTGAGAAATGATATCGGAGACGCATACCCCAACATCTCTCCCCATCCCCTAAAGGCCGGCAACGCACTTGTGACGCCTCTGGTGTTGCGGGTGTAAACCATGCGGTAATCGCTTACCATCAGGTGATACGTCAGCTCGTTTGCCCCCTGTTCCATAAAAAAAAGAAGTTAAACGAACTATTCAGCTTTATTAGTATGTACTCTAAATGAAGATAAAATCTTGTGAAAGTTATGTAAATTAAATACCAACTCATTCAATTTAGTTAACGTGTCTTTGTAGCCATCAACATCTTGAGGAGTCTTGAGGTGTCATCAATGAAAACAATCAGGACCTCTTTACTTACTTTTGACAGATTAGTGTTTCATGTAAAAATATACGAATCTTACTTGACTACAATTTGAGCGTCATTACATGTAGAGAACTCATTTTAATAAATAGTTTTTTTATACCTAACTTATAGCTACCTTAAAACAAGCTAAAATTATAAATTTTAAAAACACCCTACGCAAGCACTTATCGAGTAATCATACGCCAAAAATGCCTTACATCATTTTGGAAAAGAGCTGATACTCTTACACTGCTGGACCGATATTAACCAAACATAGATAAGAACCACCGCAAAGAAACTGGCTTTCAAAGATAAAAAACCGCATCGAAATCGGTCCATCCGCTACGATGCCACACACAAACATACACACGTACACACACAGACAGACAGACAGACAGACAGACATTGACGTCAAACTTATAACACCCCTCTTTTTGCGGCGGGGGTTAATAATAATGATAAAAAACATCCCCGGTTATAATGGTCGTAGCGTATTTAAAAAAAAAAACAACTAGATCTAGCAGTTTACCACCATATCAAATGAAAATTTTAACAACAAAAACCGACTTCAAGAACTGAACTAAATTGAAATGGGTCCACGCGGGAAGCACCAGCTTTCAAATTCAAAAAGAATCACCGAAATCGGTTGGCGTGATATTGAGTTATTCATCAAGTTGTCGCTTGGCGCGCACATACTTAATGCAAACTAAAGACTTAAATGAGGGTTAACCATTTTTTGGCTTTACAAACATCACAATAAAAATAATCATCCGATGCATCTATAAAATAAACACAATCTTTATGGGCCCAGTCTTTGCATTCCTGACAATGAATCCATTCTTCATAGTAAGTTGCTCTGCATATACCTAATGCATTCAATCGAAACTGCCTTAACTAGCTCACGATGCATAAAGCACTGCAAATCTTTGACCTTCACGTAATCTTGTTTTTTATGTTTCTCCATGCCAAAATGACTCTACTTTGCCTGATGGAAAGCATAAGCAGAATCCAAGAGTGGTGGTCAACATACTCACTGCGAACGCAGACAATGCAACAATGCAGCATGGTGACCCACACCATGGCGGGCTAGTGATGCTTCTGCATCATTGGGCCTCCGGTCTCACACTCACCAACGAAACACGACAGCACGATTGCTGTCATTTTATGTTGATTTTCTGTGCGAGGGTAGTACCGCCCCGGTCGAGCCGGCCCGTTCATGTTGAAATCACACAGATGCTACTATCTTTGATTAAAGGGTGTCCCTTTTTAGAGCTTAACTTTAAAAGACAATAAATTAACGTTCACCATGGGAGACCCACGCTTCGGCATGCATGGGCCGGTTCGACCGGAGTGATACCACGGCCTCACAGAAAATCGGTTGGGAACAGAGCCTGTGCTGTGTTTCACCGAGTGAGGAGAATACCGGAGGCCCATACCCCAACCCTTTCTCCCATCCCCCTACAAGGGCCTCAACGCAATCGCTTATCATCAGGTGATACGTCTGCTCGTTTGCCCCCAATTCCATATAAAAATAAATTTAAAGTGAATAATTAAAGATAGTTTTATATTACTCTCTTGTAACCGGTTTACAACTAAAAGTGAACTTGAATAAGTGCACCAATAAACAGTGCACCGAACCTATAAAATATGTGTGAAATTTCCAGCCGCAAAGGAAGGCCATCAGCTCTCGAATGTCTGTGAATCAGCCTCTCTATAGTTAAACTTGTTAAAGTTCACGAGTTAATGGATGCTAAGAAGGACAGCATTAAAACAATGCAATATCTTAGAGCATATATTCCTTGAGGGGCAGCCGAACGGGCGGAAAGCGTGATCGGAGTTGAGAGAGAGAGAGAGACTGAGTTTGGGTAGTGTCTGTCTCTCTCACGCAAGCTTCTGATTGGTGGACGCAAATACCAATTTGCATGACTGATTTGGCGGGAAATACACCAACCTATCAGAAGCCCAACTATTGTATAAAGATGGATAGAATATGACAAAACTAGCTAGTACATTAACAACTATATTATTAAAGCATCTCAATAGTCCGCCAATTCCGCCGAAGTGTGGGTCAACATACTGCATTGTCTGCATTCGCAATGAGTATGGTGCCCTCTACTCTTGGATTCTGCTCACGATTTCCATCAGGCAAAGTAGAGTCACTTTGACAGGCACATATGTATATCTATAAAAACAAGTACGACGTCGTGCAGTCTGATTTTTGACTACATGACCCGTCGATATTTTTGCCATTGATAAATAATTGCTCAATTAAGTACAAGCAATTTGATAAGAATGTCTTCCTTATCTTAAAATTGAAACCGGCTTTTGAGTGAAAGGACAATCGGCAGGTCTTCCTATAATTATATTCTTTTCCTTGTTTTTGCACCAATTTATGAAGATTTGAAAACTACTCCTAAATAAATACATATTCCGAACATCTAACACACAACGCCATCTAATCCCAAGCTAAGCAGTGCTTGTGTTATGGGTACTAGACAACTGATATAAATACATACATTTATATGCTTTTTTTGTAAATACATACATATTATACATAGAAAACACCCAAACTCCGAAACAAATATTTGCAGATCATACAATCATTTGGTCCGACCCGGTAATCGAACCCGAGACCTCAAACACAGCAGTCGCACACGCTACCACTGCGCTACAGAGGTAGTTAATTACATACGCTAACTGCTAGACAGCTAGATCAACGAGGCATTTACTTATTATTATTGCTATATCTGTGGGATTGCACGTGTAAAAGAGGTAAATTATTATGAAATAGTAACTTTGTCTATGGAATTCGCATTTATGGCGGGTAACACATGTGTCAATATTATTGCTATATTGTCATAAATATTGATAATTGTAGATTGTGATCTGTGTAAATAGATAAATAGATGTTGTAAATGATTGGTCACCGTTAAACGAATCTTATACCGAAGTGAATTCCTTTGAATCGAAATTCGCAAATATGGTGTACTGGCTGGATTCGTTGCTCGTGTACCTACACATAGTAGATTTTGGTGTTTTTTTACCTAATTTACCTTGATAACATGCTGTGGTGTGGCGTCTGTTTGTGTCGATCTATGCTTTTTAACTGTAGCTTTAATTTAACGTTTATAAATGTCACTTAGTGTCTTAATTGAATTAATGATTTTGAATTAACTGAAAATGATTTTTTCCCGGTTTTCGCAACATTTTTCATTAATACTCGGCTCCTGTTGGTCTTAGCGTGTTTTATAACCTATAACCTTCCTCAACAAATAGGGTTTCCAATACAAAAATAATGGGATTCATATTTAAATCTTTGATTTAATTATATAAACATAGATTATTTTAACGGATGACCAACCTTTTTTTTTTTTATGGAATGGACCGGCAAACGAGCAGACGTATCGCCTGATGGTAAGCGATTACCGCCGCCCATGGACACCCGCAACACCAGAGGCGTCACAAGTGCGTTACCGGCCTTTGGGGGATGGGAGGGGGGAGATAGGGGGAGGGGTTGGGGTATGGGCCTCCGGTATCCTCACTCACTCGGTGAAACACAGCGCAAGCACTATTTCACACCGGTTTTCTGTGAGGCCGTGGTATCACTCCGGTCGAGCCGGCCCATTCATGCCGAAGCGTGGCTCTCCCACCTAAAATAAAAACATTCGTACTGTTGTGTTTCGTTGGTGAGTGCGAGAGCGGAGGCCCAATGATGCAGAAGCATCTCAATAGGCCGTCATAGTGTGGGTCACCATGCTGCATTGTTGCATTGTCTGCACGAGCAATGAGTATGGTGACCACCACTCTTGAATTCTGCTCATGCTTTCCATCAGGCAGAGTAGAGTTACTTTGGCAGGCTCATACATAAAGAAAAGCGAAGTAACGTGTGTTACTAATTTCTTTTATTAGTGGAAACTGTACATCTAATCGATTGTAACGGTTGTAATCATGAGACGCATGACTTATCTATTTTATTATCCAACTGTTGACTGAAACGTATTCATTGAGAATCAATTATAGTTATCTATTGGTCTTAGAGAGACTTGTTAGTCTCTACACACTCTACATAGAATAAAATGAAGTCACTTTCACGGTCTATTTGCTTAGATCTTATAAACTACTCAATTGATTTAAATGCAGTTTTTAACCGACTTCAAAAAAGGAGGAGGTTTCTCAATTCGACCGTATATATATATATATTTTTTTTTAATGTGTGTTCGGGGATAACTTCGTCGTATATGAACCGATTTTGATGATTCTTTTTTTAATGGAAAGTAGATGTCCCGACGGTAGTACCATGATAAGGAAACTAGGATCTGATGATGGCATCCTAGAGAAATCGAGGGTAACCCTCATTTTTTTCAGGCACGTACTAGGTTTTTCGTATATTTTCTGAAGCTACGCCGGTATTTGCGTCTGGTGGTCATCATTTAATTTAATGATGATGAGCTGATGATGAAAGGTAAAACTCCCTAACGGTTAGGAGTTGGAGGATAAATCTTTAAATGTCATATGTATGTATGTTACCTTTAGTCGTATTCTTTCAAGTTATTTAGGTAAGCTGATGATGGAAGGTACAACTCCTCAACGGTTAGGAGTTGGAGGATAATTCTTTTAATTTCATACGTATCTATAGATCATTAGTTGTATACTTTTAAGTTATTTAGGTGAGCTGATGTCACAGGCGCTATGATGACTAACCCCTTAATGTATTTTGCTTTAAGTAACTCGCCTGCTTCTATTTCATCATGACATTTAAGCTTGGACACGATTCCTATTGCCCAGTAGACCACGTTCTCGGTAACAGAAATCTTGTCAGAAATCACTAATTTTGGAAACTGAGCATACTCAGTTTTAATAAGTGTTCAAACCACTAAAGTTATTCGCATCAGCAGAAATTATATGAAATAGTTCAACTTACTGATAACCTATGATTGTTTGCACTAAAAATGGAAAAATAAAAACTTTTTATAATAAAAAAAAACCGACTTCCAAAAAACCATCCGACGAAAACTCCCTGCCAAAAAACACTAAAAAGCGTAAAATAAACTGGCTCTTCATAAATTGCTATGTGCCAATTCTTGTCTATACCTAATTCTTTATTCATTTAAATAGTAGTATTATTGTGTATGCTAGGTACCTAAAATCTGTTTGAAGTCGGCGCCAAGCCAAAATGTAATAGGAGGGACCGCACTCGCCGCTGCCGAATAGCTAGCATAAAACAACCCAAGCGAGCAGACACGCGCGGGCTGACGCGACGTCGTTGATGGTCGTCTCGAAATAAAGCGAGTGTGGTAACTACTATTACATTTCGCTTGGCGCCGACTTCAAACAGATTTTAGGTACCTAGCATACACAATAATACTACTATTTAAATGAATAAAGAATTAGGTATAGACAATAATTGGCACATAGCAATTTATGAAGAGCCAGTTTATTTTACGCTTTTTAGTGTTTTTTGGCAGGGAGTTTTCGTCGGATGGTTTTTTGGAAGTCGTTTTTTTTTTTTTTATAAAAAGTTTTTATAAGCATTAGATAGAGTGAGATTCAAGAGTATAATAGAGAGATTATAGTTGAGTAAATCTGAGAATTTTAAAGATTTTCGAAGTTTACAATAAACCATTTTATTTTCTAGTCGACATAGTTCTTGGGTCGTCATCGGAATATGACATTATGTCGAACGGTCCAGAAGTCTTATAAATCTTATCTTAAACTAGTTCACAAGTTCGTATTTAGTACATTTTTCATAAAAAGTTATCGTTATGACAGGTGATAATAACTATAAATTCTCAAAAATTAAAAAGCCCCCGACATATTAACCTGAGTTCCCTTTAAAAAGTAAAAAACACGTTATGCGCTTTCATTTGAGACCCCACTCGATAATATTTTTGCAGACATTCGGTTATTCTTCCCCACTTTCACCCCCATAACTTTTAAACGACTAAACCAATTTTCATGAAACATGTCTAAGAACACTCGCACGTAACTAACCTTTCATACAAAAATAACTAAATTGAAATCGCTTCATCCGTTCGCGAGCTACGATGCCACAGGCAGACAGACAGACACGTCAAACTTATAACACCCCCCTTTTTGCGTCGGGGGTTAAAAAGTAACTAATTTGACTAAGGTGTCATCTATCACATTTAGAAGAACAGAGGCGTTATTGATTGTAGGAAGAAAATCAAGACGAAACACTTTCATCTTGGCTAAGGGGTCGGCCATCAAAGGCTTACGATTTTTTGGCAGAACTTTATTGGTATCGGTTTAACATTACAGTAAAACGTTTCCTTTGTAGACTGGCACTTACAAATAAGTATATATTGCATTAAATGACGTAATAATCTTTTTAACAATACAACTTCCGCAGTAGGAATATACATCCTGTGTCGCGAGGGACTTTACAAACATACATGAAACGGACACAAAGAACACCCAGACTTAGAACAACAATTTGTGGATCACAACACTTGGCGCAGTTGAAAGGGGCGTGGTTACCGTTTAGTGTGGGACGCCATACTACATTGTTGGTGTTCACAGTGAGTATAGTGGACCTCACCGTTAGTACTATTAGTTATTCAGTGCCCTCACTGTTGGATTCTACTCCAGCTTTCCATCAGGCTGAACAGAGTCACTTTAGCAAGTTTTCAAACAAAATAAAATAAAAAAAACACTAGGCCAACCGTGCAGTCTTAGATAATGAAGCAGATTGGTTATTGATTGTTTAAATTGAATGCTGCATGTGAAATTTAGGCCAATTTCTTATTTAGGTCGAGCCAATCATCGATATCCATTTCAACAATACGAGTGCATTTAAATTGGCATACAATTTATAATAAATATGATGATAGTCAGTAATAGAGCAGGGGACGCTGTCAGCGATCAAGGCCTGACCATCCCACTAATATTATGAATGCGAAAGTTTGTAAAGATGTGTGTGAGTATGTGTGTTTGTTACTCTTTCACGCAAAAACTACTGAACGGATTTGGATGAAACTTTACAGTAAAATAGCTTATACATCAGAATAACACATAAGCTGCTATTTGCCGCGATAATCGACATAAACGCGGGCGGAGCCGCAGCCGACAGATTTACAGACAGATACAGATTAATAATCGAATCGAATATCATCATCTTCAAAAGCTTCTACTGTCCACACCTGGACGTAAGCCAGAAAGGAGGTTTATTTAATCGAAAAATTCTACATATCATCTATACATACAAATAAATAAAATTGTAGTGCCTGTTTGTAATATTAAAACAACCGCTTTTTACTAAATGTATATGTATAAAATAAATAAAAATAAATATTTCGGACATCTAACACACAACGCCGTCTAGTCCCAAGCTAAGCAGAGCTTGTGTTATGGGTACTAGACAACTGATACAAATACATATATACTTTTTTTTTGTAAATACATACATATTATACATAGAAAACACCCAAACTCCGAAACAAATATTTGTAGATCATACAAACATTTGGTCCGACCCGGGAATCGAACCCGAGACCTCATGATCAGCAGTCGCACACGCCAACCGCGAGACCAACGAGGCAGTCAATGTATCATTAACAACCCATAACGTCCCTCTGCTGGGCTCAGGTCTCCTCTCAAGAGAGGGTTAAGGCCATACGTCCCCATGCTGGCCGAGTGCGGGTTGGGGACTGTATGTATTCACGATACATATTACCGAAATATTTTTTTTTTAAATTTTTGTCTGTCTGTCCATTGGTCTGTCTGTCTGTCTGTTTGTTTCGGCTAATCGCTGGAACGGCTGGACCGATTTTGACGGGACTTTCACTGATAGGTAGCTGATGATATAAGGAGTAACTTAGGTTACTTTTTAGACTAGCTTCGTACGAAAATGACTGCTGCGCTGAACTTCTATTGCGCGATTCAGGATTGGTAGTTTCTTCGTTTCCTTCGTTACTCCGTAGTTAGACGTATCTTCAGTAGATGGCGCTATAGTGTGTTTTTATTTATTTGTTAACTTTGTGCACATGAAGTACAAAGGCGGACTTAATGCCATTAGGCATTATTTACCAGTCAACCTTCTGTTTGCGTTATATATGGAAGTCGCTACAATGGTACCACACGCCAAAACTTCATTTCTGAGAAGACATTTTTATGTCCAGCAGTGGACTATTAAAGGCTGTTCATGTGATGATGATGTGAATCGTGCTAAATATTATCTTATATATACATTTTCGTGTCACAATGTTAGTTACCATACTCCTCTGAAACGGCTGGACCGATTTTTATGAAATTTGGTGTGCATATCGGGTAGGTTTGAGAATCGACCAACATCTATTTTTTACACCTCAATTTTTTTTATGGCAAAGCAACGTTTGCCGGATCAGCTAGTAATATTCTACATATTACTAGCTGATCCGGCAAACGGCAGACATTAATAATCTATATATATATAAACGGAAAAATAAAAACTTTTTATAAAAATAAACCGACTTCCAAAAAACATCCAACGAAAACTCTCTGACAAAAAAACACTTAAAAGCGTAAAATAAACTGGTTCTTCATAAATTGCCTATATCTAATTCTTTAATTATTTAAATAGTAGTATTATAATGAGTGCTAGGTACCTAGAATCTGTTTGAAGTCGGTGCCAAGTGACTATCGCTTAGATTTAATATTTTCGTTTGTATTCTTTTTGGCTTAGCACCGACTTCTAACAGATTTTAGGTACCTAGTACTCATTATAATACTACTATTTAAATGAATAAAGAATTAGATATAGGCAATTTATGAAGAATCAGTTTATTTTACGCTTTTAAGTGTTTTTTTGGCAGAGAGTTTTCGTTCGATGTTTTTTGGAAGTCGGTTTTTTTTTAATATAAAAAGTTTTTATTTTTCCGTTTTTAGTGCAAACAATCGTAGGTAAGTAGTAAGTTGAACTATTTCATCAAATTTCATCATCGAGAATACAAATTAAGGTCTAAACGTACGTGTAATATCAAAATCATCCTCTAATCCCTAACTGTTGAAGAGTTTAACCTACTATCATCAGCTCACCTTAATAACTTGAAAGTATACGACTGAAGGTCTTTAGATACGTTTGAAATTGAAAGAATTATCCTCCAACTTCTAACCGTTGAGGAGTTGTGCCTTCCACCTTCCATCATCAGCTTACCTAAATAATTTGAAAGAATACGACTAAAGGTAACATATATACATATGATAGTTAAAGATTTATTCTACTTTATTCAACTCCTAACCTTTAAGGAGTTGTACCTTACATCATCAGCTCATCATCATAAAATGATGACTACCAGACGCAAATACCGATGTAACTTCAGAAAATATACGAAAAACTTAGTATGTGCCTATAAAAAATGAGGGTTTCTCTCGATTTCCCTGGGATCCCATCATCAGACCCTGATATGGTGGCAATGGGATCACCTCGGGAGCATACCCTTTTGAATACCAGGGAGCATACCATAATTGACGGAGTAATCGGTGAACATACATAAAAAAAAAAACATACAGTGGAACATAGAACCTCCTCCTTTTTGGAAGTCGGTTAAAAAGAGTAAGGTGACTGACTGACTGACATACCCAGAGATCAACTCACAGCCCAAACCGCTGAACCTAGAATCCTAAAATTTTACATGTAGGTTCTTTATATAAATAACATATGTGAACACTAAGAAATAAATTTTCGAAATTCCACCCCTAAGGGGGTAAATCAGGGGATGAAAGTCTGCGTGAGCGAAGCCGCGTGCAAAAGCTTGTCTTCTATATATAAAAGAGGAAGGTGACTGACATACCCAGAGATCAACGCACAGCCCCAACCGCTGAAGAAAGCATCCTGAAATTTTGTATGTAGGTTCTTTATACAACGTAAGTTAGCACTAAGGAAGGAATTTCGGAAATGCCACCCCTAACGGGGTAAAATAGAGAATGAAAATTTGTATGAAACTTTTTTTTCCTGTGATGGATTTGGTAAAAATACAGTAGGTTTAAAGTAATGAAATACGTATTTACGTATAAGGGGGTAAATGAGAGGAAGAAAGTCTGCGCAAGCGAAGCCGCGGGCAAAAGCTAGTTCAGTATAAAACTCTTCTGAAAAGATTCGCACACGTCATTCTGTGTTATATCTAAACGTTATTGTCTTGATTTATAGCTTAAACGTGTTTCTAATACTAAAATATTACATTATTTATTATTTTCTTACGATGTATTAAGACCTAGGGTCGCTTAGGGCTTTGTAGTTCAAGGAACCGGCCATGATATCCGCATTGCGTCATTACTGAAAAGGACGACTTATCTTTCTTATTTAATTAAAGGCCCGTATTCACTTGGTATAGTGCGAGTGCAGGTGCATAGTGCGGGTGATCGGTGATTGGTGGAAAGTATGTGTGGACCGCGAATTCGCCATCCACGCATATTTTCTACCAATCATTGATCACCTCACTTCACACCTGCACTCGCACTAATCAAATTGAATACGAGCCTTAATGCTAAGTTAGCACAAGTAAGCTGTCGGTCCCCGTAAGGTTGCCACATCTTTGGCAATCGTAACGAATAGCTACAGCCCCCCGCAACACAAAATTCCGACAAAAGCCTTTACACAGAACTTACTACGTACTTACTTGGGTTGTGGAGTTCTAAAAGTTATTGCTCAAGCGTAAACAATCAAAGAAATTTGAATGTAGGTATTTGTAGAACGGTATTGGCTATTGTAACTGCACCACATCCTTTCAAATGGTAAGGTATTAGTATTTATTTAAGAAAACCGTCTTTTATCAGAATTTAACTGTACAAAATAGATTTTAGACGGTGTAGGAATTGTCACTAAAAATAATTAAAAAAATTGTTGATTCGGACAAGAAGACAAAAATCAAAAAAGTCCGCGAGAGCATATATTTAACTATCATGGTTTAGCCACAATCACCACATTTGTGTTCAAAAAATTTATTAAATCGTCTGAAGAAAGAATGACATGAATGAATGACAACGACTCATCCTTTTTCGTGCATGCAGCCGGCGGCGTTCATCAGTTTATTCGACGTTGTCAGGACAAAAATAAAGAAAAATATATTTTCACGTATATTTTTATTTTTTACGTACCAGTTTTATCACAAACGCAGTGCAATACATTATAGATATAAAAAATCACATCTGAAATGTACCTCGTAAGTCCTAAAATGACACTAGTGACAACTGTCACAGAGACCAAGCTATGTTTTATGGACTATACATTTTATGTTTTTAAATAAAATAAGTACCTGGATGACCGAGCGTCGCTCGGTATTTTCTTTTATAAATGGGTTTTTTGGCAACTCCTAATGTTGGGTCTATCCAAACGCTACCTTTTTGTTATTTTTCTTCCAATAGTTTAGTGGCGCCCTCTCTTGGCACGTCCTGATACTGTTTATTCTGCACCTTATTCCAGTGTAGTTTAATGTAATTCGCTCGAGTTGCGATAGATGGCGCTAGATGTACATTCATTTTATATATTTGACTAGCTGTTGCCCGCGGCTTTGCTCGCGTAGAAGATGATTATATGTATTTAATTAAAACTGTGTAAGTATCTATGAATATTGTGTTTATGTTTTTAAACGTATTTATTTATAATCAATAGTCCATTAAAATTGACTTTCATACACACTTTCGACCCTTATTTTAACCCCTTTAGGAATAGAATTCCCATAAATGCTGATATAAGTATTCTTTTATTGGTAATCAAAAGCCTGAAGACAAATTTTCAGGCTACTAAATTAAAAAATGACGGACTTCCAGTCTAGCCTAGGGATAGAATATCCAGAAACGCTTAAATACGTATCTCCTCATCATCATCACAGTCCACTGCTGGACATAGGCATCTCCAATTGCACGCCACTTGGTTCGATCCTCAGCTTCTCTCATCCAGCTCCTGACAGCCGTCTTGGGCAGATCATTATTCCACCTGGCCTGTGGACGTTCTACGCTACGTTTGCCGAGACGCGGTCACCACTCACGAACCCGTTTACTCCAACGGTTATCAGTTCTACGGCTAATATGGCACTTCAGCTTGCTTATCCTGTGGGCTATGTCAATGACCTTGGTTCTCTACCGGATCACCTCATTCTTGATGCGATCCCTTAGAGAAACGTTGAGCTTATGTGATGAGAAAAATAAATCATTATTATTATTATAGCCATAGCACGCTGAGTGACTTTGAACTTGTGGACCAGCCGTGTCGTAAGTGTCCACGTTTCGGCACCGTATGTCGTGACAGGTAGGACGTATTGATTGAAGACTTTCGTATTTAGGCACTCTGGGATTGACGATGAAAAGACCCGACGAAGTTTCCCAAACGCTGCCCAACCCGGCTGAATTCTCCTGTTCACCTCGTCCTCGAAGTTGTTTCTACTTAACTGCAAAGTCTGCCCGAGGTACCACACATATTTTTGAACAACTTCGAGAACGACACCGTGAACCACAACCGGTTCCGGTAGAACATGTTCGTACATACGTATCTACTCATTTCTAATCAGTGGCCAATAAAGTTTCATGTTTCTAACTTCGAGAATGACGGACTTCCAGAACAACGGACTTCCAGAATAACCTATGTACGAAATTTCAACCCTATTTCACCCCTTCAGGGGTGGAATATCCAGAAACGCTTAAATATGTATCTACTCAATTTTAATTAGCCAAAACACAAATTTTCATATTTCTCACTTAAAAAATGACGGATTTCATTACAAACTTTCAACCACTATTTCACCCCTTAGGGGTAGAATATCCAGAAACGCTTTAATACGTATCTACTCATTTTTAATCAGCAGCCCAAAACTAAATTTTCATTTTTCTCACTTAAAAATAACGGACTTCCTTACAAACTTTCAACCCCTATTTCACCCCTTTAGGGGCATAATATCCAAAAACTCCTAAATTCTTATCTAATCATTTTTATTTAGTATCCCAAAAATAAAA
The DNA here is from genome assembly GCA_949125395.1 of Diaphora mendica. Lineage (NCBI taxonomy): Eukaryota > Metazoa > Arthropoda > Insecta > Lepidoptera > Erebidae > Diaphora > Diaphora mendica. Next base: position 37,488,353 of record OX421312.1, read on the forward strand.
GTTTCATATTTCTTATTTAAAAATTGACGGACTTCCATACAAACTTTCAACCCCTATTTCACCCCCTTAGGGGTAGAATATTCAGAAACGCTGAAACACGTATCAATTCATTTTTAATTAACAGCCGAAAAGTGAAGTTTCATGTTTCTAAATTCAAAAATGACGGACTTCCAGACTGACCTATATACGAAATAACAACCCCTATTTAACCCCTTAGGGGTAGAATATTCAGAAACGCTTAAATACGTACCTACTATTTTTTAATCAGTAGCCCAAAGGTAAAGTTTCATGTTTCTTACTTAAAAAATGACGAACTTCCATACAAACTTTCAACCCCTATTTCACCCCCTTAGGGGTGGAATTTCAAAAATTCCTTTCTTAGTGCTCACTTACGTTACATAAAGAATCTGCATGCAAAATTTCAGGATTCTAGCTTCAGCGGTTTGGGCTGTGCGTTGATCTCTGGGTATGTCAGTCAGTCAGTCAGTCAGTCACCTTACTCTTTTATATATATAGATTGTTAAAAACACGAATAAAACGACATTTCTAAAAATGAATCCTAGCTAGATCGATTTATCGCCCCCGTAAAACCTCTGCATACAAAATTTCATGAAAATCGTATGAGCCGTTTCCGAGATTCAGATTATAAATATATATATAAGAATTGCTCGTTTAAAGACTTGTTTTAGATTAGATTACTAGAGTCGGACTCCAACATCCTCTGATTACTGATTCTAAGCTTGAGGGTAAAGCACTTATGATTCTTAGTTGGTGTCCGGTGTCCATGGACAGTAGTGATCCACTATCAGGTGACCAATCAGCTGATTTTTAACCTACTATCTTACTAATATTATAAACGCTAAAGTTTATAAGTATGGATGGATGGCTACATGGAAGGATGGATGTTTGTTACTCTTTCACGTAAAAACTACTGAACGGATTTGGATGAAACTTTACAGAAATATAGCTACTATCTAACACATAGGCTTCTATCTGCCGCGATAACCGACATATACGCGGGCGGAGCTATAGAGATTTTTTATACATAAACTATCAAAACTATTTATTACCCTTCCTTTTAACTTCGTCGTAGTTGGGTAAATATAACTTAACATGAACTAATCAGACTAAGCTACGTATTCAAACTAGTATTAATAGACACGATATTCTTTTTCTAGTCATAAATTCTTGCGATAATAAATCTTTACTGCATCAATATCAAAAATAACCTTTTAACGTATATCTGCCGTTTCGTGTAAACCTTGCTTTTATAGATGCATGGTTCTTAAATATGAACTTTACTATGATATAAATACAGTCTAAATCTATATTTGTTATAGTTGAAGGCACTTTTAAACTTCAAGAACTTATTGAGTCATCTTTTAGTTAAGTGCCCGTGTGAAAGGTGTTAGTCAATGATGCTGATTCTGTTGTTACCTCGCTCAACTAAGATCTCCATAAAATTATTATCAATTCTCTCTCTAAAATTATTTTAGTAAAGCAATTTTCGAATTGCTATTTTTGTGTATGTATTTATATAATGTAATAGTTTTCCAGTGGTCGAAAGAGCATAATTCATTTATTTTTAGCAACACGCTCTTCTCCTTATAAAACAGCTAGTAGCTGTTGCCAGCGGCTCCGCCCGCGTGTATGTCGATTATCGCGGCAAATAGTAGCCTATGTGTTATTCTGATGTATAAGCTATATTACTGTAAAGTTTCATCCAAATTGGTCGAGCCGTTTGCGCGTGAAGAAGTAACAAACATACACACAAACTTTCGCCTTTATTTACTAGTGTGATGTGATAGGAAAGATTAGTAGGATTAGTATTATAGTAAGTATGAGTATGATAACTATACCAAATATACTTATCCGTTCGCATTTTTGCCGTAAAAAGGGGTACAAAGTTTTTGCTTCACGTATTAATATATTAATAACATCTATTTTAAATGTGATCTAATTTTAGTCAATCTTTGACATTTGAAACGTCGTTTGACAGGACAATTTTTTTTTGTGATTTTTAGTTTAGAGAGTCTTCGACCAACAGAATTAACACCATTGACCAGTCCATTAGACGTACAATTAAAATTATTATCGACAGTATTATTTGTTCGTCCCTTTGAGAGTGAATCATCAATGATGCACCGTCATTGACAGCCTTTTGGCGTCAACTGCTATCCTATCCTTAGAAAGGAGGTTGTGGACTACTACCTATACCACGCTGGCCAGATGGATAGAATGGTGGGTAATGGTTAATAGTTTTTTAATTCATTGTTTGCTCTCTTCAGGTGCTCCCACACAACAGTTATAAAATGTTAGAGAATGTTGGATAACATTAGAACAAGTTGTAACAAAAGTTACAAAATGTTACTAACGTTATACAACATCATGTTACATGTTGTAACAAATGTTATAAAATGTTATCGTGTTACAAAATGTTTTATAACGTTATATAACTGCTGTGTGGGAGCACCCTTAGTCAACTCCTTTGACACCCATGACATGAATATGGGTGGTGATACTCTCTGTTCGGTTAATACACGGAAGAAGTTTTTGATTGATATCCTAAAAACAAAGAAATAAACAAACGTATTATGTTTATTAATTTGTTATTTAAATTTATTAATTGGTCATTAATATTGATTATTTTTCATTAATATTTATTAATTAGTTATTTTAAGTAACTACTTATTTGTTTTTTTAGTTACCGTTTTAGTTTAGTTTTATAACATGTTTGTAAGGGTTTAGCATAGGCATAGAACAACACAGTTGCACGGACCTGAGGGGAGTAGCTATGCCATAGCTATTTTTACAAGCTTTTTATTAACTTGCAAAAGAAAACTTCTTAAAAGCTTTCTTTTGTAATCTGAGTTTATGTATATATGCTTGTATGTTCGGGTGGAATATTGCAACTCTATTTTGAAACAGATATCTTTAACCGATTTTCCTGAAACTTTGCAAGCTGAAAAGCCTGAAAATATTATAATGACATGGAGCTAATCTGATTCTGGAGTTACAAGGTGGCCATAGGAACTCTGTAAAGAAACGACGCAACATCATCGAGCTTTGACTCGTTTGATTCAAAAGATTTTTAATTTAATTTATTCCGATACATAACAGTCTGTCATTTCTTGCAGGGGGGAAATTTTCACACATTACAAAAACAATCGCCTGTCACTACGAAGTATGATCTCACACATAAAAACTAAAACAACACATTCGCAATTTCACACACAAACACACACACATTCTGTGCCATAACAGTGTAACGCGTTGGCCCATTTGGGCTTACACTTTTACAGAGGGGAACTACTCCCTATTGGGTTTAGATGGTAAAATCAATTATTCAATGGCCCTGCCAATAAGAGACAAAGAAAATATAACGGCATAAATCACGTTAATAACATTAAACTCAGACATTCTACATTATTCATTCTTCTAAGATGGCCATGAAGATTAATTAATAATTAAGTTCTTAAAACGTGTATTACTGTACATTTCCTACCAAGATCGTTTTCAAAATAACTCAATCTACTTGAGTGTGTTTTTTATTTTAATCTAAATCTAGACTAAATAAAAAAAAGTGGAACAATAAGGACACATACTACCTACACTTCGAATTTTTTTTGGCCCTGGCAAAATGACTCTACTCTGCCTGATGGAAAGCATAAGCAGAATCCAAGAGTGGTGGTCACCATACTGCGAATGCAGACAATGCAACAATGCAGCATGGTGACCCACACCATGGCGGGCTAGTGATGCTTCTGCATCATTGGGCCTCCGGTCTCGCACTCCGGATCGCTGTCATTTTACGTTGATTTTCAGTGCGAGGGTAGTTCCGCCTCGGTCGAGCCGGCCCGTTCGTGTTGAAATCAGCGTGGATCTACTACCTTGGTAGTGTTTAGAATTTTAGAGTTATGAAAAATTAGGCCATTTTTGATATAGCCTGATAGAAAACTTTCAAAGCGCGATCCAGAACGATTGGTTAGGTACTAAGTAAATTGGCTTTTCACCGTTAGATTTCGTCGCGACGAAATTGGTAAAGTCACATAAAAGATTTTGTAACGAGAACGTATTGCATTTCAAGGTATATTCTTTTATGTACCTACTTACCCATTCTATTTTCGGACGCAGAGTGAGCAACATATAAAATTACATGACATAATTGACTATTATTACAGAGAGTGGCGAGATATGATTCTGAATTATATAGCATTAGGTTTATCGGAACTATTGGGTAACCTCAACACTGGTATTGCATCAATGAGTAATAAAATATTTAGGCATAACTAGTTTTAGCGGCTCCACTCGCGTGTATCCCGATTATCGCGGTAAAAACTAATCCATGTTCTTCCTCCAGGATCAAAGTATATATATGCCAAATTTAATTGAAATCGATGAAGCGGTTTATTCGTGAAAGCGTAACATACAGATAGACAAATAGAGTTTCTTTCGAATTTATAATATTAGTATGGTTAGTATGGATTGGACGGAAATAGATAATTTTGAGAGTTATATAGTTTAAGTATCCCCAGATGAGAGAAAACTTTTGCAAGCACGTTATATTTTTTACCTGAGCAAGTTATGCTCACGAAGGAGACGACAGAGATTGACCGGGAGGGGTTTATAGCTCCCCCGGCTCATCACCAAGTCCGGGAATAGACCACGTAGGTACTGCAGACGAACGTCTTCCCCTGTCCAAAAGCGAAGGCCTGAGGGTGGTAGCGGAATGCGAATACAATAGAACACGATCGACACCGTGTTCCTCATATGTCTACGATGTGCTCATCAACAGATGAGCCTCCAGGAGTTATCCTTCCATTCCGGGCGATCATGTTTCATGGGGATACCAGTAGTGATTACCATATACCAATTTTTTTAATCCAAGGTTACACCTGGTTCCCCGGCTACTGGTACCTCAGACGGCGGGGCGAATGATAAATGGTAATGTAACTTTTATGTCATAAAACAATTTTAACAAAAGAAAAGTTGAACTCGGCGTGTATTGTATGTAATGCGACGTAAAGAAATAACGAAACAATATTTATTTACACATGGATTTTTTGGACCAGAAACCCTCAGAGCGTTCCATGAACATCCTACCAAAGTTTTATTACAATCTGACCAATGGTTTTATATAAAGAACAGAGGTCAAACATACTAACATTTATTATTACCCCTATTTCGTAAAAAATACTATAATTTGATCCAAGGTTTTCACGACTATCATAATATAATTACCATTTTTATCTCAATTAGAAGATTCAATATTCTTTATAGGTTTCCTGTTACTCATCTTTGTTGCCTAAAATTATTATTTTGTGCATCGATTTTGACGCACCTTGCAATATTCCTGTGCTCTGGGGAACTTTACAAACACACATGATGTGGACACAAAGAACACCCAGACAAAAGAAGTTTGTGATCAAATAATGCATTGTCCCATGTGGGGTTTGAACCAACAACACTCAACATATTGGAAAAGTGACCGCTTAAATCGAACCGCCAGCCATCCGAACATTTTTTTTTAAGTTGTTGCTCCCAAAATGACTCTGCTCTGTCTGATGGAAAGCATGAGCAGAATCCAGGAGTGGTGGTCACCATCCTCAATGCCAATAGGGACAATGCAGCATGGTGATCCACACTATGGCGGCCTAGTTAGATGCTTTTTCACGCTCCGCTTAAAGGACCCGGGTTCATAGTGGGAGGGAAACACGTACGCAGGTAGTGTTTGAGGTTTTGACCGCTCGGCACAGGAAGGAAGAACTGAAGCATTGAGTACGAGAGCGTATGTCTACCACTCTGAAGCGGTGACTTCCAAGGTCTGCACGTGTTGTCCTGTAGAGGAAGGGAGAAGTATTTTTTGTTTGTCTTCACTAAGTTGAAGTAACAAGAAAATCATTCCGTTGGAGCAAGGTTTGGCGAGTACGGAGCATAACGTATGGTTTCTAACTGCAGCTCCTGTAGAGTTACAAAGGTTCCTTGTATATATTCTTTTATTTGGTGGCTGTCTCAAGTTACATTTACGTGTTCGTAGACAGAGTTGATCTATATTCGCAACTTCTTCTTTCATTATAGCAATTTTTACTTTACATTGTATTGATTACATAGCAGTGTTTTAGGAGCACAGAACAATTGCATAGAACATCTTGGTAGGTTCATTTTACTTTATGCAACTTTAACTTTCGACTGGGTGAACCGATTTTGATAATTATTTTTTTATTTGAAAGCTGGTGTCCCGTGTGGTCCCATTCTAATTTAGTACAGTACTTGAAGTCGTTTTTTTATAAATTTTTTTGTTAAAATTTACAAAAATATATATAAACTAGTTGATCCCGCAAACGTTGTTTTGCCATAAAAAAAAAATTGGTCGATTCTCAGACCTACCCGATATGCACACCAAATTTCATAAAAATCGGTCCAGCCGTTTCAGAGGAGTATGGTAACTAACATTGTGACACGAGAATTTTATATATAAGATGTATTTATATCAGTTGTCTAGTATCTATAATATAAGCTCTGCTAAAAAAAGGTATTTTATTAATTTCATAAATCTGTAAGTTTGTTTGGTTGAACGCGTTGAACTGCAGGTTCGATTTCATTGAGGAAGATTATTTATAGACTATATATCCTCGACCTACGACCGGTACGAGGGGAGTTTCAATAATAAATGCAAACCACAGAGCCCTGTTTGCTGCTTTTTGTGTAATGTCACGTCATCTTCTTTCGCTGCAACGTCTTTTTTCTTAGATTCTTCTCTATCGCTCCTCAATTCCCTGCTTACTCCCTTCCTGGCTATGTCCTCTTTCACTCAGTCCAACCATATTTTCTTTGGTCATCCTATACTCTTATATCTGTCTGCCTCTGCGGCGCAGTGGTAGCGTATGCGACTGCTGTGCTTGAGGTCTCGCGTCGGCCCAAATGTTTGTATGATCTGCAAATATTTGTTTCGGAGTTTGGGTGTTTTCTATTTATAATATTTATGTATTTACAAAAAAAAAGTATAAATGTGTTTTTATCAGTTGTCTAGTACCCATATCACAAGCTCTGCTTAGCTTGGGACTAGATGGCGTTGTGTGTAAGATGTCTGAAATATTTTTTAATTATTTATTATATCCGACGACCTCCATACTTAAAACTTTCTTCACAACATTTTACGTATTAACAGCCAAATGATTCTACTCTGCCTGATCGAAAGCATGAGCAGAATCCAAGAGTGGTTACCACCATATTCATTGCGAATGCAGACAATGCACCATGGTGACCCACACTATAGCGGCTTCTGAACACGCTACATCATTGGGTCTCGCCTTAGATTACAAAAGAAAGCTTTCTTTTGTAATCTGAGGGTCTCGCACTCGCCAACGAAACACGACGGCACGAATGCTGTCTATTTAGGTTGGTCTTCTGGGAGAGGGTAATACCGCCCCAGTCGAGCCGACCCGTTTGTGCTGAAATCAGCGTGGTCATACTATTTATGTATATGTTTTTGTATACGTAAATTATATAGTACCTAAGTTATTTATAGATGAATATGTAGGTACTGTTACGCAATACACTTGTTTACAAATAATCGGTTATCGCATTTCCTTTTATATTAATGATGAACATAATAAACTTTCTTATCGTTTCCTATATATCAATCAATGGCAGCTAGGGAAAATAGGGAAGTGTTGTTTTTGCTGTATTCTTCCATAACGCACCCAAAGACAACATTTTGTAAATTTCCAAAAAGTATGGATAACTCTGTAGGGCTAGTCTCTGGGACGAGTGAACCGATTTTGACGGGACTTTCACTGGCAGATAGCTGATGATATAAGGAGTAACCTAGGATACTTTTTTTTAGACTAGCTTCGCCCTGCGGCGTAACTCGTTTTTTTATATGTACCGTGTATACTTCCTTGTGCGTTTAGTGAACAGCTGTTAATTTGTAATCACGAACAGACACTTCAATTTTATTTATTTGTATAGATTCAAGCTATAAGAACATTCGAAATTGGAACAAATATTTATGCACCCTGCATTGTCTTCTGTAATCGATTTTGCGTTTCTTGGCACCGAAACCGGCCGCCATTACGCCATTTAAGGCACATATAAATAAATTATAGACAAATTATATGACACCACAAATTGCAAGTTGAGTTGGAAGAATAATTGCCTATATGCAAAGTTATTATTTAACGACAATAGTATTACATATTTCAAACTTCCCAAGCTTAAATATATATTTTGAAATAAATGTTATTATTTGTCGTAAAGAGAAAATTGAAATTACGCCTTTTACAATGTGTGTAGTTGTATAAAATACTATAATAAAGATTTTTAAAATGAATAATTTACCCGGTTTTACAACATTTTTCGTTGATGCTCGGCCCGTACTAGTCGCAGCGTGATGTTATCTAGCCTATGGCCTTTCTCGATAAATGAACTATAAAATAAATTTTGTTATTTAAGTCAGTAGTTCCTGAGATTGGCGTGTGTAACCATATAAACATGTAAACGGACAAGCTCTTAGCCTAAATATGTCCTGTATTAGTAACAATCTTATAGCTCTATTTCACCTTAGAGTTGAATTAGAAATAGGAGAGCCCTAATTTTTAGGGGCTTTCAAATTCGAATTACGGGCTACGCAAGCTTTTCTACATATTAATATTATTGCTCTCATGTGTGTCGTGTAAAACTATTAGTTTTATGGAAAGATATTCAAATATTCCAGTTCTAGTCAGATTCAGTCGCCGTGTAAATATGCCTTTACGATTTTATTGTATATGTATCCGTTTTTCTTTACCCCCTTTTGAGCTTCCGATGGAGGCTGACGTATTCTAGGATATCGTGATGAGTATTTTTTTAACTAAGTTGCTGTAAATATGTTTTGGGTACATCAGAAGTTTGTATAGACACAGCTGGTAGAGAAGTGGAATTAACTCCAATTAGTCGCACCCCTATTCATCCCTCGGGGGTAAGAGCCGACTAAGGGTCTGTTCACAGAGACTGGCTCGGAGAGCATCGGATCGCATTTTTCTTTATACACAGACCGGATCGTATACATACGCTTGGAATTGGCCGAAGCCGATAGATAGACCGGCTGGAAGAGATCGGCGCGAGTGCGAGCGAGAATGAGCACGATCGGAACCGCTCGTCTCCTCTTATTATTTCACACGAAGCGCGTTCAAGCATTTTTAACGACAAAAGAAGGGCACATGCAAAAATTAACCTTAATACAATTAGTCAAAACACTGTTTCTAATGTGATAAAAATGTGCTCCGAGCCGGTCTGTGTGAACGGACCTTGGGAGTAAACTAAACAGGACAACAGCATAGAGAAGGAAAACTTGACAACAACCCCAATACCAACCCTTCTGGATAGCGTGGTATTGTAGACCAAAACCTCCTTTCTAAGAAAGGCTTGTGTCCAGCAGTAATCTTTTAAAAGCTGTTGACGATCATGGAAGAATGATACCACGGCCTCACAGAAAACCGCGGTTGCGCTGTGTTTCACCGAGTGTGGAAGGATACTAATCCCTCCATCCTCCTCCCCATCCTCCAAAGGCCGGCAACGCACTTGTGACGCCTCTGGTGTTGCGGTTGTCCATGGGCGGCCGTAATCGGTTACCATCAGGCGATCCGTCTGCTCGTTTGCCCCTACTCCATAAAAAAAAGAATTATTCTACATACATGTCCATCCATATCTGTTAAATTAATAATGTAACGGTGAAAAGACGTAAATAGATAATTTTAAGAATCCCATCTCCTTTTGTTACAGCAACTAAGATGTCTAAAGAAGACCCGATTCCCGAAGACAGCACCACTTCTACTTCTTCTTCTGGATCAGAAGACTGTGATTTAACCAAACGCAGTGCAACAGATTCTCTGAATAGTTTGTTAAAGAATAAGGACACCGATTGCATAGATTCGTTTATGGATATGACAGTTGAGTGCGAAGGAGAAGGAAATGTCAAACGGAGGAAATTTTGCAGTAAGTCTTATTTATTTATTTCTAGCTTCGCCTGCGCAACTTCCTTTGCGTTTGTCAAACAGGATTAATTTTATCCGTTTTAGCAACATTTTATACTGATTCTAGGCTCCTATTGATCGTAGCGTGAAGTTATGTAGCTTACAGCCTTATTTAATAAATGGACTAATAACACTAAAAGTGTTTCTCAATTCGAACCAGCATTTTTGTAAAGAAAACTCCCGCATTAGGAATATACATACATCCTGTGTTGAGGCAGACTTTACAAACATGCATTAAACGGACACAAAGAACACTCAGGCTAAGAACAACAATTTGTGAATAACACAAAGTGTTGTCCCATGTGGGATTTGAACCCACAATACTTAACTTACTTACTTAACCGCTTAAACCGCTAGGCCAACCGTGTACTCAAATTCAATTGTAACCAGTAGTTTCTAAGATTAGTTCAACCAAGCAAGCTTTTCAGCTTTATAGTATTTGTGTAGTTTAGGACACAGATAAAACCTAAGCTATATTTTCTTGCAAATTCTGAATACACCGCTGCACCGTTTGGGCATCGAATAACAATAGTAAAGTAATAAATCCTACACATGACGGTCTGAACCCAAACTAGATTGAACCTGTATTATGGTTACCAGACTAGTGACAAACATACCTATGTATTTCCAAAGATATACATATTTTTACATGGTAGAAATAAAATCGCTTCCGCTGTCTGTTCGCTTAGATATTTTAAACTACTCAACGGATTTAAACGCAGTTTTTAGCAATAAATATGCATGCATATTATATTAGAGCAAATCCGAGAATTTCAAAGACTGTCCGGGTAGCTTATCTATGTATATGAAAATAAATCTCCGAAATGTATGTACGCGTATAACTTCCGATCGGCTGCACCAAATTAAATAACTCTTTTTTTATGTGTTTATTATTATAAAAACAAGGTTTGTGTACAAAAAAACTTTACACTGCCTGGGGGAAGCTGAGATAGAAATGTAATTAGGGCAGTACGAAGTTCGCCGGGTCAGCTAGTCATAGATAAATTACACCCAGACAACAAACGATATTGCTCACTATACAATTTATTATCGTGAATGGGAGTCAAACTCACGACGACCCAGTTAGGGTCAGTGACCCTGACGTGTAGTTATTCACTTTGCTTAGTGCGAGTCAGTGGCGAACCTAGGAATTTATTTCGGGGGGGGATACCATCTTTTGTAAACCTTAGAAATGCATAAACAATTTTAGTGTAAATGTTAAGTATTATGTATTGTATACATTGCCTAGGCATTGTGTAGAATACCAGATTATACAGATTGCCAGTAAAATATAAATATATGTAGAGAGAGATAGAAAGAAACGTTGCTCAGGTAAACGAATAAGTCGTACGAGGCGGCGACAATACTGGCGCGAGTCCCACCCGCCGCCGCCACCCGAGACAGCGCCGGATCATGAGCCCGGAATGCTTCGGCGGAACGCACATACGCAAGCCCTACGGGCTTGTCGGGTACGGCTCGAAATCCAGGGCTGTGCCAGCCAACACGCTGTCGGAGCCGTTCTGCCGAGCTTCGAAGCTCGGATAGAGAAAGCCGACTGTGTCACCTACTGATTTACTCAGATACTTATCGGGCACGGTTGCTTATGTGAGTATCTGATCAGAATCGGACGTGAGGCTCCGGCACAATGCCACCACTGCGGGTCCACCCAGCACACGCTGGAGGGCTGCCCTGCGTGGGAGTCCGAGCCTCGAGTCCTGGTCAGACAGATCGGACAAAACCTGTTACCACCAGCATTGATCGCGGCAATGCTGGCGAGTAGTGTGGGATGGGAGGCCGCGGTCTCCTTCTGTGAAGAGATGTTATGCTGCAGAAGGAGTCCGCAGAGCGGGATCGAGAAAAGGATCCGGTTCGCAGGAGGCAACGAAGGGGACGCGATAGAGACCGTTAACTCCCCAATCGTCGCTTAAGGGTCGTTGTGGCCACATTTAGGGGAAATGGTGCCGCTGCAAACGACTCGAGACCTGTGACACCGGGGTGTCGTCTAAGGCGGGTCGGTGTCCCGACTCTTACTGTGTAGAGCGGTGAGAGGCGCGATAGCGACCTGCCCCGGGGGTGGTACGGGGAGGTATGGCAGGGGGAACTCCAGAAGCCACTGATGCATTCCTGGAGCTCCCCCGACAGCCGAGGTAGTCCGCCGCGGGGTTTAGTGGGTAGACCAATTCGTCGGGAGTCCCACACACGGCGTTCATGTGTCCCCCCACAGAGGGTATTGTAAAGAAGAAAGGTTAACGAATAAGTAAACACAGAGAACAACCGAAAATCACATGTTTTTATTTGAAGGAAAAAAAGTATAACTTTATAAAATTATTCGTGGTAAATTCAATATGAAGAAATTTTCATGGAATTTTTGTACTCTTACAAATGATTAAAAATAAAATCAAGCCGCGTTTATTTATTGTGCGCTAGCTTGTTAAGGATGTCTTTTGGGTTTAGAGGAACATCTCGGTGTCCTGTGGTGCTTTTCAAGTAAGATTTCACTCCTCTTAGAGTTGAAAACGAACGCTTACATGTTGCAGTTGTTACAGGAATCGTGGCACCAATTCGCGTCTCGCTCGCCAACAATCGTGAAGTTAATTTTTTTATTGAACATAAATATTTCGGGGGGGGATATATCCCCCATATCCCCCCCCTGGGTTCGCCACTGGTGCGAGTGCAGGTGCTTAGTGCGGGTGATCGGTGATTGGTGGAAAGTACGTGAGGGCAGCGAATTCGCGGTCCGCACCTATTTTCTACCAATCGTTGATCTACTGCGCTTCACACCTGCACTCGCACTAATCAAAGTGAATACGGGCCTTAACTTGTAAGTTTATTTTGTTTTATCTATACTAACCACTACATAGTATAAAACAAAGTCGCTTTTTCTGTCCCTATGTCCCTATATCACTATGTGTGCTTACATCTTTAAAACTACACAACGGATTTTGATGCGGGTTTCTTTAATAGATAGAGTGATTCAACAGGAAGGTTTGTATGTATAATAAATGCATAATATAGTATGGAAACACTGTTAATTTTCGAGGTTTCTAATGTGATGTAGCAAATAAACACATTTTTTTGCGCTTACATTGCAAACGCTGGTTGCACCCTACGAGATAGATCAAAATAATGTACTACAGTATTGTACACCTTAAAAAGTACTACAAAAAAGTCCGCGACGGTATATGTCTATCTCTTAGGGATAACCCACAACAACCATTTTTTATTCCTTTCTTTTTACGAGAAATAATGGCTTATTTGCGAAGTGATTTTAAGCAATTCAAAATGAATCCTTATATAATTATGTAAATTAAATACATTGTGCATTTAATATATCTGAAATCCACCCGTGCAAAGCCGGGGCGGGTCGCTAGTAATATTATAAAGAGGTAAAGTTTCCAACTTTGTATGTTTGTACATCTTCGGAAGTACCTCAAGTACCGAACCGATCCTGATTCTTCTTTCACTAACAGAAAGCGACACTATTCAGGAGTTACATAGGCTATATTTTATTATGATTAAACAAAAAAATCAGTTAAAAATTATAGTATTTGTAAATCAAGTCGAAGAAAAGCAGACGGTTAACGCCCAACGAAGTGGGCACGGGTCCTGCCAAAATGACTCTACTCTGTCTGATGGAAAGCATGAATAGAATCCAAGAGTGGTCACCATACTTATTGCGAATGTGGACAATGCAACATGGTGACTCACACTATGGCGGCATAGGGAGATGCTTTTTCCTGACCTGAAATCATAGTGAAAGTAAAAACACATGCATTGGTAGTGGACCATGCAGTATGTGTGGGTCACCCACACTATGGTGGCATAGGGAGATGCTTTTTTATGTCCCGAAATCATTGTGAAAGTAGTTTTAACCGTGGGAGAGCCACGCTTCGGCATGAATGGGCCGGCTCCACCGGAGTGATACCACGGCCTCACAGAAAACCGGTGTGAAATAGCGCTTGCGCTGTGTTTCACTGAGTGAGGATACCGGGGGCCCATACCCCAGTCCCCTACATCCCTCTCCCCATCCCCCACAGGCCGGCAACGCACTTGTGACGCCTCTGGTGTTGCGGGTGTCCATAGGCGGCGTTAATCGCTTACCATCAGGTGATACGTCTGCTCGTTTGCCCCCTATTTCATAAAAACACATTCGTTGGTAATGAATTCCAGGTTTTCACTATTTGACTCAGGAGGGAAGGGCTGAGCCGGTTAGTTCGAGAGCGTATGACTGACAGTCCAAAACGGTGACTACCAAGGCCAGGATGTTGTCAGTTATATGCAGTTCACTTATAACTTACATTAATGCTGAATAGCTGATATTGAACCATGTATGAGATATGCCAGAAGGTTAATAGTCAAACGTTTGTTAAGGAAGCAATTAATTACTGAATAAGATATATAGACTGATATTGTATTTTTCACTAACTGCGCCCCGCGGTGTTCCCCGTGGTTGTTTGTTGAAGCGAAAAGGGTAACCTAAGTTACTCCCTATACTACGAGTACCTACACATCTTATATATATGTATAAAAGCGAAATACCACTCACTTATTAATCACGAAATCTCAGAAACTATAACACTTTAGCAGGTAGGTTCCTTATAGGGTGTAGACATCCGCTAAGAATGGATTTTACGAAACTCCACCCCTAAGGGGGTAAATCAGGGGATGAAAGTCTGCGTGAGCGAAGCTGCGTGCAAAAGTTAGTTACTTATATATAAAAAGAGAACAGTGTTTTTGTATCCTAGAAGGAAGAGGTAGTTACTTACACATTATATCGCGCTGTCAGAATTCCCATTTCGAACATGTTTTTAAAAATTCCGAGTCGGACTCGCGCAGCAAGGGTTCCGTACCATTATCTATACATTTCAAGCGTCTACCTATTGCTGTTATCAATATCGAGCAAAAACGAGCAAAAAAATCACGTTTGTTTATTCTGTTTTTAACCGACTTCAAAAAAGGAGGAGGTTCTCAATTCGACCGTATATTTTTTTTTCTTTTTTTTTATGTGTAATAGCGGATAACTTCGTCGTTTATGAACCGATATTGATGATTCTTTTGTTAATGGAAAGAAGATGTCCCAACGGTGGTACCGTGATAAGGACACTAAGATCTGATGATGGCATCTAAGAGAAATCGAGTCGAACCTTGAAGTCGGTTGTTTTTTTTTTTTTGTTAGTATTTGTTGTTATAGCGGCAACAGAAATACATCAACTCTGAAAATGTTAACTGTCAGACTATCATGGTTCATGAGATACAGCCTGGTGCTAGTGATAGACGGACGGACAGACGGACAGCGAAGTCTTAGTAAATACACACATCAAAAGTGTCTAGGGATCAAGCATTTTTATGCGGATTTCTTGAGATTGAGATGTGGCTTTGGCCCTGGCCTGCTCAGTCGCCAGACTTGAACTCGATTGAGCATGCATGGGATATGCTACAGAGAAGAGCTCTGCCGAATATGGAGGGTATCCAGTCGCAAGAAGACCTTTTTTTGTTGTTGCAACGAACATGGGCGGCCATTCCACAGCGTGATTTGGATGAACTCATTTTGAGTATGCCAAACCGATGTTCTTGTGTTAGTGTTCGCGGTAGAAACACGGATTATTAATTGTTTAAGTTACCTAATAAAATTTTAAAGAAAACTGTTATTTCAGTCTTTTTTTCGAACTTTAATGTTAGTGGTTCAAATGTCATAAATCGTTTTATTAGGAAAATGACAAATTTCTTTATTAATGCAAAGGTGACTTGGTTTATCGTTACTGTGACAAACGAAAACACTTTATTTGATGAATCCTTAAAGAAAATTTTAATTAATATCAATCAGGAGAAAAGTTATTGCAAAAATATATGTTGATCCCTAGACACATATGTTGATCCCTAGACACTTTTGATGTGTGTATATGATAAATAAATAAGCAATAGACTGGTAGAACGTAGAATGTATGTTCACCGATTACTCCGTCAATTGTGGACCGATTTTGAAATTTGTTTTTTGTATTTGAAAGGGTATGCTCCCGAGGTGGTCCCATTGCCACCATATCATGATCTGATGATGGGATCCCAGGGAAATCGAGAGGAACGAACCCTCATTTTTATAGGCACATACTATGTTTTTCGTATATTTTCTGAAGTTACACCGGTATTTGCGTCTGGCAGTCATCATTTTATGATGATGAGCTGATGTAAGGTACAACTCCTTAACGTTTAGGAGTTAGAGGATAAATCTTTAACTATCATATGTATATATATTACCTTTAGTCGCATTCTTTCAAATTATTTAGGTAAGCTGATGATGGAAGGTGGAAGGTACAACTCCTCAACGGTTAGGCGTTGGAGGATAATTCTTTCAATTTCATACGTATCTAAAGACCTTCAGTCGTATACTTTCAAGTTATTTAGGTGAGCTGATGATAGAAGGTTAAACTCTTCAACAGTTAGGGATTAGAGGATGATTTAAATATTACACGTACGTTTAGACCTTAATTTGTATTCTTGATGATAAAATTTGATGAAATAGTTCAACATACTACTTACCTACGATTGTTTGCACTAAAAACTGAAAAATAAAAACTTTTTATAAAAAAAACCGACTTCCAAAAAAACATCCAACTAAAACTCTCTGCCAAAAAAACACTTAAAAGCGTAAAATAAACTGTTTCTTCATAAATTGCCTATATCTAATTCTTTATTCATTTAAATAGTAGTATTATAATGAGTGCTAGGTACCTAAAATCTGTTTGAAGTCGGTGCTAAGCCAAAAAGAATACAAACAAACAATTACAAAAGTCTAAGCGATAGTCACTTGGCACCGATTTATAACAGAGTCTAGGTACCTAGCACTCATTATAATACTACTACTATTACTAAATGAATAAAGAATTAGATATAGGCAATTTATGAAGAAACAGTTTATTTTACGCTTTTAAATGTTTTTTTGGCAGAGAGTTTTCGTTGGATGTTTTTTGGAAGTCGGTTTTAAAAAAAAAAGGTTTTGATGTTTAAAATGCAGATTTAATACGTAAAAGATTATGGTAATATTTTCTGATTAGTTTCTATTTATAGAGGTTTCTTTGTGATGATGATCTCTTTGTAGTGGTAAGGAACGTAGGATTCTTCCTACTACTACTAATCGTAGGTGTTTAATCCGTTGACCAGGCCTAGCGTTCCCCGAGGAATCCTTGTACTAGTCTGTAGGGCTACCAATCCACCTGGTGGACGGATGGTAACTAGAGGCGTTACACCTCTGCCTACCATAATAATAAAATTAACTCACGGTTGTGGTAGTTGAGAGTTTTTCAATCTTCGCTGCGCAGACGGCCACCCTTTGGTAACACATTTCCTATTATACACACCACAATTCAGATTCCCGAACCCGTACTAAACGCCCGGTTACAATCACTTCGCGAGGAATCGCAGGATAATTACATTACGTATACAATTACGACGCGATTACAAAACACTCGTTTATATATTAAAGCTTATCAAATCCAGTGGCCGAACAATTCACACTGAAGCTAAATTAACCTAGTCCTAGTACATATGCTAGAAAGTTCCATGTTCCGAATCACGAGGTATCGCTATTACTTCCATCATAAATAACGCGACAACAAAACACTCGGTAATTATATTAATTAACTCACAAAATACAAGGTGGCTAAAACAAATCACACCGGCTAATTAACCATAATTCACAATTCCTTTTATTAATTTAACCGCTCGCGCCATGACACCGTAAGTGCGAGACCCAAAGTTATTTTACTTTTATGGTGTTGATAAGCCAAGATGGCTAAGGCATACAAACTATCAAATACACCAAACAACACTCCCAAAGCTAATTATTACAATTACTGAAGGGAGAATTTTAACAATTATTAGGCCCGGCACCCAATAGACACGTCCGCACGTGTTGGTTACATTTTTCTGAACTTGACGTAACCTAAATGTCACCACAGATTACTTTCACTTAGAGCATATAATTTTACTCAGAGCATATACCAAATAGGCGATTTGGCATCGAACAGTAGGCGTAAATATCCTAGTAGTCTCTGTGGGGGAAGGAGTTGGGGTATAAATAAATAATAAATAAACATTTAATACATCTTACACACAACGCCATCTAGTCCCAAGCTAAGCAGAGCTTGTGTTATGGGTACTAGACAACTGATACAAATATGTACATTTAATTATTATTTTTTGTAAATATATACATATTATACACTAGCTGACCCACGCAACGTCGTTTGCGTCTCCTATTGCCCGTAGCGTAATAATTTCCCCCCGTTTTTGAAACATTCTTCATTGGTACTCCGCTCCTATTGGTCTTAGCGTGATGATATATATATTATATATATATATCATCACGCCTATAGCCTTCCTCGATAAACGGGCTATCTAAAACTGAAAGAACTTTTTCAAATTGGACCAGTAGTTCCTGAGATTAGCGCGTTCAAACAAACAAAAACTCTTCAGCTTTATATATTAGTATAGATGTATTTATACTCTTCTAAGATCTAATACTCATAATCAACAAAACATTTATTTGGATAAAGACTAATATTAGGTATTATGTTGATAAAAACTCTTTGACAAATAACTCAATAATAGGTACCAACTCTTAGCGTCGTATACTCGTGATAACTTCTAAACGAAATGTCCGAATGGGGTGAAACAAAAAGTATTTTACTTCTACATAAATACCCGTGATAACATAATGCTTTATTTGGATAAGGATTAATATTACGATACACATTTAACGTAGTTCCTTTCTTCAGACGATTTAATAAATTTTTTGAGCACAAAAGCGGTTATTGTGACTAAACCATGAAATGAAATATAGCCTTTAGCCTTCCTCGATAAATGGACTATCCAACACTGAAAGAATTTTTCAAATTGGACCAGTAGATCCTGAGATTAGCGCGTTCAAACAAACAAACAAACTCTGCAGCTTTATAATATTAGTATAGATAGAAATCACCCAAACTCTGAAACAAATATCGAATCTGAAATAAATATAATCGAACCCGAGACCTCATGATCAGCACTCAGCAGTCGCATACGCCAACCGTGAGACCAAAGAGGCAGTCAAACGAGGTATGGCCCTCCGGTATCTGATTCTTTTTTCTGATTCTTCTGATTCTTAAAAAAGACAACTCCCGCACTAGGAATAAATCTTGTGTCGCAGGGGACTTTACAAACATACATGAAACGGACACAAAGAACACCCAGACTCAGAACAACAATTTGTGGATCACACAAAGTGTTGTCCTACGTGGGATTTGAACCCACGACACTTGGCGAAGTAGGAAACAGCGTGGTGACCGTTAAACCACTAGGCCAAACGTGCAGTCTCACTCACTCGGTGAAACACAGCGCAAGCGCTATTTCACACCTGTTTCCTGTGAAGCCGTGGTATCACTCCTGTCGAGCCGGCCCATTCATGCCGAAGCGTGGCTCTCCCACGATATGACACAGAATGTGTTTGTGTGCGTAAAATTGTCAATGTTTTGTTTTTATTGCGAGTGTGAGTTCGTAGTAACAGGCGATTGTTTTTGTATGTGAGTCTACAATATGTATGTGTGAAGTATCTCCCCGACAACACCTGAACTCCGTAACAAATATTTGCAGACCATACAAACAGACAGAAACAGAACTATATTGATGATGTACAGGTTTCCATTATTAGTGAAGGGTTCTTTGAAGTTTTCGTGATCGATTCCCGATTTGTATGATCGGCAAATATTTGTTTCGGAGTTTGGGTGTTTTCTATGTATGATATGTATATATGTATTTTCAAAAAAAAAGTATAGGTATTTATATCAATTGTCTAGTAGGTACTCACAATACAAGTTCTACTTGGTTTGGACCTAATTGGCGTTTTGTTAGATGTCCGAAATATTTATTTATTATTATTATTTAACTGTGCCTACCTCAACATATTGACACAGATGTGTTCCGAGTGTACGCGGTGATCGAACTATGGCCTTGAGAGCCGACGTAAGTTGTTGCATAACGCAACGAATGTTGTCTTACCGACTTATAAATATACCTAGTTGCAACTTGCGATGAATTTAAATGTATTATTGTTTAAGATTATATTTTAATGTAAATAACAATGAAGTATCTGTTTTGTAATTTCTAATTAGCAGCTTTTCACTAGTTTATTGAAAGTAAACTGTTTGACTGCACGTTTGGCCTAGTGGTTTAACGGTCACCACGCCGTTTCCTACTTCGCCAAGTGTCGTGGGTTCAAATCCCACGTAGGACAACACTTTGTGTGATCCACAAATTGTTGTTCTGAGTCTGGGTGTTCTTTGTGTCCGATTCATGTATGTTTGTAAAGTCCCCGCGACACAGGATTTATTCCTAGTGCGGGAGTTGTCTTTTTAATAAGAAAGAAAGAAATACGGTAGGAACGTACAACAAAAAACATTTTTAACCGACCTCAAAAAAGGAGGAGGTTCTATGTTCTCTGACTCCTTATTCTATACTGTCTGTTTGTTCCGGCGTAAAAAAGGGTGTAAGCGACAACTATCGCTGACACGAAAATCACTGTGGGATGTGTGTTCATTAGGGACCTATTCTTCTTGAAAAAATTATGTCTCTTGAATCCTTTAGCCTTTCAGCTGTCGATATATATATTATTATACATAGGGACGTGGTGACTTGTAACACAGGTATCTATTACCTATCACAGGCACCAGTCTCTCTCAAAATGTGGTTTAAATTAAAAATTAAATTATGCACTGGCAGATATGTGATGATATAAAAAGTAACATATGCTACTTCTTTTTAGATGTTCCCCAGCGTTTAGAGCGGTGTCCTTGAAAAGGTACAACAACTATCGTGGTGTTACCCGCGGGGTTCAGCTAGTATGCAGTAAGGTTAAATTTTGTGAAAAAAACATGATTTTTATTACCAGACTTTTTTTAACAACATGACGTGATACGTATATTCCAAAATTCAGCATTTCCTTATTCCTAGCTATTCAAATTAGATACACCGAGTAACAAATGAAATTTATATTCCATAAACATAATCCTTAAATTAGGTACTACGAATGCAATAATAAACAAGTTTACAAAACATTAAAACTTTAAACTTCCTCGAACCATCTTCGGCGGTCCATAGACAAGTTATTCAAATTTTAATCAACGACGAAGGTGTCATACGCATTCAGCCTAGTGACAATGAACGTCCTAGTTCTACAAGATACATAATAATGTTACCTCACGTTTTGCATATAAAAATGATGATGCGCTGCTGATCATCATTTTAATTTGTAGTTCCGTACAAAACCAAAGTAAGAATTACATGTTAAAGTCAGACTAAATGCCTGTGAGTGTGTGCCATGTCTGCAAAAATTAAGAAGTATGCTTGTACCGACCGTTCTGGTCGATCGGGCAAATTCATTAACACAATTTGTACAAATGCCCAGCTGAAAATTTAATCTTATTCGCAACAAACAAGCAACGTTTTTAGCTCGTCACACGATTTTGCCAGACTGAAGAGCATAATAGCATTTGCATACATATTCATCGAATGTGTATGTATTGCTCGTGTGACTGCCTCGTTGGTATATCCGTTGACGTATGCGACTGGCAATCAAGAGGTGTCGGGTTCGATTTCGGGGCTGACCCCGAAATCGAACTTGACTGCACGTTTGGCCTAGTGGTTTAACGGTCACCACGCCGTTTCCTACTTCGCCAAGTGTCGTGGGTTCAAATCCCACGTAGGACAACACTTTGTGTGATCCACAAATTGTTGTTCTGAGTCTGGGTGTTCTTTGTGTCCGTTTCATGTATGTTTGTAAAGTCCCCCGCGACACAGGATTTATTCCTAGTGCGGGAGTTGTTTTTTTTAAAAAAATAAAAAAGAAATAAAGGGGGCCCACCTTGTCTTGGGAAGCCTGTTCGTCAATTTAATTGTCAACGGTTGCCGGCAGAACCATTCTAGGGGCAGGTAGTTTAACTAGTTAGTATTTCTAACTTAAAAAATCTTGATTGAAAAATCTTATACTAAACCTTAAAATGAGTGATATATAAGGGTTACTTTGTACAAAATTCGTAGAAGCTGTCAAATTGTAACGATGTTAAAAATTTAGAGATTCGTAGATAAACTAATCAAACGTGCCCCTAAACCATTTAAATGCGGTACCCTAAATATCCACAATAGCTGTATCACCGAGACATCTCAGTCATGTAATAAATTGATTTCTTATTGCATTGTAATAAGAACCATTTTACGAATACTTTAAAATAACATAAGGTTACATTGTTTAGTTCAAATTACGTTTGGTTTTATTGCGTCATAAGAATGACGTATGCGATATTTGTCTTTGGTTATTGAGGTCACTGCGATGAATATACTGGTTTGATTGTTTTTGAAATTGACAATTGAGGTGTCATACTAAAGACAATCTGAATTTAAATTTGGAGCGGAGTGTTAGGCCGTACAGGAAACCAATGTCCATCCAATGTCAAGCTACGTTACTTTTAAAATATGAATCTGTAGCGATTTCTACATACGGCAACAAAACATACAGCGTCATATACCGAAGATACAACGAACCACGGAGTAACTAATCCTAAATCGCGATACAGAGAGAGAGGCGCTCATGCCTAGTTGCACTCTGTGATTAGAAACAATCACCGATGGTAAGCAACGTCGGCACAGTCAGTACCTGGGTGGATGACCGCTGGTGGCATGATACCATGAGCGTCTCCGTGATTCAGAGGTCACGTTAAGCAGTCCGTCCCTTAGACCTTAATTTGTATTCTTGATGATGAAATTTGATGAAATAGTTCAACTTACTACTTACCTACGATTGTTTCCACTAAAAATTGAAAAATAAAACTTTTTATAAAAAAAAAAACCGACTTCCAAAAAACATCCAACGAAAACTCTCTGCCAAAAAAACACTTAAAAGCGTAAAATAAACTGGTTCTTCATAAATTGCCTATACCTAATTCTTTGTTCATTTAAATAGTAGTTGTTAGATTTCGAACGCCATTATAATGCTAACATTTTTGATTGTCGTGTTTTTTGTTTGACGTTTGAGGTTAAAATATAGAAGATAAGAGAGGCATTGTGTCAACGGTCGACGATTGTCGTTTTTGGATGCCGTTTAAGTGGAATTTAATTGAAATTTAGCTGATTGTCCTCAGACTCGGTTCTTTTCGTTGTTTACCGATGTGATTGGTCTGGTTTGGACACGCGAGTTTAGTAGTCCCGTCAAATAGGCGCGATCCGCGACAGTTAAAACGGGTGTATTATAATTACGATACTTGGGAGCCTGTACAGCCACTTAGGAGTATGAATGTGTGACGACGCAGAGAGGAGACTACCAAGGGATCCCTTGGAACGCCGATATCAAGGAATTCACACATCTCCAGTAAGTGCTTGATATTACATTAGCTTAGAATAAGAACAGGGTGAAACGCCCTAGTTTGATGCTCTTGCCAGTGACATAGTTAGCGATTGAATGCCTATACCATGGGCCCTATAGACATTGCCAACTTCACACGGTGAGCGCTACATTGGCAAAAGGATTGAACAGTAGTATTATAATGTGTGCTAGGGTGCTAGGTACCTAAAATCTGTTTGAAGTCGGTGCTAAGCCAAAAAGAATACGAACGAACAATTACAAAAGTCTAAGCGATAGTCACTTGGCACCGACTTCAAACAGATTGTAGGTACCTAGCACACATTATAATACTACTATTTAAATGAATAAAGAATTAGGTATAGGCAATTTATGAAGAACCAGTTTATTTTACGCTTTTAAGTGTTTTTTGGCAGAGAGTTTTCGTTGGATGTTTTTTGGAAGTTGTTTTTGTTTTTATAAAAAGTTTTAATTTTTCTGGTACACAAACCTTGTCCTAACAATAACGAAAACATAAAAAAAAGAATTATTTAAGTAATTTGGTGCAGCCGATCGGAAGTTATGCGCGTACATACATTTCGGCGATTCATTTATATATTATATAGATATTATGTCCTCAACTGTCCCCTATTAGTGACCCTAAGGGCAGTATTTGGTGATGTGCGTGATTAGATCACCATCAGTCATCTGTCAAACGTGATGTCGATTTATAAAGAACACCGCACACACACTGACTGTTAACTAATTACAACATAAAACATTGTGAGTGACATGACAATTCAGTCTGATCATTGAGGAATAATATTAGTTCAAACGTTCTGATCCAATTTATCTTTCCATATGTCCGGTAAATCTTCGGATACTAATATATGCATCCGAGTATACATTATACTTATTCCTCATTCATACCCACCGATAGGAAGAGACGATGAAAAGCTATATGTACGTAAGCTGCTGGAATTCGTACTTTTTATCGTAAATCCGATAATCCTCCGGATACCAATCCATGTAAGTAATCGTATGTTAATTCAATTACGCCTTAATCCCAACCTGGATAGGCAGTGATGATAAACAGCCATTTGCCACGATCCTAAATCCTGACATGCAGCTTACGGGTCGCGTCTTTTCAATATTCGTAATACCTTTCGCTTTTTTTAAGATAACTCCTGCATTAGGAGTATAAATCCTGTGTCGCAGGGGATTTTACAAACATACATGAAACGAACACAAAGAACACCCAGACTCAGAACAACAATTTGTGGATCACACAAAGTTTTGTCCCATGTGTTATTGAACCCACAACATTCTGCGTAGTAGAAAGCGGCGTGGCGACCGCCTACCGTGCAGTCAAATTTACGTGTCATTTACTAGTGATTTTAAGGAGCCTTTTTATCTCACTGACATTCAAACAACCAAATTTGATACCCGACTTACAAAAAAAAACGATAATTATTTATCGTCAACGCAAACATCCGGACAATTAAAAAAGTATTTGTGTGCGTTTACCCTAAAAGCATTAGAGTAGGTAATAGTTATTTAAATTCATAATGATGGCTGTATTAACCTTGAGCCCAAAGGGCAGAACGTGCAATAATTTGAAGATGGTGTGACACGGACGCACCGTTCTAACTCCTAATTACTAATGTTCATATACAACAATAATAATTAGTACCAATTCCTTATGTAAATCGTCAACAAATAGCCCAACAAACAAATCGTGCGTCACTGTTAAAAAAAAGCAATGTGACTTATTTTTTATTCAAAAAGGCTATGAAACATTAAACGACTTTGAAAGAAGGTGGAGGTTGTTTTTGTCTCTGCTTTCAAAAACAAGGAAATTGGTTCTTGTGACGTGAAACAATTTGGCACATTATTTTTGTCCCTGAAGGGTACATTCAAATATAGTCCCATTTAAATACCTAATAATAAATACGGATGATAAAAGTGGTGGTGTTTTAAGGTATAAAGAGTTAAGCTTTTAACAAATCATTATTTATTTTTTCGTCACATCAAACTCGTAATTTTTAAAAGTTATAATAACTACTTACATGTTATATTTCGACTACGATTTCACATTTTTCTAAGTTAGGTACTTCTTGACAAACGTAGTCTAAAATTAAGGCAGCCTAGTTTACTCCTTATCATACTTATCATCAGCTATCTACCTGTGAAAGTCCAACCATTCCAGAGATCAGCCGGAACATACAGACAAATAGCCAAAAATTCAAAAATTGATTGTTTGATGTAAGTACCGTTTATACCTTCACATGCATTTAGTGAAAAGCTGTTAATTTAAAATAACAAATAGACACTTCAATTTTATCTATTTGAATAGATTATTTATCTGTAAAATAGCACAAAATAGTACAAAACATGCATGAAATGATTTTGGCGGTTAAAGGAAAAGTTAATTTTAAATTAAGAATCACATCTTACTCTGACAATTATCCAGTTCAAGGCAACAAACTTGCAACAATTACGTAAAATGGAACGTACCTACTCGTATGAAAGTATTGCGCAATCTGCTAAGGTCTAGAAAGGACTGACGCATTCATTTACCTAAAATGTTTGATCTGAATCCACTGAACTTTACTATTTACCACATTTAGAAATGTCTGAACACCACGGCGAATTCTTAATACAATTTTCCAATATTATATTGCATTCTATAATATATAAATCATCGTAAATCATGAAATTTGTTGCAAAATTAAACAATAAAATCCATACTTTCATAATCCAGACTAATATCTTATACTCAATAGTAACTCTGTCGTCTGAAATTTACATTGACTACTTAATCCTTTGACTAGTGAGGCATACCTACTATCATTTGTGTGCTGAATGGGTTATTACCCATTTTCAATTATTGTTCTGGCAACCCTATTTATTATTAGAAGTTACTTTTTGCGGAATATTAATACGGATTTATTAATCTTCAATTTAAGTCGGTTCCTACCAGCAACTAACCTAAAGCAGATTTACATACATACATACGTACATAACGTCACGTTTATTTCCTAGAGGAAATAGACGTGACGAACATCTGCATCATTAGACGTCATCGGACGTCCAATGATGCAGAAGCGTCTCAATAGGCCGCCATAGTGTGTGTCACCATGCTGCATTAACTGTATTCGCAATGAGTATGGTGACCACCACTCTTGGCTTCTGCTCATGCTTTCCATCAGGCAGAGTAGAGTCACTTTGGTAGGCTCATATAGGTATAAACCAAAATATTTATTTAAAAGATTTATTTATTTATGTTTCTTCCTGTTTGTTCCAGATCCTATAGTACAATGTGTGTGGGGTGTTCTGCTAATACTCTTATCAATAGGCAGCTTCATATTCACGCCGTTAGACTTCATGCTGCTGGAGAAACTGAATATGAGACCTGGTGAGTTTTGACTCTGAAATTGTTACTGTTACAGTACCTAATTCATCATCGTCAACGGTGTCTATATTCCATTGCAAAACATAGGCCTCTCCTTAGAAGCTGCTATAACCTTAGAGCATATATACGTGGAGGGAGTGCTGAACGAGCGGAAAGCGGGATCGGAGTAAAGAGAGAGAGAGACTGAGTTTAGTTAGAGTCTGTCTCTCTCACGCGTATGGCGTATTTCCCACCAAATCAGTCATGCAAACTGATTGGGTAATGTGATGATGACTGATTTGGTGGGAAATACGTCAACCAATCAGAAGCTTGCGTGAGAGAGACAGACTCTAACTAAACTCAGTCTCTCTCTCTCTCTCTCTCTACTCCGATCACGCTTTCCGCTAGTTCAGCACAAGTTTTGTCATGTTTTGGTTTGAGTAATCTCTACCATTTTGCAGTCGCCTGGGATTTGTCAATTTTTGACACATAATTAAAATCGAATTAAAAGTTATTTGAAAAAAGGAGGTCGTGTCCTTGTTTTTTCTAAATATAGATATAAAAAGTCACTGTTATTTCAGATAGATTTTAGCTACAATGTTTTGTAACCATCCTTTTCATGAAAACACAATGGTTATACTTTTTAACTGTAATTGGTTTCACTGACCTGAGGACGCTTGATAAATACAATATTTTTTTACCCTTGACTAATTCTTAAAACGTCAAAGTTTGCCTTGAACTTGATAGTAGAGGAAAACTTTCGTTGAGATGGCAACACTGTGTTATTAGTGTTGGATGTACACATGATTAATTATTATATCGATGTATCGATTAAGAAATAAAACTTCGGTGGGTCAAACATGCACAAGTGGTTGTCACAAGTGGGTCAGGCTCGACCAAAGTGATACCTAGTACTAGACTTAGGTAATCGCCTACGATGCCCTGAGGCTTCAAGGCATCGTAGGTGTATGCTTATAGTGTAGGGGCCAAAAAATATATTCTTCAGCTAAACAGCATAAGGTAGTAGAGTCATGCTGATTTCAGCACGGTTGGGCCGGCTCGACCGGGCGATACTACCCTCACACAGACGACCAACCTCAAATGACGGCATTGGTGCTGTAGTGTTTGGTTGGTGAGTACCCATTGATGCAGAAGCATCTCACTAGCCGCACTCACCGCCATAGTGTGGGTCACCGTACTGCATTGTCTACATTAACAGTGAGGATGGTGACCAACGAATCACTACAGCACCAATGCCGTCATTTGAGTTTGGTCTTCTCTGTGAGGGTACTACCGTCCCGGTCGAGCCGACCCAACCGTGCTGAAATCATCATGACTCTACTACCTTATACTGTTGATTCGTTTCAGCTGAAGAATATATTTTTAGGCCCCTACCTTATATGCTACTCTTGGATTCTACTCATGGTATCCATCAGGCAGAGTAGAATCACTATGACAGGTTCACATATAAAATGTAATCATTTTATTTTGGGTTCGGCGAATGATATGACCTTCAAAAAGGTTTAGGCTAGTTCCTTTTAAGAACTCGCGTAATATGTGATGACTGATAAAGTATGACTCTTCCACGGAAAAGGTAATGCAAGTCTTTAAATATTCTTCATTCTAAATATACCTGAGACTCGAGTAGTTGGAATAAGAAGGAATTGCGTACCAGACGCCAATAGGACAAGGACAGAGTTGATTTCGTGTTAGGGTAGTTAGCTTCGAGGCACTGTTTACTCCAGATAAATAAAACTAACGTTTGATGCAGGTAAATATATGTATTTATTTACGAACTCGCTTCTTGGCTTCGTGGTGTACAGACGTGTGTCAGATTGTGTTATAGATTCTGCTAAATTAATTTACTAAATTCGTGATTGGATAAAGTGCCTGGTTCGGTGCCTCTCGTTTCTTCTTGAAGAATTCTTACGTGTAGCTCCTCCCAGTGGGCGGCGTAAGCGGGATACAAGATAGAAACAATTGAGTCGTCAAGGTGGTGGTGGCGGAGTCGGTGAGAACTTACTTACAAATATCAACAATTGGTATATTTAAATATAACTCACAAAAAGTGCTTGGAGCGGCCGAGGTTTGATCCGGCGGTCGTCGTGCTGGGATCGCGTGCATTTGGCCGCCACACCAACGTGCTAGTGACACTACGCTGCGAATTTTGCGGTTGCTTTCGTAACGGTAACTGACAACACATCACTTCGGGATTTATTGATTGTTGTAACGTTGGTTTTTGAGCACTAATGTCGTCCAAACCAACTTGTGCTGGTTGTCGGAACATTATTGAAACCCGTGAACATTTAAAATGTTGCAAATGCCTCAAGTTTTATGACCTACAATGTGCAAATATACTTGATAAAAGACAATACACGTCCATGAGCAAAGAAGTAAAACAAAAGTGGTTATGTCATGAGTGCAGGAGTAAACTACCTAAGGTTGGGAACAGTAATACTCCTGTAAGGAGCATTAGAGAGGATGAGCCGAACACCTCTAGCGGTTATGATGATGGTTCTGATAATGTAACATCTAGAAGAAGACAGATTTGTGTTCAACAAATATCTGGTGACAGCCCTATTTCTACCTTAGAGGAGGGTAAAGAGGAAGCATTTCTATCTGCCATCAGTGAGCGAGTTATGAATGCTATCAAAGCGGAGATTCCTCAAATGATTACTAATATATTACAACAAGAACTTGCAACAATTAAGAAGGATATACTGGAATTTCGTGAGTCATTGAATTTTTTGGGTGACAAATACGATACTATGATGAAAACTATTGACTCTCTAACCAAGGACAATACTCTCCTAGTCAAAGAAAACCATGCACTCAAAAATAATGTAACGGAACTATCGGATCGGTTTAATAATTTGGAACAACACTTACGTGAGAACAACCTGGAGATTCATGGTGTACCAGAGTATCACAACGAGATTTTATCTAATGTCCTGCAACAATGTTCCCGTGTCATAGGTTATACCCTGAAGGAGGAGGACATAGTCAAGTGCACAAGGGTTGCAAGGGTTAACAAGGAGAGCAAACTTCCTCGTGGTATAATTGTGAAGTTCCAGAGTGTAAGGATCCGAGATGAATACTATTCTGCCGTACATAGGTATAACAAATCGAACCCTAACGAGAAATTACACACAGCACTATTAGGTATTGCTGGCGAAAGAAAACCAGTCTATGTAGCGGAGCATCTCTCTCCAAACAACAAGTCTCTACATGCGTCAGCGCGCAAGAAAGCACGGGAGCTGGGGTATCAATTTGTGTGGGTTAAGAATGGACGTATATTTGTAAAGAAATCTGTCGACACTAAGCAAATATTAATTAGAAACCATGAAAGCCTTAATCTCATCTGTTAGTTCTTAAATTATGCGTTTGGGATATATTATTTGTATTGTTACGTTTAAAAATGTTTCTATCACTCTATTATCAAAACATACGAGGTATGAAAAGTAAGGTTATTGAGATATACAATACAATACTCTGTAATGACTTTGATATTATTTGCTTAACAGAAACTTGGCTCGACAGTACTGTATTATCGTCAGAGCTGTTTGATGACAGGTACTGTGTGGTGCGCAGAGACCGCGATGCTAGATTTCGATCTCAATTTAACAAACGGTATGGTGGGGGTGTCCTCATTGCTTATTTAAAAAAGTTTCAAGTAAAAGTAAAAAGCGAATGGAGGTCAGAATGTTTGGAAGATTTGTGGGTGCAAATTACAATAAATAAATCCTTTGTAGTCAATTTAGGTGTCACCTATCTGCCAGACTATTTGCCTGTAAACGATGTTAGTGATTTCTTTAAAAAATGTAATGATATACTTAATGATCACTCAAATAAAATAACGTGTATATTGGGTGATTTCAACTTGGGTAATATCAAGTGGTCCAATAAAACAGGCTGCCCTCTCAACTACGATTGCGAGAAATCAAAATCACTTAATAACTTATTTCAGGAAGCATCTATTTTTCAACATAACCACAAGGTAAACAGTAAAGGTAGAATACTTGACTTGGCTATCACTGACTGCCCGGATCTTGTAGAGATTATGCCTGCTTTGCCCATTAGCCGTATGGATGCGCACCACCCTCCCTTTGAGGTTATTCTGCGTACTAACATTCCTAGACTCGTAGACAATGCTACAATGAAACGATTATGCTATCGTAAGACAGATTATGAGGGTTGTAAAAGGGATATTAATAGAGTTGATTGGTCACAGCAGGCATTAAGTTTGGGATGTAATGATTACGTGCAGTACTTCTACAATAGTATTTACACGATTATAGAAAAACATACTCCAAAGACCAAACTATCAACTAATAGGTATCCAGCGTGGTACTCCAGAGATTTAATTACAGTACTCAAAAATAAAAATAAAGCCCACTCCAGATTTAAACGTTATGGCAATCCCAGGGACTACGACGAGTTCTCGATGCTCAGAGCTAGATCCAAAACACTAGGATATCAGTGTTTTAAAGCTTACATAGAGCGAACCGAAGACGATCTTCAACTCAACATTAAAGCTTTCTGGCGCTACACAAAGAGCAAACGTGTTACCAACAGCTATCCTAGCAGTATGTTTTGTGAAGACAAAAAAGCTAGCTCTGGAGATGATATAGTCAACCTTTTTGCGAACTACTTTTCGTCGGTTTACTGCTCCAGTTCCATCAACAACGGCTTTAATCCTGACTCTCCAACATCCAACTGTACTATTAGCAAGTTGCTGATAGACAAGACCGACTTATTGAAGAGATTGCAAAACATTGATTTAACTAAGGGTGGCGGATTTGATGGGATTCCACCCATCTTTATTAGGCTTTGTGCAACTGCACTAGTAACACCTCTTTTTATAATTTATGATAAGTCATTGAGCGAGGGTACATTTCCCGAACTCTGGAAAATCGCTAAAATTACACCAATTTACAAATCAGGCAATAGAAACGATATTTCTAATTACCGCCCTGTTTGTATTCTAAACTGGTTCGCCAAAATATTTGAGAGTTATATATACAAACATATGTACAATCATTTGAAACACCAACTAAGCCCGTTACAACATGGGTTCATCGCGGGCAGGTCAACCAATACGAACCTACTATGCTACACAAATTATATATGTGACTCATTTAACTATAAAATGCAAGTAGACTCTATTTATACCGATTTTTCTAAGGCGTTCGATCGTGTCGATCACTTCAGGTTACTAGCAAAGGCCCAGCACGTGGGAATACACGGCAATCTATACAGATGGCTTTCGTCTTATCTTGAGAATAGAACACAACTAGTAGCACTCAATGGCTATGAATCTGTCCCTTTTTTGGCCAAATCTGGTGTTCCGCAAGGATCTAATCTGGGTCCCCTGCTATTTTTAGTATTTATTAACGATTTACTGAATGAAATTAAATGTGAGTGTTTGGCTTATGCAGATGACTTGAAAGTGTACAAAAGAATCTCGAATTACAAAGATTGTGAAAGTCTTCAATCTGACATTAATATTATCACTAACTTGTGTGAGAATAACTCTATGTCCCTTAACATAAAAAAATGTCAGGTCATCACATTCACAAAAAACAAAAACCCGCTTAATTACACGTATCAAATTAAAGGTGTTGCACTGGAGAGAGTTGGGGTGGTTCGAGATCTAGGGGTAATTTTCGACTCCGCCATGTCGTTTAGACCTCATTACGACTACATTTGCGGAAAGGCAAGTCGAATGCTATCTTTCATACTTCGGAATGCGAGACCTTTTAAAAAAGTTAGCTCAATACTAACGTTATACTACTGTCTGGTGAGAAGTATACTCGAGTACTGCTCGTCTGTATGGATGCCTATGTACAATGCTCACAAAGATCGAATAGAAGTAATACAAAGGCGGTTTGTGAGAGCACTGTGTTCTAAGTTTGGCTTAAAACGAAAATTAAAGGAGTATAACGATCGACTCAAGGAGTTTAAAATGGTCACGCTGGAGAAAAGGAGGTGGATAGGCGATTTGTGTACCCTGCACAAAATTGTGAAAGGTTCCCTGGATTGTCAGCTTATCGAAATTTTAAATTTTAAGACGCCAACGCGATCTGTGCGCACACCACAAGTGTTTATTGTGCCGGCTAGCAACAACAATGTTTCACGTAACAACCCAGTTTCGCGAATGTGTAGTCGTTACAACGATATATGTTCACAAGTAGATATTTTTAATGATAGTATAAATGTATTTAAGAGCTTTTTGTATAAAACTGAAACTTATAAACCTATTACCTAATGTAAATTATAATGACACATTGTAGATGTAACTGATTAGCCCAATTACTGTATCTTAGTAGGTACAGTAGCCACTTACTGTCCTTTAAAATATTTTTTCTGTTTTTTCTTTTTGTTAACACCTAGATGAAGCTCTATTACTGTAATTGGGAATGATGTGTATGGTTTTAATTGGACTTCAGATTGGAAATTGTATGTTGTTACTTATTATTGTGTGAGGCATGATCTGTTGTCTGTAACTATACCTATTGAGCAAAAATAAAATAAAATAAAAAAAATTCTATAGAAGGTAATACAGTAACAGAGAATATTAACAACGTGATTCAGCCGATCAGAACAATGCCATCTATCGAGGGTTGCCTCAATTAAAATACGTAAACATTCGATTGAACATCTAATACTAGTATTAGGAAAAGGACACAGAACAGACCCATATATCAAAATTTGTGTTTAATGGAGGTCAATTCGCTTAGTACATATAAACTAAAATTATGAGTGTTGGTCTTGGTACATAAAACTCATAAAAGGTCATGTTTTAGGTCAACATTAATTTGTAGTAATTTTCGCATTTATCAAGGAAGGTGGCATTTTAAATTTCAATCTATAGTTACAAAATATATAAAAAACACGTAAATTTCTTTAACAGGTCTGCCCCCATACGATTGGTGGATCGACCCCCCAGATGAAGTCAAACTCCGGGCCTACGTATTCAATATCACCAACCACGAGAGGTTCCTACAAGGTTTGGACGAAAAACTCAACGTTCAGGAGATCGGACCAATAGTATACTTGTGAGTACCATTCGTTTGAAAATCAATTCTATATCTGCTAGTATAAGTCACAAATTTCATTACGAGACCAGAAGTAAACATATATAAGGATTTTCGACCTCAAATAATCAGCTTTAATCGTGCTCCGCTGGACGGAAGCCTAACCTTAGAAATAATGTTTCAACCTACTATACCACGCTGGCAGGGGTGTCTTAACCCATAGTACAGGGTGTGCACTGTGCAGTGCACACGAGCGCAGCAGTGTTAGGGGCGCCCTCCACGACACTTTTAAACCGACTTAAAAAGGAGGTTATCAATTCGACTGTATTTTTATTTATGTTTGTTACCACAAACTCAAACTCAAAAATATTTTATTCATATAGGCACTTATTTTACAGGCACTTATGAATAGTCAATATTTAATATTAAAAAATCGAGTGATTCTAGTCGCCAGTTCCAAGTGCAGCCTACCCTTCATGGAGAAGAATCTGGCAAGAAACTCCATTGTTGCTCCTTTTAAAAAATAATAATACGGTTTACAATATTTTTTTCACTAAGAGACTTGAATGAGAACGAAGTCGACCAAAGAAAACAAAATAAAAGGTTTGGAGTCATTGCTGCACAGCCATGAGCTAACCAATCATGAGCTAACCTCATAACTTTCCACTGGGTGAACCGACTTTGATGATTCTTTTTTTATTTGAAAGCTGGTGCTTCCCGTGTGGTCCCATTTTAATTAAGTCCAGTTCTTGAAGTCTGTTTTTTTTTGTTAAAATTTTAATCAATCTGCGTGCTTACTGAAGGCCGTTACGCTCGCTAAAGGGCGCTAGAGTAATGATTGCGCCGGTGCGCTCCACGGTATTGGGTTTGTTTCAAATTTCTCTTCTTCTTTGCAGTGCTTGTTTAGTTTGCTCACTTTTTTATGGAATAGTGGGCAAACGAGCAGACGTTTCGCCTGATGGTAAGCGATCACCGCCGCCCATGGACACCCGCAACACTAGAGGCGTCACAAGTGCCTTGCCGGCCTTTGGGAGATGGGGAGAGGGATGGGGGCAGAGGGTGGGGTAAGGGCCTCCGGTATCCTCACTCACTCGGTGAAACACAGCGCAAGCGCTGTTTCACACCGGTTTTCTGTGAGGCCGTGGTATCACTCCGGTCGATAAATAATACATTTGTATAGTTCATTGACTGCTAAAATTCGTCAAGTCTACCGACTGGTGGCAATCACTGCAATATGGCCTTTTCGATGAATCACATGAATTCGTGTCAAGTTAGACGTGTAGAGAGACTAAATTGTAGATCCGTATTGACTCGTTATAAAAATTATACTTTATTCATTGGCAGGTAGAGCTCTTATTTATTTAACTGTTACTTACTAATGCATATGACCATTTGACCTTGGTTAATCCTTTACGATTGATTATTAATATTTTGTAAGTATTAGGTATTGTATATACGTAGGTACTAGCTGACCCGGCGAACTTCGTACCGCCATATTTACATATCTGTCTCAACTTCCCACAGGCAGTTAGTCGCGGACAAAAAAAAGACTTTTCCCGTTATCTTTTAATTTTTCTTGTACCTACATAAACCTTGTCCTAACAATAAAGAACACATAAAAATATACTAAATTAAAAAACTTTTTAAATACAAGCTATAACTGTAATGCCTCGAGACGAATCAAACGAGTCCAAACTCGATGATGGTGCGACGTTTCTTTACAGAGTTCCTATGGCCACCTTCCAGCTCCCGCATAAGATAAGGTCCATGTCATTATAATATTGTATTGTCACACTGTATACATATGCTTGCAAAATTTCAGCTAAATCGGTTGAAGATATCTGCTTCAAAATTGAGTTGCAAGATTCCACCCGAACATACAAGCATACATACATACATTGCAAGTTAATATAAAGCTTGTAATAAAAAGAATTATTTAATTTGGTGCAGCCGATCGGAAGTTATGCGCGTACATACATTTCGGCGATTCATTTTTAGGGTTCCGTGCCAAAGGCAAAAAACGGAACCCTTATAGATTCGTCATGTCTGTCTGTCTGTCCGTCCGTATGTCACAGCCACTTTTTTCCGAAACTATAAGAGCTATAATGTTGTAACTTAGTAAGTTTGTATTCTGTGAACCGCATTAAGATTTTCACACAAAAATAGAAAAAAAAACAATAAATTTTGAGGGTCCCCCGTCCCCCATACATAGAACTGAAACTCAAAAAATTTTTTTTCTAAACTGAATAGTTTGCGCGAGAGACACTTCCAAAGTGGTAAAATGTGTGTCCCCTCTTCTGTAACTTCTAAAATAAGAGAATGATAAAACTAAAAAAATATATGATGTAATTACCTGTAGTAGTAATAAAAACTGCACGGTTGGCCTAGTGGTTTAGGCGGTCGCCACGCCGCTTGTCAATTCGCCAAGTGTTGTGGGTTCAAATCCTACACGGGACAACACTTTGTGTGATCCACAAATTGTTGTTCTGAGTTTGGGTGTTAATTGTGTCCGTTTCATGTATGTCTGTAAAGTCCCCCGCGACACAGGATGTTTATTCCTAATGCGGGAGTTGTCTTTTTAAAAAAAAAAAAAAAAAAAAAATTACCATGTAAACTTCCACCAAAAATTGGTTTAAACGAAATCTAGTAAGCAGTTTTTTTTTTAATACGTCATAAATCGTAAACTGCAATTTACCTTTCATTCAATCAACACAAATATAAAAATAAATTAAAATTATATTAAGTTTCTTGCTGCTGCGGAACCCCTCATGTGCGAGTCCGACTCGCACTTGGCCGCTTTTATCTATACTTATAATTAAAATGTAACAAGTCCAAAGTCACAATTTTTTTGGAGAGCTCTCTACAATCGATACTGAAGCCAAAACTGTAATTTTTCATCATCAAATCAATTCTTCATCAATCAATCATCAGGCGATACGTCTGCTCGTTTGCCACCTATTTTATTATATTTAAAAAAGCTCCATTCATTCCTTTTGAAATATGCAGACGCAGTTGCGTGTCTTCTTTTTCGTTCATCGACTACCATCAGACCGAACCCAATACTTGGCGATATCGAAGTCCCGTAGATAGACTATTGGAGGACTTTTTAGTACTCCAACTACACATAATGATTGCCAAAGCTGTTCCATACCAAAACCGGGACCGATAGCTTACAGTACAGTACATACTCTCCGAGGCAAGGAGAGCTCTCGATATGCTAAGAAGTCACCCATCATATTACTAACCTTGCTAGGTTTATAAAGATTTATAGTTTTGACGTATGGTTGCAAAACCTTGCATATTTAGAAATATAATTAATAGTTTATTTCGTCAGTGTTAATAGTGACCCTAGGGCATTATGTTTCTACACTACGAGCGAAGACATTGGTCCCTGAAATACAGTTTACACTAGTTCAGGAGCCAGAGAATTCACATTTAATGTATCTTACTTTGAGTAAATAAATAAATAAATAAAAATATAAACATTTGTGATGTATATACAAAAAAAAAATGCTTAGCTTT
Organism: Diaphora mendica; assembly: GCA_949125395.1. Lineage (NCBI taxonomy): Eukaryota > Metazoa > Arthropoda > Insecta > Lepidoptera > Erebidae > Diaphora > Diaphora mendica. The sequence continues at coordinate 37,525,679 of OX421312.1, forward strand.
TCCATACTTATTCAAAAATAGTCAAATCTCACCCCCCAAACTCTAGGATACTCTAAATTCTCCGAGACTGCGATTAATTTATTCCATCCCTTCTAACAACCATAAAAAAACAGAACATCTTGAAAGTCTCAACCTTGTCCTCGACAAATACCTTCACTTTGAGTCCATAATGGATTTAAAGATAACCCACCGTATAATTCGGTAAATACCGGTAATGACCGTGACGTCATCGGTTAAGTATAGTCGGTTGTGACGGACGGTATCTAAGGTCAATGGTGCACTAACGCATTTTTCACGTTTATTGGCTTAAGGTCTGCGGTTTACTGATAGCGATAGCAGTGAAGCGATATTTTTATGAAGTGAAAGCTTCTCTAGGCGCTTTGAGCACTTTTTGGGTGAACAAAAATCATAGAACTCGCGTCATCGTCACCGAACACTTTCCATGTTATACATTTTTTACTTCTTTTGGTCGCGCATTTTATATAAAGAGCAAAGAGTTTCATCTCAGGTGAGCTTACACAACTGTTTGTTTATAGTTTTGAGTTTCACTTCTGTCGACATTCCTCATGATGACTGCTTTGTGATTTATTTTTAAAAGACAACTTCCATTTTTGGAATATATATTGTGTCGCAGGAGGACATACAAAGGTATCTTTGTTGATGGCAACAAGTGTTGTCCCCTGTGTAAATCGACCCCACAGCGCGTTTGATAGTAATAACTTGTAAAATTTGTGCCGGGGTTCAAGGACTATTAGAGCGGTAGTAAGCAGCAAGGTATCCGCTCAAACTACAAGCAATGCATGCTGTCTAAATTGAAATAATTTGTAAAGAGACTTTGTTGCAATAGCAACTTCTGACGTTACATTTTGAAGTGAAAACTTCTTTAGGCGCGTTGAGCAGTATTTGGGTGCTTGAAGTATTAGAACACTTTCGCTAGGAGCATTGAACATATATATACTTCCGTGCGTTATTAGCATACATTATATTAATGGCAGCTATATATATATATATATATATATAAAAGCGAAATACCACTCACTTATTAATCACGAAATCTCAGAAACTATAACAACTACAAACTTGAAATTTGGCAGGTAGGTTCCCTATAGGGTGTAGACATCCGCTAAGACCGGATTTTACGAAACTCCACCTCTAAGGGGGTAAAACGGGGTTTGGACATTTGTATGAAAATCCTATGTTTTTGAAGTAAGAGACTTGAAATTTAAAATGTAAACTCTATAGACGGTGTGGAGGTGTACTAATAATGTATCTTTAGAAATCAACCCCCTTGTGGGGTTAAAACGGGGGATGGTAGTTTGGACGCAAACGAAGTTGCTTGGGTCAGCTAGTCTATATATATAAAAGCGAAATACCACTCACTTATTAATCACGAAATCTCAGAAACTATAACACCTACAAACTTGAAATTTGGCAGGTAGGTTCCTTATAGGGTGTAGACATCCGCTAAGAACGGATTTTACGAAACTCCACCCCTAAGGGGGTAAAACGGGGGATGGTAGTTTGGACGCAAACGATGTTGCGTAGGTCTGCTAGTAAGATATAAATATCAGCTGACAGTACAGCACCGTCTATACGTATTGAAAAACTTATAATAGTCTAACGTTAAACAGTAAACGAGGAAATAAACACTATGACTGCGAATGTGCAATCATAACTGCGGTTCCTTATATGTGTAAATGTGCATCAGTCTGATTGTTTGTTCAGTACCTAGTAAAAGAAGAAATATAAACAGTTTTCAAATGAGTTTTTTATTGCGTACGTCGCTCGTATGACTATGAGTGACGATTCGATCCGAGTTTTCCATAGTGCACACCAAGGTAGTAGAGCCACGATGATTTCAGCATGAACGGGCCGGCTCGACCGGGGCGGTACTGTTCTCGCACAGAAAATCAACGTAAAATGACAGCGTTCGTGCTGTCGTGTTTCGTTGGTGAGTGCGAGACCGGAGGCCCAATGATGCGGAAGCTTCACTAGGCCGACATGGTGTGGGTCACCATGCTGCATTGCTGTATTGTCTGCATTCGCAATGAGTATGGTGACCACCACTCTTGGATTCTGCTTGTGCTTTCCATCAGGTGGAGTAGAGTCATTTTGGCAGGCCCAAACATTAAAAAAACTTTCGATCTATCGATTTCCGGATCGATCACTTGAAGCTTGAGAGATTATTTCAAATCAACTTGATTTTGACGGCAGCTATCGGTGAAGGGTTCAGAGTCAATCACAATGTGAATAAACTCACAAAAGGCCATAACGACAGCGATGCATTCAATTCACAGATTTTCGGATCAAGTCAACGCCGTGTCATAAACTTCGGGTTGATTTAACACAATCAACTCTAAGTTTGTCATGATTATAAATTAGTAACGTAAAAAAACTTGTTTTTATTTACCGACTTCAAAAAGGAGGAGGTTCTCATTCGACTGTTTTTTTATGTTTGTTACTTCAGAACTTTCGACTAGGTGAACCGATTTTGATGATAAAAGCTGATGCTTCCCGTGTGGTCCTATTTTTTTTTTTATAATTTGGCCCAGTTCTAGAAGTCGTATTTTTGTTAAAATTTTGTATAGTTTTTCTACGTAAACATCTTAATTCTTATACCTAATAAATAAATCTAAATCCCTTACTATTTCTTATAGTATACTCCCGCTTTATGAATATAAATCCTGTGTCGCAGGGGACTTTACAAACATACATGAAGTGGACACAAACACCCAGACTCAGAACAACAATTTGTGGATCACGCAAAGTGTTGTCCCATGTGAGATTTGAATCCACAACACTTGGCGCAGTAGAGAACGGCGTGGCGACCGCTTAAGCCACTAGGTCAACCGTGCAGTCACTAGGTAGAACCTGTAGTTACTATGGTGATCAAACTATTGATAGACATACAAAAAGCAAGGGTCATTAGCCACTAGATTAATTGCACAATTCTTATATTACAGATCGTAGAAATTCAACAGTTTTAATTGTCTACAATTCGAGATTTAATTTAGTCGCTATTTTATTGCGTACCTACTTTAAATTATTATTTTTTCACATTACATTACCATCATAATATGGTTATAAAGAATCTAATAGGATTCTCACACATTAAAGAAAAAAATAGTGGGAATAATAAATATTTCAGGCGTATATACATAAGAAGAGCAACCAATTAATTAGAAGTGATAAACAGTTAATTAAGTAAAATATAAATAATATTAATAAATTTAATTTCATCATTTTATTTTTAATAATTACATTTTTTTATACAGTTTACGTCATTGTTTAGCACTTGAAGAAAAATCTGAATAAACGATGTACGCTAAATTGCACGCACTATGTAGCACTATACCACTACGCACTAGCTAGCTTGCTAACACTAATTTTAACAAGCTAAAATTAAAAAATTAATAACCCGTATGCAAGCACCTAAACTGAGTAATTAACGCCATAAATGCCTTACATCATTTTGGAAAAGAGCTGATACTCATACACTGCTGGACCGATGTTAATCAAACATAGCTAAGAACCAACGCAAGATAACTGGCCTTCAAGTGAAAAAAAGGCATTGAAATTGGTCCATCTGTTTGAGAGAGACAGACAGACAAACATACACACAGACAGATATACATCGACGTCAAACTTAATTATAACTTATAACACCCCTCTTTTTGCGTCGGGGGTTAAAAAGTCAAAATGAGATCTATAATTATTATGGTATATTACAGAATATTAAGAATGAATTCCAAATGCAATGTGCTTTCCGTGCCCAATATTATTGAACTTGTACTAAATATTTGCCATTAGACTGCATTTTATAATTTAACAGCCACATTGTCCTACAAATTGCGTGGTACGTTATCCCGGCCCTACGCTCAAAAGTTTTTTATCCCTGCTACCCCTGTTAGCTACAACAAGCGAAAATTTTTGTAAGGTGGAAGGAGCCCCTGATCAAAATGTAGCCACTCACGAAAAATTTGCTTGATAGTAATAACTTGTAAAATTTGTTCTGGGGATCCCGGACTAATCAGACTACACGGTTGGCCTAGTGACTTAAACGGTCGCCACGCCGCTTTTCAAGCTTTTCAAAGAACATAGGTATATATTTTGAAATTGAAGTACTGAGGTCTAAGTTTTTAGTTTTAGCCAACATATTGTTTTGCCTGCAGAGCCTAGGCACAGCAGCGTAATGACCCATTTTAGATTTTTCTCTACACATTGTGGTTCTAAAATTAAAAAAATCGAAGAGTTGTGCCCCTTAAAAAATCGAAATTCAACCTATTGTAAAAGCAGTAAAGTCGACCCAGTCTCCTTTGAGAAAGCGGCTCGAAGGAACAGATAATATAAACTGTTTGGTCTCTTTCAGGGAGAAGCTACTCCATTCAAATGTGACCTTCAACGATAACAGCACCATGACATACACGGCTAAGCGATTCCCCATCTACCTTCCTGATGAAAACCACATAGACCTGAACGCTACTATCACAGTTCCTAATGTTGCAGTCTTGGTGAGTTCTTCAAATTTAATCAAAATCGATCTAGCCATTTAGGAGTTTAGTGACATACACATATACACAGAAGACAGACAGCCAACTACGCAAGAGATATTATAATAGTGGGCAGGTGCGTGTGCCAACACAAGTGCACCCTCTGTTCTCTCATCCTCATCCGATGGGACGGCTATCCGACACGGTCGAGGAGAGATCAGACCCCATAGCCAAGTTGAAAGTGTTTCGTGTCGATTCTCTTTCTACAGTCGCTTACGCTGTTATTCTCTTGCATTATGGGCTAATATTTTGTTTTGACCACGTGACTTAGTGTTGAGAGATCTCATTCCCTTATATTAATTAGTTTTGTATTAACGTTTGCGATTGTAGAATGAAACTTGGCTAGGGGGCAAAAAAAACACAAAAAACACACGCGACTGTTTTATGTGCTCAAACATGTACACAGAAGGATAATTTAAATCTAAAACTATTTATTGTAAATTAATACACTCAAGAGAGTTGAATGTCATGTCATTACCTACTATTATCTCTGTGGGAAAATCTGTGCGAATCTTTTCTATTATAAAGAACATATTAAGAGATTCGTGCACATAATAGTAGCAAACAATGCCAAGGCCTCATAACGTATGTAAATATTTCGTGTCAACGACCTAGGGACGAATATAAACAGTAAATTATAATAAGTTAAAAACTTTTTTGAGGTCCTTTTTAATTTTAAACTTTAGTAGATACGGTCGAACTTTTAACAGTAATATTAACCAAATCTAGAAATTACAATAAATATTATGATTAATATGGTTTCCCCAGATATTAGACTAAATTATACTACCACTGTACCACCAATGTACTGCAGGCGCGGTTTCAGGGGGGGGGGAGGTCACAGGGGACGTAACCCCCCCCCCCAAAATCTGCCACTAGAACCTGATTTTCTTCTTCTTATCAGTTTCCATAATTGTTCAATCGAGATAAGAAATCAAAGGATAGGAACTCTTTGAGAGAGTTATCTCTGGCCGTATCAGCGAGCACCTGTCGCGAGTGGGCCCTGATCTATTGGACTGCCAATTTGGATTCCAACGGGGACGCTCGACAGTGGACGCTAATATATAGGTGTGTTCGCTCCCTGTCGGGGTCAGCAGTCCGATCTGGGGGGTGGTGTTGGTAGTTAGCCTTGATATCGTTAACGCTTTCGGTACCCTTCAATGGGGCGCGATTAGGCCCTTGAATATCACGAGGTGCCGACTTACCTGCGTGCCGTCATAGAGGTCTATCAGCGCGACAGGACAGTGAAGTTTGTCGATCGGAACGGAGTGGAAAATTGAAGAGAGGTGTGTTGTGGGGTTCCCCAGGGCTCTGTATTGGGCCCATTGTTATGGAACCTCGTATACGATGCGGGCCTTCGCACTAGCCTGACTTCGGGCATCAGTGTCGCCTGCTATGCAGACGATACCCTAATACTGGCTAGAGAGTCACGCTTCGGGGAGGTGCTTCTGCTCGCAAGGGGTGGTTTGTGTAGTGGATAAGATTCATGAGCTGGGCCTGAGAGTGGCGCCTTAGAAAACTGAGGCGATATGGTCCCATGGCCTACGTAAGCGCCAGGAACCACCCAGCTCATACGTCCGGGTGGATGACACCGAAGTCCAAGTGGGTCAGTACATGAAGTACCTCATCATGGACAATCGGTAGAGCTTTGAAAAACATTTCGGGCGACTAGTCCCCAGTAGCAGGGGTGTTACATTGTCTGCTGCCCAATCTCGGGGGACCGCGGGAAGAAGTTCCCTGCCTCTACGTGCGTGGGCGTGCGTATGGGCGTTGTGCGATCCATGGTGCTCTATGGGACACCGGCGGGATCTTCCCGCTGTATTGCTCAACTCGGGAGTCTGCAGCGGTTGATGGCCATACGGATCGAGTTTGAGTTTGAGCTTGACACGATCTCCACCCTTCGACATTCTAGCCGACATGAACACAATGGTCTGCGACGAAACTTCGGTGACTTTGCCCGGTCGGACAGATTGGACGAAACCTGTCACCACCAGCATTGATCGCGGCAATGCTGGCGAGTAGTGTGAAGACGTTATGCTCCAGAAGGAGTCCGAAGAGCGGGATCGGGAAATGGCTGATCCCGCTCGAAAGAGACGACGAAGGATGCGCGATAGAGGCCGCTAGCTCCCCAATCGTCGGTTAAGGGTCGTTGTGGCTACATGCAGGGGAGATGTGGCCTCTGGAAACGACCCGACACCTCGGTGCAGCCCCCCGGCCGGAGTCAGAACACCGACCCGCCTGAGACGACACCCCCGTCTCGTCTCAGGCGGGTCGGTGTTCCGAATCTCTTACTGTGTAGAGCGGTGAGAGGTACGACCGCGACATGCCCTGGGTTTGAATCTGGTTACCCCGGGATGTGCCTCAGTGATAAGATAAGGCAGGGGGAACTCCAGAAGCCGCTAATGCGTTCCTGGAGCTTCTCTTGACTGCAGATGTAGGCCACCGCCGGGGTTTAGTGGTTAGACCGATTTGTCGGGAGTTCCATACACGCCCTTCGTCCCCCAACGGAGCTAGATCCTCTAAATATTCATCCAGAGATTGTCACAGATGTCTCAAATATTATGATCCCATTAGATTTACCAATAAAAACAAAAGATATCCATTTGTTTTTAATGTGTATTGTGCAATAAAGTCTAATTTACTCGACTTATTTGATTAGTGACCCCCCCCCCCCAAAATTTCAGGCTGGAACCGCGCCTGATGTACAGGGCACTAAATATTCCGCATGCAAAAAACCGAATGTGTACCTACAGCTCACGTGATTTCGAATTCGGTAAACGAATTCGGTTTTGACGGGACTTTCACTGGCAGATAGCTTATTATAAAATGATATAAGGAGTAAGTTAGGCTACTTTTTTAAACTAGCTTCATCCCACGGCGTTACTCGCGATGTTTGTTATACTGCGGGTAAACCCGCGGGGCTGAGCTAGTATTTAATAAATAAACACTATTTGCATTATCATTCAATATTTACTCGTCATTTTCACGTTAGATGCGGTAGATGCGTGTAAAAAATTACAGTCATTCAAACCACAGATCGTTAAATTCTATAAATTTAGGTAACCTTCATCTTCGTACACATGCACAATTATTGTTTTTTGTTTTAAATATTGGATATAATTTAGCTAATGTTTAGGTGCAGATATAGGTAATGTAATAATGATTACTTGAGATGCACAAAGCATTGTGTCATAGTTTTATTAAAACAAAAATGAAATCATGGGTATTTCTCAAGTAACTCATTATTCAGTTGACTTCGGTGGCTGATTTTTTTTTTCTAAATTTCAATATATTAGTAAGAAATTATAAATCTATATTTTATTTGGAAAATATGTGTACTGGAGGCACTCTTATTGGATGAACGGTTACGAAGAAATTTAATTTTAAAAAATGGCGTCCACCGAAATCAACTTTATTTTCACCGAAATCAAAAATGTTAATTATGTTTTCAAATTCTATATAGTAGTTCTATATTTAAAAAAAAAAAAATTTATTACAAATTTAGGTAAGCAAAACTAATACCGTTAAGGGACTTCTGATATATATTACAATAAAACAATTATTTGAATGATTAATTACACGTTGTTTATTACGTTACATAAACTTACTGCAATTAACTTTGGCATGAAGCTTAAAAAAGTTAAGTGTATAGTTCCTACTTCTTCATTTCTTAAATCAAAAAGGTGGGGCCTTTACATTTCTGTGTAATTCATACAAGATGTATGAATAACATAAATATTAATGCGGTATTGTAAGTCTTTGCTATCTGGCTTTTTATTTGTATCTAGAGCCGGTCTAGCAGTCCAATGTCTATAACAGCCTCATGGAAGAAAGGCAATCATCTAAGGGGCGCTACCTTTACCAGTTTTTTCCATTTATTCGCGAACGGTTGTCGAGGGAATGGCTCGAGGGTGGATCACTGTGTCGCTCAATTTCTCACAGGCCAAGGTAACTTTAAGAGCAAACTACACTCATTTAAATTAGTCGATTCACCTTTGTCACACATTGTGGCAACGCTCAACACCTGATTCTAGCAGTTAACAGTCAGCTCATCACGTCCTCTGGGAATTTAATTTTTGGTACAATGAACGTAATATAATGCTATTCAAGCTTAGATACAATTAACATCTGGGGCGGTATACTATGTCGATCTTGTGTTAACTTCGGTGAATTTCCGTGCGTTTGGGCTATTCTACCATACATACTATAGTAATCAAATAAAGCTCACTTAGGACCCATAATTTTCTTATCCGTGGTATTTCCCGGTTTGAAAAAGGTGTCCTATTTTGACTTCATTTTGTCTACCTCTTTACTAAATAGGGAACTGGACTTTTATTATTTCCAACTCCTCCGGTTTTCTTCTGATTAGTTTAGTTGCGGGTTCCAAGACAGTTTATTTTCCCTAGGACTTGCCGAGTGTCATAATTCGGTGTGTTCGTGGGTCACTGCTGTTGATCCTGGTGTACAGGAGTTACAGTGGTGGGGGTGAGGGCGGGATTGGTCCCATTAGCCTTTAGAGTAAAAGGCAACTCCCTATCAGTCATAAGAGCTGGCAATTCCAGTCTGTGAGTTTGAAGCAAAACTGGCATCACTAGATGGACACAATGGTACTGACAATTCTCGATTAGTCTTAATACGTTGTGTTAAAGAAGATGAAATGACTGACTGACTCTATAGTAATAAATCACTGAAGGAACTTGATTGAGTGCTAAGCCGAGTCCTTATTATCAGTGGCATTAATTGGCGTTGTTATAAAAGTTTCAGTTGCGATCGTGAACTTATCAAAGGATCATCATTTGTATCGACTACTTCTGGTATGACAATCAAATCTTCTTCAAGGCATTTCAACTCTCTGAGCCTTTTTTCCGATTATGTTAGTCCGAAGATATTCTACTCCTCTCTCTATGTATGCGTTTTTAACGACGAATTAATTCACTAACAGGCTTTCCTTCATTCTCCCTTTCATAATAACGCTACCTGTCTTTTTCCTTGTGTATTGCGTAAAGTTCTGGATGACTCTTGGTTCGGCCTTTCCGACGTCTTAGCCAATCTTTTCTTAGCCAAGTGCCTTTGCTTAGAATCTGACATAATGACAATACTAGAACAAGATAAATATTTAATGATTTACGGTTTTAAAAGTTAGTAGAAGATGGACACATTTAGTAGAAGGTGGACACATTGCCACGGAAAACACCGAATTCAATACCACTGAAATCAAAATATTAAGGTATTTTGTAAATATCTTAAAAAATAATTTAAAATGCTAATATTTTTAACCAACATTTTCTACTAAAAACTAATACATGTAATATTAGGTCTTTACCTATGAAATTGCCGTTTTGTATGCAATAAGTGAAAGTACTTATTTTTTCAAACTTTTTTATTTCTGTTATTCGAAGTAATCACCCATGCAATCGACGCATCTTTGCCAACGCATTGGCAGTTTATTGATGCCCTTCTTGTAAAAATCAGCTGGACGGGAGGCAACAAACTCTTCAAAGGCATTTTGTACTGCCTCTCGGGAATTGAATTTTTTACCCACTAAAAAGTTGTCTAAATTTTTGAAAAAGTATTAGTCGATTGGTGCAAGGTTTGGTGAGTATGACGGATGAGGGCGAGCTTCCAACCCCAGCTCTTGCAGCTCGGAGACTGTCTGTTGCGAACTGTACCAAATGATGTTGTTAGTTCAGACAGTCTGAGTCGAAAGATGCGTCGATTGCATGGGTGATTACTTCGAATAACAGAAATAAAAAAGTTTGAAAAAATAAGTACTTTCACTTATTGCATACAAAACGGCAATTTCATAGGTAAAGACCTATTATATACTATTTTTATATTTTAAATATGATAGTTTAAAGTATACATGAAAAAATGGGTTCACCGAAATCAAATTTTTAGTATACCAAGCCAGCGAAAACAGTTACTTATTTCTATAAAAAGGTGACCATAAGACGTACAGCCATGGTTTCTTCGTTGCTGTTGCGACACGACTGATGCTTCAGCTAACGCCAATAACTATCCTCACAGACAGTTTAGTTTAAGAAATATGAGCAGATCGGTGCGCGCCACTGATATCAACTCAAAACGTCGGACGTGTATACAATCTGTTGTATCTTCTCTATTGTTGCATATATTAATTAAATAAAAATATAAAATGAACAAATGACTATTTGGTCATTTGTGAACACATGCAAAATAGCGTAATTTGTTAGAGGAAAAAAATAAAAAAATAATTTCCGCTGCAACGTAGGGTTCGGACGCGCCACCGAGGTCAATATTTTAGTAAGTTTTATTTTTTTATACTTACTTCTACTTAATTTATCTAAAAAAGGACATAGCCCCCCCCCTATTATTTTCAAATTTTCTATTACATATAAAAAAATTGAAATAGTAAGTAATCAATTCAAAGAGATTTCGATCTGGACACGTTTTTTCAAGCGTTCGGAGAATGACCCTCATAACAACTTTATAAAAACTGTGTAATGAACTGTCGCCTGCGGTATCACCGGATCAATACGACCTTAAAACTTTCAGGAAAAGAGCGTACTCCTTTCTAAAAGTCCGGAAACGCACTTGTGACGCCTCTGAGTGTCAATGGGCGGCGGTAATCGCTTATTATCCTATCCCATAAAAAAAATTTAAAGTGTACCCGAATATTCTATTTAAATTATCCGTCTTACATCGATCTCATTACACGTTCTTTTAAGAGTAGTTACATGAATAACTTTTTTTTGTGAATTTTCTAAAAAATTATTTTATTTAGATAGATTTATCGCCCCTAAAACCCCCTGTATACTAAATTTCATTAAAACCTTTGGAGATGTTTCCGAGATTCCTTTTATATTATATATCTATATATATATATAAAAGAGTAAGGTGACTGACTGACTGACATACCCAGAGATCAACGCACAGCCCAAACCGCTGAAGCTAGAATCCTGAAATTTTGCATGTAGGTTCTTTATATAACGTAAGTGAGCACTAAGAAAGGAATTTTTGAAATTCCACCACTAAGGAGGTAAATCAGGGGATGAAAGTCTGCGTGAGCGAAGCCACGTGCAAAAGCAAGTATATATAAAAGAATGGCTCGTTTAAAGGTATTAAATGTGACTGCCTCGTTGGTCTCGCGGTTGGCGTGTGCGACTGCTGATCATGAGGTCTCGGGTTCGATTCCCGGGTCGGACCAAATGTTCAAATGTTTGTATGATCTACAAATATTTGTTTCGGAGTTTGGGTGTTTTCTATATATAATATGTATGTATTTACAAAAAAAAAAAGTATATATGTATTTGTATCAGTTGTCTAGTACCCATAACACAAGCTCTGCTTAGTTTGGGACTAGACGGCGTTGTGTGTTAGATTTCCGAAATATTTATTATTTATTATTATTATTTATAAATAGATATAGTGGTCAGAAAATCAGACGTGTAATCTGATGAAAAACGCACAGTACTACCTAATTTATCCGTGTGGTAAAGGAATCATAATACAGTATGTTATCACTCTAATTTATTGATTGGGTGTCGTAAGAGCCGACTAAGGAAGCAAAATAAGCAAGGCTCTGTAAACAGAAAGAAACCAACCCTGGTCTGGCCAGCGTGGTGCAATAGACTGAAATCTCCTTTCTAAGTATCTATATCAAGAAAAGTAGAATCACTTTGGCAGGCTTTAAAATATATAAAAAAAAACATCACTGGTTAGATGAGTTGGTATATGGTTTGTTCCAAGTTTTCCTTCTCTTTGCAGTGCTGTAAGTCGTTCTGCGTAGTTCACTCTCTTTGTCGACGACACCCATGGAATGAGTCAGGGGTGATGACATTACCTATTCTCAATCCGTCACCACACGGACAATAGTTGACTGTATTATGCTACTGGCTAAAATTGTTCTTTTGCTTTTTGTCCAGGGTATGATGTCCTACCTCTACGATTCTAACTACCTAGTCCGTACCCTCTTCCGAGGGTTGGTAAACCTGCATGGAGCAAAACCCTTCGTCAACAGGACTATTTATGAGTACCTGTGGGACTTCAGAGATCCAGTACTGGAAGCTTCCAGGAATTTGGCTCCTGGGCTAGTGCCGGTCAATAATGCTGGAATGCTGGATAGGGTGAGTAGATACTTGTGTTTTTTTATGGGGTTATTTTTTTATAAGAGGGTGGCTGAGGAGGTGAATCAAGGATATCTGCAAAACTCTGAATGAAGAGGTTACGTTGCCTACTTTTGAGTAAATATCAACGGAGGAGGCTTTTACCGGGGTTTGCGACGGGGTGGTGAGTCAGAATCGGACCGACAAAAACCACACGAGCACATCGTGTGGTTCTACACACGTTACTACACGGTGTCTACGCCTGAGAAGGGAGGGATATGGGAACACCTGTTATTAACAGGTCCGGACACCTACCAGCGCCTGCCCGCACTGAAGCGGGCACCGTCTGCTGGAAAACTTTCTATTTAGGTGACGTACTGCACACAGGAAACGTCGCCTCCTCGCGGCTGGCCACTAATGTGGATGGAAGGGAAAACCCGTCCCGACCATCCGCGGCCACACGTCGTCCTCCCGGGCCTTCTCCGCCACCTCCTTCTGTGAGATTAAGTCTTCGCAGAAGGTTGCGACCGCGGTAAAACAGCTGTCGCTACCGGCCATGGAGCGTGTGGCGGTAGGTAGCGAGAGATCTCCTTCGATGACTGCAGTGAGGGCCCGACGATGCTGCGTCGCCCAGGGGGGGCCAGTGTGCTGAGCCGAGTCCTCACTGCCATCGCAGTGGTGACTAGTGGGACTCATTTCCCTCCTAGCGACCGAGTGCAGGTATCTCCCGAAGCAACCGTGCCCGGAAAGGAACTGCGTCAGTCGGAAGGAAATGGTCCCGTGCTGCCGCCCTGCCTACTCGAGGTACGGTTTACCCTTCAGTAACCTCAGTCACAGTGTGAAAAACAAAGGAAAAATTATTACACTGTTAAATCTAAACAGGCATAGGCATAGTGTGAGTCACCATGCTGCATTGTTGCAATCTCTGCATTCGCAATGAGTATGGTGACCATTACTCTTGGATTCTGCTTATGCTTTCCATCAGGCAGAGTAGAGTCACTTTGACAGGCTCATACATAGAAATAAAATTATTTTTGCAGCCGTTGCTGTCGTTTTAGTCTGCTTGCTAGGGCGTGGATTCAATCCCACTTTGTGACAAACAAATACCTTTGTGCCGAAAACGATAATTTGGTTTATCTTTTGAGTGTAATCTTTATATATATAATTCTTGTGTGAGTGTGTATGTCACTGAACTTCTCTCAAACGACTGGACCGATTTTGATGAAATTTTTTGTGTGTGTTCAAGGGGATCTGGGAATGGCTTAGATTCACAAAAACGTAAACGATGTTACGTGGGTCAGCTAGTTAATCTATAATATGTATCATCATCATTATCTCAGCCAAGAGGCGGTAACCATTAGGATTAAGGCCGTGTGCGAGATGTGTAAAGTTATTATTTTAAGTTACTTAAGTTTCACAATAGGACACTTAAAGCTACTTAGATGCTTAGCATTGCGTACAGTTTAAATTGTATGCAACACAGTAATTGAAGTCTAGTGGCAACTAGTGCTTTTTATAACTTAGTTGAATCAGGCTTTATAGTAAAGGAGCCAGTAGACTTTAGGTATTTACCTATTTTTATCGCTCTAGGGTTGTCCGAGAGAAAATGCCATTTTTAACCGACTTCCAAAAAGGAGGAGGTTCTATGTTCCACTGTATGTTTTTTTTATGTATGTTCACCGATTACTCCGTCAATTGTGGACCGATTTTGAAAATTATTTTTTTCAGGGAAATCGAGAGAAACCCTAATTTTTTTAGGCACATACTATGTTTTTCGTATATTTTCTGAAGTTACACCGGTATTTGCGTCGGGTAGTCATCATTTTATAATGATGAGCTGATGATGTAAGGTACAACTCTTTAACGGTTAGGAGTTGGAGGATAAATCTTTAAATATCATGTGTAAGTATGTATGTTATATTTAGTCGTATACTTTCAAATTATTTAAGTAAGCTAATGATGGAAGGTGAAAGGTACAACTCCTCAACAGTTAGGAGTTGGAGGATAATTCTTTCAATTTCATACGTATCTTAGACCTTTAGTGGTATACTTTCAAGTTATTTAGGTGAGCTGACGATAGAAGGTTAAACTCTGAAATAGGTGTTGAACGATTGTGTAAAAGTTCGTATTTTTTTAAGTTAGAAACGTGCAACTTTATTTTTGGGCTACTGATAAAAATGAGTATTAAAGTATTACGTAGCATTTCTGGATACTCTATTCCTAAGGGGTGAAATAGGGGTTGACATTTAATACGTCTATAAACCACTAAAGTTATTTGCATCAGCAGAAATTTTATGAAATAGTTCAACTTTCAAACATATTCCAGGTACCTAGCACACATTATAATACTGTACTATTTAAATAAATAAAGAAATAAATATAGACAAGAATTGGCACGTAGCTATTTATGAAAAGCCAGTTTATTTTACGCTTTTTAGTGTTTTTTAACATGGAGTTTTCGTTGGATTTTTTTTGGAAGTGGTTTTTTTTTTATAAAAAGAATTGGTGACAATTATTCACTAGTTGCATTTTATTGAAACCAGGCTTTATAGTGAAGGAGCTCGCAGACAATTTTAGGTAGTTAATTCTATACCCCTAAGGTCGCTTGTCCACCTTTGTCACTCTTTTTTTTTTTTTAACCTGTGGAAATCCCCTCGGACCGTCACCCCACCGGGGCCTGCGGCGGGGCGGTGTGTCGGACTCGAACTGACTAAAACTACACGGTGTGCTACTCTGCGCCTGTGAAGAGAGGAATCCGGGAACTGCAGTTATTAACACGTTCGGACCCCTCCCAGCGCTTGCTCGCACTGAAGCGGGCACCGTCTGCTATTAAAAGTCTCAATTAGGCGACGTACGGCACACGCGTACGTCGCCCCCTCGCGGGTGGCCACTAGAGCGGATGGAGGGGAAAGCACGTCCCGACCATCCGCGGCCACACTCAGGGCGGCATGAGGCGCTGATAGGCGCGCCTCCGCCGCCCGGTTCGCCGGCGGCGGATTGGGTCCGAGTGGATATCATCCTCCCGGGCCTTCTCCGCCACCTCCTTTTGCGAGATTACATCTTCGCAGAAGGTTGCGACCGCGATAAAACTGCTGTCGCTACCGGCCATGGAGCGTATGACGACCGGTAGCGAGAGATCTCCTCCGATGACTGCAGTGAGGGCCCGACGCTGCGACGCCCATGCGGGGCAGATCGCCAGCGTATGCTGGGCCGAGTCCTCACTGCAGTCGCAGTGGTGGCAGGCGGCACTCAATTCCCTCCTAGCGACCGAGTGCTGGTACTTCCCGAAGTAACCGTGCCCGGAAAGGACCTGCGTCAGTCGGAAGGAAAGGGTCCCGTGCTGCCGCCCTGCCCACTCGAGGATGACCGGCTGGAGAGCCTCCACGGCGGCAAAGCCAGCGCGTGGAGTCTCCAGCCGGAACGACCATCTGTCCATAGTGGCTCGACGAGCGGCTTCACGCCATTCGCGTACCTCTTCGGGCGGAGGGCGATAGCCATACTCCGCCCGGTATCCAACCACCCGTCGATAAACTTCGGCGAGCACTTCCGCCTCCAAATCCCACGGGGGTGTTCCGGCCAGGGCGCACGCTGCCTCGGTCGACACCGTGCGGTATCCACGTAGGGCTCTGACCGCCAATACCCTCTGAGGCCGCCAGAGGCGCGCCTTATTTAGGGCGGTCAGAGCCGCTACCCACACCGGTGCGCCATACAGCGCCATGGATCGGACCACCCCCGTGTAGAGGTGTCGCGTTGCGACGCTGGCTCCACCCAAATTGGGCAAAAGTCGCCCAAGGGCGGACGCAGCGTCAACCAGCTTCGGACCAACCTGTCGGAAGTGCTCGACGAAGAGCCACCTACCGTCGAGTATCAGGCCCAGATACCTCATCTGGGCCCGAACCGGTACGAGGACCGAGTTGACCTCTATGGAGGCGCCGGCGGGTGGACCACGACGGGGCCCATAGAACAATAGGGCCTCCGTCTTGTCCAGGGCCACCAGTAAGCCCAGCGCCTCTCTGCGCCCGACCACCAGAGAAACACCCCAGGTGGCCAGGCGCGCCGCCTCTTGGAAGTTCGCCCCCCGGGCTGTGACAAGAGTGTCATCGGCGTAACAAATTACGCCGACGCCACAGGAGTGGTCCAAGGACAGACCCCTGCGGAACGCCGCACGACATGGGTCGCCGTCTCAAGACGCCCTCTCGGTCCTCGTACACGACGGTACGCTCCTCTAAATAGTCTGCCACTAGCCGCCTCAGGTACTCTGGCACCCCGTGGTAGTGGAATGCTTCCCTGATGCAGCTAAATGGCAGACTATTGATGGCGTTGGCGATGTCCAAGGACACCGCCAACACCACGCCGCCACAGCTCACTGCCTCCTCGGTCACGGCCCTAAGGCGCATCACGGCATCGACCGTCGAACGCCCCTCTCGGAACCCGAAACCTTTGTCACTCTTGAGCCAACCTGAGTGTGTATGTGTCTTGAGCTAACCTCCAGTGAATGATATATTACTCGCCATAGGTTTACTGTTTCATTCGCTAATGTTTCAATTGCTAAACGAACATTCCGACACGACTGCTTCAGAGAAAAGCTTTCGAACTTAAAGAAGCTTGAATCGTTCTCTATCACAATGCTTTTTTATATTAAAACTTAAACTAGAATCGTACGAACCGACTGTTGCTTCCTTTCTTAAATCTTCGTGACATTCCGTAGCAATATCCATTATTATTTTATAAATTTAAAAGTCTATCTCTATCTGCCTGTTACGCTTTAAACCACAGAACCGATTTGGATGAATTTCGGTATAGAGATAGATTGGACCTTGGAGAAGGACATCCGACATATGAGCAAAATTGTGGACAAAAGCTACTTATAAATAAATTACAGTTTTACTTATAGCTCCAGTTACCAAAATTCAGAAGTTCCTCAAGAAATGAGTCTTTTTAGAAGTTTTACCAAATAAGCTGATGACCTGTTCCAGATATATGCTGACTTCACGGACGAGCTGACGGTTAAGATCGGCCAGCAGTGGGGCCACAAGGAGTTCTTCCAGATCGACAGGTTCCGAGGATTGCCTCAGATACCTGGATTTGATCCTGACGTGAGTGGTAGAGTAACAGTAGTAATAGACAATATGGTAGATACCCCTGGGTTTTACTCTCTCTCTCTCTGTGTGTGTGTGTGCGCACGCTCGTGTGCGTGCGTGTGTGCATGTGTGTGTGTACGTCAGAGGAAACCATCAATTTAATCTAATTAGAACCCACGCAGAACAAAAGGTTGTGTGATGAACGATATATAATCAAGATGATTTATTTGAAAATTGGTGCTTCCCGTGCGGTCTATGGTGTGGGCAGTATAAAGCGGCGTGGCGACCTCTTAAACCACTAAGCCAACCGTGCAGTCATTATAATTTTTTCAGAAATGTCCAGACCGCATCTTCGGGTCCACGGAGGGTGTGATGTATGCACAAAGGCTGACCAAAAAAGACGTGCTGCAGTACTGGAGGAAGACTGTCTGCAAGCTGATGCCGCTTTACTATGATAGTGAGTAGAGGATAATTTACTTAACATAGAGTTTGGTATTTGTAGGGGGGAGCGAGACGGCTGATCCGGCGTCTCGTTCTGCCGCTGTTTGTCGGCGAACTTGGGCGTGCCGACTTGTCCAACCTGTGCAAGGGCACGCACGTCGTGAATTATTGAAATAGTCTGATTCGCACTCTTGTACTCTACTCATTCTTCAATTTGGCAGAGTAGTCATTTTGGCAGCTATTATAAATATAAAAAAAGAAGTTGCTGTACACCCTGATCACTCTAGCACTAAAACAAAATCTAGCAATAATAGATAACACATAAAATAAATAGCTCTAACACTCCTTCCAGGTGAACTGACCATAGACAACGTGCCTCTCTACAGATACAACTTGTCAGAGAGCGCCTTCGACAGAATAACTAACGGAACTGATTGCTACGACTCAGAGCCTTCCCTCCCCGCCGGTATCAGTGACGCTTCTAAATGCTACTTCAGTAAGTGTCTATAGCTTTTAGAAATGCTAAATCTATACATTATTACGTAAAACAAAAACATTGTACCCCTTTTTACGGAAGTAAACTATGCGAACGGTGAAGTATGTAATTTGGCACAGTTAAACTTTTTATGGAGGAATGCATAAAGCTGAATAAAATAAAGTGAATTAAATGTTCGAATTTTTACTACTAGTATAATAAAATTAATAAATAGTACCTCAAATGGCTTAATTAACAAAAAGTTTTTACTAAAATTATGTAAAAATATATAAAAAGCGCGACCCTCCGGTCTATCAATATAATGGTTTGATTCTCATCCAGGACAAAAAATGTGATAAGAGAACCATCAAATTGTTCTGTGAACGAGTCTAATTTATCAGTAAGTATGTAATTAGAAGTGTACACATGTGTTGGACATTGAGTAGCAGTCTGATTACAAGAAAAAAAACAAAACCATGAAAAATTAAACTGTCTTGGACCCACAACGAAATGAAACAGAAGACCAGTCATTACCACAGACACAAAATCTTATATATAAAATTCTCGTGTCACAATGTTAGTTACCATACTCCTCTGAAACGACTGGACCGATTTTTATGAAATTTGGTGTGCATATCGGGTAGGGCTGAGATTCGACCAACATCTATTTTTTATAGCACATTTTTTTATGGCAATACAACGTTTGCCGGATCAGCTAGTAATATATACCTATCTATGTCTTAAATGAAGTGAACTATATTTAGGGAATGCAATACTGATCTTGCGACATCCCGATCTATGTTACTAGAGATAGCAGTTATCATCGCGTTTTTCGAAAACTATCCGAGATCTCGAAAATACCGAAACCTCACGAGATTGTAATTCTTAATCCTAAGAGTTCTCGAATTAAGGATCTCGACTCGAGATTGTATTCCCTTCCTATATTCTATAATACTTGTGTTTAGCAGAATCTCCCAAACGCAAGGAAATTCACCCTAAGTTTGGGACCAGACGCGTTTGACATGTGCGAAGTGTTCTTGTACAGGTTTTATTTATAAAAAACAATAACTTTTTGCAGATTTCCCCATGGTGGTATCCTTCCCCCATTTCTATACGGGAGGCCTCCCAAAAGATTACTGCGTTACTGGCCTCACGCCCGACAGATTCAAGCATAATTCGTGGGTAGATTTAGAACCGGTAAGTGATAAAATACTTACATCCTACTTGCTATCCTTAAATAATAGATATAGGGGATTGGGGTATGGGCCTCCGGTATCCTCACTCACTCGGTGAAACACAGCGCAAGCACTATTTGACACCGGTTTTCTGTGAGGCCGTGGTATCACTCCGGTCGAGCCGGCCCAATCATGCCGAAGCGTGGCTCTCCCAAGGTAGTCCCAAACTAAGCACAGCTTGTGTTATGGGTTCTAGACAACTTACGTTCCTTCGGAAATATGTCAAAAATGTGTAATTATACAATCAACCTTAATAACAATACAATTTACATAAATTTACGGATTGTAATTTCTTTCTGAAATGACACGCTGGAGACGGTTAGGACTACTAAGTATCCTCTGCAGCAGTGAAGCCGCTCGCTTTGGCTTTAGCCTGATTGCTGCAATATCATCTATGTGTGCATCGGCGAACATCGGTGGAACGTGACAATGAGTCATGCTTTTCCGTGCGTGCAGCCGGCGTTTCTCGATTTATAAGACGTTATTAGTTTATTACATCAAAATGCTTACCAAATGAATTTCATGTTTTTTAGCATACTGGTACACCTTTCCGAGCTGTGGCAAGATTGCAGAGTAATTTGAGAGTGCAAGACATCTCTTCTTATGATTCAGACTTCGCTAAATTATCAAACCTAGTGGTGCCATTGTTTTGGGCGGAATATGTAAGTATATATTATTATATTTTCTACTAGCTGAGCCCCGCGGTGTTAGTCGCGATATTACATCAACCTTATTGTCAATGGAAAATCAAATACTGTTGAAGATGCTGATGATGATTAAATTTTTTGAAGTGAAACCTTTAGCCGCGTTGAGCACTTTTTGATAGGAGAAAATCTTATGAGTTCGCGTCACCGATATGTTGAAGTCACCGACATGGTAATGTTAGATTTTGATAATTTTCATTTAAACGTTATGGAAGGTCTAATTTTACACATTAATTTTACAAATAACATTCTAAGTTAGTAGTTTTCACTTCTATCGGCAGTCCTTATGACTGCCATTTTTTTATCTAACACAACGCCCGTCTAGTCCCAAACTAAGCAGCGCTTGTACTATGGGTACTAAACAACTGATATTACCTAATAGGTACATCTATACTTTTTTTTTTGCAAATACATACCCAACTAAACTTAATTTAAAACAATTACAACTACTTAGTTGAACTCAGTGCTAATCTAAGTGAAGTGTTGTCGATTGACGCACCAATTGCTTGCTGGGAACGTGTTTATTATACGTAGAAAACACCCAAACTCCGTAACAAGCATTTGCAGATCAAACAAACATTTGATCCGAGGGCTCTATGGTTATTTGTCATTTAATCCTCTTTTTTTTTTTTTTTCAGAACCAAGAAGGCCTCCCCGACGGCATAAGACGGATGGTATTCTTTACCATCGTAATTGTACCACCGCTCTCTATAATAATATCTTTATCAATGTTGCTATTCGGTTTTTACTTATTAACTAAAAATATTTACATGAACAATTCTTGCAAAAATCGCCTAAAAGCTATATTGCTTTTTAGAAGTAACAAAGCAAATCAAAATAAAATATTAGCGTTTGAAAGTGAAACGTTCTTAAAAGCTAGCTAATTTTTAACTGTCTTAATAAATAGGTTTTCAAATATTAGAGTCTGTTAAAAAGTTTATTGCGTCATGACATGATATGTTTAAAAATTTCGTAAATGTGTATTTAGTCTTCATAATATAGTAAGCTGAATAATAATTTATCGTTTGTAACGTGAGCAATTTAAAATATACATGAAACGGACACAAAAACACCTAGACTCAGAACAACAATTAATGAATCTCGCAAATTTTTACCCCGTGTGAGTATCAAACCCACAACACTCAACGCAGTAGTGTGCGTGTGAACTGAGGGACCATAGTGATATTTTTGTTTGAAATTTTTATAAGATTTAGTAGTAGGCTCAAAACAATTGTAGAACAAATATGAGAATTTGTAAAAATATATATTAAAAACTACAGCCCTTTAAGTGTGGTCCCTCAATCCTCACATATCATCAGCCGGATTTCGGCAAGTATGTAAAAAAATAAGGTATTGTGACTGCAGACATTTAGTAGAGAATTTGTAAAGATATATACTAAATAACTGAGCACAAATCATCAACGATAAAAAAAATACAACGACTATACTGTGGTCCCTCAGTCCACACACGAAAGATTTTGTTATACTGAATATTATCACATCAACGGAATAAAACCTTTATTTTTTTACATAATGTTATAGAACAAGTGTTATAGCAATTTGTAAAAAAATAATTTAAAAAAAAAATCGACGCACTTTGAAGATATTTATAATTAAAGCTGGTCCCTCAATCCTCACGTTCTCAAACATACTTGCATGTCTAGCTGCTAGACGACTAAAGTATCACAAAGTGTAGAGTATTAAACTTTTTGTAAAATGTTTCTACAAAATAATAGGTACCTTTAATTGTGTGTATCTTACCTCTAAAATGAGATTATAGCATTTCAGTGATCTTATGAACAGATATACGAGTAGTGTGACCACACAATGAAAAAAAAATGTAGACTACCAATATAATTTTTATTGTAATAGTCGAAACCCAAGGTTGTACGGTTGATTTAGTGTTATGTTACATGACGTATCTTTACAAAGCATGAAATAAAGTATTCGAAAGCATATATAAAGGTATATATATAAGGCATAGGTAAAGGTAGTAAAGCATGAAATAAAGTGTGTGAAAAAAAAAGCTAGATAGAACTTTTTTTCACAAAACAGAGTCATTCGCATTTTTCGCCAGGGCGTTACAGTACGGACCAACAAATCTTCTTACATTCATTAAGTTATAACCAAATTTTACGTACTTAAACAAAAGTATTACAATAAGTTATATGCCTTACCAAGTGCAGGCACTGTTATTGGTTTAGCCGTGAAAGCGTAACAGAGAAACAGACTAAGCCACTTTCAAATTTATAATATTAATATAGATCGCGCGTAAATATTTTACAAAATCCTGTGTTTTTAAATGTTCAATTTTATGTGTTAATAGAACGTATAAAACTGAGCTGATAAATAATACCACTATGGTACCCTAATGGTTTGTAAAATACTGAGGTATTATAAGTACATAAAGCTTTCTTGAAACATAGCCTAAATGGTGATAAGCGACTAAAAGCTACTTTATTTCATGCTTTGTAAAGATACGTAATGTAACATAACACTAAATCAACCGTACAACCTTGGGTTTCGACTATTACAATAAAAATTATATTGGTAGTCTACATTTTTTTTCATTGTGTGGTCACACTACTCGTAGATCTGTTCATAAGATCACTGAAATGCTATAATCTTATTTTAGAGGTAAGATTCGGCTGATGATATGTGAGGATTGAGGGACCACACTTAAAGGGCTGTAGTTTTTAATATATCTTTTTACAAATTCTCATATTTGTTCTACAATTGTTTTGAGCCTACTACTAAATCTTATAAAAAATTCAAACAAAAATATCACTATGGTCCCTCAGTTCACACGCACACAACGCAGTAAGAAGCGGTCAGGTGAGCGCGGAGCGCTTAATCCATTAAGTCATCGGTAATAATAGGTACTAAAAAGTTATAGTTAACTTTAAGGCGCGTATACACCGAAATTGTTGGCAATTTCAGTGGATACGCGCTTTAAAGTTAACTATAAACTACAGTGTTTCCAACTCGCAAACTTTGGTTTCCATTTTTTTTTTTTATTGCAGGCCTTTAGTTTCCATTTTGTGTCAACAATTTGAAAAACATTCCAACTAAGCGTTTCCACAGAGCCAATAAATATTTGCAACTAGCGTATTCTTTTCATGTTTACCGCCAAAAACAGAAACAAGGTTCCCAACATTTGTTGACAATTTTGTTGCCAACATAAGGAACTTACAGAAACTTTTGTCACCAACATGTGTTGAAAACACAAAAGTTGACAATTTTTGTTCGGTGGAGACTCGGCTTTACGTTTTGAAAACTACCATAGATCACGCATGAAGCAACGTGCGTTTATGTCTTGTTAATCTGTGTTTTTTTAACAGACTCCCATATTGATAATCAATTTTTTAAGTGGTACAAGGTAAACAGTAAGTTTAAAGACTGAATATAACTAATTTCATGACGTGGCCAAAGGGTAAGGGTGTTTTTAAATAGAAATAGATATCTAAATGCCTTTCTTTTTTCTATCGAAATTGTGACATCACAAGTACATTGAAATGTTACCTCAATGTGGCTCTAGGATTTACAATTTTATTTTCAAACTAGCTGAACCCCCGGTGTTTCCCGCGGTTATTGCCGTAACGCCGCGGGACAAAGCTAGTCTTAAAAAAGTAGCCTAAGTTACTCCTTAGATCATCAGCTATCTGCCAGTGAAAGTCCCGTCAAAATTTGTCCAGCCGTTCCAGAGATTACCCGGTACAAACAGACAGACAGACAAAAATTGTAAAAAATGTTATTTGGTATATGTACCGTGTATACATATATATATATATATATATATGCATTTATTAAAAAGCGGTTATTTTAATATTACAAACAGACACTCCAATTTTATTTATTTGTATAGATTTCGAGACAGAGGAAAAAACATAGGAAGCACTTTTTTTCCTAAAATTGTTTTTACCTTCAAGGAGGTCTGTTTTGAGATCAAAATCTCCTTGAAGCACATATATCATGTACCTACGTACCTATTCAGAAACATTAAAAGGTTTTTCATCTATATCTATACTTATAATAAAAATGTAACAGGTCCAATTCTGTACATTGAAGATATTTTGAATTTTTTTTTTTGGAGGGCTCTTTATAATCGATACTGAAGCCAAAACTGTATTTTTTTTCATTTTTGTCTGTCTGTCTGTCCGACTGTCTGTCTGTCTGTCTGTCTGTCTGTCTGTCTGTCTGTCTGTCTGTATCTTGGCCGCGCATCACGTCGAAACTACTGAACGGATTAAAATGAAACTTGGCATGATTTGAGTTCATACTACGAGGTAGGACATAGGATACTTTTTATCCCGAAATTCAGCACGGTATCCTGGAGAGAGGGGATGAAAGTCAAAATATGTACTTGGTTGTAATTCAATAACACATAGTCCGATTTCATTCATTCTTTTTTTGCTAGAAAGAAAAAAAAAAGATAACGGGAAAAGTGTTTTTTTTTGTCCGCGACTGTACACTGCCTGTGGGAAGCTGAGACAGATATGTAAATATGGCGGTACAAAGTTCGCCGGGTCAGCTAGTTAAGAAATATAAATGTAAAGCAGACGCTTCTCAAATACATATTTTATAAACTCCTCCTCCTTACGCCATTATCCTGACTGTAGAGGACCGTGATTTCAACAAAACATCCTAGGGGACGATCGCTCTCATCTTAACATGTAAGACTTCGCAGACTTTTTCATTGGCGGTTCTAAACCATAGGGCAACACTGTTCGCTGGACATATTTGTGAATCATCTTCCTAGCCTAGGCTACTAGTTCAACCAGTTTTACCTGAATATCCGTTTTTCCACGGAGCGACATCGGACCTCCGCAACCCTGAGAGTGAACTGAATTCGAAGATTGAACTAGTTGTCAGTATATTCGAGGGCACTGACCTCCCAATAATGATTGCCATAGATGTTCATTCCATCCGGGATCGACGGCTTAACGTGCTCTCCGAGGCACGGGCGTAAAACACCGCTAAACTACCATTCTCGGGGTTTCTATTAAGAATTTATTGTAAGAAAAACCCAACAACACTTATCCCGGCCCAGGAATCCAACCCGAGACCTCTTGACTGTCAGTCGCATATGCTTACCGCTAGACCAACGAGGCACTGGATATATTGGAATGTTGTATAATAATTGTGATTTCCTTTCATTTACATGCTTTTTTCCAATTACGTTATTATATATACATTTCAATAGTTTCCGCTGAGTCAAACGTTACATATCTAAATAATATGTGTTATGTATTTATAAAGTTTGCGTCTGCTATGAATATTGTCGATTTCCCAAAGACTATCATAAATAGTGTACATAATAATGCGATCGTTCACGTTAAACTTTCTAGATCTTTTTCATATCTCTTTAATAAGGCATTTATTTTGGGACGTGGAGACAAGGTATAAAATATTAGCTAATGTAAGGTGTTAGAATTTAATTATGTTTAATTGGGTTTAGATTAACGCTGTGATTGTTCCTAATTTAAGCTAGATTCATGAAATTTTGCTCACTTGTAGCTTTAATGTAAATTTATAAAAATAAAACATTGAAAAACATAAAATATTTTATTTATTCTACTAAGGCTCTATACGCCGGTTTCAAAGAAGTCGCGGACAACTAATCTCACAGATAGTTTGACACAATTTGTATGGAAGACACCTACGTCAAATCATCTGTCAGATTAGATATCCGTTACTTGTCAGTAACAGGTAAAACAGGGCCTAAGAGCAGCAGGAGGAAACTTTTTAATACACTGAAATTATCAATGATGGCTACGTATAACTGATGGTAAGCGGTGATCACCTTATTTCTCTTGCAATATCACTTGCCAATAATGGGTTTTTCATGTTCATTTTTAAAAACAACTTCCGCATTAGGAATACATATCCTGTGTCACGGGTTTTTTACAAACAAACATGAAACGAACACAAAGAACACCTAGACTCAGAACAACAAAGTGTCGTACCCATTTGGGATTTGAACCCACAGACCTTGGCGCAGTAGAGTGACGTGGTGATCGCTTAAACCGCCAACCGTACAGTCAATAGTTTGTTCTTATAACATGTATTGTATTTAGAAATACATGAGTACTAGATGAGCCCTCGATGTTACCCGCGCTGCGGTATAACTTCACCCGCAGGTAGCGCCGCGGGTCGAATCAATTAGCTACACTTTTTTTTTACAGAATTGTGAATCCAAACCATCATCCTCAAGAATAAACACAAAAAATTTCATTAAAATCGGTTCGCCTTTCAGGAGAAGTTTAGTCACATACACACGCATGGAAGAATGGTTTTTTTTTAGGGAATAGTGGGCAAACGAGCAGACGTTTCACCTGATTGTGAGTGATTACCGCAGCCCATGGACACCCGCAACACCAGAGGCGTCACAAGTGCGTTGCCGGTCTTTGGGGGATGAGTAGTGGGATGTGGGGAGGGGTTGGGGTATGGGCCTCCGGAATCCTCACTCACTCGGTGAAACGCAGCGCAAGCGCTGTTTCACACCGGTTTTCTGTGAGGCCGATGTATCACTCCGGTCGAGCCGGCGCATTCACGCCGAAGCGTGGCTCTCCCACGGTATACTTGGTAAAAAAAAGTTATACAATTTCGACGACATAGCAATAACTGACGTAATAAGAGCTCCCGTGGATCACTTAAGAGTTTTTTTACAGGAAAGTAGCTATTTATGGAAAGTATATGAATCCAGGGTTGGTCTGAAAAGGAGTACAGTACCTACAGAGTATATAAGGCACATGACCCTCAGGTCATGTGCCTTTTATACCTACTCCTGTACTGTTTCTGTAATATAATATACAGACATCCACTTCTTTAATTATATTTTATTTGTAACTCGATTTAAATATAAAGCAAAAACGTATTGTTTGAAGTTCACCACAATACATAAGAGAAAACTGCATCCAAATCGGTGAAACCCACAGAGTACATTGTTAACCACTTCTGAAGCAAGGCTAGCAAGCACAAACACAGACAACGAATCTAAAAACTGTTGTTTTTATTTCCGGTACTATATTAAAGACCCTTAAGACCCTCTTTATCTTGAACTAGCTGACCCACGCAACCTCGTTTGCGTCTCCTATTGCCCGTAGCGTGATAATTTTCTCCCGTTTTTGAAACATTTTTCGTTGGTGTTCCGCTCCTATAGGTGTTAGCGTGATGATATATAGCCTATAGCCTTCCTCGATAAATGGGCTGTTGCGGCTTCGCTTCACTATGAATGCGGACATTCACCGGTCGCCGGCAAAATCTACAGCTTCACTTGTCGTCACGGGTCCTGTGCGCGATACACATTACTTACGGTATTTTAACTTTGAATACAACAGTCATAATTCCATAAGTGTCATTATTTCCACCTCTGAACCAGCTATCTAAGCGTACAGGGCTATGTAAGGCCCATAGCACACGGCGTATTTTAAACGCGCAGATGACGCGCGTATACGCATTTCAAACGAGATTTGAACGCAACTTTATATCCTAAGCACACGGGGCAGTTGTGAAACGCGCGTCTACTGCGCGTATACGCGCAGATGCAGCGATACAGACGCGCTGTAGTCGCTCATAGACAATCCTCGTGAGTTGTACAATGGCGTCGGTTGAGACAGCACTGCATACGCTGGCAAAATAAGCGAATCTATTGGATAGATCCATTTACGAGTGAAAGAAGATTGTGTGATTCCTACGCGATTCGAACGCGCTTCATATGCGCGTTTACGCGCGTTTGAATATTAAAAACGCAAAAATTGACATCTACGGCGCAGAAAACGCGCGTTTCTAAAACGCGCGTCCTCTGCGCGTTTAAAATACGCCTTGTGCTATGGGCCTAACAGTTGTAACACTGAAAGATTTTTTCAAATCGGACCAGCGGTTCCTGAGATTAGCGCATTCAAACAAACAAACAGACAAACAAACAAACTCTTCAGCTTTATAATATTAGTATAAATGTACATGTACAGACATCGACCTCTTCTAACCGAAGCGAAAGTAGTCAGCATAACAATGTACTCTGTGGTAGTCAGTTACCATCCGTGAATATAATCGGTTACATACCTTTTTCTTGTTTTGGTAGGTGGCTATATATAAAAATATATTATTAATAGCAATGAGACAAATACACAATATATATTTCGTCAGTGCATAAGTTAAGCATAGAAAAAGTTTGAGGTCCATTTTCAGAAGGATATAACAACATCTTATCATGAGTGGAATAGCACGTCATTTTATTATTTTTAATTAAGCTGCAGCAATTATGAGTACAGTTATTAATTATATGGTTTAAATCCAATGGTTTACCAGCACACAAACGGTTTCAAGATAACTGATTGATAAATAAGTGCGGTGTTTACTTTTTTTTTGCAATCCGCCATTGTCTTCCGGCAATTACGTTCTGTAACGGTCGATTAGCACCAAGTAGAACGTTCGGGATATGAATGCGTGAAATTACTCGAACGAAGGTATTTTTATAGTATTTGACAGGCTTGACCCAATTAAATACTAAATTCACATATTTAGTAGATAATATCAAATATTGTTTACCATAAATATTCTAATGATTATTTGCATACAATTATTATTTGATAATACAGGATTGTGTAACATTAAAGATTTGATATGAAATATAAGTCGCGCCGGAAGCAGACAAGCGGAAGGCGCCAAAATATTAATATGAATCAACTATTTACTTGTTTATAAAATCACCAATTGAATTATAAGTTTATAATATATTTTATTGTATGCCTGGTAATTATTAAGATTTAAACAAATGAGGCATTCATACGAGGTTGGAATCGTTACTTATAACATTCGGCCATCCTGTGCATGCCGTGTCCCACGGCGATCAGAGCTGCCACTAATTTAATTAAATCTGGTACTGACCAATTTATTTATTTTTCCTAGATCACATAGCTTTTATTTGCTATACGTCACACAGTTTCGTATTTGCTATACGTCACACAGTTTCGTATTTGCTATACGTCACACAGTTTCGTATTTGTTTGTAATACGTCACACAGCTTTTGTTTTAACCTGCATCACATAGCTTTTATTTTTACTACATCACACAGCTTTTGTTTTTACTACATCACACAGCTTTTGTTTTTACTACATCACACAGCTTTTATTTTTACTACATCACACAGCTTTTGTTTTCACTACATCACACAGCTTTTGTTTTTACTACATCACACAGCTTTTGTTTTTACTACATCACACAGCTTTTGTTTTTACTACATCACACAGATTTTGTTTTTACTACATCACACAGCTTTTGTTTATACTACATCACACAGATTTTGTTTTGTACTACATCTATAGTTGTAACACGGACTTGATCACATAGCCGCCCGTATTCACATGTAGTACTTGAATTTGGAAACATAGCTTAATTTAAGTAAATAGACTTGATCACACAGCCGTCTTTACAGGTAAGATTTAACACACAGCGGTAAATAACTGTTTACTTAGTATTATCACACAGTGTAGGTACTATATAATTGCAGACAAGTATAGGTAAATGGAAATCACGAACTTTTGTTTACACTTTTAAATTTCATTATAAATAAACTGGAACGTACTCACCAGATGTACAGATAGATATACTTTACTGCACCTTCACCAATTACTCGAACGAAAACAAGAAAATTTCGTACGGTATCCAAATAAAGAATTCGTTAATTTTAAAATATTTTCAAAACAGGACGCGCGAGAATGCTAGATCCCACTTCTGAAATGTAACGGTCGATTAGCACCAAGTAGAACGTTCGGGATATGAATGCGTGAAATTAGGGATGTGCGATATTTATCGATATCGTTGAAATATCGATATCAATCTCCGAAATATCGATATTTAAATATCGATAATTGTAACTTTGAAATATCGCTATATCGATATTTTTAACATGATATCGGGTTATTCTCGAAATATCGAAACTTCCATCTCTGTTCTCTTGTTTATGTAAAAAAAATTGTTTATATTCATTCTTAAACATCGATATAGTTTTTTTACGAGCAAACTCAGCAGAGTAGCATTCCTATTTTACCTTCTCGTTAAATGAAATGAAAATAAAGTCAGTCAATTCTCACTCATACATTTATTACAAGTCAGTTAGAGTCAGCTCAGTTCTAATAAACATTGTGTTATTTTAAAGGAATTTAAGTGCTATATTTTCGAGTGGTATCATATCACATCACATCACACTAATATATATAGGCGAAAGTTTGTGTGTATGTTTGTTACTTATTCACGCAAAAACTACTGGATGGATTTGGATGAAACTTTACAGTAATATAGCTTATACGTCAGAATAACACATAGGCTACTATTTGCCGCCTAGCCGACACATACACGGGTGGAGCCGCGGTCAACCACTAGAATAGTAGTATAGTATAAGTTTGAGATGAATTTTCGAACGCAACCACGAAAACGTAAGTATTGATGTGCAACTTACTGTACCCACTATTTAAAACAACAAAAAAGATTGATCAGAAGATTGATCGCTTTAAATTGAATGTAACACAACTTGCATTTTCAATTTGTATTTTTTAATAAATTGTGATAAAAAATGTGATGTCCATTATTTCTCACAATATTTTTTGCACATAACATACATTGACCATGGTTTTCGATCGATATTTTAAAATATCGATATTTTGTGCCCGATAATATCGATTTATCGATTTCTAGCTATCGATATCAATATCGATTTCAATATCGATATTTTACTAATATCGCTCATCCCTACGTGAAATTACTCGAACGAAGGTATTTTTATAGTATTTGACAGGCTTGACCCAATTCAATACTAAATTCACATATTTAGTAGATAATATCAAATATTGTTTACCATAAATATTCTAATGATTATTTGCATACAATTATTATTTGATAATACAGGATTGTGTAACATTAAAGATTTGATATGAAATATAAGTCGCGCCGGAAGCAGACAAGCGGAAGGCGCCAAAATATTAATATGAATCAACTATTTACTTGTTTATAAAATCACCAATTGAATTATAAGTTTATAATATATTTTATTGTATGCCTGGTAATTATTAAGATTTAAACAAATGAGGCATTCATACGAGGTTGGAATCGTTACTTATAACAGTTCCTTTCTTTATATGTAAAAACCATGTGTTCAGACTTAAATTTTACATAATCACCACAAAATCAGATTAATTTTATAACATTTAATTAAATTTTACATTTTTTTATATTTTTTATTAAAATACCTTTATTTTTAATCAATCAATCATCATCATCAATCAAAGTAATAAATTAATTTAAAAAAAAAATCACACTTACGTACAATGGAACGTAACAAATGTAACTAAAAAATTTGCAAGAAATTTTCGCGGGTGTAAGCAAAAATAAACAACTTTTCTAACGCCAGGTATCTATAACTTCCAATTTGTAGGTAGATCGTAAATTAAAACATTCCTTTCTAATGTCATTATTACTCATTTATAGCTATTGTTACTAAATTCTAATAACTTTATCTATGCAAAATGAACACTCCAAAAAAAAATGCTGTGCTAAACAATGGTTGGATTTTGTGCCTTTCTAAAACCTTTCCAGGAAAATATTATTATTTTAATGTTGCTAGCGGTGAAGCTGTTTGGACTTTAAACAGTAATGAGGTACGTAAATTCTTTAACTTTTTGAAGTAAATAATCTTTGAAAACTTTAAAAAAGTTTACACATCTTACCAAACTATATGACGATTTAGTACTACTCAGACTCAGTACCTACCTACTACTGAAAAACCCACAAACTTTGAGTTCATTTCGTTTACTATGAATAAGTGATTAGAGAATAAAATAAACACATTCATATTTCAGCTTCTAAATGAATCAATAGTTTTCTGCTGTTAAAATTTATATACATATGTAAGTAAATGAAATAAATATTATATTGTTATTACTTACATAATTACTTAATTTATTTTTATTCTTAATTTATTTTTATTCTTAATTTATTATATTACAAAATCGATATTAAACCTTGAATTACATCATCCTCAAACTCCAATGCTGCGAAAAAACTCTCCAATCGTTTATAGGTATCACATACATTTTTATACATATGCAAAAATCTTTATGTGCAATTCAACATGTATGTATGTATTTGTTGTAATACTTCTTAAATGTTTTATTGTACACTGTAAATATGTCCTCATCTTATTTAACTATGTAAATATTGTTCTCCTGTATAAAATAAATTAATTTTGGCATTAAATGGAACCCTATTAGATAAATGCATAATGTTTTAAAGTACGCCAATATAGCAGTAATATATTATCTATTAATTAATATTATTTACAGTATATTTTCCACTTAGTTTTCTGTCTTTTTTTTTTTGTAAAACATCGGCAAATGTATTTAATATTTTGGATTCAACAATAAAGTATTCATGTGAAATAAAACATTGAGGTAGCAAACAGTTGTAAGATGTACTAAGCCTCTAAAAGGTTTAATTAGGAGGATATCAATCCTAGAACAAATAGTCAAAATAATATTTTTGCACCATAGTTAACTTCACATTTATTAACTTTAAGTAGTAACAGCCTTATGCTGAAATATTTGTTTGTAATTTTCAACAGGCAATTAAACGTAATGACATATTTATTTAAATAATCAGTAAAATAAGACAGACTATGATTTTTCTTTCAGAAAACCACTCCTAAAAAAGATAGCAATATTAATATCCAAAACATAAACAATAGGTTCCACAATTATCCAGAACCAAACACACCTCCTGACGATAGCCCTAATACCACTCCTCCCAATATCTGGCCCAACGCTTCCACATCCAACTCTTGGCCAACAAACAGAAAACCTTATTTCCAAAATGAAAAGTACACCTTCAAAAGTCCAACTGCAAGTCCATGGCCAGAATGCAAGCAAACATCATCCCAAAATCAAATGTATGCTAATCAAACTCAAATGTTTGGCCAACCACCACATTTTGTTACAAATATAAATCCATATATGCCTAGCATGCCAAATGTTGGTCTACCAAGTTTTGTTTGGACACCAATGCAGCTACCTATGTCTCAATGGCCTGTATTGCCCTCTGATAAGAAACCGGTTGTAGATAGAGTTACTCAAACACATCAGATAGACCGGGGAATATATGTCCACACTAGTGGTGTACCTCTATGCGAGAAATTCACTAATTATGAAAGACCCTCCTTGTATTTCAATACAGAAAATAAACTAATGAATAAACCAAAACATTTTACACCATCCACACCATTAAAAAATACTAGTTCCAAAATGGAATTCTCTCAAAATCCACCATCAAAATCTTTTCCTGACCAGGTTTTCAGTAAAGAAACTGAATTATCAATGAAAAATGTTAATGGAAAATCAACTTTAACTCCTCATAATAAGATTAAATTTCCTAAAAAGTTGGTGATAGAAGAATCAGATATGGGAGATACAAAAAATTTGCATCCATCTGACTTGAGATTACTATTGAATGCTAAAAGGAAGAAATCATTGCCAGTGAATGAACCAGTTGAAAGTAAGTACATATTTTCTATTTAAGTATAAACACACACTACTCTACCAATATACATTACAACTCCATGACATTACATTACAATCCACTAACATTACATTACAATTAATAATCTATAACTGCAATACTACTAATAGGCCGCCATAGTGTGGGTCACCATGCTGCATTGTTGCATGATCTGCATTCTCTGCAGCTTCTACTTTTTTTATTGAATAGTGGGCAAGCGAGCAGACGTATCACCTGATGGTAAGCGATTACCGCCGCCTATGGACACCCGCAACACAAGAGGCGTCACAAGTGCGTTGCTGGCCTTTGGGGGATGGGGATGGGTTGGGGTATGGGCCTCCGGTATCCTCACTCACTCGGTTTTCCGTGAGGCCGTGGTATCACTCCGGTCGAGTCGGCCCATGCATGCCGAAGAGTGTATTCTGCTCATGATTTTCATCAGGCAGAGTAGAGTTACTTTGGCAGGTTCATGTGAAAAGAAAAACAGATGGACTTGAGAAACATAAAATTGGTCTATCCACATCAAATCAACAGCTTTTAACACTCTACTGCTGGTCGCAGGTCTCTCCTTACAAAGAAAATAAAACTTTATCTAAGTAATTATTATTAAAACTCTCTATTTACATTGATGGTACAGAATTATATATATGTACTACTAAAATGACTCACTAAAATTCTCAGTTAAAGGCTGAGACATACTGCCGGAAGGCCGGCGTGAACTGTTCAATGTTGCTGTAATCCATTTGCGTTAAGAGAATAGTGACGCGTTTAGCAAGCCCCGCCCCCTGACCAATCAAATTGCAAGAATTATCGTTTTGTAGGATACCTTTTCTAAACGTGAATGGACTACAGTTAAGGTTGGGACAGACGCGGGACCAAGAGACAGCTGTGTAATATTTCCTGTGTGTATGAGGAGCTCATAGCTCAGTTGCACTCGGTTGCACTCGGTGATTAGAAACAATCACCGAGGGTAAGCAACGACGGCGCGGTCAGTACCTGGATGGGTGACCGCTGGTGGCATGATACTGTGGCGACTTCCACATACAGCGCAACAGAAATATACTACAGCGCCATCTCCTGCATATACACTGAACTACGGAGTAATGTACTACTCAAAGAAACTACCAATCCTGCATCGCGCACATCGCGTTGGGTTGCCAGGCATGATCACCTCGCCTGGTCGGAGGATCCTCCCTTTGTGTTGGAGGGACATGACACCCGTTCCTCCACAATACCATGAGCACCTCCATGGTTCGGAGGTCACGTTAAGCAGTCCGTCCCGGTTGTTATCATAGGATAACAGTCGTGAAGCATAATTGGAGGCCTTTGGGCGGCTTAAAAACATCCAACGGCAAGATTGCGTAGCCACAACGTTGTCTTGCCAGTCCCCAACCCGCACTTGGCCAGCGTGGGGACGTATGGCCTTAAGCCTTAACCCTCTCCTAAGTGAGAGGAGGCCGGAGCCCAGCATTGGGACATTATGGATTGTTGATTGATTTGATTGTATAATATAGAAAAAACCCTACCACGTCGTCATTGGGACACCATACTTACGTCCATACCGTTTACCGTAGTACTGACTCTGCCTAATTTGGAATCAGACGGTCGTGTGTGAGATGTGTGAAGTTATTTTTTTTTTTTCAGTAAAGAAACCAAAAATTGATGAAAATCAACGGCCCGTGAAGAAAAGAGTGTCATTTGAAATAGACAAAGTTAATGAAACATTATCGATTACGAAAAATAATGAACAAAAGAGAATTAATCTAAATGTAAGTCATGTAATCAAAACCGGGTTATTATATAATCATAATTCTCGTGTCACGCTTGTTACTCACGATGAACTCCGAAACTTTTCTTTTTAAATGCGTGTTTTGCTGGCGCGCCTAAGATAGGATAGTTAACATCAGGCTTAGACCAATAGGAGCCGAGCAAACTGAAAAGAGGCGCAGATAAAGTTGCGTGGGTCAGCTAATATAGTAATCTATACTAATATTTTAAAACTGAAGAGTTTGTTTGTTTGAACGCGCTAATCTCAGAAACCGATAGTCCGATTTGAAAAATTATTTCAGTTTTGAATAGCACATTTATCGAGGAAGGCTATATGCTATATATCATCACGTTAAGACCAATAGGAGCACCAATGAAGAATGTTACAAAAACGGCGGCAAGTTGTTACGCTACGGGCAATAGGAGACGCAAACAGGGTTGCGAGGGTTAGCTAGTATTATATAACATGACAATCAATTAAGCTACCAATGCACTTGAAAGCAATAACTTCGGGTGACACAAAGATAATTTTAAATCTCAGACACATCCAATATGCTGTTTCACAACTTTGGTAGTATGTCTAAACTTTACAAAGTGTTCATATATCTTTTTTAGAAATCTTTCTACTTTTAGTAAATCTGTAATTGCATTTCTCATCTTTATTTGTTATTTTTAATTGCTTAACTGAATTCTGTCTGTGGTGTTTTTGTTATTTCATTTAAGGCATCTTTGTGACTGCCTCGTTGGTCTAGTGGTTAGCGTAAACGACTGCAGATCAAGAGGTTTTGGGTTCGATTCCCGGGTCGGACTTTGAGGTTTCTTACAAGAAATTCTTAATAGCAGTCCGGAGTATGGAAGATGGCGTTGTTTCCCGCCCGTGCCTCAGAGAGCACGTTAAGCCGTCGGTCCCGGTTGTCATGAACATCTATGGCAAATCGTTATTGGGAAGTCAGTGCCCTCAAATATAGTGACAACTAGTTCAAACTTCGAATTCAGTTCACTCTCAGGGTTACGGAGGTCCGATGCCAGTCACACCGTGTAAATACTGATATTCAGGTAAAACCGGTTGAACTAGTAGCCGAACCAAAATCTTGGGAATAAAAAAGACTAGGAAGATGATGATCGTTTAAGGCGTCTTTGTCTATTACATACAACTTTTTACTTTACTAGGATTTCTTTAGTTTCATTTCATAGGTTTCGAATTTTTATATGTGTATGTGTCATATTTCTTTCTTTCGAGTGTAAATCCGTTATTAATTTTTACCCGACACTTTACAGATACCCAGAACTAAATGCAATACTACCTACAAGATACCAACCCCTCAATTCAATTTAAATGACTGTAAAACTGTCGAAAATAAAATAACAAAAACAATCAATAACATACCGAAGCATAATATCCCCACACACAATATTCCAACACATAATGAAAACGCAAATAATGCCCAAATCGATATTTGCATATCACCAAAACAGTATATTCAAACAACGAATCAAAGATCCCCATTCAAAATTAATACACTCAAAAAATGTGATCAAAATCATATTCCTACAGCAGCAAATACAGATAATTGTTCTAAAGGCGTACCGAAAATAACACAATACAGTGAAATCAAGGCACCAGAATCGGGTACTGAAAGTCCTAAAGTACCTCCTTCGTACACTGTCCGAGATATTTGGTACTTAATAGTGGATATTGACGTTTTGCTTGAAGATTTAGCGCTAGTTGATCAACTACTGCAATCAGGTATGTAGATTAGAAGTATATAATATAATTAGGTGTGAGAATGTGCATGCGTGTGTGGAAGTATGTGCATGTATGTGGATGTGCGTGCGTGTGTGAATATGCGTGCATGTGTGGATGGATGTGCATGCGTGTGTGGATGTGCGTGCGTGTGCGGATGTGCGTGTGAGTGTGTGTGGAGACCCGGCTTTAGCCAAATCAGTTACTTTTTATCATCCGTCAAAACGAACTGGCTTGTGACGTCATTGTTTTAGACTACTCAATTGAGCAATATATTAAAATGTTTATTTGATCAAAATTTGCAATATAAATGAAAAGCTGCAATAATTATATTTTTCGAGACGTTTTGTAATACTCGTTATAATGAAGGAGACATCGGTATTTATTTACGATACAGTCAAGTCATTCTTCATCACATGAGAGTTTATGGTAACCGAAATACTTTTAATTTGTTGACAGATGAAAAATGCAGACTGGTTATACCATATTGTTTACACGGTCAAATAGAAAAGCTGTGCATCGGAGATTGTCGGGGTCAGCAGAAAGTGTTTGTTGCGAGGCAGCTGAGCAGAAGAATGTCCACGCCTCAGAAACAGTATGTTGGTAAGTAAATTTATACAAATATATAAAATTAAAGTGTCCGTTTGTAATTTTTAATTAACAATTATATTGAACCAATTTTTTAAATTGTTGTGTGTTTGTTCCGGCTAATCTCTGAAACGGCGGGACCGATTTCGACGGGACTTTCACTGGCCGATAGCTGATGAAATAAGGAGAAACTTAGGCTACATTTTAAACTAGGTTCGCCAGGCAGTGTTTCTAGCGGTACAACAACTTTAGGTAAAGGAACACTGCGGGGCGCAACTAGTCTAGAAATTTAAAATTAAAATAAAATTATCCCCGGGATTCGGGTTCATGAAATAGAATTGTGTTGCAGTGCAAATTATAACCAAGTTAATCTATAGATGGGTGGTTATTCAACACAATGAGAATCCTCCGTAGCTTGAACAGTACCTGAGTGTGAGACTGGCCTAATCATCCAGAAGCATCTTAAAATTTAGTCATACTGGTGCTTCTGCATCATTGGGTCTCCGGTCTCGCACTGCTGTGCTTGAGGTCTCGGGTTCGATGCCCGGGTCGGACCAAATATTTGTATGATCTGCAAATGTTTGTTTCGGAGTTTGGGTGTTTTCTATGTATAATATTATGTATGTATTTACAAGAAAAAGTATATAGATAGAATATCTAGTATCCATAATACAAGCTCTGCTTAGTTTGGAACTAGATGGCGTTGTGTGTTAAATGTCCGACAATTTTTATTGCCACTTGTTTTGGTTTCAATTTTTGATGAAATGAACAGACTCTTTTTTTGCAGTGGAACCTCCCCCATTGGACGAAAACACCAATTTAGAGACCACAGACGCTATTTTGGA
The DNA here is from genome assembly GCA_949125395.1 of Diaphora mendica. Classification (NCBI taxonomy): domain Eukaryota; kingdom Metazoa; phylum Arthropoda; class Insecta; order Lepidoptera; family Erebidae; genus Diaphora; species Diaphora mendica. The sequence goes on from OX421312.1 coordinate 37,564,739, forward strand.
TAGTTGCATGCGAGTTTTGGAGAAACAAAATTGTGTGGTATGTACATACAAACCGCTATTTACCCGCCTACGGCGAAGCCAAAAGGAAGGGTAAACGTATTGGCATTATATGTATGTTGTATGTTCCACGGTAGCTCCTAAACTACCAAACTGATGTTAATAATGAGATGTCAATAGATTTGTAATAATGGCCCGGGTTGACACCTCATTTATTCAAATCGGATTAGTAGTTAAGGCGCTACAGTGGAACATATAAACGTACATAGATTACCCTTCGTAGACAGAATTAGCGCGAACCTAAGCCTTCAAAGCATCATCATCTCGTTAGTCGGGGTCGGGAACTGGTCTGTATCGAATTACAAAATAGATGTAAAAACTACGTGCTTGTTCATGGAACTTCCCGTTACTGAATAATTGGACGCTTCGGCGCTAGTATAAATTGATACTTAATATCACACATCTACCTTTTATGGGTCCGTAGAATCGTAGTATCAAGTCTTAGAATCGAACTCAGGATATCTACTTGTAATTTCAGGTACTGATAAGTAACAATCCGTATCTCAGAGAGAAAGCGTGTGCCCAAAACATATGCTGCTTTGATACAGACGAAATAAGAAACGGGGCAATACTGAAACCCACACTATTCTCAGAATTCAAAAAATTAAGAGTGACAGTCGATAACGAAAATAAAAAAGATACAGCCAATCAGAATCAAAAACCTGCGCGTATACCTATTGATGTGTACAAAAAAAGGTTTTTCGTAAAAGACAAACAAATAGAAAATAGTTCTGATATTTTAATCAACATAACGAAACCTAATCTAAATATTTTCAAAGCTGATCAATTCGAAATTAATAAACGTGTACAGAAATTAAATTTAGAAGATACTGAAAATGGACCCGAATTTGGCAATCTACCCACATTTCGCATTCAAAATATATGCAAAGACACTAATACAAATTCTAAGGCAACTGAGAATGCAACATTTAAGAATTGGGCTCAAAATCTCTCAAAGCCATTCAATTCCAAAAAAATTACGCCAAATACGAAGTCTGAAACTATTACTCATAAAAACGTGAATTCTTCAGAACAATTTCAAACAGAAAACCTTCAAAATGATAACGTTTCATTTGATTCAACACCGAAAGATGATACTTTTACATCGGATGGAAACCAGGCCAATGAAACATGTGACAGTAGTCCTAATGTATGTTCTCGTAACACAACAGATGTTTCCACAGCACCAAAACAACGCACAGAAAAAATTATCATCACTCTAAACCCAAAGCTCCCTAACAAAAACACTCCAAATTTAAAGCCATTTAACAAATTTAAAATCCCCGAACTACTTCCTTTTAAAAAAGAAACGAAAATGACGTCTGCACTCAAAGGCAGTTCGACTACAACTGAAGATATTCGTTCGAATTTTAAAAATTCTGATTATTCGCTTGAGGGTGGTTTAGAAAAGTTTTGTGTTAAGAATGAAATGATAAAGGAAAAACTAATCAAAAAAATGGACGAATGGATATGCACTTACACTCAAATTATGGAACATTTACTAAGTGATGTTTTACAGGTAATCGTTTTTTTTTTTCATTATTTTGAATATTATTAGTTTTGATACCCTTCTATAAAGTAATATAAAGCGACTCCTGTCTGTTACGCGTCTACCGCCTGCTTGCTTCAACATTAGGGTAGTTGAGTTTATCATAAATTTAATAACAATGTCCGTTTCATTAGAAAAACACAAAACATCTCTGGAAAAATAATTAGCTTTTTATAACACGCCTTTATCAGATTAACCTGTACGTTTATTCCCACATTAATTCTATTTTAAGTAACAGAACTCAAAACAACAATTGAAAATTTGTCTGTTTGTGTTTTTATGCGCACTATCACAGAAATGGCTAAATCGATTTAAATGCGGTTTTCTCTTATGTATTTTGGTAAATTTCACTTCTTTTCTTCTTTAAAATTTAATGTCATCGCTGTTTGTTGTTATATTTCAAACATTGATTCAATTCAAAATAATTATAACAGAACGTGGGCGGAGTCGTAGGCAAAAGCAAGTTTCAAATGAAAAACCCATTATCAGATGTCGGAGTTCGTATTATAACAAGTTCATATTTATTTTCAGAATAACTCGGCGTTTGTAAAGCAAGTGAACGTTTTCAATACAAACCTACACGAATCGCTGACCTGTTTAAAAATGTTATATAATAATACAAAATTAAGGGATATCCTGAAAGTTTTGATGAAATTGTTGGATCAAAACACCTGTAAGAAAGGTAAGTTTAAGCAAACCCAGTGAGGTCAGTTTATGGTTGGGTGACCATAATTAACACACTGACACATCTCTGTTAGTCCCAGTTGCCATAGTGTCCGTTTATGAATGTTTTTAAATTTATAAACGTTTTTGATTGTAAACAGAATTTTATGATATTTTCAGGTAAAGTGAAACTGGATATTGCGCCTAACGATTTCATGACGATGATCGGATGTGGTGTACTTCTAGTGCAGACTTTGAAGGTATGGATACATATATTTCTGGTTGAATGGGGTGGTAATACCCTCTCTCAGAAGACCCAACCTAAAGTAACAGCATTCGTTCTGGCGTGTTTCGTTAGTGAGTGCGAGACCGGAGGCCCAATAATGCAGAACCATTACTAGGCCGCCGTAGTGTGGGTCACCATGCTGAATAGGATATTACACCCATTTTTGAAAAGTGTCTTTATAAATACTTAATCATTTTTATAAAAGGAGTATAACTTTGGTAGAGTAAGGAAATGGTGTCATTTAATTAAATAAAATCATAGTGACATATCGGAATGAATATACACACATTAATTAGGTTATATAGTGCTATACCATACCACTGAAAATTTATTACTAATACTGTGTACTATGACTAGTACAAGCAACTAAGTAGAGCTTGTACTGTGACTAGTACAAGCTCCGCTTAGTTTGAAACTAGATGGCGCTGTGTGTCAGATGTCCGAAAGTATTATTATAATATTACAGGTACTTAACTTTATATGAGAAAAAATCTATTATTGAGATACCTTTGGCAAAAAGCAGTCGGAAAATGTTCGTTTTAGTTCATAAAATAATAAAATATTTTTTATAATTTATTTTAAAGTTTTCAGTTTTTTAATCTGTTCTTTAACACCATGAAATAATAGCCGCCATGTTTTTACGTCAAACAGCTTTGTAAACTAAAGTGTCAACTGATCAGCGCATTTGTTTTTGTTTGACGTCACAGAGCAATATGGCGTCCACTGCGTCCAGCGTTTTTGACAAATTACGCGCGAGATTTGGAAATGGAAAAATTGGATGCATTTTATGGCACTTACAGTCTAACTAAAGTCCTACCTTTTTTTAACATGGTTGCAGTTATAAAGCGGTATATAAAAACTCTTTTCAGAAAATATTACCAGATTTGGAAGTCCTGGATGACTATGAATCGATTTTGAACTGTTTGGTAAGCAAAATTGAGAGCAAGACTATAGATGTGGACCCGGAGCTACTTCGTCCTGTTGCAGTATGCAGGAGCGAGAAAGAAAATACAAATAAAGAAGCAAGGCGTAATTGTGAGTATCCATACTAATAATAATAATGTTCTCCTAGCCGATAATGGCCACGGCGGCCAGTCACAAGGGAGACCAGCCAACTACGCAGGAGATATTATAGTGCAGAAGTGTGTGCGCAAACTCAGGTGCACTCTCTGTTCCCTCACACTCATAATCCAATGTAACGGTGACCGACACGATCGGGGAGAGATCAGGCGCAGGGACCTACAGCTTTACGTGCTCTCCGGGGCTCGAGGGTTCAGACCCCAACTTCCAAACTCTGAGCTGTTATTAAGTATTTCTATAATCAGAAAAACTCAATAACACTTTTGGTCCGACCCGGGATTCGTACCCGAGACCTCTTGTTCGGCAGTCGCATACGTCAACCGCAAGACCAACGAGGCAGTTAAGTTAGTAGTAAGTAAGATCTTGCCAAAATGACTCTACCTTGTCTGATGGAAAGCATGAGTAAAATTAAAAAGCTCGGAGTTTGGAAGTTGGGGTCTGAACCCCGTGCCTCGGAGAGCACGTAAAGCTGTCGGTCCTGCGCCTGATCTCTCCCCGATCGTGTCGGTCAACCGTCCCACTGAATTATGAGAGAAGGAACAGAGAGTTCACCTGTGTTTGCGCACACACTTGTGCTCTATAATATCTCCTGCGTAGTTGGCTGGTCTCCGTTGAGACTGGCCGACGTGGCCGTAATCGGCTAGGAGAACATCACATCACTACTAACTTCTACTTGAGTTATAGGTGTTCATGGGCATAACACGTCTGTTCGTTCAAGGTCTAAAATACAAATAACTTGTTCCAGTTTCCAAGAATCCGTCAGTGATCATCGAGTACTTAAAAAAACATTACAAGGCGTGGTCGTCGTATGACCAACAAGATGGTGGATCTTCACAAACAATTGACACACCAAAAGTAAGTTCCTAAGAAAACATACACATATGGGAGGATGATTTTAATGAGATTTAAAACCGTAATATGCATGAATTATGTGCAAATTAAAGTTAGGAATGGGCCATTTACTACGAGTAATCAGCTAGGAGGAAGGGCTAATGAGTAGGCATAATGTCAGTTACCACGAACCAATAAAATAATGAATTCATCTGATAAAATGGAGTTCATGGGGTATAAAATATTTATTTTCATATTTAGAGCGAGATTAATAGTTAACTAACAAAAATAAAACTACAAAATACAGCAATACGCCACGTTAAGTTGAACACCAATCCGAACGAACGAACGAACGAAACGAACACTTATGTATAAAGGTCACTTTGTTTGGATATAAGCGACGATCACTTTTTTTTTGATTTTTTACCCGCCAAAATGACTCTACTCTGCCTGATGGAAAGCATAACCAGAATCCAAGAGTGGTGGTCACCATACTCATACTACTTTACTGTCTATAAGAGCTGTAATTGACACTGGTTGACAAATAGTACAAACAGACGCCATGACACCACCGAGCGTTTTGGCGTGAATTAACTTAAAATTTAAATCGCAATTTTTTCCTGCTAAAACTTTAGTTTATGTAGAAATATAACTGTTTTAGACAACAGGTTATACTTCCGAACACTATAAAACAGTTTTTCAAAATTAGTCATCAAATCATGCCTGTTGTATAAGTTGCGCGCGTAGTATGGGTATGTTCCCTAAATCATTGTTTTCTAGAATTTGCGTAAAAGTTACTGGACTGGTTAGGACAGGCCTGTTAGTCTTGTGGGTTAGTAACCCTGACTCCTAAACCGGAGGTCGGGGGTTCGACTCTTCTCTATCAACAACACTGCAATTTTTGATGGTTTGTAAAAACCTAATAAATTTATTTCATTTCAGGAAGGCTATAAGGTAGTCAGATTGTGCGGTAAAAATATAAATATGCTCAAAATTGATAACAATAAATCTATATCTTACATCAACACAACCAAAGAAAATAATTCTAGTTTAGACAAAGATGCTGAAACGAAATTAGTGAAACTACTAGATTCGTATAATCAAGGATTAACAATCACGGATAATGTCCACCTAGAAGATGGTAGACCGAAAACAGCTGCTCCAAGGAGACACAGCATATTTTCAATAGATAGAGTGGCTGATAGAACAAAGAATGCTAAAGAAAAAACTGTTACTAATGTTCACAAGACTACAGATAATCAACTAAAACTCATAAGATTTACTGGAAACCTAAACCAAAACAATAATGCTGAAAGAAATGAAAACGAACCTAACATTATTAGAAATAGCATTATTTTACCTGAATATGAAACAAGAATGAAAAATAGAGAACCTCTAGATTTAGATCAGTTAGATTATTCGGAAATCAACGGTAGCATTGAAGAAACATCAGGCATATTGAACGAGATTGATGAAAATTATTTTGATGATTCTGTTGAATTTAATTTTGCAAATGATGATTTTAGTTGCTTTAATTATAAATTCAATTCTTCAAGCTTCTTTCAGACATGCTTAGGGCGCAGCACTATTATAAATGAAAACTTCGTGCATAATAAAGATGAAAATATAACTGATAATGATAATATTCAAAACAAATCTATAACTTTAAAAAGAAGTTCACCAATTTGTAAAGAAATTGACAAAATGGAAGTAGCAGATATAATTAAAAAGAGTAACGAACATTTTGATAGTAATGGAAGAAATTCTCAAAGAGATGACTCTACAAATGATTCAGGATTTGAAAACGAAACAGTCCAAGCCCAAACATTGGTCCAAATATTTTTCAACGAACTAAGTGATACGTTTAAAGTACTGTACAAGTTCATGTGAGTATATAATATAATAATTTTATGGTTGGTCCACTCTAGCGGCTACCGGTTAGCGTATGCGACTGCCAATAAAGAGGTCTGGGGCTCCATTCCCGGATCGGGCCAATGAGTGTTATTGTGTTTTTCTGTATATATGTAGATTATTTCATAAGTGGAATTTCACTTACAATTAGGTCATCTGTCGATTCGTTTGCTGCCTCTTCACATTGCAGTCCACAGTTATACATAGGCTTTTTCCACGCCACTCTGATCGCTTTTACTCCCTATATACGTAAGATGAAATTATGATGATGGATGGAATAGGGTAGATGACTGTATCGTAAATAAATACCGATGTCTCCTTCATTGATACGAATATTACAAAATATCTCGGAAAATAAAATTATTACAGCTTTCCGTTTCCATTACGAATTTTAATTAAATGAACATAGAAGTATATTGCTCAATTGCGTAGTCTAAAACTGTGACGTCGCAAGTATGTATTTAGTACATTTTCATACAATATTATCGTTTTGACAGATGATAAAAAGTAACTAATTTGACTAAGGTGTCATCTAAAAGTATAGTATCTGGATGACCGAGCGTCGCTCGGTATATTTTTTTAATAAATGGTTTTTTTTGGCAACATTGGGACTATTCAAACGCCAGCTTTTTGCTATTTTTCTTCCAATAAAAAAAAGTTAAGTGGCGCCCTCTCTTGGTACGCACTGATACTGTTTATTCTGCACCTTATTCCAGTATAGTTTAATGTAGTTCGCTCGAGTTGCGATAGATGGCGCTAGATGTACATTGATTTTATATATTTGATTGATAAAAACACGAATAAAACGAGATTTTCTAAAAATGAATCCCAGCTAGATCGATTTATCGCCCCCGAAACCCCCTGCATACAAAAATTTTATGAAAATCTTTGGAGCCGTTTCCGAGATTCAGATTTTATTCTTTATATAAAATTCTCGTGTCACAATGTTAGTTACCATACTCCTCTGAAACGGCTGGACCGATTTTGATGAAATTTGGTGTGCATATCGGGTAGGTCTGAGAATCGACCAACATCTATTTTTTATACCGCAATTTATATATATATATATTAGATATGTATTTGTATCAGTTGTCTATTACCCATAACACAAGCTCTGCTTAGCTTGGGACTAGATGGCGTTGTGTGTTAGATGTCCGAAAACATTTATTTATTTACTCTATTAAATAAAGATAAAATATCCAGTCCCTTATTGTGTATTTATTTTTAGTCAGAATGTCGTCCGATGTATATAGGTCACCCTAAGATTGTAAAAGCCGTTACTTTATAATCTCCCTAGCGAGATTGTAAACCATCGGTAGATTTTCAACTGTGATATATTGCTTACACGCGTCAAATTTTAACTGTCCCTGATTGGTCGGTTTTACAGTAGGCCTTTCAATGGCCATAAAGTTGGGTTAGTTTAGAACTTCTTTGATTAATCATAAATTAATTTTACTGTCACAACAATTTTATATAACTAATTCTAAAGCTGTGAGTATTTTCAACATGAAATCAATTTACAATCGCAATAATATAAAAATAATTATTTTTACGGGAATTATCGCGATCACTTATAAAAGGTATTACATACCTCTGATTTGCCTGACGTTTCAGTGATCGCGTTAATTCCCGTAAAAATAATTATTATTATATCATTGAACGCGAAAGTTTAAAAGTTAGTAATCACAATAATAATTTACATTCGCCAACAAAGACGAATTAAGAAACAAATATTGCGGCGCGGGACATATGCTGTTCAACCAATCAGCGCGCGACTTGCGATTCGTCTATATCATTTCACAATCTTTCGACTGTTTGCTATCTCGCGAGATAGATTACAATCTAACGATTTTGACAATCTGACGGTAACATATCCATTTGGTGACTGATTAAGAATACGGATGGGTATTACACCCACATCCCGTGGGTGTCGTAAGAACCGACTAAGGGAGCAATCTACCGGACATCATCACCGCAAAGAGAAGGAAATCTTGACACAAACCCTATATCAACCCGTCTGGTCAGCATGGTATAGTAGAATAATACCTCCTTTGTCATGCAATGAACATTTTTTTCTTAAGAATCATTATTTTCCTTATAATTTCAGTGTTGGTTTCGTCCAAGAAATGCGTGAAGAAGTCTTATGCGAAGAACGGAAGAATGTTCTCCATATGAAATCAAGCAAGCGTCTTCAAGCTATCCGGAATGTTATTGAACAGTTGAAAGGGTATGGTGTTTTTTATATTTACATAGAAAATGAAGTCACTTCCGCTGTCTATTCGCTTAGATCTTTTAAACTACTAAACGGATTCTAATGATATTTTAATAATAAATAGGATTCAAGAGGAAGTTTTATATGTGTAACTAGCTGAGTCCCGCGGTACTCAACGTACCACATTCGCAATATATTAAATCATTAATAACTAGTAAATCACCGCACGCAAGTCCTCTCCACCGAACGTCACTTTTACTCAAGAGTTGCACGTGAAGCGATTGAGATTAAAAAGCACAAAACTTTCAATCGGGAAGATGGTTTTAAATTATCTACAGCGTGGAATCCAGTGTTAAAAAACATACCACCTCGCTTTTCTGCGCAGTCGGATAAACACCAGAATAGGAACACATCGGTTTGCTTACAGAATAGGGACACTGTTAGTGTGGTATGTGACGGTACATGGCGAAAAAAATTTATCAATATTGTCGAAAATGTGCGGGTGGACGAAGAACCTTCTACTTCACGGATTCGACGACGGAGGGCGTGCGCCGCTGAGCCAGTCAGCCTGTGACCACGGCCGGTGCAACCTGGTCGAAACGTCAGGCAAATCAGAGGTATGTAATACCTTTTAATAAGTGATCGCGTTAATTCCCGTAAAAATAATTATTGTTATATCATGGAACGCGAAAGTTTAAAAGTTAGTATAGTAAATTAAATAAAACCAATGACACAATAGTTATATTTCGTCAGTGATAAAACCAACCAGAATGTTTACAAATAAATTCCGCACCATGCTACAGCGCAAAGAGTTTTTTTTTAACCGTATGAAAATCCGTTGCGTACTTTTTAGTTTATCGCATTCAGAAAACAAACAAAAAATGTATCTTTGCATGTTTTCTATACCAACTGGCTTGCCCTACCTAACAACATATGTGCTTATATACCTACTAGCTTTTACACGCGGCTTCGCTCACGCATACTTTCATCCCCTGATTTACCCCCTTAGGGGTGGAATTTGCCAAAAAATCCTTTCTTAGTGCTCACTTACGTTATATGACGAACCTACATGCAAAATTTCAGGATTCTAGCTTCAGCGGTTTGGGCTGTGCGTTGATCTCTGGGTATGTCAGTCAGTCAGTCACCTTCCTCTTATAAAATATAGACTAGCTTTTACACGCGGCTTAGCTCACGCAGACTTTCATACCCTGATTTACCCCCTTAGGGGTGGAATTTCAAAAATTCCTTTCTTAGTGCTCACTTACGTTATATAAAGAACCTACATGAAAAATTTCAGGATTTTAACTTCAGCGGTTTAGGCTGTGCGTTTTTTTGAGTTTGGCGTGAATATTTAAATTTAAAGCGCAATTTTTTCCTACTAAAACTTTATTTTTTGTAGAAATATAACTGTTTTTTTACAATAGATGATACTTCCAAACACTATAAAACAGTTTTTCAAAATTAGTCATCATGCCTATACTTCACAATAACTTTAGATCTAACTGCGCGTTTATTGTCACTAAATGCATATTATGACGGTATGCGCCACTTACATCAAAAAAAAAAAAATCTTGTCTGTTTGTTCCTACTAATTTCTGGAACGGCTGGACCGATTTTGACGGAACTTTCATTCATTTTTTTTTTGTATAGGGGGGCAAACGAGCAGACGAATCGCGGCAAGCGATTTCCGACGCCCATGGACACCCGCAACACCAGAGGCGTCACAAGTGCATTGCCGGCATTTGGGGGATGGAGGGGGAGGGATGTGGGCCTCCTGTATCCTCACTCGGTGAAACACAGCGCAAGCACTGTTTCACACCCGTTTTCTGTTAGGTCTTGGTATCACTCCGGTCGAGCAGTTTAGGTATGCCGAAGCGTGGCTCTTCCACAGTTACTGATCACTGATAGGTAGCTGATGATATAATGAGTAACTTATGCTACTTTTTAGACTAGCTTTGCCGCGCGACGGTGGCTTCGTACCGCGGGGCTCAGAGACTATAAACCTATATTTGTGTCTACCTATCTCAGTTTTTTTACAGCTATACAGTTATTTTTGCGTGAGAGACTAACAAACATATAAACTTTCCTCTTACTACTTAATTTGATGTTTCAGTATAATTGAAAGAGAGTCCTCAGAAGCCACTTCGCTTAAAGCTACACTCCTAAGATACGACAAAGACACAAGAATGACTCAATACAGGTAACCTATATTTATTAAGTAATCATTAAAAATAAATAGGGAGAAATAACGAAAAAATAAACATATTGAATAGTCTATGAAACGATTGTTTGCACTAAAAACTGTAAAATAAAAACTTTTTATAAAAAAAAAAAACCGACTTCCAAAAACATCCAACGAAAACTCTCTGTCAAAAAACACTTAAAAGCGTAAAATAAACTGGTTCTTCATAAATTGCCTATACCTAATTCTTTATTCATTTAAATAGTAGTATTATAATGGGTGCTAGGTACCTAAAATCTTCACGACTTCAAACAGATTTTAGGTACCTAGCACCCATTATAATACTACTATTTAAATGAATAAAGAATTAGGTATAGGCAATTTATGAAGAACCAGTTTATTTTACGCTTTTAAGTGTTTTTTGACGGAGAGTTTTCGTTGGATGTTTTTGGAAGTCGGTTTTTTTTTTTATAATAAGTTTTTATTTTACAGTTTTTAGTGCAAACAATCGTAGGTAAGTAGTAAGTTGAATTATTTCATCAAATTTCATCATCAAGAATACAAATTAAGGTACGTGTAATATTAAAATCATCCTCTAATCCCTAACTGTTGAAGAGTTTAATCTTCTATCATCAGCTCACCTAAATAGCTTGAAAGTATACGACTGAAGGTCTTTAGATACGTATGAAATTGAAAGAATTATTCTCCAACTCCTAACCGTTGAGGAGTTGTACCTTCCACCTTCCATCATCAGCTTACCTAAATAATTTGTAAGAATACGACTAAAGGTAACTTATATACATATGATATTTAAAGATTTATCCTCCAACTCCTAACCGTTAAGGAGTGGTACCTTACATCATCAGCTCATCATCATAAAATGATGACTACCAGACGCAAATACCGGTGTAACTTCAGAAAATATACGAAAAACATAGTATGTGCCTATAAAAAATGAGGGTTTCCCTCGATTTCCCTGGGATCCCATCATCAGATCCTGATATGCTGGCAATGGGACCACCACGGAAGCATACCCTGTGGAATACAAAAAAAAAATTCAAAATCGGTCCACAACTGACGGAGTAATCAGGTAACATACATAAAAAAAAAAAAAAATACATACAGTGGAACATAGAACCTCCTCCTTTTTGGAAGTCGGTTAAATAATCTATCAGTGTACTGCAATTTAGGGATGTGCGTTGAAGTAACGAACTAGTTAAATCAACCGTCCACGTACAATCAACGCTCCAACTGTTCATCGTTGTTTGATCGACTAGTTGAATTCGTAGACGGCTAAACAGAAAGTGTAGGCGTTCATATCAACGTTCAACTCTTCAACTACGCGTTTAAATAGCCGTATAATAGCCGTTCTCGTTGCAACGGCTAAATAGTTAATCTATTTTAACCTCTATTGTATTGACACAGCGCTCAGACCAATAAAAAAGTCAAGACGGAGCGCACGGCGCTCGTTGCGAGACAAACCATATTATGACGAAACAGCACAATGAAGACGATCGCTCGTTAGTCGGCCTTGAGTGAGCGAGAGCGCTAGACGAAAAGCTGTGCACAAAATAAACGTAATTATGCCTTCGTGTGTTATCAGGAATTGCAAACACAATTCCAGTTTAATAAAAAAATCGAATGGAATAACTTTTCATAAGTAAGTAATGCATTTCCTGGTAAATTCAATGTAAACACCAAAATCATTTCGAGTAATAATTTTTAATATTTCTTGCCGCCATTGTGGCAGTGTTGCAAGTTGCAATTTACAGTTTAATATACATCCGTACTAAAGCATACCGGATTTTTTTTTTCTAGTAATAAGGTACTTACAGTATTAATATCGTTTACAGAATAAAATATAATTATTGTATAGGTACTCATAGTCACATCACACGGGAGTTGGTGCACTACACTTGCAACATTATGCCGGCCTCGCATACCGTATCGAGACGAAGCCAATGCTAGCAATGTGAGCGTGATTACGCACACGTAGAAAAATCTGTGTTACACTTTTTTCAACGCAATTGTTCACGACGGCTCCGTCTTGATTTTTTTATTGGTCTGAGACACAGCGTTGGTATTTAAATGCATGTCATTAAGCGACATACACCCTTAACTTATTATTATCGTAGAGAAGATGACGATATCTATACAAATAAATAAAATTAGAGTCTGTTTGTAATATTAAAATAACCGCTTTTTACTAACTGCATATGTATGTATACGCAGTACATATACCAAAATATCATTTTTTACAATTTTTGTCTGTCTGTTTGTTCCGGCTAATCTCTGAAACGGCTGGACCGATTTTGAAGAGACTTTCACTTATTGGTAGCTAATGATATAAGGAGTAACTTAGGCTACTTTTTGAACACTAGTTGCACTTTAATAAGATTGAATTCCAGCAACCAAAGTCGCTGGTAGCAGCTATTATTAGTATATATTATGTATATATATATATTAGTATAATAAAATGTTCGCGATTGTGTGTATGAATCTCTTACTTTAACATGATCGAAATATTTCTTTCAACAACTTCAAACTATTTTGTATTCCATTGTGAAAAGAAGAGATACATTTGTTATTAAACAGAAATACATTGTATTTCATGCTCATAAATATGTGAACTTAGCAGGCATTTAACCAAATAGGTCGTCAACACATTTCTACTGCTATTCATATACTTTAACATGTTTTATAACTAGACAATTATAGGTATTTATGTGGGCCGTTCCCGGCGGCACTGCAATGCCGGGCCGACCCGTGACGGGAATGGAGCGAGCCCCGAACATCCCGTCAGTTTACAAAAATCAGTTTAATATACTGGTCCCTCAGTGAGGGAACTTTCAGATATTAAGCTGAAAAGAACAGATACTACACTTTGATCTTAGCCAAAAGGCCGAGAAGCGATACCCAATTTGTGTTTCGCGAGGAAAGTCATTCAGTTGCGGAGACTCTTAACAGCGCCATATAGAAATGACGTCATTTTCGTACTGCCATCTGTTGAGTCGCTTGATGCACTAAACCAGAGTACTCTAAAATTGGTTCATAGGAGTTTCAAGAAATAAATGGCAGTAAGAACTAAACATAAGCAATTGGAGCTTTTAATAATGACACTCAGATCAAATAAAAAAAGGTAGATAACGCACGTAGAATAAGAAAGTGAAGCCTTTTTTTTATATGTGTGAGTGACTGAAGTGTTGCCCATTTTAAAAAATATCCCTGGAAATTGCATTAAAATAGATAATATGCGAAAATAAACCTGTTTGTTTCTTATAAATTACAATTAGATTGTACATATTTAACACTATCAAAGTGCGTGATTAGAAAAATAAATTATACTTGTTACTCGCTACTTCATTATTTCACTATGAATTTACCTACAAATTAGTTTCCCACATTTCCTGGCTATTAGGAATGTACTAACTCCAGGCAACACTCTCCCAGTACGTCTTTTGTGGGTATTTACGTGTAAAATGTTTTTCTTTCAGACTTTATATTTCACTTTTGCATAGTTCGCCCTTATTAGCCTCCCACAACAAAACTGTGGAATGAACTGTCGCCTGCGGTATTCCCGGCCCAATACGACATTCAAACCTTCAAGAAAAGAGCATACTCTTTGTTAAAAGGCCGGCAACGCACTTGTGATGCCTCTGGTGTTGCGGGTGTCCATGGGCGGCGGTAATCGCTTACCATCGGGCGATACGTCTGCTCGTTTGTTCCCTATTCAATAGTTTTTTCACCACTTGATTGCACAAGACGGCATTTTGTTGGTAAACTTGTACGATACTAACGAAAAGTAGGGTAGTTTTTTGCATATGTGTGAGGTAACGCGTCTGTTTACTTGGAAGTACCTGAGTTTTTTGGCTTCAGTAAGAACAGAGGCCGTGTGTTATCTACCTTTTTTTATTTGATCTGAGTAATGACAACATGTGTCTATGGCATTGTAATTTAAGCCTCGACTTGCGGTGGTACAGTGGTAGCGTAAACGAATGTTATGCTATGGTCTCGGGTTCGTTGAGAACCAGGTATTTTTATAAGATTTCAGGTGTTTCTTATACATAATTTGTGTATGTATTTACAAAAAAGCGGCCAAGTGCGAGTTAGACTCGCCCATGAAGGGTTCCGCAGCAGCAAGTAACATAATATAATTTTTATTTTATATTTGTGTTGATTGAATGAAAGGTAATTTGCAGTTTACGATTTATGACGTATTAAAAAAAACTGCTTACTAGATTTCGTTCAAACCAATTTTCGCTGGAAGTTTACATGGTAATGTACATGATATATTTTTTTAGTTTTATCATTCTCTTATTTTAGAAGTTACAGGTAGGGGGGACACATTTTACCACTTTGGAAGTGTCTCTCACGCAAACTATTCAGTTTAGAAAAAAATGATCTTAGAAACCTCAATATCATTTTCAAAGACCTATCCATAGATACCCCACACGAATGGGTTTGATGAAAAAAAAATTTTTGAGTTTCAGTTCATTGTATGGGGACCCCCAAAATTTATTGTTTTTTTTCTATTTTTGTATAAAAATCTTAATGCGGTTCACAGAATACATCTACTCACCAAGTTTCAACATTATAGTTCTTATACTTTCGGAAAAAAATGCCTGTGGCATACGGACGGACAGACAGACGGACAGACAGACAGACAGATATGACGAATCTATAAGGGTTCCGTTTTTTGCCTTTGGCACGGAACCCTAAAAAGGGTATTTTATCAATTAATCTAACATTCTTACAACAAGTTCTGCTTAATTAGAAACTAGATGGCGTTGCGTGGTACATGTTCGAAAATATAATTAGAATTAGGGCCAGTGTCACAACTTACTGATAAAGTCTCTAATAGACTATTGACTTCTATAGATTAACACTGGAAGGCAAACCGAAAACTTGTTCTTCAGTAGTAAATAAAAGTTAATAATAATAACCTCACACACCTCATACATGTGTAACCAAACAGCTGACAAACATACTTAAATATTAATAGTTTTTTTTTACCTTGATAGGGTAAAAAAAACACCTTTGAATTCAGGTCACTCTCAGGGTTGCGGAGGTCCGATGCCAGTCGCTCCGTGTAAAACTGATATTCAGGTAAAACCGGTTGAACTAGTAGCCGACCCCAAATCTTGGGAATAATGAAGGCTAGGAAGATGATGATTTTTTTACCTTGACAATCCATCACATGCTGTGTCAATCTATGATTATTAACTGTAGCTTCAATTTATGGTTGACTCTACTCTGCCTGATTGAAAACATGAACAGAATTCAAGAGTAGTGGTCACCATACTCAGTGGTGCATATTATATTATCCATAAATTACTCTCAGACACAGAACAAATCATCGTGCTCATCACATAATATTTGTCCGGGATCAAACTCATGACCTCCACCAGCTTAAACAGTTACGGTCACTAACCACCAACAGCCGTCAAAAACCGTCCAGAATAGCGCTAATGTAGCTAATGAAACGGGAATGATGTGAACATAGCCGTTTGCTGCATTATATTATCATCTATCATATCGCATGGTAACTGGAAATTTAATTGTTGCATTTTTATGTACTTTTCGGTATAGATGTCGCTTTATAAAAACTTGATTAATGCATCATCCGGTTCAACAGATGGCAGTGTGAAAATGACGTCATTTGTGAATTGCGGTGTTAAGAGTCTCCGCAACTGAATGACTTTCCTCGCGAAACACCGTTGCGTTATCGCTTCTCGGCCTTTTGGCTAAGATCAAAGTGTAGTATCTGTTCTTTTCAGCTTAATATCTGAAAGTTCCCTCACTGAGGGACCAGTATATTAAACTGATTTTTGTAAACTGACGGGATGTTCGGGGCTCGCTCCACTCCCGTCACGGGTCGGCCCGGCATTGCAGTGCCGCCGGGAACGGCCCACATAAGTACAAGAATAACTTATTAGCTTTTATGGCATAGTAAATTGTATTTGCTCAATTTTTAAGGGCTTGTACAGTTCACGGAACACCGTGCGTGTGGTTGGTAAAACTAAAACACGCGCCACTAACTGTATCACGACAGTTTTACCTGCGCAGTTATAGCTGTGGTGATACTTGCGCGTGTGGTAGGCAAACACATCATGGAAACTTTTCTAGCGCATTTATATTATTTTTGGAACGAAGTTCCTTATCACGCGTTGCGAAAGGGGGCTAGACGGAAAAAAATGTAACGACACTTTTCGCGCCAAAAGTTGTAACGACACTTTTAACATTGAGTTGACGTCATAGTGCTGGATACTCAACGTTGAATACAACAAACTGATTGCCAACGTCCATACCATGTTGAATACACCGGTTCTCGTCTGATCACCGAAGTTAAGCAACATCGGGCGTGGTTAGTACTTGGATGGGTGACCGCCTGGGAATACCACGTGATGTTGGCTTTTTGCATTTATTTACAGAAAATATATTGTTTTATAGTATTTTTTGTAAAGTTTGATTATTTCTAAAATAATTTGACTATTTTATGCGCATTTTTATTAGTAGTAGCATATCAAATATATATATCTTAATATGTATATTTCTTGTGTGCGTGTGTATGTGACTGAACTCCTCCTAAACGACTGGACCAATTTTGATGAAATTTTTTGTGTGTGTTCAAGGGGATCTGGGAATGGTTTAGATTCACAAAAAAGACTGGACCGATTTTGATGAAATTTTTTGTGTGTGTTCAAGGGGATCTGGGAATGGTTTAGATTCACAAAAACGTAAACGATGTTACGTGGGTCATAAATATGGCGGTACGAAGTTCGCCGGATCAGCTAGTATATATATATAAACTTCGTTCCATCCGGGTCTCCCTTGACACCTCTCAAGTTTTTTTTAAATTTTTGCCTTTCGTTAGATTTGTTTCAATAGTAATTTATTTATTTACCAGCTTTTACGGTTTCGGTAAATACACATTTGTGCTATCTATACTATTATAAAAAGCTGAATAGTTTGTTTGTTTGTTTGTTTGAACGCGCTAATCTCAGAAACCGCTGGTTCGATTTAAAAATTCTTTCAGAGTTGGATATTACATTTATCGAGGAAGGCTATAGGCTATAATATCATTACGCTACGACCAATAGGAGCGGTGCACCAATGAAAAATGTTTCAAAAACGGGGGAAAATAATCACGCTACGGGCAATAGGAGACGCAAACGAGGTTGCGTGGCTCGGCTAGTTCTGATATATAAGCTACATTACTATAGAATTTAATCGAAATCCATTCAGTAGTTTTTGCTTGAAAGAGTAACAAACATTCACACTAACTTTCGCATTTGGAATATTATATTAGTAGGATTCTTAGGGTGCTTTGTTGCGGCAATTGCGCAGGTTAAATACTTCGAGAAAAGAACCAAGCGAGTCATACACTTTACCTGGTACCTAACAAGGTTTATCGGTATACTTAAATTTTAGATACAGGTAAACCGGAACAGTTGCACAACCGTTTAGGCGACTGGGATACATACATGCAGCGCTTAAATGTTATCTTCCACTGTACCCCCTGACTGTTCACAGGAAATGAAGGAGACCAAACCAACAAATAACTTGTCCATGCTACTGATACTACTAACGCAAACTCCCTATTTTTGGTTTCGACTGCCATCTATATATTATACCTGCTAATAATCAGTTTAGTGTACTCTGATTAGTGCGTCAAGCGATTCACCAGATGGCAGTACGAAAATGACGTCATTTGTATATGGCGCTGTTAAGAGTCTCCGCAACTGAATGACTTTCCTCGCGAAACACCGTTGCGTTATCGCTTCTCGGCCTTTTGGCTAAGATCAAAGTGTAGTATCTGTTCTTTTCAGCTTAATATCTGAAAGTTCCCTCACTGAGGGACCAGTATATTAAACTGATTTTTGTAAACTGACGGGATGTTCGGGGCTCGCTCCACTCCCGTCACGGGTCGGCCCGGCATTGCAGTGCCGCCGGGATCGGCCCACATAAACACTTAAAATTGATTAATGTTTTGTCATGCATAATTAATATTACACTTAAATACCTTGAGTAACTTAATCCTCTGGTCTGGCGTAATTTATTGTGCGGCTCAATGTGTTCTCTCAATTTTATAAATATTGGAAGGAAATACGAAAAATTCTAACGTATTTCGTATTCCTTCAATGTCACGATTGTCTGTTTTCTCTTATTTTGCAAAATTAACCTTAATTATCAACAAATGAAATTGTAGTCCGAGTCCGGGATCATCGGAACAATTTTTTAAAGTTATTACTATCAAGCTAATTTTTCGTGAGTGGCTTCATTTTGATGAGACCCCCCCCCCTTTTCCTATTACAAAAATTGTCGGTGTGGTAGAAACAGGGGCAGCAGGGACAAAAAACTTTTGAGCGTAGGACCGGTATAACGCACTACGCAATTTGTAGGACAATGTGGCGGTTAAATTATATAATTATTCTCTAAGCAACTGTTAAGAAATCCGCTAGTTACTATCATTTTTGATGAACTTGTTATCGATACATGTTGTAAGGATCAAACCATACATCTTTTGGGACAATGTTTTTTTTCCAACAAGTAATAATGTTAGTTAATATTTATATAATTTAACAGCCACATTGTCCTACAAATTGCGTGGTACATTATTCCGGTCCTACGCTCAAAAGATTTTTGCCCCTGCTACCCCTGTTAGTTACCACAATCGAAAATGTTTGTGAAACGTGTGGCCCTCATCAAAATGAAGCCACTCACGAACATTTTGCTTGATAGTAATAACTTGTAAAATTTTGGAAAAGAGGTTATGACCTAAATATACTCTTTGCAGTGGTGTGCGTGTGAACTGAGGGACCATACTGATGTTGTCTTGCGTTGTTCATTCCCGTAACCGCCTATCTGACATCAGTGGGATGAACAGGGGTTGAGCCACTTCATGTGCCTAATTTATCATGGAATCATAAATTATATAAATAGTAATAATTATATTATCATTATTTGTATAATAGGCAAGTCAGTAAAGGCGTATTAATCTCAATCAAAGGTGTATCAACGAGTACATGCGTTAAAGTACAAATCATAGCAACTTTTCTAGCGCCTTTTAAAAAAAATTCGTCTTTCATTAGATTTGTTTCAATAGTAATTTATTTATTTACTAGCTTTCACCTTTATGTTATTCTGATATTAACCTACATTACTGTAAAATTTTATCGAAATCCTTTCAATAATTTTTGGTTGAAAGAGTAACAATCATACACACAGACTTTCGCATTCGTAATATTAGTAGAATTCTTAATGATAACAACAGCTGCAAGTCTAAACTAAGTATTTTAATATGATAAAATGTGCAACTGCTATTGTGATAATATCACCATGGTCATGAAGATATGATATCACCCTTCAGTCACAGTTCAAATTAAGGATTTGAAAACTGTCTTCCAATAATGACTTTCCAATATGGCCGCAGGAAGATATCATTATCTGGCTCAATATTAATTTGTTTTTGTTCGTATTCTCGTGTAAAAGTAGTTTATCAAAATCCGACAACATTAATTTAATGTGTACTGTATCAAACAAAATATATGTAAAACTTGTCAGCAAGTTTTACATATATTTTGTATAAATGTAATGTATGTAATTTTGTATACAGTTTTTTAGACAGGTTCAGACCTAGTCTAAAAAAAATATTTTCAAAATCGGTCCACAAATGACGGAGTAATCAATGTACATACATAAAAAAAAATTGATGATGATGAAATTGAGAACTTCCTCCTTTTGGAAGTCGGTTAAAAAAGCATAAGTTACTCCTTATATCATCAGCTACCTATCAGTCAAAGTCCCGTCAAAATCGGTCCAGCCGTTCCAGAGATTAGCCGGAACAAACAGACTAAAATTGTAAAAAATGTTATTTTGGTATATGTAACGTGTATACATACACATACATTTAGTAAAAAGTGGTTATTTTAATATTACAAACGGACACTCCAATTTTATTTATTTGTATAGATTTTGTGATATGCACAGTAGGACAACATGAGGTCTTAAATCTAGGGTGCATGCTGTCTGTGTGCCAATCATGTCCAAAAGTACTACTGAGACGGTAGGTATGCCTATCTGTGGAAAGGAGGTTTAGACCTATATACTCCTGCGGCAATTGCGCAGGTTAAATACTTCGAGAAAAGAACCAAGCGAGCCATACACGGTACCTAACAGGTTTATCGGTATAGTTAAATTTTAGGCGTTTAGGCGACTGGGGTACATACATACAGCGCTTAAATTTTATCTTCCAATGTACCCCCTGACTGTACACAGGAAATGAAGGAGACCAAACTAACAATTAACTTGTCCTTATTACTGATATTACTAACGCAAACTCCCTATTTTAGTTCCCACTGCCATCTATATCTTGAACCTCCTATTAACCTATCTCGGAGTACTCTGATGTAGTGCGTAGACTCAACAGATGGCAGTTCAAAAATGACGTCATTTGTAAATGGCGCTGTTAAGAGTCTCCGCAACAGAATGACTTTCCTCGCGAAAACCAATTTGGGTATCGCTTCTCGGCCTTTTGGCTAAGATCAAAGTGTAGTATCTGTTCTTTTCAGCTTAATATCTGAAAGTTCCCTCACTGAGGGACCAGTATATTAAACTGATTTTTGTAAACTGACGGGATGTTCGGGGCTCGCTCCACTCCCGTCACGGGTCGGCCCGGCATTGCAGTGCCGCCGGGAATGGCCCACATAATTACCCAAATTTAACTTAATATGCATGTCTGGCGTAATGAATAGTGCGTTCTAAAAGTATAATTTAGTGTTTAGTGGTGTAGGAACGTTTGAATTTAATCATAGGCCTCCATTGTCACAATTATCTGTTAATCCAAGACTTAATATTAATTATCAACAAATTAAATCACCTTAATGAGGTAGTCTGTGTGCAAATCATATTATCCTATACAAAAGGACTGTTGGGACGATATGTCTAGCCTATCCTTGCAAAGGAGGTTTTGCCCTATATACCACGCTGGCCAGATGAGGTGGTTTGTTTCAAGTTTTCCTTATCTTTGCAGTGCTGTTGTCTTGCGTTGTTCATTCTCGTAGCCGCCTCTTACGACTTCAATAGTATGAATAGGAGGGTTGTGACACTCCGTTTTATAATTCATCAACACGTGAAACATTAAATATAATAGGCGAGTAATCAAAGGCGGAATGCGTTAAATTATAAAACATGGCAATTTTTCCTTGATCGTTTATGTTCATTTATTTTCATGTTCATTGAAATCTTTCGGCTTTCGTGAGAAACTATTTCAATAGTAATTTAAATGTTTAGTTTTTTTTTTGAAGTAACTAAACTAAAAATTAAACAATTTACGTCATTTACAATTACCCACACTGCATCGTCCCTGGTGCAAAAGTGCTCATGATACTAGCAGGGTTCCCTCACTCGATTGCAACGGACATTCTTTGCACCAGGAACGAGCCAGAGCAAGAGACACCACATTTTTTACTAACTTTCACGACCTTTGTGTTTTTCTGATGTATAAGCTATTTTATTGTAAGAAAATCTAAATTCGTTCGGTAGTTTTTGCTTGAAAGAGTAACAAATATCCATAGGTACATTGTCACAAATTTTCGAATTAAAATAAGTAGCATTAGAAGCGATAACAGCAGCTGCAACTCTTAACTAGTATTTGAAAATAATACCATGTATAGATGCTATAGTGAAGATGACATCATCACCATAAAGATATCACCCTTCAGTCACATTTTAAACTAAAGATTAGAAACTGGTTTCCAATCATTACTTTCCAATATGGCCCAAGGAAGATATCATTATCTGGCGTCTTATAATATGTTTGTTATTAATTTGTAAAAGTAGTTTTTCAAAACCCGCGAACATTGATTTATTTATTTATTATCTGTATTGTTGACAAAATATATTTAAAATTTTGTGATGTGCACAATGTGACAAAATGAGGTCTGACATCTTTTTTACTTAGGATGCTTTGTTGTGGCAATTGCGCAAATTATATACACACTGTATATCGATAACCAGTTCAATTTGAAAACCGGAGCGTGTATGTTCGACAACTGTGCAGGCGATAGGGCACATCTCTTAAAATTTATCTTCCACTGTACCCCCAGACTGTACACAGGAAATGGAGATCAAACGTGCACAAGTAAAATTTTAACAAAATAAAAACCGACTTCAAGGTTCGTCTCGATTTCTCTTGGATTCCATCATCAGATCTTATTGTCTTTATCATGGTACCACCGTTGGCATATCTCCTTTCCATTAAAAAAAGAATCATCAAAATCGGTTCATAAACGACGAAGTTATCCGCGAACACACATAAAAAAAAACATATACGGTCGAATTGAGATACCTCCTTTTTTTGAAGTCGGTTAAAAATAATAACTTGTCCAAACTACTAACGCAAACTCCCTATTTTTGGTTTCTACTGCCATATATATCTTGTACCTGCTAATAATCAGTTTAGTGTACTCTGAGTAGTGCATCAAGCGACTCACGAGATGGCAGTACGAAAATGACGTCATTTGTATATGGCGCTGTTAAGAGTCTCCGCAACTGAATGACTTTCCTCGCGAAACACGAATTGGTTATCGCTTCTCGGCCTTTTGGCTAAGATCAAAGTGTAGTATCTGTTCTTTTCAGCTTAATATCTGAAAGTTCCCTCACTGAGGGACCAGTATATTAAACTGATTTTTGTAAACTGACGGGATGTTCGGGGCTCGCTCCACTCCCGTCACGGGTCGGCCCGGCATTGCAGTGCCGCCGGGAACGGCCCACATAATTACATAGTATTGAGGTACCAGGAGTACCAAATATTGCGTACAAGTATTGGTATTTACGATTGAACATCTTTATTATCAACTAATCAAATTACCTTCATCACCAAACTATATTGTCCCACTGCTGCTGGACTCGGCTGGACCGATTTTGACGGAACTTTTAGTGATTGATGGATGATATAAGAAGTAACTGCTACTTTTTTTAAACCGCGGTTGATATCGTACCTCGGGTAACAACGCAGGACTCAGCTAGTACCTAATAAGGAATAAATAAACATATATACTTATCTTTTTCAGGCAAATTATTCAAAAGTGTTTGGAACAAGCTGAAATACTGCAAAGTGCTTTGAAAATAATCGTCGGCGTCACCATCGATAATATAGACACCATGTCTACTAATGCTAATTCAATCAGTTCAAGTGTTCAATGTTTAAAGATTTACTAAACTAATACCAATTCCTATGAATCATTGTTTACGGGACATAACAAGCTCACCATTGGTATTAAGTACACACGTTTGTACATGATTTAAGAAGTAATATTAATAATGTTGTGAGGTTGAGGTCTCGGGTTCGATTCCCGGGTCGGATAAAATGAATCAGTCGTCTAGGACCCATAAAACAAGCTCTGCTTTGTTTTCGACTAGATGGCGTTGAGTCAGATATCCGAAATAAAATATATTACAGTATTCTGTTAGCAGTATTACATAGTACTTTTCTCATTGAAATGGAGAAATAACATACTATAAGTTTTCTACCATGTTGGAGTTTGATACCAGGCAATGTATAAATAGTAATATACCGACTACACGAATTGTGCAGTGGTTTAAGCGGTCTCCTCGCCGGTATTATAAATAGAGCAGGGGAGCCAGGCCTCCAGCTGTCCCTCGGTTAGAAAGAGAGAGACAATCGCGGTACCTGTCTCTGTAATAGAAGTAAATAATTCATGTACAAAAACATTTCAGTTATTTGATTTTATTGTTCGAGGTTGTCATAATTACAAACAGTTCTTTACTGCGCATGCGTCAGTACAGAATGACAGATAGGGTGCCGCAATCTTCTCTCTCTTTCTAACCGTTGGACGTTTCTGCTTACAGGCAGCCATATATCTTCCCTACTCTATCTATAATATCTATATGTTCCTACTGCGCTGAGTGTAGGGGTTTGTGTGATCCACAATTTTTTAACTTTAATAATAATCAAGGAACGGATTTCAAGTGATTTAAGGACTATAAGTTTTATTTTAATTGCTTTAAGGCGATAGTTTTATACTTTCGCGTTGTTTAATTATGTTTATGGGGATTAACGCAGCGTGGGTAGGTTGCTAGTCTATGTCCAGAGTGGACATCTTTTATATATATATATATATTAGTTATCAAAGTGACTCTACTCTGCCTGATGGAAAGCGTGAGCAGAATCCAAGAGTGGTGGTCACCATACTTATTTTAAATGCAGACTATGCAACAAGGTGACGCACACTATGACGGCCTAGTGAGATATGTACTTTTTGTTGCCCCGCTTATAGAACCCGGGCGTAGAGCAACAACACGGGCCAGCGAATGGAGGAGATACAAAACAATCAGTCGTTTTTGTGGAGGAAATCTTTACACATACACATTTTAAATTATTGACAATTTCAGTGTTTCCAACTGTTTGTAACTCTTCAGAAAATCGCCAACTTTTGTTTCCATTGTGTCTACACCGAATCGCCAACAATTTGAAAAACATTCCAACTAAGCGTCTCCACAAAGCCAATAAATATGTGCAACAAGCGTATTCTTTTGATGTTTACCGCCAAGAACACGTGTTGACAACACAAAAGTTACCAACTTTTGTTCGGTGGAGACTCGAGTTTATACTTAAAAACAAAACATTCAGAATTTCACGCACACAGATACATTATGTATTATCACAGTGTAATGCGTAGGTCCATTTGAGCCTATACTTTTACAGAGTGGAAAGTCTGCGTATGTGTACTCCTTACCGTGTCGATCTATGGACCCGGGTAACTAAATAGAGTTGTTGTGAGCACTATCCCCGTAGACATAATAACTTTAAATATTTAATCTTAATGTGCCTGAAAATGGGCAGATTTGAGAGCCCAAAAGTGAAAAATAGTGCCCATTTTGTAGGGGTTCTTAGAAACCCCAATACATGTAAGACCCCACCAATTGACATTATATTAAGAGGTATTTAATTTGTTAGTATTGTTTTTAGATTCCTGTAAATCGTTTTTTTTTGTCAATTTAAGTTTCTTTATAAAATCTTTAAAAAATGTTGATTCATTAAAAGTTTGATTGTATTTTGTGTTTTCATTTTGTTTTGTGGTCCCTACTTACTTATATACTACACATACCACATATACCAGTCAACCATTGTGCGATGCAGAGCAGACAGGAAGTAGGTGCAGTAGTATTTCAATTCTATGGCAAAAAAAATAATTAAACAGATCAGGCAATTTATCAATACGACTGGTACGATGTCTGGGGCGCCCAACCGGAAGTCGTCGCGTCGTCGATGAAAAATATACCTAACCGACATTATGATAATAGTAATATTTATTTTGGTAAGTAAATAAGAACAAAATGAGTTGTCAAATGGTATGGTTCATGGTATTTTTTCAAATACAAAAAAACACGATAGTTATTAAATATCCTGATATTCACTATCTTGATATTCACGGATACTAGATTGGATTGTTTTTATATCAAACAAAAATCGTTATTATTACATATGTGGTTTTATTTCATATTCCAGCTACATTTGACATCGAGAAAGTGTTCAGTAACTTATTATAATTTAATAAGAAATGATTATACTACTCTTAGATTAATCTAAGATACTACTGTTTGTTTATTTTAAAAGGTATGTATATTTAATACCTGTATTAAAAGCGAACTGATGACATTATTTTGATAGAGATGTATTCTTCATTCCCCGGATTACCATCTTACACATCAACTAGTTAGACAAATGTATAAAATAACAATATTTTTAATAGCCTCTGTAACTAGAAAATATAGCCCAGAAACTAGTCGATGGTACTAATTCTATTGTTCCGTCATTCACCTAAATTTTCCCTCAAATTGTCTTATTAGTGAAGGTTTTATGTAATAAGCTACTTTCTGGTTTTAGTGTGACCTAACTAATTTTAGTCATAATGTTGACCTTTAGAATGACGTTTGACAGGACAAAACTTATTTTTAGTTTACAAAACTTGCGAAAAACAGATTTGCACCAAAATACAATCTAACTAGGGTGTGCGCTATCTTAAAAATTGCATAAACAAATTAAAAAGAGGACCAGAACCAGATGATTTCAAGATCTTTATTACGCGCGATTAACTGGTAAATAAACAAACATAATTTAAAAAAACCAATAACAATAATAATTCCTTTTACATTAAATATTTTTGGGTTAACAAATAAATCGTTTTTATTTCTGTTTTAGCCAATATCCTAGCAAAATAAAGATCCAGCCAGTATTTATAACATGCCAAAACATGAGTAGGACTAGTTTATGTTCGAAATTTAAAACTGCACCAAGAATGACATTTTGATTTTTCTGTTGCATTGAGTAACAGATATTTGGGCCATAATACTAAATTTGATACATTTTATAAATTTAAATACTTTCAATTAATGGAAATTTATAGGTAGTAGAGCCACGCTGATTTCAGCACGAATGGGCCGGCTCGACCGGGGCGGTACTACCCTCGCACAGAAAATCAACGTAAAATGACAGCGTTCGTGCTGTCGTGTTTCGTTGGTGAGTGCGAGACCGGAGGCCCAAATAGTCTAGTCAACAAGTTCCATACTTGTTGACTAGACTAAAAGATGCAGAAGCATCACTAGGCCGCCATGGTGTGGGTCGCCATACTGCATTGTCTGCATTTGCAGTGAGTATGGTGACCGCCACTCTTGGATTCTACTTATGCTTTCTGCATCAGGCAGAGTAGAGTCATTTTGGCGGGCCATACATAAAAAATAAAAAAAAAATAAAAAAAAAAATTATCTTGTTATGTCAATATCTGAACTATTAAGTTTGAAGTAGAAACAAATATTGAGATTACTATCTTAATGTGCTTTATTGCCAATATTCTATATTCGGCAAGTCGAAATGACGACTGATGTCCCACCAAATAAAGAGATGCAGACAATACTTATTAAAACATTACGATATCTGTTTCCACATCACACATTGACATTAAAAGATAAAAGCGTATCAATATTTCTATCTCATAGGTACTACGTTAAATTTAACCGACAGCCGCCAATAACAACTGTGCAACATCTTCCCTTGGCGACCTGGCGGCTAACTTCATTGTGACCCCACCGCCAGTGGCCGCCAATCGCGCTCGAACCAGCACTGGGGCCCCACCTCTGAAGATACCACCACCGCGAATCTCCTTCACCGCTTCCCCTACAATAGCACCTTTGGGGAGCCCTAGATGTTCACATACGGCTTTCGCAGCGTCATTAATATCGTTCTGAGAAAGGACAAAAGTGTCACTAGCTTCTGGAGCATTGGCTGCTCTGTCCCAAGTTTGTTCCCAGTCTTCTGACCCGGCTCTTGCTCGAATTTGATCTGAACAACTCATTTCGAAGTCTTCCAGAGGATAAGAATCTGCGTAACCTTCACCCGGGTCTGGAACTCCAGTAGTTGGGTCACAGTCGCGAACAATAAACTCTAAAGTTGGTACAAAAGTACCTAAGCTGTCCAGGAAAGCGCATGGGTATTCGACTATCACAAAAACAGATCCAGGTTTATCATAAACAAGTTTCTGGCAAGGTATTACAGATTTTATTTCATATTCCGCCGGCACTTCCAATTTAATATTGACTTGCTCCAGCTGTTGGTCGCTCAGAGTGTTTACACACTCAAACTGTAAGATAACATGTTGGGCATATACGTGTTTTAGAAGTCGGACCCTGTATTCAGTTTCGGCTTCGGTCAAATCGATCGGCAGAGTCGTCTTGAATACTGGACCGAGGCGCTCAATACCAGGGATTTTAGACAGCTGCTCCGCATAAAGCTCTTCTATTGACATCTGTACTGGTTTCCGCACTTCAATTTCCACAATAGCCTCCTTACTTTCTTTAACATCTTCCTCCGCAGGTACAGTCAAGACATTGAAAGGCTCTTCTGGTCTAGTTGCTAGGTGGTCTCTTAGAGCCTTTTCAAGCAGCACAGGATTTGGTTTCGCAACATTTACGATGTAATCATTAATCAGATGTGGATCACCGGTATCTAAAATGGCGCTGTAGTAAATGGCTCTATCTCTAACTTCGTCTTCTTCGTCTAATTGACAACGAGCGAGAAGTACTCTAATATTCGGCAGAAGCTCTGGTCTTTGAGCTCCAAACTGTGCTACGGCAGCTACTGCAGCCGCGCGCACAGGCCCCGATTCCAGAATAACCCTGTTATAAATGAATCGAATGTATCGAGAAGGTTGACGTGATTTAGGTCCCTCTCTACCCAGCAGATGCAGTATTCTGACAGCCAAAGCTGTATGCTCGCAATCTTCAATAAACTCACATAAATGAGCCAAACCAGTTTCCTTGGCTTCAGGGTTTTCTTCCACCAATGCGATAATGGCATCTGCAATAGCTGCCTTGTACTCTAGACCTCCTTCATCGCGTAACATACCAGCCAAGAACGCGGCCAGAGACTGATGCTTCCTGGGGAATTTAGTGCATAGACGCCTGATGGCACGTACGACAACGATCTTAAATTCATCAGAGATTTCGGAAACAAAACTAGAGATCTGTTTCATAAGCCTATCGACCGAACTTTCTGCTCCAGTTGCCAACAAAGTGGTAACCGCCAATGTCGCCACAGATCGATTAGGATCAGAAATTAAGTTTTCCAAGTCAACGGCACAAGCTGCAACTGCAGCGGGATGTTTAGCAGTCAATCGAGCAAGGGTTCTAGCGCCGGCTAATCTTAACGATGCTTTAGACGAACCGCAGAACAACTGCAATACAGAAACAGCTGGTGCCAGATCTCTAGTAGTTTTTCTCAAGTTCACAATCGCATGAGCAGCTTCATAGATAACCATTTCAGACTTGTGTCTTAGACAGCACTCGATGAACTCGATGTATGGCCTGGCAGCATCAGAATCATCATCTTCGACGAGTTGGGCAGCCAAACGAATCAAATGACAAAGAGCATATGGTGACTTCAGAGGAGATCCAGCAAGACGAGTCACAAGCTTGACAGTGGATAGCTTATCATTCTTCTTGGAACCAGCGACCACTCCTAAGGCATGGTATGATACCATAGCATTATCGGAACTGATGGCTTCCTGAAAGAAAGAACATCAATGGTTAATTGCAGTTTTGATTGAGAATTTCAGGAATCTAATAAGATAATCCCTACTTGTGTCTCCTAAACCAAAAGAAAATTGAGATCAATAGGAAAATGTCATCCAAACATAAATATTTCAATTATTATTAGTTATCTTACTTCTTTACAAAATATGAGAGTATATATTGTAAAAATATTGTGTAATCATAACTAAACCTGAGCTTTATGATCACAACTAGTTAAATTATCTAGGGTTTCTTTATTTGGCCAGCAATAATACACACACAAAGTGGGATGACATAAGATAGCTTCTAGAAATCTGCCAATGCCCCGGGAAGCTTCTGCACTTATAGAAAGAACAAGGTTTGTCCTCATAGTCAACCTTATGTGCACACTTAAAGCGTCAAATGTAAAGGCCATAAAAATACTATTATACACAATGGAATTATACAGGTATAGTCTGATTAGAGAATTTTATTGAAAACACTAAGTTTATTCCAAACAGATGGGCTCTATATTTATAGAAAAAGCATTCATATTTGATCAATAACACTTTTTCTTGTCTAAAGTATATAACTTAATTTGATATAGGAAATTGTACTAAGAATAAGCTACTACTGTTACAGTATTTTTAGTATGGAATTGGGTCTCATTATGTGTCCTAAATAAGATATTTCAATTTATTACGTAGAATCATACAAATACAAATATCAACAATAATTACAAACCTGAGCTTCGTTAGCCCAACGCCGCACTAAATCCGGTGCGCTCGAAGACAAATGCAGAGCCGAAACCAACGCAGCCGAGCTCACAGCCGGGTTTTTGTCCACAATAGCTTGTTTCATGTATCTCTCGATCGCTTGCAGCATGGTACTGTCAGTGATGCTACATAAAGCTCGTATAGCAGCAGCACGATACAAATCCTCTTTCCCAGTCATATCTTTAGTCAACGAAGACGTAACTATGATGACATCTTGCGCTAACGTACTCAACTCTTTGATGCACAAATATACCATTCGCCTCAACATAACATCCTTCGATTGAAACAGTTTTGTAGTCGCAAAGAACGCTTCTGTTGCCTCCTGAGTAGAAAACTTCTCTCCCTGGTTCAACAAATATAATATTTTCGTCAAAATAAGAGAACATTTTCGTGGATTCACAGGCGTCTGGTTGAAGTACCGAGCCTCTTGTAAGACACTAGTTTTGTCTAAGTTTTGGTAAGGGTTGCCTCCACTATCTTCTTCCTCCTTTTTGTCACGCTTAAAGCTCATTTTGAGCTTTTTAGGGGTGAGCAGAAAATTATAGGGTGCCGACGAATACAGCTTACACGTCACTTGTGTTGTGTGATGGCAAATGTCAAACTGTCACTGTCAGATCAGACCTTTGTTCAAGTCTAGTTTTCGTTCTACATTTTAAAACTTGTGAATCTTGTGATTGAAAATGCTGTCTGGGCTATTTCAGACATTATCAAGATTAAATATAATAGTATATAAATAAAATAGTAATAGGCTATTGATAAAAATAATGCTCTTCTTAAAGTTATATATTACGCTATACTGTGATTTATACACGCCAGCGGAGCCACTACATTGTCTACCATTTATCTCAGTATCGTGTGTATGTTATGTAATCATCCAGCATTTCACATACTAAACATTTTGCAAAATTGTTATCAAGTAGGTATACTTACTACAATTTGAAGATCAGAGCGGAATGATTTACGTCATTTTAGGAAAGATGAAATATTTTAAGATCGGTAGTAGAACATAAAATAGATGAAATATTTTAGAATAGTTTTAAGTTAGTGTGTTGTTAGTTTTTGGTCTCTACAAGCTGTGCGCGTTACTTCGTATACGTGACATTAGAATTTTCAAGTTATTTTTAATTTTTCACCATTTAAGACCTTCCCTGGACCACGACAAACACTTCAAAACCAAAATCAGCTAAATCGGCCAACCCGCTCTCGAGTTTTAGCGAAACAAACGAACAGCTATTGATTTTCAAATATAAGATTACCCTTCCTTCAGGCTTTGCCTTGGACGGGTTATGAAGTTCATGTTCAGTGTTTTTAATGATATTTCAACTATTACCTACCTACTAAAAGGAATGTGTAAAATCAATCGATACGCCATATCCTATTCTTCAAATATGGGAGATATATTTATCACACGCAGAAAGGTGTAAATATGTAAATAAAACACATATTTATATAAATATTTACAATTTTATTTCGATCATCTCATTGAGAACCCACTCTCACAGTGGCGTTGCTGTATTTCGACTGTATGCACACAATTTTAAAATTGAGAAAAAAAACCCTTTATTTAGAATATGTACACTTTCTATTTGATACATGTCTACCAGTATTATAAAATATAACAAAATATTTTAAGCTTAAATGATTTTAAAACATCCATTAATTTAGTTATTATATGTACTCCAAGAGACAATATACCTACATTTATTATATAAATAACCATTATTTTACTGATTTCATGTACCAATGCCTATCTTTAGCACTAAATAAATCGCCTAATTCATGAAATAGCTGTAATGATTTTGAATGGATTACAAAAATCAACATCAATTTTAAAACCGCACCACACATATATTTTGACTAATATGACTAATGAAAAGGCGCCAAATACAGCAACGCGACATTTCAATCATGAAAATAATAATATATACAATCGTATCAGTCGTTTATTAGAAAAAAACCTTAATATACAAAATTTTTGGCAGACAGATACAAGCAGTAACAATAAGATTTAATTCTCGAGTTGAAATAGCGTGTCTTTTATATTTTACTGTAAATGCCCGAACATTGGTTAATCTTAGGTTTTACCAACACTATAAAACACTAATAATTTTTATGTATGATTGTTTCGAACTTTTACCAATAGAGATTAGTACATGCTCGGTTTTATTTACCAGTGTCAGTTGATAAATGTTGGTTTTGGGGAGTAAAACAATCCACTCAAACTCATTTAACACAAATAATTAGAAAACAACAGAGGGTATCCACTAACCTAACCTTCAAAAATGATTCAATAACAATGTTCTTTTGATATATATATTTATTTCAATATTTACCGTATCTTGAAGCAAATACCAAAATTTACCAAGTGAATGGTGATAAAACTTCCAAATAAACGATGTCAATAGAACGGTTCGGACAATAAGAGTTGGTAAATCTTATAATTAACTGTAGGTTCGAGGTTTTACCTGACATAATTGTACATTTTTAAAATTTTTAGCTACATATTGATAATTTCTTGTATCTGTCAACTGTGAATGGAAGGGACGCAGTTTATTATTTAAAACTTAATTATATGAATGCATGCATAAATATACTATATTGTCAAATGACTTGAAAAATATTTATACTTTTGGAAGATCTACTTTTAAATACCTAAGTAAAAACTCAATAATTTAATGTTTTATGGTACATGATGTGTGTTTTGAAGGATGTTAGTTCTCGTTATAAAAATGAGGCTGAAATTCCGATCCCATAAATATTAGATCTCAAAAATTTCTTTAACGTATTTAGTTGGTAAAATATTATACAAAATTGTATGTAATGTTCTTATAAATCGTATTGTGACCGAAAGTTGAATTGGCATTCTGCGTGTCTTAATAATTGTATACTATTTTATTACGAAAATATCTTTTATAACAGTTACGAGACCGAAAGTTGATTAAGATGAGGAGTCTGTCAGCACCTTAATTATACTCAAAGGTCGAAAAACTCATTTAGAAATATGTATTGCAACATTTATATTAATTGTTCATCGAAAAACAACTGACTGATAGCCTCAAAATATGTCTTCGCTAAAACTGTCATTCATTCATATAAGACAACTGAAGCTTTTAACTCTGTGGTGGCAGGTCAAGAATATTGGATGTCACTACCTCTATTCTTAAACACTTCACTTAGTGACGCATTCATTCATTCACTCATTGTACTATCTGTGAATGAATGAGAAGGAAGCATTATGTCATCTCTAGTGCTCGTGCGGTCGTGACACAGTTGACTGAGCGGGCACGTGCATCTTAGAGCCGACAATGTATATGGATATAGTACAATACCTATTCATCCCATGGGTGTCGTGTCATGCTGACTTAGAGCGTTTTCACATTATCCGATCCGAAATCGGTGTCGGGCGCCGATAAGATATCGGAGGAAGTAAAATGTATGTATGTGTCGGCTTCCATATCCGATATTGGGCCGGACAATATGAAAGACAGATACATATTTCATACATTTTACTTCCTCCGATATCGGATCGTATAATCTGAAAACGCTCTAAGGAAGAATCTATGCAGGACAACCTCATTGCAAAGCACTGAATTATTAAAGGCCGACTTTTGAAATTTACAATACTAATGTAGTAAAAATTTTAATCCCTACATACATGTACCAAAAAATCATAGATTATTTATGTAAAAACTATATTCTTGCGATATTTATGCATGCATACATATCCTAGGAGAATTCTGTTCTTTATTCAACGGCTTTGATCAAGTAATTATTGACCTAAGGGTAGTTTACAATTAACTTGGTAGTAAGGGTACAAAATCACACTCAACTGTTAATTCATGTGTTTTTTTCGATACATAGACTTGTGGTTTGCTATTAACTCGCGTGTTGTTGCCAATACTAGCAGCAGTTTTCAGAGAATGCATTAAGACCCCTTTTTCCCTCTTAACGGCTAACTTATTTATTTAACTGTCTGTGCCTGCTACTTCATACACGTGACATATGGATTTTCAAATTATTTTTCAAACATTTCAAAACCAAAATTAGCCAAATCGGCCCAGCCGTTCTCGGGTTTTAGCGAGACAAACTAACAGCAATTGATTTTTATATATAAGGTTCTTACTCCTTACATCATTAGCTATCTGACAATGAAAGTCCTGTCAAAATCTAAAGTAGAGTCGGAACAAACAGACACAAAAATCTTTCATATACTTTTAGTAAAAAAGTGTTAACCTGAAATCACAAACATTTTATTTATTTATATAGATGTATAGATTTAACCATGTGTTGTCCTGTCACAATAAATGTTTTGTCTTTCTTTCTAAATCTAGTTCATTCTTATTATTTAAAGACAGACAGATTATGTGCAACAACCCGCAAGCAACCATAACCTGCATACGAAAAATAATATAAATCACAGATGTGATTTATAACTTGGTAGTAATTTCTATTCAGATTGACATCTCGCTCAATATAAGAAATAAATGTTCTTATAACACTAACACAGTTCATAAAATCAATATCATAACAACTGAAGCTCATCGAATTCTCCTAATTTATTTTATTAACATTACAATATTATTTTTTGGCATTTATATGGTACAAAATGTACAAAAAAAGATATTAATTTTAAATACAATCACTTTAAGATTAGATCATTTAGTTCAAAGTTGCCTCGCTGTTTTATGACATTGATGCTGGCTAAACAGACTCTCTGTCAGAAAAGTTCAGTGGTGGACTGCGATAGGCCGATAATGTACGAGCCAGATGAGGCTTTGTTATATTCCTAAAACAGATTGTATCTAAAATTGATCGTATTTTAGATATGACAATTTTTTTCACGCTGATTATCGAAACATAGGACAAAACGTTATTTTTTGGTTCTCTTTTTTAGAATTGGCAGCTTAGTACCTACCTACATATGAAAGACAATGATTGTACAACAGTAGGATGACACTTTGAAGCTTGGTTTCCGCAGTTCTGGATAAAGTTTCAGATAGTTATCTATCGTGATAGATAAAGGTTGCTGTTGTATTAATGTTTATCGAACATTATAATGTTTCTATACGTTACTTCTGAAACTAAAATCTGTGGTTATCTTTTAGATAAGTTCAGAATAGCCTATCAGGAGCTTAAACGACACGAAATTTTGCATACCCCACGGTATTAGTGTGTATTTATGTACTATGTTTATTGAGATTGACAAGCATAGTAAATTGCATTGGATGATCAAGACTCATAAAATAAAATTATAGAGTGATTGTGGGTGGAAGTGTCAGAAGAGGTCAACCATGGCAAACATTTACCATACAAATTGTTATGTTCTGAAGAAGGACCATGAGAAAAGCACCAGGAACCAATGAGCATGTACACAGCAATTGATGAATGTGGACAAAGCAAAAAAGGTGTGTCAGGACTGCCTACCCCTCTGTGAAATAGACGCTACTTTATGGTATTTTTATACATAGAAGTACTAAGCTGTCATCTTTAGAACACAATAACTTCCCTTTCATAAAGCAAATTGTGCGAGAACTATAAAAAAGGTGCGAATAATATAATTTTTGTTAGTATGCAACACTCAACAAGCAAAATGTTGCCAAATTAAATTTTTAACTTAAAAAATCCTTTGGTCTAATCCAAAGTGTAATAAAGAGAAAATCAAATCTGTACACTTGATCACTTTACAAGTCTGTTCTACAGTCTTGCTTTATTTACGAGTCACAATAAGTGTCTTGCATAACTTAAAATTAATTCTTGTCTTATTATACATTCTTGCATTACGAACTGTCTTGCATCACACGTGGCACTATCACAAGCTGTCTAAAATCACTTTGTTACAAGTTGTCTTGCGGCACTCACAACACTTACAGGCTGTCTTCACTCATGCGTGTAGAATATGAGTTGTGGATTAGAGTCGTCTGGTGATACTTCTAATTGGACGAATTGCGGCGTCGTTCGCGCCGACTCGTATGAATTGCCTCCGTTTCGTGAGAGCGAGTTTCTTGACCTGAAAAATACATAGAGAGGTCTTTAAATAAAAATAGTAATACGTCTTTCAATGCAAATTGTTTGTTTGAAAAAATAAAATACTCAATTATTTCAATAGTCATGTAGTAATGTGAGCGACATTGATTCTTAGAAGCTCTGTACGGCAATTTGTGTGTTTATAACTATTGCCAATACTAATGGATTACCCTTACATGCCAAACTTTAAGAATTAATTCCAATGGAACTCTGATCCCCGAATATTAGGAACATATACATGTTAGGTTAATATACCAGTTGAGATTTGTCAAACAGAAAAGTCATACTTCCATGCCTCGGAGAGCACATTAAGTCATCAGTGCCGGTAGTATTAGTGTGGAGGTCTGATAGCAGTCACCTAAATATTTTAGAAAACTAAACCCTGATAAGACAGAAACTATTAATTTCTAAAATTATTGGTAAAATGTGTTTTATTTGGATATCGTGAAATATTCCTTGTAAGGTTTTCAGGGAAAATGACGTCTCATACTCATTACTCAAGGAGACAATGCAACAATACAGCATGCTGACCCACACTATGGCGGTCTATTGAGATGCTTCTGCATCATTGGGTCTCCGGTCTCGCACTCACAACGAAACATGACAGCACGAATGCTGTCCCTTTAGGTTGGTCTTCGGCCCAGTCGAGTCAACTACCTAGAAAAGGGTATGAAAGGGTCATACTTGGCCTTGGCGTGTGTGAGTATGTGTGACTTGAGGTTGGTGCTCTGCGCGAACTTCTTGTTGCAGCCGTCGAACGGACACACGTAGGGCCGGTCACCCGTGTGGATACGAACATGTGTTCTGGAAACGTATACATTCTAATTAATTGCTGTTAATTAAACAGTTAAAGCACTTCGATCGCACTTGACTGCTACTACTTAGATTTCAATTGCACTTGAACATTTAGTTTTAAGTCTACTTTTAGAAAACACACTCAAACCTTGAACACTACCGAAATGTCGTCTTTTAAGTCAATAAAAAAAATCAAGCACACTTTAAAAGTGACAAGGTTTCTTTTTGAAGATGTTCAGAGCTGTTTCGGACAGTCACTCGCCCGAACAGGTCCGTACCTGTTCCCTAATCTATGGCTCCAAAAATCCCACCCTAGTGGAAGCAACCTCGAGGACTGAAGGTCCATTGTATACCCCGACGGGAGAGGGCTGTTCCAATTCAATTCAATATATTTCCTTTTTTTTTTAAACACAACACCCGCAACAAGACGTATGAAAGGATTCCAGTTCTGAAACCGGATCCGGTATAAAATACGCCTACGGTCCTGATCCGGATTGAACTTGACCCCGGATTGCAATCCCTAGGTGTGTGTGAGACTATCTTATATATAAAATTCTCGTGTCACAATGTTAGTTACCATACTCCTCTGAAACGGCTGGACCGATTTTTATGAAATTTAGCGTGCATATCGGGTAGGTCTGAGAATCGACCAACATCTATTTTTTATACCCCATTTTTTTAATGGCAAAACAACGTCTGCCTGTTCAGCTAGTAAATATGTAAGATACAGACAGAAATATGACTTAGAACCAGAACAACAATGTTATCCCAAGTGGAGATCGATCCACTACACTCAAATCAACTACGCCATCCATACAGTGAATAAATAAAACAGTGATATAGCAGTTAACTTACATACCTTAAGTTAAAGTCTAAAGAGAACCGTTTACCGCAACCTTCAAATGTACACTGAAATGGCTTCTCGCCCGTGTGTACTAGCTGGTGACGTTTCAGCTTTGAACTCTCTACAAATGCTTTACCTGAAACAGAAAAAGGTACTATGATGAGAAGAGAATGAGTAATAACATCAATACATCACTACATATTATAAAACAAAGTCCTCTCGCCGCGTCTGTCTGTCTGTTTGTTCGCAATAAACTCAAAAACTACTGCACGGATTTTAATGCAATTTTTACCAATAGATAGAGTGATTCTTGAGGAAGGTTTTCGTATACAATTTGTTATATTTTTGAATATATTGGCTCAAATATAACGATATTTGTGAAAGACGTAATAACAGTTTAAAAAAACTAAAAAAAAACACGTTTTTATAAATTAACCAATCTAAAAAGTAATGAAAAATATTATTTAAATATAAAAAGCGGCGGGCGATTTATTGAAATATTTTCGTAAAGCTGGTTTATTCATAAAAGCGTAGTTTTTCGTCTTCAAATTATTGTATTGTCATCGGTCCTCGATAAGTCTACTAAGTTTAAATGAAATCTGTCCGTTTGAAGTGGGTCAAAATTAAGTCCAAAAGAGTCGGTTACAGACATATAAACGTACAGATGAAGCTAATATAAAGCGTGTAAAAATAAGGTGAATTAACTTACCACACTCTGCACAAACGTGGACCCTGGGTCCGTGCGTGTGAAGGTGTTTCCGCATCGCAGAGTTGTCTCTAAACATTTTTGTACAGCCTTTGTGGGGACACGCTGGAAATAAGAGACTTAACATTGAATATATTGTTGCGCCATAGAGAGATAGGTCTCGCATGGTCGGGAACATTCGAGAACCGAGGACAGCGCCCTCTAGGGTCGGGTAGCGCGCATCTGTGGAGATTATGACTGGTGATTCCGATATTCTTAACGCTAGATGGCGCTGCAAGTAACTCTAGGATAATCTATTTGGTCCAGAATGTTCTGTCGAATATTAAGGATTATTCTAGACACTTCGACAGCCATATAAAAGCGAAGCGAGTTAGCCCTACAGGCAGGTTGGGCTACTGCCCAACCTGCCTGTAGGGCTAACTCGCTATTGATTCACGATACAGCGGATTAACATCGAAGAGATCTTCTAATGCGACTAACGAGTGATTTAGTGAATTATTATTGTAAATTATGTTATTTTTTGGTAATCAATCGACTACTTTCATTTATTTAATACCCAGCTCGTAACAATATTATCTATACAAAGAAATAAAATTGAATATCTGTTTGTGATTTCAAATTAACAGCTTTTCACTAAATGGATTTGAAAGTATATACGGAAGTCACATAAAAAAAAAACCAATTAAACATTTCATTGTCTGTGTTTTTCCGTCCGACTAACCTCTGGAATAGCTAGACCGATTTTGATAGAACTTTCACTGGCAGATGGCTGACGATATAAAGAGTAACTTAGGCTACTTTTTTTTTAACTAGCTTCGCCGCGCGGCGTTACCCGCGTTTTATGTTGTAAAGATACTGTTGGTAACAGCGCGTGGTTCAGAGAGTACGGTAATATGAATATAAAATAATTATATTACCTATTGTTCTGTCTGATGATTCCGGCATGGGTTTCTTTAGTCTTATTTTGTGTCCTGGCCGTGCGAACTCCGCCAACTGCTTCGGATCTGATAAATCTAATCCTGTCCACAAAAAAAGTTTTAATATTAGATATATATTTAGAGTTAGACCCAAACAAATCAAAACCATTTTATAATTTATACTCTCGATTTTTGGCACTTGATGGAACTTGTTGCAATACATTCTAGAATCAAACTCACTTGTACTTGTTCCACTATTTTTATTTTATCTTTACACCTGACCGGTTTCGCCAAAACCATTTTACCTCATATAGCGAGAGAGTCAAATTCCGGTCAGACGTAAATAAAATGGTTTAGTTAACAAAACTGGATAAAATTCATTTTTTTCAAACTTTATCTGATTTCAAGCAAAAAGGCGTTCTATTAATATGTTGACAGCCTGTTAGTTTAGTGGATAATGACCCCGACAACTAATCTAGAGGTCACGGGTTCGATTTCGAGTGCGAGCAACGTATAGATTTTAGTTTCGAAAGTGAAATGTCATAGATTTTAATCTGAACCATGGTCTAAGAAAACAAGGTCTCCCATTCCGAGAGCGGCTCGACGTGACCTCACTATCCAGTTACCACGGGATAGCAATATAACACGAAATGAACCAACCAGAACCAGCGATAGCGATGACGTCATTTCGTTCGTCGGAATGCCATACCTGGCGTAGTATATTGTTATATCTTGCTCTGAACTAACTTAGTCCCTCTTAAGTTCCATGATCTAGAATGGTACCAACCTGGCATTGTTTCAGCTCCTAATATATTTTTCTTTCCAGTCATATACTCTGTATAGTCAGGGTCCGGTTCTGGATTTGAACCATCATCTGAAAACATAATAATAAAATAAAAAAAACATAGGGTATAATAAAACCGCCTAAAAACAGTAACCTGTAATCTGCAGCCATAAGGTTAAAAACAGCATCCTTAATTTATCAACACTATTTTTTTGTGGTCAAAGGTGGCTTGTTTTGAGGGTGGGCCAAACGACTACAAGTTCCCATGAAAACCCACAAATTAAGGGACCTTTTTTGTATATACTAGCTGTTGCCCGCGGCTCCGCCCGCGTGTATATCGGTAATCGCGGTAAATAGTAGCCTATGTGTTATTCTGATGTATAAGCTATATTACTGTAAAGTTTCATCCAAATCCGTCCAGTAGTTTTTGCGAGAAGTAACAAACATATGGTATGGCAATGGTCCTCCGGTATCCTCACTCACTCACACGGTTTTCTGTGAGGTCGCGGTATCACTCCGGTCGAGCCGGTTCATTCATGCCGAAGAGTGGCCCTCCCACGGTAAATATTTTATCAGTAATAACTGAAATGGATTAGTCGGAATCGGATATTTAAATGTTTTTACACCTCCTTTTTCATAGATACTTCTTAGACAGACCATAAGTGGTAAAATCTACAACCAAAAAAGAACATACCCTCATCTTCACCAGTGGCCCACATGGTGACGGAGAACTCTCCCTCCATAGTCTTAATTTGTACTTGTTTCTGTTCCCAACGTCTCGCCGGACCACGGCCGGCTACACCTTCCATTAAACCGACTGGAACTTCACCTGGCATGAATAAATAGGAATATCTATTAAATATAATTTTCGTGTCACGTTGTTGTTTACGATAATTTCCGAAACTATCTGAGTATCACATTTTTTAACAGACTTCAAAATAGGAGGAGGTTCTCAATTCGACTGTATTTTTACCCGACTGAGAAAGGAGGGTTATGTTTTTCGAGTGTATGTATGTATGTATATTTCTTTGGCACGCCCTAGAGCCTAAACGGCTTGTCGTATTTTTATGTGAGTGGTGTCAATAGATTCGTCTTAGTCGTGAGAGTGACACTGGGTACATCAAAATTGAAAAAAAAGAAGGATTTTTGGCGCCAAAAAGTAATAAAAAAATAAGTAATGTTTTCAAAATACATCGAATGTGGTATCAAAATAAATATTTCTCTTACGGTGATTACGAATATAATAGGTCTTTACCTATGAAATTGCCGTTTTGTATGCAATAAGTGAAAGTACTTATTTTTTCAAACTTTTTTATTTCAGTTATTC
This sequence comes from Diaphora mendica, assembly GCA_949125395.1. NCBI lineage: Eukaryota > Metazoa > Arthropoda > Insecta > Lepidoptera > Erebidae > Diaphora > Diaphora mendica. Next base: position 37,606,751 of record OX421312.1, read on the forward strand.
GAAGTAATCAGCCATGCAATAGACGCATCTTTGCCAACGCATTGGCAGTTTATTGATGCCCTTCTTGTAAAAATCAGCTAGACGGGAGGCAACAAACTCTTCAAAGGCATTTTGTACTGCCTCTCGGGAATTGAATTTTTTACCCACTAAAAAGTTGTCTAAATTTTGGAAAAATTAATAGTCGGTAGGTGCAAGGTCTGGTGAGTATGGCGGATGAGGGAGAGCTTCCAATAAGCATGTTGTTCTGCTTAGTTTGTTGCTCCCTTAGTCGTCTCTTACGACATCCATGGGATGATTATGGGTGGTGACACTTTGCATTCTTAATCTGTCACCCTTAGAGCTTATATACACGGAGGGGCATCTGAACGGGCGTAAAGCGTACTTGGAGTAGAGAGAGACTAAGTTTAGATAGAGTCTGTCTCTGCGACGCAAGCTTCTGATTGGTTGGTGTATTGGAAATACACTAACTTGATTTATTTGTATTGTTAATAAATATATTTGAATAAATTGGTATGTGCGTCCACCAATCAGACGCTTGCGCGAGAGAGACAGGCTCTAAACAAACTCAGTCTCTCTCTCTACTCCGATCACGCTTACCGCCCGTTCAGCTGCCTTTCCATGTATATATGCTCTAAGCTGTCACCACATTGTCATTCAATTAAGTTAAACAGTTATTATCATTGAATCTGGGATAATCGAATTGAGTGACAAAATCTTTATTTACATAGTATTAGATTGATAGTAGTAGTGATAGATTGACATAAGCAAAGTGGGGTTTAGCTGTATAATCTTAGCAATAAAAACTTCATCATCGTTTGACAATCCATTGCTGGACTTCTTCTTAGGGTTCCCACACATAACTGCGAATTCGCAACGCATCGCAAATATCTGCGAGCTCGCACGAATGCACTGCAAGAACTTCACGCCGCATCGCAGTTATGTGTGGGTGCCATTAGAAAGGGGCTATAGCCTATGATACCACACCAGACAGATGCAACCCATCTGTATAGGGGTTTTTAGAAGATTTCCTTCACTTTCGAGTGTTGTTGTCTTACATTGTTTTGCTCTTTTAGTCGACTCTTAGACACTCACGAGATGAATAGGGTGAATAACTTACCAATAGGCATTAAATGCTGTATATTGTTCGTGTTATTGACACTGGTGCGGGGTCGGCCGCGCCCTCTTCTGAAACAAATCGGCAAAGCGTCTTATAAACCAACATCAAAAGTCATTTATACGAATTAACGTGACATACCTTTTTAAACGATATTTTTTATATCTACACAAATAAATAAAATTGGAGTGTCTGTTTGTAATATTAAAATAACCGCTTTTTACTAAATGCATAAGTATGTTACACACTACACACCGTACATATACCAGAATATATTTTTTTTTGTCTGTCTGTATGTTCCGGCAAATCTCTGGAACGGCTGGACTGTTTTGACGTGACTTTCACTGATAGGTGATATTGATTATGAGATTGTCCGTCACGGCACGGCTTACGCATTGCATAGCGTGTGGTAAATATGATACCACAGCTAATCTTGTACTAATGTCTCAATCACAGGATGATATAAGGTAAAAAAAGTAGTCTAAGATACTACTTTTTTTTAGACTAGCTTCGCCCCGCGGCGTTACCTAGTATTATATATTACTAGTTGAGCTCCGCAGCATTACCCACTGTTGATGTTGTAACCACGGGAAACGCCGCGAGGCGAAGTTAGTCTAAAAAAGTAGCCTAAGTTACTCTTTATATCATCAGATATCTGCTAGGGAAAGTCCCGTCAGAATCCGTCCAGTCGTTCTGAAGATTAGTCAGACGGAACAGACAAAAAAAAAAATGTAAGTACCGTATATTTACAGACACTTAAATTTTATTTATTTGTATAGATTTCACAATTCTCCAGTATATAAAGACAGTTCTCTAAAAATGGTCATGGTATATAATTAAGGCAATTAGCCACTTATTCATACACGTTTAACATTAAGCAATAGTTCTGTATTATTTTCAACTTTTAAATAAAATTATTTTCGAATTCTGTTTATAAATTATAAGGGAGTCAATATACATTGTTACAGGGTAAGTCGACCTATTCCCGTTAAGGGCGTGTAGTTGACATTGTTTCCGACTGATTTCACTGAAAAGACCCTTTCCTAAATCTAAACGTTTTTGAGATATTTCAATTTAATTGTTTTTACAAAAAATGCCCGATTTTCGACAGTCAGCTTAGATATTTTGAAATGTGTAGGTGTTATTTTAACTATTATTTGATTTTTACATGTAAAATAAGATGCTTTATGATCTTAATAACCAATATTATTCGTAATGTTAATTAGTAAGTTGTTGTGGACGTTTTAATCTAAAAAATAAATATAAAATTTAGAAAGTTTATTTTTCTTCAATTGATATCTAAAAAAAATATTATGGCACCTGTTTTGCAGATGTGCTTAAAAATATATATGTTTCATCAGCTATCCAACGAGGTATAACAATCTAGGGTTTTATAAAAAACATTTAAAAAAACTTAGTTGCGAGCCACCAGGTCACAATTCTAAAAGTCCCAGCCAATTGTTCTTTAAGGTTAATGCGGTGCGTGTGATCGAGACACCTTACGATTTGTGCAGGTGTGAGTGAGGAGAATAATGTGCAAATGTGTTTTGTGTACGTTTTGTGTTAACTTGTTATTTATTGTTAGTCTGCTTATGTGATTCGTCCGTGGTAGATGTGATATTATTTTTATAAGGTGTTTAACAACTTGCAATGTATGTATGCTGCAAGTTTAGGTGGAATCTTGCAACTCGATTTTGAAGCAGATGTCTTCAAACGATTTTTCTGAAATTTTGCGTGACAATACAATATTATAATAACATGGAGCTGATCTGATGCTGGAGCTGGAAGGTTGCAATAGGAACTCTGTCAAGAAACGTCGCAATATTATCGATTTCGGACTCGTTTGATTCATCTCGAAGCATTCCTGTAAAAGCTTGTTTTTAAAAAGCTTTTTAATTTAAATTATTGTTATCTGTCTCCTACTTGACTTGCCTGGGTTTTTGGTCTGTTTCTTCTGATTTATAATTGCTGTGCTTGTAAACTGGAGTCTGATTTGTGCTTGTGATACGGAACTGTTGAAGAGGTCTTCCCAAGTCTGTACGTCGTTCGTTTTGTAACGGAGCTAGTTTTGTGAAGTCTTCGATAAACTCCGTCGAACACGTCCACGTCCGGCACTCGACGGCTGGGATAGCGTCTTATTTACTCATTACGAGCATGTGCGGACACACAATTGCAGTATCCCTCGCAAATTAACATGTCGGCATATTCTTCATTCGTGTAGGTTGTCATCTTCAACAGTTCCATATCACAAACACAAATCAGACTCCCGTTTACAAACACAGCAATCATAAATCAGAAGAAACAGACCAATAACACAGCCGAGTCAAGTAGGAAACAGATAACAAAATAGTATCACATCTACCATGGACGAATTACATAAGCAGACTAACAATAACAAGTTAATACAAAACGTACACAAAACACATTTGCAAATAATTTTTCTCACTCACACATGCACAAATCGTAAGGTGTCTCGATCGCACGCACCGCATTAACCTTAAAGAACAATTGGCTGGGACTTTTAGATTTGCGACCTGGCGGCTCGCAACTAAGTTATTTTTATTTATTTTTTTATAAAACCCTAGATTGTTATACCTCGTTGGATAGCTGATGAAACATAGATATTTTTAAGCATATCTGCAAAACAGGCGCCATAATATATTTTTTAGATTTCAATTGAAGAAAAATAAACTTTCTAAATTTTTATATTTATTTTTTAGATTAAATCGTCCACAACAACTTATTTATTAACATTACGTACACGTTTGGTTATTAAGGTCATAAAGCATCTTAATTTACATGTAAAAATCTAATAATAGTTATAATAACACCTACACATTTCAAAATATCTAAGCTGACAGTCGAAAATCGGACATTTTTTGTAAAAATAATTAAATTATAATATCTCAAAACGGTTAGATTTAGGATAGGGTGTTTTTAGTGAAATCAGTCAGAAACGATGTTAACTACACGCCTTTAACGGGAATAGGTCGACTTACCCTGTAACCCTGTATAAATTTACTTAGTCTTCCAAGTTAATTTTTAAATCAATTAATAACTGAATATTTCGCATTTCTATTACATTTAGATTGTAATATGTTTGTGCATCTACATAAATACTCGTAACAGCCAACTAAGATCCTAACATTAATGAATCGAACATTGATGGTCAAAGTTAAGTAATGTTTGGTTCCATCAATTAATATGACCATCAATATCAATGTTCTTATAAAAATAGCATCACTATGCACACAAAAAACTTGGCCACTATCCAAGAAACTTCTAGTATGTTCTGCATTATATATTTAAAATTAATATTGGTATTTAATTACATTGAAAAGTACATTTTTCTAAGGTTGTCTGGGAGAAATCGCCGTGAGCGATAAGACCGCCAATTACGTGTATAACTTGTTACGGTTTTTTTTAATTTATGTACACAATAAAGATGTATAACTGCCTTTGTGGCGTAGGCGTAGCGTCTGCGACGGCTGTGCTTGTGGTCTCGGGTTCGATTCCCGGGTCGGACCAAATGTTTGTATGATCTACTAATATTTGTTTCGGAGTTTGGGTGTTTTCTATTTATAATATGTATTAAAAAAAAGTATGTATGTATTATATCAGTTGTCTAGTACCCATAACGCAAGCTCTGCTTAGCTTGTGACTAAATGGCCTTGTTAGTTAGATGTCCAAAATATTTATTTAACTATTCAACATTTTATATATTTTAATTACCGTTATGAATTTCGTAACATTCAAATAAATTTTGACCAAAACTTCGCTAAAATTTTAACCTTTGAGGCCAAAAGTTTGTATTAAATTCAATCTAGTTATCATTGTACAAGCTTAATTAGAAGCTAGATGGCGTTGTATTTCTGATGTCAGACAAAAATAACATACCTGTTGCTCGTTGCTGGTGGTGTGACGTACAGAGAATCATAGTGTGTATCGGAGCCTGGGTTCAGGACTTCTTCACCAGATATCCCTGGGAGTATCACCTCTTCATTGCCAACTGAAATTTTATAGTCTGTCAGCAAAGCCGACATGTTTGGGCTTAGTTTAAGTAATGTGCTTTTGAAATTAAAAAAAGCCTAAAATTACAAACTTAACTAAAATCTATATAGTTTATATATTAAAATAATTGCTGTTCGTTTGTCTCGCTAAAACTCGAGAATGGCTGGGCCGATTTAGCTGATTTTGGTTTTGAAATGTTTGTCAAAGTCCAGGGAAGGTTTAAACGGTGAAAAAAAAAAAAACAAATGTCACGTGTACGAAGTAGCGGGCACAGCTAGTAGCTTATAATATTTATATATATTCCCGGCACCTGTGATACCATGCACACACACACAATACAGGTGTCATCGAGACATAAACATGATTACACTACCTGAGATACGAAATTATAAATTTGTAAATGCTTGTAAACAATTTTTAGCTCAATAAATATTATTATTATTCTCGTTATTACATTTCAATAACATATTCATTACAATTTTTTAATATACATTTAAAAATAGTAGACCACCGACTTTGGATACAGGGACCAAGAAAGCGGTGATTAGGGCTCCAAAGACAGGAACCTCCTCACTATATGTGCCGTGTCATGAAGGACTACCTTCCTTATCAGACCCTTGATCCAGCCCTCTAACGTAAGGCTCTTAAGGTGTTGGTCGAGGTCTTGGCTATCAATCCGTGAGCAGATACGACTATCGAAACAATGATCACCGAATCCACATTCCTCATTCGACAATCTCGTGAGATAAATCCATTTTCTTTTATTATTATTATTATAGCCTATGTCACCCGGGACATTATTAGGAAACTATTCATATGTTATTAATTAAAATTGGATTAAGTTTAGGCGCTACGGTGGAATATAGAAATATGCATAGACTGGCTTTGCTGTAGTCGGTTAAAAAAATATTTACAAAAATCACAAAGTATTTGTTTGCTGTTGACTCTTTTAAATAGAAAGAAACTGTATTTAGGGCTGTTTTAAAGTTCAGTTTTGACTAGTAACGCTCTTCTATATTTACTAGACGTAACTACATGAATATTAATAGTTCCTTGAAGTTTCAGCTGGTTTTTTATTTCAGCTCAGCCTTGTCGGCTTTTTATTTTAACCGACTTCAAAAAAAGGAGGAGGTTCTCAATTCAACTGCATTTTTTTATGTTTGTAAACTTTCGAGTTGGTGAACCGATTTTGATGATTCTTGTTTTATTTGAAAGCTGGTGATTCCCGTGTGGTCCCATTTAAATTTGGTCCACATTTAAGTCGGTTTTTTTTTGTTAAAATTTTTTGCTTCATATTTATTCAAATCTTTTGATAGTTTTTCTGATATACGGGGAAGAGATAATTACAACAAATCAAATAACTTTCGCAAAAAGCTAAATATAAATGGGTTAACTTTCTTTTTTTCCTTTCCAGTACTACCTACTTTTGTACTACTATTTGCGACAAACTTTTTTAATTTATAATTAAAAACGTACAATTATTATGTCTGGCAACACAGTTAAACTAACCTTCTTCAAGATGCTGCATGCCAATGACCTGCTCCTCAGCTTCTTCATATTGGTCATCAGTTATGTATTCCTCATATTGGGCCGCTTCTATTTCCTCATACTGAAATCAAAAAAATATCTGGTGATGTTTTGCATTCATACTATCCATTTCTTTAAAAAGACAACTCGCGCAATGAGTATGCGCTGTAGCAAGGTGCGTGGTGGTTTTATTTAATTTACTACAGTTATTAATGATTTAATATATCGTGAATGTGGTACTGCTGAAATACTAAGTCATAATTTGCCGTAAATCGCGGCAACTTTTAAGAGTGAAACGAAATGTTACTGAAACTGTCACCCGCACCATGCTACAGCGCAAATAGTATAGTTGTATATATCCTGTGTCTAGGATCTTTACAAATATTAGTGTCCGACCGAAACTGGTTTTTCAGCCGAAACCGAACCTTCGGCCTGGCTCTCAGTTTCGGCCAAAACCGAACGTTTTTTGCCCTTGAAAAATACGTGAACCAAACCCATTTTTTTTTCAAAAGTTGTTATATTTTAGGTAATTAGGGTATTTTTTTTTTTATGTATGTTCACCGATTATTCCGTCAATTGTAAACCGATTTTGGAAATTGTGTTTGTAATCGGAAGGGCATACACCCCAGGTAGTCTTATTGGCACCATATCAGGATCTGATGATGGGATCTCAAGGAAATCGAGGGATACCCACAATTTTTTTAGGCACGTTCCATGTTTATCATATATTTTCTAAAGCTATCCGGTATTTGCGTCTGGTGGTCATCATTTTATGATGATGAGCTGATAACACAAAGTAAAACGATTAGGAGTTAGACAAAGATTCTTTACATACCATATACTCTAATAGGGCCTTAGTTGTATTCTTTCAATTTGTTTAGGTGATCTGACAGGTGAGATTAAGAGATAGACGATAGAGAAACTAGTCGTCTGTAGGATAAAAACAGACATGCAAAGCTGAAGTTCGGATTGGGAACCTACACTATATCTATACGCCTAGTTTATTTTAGTGGGTTCATTTCAATATTTACAATTAGTTTTAACTGTTGTTCTTTGCGTAACGCTTCTTCGCTTTTCATCATGCAGCCTGTTACGAATTTCGTTGGGCTCTAAGTCGTAAAGAGCAACACCATCCAGTGCGGTTACGCGACTCAACGCGTTTTATTTTTATAAATCCGCGGCCTACTTTAATTTTGGTAAAGGTCGCTTAGATTTTTGTAATTGTTCGTTTTATTTTGGGCTTAGCGCCGACTTCAAACAGGTTTTAGGTACATAGCACACACTATAATACTACTTTTTTTTAAATGAATAAATACTTAAAAATTCACAAGAGTTGCTACATAGTAATTTAAGGAGAGCCAATTTATTTTACGCTTTTTAGTGTTTCTAGGCATGGAGTTTTCGTTTGAAGTTTTTTGAAGTCAGTATTTTTTATTTATTTGGTATATTTTATCAAAATTGAACAAAATAAGATTGTTTGGTTTTTGAGGTGGTAAATAAATTTCAAATTATCCATGCAGAGGTGCTAAAATAGTGACCACTATTTGTTTCAGTTTATTTTTTTCTTGTTAATTTAAATATTGAATAAATATTATTGATACCAACTCACTATTTACGTTTCCACATAAGTTTAATAATTTTGAACTACTTCTTGTCTCACTAATAGTGGAAATCAAAAGTGCAGAAGTCAGCTAGAAAGGTTCCATAATATTTGTTTGGTTAAAAATTATTTTATCATAAGCATAAGATTCCCCATTTGCCTATTATATGATTTAGCTAACAAATAAGCTTATCCTAAAATTATCATCGTATTTACATAGAAAAAAATATTATTACAATTTTCGTTGAATTAATTTGCAACAGTTTTACAATGGCGCTCGAAAATTGTAAATATTTTCACACAAAAGTTTCCATCATTTTGTTGTTGTCGAATCAACTTGTAGCGATGGATGACCTTGATAAGTTGTTAAAAAAAGATAAATAATTAAAAAAAATTACTTTGTGACATTACCGTGTCAAGTTGATTTAGTAGCTTTAAAAAAAGCTCGAAGTGATGATAGAAACTTTTATTGGAATAAGAGTTAAACATATATAAAAATCCTGTTATATACTGAAATGTAGTGGATATTTAAAACATGTATTTGCATATTCTATGATTAAAGTACATAGTAAATATATATATACTGTTTATGTTTTGTGTCATGAATATGTCTGAACTAAACAAATACAGTATGTCCTATGGTAATCATAGATATGTTAAACATAAAATCAATTCAATTCGATTAACAATGGAATTATGGGGAGCGAACTGAGCCGGCCATGTGAGCGTGTGAGCACGAGTGAGTAACAAAGTTCTCCGAATGACGCACGATTATTCTCACTCACTCGAGTTTCGGCGCGGCCGAAGGTTCGGCCATTTTTTCGCCGAAACCGAAACTACGGCCGAAACTGGCCGAAACCGAACCTTCGGTCGGTCACTAACAAATATACATAAAACAGACACAAAAAACACCCAGACTTCAGTGTTTTTTTTAACAATTTGTGGATCATACAACATGTTTTGTGGTGTGACTGGGAGGATGTCATCCATGCAGTCAACCAATTGTAGCACTACATCATTTATTTGAGGATGCAGAAGCTGCATTCGCAATGAGTAATTTTGCTCATACTCTCCATCAGGTAGAGTAAATAATGAGAATTATACCTTGACTCCAACTTGATCATCGCCATCAATTTCCACCATGGAGCCGTGTGTCCCTATCTCCACCTCACACATTATCTCCTGGTTCATCATCTTGATATGCCTTCACCTGAAACAAACATACAGATCATTTAATGAATATTTAATAATAATAAACATAAATTAATTATTATTCCTGTGCCTCAGAGACCATGTTAAGCTGTTGGTCCAACTAGTTTAAACATCAAATCCAGTTAGCTCTTAAAGCAGTCTTCAACCAAGCTTGAGCACACAAGAATTTGAGGCCCTTTTGGAAAGTAAAGGCAGCAGTGTTCGTTAGGCTGGTCCGGCCCCACGGAATTTGGTAGTGAGATTTGTATCAATTGGATGTAATACTTCATACATACATATGTATTATATTCGTTTTGAATTTTCTTTTGTAAAAATGTTAGAGGCCGGGCCAACTATTAAAAATTACGATTAAAAACTTAATCGCAAATTTTGCGATTAAAATTAATTAATCGTAATCAGAATTTTGCTGATTATGATTATTAATCGTAATCGCTAATCACGATTAAAAATGTATGATTAATCGATAAAGTTTGTAAAGGTTAAATAATAAAAAAACGCTTTTACGCAGGTTTGCCATCATATTGATTGCTGCACTATATCTAAAGGCGGGCATACACGTTCAAGTATACTTGAGCAAGTCTGTCTGTCTATCTCTGTCACGCACGACGTGAAAAAACAGTCTGGATTTGCGCAAGTATACTTGAACGTGTATGTCCGGCTTAAGTGCAAGGGGATATGGAATATGAGAAATTCATATACACACATCAAAAGTGTCTAGGGATCAAGCATTTTTATGCGGATTTCTTGAGATTGAGATGTGGCTTTGGCCCTGGCCTGCTCAGTCGCCAGACTTGAACCCGATTGAGCATGCATGGGATATGCTACAGAGAAGAGCTCTGCCGAATATGGAGGGTATCCAGTCACAAGAAGACCTTTTTTTGTTGTTGCAACGAACATGGGCGGCCATTCCACAGCGTGTTTGGATGAACTCATTTTGAGTATGCCAAACCGATGTTCTTGTGTTGTTAGTGTTCGCGGTAGAAACACGGATTATTAATTGTTTAAGTTACCTAATAAAATTTTAAAGAAAACTGTTATTTCAGTCTTTTTTTCGAACTTTAATGTTAGTGGTTCAAATGTCAAAAATCCCTTTATTAGGAAAATGGCAAATTTCTTTATTAATGCAAAGGTGACCTGGTTTATCGTTACTGTGACAAACGAAAACACTTTATTTGATGCATCCTTAAAGAAAATTTTAATTAATATCAATCAGGAGAAAAGTTATTGCAAAAATATATGTTGATCCCTAGACACATATGTTGATCCCTAGACACTTTTGATGTGTGTAGATACTTCAATCTTGTATAAGTCCCTTAAAATACAAAAATACCAAATACTCACGCTTTAAGTCATACATATATTTTCAAGGTTAACACACTCATGGTACATAAAACACCTTTTTTCGGTAGAGGACGTAAACCCATAGGTTTTCAACAAGAGGATAGAGAAATCCAGTTAAAATATGTTTTTTTAAATCCATACCCATATTAAAAATTCGAAAGGACCTGTCTGGTGCTTTCTGCACCAATTTTAATGAAATTTGGCATTTAGATACTTTATTGTTAATATTATTTTTTGGGAACGGCATAGGCTACTCTATACAGAGCAGTCATACAGGCGGGCGGAACCTCTGGCAAAAGCTAATTACTATAATATTTTTTAACTATGATATCTGTTAACCTTCAATTCCGAGTAAGCAGGGACACCCTATTAGCATTTTAATTGTGTAATAGCGAAATTCTGGAACATACTATCATGAGGCGTTAAACTGGTCTATAAATAAAATCTCTTTACGGATCAAGTATACAGGTGTTAATTCAGAATTAGGTTGTCTGACGCAGGTCTGAAAGTAATAAAATACCTATACTCTGTCCATTACTTTATTTTCTTTTTGACAGCTCACGCCTATAAATTACCATATTTTTTTTCGGAATTATGTACTACAGTAATGTCGTACTTTATTGACGGTGACGGTACTTTAGTGAAGTGGTCTGTGCATAACAAACAACCACAGACTATAAAACAGTACTTGAAATACGATAAATCGATCATGTGATAAAAATAATTTGACTTCATGTAAGTATTTTTTGTGTAAATTTAATAAAAAAAGGAAATAAAAATTGTATCTATGACTCCAAGATTGAATTTTTGCAAGGAATTAAGTCGAAATCTTGGAATTTAGGATCAAACCAAGAGTAAAGAACAATAACTCTGTTCATTCATCTAATTTACTGATTTATTATTTATATTTTTGTTTATTTCTTACATAATATAAAAAACTAATGAAGGCATAATTAATATTTCAACCAAAAAAAATTTAATTAAAACGATTGAAAGTTCTTCGTAAATAAAATCGCTATTCGTTTCAAATCGAATCGGTTATGAGTGAGGGCGTCACTAATTTCAAAATTTCTTGAACTGTCAAAAAGAAAATAAAGGACAGAGTATAATCATCATTATCTCAGCCGAAAGATGTCTATTGTTGGACATATGCTACCATCAAAGCTATCACAACAACTGCTTCCGTGCTTGTTTGAACACACTATGTCTAGAACAAGTAGTTTAAGTTGAAAATTTAATTGTTTTCAGAGAACTCTATAGGTCATTTATTACCATGATATCACTAATATTACTTTTGAGTTTTAAATACTTATACTTTTCTGTATAAGACACTTTTAATGAAAGAAAAAAGGTTTGACAAAAAAAAAAAAAATTACTTTAAAAACTTTTTATGTATTTTGCTATCTAAATAAAAAAACTAGGAAAATAAACGGTACTACTCTTAGTTTAATAGAGTTACTACACTCCTAGTGTGACTAAAGGCCTGTATTCACTTTGCTTAGTGCGAGTGCAGGTGATTGGTGGAATGTACGTGTGGATCGCGAATTCGCTGTCCACACGTACTTTCCACCAATCACCGATCACCGTATCAAGTGAATACGGGCCTTAATCAGAAATGTAGATTTCAAGATACCTACTTAGAGAGGTCGAGTCCTATCAATTTTATGGGACTTTGCTTGTTTGCTCCAAAATTTAAAAATATATATGCAAGTGCATCCAAAAAGTTTATGAGTTAATTATAAGTACCGGGATGGTACTTTTTTTTGATAATTTGTGTTTTTTAGAAATTATATTTCAATAAAGAGTCATATTTTTCTGTTTAAGTGGCAATATTAGGCAACCCAAACACCACTTTTTTGTTATTTTTCTTCCAATAAAAAAAATAAGTTTAGTGGCGCCTCTTGGTACGCCCTGATACTGTTTATTTTGCACCTTATTCCAGTATAGTTTAATGTATTTCGCTCGAGTTGCGATAGATGGCGCTACATTGATTTTATATATTTGATTGTTAAAAACAAGAATAAAACGACATTTTCTAAAAATGAATCCTAGCTAGATCGAAAACCCCTGCATACAAAATTTCATGAAAATCGTTGGAGCCGTTTATTATGATTATATATATGTACTACAAGAATTGCTCGTTTAAAGATATTAGATAAATACTATTTCAGAGGTTTAATTAAACAATTTTTTTTTACATTTACAAGCCTGAACAAGTAAGGAGTTTGCATATTAGTACAGTATATCGAGTCAGTAAAAATTTGAACATCTGCAGTCCTTTTTTTTTATTGTTAAAACAATATTTGATACTGGTGATACTTTGGTAATGGTTCTATACAACGTTTTTGGACTTTATTTATATTTATATATCTGTACCTTCTGAACAAGTTAAGACTGTGACTCAGAAGGTAAAAGTAATAATTAAATATGGCCAATATGGCCATGAGCCAAGTTATTTTTCAGTAATTTATTAAGTATTAATATATAAAATACTCAGTATTTATATTTTATTAGATAATAAAGAAAATGCAAACATTTCACGGATCATGTATTACATTAAAGTATATTTTATTAAAAGAGTGTATTTAAAACTTAATGATTTTACTTTCAGTACTAATGAATACCTTGTTAGATATAACTGTGATGGCTATTCAATTGTTTTATTAATGTTGATAGGTTGCACGCAAGAACAATGTTCTTAGATGTGCAATTTGTTTTTTTTTCTAATGATATTCTCACTAGTACCTGTGATTGAGAGAATCAACTAAAAGACAAGTAGCTGTACGCTGCCTCTCTTTGCATTAACCCATGTTTTCTAAACATAAGCCTTAACGCAAAGAGAGAGAGCAGAAAATCATCTATGAAGCGTTTTGTTTATAAAGTCAAAATTTGAACCTAGTGTAAGGGAGTTTTCTCTTTTTACCCGACTACGGCAAAGCCAAAGGAGGGTTATTAGGGTTTACAAACATACATGGAATGGACACAAAGAACACCCAGACTGAGAACAGCAATTCGTGGCTCACGCAAAATATTGTCCCATGTGGGATTTCAACCCATTTGGCGAAGTAGGAAGCGGCGTGGCGACCCCTTAACCACTCGATCAACCGTGCAGTCATCATGAGCGAAGTAACCATTTTTGTGATGAAAATTTCTATAGGCAGGTTTGGATTCGTTTGTCGGCGGCGTCGTGCCTGGGTGGACCTGAAATAATATGGTACAGGTCCTCCTCATAGCAGGGCGCCTGAGACCGGCCGTCGGGGTGGCTTTTAGTGGAACCACCACATACATGGCCCCTCAGTCTACAGGTAGCCGGAGATCTGAAGGGATTTTCCATCCCGCCAACAAAAAAAAAAGGCAGGTTGGATTGAGTTATCATCAACATAGTCATGTTTCGCGTTAATGCTGGAGTCAGCTGTGTATTCGACTGCACAGCGGGCCTAGTGGCCTAAGCGGTCCCCAAGTCGCTCGTTACTGCGCCACTAGGCGCAGTAGAGAGCGACTTGGCAACCGCTGGGTTTAAATACCCCACTTTGCATGATCCACAAATTGTTGTTCTATGTCTGGGTGTTCTTTATGTCTGTTTCATGCATGTTTGTAAAGTCTCCTGCAACATAGGATGTATATTTCTAATGCGGGAGTTTGTCAATTTAAAAAGAAGTCTAAAAACATGCCTGGTTGGTAGACCAAAACCATTAAGTACCTCTGACAAAAATATATGTGAGTAACACCTTTATGGTTTATTTAAGTACTAGGAAAACACGGGTAAAATTAGTTTAACCGATGATTATAAGGCCTGAGGTAAACTACGTTCATTGACCCCGTTTTATTAAAACCAGAGCCTATGTTATACATGACTAGCTTTTGCACGCGGCTTCGCTCACGCAGACTTTCATCCCCTGATTTACCCCCTTAGGGGTGGAATTTGAAAAATTCCTTTCTTAGTGCTCACTTACGTCACATAAAGAACTTACATGCAAAATTTCAGGATTCTAGCTTTAGCGGTTTGGGCTGTGCGTTGATCTCTGGGTATGTCAGTCAGTCAGTCACCTTCCTCTTTTATATATATAGATAACATAAATTTCCATTGTAGATAAGAAATATTTGCAATATGTGTTATTGTAGAATCTAGAATTCATAATTTTAACCATCCTTACCATAATCATAGCCTTTTTCATCAACATTATTTAACTTAAAGCAGTGGTTTTGTGTGGTCTATGTATAATAATGTATGTATGTAGCTACAAAAAAAAAGTATAATATCTACACTAATATTATAAACACGAAAGTTTGTAAGTATGGCTGGATGTTTATTACTCTTTCACGCAAAAACTACTTAACGGATTTGGATGAAACTTTATAGTAATATAGCTTATACATCAGAATAACACATAGGCTACTATTTGCTGCGATAACGACATAAACGCGGGCGGAGCCGCGGGCAACCACTAATATATTTATATGTTGTCTAGTAGTACCCATAGTACAAGCTCTGCCTGTTTGGGACTAGATGGCATTGTGTGTTAAATCTCTGAAATATTCATTATTATTTAGCTTTGGTTGTAAGTTTAACTGACTCAGTGGTAGTGATAATGTATGCTTGAGGTCTTGGGTTTAAATTCTGTGTCAGACCAAATGTTTGTATGATCTACAAATATTTGTTTTACAGTTTGAGTATTTTCTATGTATAATTATGTATGTATTTACAAAATAAAGTATAGTTATATTACTCTATCCGTTATTCTAGCTTTCATAGTACAAGGTCTTCTTAGTTTGAAAACTACTTGGCATTGTGTGTGAAAATAACAGAACTGGTGATTAACTTTTAATGATGATTAAATTTTATTTTTAACAAAATCACCAACAGCATTAATTACGAATAGGTTAGTTCAGACCATTTTCTACCGTATGACCTACACTATTGACAGTTCAATAACCTTTTTAACCGACTTCAAAAAAGGAGGAGGTTCTCAATTCGACTGTATTTTTTTTGTGTTTGTTACGTCATAACTTACTTTCGTCTGGGTCCTGGGTGAACCGATTATGATGATTCTTTTTTTTTATTGAAAGCTGGTGCTCCCCGTGTGGTCCCATTTCAATTTGGTCTAGATTGAAGTCGGTTTTTTTCTTTGTTAAAATTTGTTAATCACAAATTTTAACTATGGTACTATGGTAGCACAGATTAAAGCAGAAAAAATAAATATTACAAAATAATAATTTAAATATAATAATACATGTTAAGGTTCGGACAGCTTGGTTTCCTCATATGTTGATAGATAATGACTCAATAACCACATTAGTTACATTTTATATACCTATATAATATAATCCCACTGCGAGATTTTAAAATTAATTAGAAAATAGTTTTTATTTTACTTCCACGACAAGCACCTAGGCTTATTATTATATTTATGTTGTCAGAAAAACAATGGAACTTGTCTGTTTGTCATTGATTACAATAACATTATCAGAATCACAAATAATCAGTTGTAATGAATAACACTTCACAAACTTCTGTACAATTGATGTTTTTGACGATTTATTTTTAGACTATTTTATTGAAACACGTAAACAGATGTAATTTTATGTAAATAATGTGTATCTACGTCACCCCTAACGCAATTGTTAATCTCAATTCATTGCCTCCCACTGCGAAAACCATTTATATTTTCATTGTGCCGCATTTGTGGTGCATTACAGCCAAACAACTATCTCTACGGGCAGGTGTGAGTATACTGGAACTTGGAAGCGTAACTTGACCGGCCGGACCCGAGACTCGACGATTTTTTAGATAATTATAAAATGACCACGCCAAACGCTACACACATCGATACCCTATAAAATGACCTTCATTCTGTGACCCTTATAATGCGTACTAGAATGCATAATAGCATAGAAAATATAAAACACTTGTTATGATACGTCAAAAAGTACTATGTTTTCGATAGAAATAATTTACCTGTATTTATCCTGTAACAAAAGCACCGACGGCCCCCAGAAGACAAATATGGACAGATGCGTTGGCACGGAATTTTCCAACGTAATATTTACACCAATTGGTACCACAGTCTTCAGTGAAAAAAAGTTCGATATTTAGGCTCAAAAATATTTGAAATTTACGCGAAAATGTTTATAAAATATGTCCGACTAAACATGGCGTCCAAAGATGTCGGACCAAATTCAATATGGCGAAGCAAAATGGACGCCCGCTCTCCACCCGTTCGTGTTCGAGAACTCCGACGGGAAAGGAAAAGCAAATCGCTTATGTCATTTAGAAAAAAAAACATTAGTGTTAAATGTTGCCAGACTTAAATGTCATCTGAGAGGCATACTGAGAGGTCTATAATTTCTTTCCGTCTTTACAGATTCAGTCTTTACAGATAACATGTAAATCTGTAGCTATAAATGCAATTTAAAATTCAATAACTGTGATAAGCTAAGATAATTTCTAATTTAAAGATCATAATATTGATGTTTACAAAGCCACATTTATAAATGTGGCTGTCAGTTTTCCACCAGAGGCGCCATCTTTCCAAACTATGACATAACAGCGCTATCTGACGGTGAAAATCGGATAAATCTTCCATTTTTCATCTTCCTCTTCCTGTGATTATTTAATAGCTGCTATTGGATTTTAGTATAAAAAACACTATGGCTGCGAGGTTATTGTCTAAATTAAGGGTTCTACCTGAAGTTCGAGGTGTTGCGAATGCCAGTTCAGCTGCTGCACCGGCTCAACTCTCAGATTTCGATCTTCAGCATAAGACTCCAGTAATCAGGCAACAGAAGTTGATTCCTAAAGCGCACTATGGTGGTCGTCACGCTGTTACAATGCTACCGGGTGGTGGCATCGGTCCTGAGGTTATGGGTTACGTGAGAGAGATTTTCAAGTAAGTTTTTAAATGCCATAACCTTGCAGTCGTAAGAGATTCCCGTGCATTGATTTTACAGCTGTTTGTGTTTATTTTTCGTTAAAACTCATAAATCATATATAAGTGTTATTATGTATCTAATATTTTCTATATAAAATTTCCTACATTCAATAAGTACTTATATAGATACAGAGCTTCTTTAAAATAGATCTCTATATTATAGATAGATAGGGGTCTATTTTGATGATCACATGATCAATATAGGTTTGGTATATTATTAGAAGATAATAAGAAGACTGGACTAACATTGAATCATTTATATTATACACTAGCAACCCGCCCCAGCTTCGCATAGGCTGTTTACAGAAAATATAATAAAGTTCTATAATATGCAGTGATGAAACACTTTCAACTTCATGAAACACATTCTTGAATTAAAACACCTCTTTAATTCCAATGTTTACTTAAATGGAATGTGCCAGTTTCATCCTGTTAATATCAAAGGAAATTCTTAAAAGGAGGTGGTTCTCAATTCATCATAATATGGTTCTTAGCTCAAAACTGTGATTTATGAACCAATTTGTTTTTTTAAATGAAGAATTTAGGTAATAATTATTCACCATGATATATTATTATATGCATCCACTAGCCTGGCGGTGCAGTGGTTAGTGACTCTGACTGCTAAGTGAGAGGTAGTGGGTTCAATTCCCACCCAGAACAAATAATTGTCATTCATTCATGTGGAGGACAAGTGCAGAAAGCTAAAAATAAATGATTTTTTTGCTTCTACCATAGCTCCATATGAAATCCTTTGACTATTTGTCTTTCAAATACATGATAGACACAAAATTGTGGTCACTATCTACCACAAAACCATTAAATGAAAGTTGAATGGGACTTACATCATCATATATTGATTGAGTTTCAATTGAGTCAATGTTTAAATGGAATCTATACAAATAAATAAAATTGAAGTGTCTGTTTGTAATATCAAATTAACAGCTTTTCACCAAATGCATATGAAAGTATATCAAATATAGTAGTTTAAAAAATCTTGCCCACTCTCTCTGTCAATATTCAAGTATGTTCAAATTTCTCTTGATTGCCTTAAAATGGTAAGTGTTTGGGATACAATGGAATCGACATACTCTGAGTTTGAAAGGTTATAAAAAAAAGTTAAAGGAAACAGGTGTAAAACATTGTTATGTTGCTCTTTCACGTCTGAGTGAGGGTATCGGACCCCAACCCTCTCCACGCTGATTATGTTGGGAGGAATCAAAGGCCAGCAATGCAATTTTGAGTTGCTACTATCCTTAACCAGCAGAGGTTAATTAAACACAGTCATGAGGACTGCCAACAGAAGTGAAAACTTTAAACTACAAACAATTGCTATTTTTTGTATGTTGAAATTATTTGTTTGAAAATAAATTAAAACTGGTTTAGGGCGCTCGCCCACGGCGACTTTTTGCAGCGCTGCTTTTGCGAGCGTTTACGAAACGCGCGACAGCGGCGCTGTAGTCGCGTTTGCAACGAGCTACTAGTCGTGCTGCAACATCGCGACTATATCGATGCAAAGCGCGAACGTGTCGGACGACATCGGAGGAAGAATGGAGGGAGGGTGGCGTTTGCAGCGCGACTGAATCGCGGTTATGTGGGCACGCAGCTTGCGACCGCATCGCGACTACATTGCTGCGAACGCGCGATAGCCTCGCTGCTGCAGCGCTGCAAAAAGTCGCCGTGGACGAGCGCCCTTAGTTGTCAAGCAGCACTCTAAGCAACAATAGTGAAAGTGTTAACATGTCATGTGACCATATTGATGATGACATGAATTTACTACCTATCTAAACATGTCTATGAAGGTTTTCACTTCAAAAATCTCTACTGTCTCTTTATGATGACGATCACATAAATCTTTTAAAAGATAATACAAGTTCTACTTAACTATTTAATCTTTTTAAATCATTTAATCCTATAAATGCATGTTTATCACCAACTAAAGCGAGTCACAAATCAGTGACTTGTACTGATAAAGATTTTATAACTGTGATTACTTAGATAAAGGCTATCCAAATAACTGCCTCGTTGGTCTTGCGGTTGACGTATGCGACTGCCGACCAAGAGGTCTTGGGTTCGAATCCCGGGTCGGGCCAAAGTGTTATTGAGTTTTTCTGATTACAGAAATACTTAATAACAGCTCAGAGTTTGGAAGTTGGGGTCTGAACCCCCGTGCCTCGGAGAGCACGTAAAGTTCCCGATCGTGTCGGTCAACCGTACCATCTTATTTTGAGAGAGAGGGAACAGAGAGTGCACCTGTGTTTGCGCACACACTTGTGCACTGTAATATCTACTGCGTAGTTGGCTGGTCTCCGTTGAGTCTGGCCGCCGTGGCTCTTATCGGCTAGCATTATTATTATTATTATCTGCCTTCAGTACACAGCAATCTGACTGATCCGGCAACTGTAGTTATCAGGAAAAGTAGAGACTACAACAGTACAGTAACAGAACACACTGCATGGATGGTGCAATAGTTGTCGCCACACTGGTTTCCACTTTACTAAATGATGTGGGTTCAAACCCGAATGGTACACTTCACTTTGTGTGATCGTCAAATTCATGTTCTGAGTTTGAATGTTCTTTGTGTCTTTAATGTATGTTTGCGAAGTCTCCCAAGACACAGTATAAATATTCCTAACTCGGGATTTGCTTGTTTAAAAAAGTAACAAGAAAATAGAGTCCTAGTTTATAGGCTAAGGCCTTACATAGAGTGAATATTTTTAGTTAGTTTCTTATTGATTTTTTAGTTCTTACAAATAACTTTAATGTATGTATAAAATTTTATAGTAAATAAGTTACATATTTTATAAAAAAATATATATTTCAGGTATGTTGGTGCACCTGTGGACTTTGAAGTGGTTGACATTGATCCTAATGTTGACAATGATCATGACGTACAGTACGCTATTACTACTATCAAAAGGAATGGTGTGGGCATTAAGGTATTATTGATCATATATATTTGCGCTTATTTTCATTCTCCTCATGTAGTCCTCCCCCAAGGAGCATCAACCATCCCGGTCTTGGACAGTCAGATCTTATATGGTCTTGATCATTTACTATTAAGCTATAGCATAGCTTTTATCGCGGGCTTTGATCGCGACAACCGAATCAAGAAATTCCGTAACGAAAATAAAACCTAACACCTGAAGCTCGCACGGATCGAGACGAGCTGCTCTGAAATACGACGATTACATAAGCAGCTGTTTGTGAGAAAGTATATAGGTGTATAGGTATCTATCATATCTTTATAATGCCACACTCACACACAGTATTTATGTTCAAAGAAAAAAAAAACTGCATAAATAAAAAATAAATAAAATATAATTGCATAAGTTTATCAAAAATGCTATGCAATAGGTTTACCGCGGCAGTCCCCGAGTGCCACACGTCTTTTTTAAATTTATTTATGAGTGAGTGCTAATCAACAGTTCTGTATCGTGATAGATTAAGAATACTGAGTGTAATGATCCCTTTTCATTATATGGGTGTTTTAAGAGCCGACTAAGAGGAAACCTAAGTAGGACATCATCATTGCAAACAGAGATAACTCAAACAAATCCTATACCAATCTTGTTTGGTAAAGTAGACCAAAATCTCTTTAAAGGCCCATGTCTACAAGTGAACTACTGAAGTCTGATGCAGATGCAGCAGATTAGTCCCGTATACCTTAAATTTTCGGTTTAATTGTTGATGATAAAATGTAAATTATAAAAACATTTTTTACAGGGCAACATTGAAACAAAAAGTGAAGCTGCCTATGTGACGTCACGTAACGTAGCCCTGCGCAATGAACTCGACATGTACGCTTACATACTGAACTGCAGGTCCTTCCCAGGAGTCACGACCAGGCATAAGGATATCAATATTTCTATTATCAGGTATTATTATTATATATTATTAATGTCTAATTAATTTAACAATTTAATTACAGAATGATCTTAAAATGTAATAAAGCTAAATATTGTTTTTCTAGACTATAATAATCTATGTTTTTAACCAATAACGGGTGAATGGAAATCTGGATTATTGTAACTGTATTACGCCAAATTACCAGAATGGCATATCCATTCTAGCATTTTTGCTCACTACCGTTCTGGCATTTTTGCGTACTGCCGTTTTGGCATTTTGCCATAATGCTTTTCTGGCATTTTTAAATTGATCTTTTCTGCCATTTTTTGATTATGCTTTTCTAGCATTTTAGCGTAATGCTATTCTGGCATTTTTACCTAATGCATGCAGGTTGGCATTTTTTCGTAATCGATTTCAACGTAAAGATTAAAACACATTTCTCCGCACAAACTTTTGCTTTTGTAATAATTATGCTTTCTTAAGAAATAGTCCATAAATGACATTGCGTCAAATATTTTTCAGACAAAACACCGAAGGAGAGTATGCCATGTTGGAACACGAGTCTGTTCGCGGTGTAGTTGAGTCTATGAAGGTGGTGACGGCCAGTAATTCGGAGAGGGTTGCCAGGTTTGGCTTCGAGTTCGCCAGGAGGAACGGACGCAAAAAGGTTTGTGGAACTTTACTGAAAAAACAAAAATTGCAGAGGGTCTAGTGTGCGTTGTTTTCAACACTAATCGTTACGATTGGCCCGCCCAAAAATCTTCACCAATCGCTCCGAGTACAGAGATGATTTTAAATAATGACTCATATCATTTTTCAATTAAAATTGTGGTAAAAATACATATTAAAATTTGGTAAAATTCGAAGGGTTTATTTTAATTTTGAAGTACCAAGAAAAACAATAAAGGACATTAAGCATAGGATACAGGCGCCTCATTAGAGTATGTATGCATTACAGGTGACAACGGTCCACAAAGCGAATATCATGAAGTTATCCGATGGTCTGTTCTTGGAGACATCTCGAAGGATGGCCGAGCTGTACCCCGATATTGAGCACAATGACATGATCATTGACAACTGCTGTATGCAACTTGTTGCTAAGTAAGTATTACCCAGCTATGTAAATAAAACTGAACGTTTGTATAACCCCCTGCACTCTTAAACTATTGATTGGGTTAAAGTAAAGCTTATACAACCGCAAAGTTAGTGAAAGTTAAATAATAGTGTGGGGATGTAACGTTTTTTTTTAAATTTATAATAGTGGGCAAACGAGCAGACGTATCGCCTGATGGTAAGCGATTACCATGAACACCCGCAACACCAGAGGCGTCACGAGTGCGGTGCCGGCCTTTGGGGGATGGGGAAGGGGTTGGGGTATGGGCCTCCGGTATCCTCACTCAGCGTGGCTCTCCCACGGTATGCCTTGCGTTTGGATGGTCACAGTCATGAAGACTTGACAATTATTTGCGTCATGTCTAGTTGAGATACGAGGAGGTATTTGATTGTATATGTTTGCTAGAAGGAGGGATCCAGTTGCTTCTGAGTTCCGTTGTTTGTCAAGTAAATTCTGCTTCGAAACACTTGACCTGAGGCAGTGGTATAGAGGTATAGGAATAAAAGTATTAATTTATTACTTTTTTTTTTTTCTTTTTTTTTATGTATGGCCCGCCAAAATGACTCTACTCTGCCTGATGGAAAGCATAAGCAGAATCCAAGAGTGGCGATCACCATACTCACTGCGAATGCAGACAATACAATATGGCAACCCACACTATGGCGGCCTAGTGATGCTGCTGCATCTTTTAGTCTAGTCAACAAGTATGGAACTTGTTGACTAGACTAATTGGGCCTCCGGTCTCGCACTCACCAACGAAACACGACAGCACGAACGCTGTCATTTTACGTTGATTTTCTGTGCGAGGGTAGTACCGCCCCGGTCGAGCCGGCCCATTCATGCTGAAATCAGCGTGGCTCTACTACCTATACATTACATCTTACTATTGTGTTAAGATAAGATTATAACAGAAATACTTTAATTTTCCAGGCCTCACCAATTCGACGTGATGTTGATGACCAATCTGTACGGATCTATAGTTTCCAATGTCGTGTGTGGACTGTTGGGAGGGGCTGGTCTCCTCTCAGGGAGGAACTATGGCGATCACTACGCTGTCTTCGAGCCTGGTACCAGGAACACAGGTATGATAAAGAAATAGATCATTAGAAGGGACAGGTTTCAATTCAGTCTCTTTAAGAGGATATAGTTGAAGATCAAACACAGGAAAGTACAGAATATGAAGTCCATAATTTTGCTGTTCTGCTTCCAATTTAATTCTACACAAATTCGTCTGTTTTTTTTTTAATTTCTCTTATGGAAACTATAATAAATCACTTTACAATTTCCACAGATACTCACTATTATTAACTAGGTATGATTTTAACAACTAGCAACCCGTCCCGGCTTCCCACGGGTTCTTTACGGAAAATATAATATATATCCATGTTACCCGGAGAAGCTGTGCCGCTTAATATTTTTCCTACGTCTTCAACAAAAATCATAATATTTTTAACCGACTTCAAAAAAGGAGGTGGTTATCAATTCGACTGTTTTTTTTTTATGTTTGTTGCCTCATAACTATAGACTGGGTGAACCGATTTTGATGATTCATTTTTTATTTTAAAGCTGGTGCTTCCCGTGTGGTCAAGTCCAGTCCAGTTCTTGAAGTTGTTTTTTTTTGTTTTAATTTGTGATTATAGCTAATATACTCAAAAATTTTACAAATTATATACAAGTACCTTCGTCAAGAATTACTCGACCTGTGGGTAAAAACCGACAGACAGACAGACGCGGCGAAGTACTTTGTTTTATAATATGTAGTGATATTTTTTTTCGGATAGTATGAATAGCTCTAATTTGACAAATTTATCCAAAATTTCAGGTACCGCAATCGCCGGCAAGAACATCGCCAACCCCATCGCCATGATTAACGCGTCGATAGACATGTTGGAACATCTCGGTCACTTCTACCACGCCGATCTTATCCGCAACGCTGTACACAAGACCTGCAATGTTGACAAGTAAGTCCTTATCTCTTTATTATCAACATCTTTGATAGTCCACTGCTGGACATGAGCCTCTCCTCAGAGAGGTACACGGTAGTAGAGACACGCTGATGTCAGCATAATGAACCACAAAAATGTTAATAACATATCTCTTTTGTAATAGGGTATTTTACTGTATACGAGAAAAAATCTAAAAATATATTATTGAGATACCTTAGGCAAAAACCTGTCGGAAAATTTTGGTTTTAGTTCATACAATAATAAAATATTTATCATAATTTATTTCAAAGTTTACAGTTTTTTAATCTGTTCTATAACACCAAAAAATAGTAGCTGCCATGTTCTTACGTCACACCGCTTTGTAAGTACAAAGCGAACTGACGTCATTACCACAGAGCAATATGGAGTCCACTGCGTCCAGCGTTTTTGACAATTTTTTTATAAATTTGAAAATGTAAAATTTACATGTATTTTTATGGGACTTATCGATTGAATATAAAATTAGATTATTCACAGAAAAAAATGATTTTTTTCTGTGGTTTAATACCACTATAGAATCTAATTATTAAGACACTTTTCAAAAATGGGTGTAATACCCTATTACAAAGCTTATTTAAAACTAGGGAAGTACAAATGGTGGCCTTATCACTTGGAGGCAATTTTTAATAGGCAATTGTGGAAAAAAGAGCAGGTATGAAAAGTATTGGGTAGTGCCGGGTGTATTAGAAAAGGATAGGAAAAGGGAATGAAAGTAGAATTTATTAATTTTATAAAGCAATAGCAATAAGTAAAACCAACCTTAAGTGCGAGAATGGAGGTCCTATGATGCAAAAGCATCTTAGAAGACCGCCATGGTGTGGGTCTGCATACTGCATTGTTGCATTGTCTGCACGAGCAATGAGTATGGTGACCACCACTCTTGGATTCTGCTCATAATTTCCATCAGGCAGAGTAGAGTTACTTTGGGAGGCCCATACATGTTTTAAAAAATCTTTGCACCAAATTACGTTATCGCGAAATAATCTTCGCAGTCATCTAGTCACTCCGTAATGCACTTAGATTCGATTCCTAGATGAGACACAATGTTATATGTTCCTAGATGAGACATATTGTTCTGAGTCTGGGTGTTCTTTGTCTGTGTAAGGGGACTTTATTAAACACTCTTTAAGCCGTTAAATAACACAATAATTGCCAAAGCATATCACTCAGATATCGCACTGTAGTTCAAACTGAACCGAATTGCGGTCGACGAGCTGCCTTTTTTATTGTGCTTGTAAGTGCTTGTTCGTTCTCGAAACTTCTAACTGTCACAGAACATTCGAACATGACCGTTTCCAGAAAAGTAAACAAGGCCAACGAGCGACAATCAATCCATATTCGACCTTACGTTTATTTGAGTAAGGTTCATTGTTATGTGCCACGATGCATTATTATTAGAAACTATCGAGAATTAGTACGGCCAAACCGAATGTCGAGTCCCTGCTAGAATTTTCCTGAGTGCGGAAATTTATGTATTTATTTCGAAACTTTAACATATTATAACAGGATAAATGCTCAAGGCAATATTGCAAGCTTACAACTGAAATTTTAAAACAAATAATATTATAGAACCAATTATTATTATTAAAAGTAATGAATAAGTATATCTTAACTGTTTATTTCAGAAATAATGTAAAAGTTGTAAATAAAAGTGACAATAATACCATTTATCTCTTTACAGGATTCTAACCCCTGACGTAGGAGGCACAGCTTCCTCTACAGAGGTAGTGAAAGCTATCATCGGTAATGTCCAACATTGAATTTATTCTTATTTTAATAAGGGCAGAGTGTTCGTGTTACCTTGAATCATCTTTATATACCTTTAGATAGGTCCTAACGCGTTCTACTTTAGACATTCTACAGTAATATCTTTGACTAACCCCATTGTAAAGGGGAAATAAATTATGTCTATTTTTAATGCTATGTATGTATATTTTCATGTGGCTACCTTTTTTGTATATTTTTCATGTCTCACTGATCATCTACTTAAGTATACTCGCTTTTTTTACTCATATTTATTTAGTTTTATGAATTTTCAAATTGACATGTTATGTTGACTCACTCTGCCCATGCAGTACTCGACTGTCATTTATGAAACAATATATAAGAAGGTTACATATCACAGGACTTGTAATAAGCATTCGTGCTGTCGTGTTCCGATGGTGAGTGCGAGACCGGAGGCCCAATGATGCAGAAGCATCACTAGCCCGCCATGGTGTGGGTCACCATGCTGCATTGTTGCATTGTCTGCACAAGCAATGAGCATGGTGACCACCACTCTTGGATTCTGCTCATGCTGTCCATCAGGCAGAGTGTATATAAAAATACCAAAAAGTAGTTTTTAAATGTTAACCGACCCTCTTGTCTATGCAACTGTGATATGCATCCTATAAAATATTGTTTGAAAAAAAAAATGCAGTTAATGGGGCAACAGTTTAATATTGTAATGTAAATAAAAATTTAATGGACAATAATAATTATTTTAGAACACTACGATTGTAGCGTAATGAATTTTTGGTTTTCTTCAACAACTCGATCTGATAAGAAACCAAAACCATTTTTTAGTAGAGGAGTGATTGAAAATGAATCAAAAATTCATTACAATTGAAAACATTAGATCTCTGGTCCCACTAGTGCCATATCATCATAGCGGCATACTTTAGTAACTCGTCAACATTTGGGTTGTATAGATAATTAATTAATTTGTAAAAATAATCGATTGTAGTTGCCATAGGTAATTGTAGTTATTGGAAGTATTAAAACACTTTGTTTCCTTTATTTATTTATTGTAGTTTTTATTAATAAATTGGTAATAAAATTTAGATTTTTTTTATTTGAAGCATCCATGTGCAAGGAGTGCGCTACCTTCTCTCCTGGTGTTACCAATGCTAATAAGAAAAACCCGAAACCCAAAATAATCAGTACAGAAGCCTAAAAAATAAAAAGGAAAAGTAAGGCTAATCAGTTTGTATTTAAAAAATAGTGACACAAGAAATTATAATTTCCTACCAAAACTTAAAACTGTAATGATCAGGAGTAGAATAAGTTTTATTGTTTCCATATATTTAAAAGTAATAGGTTACAGAAGTAGAATAAAAATTAAAAAACTTATAATTAAAAAAAACGCAAAGAAATAAGTTCTAAGACAAGATTACGGATATGTCTAGTTAAAAATAATTTGTGTGCGTGTGAACTGAGGGACCATAGTGATATTTTTGTTTGAAATTTTTATAAGATTTAGTAGTAGGCTCAAAACAATTGTAGAACAAATATGAGAATTTGTAAAAAGATATGTTAAAAACTACAGCCCTTTAAGTGTGGTCCCTCAATCCTCACATACCATCAGGTATTGTGTGGTCACACTACTCGTATATCAGTTCATAAGATCACTGAAATGCTATAATCCCATTTTAGAGGTAAGATACACACAATTTTAGATACCTATTATTTTGTAGAAACTTTACAAAAAGTTGAATACACTACACTTTGTGATAGTTTAGTCGTCTAGCAGCTAGACATGCAAGTATGTTTGAGGACGTGAGGATTGAGGGACCAGCTTTAATTATAAATATCATCAAAGTGCATCGATTTTTTTTTAAATTTATTTTTTACAAATTGCTATAAGACTTTTTCTAAAACATTATGTAAGAAAATAAAGATTTTATTCCGTTGATGTGGTAATATTCAGTATTACAAAATCTTTCGTGTGTGGACTGAGGGACCACAGTATAGTCGTTGTATTTTTTTAATCGTTGATGATTTGTGCTCGGTTATTAATACGTATCTTTACAAATTCTCTACTAAATGTTGCAGACATTACATCACAATACCTTATTTTTTAACATACTTGCCGAGATCTGGCTGATGGTATGTGAGTATTGAGGGACCACACTTAAAGGGCTGTAGTTTTTAACATATCTTTTTACAAATTCTCATATTTGTTCTACAATTGTTTTGAGCCTACTACTAAATCTTATAAAAATTTCAAACAAAAATATCACTATGGTCCCTCAGTTCACACGCACACAAATCATTTTACATTGATCCTGTTGAATGTTTTTCTTTTATTTGTATGTTATCTCAATAGACTAATTAGCGTAATATTAATACGTAAAGCAAAAACTTTGTACCACTTCTTACGAAAATTATGCGAAGTAGTATGAAATTTGGCACGGCTAAAGTTAATATGGAGAAGTGCAGAATCTAAAAAAAAATTGGCGGTCATAAGGACTGCCGATAGAAGTGAAAACGTATAACTTAGAATGTTATTTGTAAAATGAATGGGACTAATCCCGCCCACACGCCCACTACTGTAACTCCTGTACACCAGGATCAACAGCGGTGACCCACGAAAACACCGAGTTATGACACTCGGGAAGTCCCAGGAAAAATATAACTGTCTTGGAACCCGCAACGAAATTAATCAGAAGAAAACTGGAGGAGTTGGAAATATAATAAGTCCACTTCCCTCCTTAGCAAAGCGGGAGACAAAATGGAGTCAAAATAGGCAGACGCCTTTTTCAAACCGGGAAGCACCACGGATAAAAATATTATGGGTCCTAAGTGAGCTATATTTGATTTCTATAGTATGTATGGCAGAATCGCTTAAACGCACGGAAATTCACCGCAGTTGACACAAGATCCCCATAATATACTACCCCAGACGTCATTTGTAAGCTATTTAGCATCATGTTACGTTCATTGTACCAAAGACTACATTCCCAGAGGATATGATGAGCCGACTGTTCACAGCTAGAATCAGGTGTTGAGCATTGACACAATGGTGAATCGACTAATTTAAATGAGTATAGTTTGCTCTTAAAGTTACCGTGGCCTGTAAGAAATTGAGCGACACAGTGATCTACCTCGAGCCATGTCCTTGACAACCTTTCGCGAACAGATGGAAAGAACTGGTAAAGGTGGCGCCCCTTAGATGATTCGTCCCATCGTTTCTGCCATTCATCCAAGAGGTCGTTATAGACATTGGTTTTTTGTTGAAACAATCTTATGATTTTACCGCGGTCTCGTATGCCCAAAAAATCGCATTCCATGTTTTGTAGTGTGGAATAGTACATGGCTGCACGTCTTTGCACCTCGAGATCGACCGGAAGAACACCTGCCAACACCGGTAAAGCCTCAGTGCTAACCGTCCTATATGCCTTGCACAAGAAAATCAATGCAGGTCGTTGGCCTTGTAACAGTTTGCGACGGACAGCACCTACAGTCGCCCTATCTGCCCATAGAGGAGCACCATAGCAAATAGAACCCAAATAAGTAGCTCCATATATGATCTTTAGTGTATTATATGACAGACCCCATGTCGCAGTTGATATCCTCGTCAGTGCAAAGAAACTCTTTTTAGACTTTTCATTAACTGTTCTAATATGTTCAATAAATGAAAAATTTCTTTCTAAAACCAATCCTAAATAACAAACCGAGGTTTTATTTTTAATAGTAATATTTTCAAATTTAATACAAGGCGGTGATTTGAGGTTACCTTTCAGAAGTAGCTGGAAGGTTTTGTTTGATGCAAACGTCAACCGATTACGCCCACCCCACCGAGATATTAAGTCCAAACATTCACTGGCCAGCCTCTCAAGCCCCGTTCTAGTATCCGACTCTATCAATAACAAACCGTCGTCCGCGTACGCATTCAGGGTACATCCGGACGGCACAGGCATTGCCAGAAAATCGTCGAAGCCTATGTTCCACAAGTATGGTCCTAGCACTGACCCTTGAGGACACCCCATCGTAAGCGCCTTCGACACAGAATGATGCCCAAGTCTCAATTTAGTAGTACCTTGTAAGAAGTACGAGGAGATAAGGGAATAAATATTTTTAAAGCAACCTCTTAATTTTAATTTTAGCAATAGCATGGGCCACCACGCATTGTCAAAGGCGCCAGATATATCTAAGAAGATGCCTAAAACGTATTGAAAACTTGACTCGGTGACAGTTTTCCTTACAGATA
Source organism: Diaphora mendica (assembly GCA_949125395.1). Classification (NCBI taxonomy): domain Eukaryota; kingdom Metazoa; phylum Arthropoda; class Insecta; order Lepidoptera; family Erebidae; genus Diaphora; species Diaphora mendica. The sequence goes on from OX421312.1 coordinate 37,637,401, forward strand.
TAACCGCATCAGTTGTCGATTTTCCCAACGTAAAGCCGAATTGTCTATCATGAAATTTAACTCCACCCGGTAGAAGTCGTGGTACTACAAGACGCTCTAAAAGCTTTCCCAGCGATGGTAACAGTGTTATGGGTCGATAGGATTTAGGATCGTCCGGCGGCTTATCGCCGCTTTTTGGTATTATTCGAATATTACCGCACCGCCAAACACTAGGAAATACTCCTTCCGCAATGCAACGTTTAAAAACTGTTAAAACCGTATCACCCGAAAGTTTACAAGCTTCTTTTATCATTTTGTTTGATATTTTATCGTCGCCCGAAGCCTTATTTAGTGGCAATGACCTAACAATACTGAGGAATTCGTCTGAAGATGGTAAGTCAGACATTGGAGACAATGGTGGTTCAATAGCCCACTGCCTAATTTGTCGGTGATAATCCGTGTCATCCTCCGGCCGATCGTCAGGCACAAGTGATTCTAAAAGATATTCTGTGGTTTGTTCTACTCCTGTAGTATAACTATTATTAATTTTGATGTTCTGTACGTATGCAAGGTTGATTGATCTATTTGCTTTAAATTCATGATACAAAGGTGACCAGGGACCCTCTCTATCGAGTTTATCAACAAGTTTACGTATTAAATTTCCCTTTGATTTCTCCACAGCAGCTCTATAATGAGACCTGGCAACTCTAAGAGCAATAAGAGCATTATTGTAAATATCTCCTGTTACGTTACGCTTTTTAATGTCATTTAGTTTTTTACGAGCTTTTCGATAGATTCTACGTAATTCGACTAATTTATAATTCCACCAATCACATCTACGAGTGTTAGTGATAGATCCACGGCCGATACAAACATCAGCACAATATGTGAAAGTATCTGATAATATGTTTGCGCTTTCCTCAGCTGATAGACCTCTGCGACTGAAGTCTTTGGCATGTACTGCAAAGAGTGAACCAAATAAAGCCCAATTTGCCCCTTTAGTTTTATACCTAAAATTGTAAGGAGTTCTTTGTGGATATTGTGCAACCATTGGTATGAATTCGTACACGATTAAGCGGTGATCACTACAGGATGCGTCCGGTAGGACACGCCATCCAGATATCGAGACGTCGCCGCGCGTAAGCGTCACGTCAATAGAAGACTCACCCATTGGGCTGCAAAAAGTTGGTGGTGCATCAGGGGTATTGTGGATAGTAAGATTCATTTCCGCAATAAAATCTTCAACCGCACAGCGACGAGCCATGTCAGCTGCACGCAATTTGCCATACCATAAAGTAGAAGAAGCATTGACATCAGCGCCAATGATAATTTTGTGTCCTATGAGGGACCGCAAAACGAAACGTAAATGATGTAGATGAGGATCAATAGGATGTGAAAATTGAAAATAACAGCTCACTATGTAAACCCTACAGGTAGAGGATGAGATCTCAGCAACGGCGCAGTGTGACGTCATAAGGTTACGCAAAGATGTTACCGTAAAATTAGAACTTGCAACATATATCCCAGCCCGCGACCGGCCATCTAGTTGTACTACATAATTCCGCAATTGAGCGCTTTGATATTGCTCTTGTATAAGGACAATGTCTAACTTTTGTTCCAAAACTAAGCGATCTAATTCTGACGTGGCTATTTTATCATTATGAAATGAATGTGTAAAATTAGAAATTTAATGTTTAAATTAAAATTATCAACATCAAACATTAGCATGACGGTGACGCGAACCCATAAGATTTTCCCCTACCAAAAAGTTCTCAACGCGGTTAAAGAAGTTTTCATTTCAAAAAATTAATTACGGTCGCATTTCGACTACTAGGCGATTTCCGTTACATGTTAAAATTAAGTAATGGATATTCAGGATTACCACAAGTTGAAAAAATCGATTAACATAGTAACCAATTTGTTTAATCAAAATTCAAGTATACAATGAAGACGATGTAGTTTAATTTTAGGCCTCTCTTAGAAAAAAGGTTTTTGTCTACTATCTATACCACGCAGACGAGCTGGTATCATAGAGCTATTATAGATAGAGTGGGAAAGACATATGGCTGACAGTAAGCGGAAACGTCCAACGGTTAGAAAGAGAGAGAGGATCGCGGTACCCCGTCTGTCTTTCTCTACTGACGCATGCGCAGAAAGGACTAATAATGGTAATCCAATCACAACAATGAACCGTCGAATCGTTCTGCTATGCGCGTGTAGAGAGAGACAGATGGGTACCACGATCGTCTCTCTCTTTCTAACCGTGGGACGGCTGGAGGCCTGGCTCCCCTACTCTATCTATAACACCTCTATGGGGGGTTTATGGTTTGTTTCTAGTTTCCCTTCTCTTTACAGTGATGTTGTCTTGCGTAGTTTGCTTACTTATTCACCTCTTACGACGCCCACGGAATGAATAAGGGTGGTGACACACGGTATTGTTAATCGGTCACCTCGAGGAGTATGCATTGAGAGCCACTTTTTATTTTTTTAAATTTCAGTTGTTAATTCTCTCTAAAGAAGAGAACATAATAAGGAAATTATGAATTAACTAGCGACCCGCCCCGGCTTCGTACGGGTGGATTTCAGATGCCCCCGCCGACGACACGATTCGTGCATTTTAAATCTGTAATATCTTCGAATATATTCATTTAAATTAGATACTGTAAAGGGCCATTTTGAACTATATTGAATGCACAATGTATTTAATTTACTTAATTGTGTAAGGATTAATTCTGTATCGCTTAAAATCACTTCGTAAATAAGCCATTATTTCTCGTAAAAAGAAAGGAATACAAAATGGTTGTTGTGGGTTATCCCTAAGAGATAGACATATACCGTCGCGGACTTTTTGTAGTATTTTTTAAAGGGGTACAATACTCTAGTACATTATTTTGATCTATCTCGTAGGGTGCCACCAGCGTTTGCAATGTAAGCGCAAAAAAATGTGTTTATTTGCTACATCACATTAGTAACCTCGAATATTAACAGTGTTTCCATACTTTATTATGTATTTATTATACATAAAAACCTTCCTCTTGAATCACTCTATCTATTAAAGAAACCCGCATCAAAATCCGTTGCGCAGTTTTAAAGATTTAAGCAAACAAAGGGATATAGGGACAGAGAAAGCGACTTTGTTTTATACTATGTAGTGATTTATAAACTAAGATCACTTTGTTTTGGTATTTTTTTTTACATTTATTTTCACTTAGCTGTACGTTATATCGATCAGTGTATTTAAAAAAAAAAAATTAAATTTCGTAAATAAAATTTCGTTGCGTTAATTTAATAGATTATTATTTAATTTGAATAGGTCCCACCCTACACTACTCTTGTACCATTGTCGTCCTTAGGAATCATTCCACGTCGTGCTGTTCCGCAGGGGTCTGTCCTTGGACCACTCCTGTTCCTGTGGAACATGGGGTACGACTGGGTCCTTTGAGGTAGTCTCCCCCCGGGCTAATTTGTTATGCCGATGATAAGCTGGTCAGTTTGGGGGTCGAATTTAATGAGTTACTGATATATCTCTACCATATCTAAGCGTAGACACCTATAATTGGCTTACTGATCCAATTCTCTACATTAAACGAATTTGTCAAAGCTGTCGGTACTCCAAGTTATAAATAAATATACCATTAGGGCAGGGGTTCCCAATCTTTTTCAGCCTACGGCGCACTTTCAAGATTAGTATATTGCCACGGCGGCGCCCCTACCCTACCTAGCTATTTAAAAACATTTAAAATAATTAGGTACCTACAATATTAGTTATTATAGGTTGATAGGCACTAAAATTAAAACATCTACAGTAAGAAACTGAGTTATTTATTATACTCGTATTTATAAACATTCAGAATTAAAACAAAAATCTACGAAAGAAACTAAAATAAAATACAATAATTTCTCAATAATATCAGACAAATCAAGCCTAGTGTTCTCCGCACTGTTTTTAGACTGCCACTCTTATTTCTTGCTCCACATTAATTCTTGGGCGATATTTGTTCTTGATTACGGCTACTGCTGAAAATCCAGCTTTACACAAATGTGACGAAAATTAAAATTCTTAAAGCTTTTGAAGTTAAATTTTTGAATATTCATTTTGAATCGATAACCAAAACTCCACCAAATCGGATTTGATGAATCTTGTTTAAAAGGCTCTTCTGACATGAATTCTGACGGAGCTTGTGCGTGAAAAGGATCCAAATTATCCACGTGAATTTTTCGACATCATCATCTGCAGAGTATTTCGAAAACCATTCGATGAGCTTCGAAAGATGTTTCGTGCAAAGGGCCATCATGTCTTGTGAGAAAATCAGTTCATTCGATGCTGCATATTTATACAATGGAGATAAGCTACCTTGACCGTCTCCTTCACATTTTTTTTTATCTACAACAACAGTTTCTTTCTAAATGCCGCAATCTTTTCTGATAGTTTCAGAATGTATGTAGTGCTGTTCAGAAATCCCCACTAGTTGAATAAATATAGTTTAGTGTGAGAATTTTTGGAAAACATTGTGAATGATCCCCATCAGATGGTAAGTTTGGGTTCGAAAAATCGAAATCAGAAACCGAAATCAATACGGTTAATTTCATAAACTGTCTTTGAACACTATTAGAAATGCAGATTTCTCAGCTAATGAACATCATATAGTAACCAGTAGGTAGTCATTTGGTGCAAAAAAGTGGTAACCTAAAGAGTTTGCCTGAAGTTTTGAAAATGGGCAATTTTATAATTTTTTGCATATTTTGCAAATTCCAACTTAGTCACCTCATATTTGTAGATCGCACCACGGAGAATGAAAAAAAAGTGATTTTAATTAATAACATAAAAAAAAGTAAAAACTAAAACCCAACTACGACAAAAAACGACGCTGAAAAAGTATGAAACAAGTTTCAAAAGCCGTAGTCACGCGTTGTTAAAGTGTTATGGACATGGTACATTGAAACCAAAATTTGAAACTTAGTAATGTACCGTAGTCCATAACTCTTTAACAACGCGTGACTACGGCTTTTGAAACTTGTTTCATACTTTTTCAGCGGCGTTTTTTGTCGTAGTTGGGTTTTGGTTTTTACTTTTTTTTATTTAAAATGTTTTGGTGCCTCTATAATATTAATTTCTTTGCAAAGTATATTTTAAATAGGTACCACAGAAATATCACAATTATCGAATAAATACGGACAAAGTCACGAGAAAATGCTAATAATATATATATATTTGAAATGTACAAGTAACGTCCTTTCCGATGATACCAAACACGACATATTTTTCTCAAATTTATTTTTAAATCCAGTACTTTGTCGGCTAGAGGGCGCCACATTAGATTCAGTGACACGCCATATAGCCCTTAACCAGCGCACGAACAAGACGCTTCTAACGATACCTCATTTGTCTAGTTCTAATAAGTAGTTAAGGAGCTATGAGGGAACAGATGAACATACATACTTACATACATAGCCTGTCAAAATCATAACCCTCCTTTGGCTTTGCCGTAGTCGGGTAAAAAAGAAAGTCAAAACAGCAAGCAGGCAAGCTATCACGTGTGTGTGTTGTCGATCTTTACTGGCTCTTAGACCATTAATCAGCTCTATGCCATTAATACCTTTTTTGTGGACGCAATAACAACAAAATTGGGTTATTAACAATATATTTTCAGTAAATTCACTTAAACGATATGAATGACATTAAATGCGCGCTCATCGCATTATTGCAACAAGTGCCGGCTTTAGGAAGAGAAATAAGCGTTAAATTGGCAAAAACGATCCAAACTATATAAAAAAAGATTTTATCTTTTCAAATATACGAAACGCAAGTTCCACGAAAAGGGACTTGTTTGGACCCTTTTGGGACTAAATATAGTCTAAATCCGGCACTGTACACAAATCAATATGTAAATTAACACAGGTATAATCGTCACAATATAAAATCAACCGATAATAAATGCGTTACAAAAATTGTTTTCGAGATTTCATGACACCTGTGATTGACGCCACTGGGCGTTATTATAGTTGACTTCTAAAATTATAGAAAAGTTTAAAAAACTAACCAGACTATGATAAAAGTTTTATAAAGCCTTATTTTTCTTATCTTTGATAATGCCATAAATGCCAACAAGTTCCATCAAGTGCCGACAGTCGAAATTAAAAATTACATATGACGAATCTATTGACACCATTCATGGAAATCGGTTCAGTAATTTAGGCGTTACAGCAGAACATATGTGTATAGACTGACTGAGTATAAATCATTCGATACTGACCTATAGGTCGAGTTAGAGTTGTCCGTCATAAAAATATAGCTATGAAAATCGTTGTCCATAAAAATAACTATTGCTTGAATTAGAACAAAAATGACTTATGTGCGATATAATACTAGGGACCCGACCCGGTTTCGCACTAGCCAATCGGGCCACTGCCAATGCGTTTTGATTCTTTTAAAAATTTGTATGACACAAACGCGCATGTAAACGGTGCCCGAAAATTTACCAATAAGATCTGCTACTTTAGCAATACCCGAGAGCACACCAACAACAATCTGAACCCTTTTTTTTATGGAATAAGGGGCTAACGAGCAGACGTATGGCCGAAATGGGTTGAAGAAGTTATCGTTATAGCAGTTATTAGCAATGAGCATCACTATCTATAATGGTCAGTTATTTAAGACTAATTATAATTTTAAAAGTCAACTATAAGCCAAGATGGTATAGCATTGTATCATTCATATTTCCTTTAATATCAAAGTGATTAGAACTATTAGCTGATTTACGGGTTGCTCTCTACAGTTTGAGGAGACGATTTAATATCCAAATTATAAGTGTGGACGCACACCAGAGTCGACAGTCTACGACGAGACAGTTTGTCGAGGTTCGACTAGGTTGCCGCAAAAAGCGTTGACTCAAGGTTGACTAGTAGTTAATGCCATATGGCATTCAGTCCACCTCGTGCAATTGTAATGCAGGGAGTATAAATAAATAACCAAAAGTAAAAAAACAGTATTTAAAGGCTAATATCCCAGAATCAAATCCCTTCCCCTTCTTCGACCGTTTTAATTCGGTTTCATGCGGTGTGCGTCAGCACAAGACAACAGTCGAAAACCGTCTTGTCGAACCTTAGAAGAGGCAGATTAACAACAAGGGATTCATTGTACAGTTGGGGACGCAAAGTTACTTATGACACATGTAAATACATTTCATTTCTGATACAAATGTGTTTTGGCCGACAATTTTTTTTTTTTTTTACCTTCTCTAAGGTGTATATCTGTGGTAGCAGCTTAATGCCGGGCACTTGGATAGAAAAAGAAAACCATATTGATAATAGAATACATGTTTCCAAAATAGATGTTGAAAAATTCTCGTGCCACGTGGTTGCTCACGATGAATTCCGAAACTATCTAACCGATTTGGTTTTTTTATTATGCGTTTTGCAGGGGGTGCCTAAGATGGGATAGTTAACATCGCGCTTAGACCAATAGGTGTCGAGCATAATTGAAAAGAGACGTAGAATTGGAGTGGGTCAGCGCCATGTTTTCCTAATCAGCACAATTTTTTTTATTAAATAAAATATGAATGACACTATGCTTATAGAAAGCCGTTATTTTATAAAAAGATTTAAATAAATAATACTGTTAAAATAAATTACGATTCAATGTTCGTCAATTTTAGTTTTACTAAGAGACATGTTGAATAATATTCAAACTTTTTCTACAAATAAGAGAACTTCTGAACTAATATATCATGTGTCGCGGGGGACGTTACAAACATAGAACACCTAGACTCAGAACAACAAAGTGTTGTCCCATGTAGGATTGAACCTACAACAACGCAGCAGAAAGCGGCGAGGCGACCGCTTATTATACCACTACGCTATCTGTGCAGTCAAGTTCATTTGGAGTATTCGAGACTACCTACATACTTTGACAAATTGATTGTCTTCAAATCTATCTTCTGTTTCTTTCATAGTCAAAATGTCTCCTTATAAAACTGACAAGAATAAGAAAAACCTAACAAATAAAAATTAAAAAAAAACGATTCGAGTTTTTACAATTCAAAAAATCGAAATTTATTTCATATCTACCCGCGTTTTGGCAATGTTTTGTTCGATTTAGCACCAAATTTTGGCGATATATCTTTTTTTTTTCTATAATACAAATTGGTACAACACTATCAAATGACTTAAATGCCTACATGTTTGATTCTTCATAGAGACGTGATGTTTTTGAAGTGGTAGGTTCTATAGGCAAGTTTGGATGGGGAGTAAATACATGTAAAGGTGCGTCTCCACCAAAATTGTTGACAATTTCAATGTTTCCAACTGTTTGCAACACTTCAAAAAATCGCCAACTTTTGTTTCCACTGTGTCTACACCGAGTCGCCAACCATTTGAAAAACATTCGAACTAAGCGTCACCACAGAGCCAATAAATATTTGCAACAAGCAACAAGCGTATTCGTTTGAAGTTTACCGCCAAAAACGGAAACACTGTTCTCAACTTTTGTTGCCAACACAAGGAAATTACAGAAACTTTTGTCACTAACACGTGTTGACAACACAAAAATTGTCAACTTTTGTTCGGTGGAGACCCGGCTTAAGACGTCATCGACATGGTCATGTAACGCTTGAGCCAACTGTGGATGTATAGATATTTATAGTCACTGGTGGTCTGGTGTATACATAGCACAGGTCGACACATTTTAATTTAAAATCAAACAATTCATATGAATATCCGAAAATATTAACTGTTTATTTCATGGGGTTCATATATTCGTAACTAGGGGGGGTTTTGGGGTTCAAACCTCCCGAAATGTTTCTACACTGTTCAAATTTTTTACACCCCTCATTTTTTTTGATATTTTTACGGTTACGGAACCCACAGTAATTTAATTATCTCCCCCTCCTCACGATACCAAAACCAGGCTACGTCTGTGGTTTGTTTTTAATTTTAAGTTTTCGCTTTTGTAGGCGGACTGATTTGCTGCAGGAAAGTCGACTCCGATGGTATGGCCATGTAAGACGCAGGTCCGACTTTGTAGGAAATAGATGCCTCGACCTCACTGTCCAAGGCCCTAGATCACACGGCAGGCCCAAAAAGCGCTGGCTGGACGGCGTCAAAGCGGACATGGAAGAGAACGATCTCACACCTGAGGATGCCGAGGATCGGGCAAAGTGGAGAAGATTAAGTAGGAAAGCGGACCCCAGCACTAAGCAGGGAAAACGCTAGGCCGAAGAAGATATATGTAAATTTCAGATAAGGGTATTAAGTGGGTAATCATAAAATTTATAATTAACCAATGGCATTGAGTAAACAAAGGTATAAAGCCATCTGATAGTGTTGCCAAACGTATGCATTATTTAATTAATAACAGTCCAATTTGGTTAATAAATTAGTCCTACGTAATTTGGTTTTATTTTCACGCTATTGGATATATAAGACTACATTCTTTTTGGATATTAAAATAAAATAAATAATATTCAAACATATTGATTTCATTACTTAATAGCATATAAACCATATCACAGAAGACCAACTTAAAGTGACAGCATTCGTGCTGTCGTGTTCCGTTGGTGAGTGCGAGACCGGAGGCCCAGTGATGCAGAAGCATCACTAGCCCGCCATGGTGTGGGTCACCATGCTGCATTGTTGCATTGTCTGCACAAGCAATGAGCATGGTGACCACCACTCTTGGATTCTGCTAAATAATTTCCATCAGGCAGAGTCACTTAGTAGGCACTTACATAAAAAATATTTGTTAAAAATTTGATCCATTTTTTTATATCCAATAGCGATGATATTCAACCAAAAGTACATAGGACATTAAAAAATATAAATGATAATAAAGTAATAATAATAGAGAGAAGTATATAGCCTAGCTATATTAATAAACACCTCATTGAATGAGAATTATATAAAACATTAAATCAGTCGATAAAATTAATTGTAAATAATAATAAATTTATTTATTAAAAACATATTGGTATTGTGCTTAGAATTAATTTGAATACTGTTTAATGTTTGAATAGCAATTGTCCGCAGCTTCGCTCACGTTATTATTTCTTTGTATAGAAGATAATATCTATGGTTTCTTTTATTTATGGTCCAATGAACAGGGCTTAGTTAATTTTTTCTTATTAAGAGCTATACCGACATTAATTTGGGGTAATTAATAGTAAGCACAATACCAATTTAAAAAAACAACTAAATAAAAACATCATCACAATAGGTAAAACTGTAAATGACTTAAACCGATACAATTGTTGCTAAAACTAATACAAAAACCGCTTAAAGGGTACGTTATCAAATAAAATGGCATATCAATCACAGTTGTCACAAACTTAAATATTATAGGAATCACATTTGTAATGATAATAATTAAATAATATGAAATCACAGTAAAACAGATCTCGCTTATAACTATTGGAAATTGATTCGGTATCGAATAGCGTTTAAGCGTTCCAACATTCTCCAATTTCCAATGTTCTCCAACATTCTTCAATTCTCCAGAACAGATATTCCAATAATGGTTTATTGCTATATTAGAACTAAACTGATCACGCTTCGCCATTGTAATACTGCTTAGCTGCCTAAAACGCTTAAAGTTAAAAATAAATATATTCGAAATTAAATTACAGTCTATAAAATTAAGTTGTGATCTTAAATTAAATAACTTTATAAAATCAGTACTGGATAAAAGCGGACTAAAAATAATAATATACGAATCGCGCGCGTCTAACACTACACTAAGTCTACAGACAAAGAACAAATTCGCACGCCCACATGCCCGTAATACGCGACATAAGTCGGAATTACGCATTACGCGAGTCAAAGTTACGCGATTCAAGTCGAAGTTACGCGTTGTAAACTTTGTATCATAATATTTATTCGAATATTCTGTCGCAAATAAATAAGTTTTACACATTGTGCGTTGTGTACTAAACATACTGTTGTATTTCAAATTGTATTTCGTTTTTACGCGTTTTAAATGTAACTCACTCAATTTATAATTTCCAATTAAGCGTTTAAATTTCAATTTTTCATTAACTACAATCACAATTTTGTCAACCAATCTAAAATTAGAGCATTTTACGCGACCACTTTCACTAACATCGCTTGTCAAAATTACGCGATTATCATACATTTTCAGCCTTACGTACCATCCAACGTGATATCTTGTCATGACGCATCTTATTACGCTTACACTCAGTAATATCTTACACAATAAATACCTACAAACATCGAGACATCTAGAACACTTCATTAGTGCAGTCCAAATGGCTAAAATTACGCACATTATACACATAAACGTCAAAATTACACGACTGTATGTCGGTTTTACGCGACGGCTGGGCGTAATTACGGGGCTATAGGGCGTAATTACGCGATTAGAGAAAGGGGGCGAGTGTGGGCGTGCGGGGGAGGACAGGGGGCGAAAGGGGCGCGGTTCCGCTCTTCCACTGTACTGACGTGGTTTTAATGGTTAAGGGCAATGCTGCTTCTTCGGCTTCTTCAAGTGTTCCTCGTCGATTCCGGATTTAGGTACCTGCAGAGCACAGATGATATTTGCATTATAACTACAAATAAAAGAATCGATTTCGAGAAATTCGAAAGTCTGTCTGTCTGTCTCGCTTTCACGGCCAAACCGCTGCACCGTTTTCAATCAAATTTGTCATGGAGATACTTTGATTCTTGAGGAAGGAAATAGGTTACTCTTTACCGCAATAACCGACATACACACGGGCCGCGGTCAAAAGCTAGTTCTTTATAAAAATGTTAATTATCAAATAAAAAGTTTATTATTTTTCGTTTACAACCTATTTGAACGTCATCGTCATTCTTCTTCATTTACTTTGGAGATTGTGGGTTCGAATTTGACTTAAGACAATAGTGTAGATGACTGTATCGTAAATAAATACAGATGTCTCTCATTCAAACGTACATTACACAAACATCTCGGAAAATATAATTATTACAGCTTTTCATTACTATTACAAATTTTAATCAAATAAACATTGAAATATATTGCTCAATTGAGTAGTCTAAAACAGTGACGTCAGTTTGTATTTAGTACATTTTTCATACAAAGCTATCGTTTTGTCAGATGATAAAAAGTAACTAATTTGACTAAGGTGTCATCTAGGTCATCTACCCTTAGAGTACTACTTACGATAGCTTTGTATGAAAAATGTACTAAATACAAACTGACGTCACTGTTTTAGACTACTCAAATCTACCACATTAATTGTGTCATAAAGTCATAAGTATGTTCATTGGTTATTTGTGTATATCTTTACATAGTATAAAATGAATTCACATTTTAATGCAGTTTCAGCAATAGATAGAGTGATTAAAGAGAAAAGTTTATATGTGTAATACATGTATATTATAGTATTAGAAATCCTAGAAACACTTTCGCACTTACAGTATAGATAACAGTACAATTATATTCCCTTACCTCAGTGTACCTCTCTCCCTTGAGGGACACAATCTTATTGTCCCGGTAACGGACCATCTTCTTCGGCTCAATCTTGGGAGCGAGTGGCCTGTGCTCTTTAGTTTCCGCGTTCTTATCCACGTAAGAGTAACTGGAAATGTACAAGTTACGTGTATATTAAAAAAATAACAAATTAATAAGAATGAAAAAAAGAAACACGTTTTTAATAACATTGCAACACAATAAATATTATACTGAGAGATATTGGGCTGTCTAAATATACAGGACGAAAAAGCTAAAAGTAGCTTTTCTGGAAAATAATAATAATAATCATTTAATTGCTGATCAAAGGTAATATTATGGTGTTACATTTTTTTATACATGTCCTCTTTGGTCTACCCTAACGGCAAAAGTTAACGAAGTTGTTCCTCACCGCTCAATGATCCTGGTTTTGAACTCGATTGTCATCGATGAGAGGACTTTAGATGTCTAAATACACGAGACGAAAGGCTAGAAGTATTTATCTTGCAAAACTTAACAAAGCTATTCCTCACTGTTCAATGATCCTGGTCTTGAGCTCGTTGTCATCGATAAGAGAACTTTGGTCTTAATACACGGGACGAAAAAGCTAGAAAAAGTATTTATCTTCTGGAAAACTTTTTTAAGCTTGTTATCATCGATGAGAAGACTTTGGCTGTCAAAATATGTACACGGGACAAAAAAGATCTTCTTGAAAACTTAAAGAAGTTGTTCCTCACGAGTAAATGATCCTGGTTTTGAGCTCGGTGTCATCGATGAGAAGACTTTGAAAATGTAAATATAGGAGGCGAAAAAGCTAGAAATATCTACTGGAAAACTTAAAGAAGCTGTTCCGCTTAATGATTCTGGTCTTGAGCTTGTTGTCATCGATGAGAGGAGATAGGCTGTCTAAATACATAGTACGAAAAAGCTAGATTTTTTTCTGCATAAATTTGTGAAGCTGTTCCTAACCGCTCAATGATCCTGGTCTTAAGATCGTTGTTATCGATGAGAGGAGATAGGCTGTCTAAATACATGGTACGAAAAAGCTAGAATTTTTTTTCTGCATAAATTAGTGAAAATGTTCCTAACCGCTCAATGATCCTGGTCTTCAGCTCGTTGTCATCGATGAGGGGTGTGCGGATGGCGTTGTGCAGGGCGGCAGGAGACAGCGACTGGCCCTGTTCCCGACGGTGCAGGAGAGTTGCAGCCGCACGTTCCACGTCACCATGAGCGATGGATACGCAGTGCTTAATCTGGAGAATTACCACAATCGTCAATTGGAATCTCTTGTCTGAGTGCTTCACGTAGATGTGGGACTAAATTATGCTGTAATTTTTTTATAAACTGGGATTAAATGACAGTCAGGTAATTGAAGATTTATTGATCACAGTGTAATGTTGAGATCAGTTTTACATTGGCTGTTGTTTGCACTGACTGAATTTGGAAATTATGGATCACTCAAAATATATGATGCTGCAATTTTACCAGAAATTTGAGGTTTAAAGAAATTTGGGTATTCCTATTTTAGATACTTTCTAATAGGTGATTAAACTGAAGTGAGAAATAATTGGATCAAAAAATGTTCACTAAGATATCCATCCATATTACAAAAATATGAACCTCTTGTTCACTTAGGAAAGTTAATATGGATTCTTTGATTTTCCTCCACTTTCTGATAAACTCACTGATAGAATATTGAGAATAGTCCATCAGGGACCTGGTCAGGCACTTATTTAAAATCTTGATTGGATAAAGGATATATATATATAGGTGCCGGCCAAAGTGACTCTGCTTTGCCTAATGCATGAGAATAATCCAAGAGTAGAGGCGCTCATAGCCCAGTCGCACTCGGTGATTAGAAACAATCCCCGAGGGTAAGCAACGACGGCGCGATCAGTACCTGGATGGGTGACCGCTGGTGGCATGACACCATGAACGTCTCCGTGATTCGGAGTTGTTGATGTCAATTCAAGAGTAGTGATCACATGGTGGTGTTATATGTCGGATAACTATCTGAAACTATCAGGAACTGCTGAAAATGGCACTGAATTAAATAAATCTAATCCAGTATATCTACAACCGCTCATTGCCAAAGGAACAAGCCTTAAGAGAAGTAAGGGTACACAGAAATACCTACCTCCATAACACAAGAGTTGGGGAACATCTCATGTAGCAAGCGGCACAGATCAGCGTGCTCGTCACTTTCACTGAGCAGAGGTCGGCGGGTTCCCTCAGCACTCTCTGAACTCTCAGAGTTCGAGTGAGATCTAAGATAAATAGATGTGTTTTAATTTAAAAATTCGAACATCTGACACACAACGCCATGTAGCTTCAAACTAAGCAAAGCTTGACTAAGACAGCTAGATTGACTCATATATAAATTTTATGTAAATATACATAAACTCTGAAACAAATATTAGTAGGTCATACAAAATTTTCAGGAGATCCGAAGGGATTTTCTACCCCGTCAATAAATAACAAGGCCAGCTTTCTAAATAACTTACCTATTGTTCTTGGTAGTATTGGCTGCAGGCAGCATCTCGCTCAAACTCTGAAGAGTTAGACTGATCTTGTCGTCAACAGAGTCATCTGTAACATGAGACATATTTATTTTATAGATTACTATCAATCCCTCTTTTCACCACCACAAAGATTGACCTATGAGCAAAATAGTAAGGTAGGTATAAAATCATAGTTCTAATGAATAAATGAGTGGAGCATCCATACCATACGTACCATATGTACCGGCTTGTGTCGGTACTTGAATTTCGTTTATTGGGTTCGTGGTAGCCCTTGTCAGATCACGTCGGGGTCACCACTGTGGAGAAACGGGTGATCGTGTTCCTCCAACACAAAGAGAGGATTCTCCGACCAGGCGAGGTGCTCATGCCTGGCGGGCCAACTGCCCTTACGGTTGATGTTGGGAAGTTGTATATATGTTAACTGTCGCGAGAACTTTTCACTGCGCGATTTAGGATTGGTACTGTTGTGTACTCCGTGTCGTGACGTCACACCGTAGTTCGGTGTATCTTTGGTCGATGACGCTGTAGCATGTTGCTGTTTGCGCTGTATGTGGAGGTCGCTACATTACTCCCCTCCAAGACCGGAGGTCGATATGAGGAAAGGGGTTTCGGTTTTTCGGTTCGATGTTGGTGATGATTTCGGTCGAATGGACCGACGACTTTAGGGAAAACCGCTGGCAGCGGATGCATGCGGACTTCTCAAGATCGTGATGGGTAGCCCTCTCTCGGGGAAGTCTTTCGTTTAGCAGTAGCCTAATGACGATAGACTGAAGGCAATGGAATAAAGCGATGTAATAGTTCCGTCACGAAATTGTACTATGGAACTACTGATGTATACTATACTACTAATCTGGTTGAAGCTCGCTTTTGAGTAGTACACTACACCTGCTCCCGTATCAGAGACGGAACACCCAAACTCAGGAAAATTTGTGGATAACACAAAGTGTTGTCCCATGTGGGCTTGGAGCAGTAGAAAACGGCGTGGAGACCGCTTCAACCACTTAGCCAACTGTGCAATCGGATATAGCGTTGAGATGACGTCATTCTCATATATTTATAAGTTTTCTAATAGCATTTGTAGAATGTCAACTTGGTAATGGAGGCAGATGTTTGGGTAGGTTGATGGGATCAGAATACCACTTAAGACATTGGAAATAAAGTATAAGAATAAGGGAAATCTCACCATTGCTAGAAAGTGACTTCGTTTCTTCGCTGCTGACGCGTAACTCCGCTTCTAAATCAAGGACCCATCCGCACACCATACCGGCGTCGATGGTCGCGAACTCCGGAACGTAAGCTGCCATCATTTCAATGAACCCTAGAAATAAGTTTAGTGTGAATTAGTTTTTATAATACTGGACTATGCAATGTCTACTGTTGAGTCCTGGATATTCGCCGTGATTTTCTAGTCACGATAAGTTTGTGTGTATACCTAAGTAGGTCCCACACAAGGTGGTCCGACGACATAGTAAAGGTCGCAGGAAGCCGTTAGATGCGGACAGTACAGAACCGGTTGCTGACCGAGTCTTGGAGAAGGCCCATATCCAATAGTAGATCTTTTGGCTTATAGTTCTTGTCTATATGTATAAAGGTCCGTTCACACAGACCGGCTCGGAGAGAAGAGTAGATTTTTATCACGTTGGAAGCAGAGTTTTGAGTAATTGTAGTAAGGTTTATTTTTGCATGTGCACTTATGTCATTCAGAATGCTAGAACGCGCTTTGTGTGAAATAATAAGTGGAGCCGACCGGCTCCGATTGCATGCTCTTTCTCGCTCGCGCTCGCACAGATATCTTCCAGCCGGTCTATGTGAAATAGTTGGCGGATCTGCTCCGGCCAATTCCAAGCGTATACGATCCGGTCTGTCTGAGAAGAAAAAAGCGGTCCGATGCTCTCCGAGCCGATCTGTGTGAGCGGACCCTGAAATTACTTGTCCCAGACCATACACATATACCAGACTGATTGACGCAGATCATCAACGAAGAGTCTAAAACGCTGAGGCTACACATACACAAGAAGAAGTGGCTAAATAGATGGTCTCTAATGTTAACATTGTAAAACATCTGTAAACGTACTCTATGTATGTGAATGAAATAAATCATTTCATTTGCAAACTTGCAATTTTTAACCGACTTCCAAAAAGGAGGAGGTTCTGTGTCACTGTATGTATTTTTTTATAGCATTTCTGTTGTAAGCTCCCACTAACAGAGGACTTTTGGTTCATCCCTTAGTTAACGACAGTATGTTCTGAGGCTGATACGTACTTGTTTAGAAACTAGCTGCACCCCGCGGTTGTCTGTCAAAATCCACAAGTAACACCGTAGGGTAAAGCTAGTCTATACTAATATTGTAAAGCTGCAGTTTGTTTGTTTGTTTGCACGCGCTATTCTCAGGAACTACTGGTCCAATTTGAAAAATTCTTTCAGTGTTAGATAGCCCATTTATCGAGGAAGGCTATAGGCTATATATCATCACGCTAATACCAATACGAGCGGAACACCAATGAAGAATGTTTCAAAAACGGGGGAAAATTATCACGCTACGGGCAATAGGAGACGCAAACGACGTTGCGTGCGTCAGCAAGCCTAAAATAAAAGTAGCCTAAGTTACTCCTTATATCATCAGCTATCTGACAGTCAAAATCGGTCCAGTCCTTCCGAGAGATAAGTGACAAAACAAACACAGTCAGGCAAACATTTTGATGTAAGTGATGTAAACACAGACTTTTTGATGCCGCGTATGAAACAGTCGTGAATTACAAACAGACACTTTTCAACAGTCTGGTTATCATGGTACATGCTCCTAGTTTCAGATTAGACGGCCGTGTGTGAGATGTCGGAGGTAATTATTATCATACGTAGTTTGTAGAAGTTTACTTTAGCATCAAAGATTCGACTACTTGAAAGTGACATGAATTTTCTTTTCTTAACACATGTTCTATTTTACCTCGATTGTAACAACATTAAACAAATTTACGCACACAACAATTTATTCTCAACCTCTTCAACTAAAAAGTAAACACCTATTGAAATTCCAACTCTGAGGTGTTTAGTTTATATTTAGAAGTTCGTTCGAAATAATATTTGTACGTATAGAACTTTATTCCAGTTTTCGCAAATTTTTGCACCTAAGAACAGATTCCATGGTAATTATCATCGTCTCAGCCGAAAGACGTCCAATGCAGGACATAGGCCTACTTCAAGGCTCTCTACAACAACCACTCCTATGTACTGGCATCCAACACTTCCGATTTTACGGAATAGGGGGCAAACAAGCAAACGTATCGCCTGATTCTAAGCGATTACCGCCGCCCATGGAGACCAGCAACATCAGAGGCGTCACTAATGCGTTGCCGGCCTTTTAAGAAGGACTACGCTCTTTTCTTGAAGGTCGTATTGATCCGGGAATACCAAAGGCGACAATTCATTCCACATTTTTGTTATGCGAGGCAAAAAGTTTCTAGAAAACACGCCGCAAAGTGTTGTCCTGTCAACAACCCATGACGTCCCACTGCTGGGCTCGGGTCTCCTCTCAGTCCTATGTGGTGTTTGAACCTACAACACTTTGTGCATTAAAAAGCAGTGAGGCGACTACTAAAATCACTACGCCATCCATGCAGTCTCTTTCCTCATTTGCAACATTGCTCGATGAAAGATGAATCAATATAATATGTTGAGGATTATATGCAATCTAATTGATGACTAACAGAGAATATGCAATAGAGTGCAACTAGCATTAGTAAATTATATGCAATTCTCTCTCCCCCGAGCCGAGAAAAATCTTTACATTGTGAAAACACGTACGACATATAAACATCTCGAAATCTATACTACATAGTAGCTGTAGGTAAGTATCCTGGCTATGGCTAGGCACTGTCCCCTAAACAAGCGCCTATTCAGTATAGGCGCAACAGACAGCCCTCTGTGCAGGGGATGCATGGAGTCAGAAGAGACGCCGCATCACGTTCTCACATAATGTAGAAGTGTGGCAGATCAACGGGCGGACATCCTCCGATCAACATCACTCCCGGAAACGTAGTGACATTTTATGTTTGGCCCTGCCAAAATGACTCTACTCTCCCTGATAGAAAGCATAAGCAGAATTCAAGAGTGGTGCTCACCATACTGCGAATGCAGACAATGCAACAATGCAGCATGGTGACGCACACCATGGCGGGCTAGTGATGATTCTGCGTCGTTGGTACTCCGGCCTCGCACTCACAAACGAAACACGACAGCACTGATGGTTGATTTTCTGTGCGAGGGTAGTTACCGCCCCGGTCGAGCCGGTCCATTCGTGCTGAAATCAGCGTGGCTCTACTACCTTGAGATCTGTCTGTGGTATTAAGAATACAAGAGTGTCACCATCCCTATTCATCCCGTGGGTGTCGTAAGAGCCGACTAAGCGAGCGAACCAGCGAGCACTGCAAAGATAAGGAAAACTTGAAACACACACTATACCAACTAGTCCGGCCAGCGTGATATGGCGTGGCCAAAGCCTACTTTCGAAGGAGTAGCCATATCCAGCAATGGTTTATAAAGGATCTTGACGATGTAAATACCTACAGAGAGTTGAGATAGATGAGTGGCAACATATAAACAACCTTTACTATGTGATCATGTTCTCATAGCCGATTACGGCCACGGCGGCCAGTCTCAACGGACACCAGCCAACTACGCATGAGATATTATAGTGCACAATTGTGTGCGCAAACACAGGTGCACTCTCTGTTCCCTTACTCTCATGATTCGATGGGACGGTTAACCGACACGGGAGACATCAGGCGCAGGACCGACAGCTTTACGTGCTCTCCAAGGCACGGGGGTGCAGACCCCCAACTTCCATGCTCCGAGCTGTTATTACTATTTCTATAATCAGAAAAATTCAATAACACTTTTGGCCCGACCCGGGATTTTAATCGGCAGTCGCATATGTCTACCGCTAGACTAACGAGGCAGTTACAATGTATAATAGTGTATAATCCATGGTCTAAGAAAATAAGGTCTCGCATTCCGAGAGCTCCCCGAGGTGACGTCACTATCCAGTTACCACGTGATAGCAACATGACACGAAATTAACCAATCAGAACCAGCGACAGCGATGATGACGTCATGTCGTTCGTCGGAATGCCATACCTGGCGTAGTATATTGTTATACCATGGTAAGTATAAACTATGTGGCAATGGATTGAGAATACGGATTATGTATGGTGTTGTAAGAACTGACTGAGGGATCAAACTATGCAGGATAACAGCATTGTAAAGAGAAGGAACACTTGAACCCTATACCTAGTCTGGCCAAACCATCCTTCCTAAGGAAAGGTCTACCTCCAGAAGTGGAATTTTAGAAGATGTTGATATGATGTGAGAATATATACTAATACTAGTTGTCGCCCGCGGATCCGCCCGCGTGTATGTTGGTTATCGCGGCAAATAGTAGCTTATGTGTTATTCTGATGTATAAGCTATATAACTGTAAAGTTTCATCCAAATCCGTTTAGTAGTTATTGCGTGAAGAAGTAACAAACATACACACAAACTTTCGCATTTATATATTAGTGTGATGTGATGTGATGCTAACATTACGCTACGACCAAGAGAACCAAAGCAGTAATGAGAAATGTAGCAGAAACAGTGAAAATGTATTCCTTCGAAGTTATGCCAGTTAGCTAGTATTATTAAATCAGTACTGGTGACCTAATTCATCACTCATTCCATGGTGTAGCACAGAAACAATACAACTCACAAATTGGTGAAACTAATAAAGTCAATTAACTGTCTAAATGGGATTGTATAAGCAATTCAACTGAAGTTCCTTCATAAAATTATATTAGTTTAATTTAAACATTTCTAGTGAATGATGATTTGATTAGGACATAACAAATATTTATTAATCCATAGATCTAAAATATAAAATTCTCATATCATGGTGTTTGTTACCAAACTCCTCCAAAATGGCTGAACCGATTTTCATGAAATTTTGTGTGCATATCGGTATGTCTACGAATCGGCCAACAACCATTTTTTTAAACCCCTAAATGATAAGGATATCCCTACATATATTTTTTTAATTGCCAAATAACATTTGCCTTGTCAGCTAGTAATATTATAAATTCAAAACTAACTCTGTCTGTATGTCCGTTATGCTTTCACAGCTAAATTGTTGCACTGATTTCAATGAAACTTTGCATGGAGATACATTTATTCTTGAGGAAAGACATACGCTACTCTTTACAGCCAATAGGAGTTTATGATGTCCTCAGGCCAGGTGGAGTGCTAATCTACACAAGATGGCTGGCAGGAGCTGGATGCAAGAAGCCCAGGATCAAGTGGAATGCAATGGGAGAGGCCTATTTCCAGCACTGGACTGTGATAGCAGTCCTTCGAACGTTTCTAATTAAACTTATTTAGTATATCATAGTGGCAATTAATATAAATAGTTAATGAAACAAATATTTTCTCAACAATGGGAGATTGTAGACAATAGCCAATAACAATACAATATAGACTTTTTCTTCACATTATGTCATATTCATTATGAGTAGGTACTAACACATATTAGTCACATTAAATTACTTTTTTAAGTTATAAAACAATAACTTATTTAACTTCATATGAAAGCAGATCACCGAAAAAAATATAAAGGCTAAAATTTATTTTTTTAGTGACAAAATGCATTATTTTCACCTTATTTTCGCCAAGGCTGTCTTTTGAGCGTAATATAATATACCAAGGTAAGTGTATCGAGTCATGCGACGACACTGCTTTATTCAAAAGACACACCACAGTGGGCAAAAACAATGAATATTTTACATAGGGAGTATGTAGTGGGTCTGTTTGAGTGTTTGAATAATTTAACGTTTTTTGTTTTCTAGTTGATGACCTAAGATATTTGCAGATAAATCTTACCTTCAACATCGAAGCAAGGGTCCTTTGAAGCCTCTTGTAAGATAGAAATCACATACACAAGAATTACATCGTCAATTACATTTAGATCGGCATGCGGGGCATGTTTGGTAATAAAATGAAATAAACTCTCCCTGACGAGGGACTTTTGCTGCGCTGTAGCACTCATTATTACTTATAAGACTGTATTTATTACTAAAACACTGCAAGAAAAAGTATATTCAGAAATATCGTTACGGGTGGCTACACAGTGTAAAAAGTAGGTTTATAGAATCAATTTACACTTAAAATAAAGGGACGATCTTTCTTTCACTGATATACCTATAAGATATAATTGATTTGCACACAAACTAGGTGTATTTTCGCAGAAAAAATCAGGGATAGGACTGCGAAAATCAATACAAATGATAGTTTTTTTTATAAACAACTTTTTGTGTTTTCAAGCAGGCACAAGACCACACGCATACGGCCACTGCCATCACAATTTAAATTAAAAGTTGCTACATAATTTCTTTTTAAAACTGTTTGTTAAGAAATATATTTCTATCTTAATATTTCACCTTTTAATAGTTTTATTTTACGTAAAATAATTTTCTTACTAAATACATTGGTACCCAACTGCTATTGTTTTCGAACGAATGTCTTGTCAAAAGCAATTATAATAAGGCGGCAAATATTTGTACTAAAGGATCTTGGCGGGAATTTAAAATATCTGTAGCAAAAATTGCATTAGCTATTCGTCTTTCTGCTATTATTCGTCTGGTTTATTTGTGAATGGAAATTGTAGTTATGAGTTGATTATTCATATTTCATGCTTAGGACTGCATTCTAAGTGTTTTGGTTGTTGCTTGGTTATTTAGGTACCTATTCTATTTTTCATCTCGTCAGTAACACATTATTACCGACTTCCAAAAGCAGGAGGTTCTCAATTTCATCGGTTTTTTTTTAATGTATGTACATCGATTACTCCGTCAATTGTGAACCGATTTTGAATTCGAAAGTCTATGCTCCCCATGTGGTCCCATGGCCACCATATCAGGATCTGATGATGGGATCCTAAGGAAATCGAAGGAAACCCTCAAATTTACGTGAGCGCCTGCAATGAATTTACGAGAAATTGTCTGCATGCCTTCATATTCTGTAGACATCATTACATTTTAAACGAAATGATGGTGAGAGACTTGAGAAAGACTAAAAAGCGAAAAATATAAAAAAACCGACTCCAAAAACTAAAAAGTATAAAATAACTTAATTTGTATGTGATACCTATTCATGGGTTTGAAGTCGGTGCCAAGCCAAAATGTAATAGTAGGTACCGCACTCGCCGCGCGTGACCTTGAGTGGGATAGCTGCTCTTCGCGTTGAACAAAACAACCGAAGCGTCGTTGACGTTCGTCTCTAAATATAGGGAGTGTGGTACCTACTATTCCTTGGCTTGGCACTGACTTCAAACCTATGAATAGGTAGCACATACAAATTAAGTTATTTTATACTTTTTAGTTTTTGAAGTCGGTTTTTTTAAACGAAGTTTTTTATTTTTTTATTATTCATTTTATTTTTAAATTTAATTTCAGAAATCAAGTTTTTGAGGATTAAGGACTAAAGTATTTAGTACACAGATAGAAACTGTACAAACGCTTTTGACTATTTCAGATATCATGTACACACAGGTGTAAGAAGGTGTACCTACCTCTGTCTGTTTAGTATTGCTTGAGTTTTTCTGTATGTTAAGGCACCTGGAAGAAGACCGAACTTTACTAAGTTCCAAATCAAGCTCACTGTCCAACATTATTATAGTCACCACCATAGAAATTTATGTCTGTGGTCACCAGTACCAGACATATTACCCGAAGGCCGTATATATTTCCTTTTTTTAAAGTGTTTTTCAGATGTGTAACAAGCATGACACATAAAACGCATACATAGGTAGTTATTCCTTTTCATTACGATTGTAAAATAAAACACTATTTTTTTTTAAATCAATATATTTCAATTAAAATTTTAAAATATATAACGAACAATCAGTTAAACTCTCAACTTTATTCTATAAATGATTTTTAACACAACGCCGAATTCACAACTACATTTTTTTTATTTATTTTACAATATAACAATATTTGTTTCTCAATGAGAATGTTTGGCACAGTTTCTTAAATATTTTAAGATTTGAAAATATACATACATCCATGCATTGGATATTAAATCCATCCACGTTATTGAAGTTCTTTTTTCTTTTTGAGAGCATCAAAGGTTTTCTTTTTAAAAGTTATGATGATTTGGAATTGTTTACGCATGGAAGTAGGTATGTTTTAGTATTGCTATAGATAATTATGCAAATCCAAAAAGGGTCATAGTTTTTTCACAGAAACTTAAAAACAAATACCTTGTACCTGAATAACTTGTACATTGCAGATAAATTAATTTTTCTTATTAACCGACTTCTTTTATAGACCAATGAGTTCCAATCAGTTCGAGTTCTACTTTAAGACCTCTGCAAAAAAATACTTTAAACTGTAATTAATTTAATTATATCCAATTAAAATACTTTTGTAATAAAAAAAAACAAAACTACGACCTTCTTTGTGGTATTTTAGTATAGAAGCACAGAGTTAAAGAATAATATAGTATTTGACCTTAGAACTTTTTCCAACCTGAGTTGATGTCATGAAACAGTTTAAAAAAATATTAAGATACTTATTTTAATGAGTTCACCAGAGTTATTTTTGCTATCAAAATTTTATTATTCGCAATGATTAAAAACTTAAATACTTTTTCCAAATTTTATGTTCCGAATATCGAAATATAATTTGATTAATACAATCAGTCTGAAATGTGTTTCCTTCCAAGACCCACGACTTATATAATAAATAAATAATAAATATTTTGGACATCTAACACACAACGCCATCTAGTCCCAAGATAAGCAGAGCTTGTGTTATGGGTACTAGACAACTGATACAAATACATATATACTTTTTTTTGTAAATACATACATATTATACATAGAAAACACCCAAACTCCGAAACAAATATTTGTAGATCATACAAACATTTGGTCCGACCCGGGAATCGAACCCGAGACCTCATGATCAGCAGTCGCACACGCCAACCGCGAGACCAACGAGGCAGTCAAACTATATATATATTATAAGTATATTATAAGTATATATATATATATATATATTTATATTATAAGTATATATATATTACTAGCAGCTATTACACCCCATCCGTTTCCCCAGACTCATAATTGTCCTTTTATCTTTGTCTGATCTCCTTTTCTCTTTTCAAATTCTCCTTCTAGAGTTGACCAGTCATAAAAAAAAATTAACAAAATAAAAACCGACTTCGAGGTTCGACTCGATTTCTCTTGGATGCCATCATCAGAACTTAGTGTCCTTATAATGGTACTACCGTTGCGACATCTCCTTTCCATTAAAAACAGAATAATTAAAATCGGTTCATAAACGAAGAAGTTATCCGCGAACACTCATAAAAAAAACGTATATACGGTCGAATTGAGAACCACCTCCTTTTATGAAGTCGGTTAAAAAGCATTCTGTAATATTACCCATATCACCAAATCAAAATAAAATAGGAAAAACGGATTGCTGTTTTTATTTGGCGGTTGTTTAAGGTTAATAACGGGTTTAAAAACGGTTTTTGACTGTTTATTTAGTTTTTTTTCAAGTTTGTTACATACACCAACTCATGTTGAGTTCATAGGCCTTTAAAAGAAAGATTACAATAGTTTAGAAACAGTATAGTACATATTCCACGAGACATAGTCTTAATGCTACTGAAATAAATTAAATTGTAAATTCTATTAAATAGAGTGCAATCTATCTACGCTTAGCTAGTTTTAGTGTGAAAGTTCTTGGAACAAGACTTGATACTGAGACTGAGACAGATAGATTTAGTTCAACGAAATACATTTTCTGATGAATATCATTTACGTATTTTCTACTAAAATGTATGTTTTATTCCTTTTATTCCTAGCCAGAACTTGATATCGTTATTAACTTGCAACTTAATGTGAATCGTTTTCAATTACCTATTGAAAATTTATTCGAAACGGATTCATGAAACTTGTGGTCAAAAAACTATAAATAATTGATAAAACCCTCCTTTTCACGAGGTCGTTTTTAAATATTTTCAAATTTAATAGCACACATTAATAGGTCTCTATATTTTAAATATTTAGTATTCCGAATAAGCTACACGTGTCTATATTTGTTTACACGAAGTATAAATAATATATTCACACAGGGATTCAAGAGACACTCTAGTAAGGGAAATCTAAACTAACAGTTTTCAAAATTACCATTAAATAGTTATTGCGTTAAGATTAAAAAAAAAATAGCAGTTTTACAAATAGAAATGTACGGATTTTAGAACTGTATCAAAATTAATATTTATATTCAAAATTCAGTTCAAAATTTATATCCCAATAAATTTAACTTTTATAGCTAAGTATTTATAAAATCGAGTATGTATATATATTTTAGTAGAATATATGTAAAGATAAACTATTATTAATAAATTATTATTTAAGATTTAATTTTTGAAATCAAACCTTTTAGATGAATAATAGAGTAGAGTTAGATAGTTTAAAATTAAAGATATAAATAAGTGTTTCATTGTTAAGTAAAATAGTTTTTTTTATTAAGGCGGGTATTAACTTGTAGGTCCTTTAGTGCAGGTACATACATATTGTAATAACAATAAATATATATATTTTTATTTATAGACTTAATTTTAAGATAGGGGACCAAGTGTTGGTTTTGGCATTTGAGTTTGAAAGCATTCGGCACAATTTATTCAATAACACTTTTATAGATTCCGTAACAATAATAAATAGTTACTAACTAAATATGTATTTATTTTTCTATTTACTTATTGTAACGAAATCTATAAAAAGAATCTTACTAGCTATACTGACTGACACATATTTCTCAATAAGGCCTAACTAAAAATTTAGATTCCTATCTAAAATTTAATTTTCTTTCGCACTTTGCTAGTGATTGGACAATTTATAGGTGTAATATCAAGTTGAAAATCAATTACAAAATAAAAAGTCACTATTTGATTTTTGATATGTGTTAAAATGTTGTGAAAGTATACAGAGAGAGCTTCATGACTTAAGTTGTGCGACTAAATCATTTGCTTAGTTTACAATATACATAATAAGAATATGTATAGTACAGTATTTTGCAAATTTCTTCTTTATAAATGATCTCTAACTAAAACTTTAGTCTAAATCAGTTTGTGTAGCTAAAATATAATTACAGATGATGGGACAAAGTGTTTAGTTTATGTTTATAGAGTATAGTTCATTACATAAATTCATTCGTAGAAGTATTGAGTTGCGTTAACTATTATTCACGTTCACGTCTAGTATGACTATTTTCAAAATATTGTTTTTGAAGAAAAAACATACAGTTACAATTAAGAAATAAACTGGCAAAACTTAATCGTAATACTCTCATTGTAATTGTCTATCAAACAAGGTTTTTCTTTAATTACACGACTGGAAACCCTCATTTAGAGGGAAGGAACAATACCCCTCCAGCTGTACTGATCTGTAGAATTCGTCTCCAGGATAGGATGGGCTAGGCTCGAAGCCTAGGCCGAACCATCACATCATGAATGAAATATCTAAAACATAATCAATAAATATTGATGTACCTACTCATTCTCAACCTAGGTAACGAAGATAGACTCTGGACTATTATTTTATATTATTTAAACTCTTCTTTGCTCATCGCTCATACTTATCTATTCAACAGTGTTTATTCTGTAGAGGGCAAGGGGTAGCGAAAAACACCCTTTCATTTAAATTAAATAAATGTTAATAATAAATGTTTCATTCTTTGGCATTTTTTAGTTATTACCAATAAACTTATACATACATGATTGAAAAAGATTTGCAATGCTACGAAATTGAGAAGAAATTTGAAGTTCAAGTGCCCGACAAACCAGTGCAACTATAATTATTAGTGTTACAAGATGAGTTTTATATTTATGTTTTATTCTTAATTGACCAATAAAAATTTGGCTGTTTGAAATGTATTTAATTTGTAATTTAATAAAAAATTATGTTTAAAAATTTTTTGCTTTTATTTATAATATGGGGTTTTGACACATGTAGTACGTCACTAACTCTTGTTACGTCATCTTTCTGACACAAACTGTCTATTCCAATTTTAAATTCAGGAAATTATTCGTTCCATTGCACGAAATAATTCTTATATCTTTTATTTTCAACAAGAAGAATACTTTTAATACATATTTTAATTTTTAATAATATATGGAAGCCAATATCCTTTTGGCAATGATATTCATGAGTTTCCTTTGTCATAATATTTTCTTTCAATTTCCATGTACTAGTTCTTTACATGCATAACAGATCACATTGTTTCACAATCTCACCCTGTGTATGGTATTTAAACTTTATAACATTTCTCCGGTAAATAACATTATTTACGTGTAGCATTTTAGATGTCCAACAAAACTATTTAATGATAAAAGATATTCAATATTGAATAATTACCACAAAACAAAAAGTTAGTTTTCTTTCCAGTATAATTTTAGGGACGTGGTTGAAATAATAATTATTAGAATTATAATTATTTTTAACCTAAATATACACATCCAGGAATTGCTTTGAATGCTTTTTAACTTTGAAATTAATAAAATTATCTCTTATAAGAATTATAACTATACATATAAAAAAAAACTGCAACCATTATTTAAATATTATTCAATGCTTTTGTTTAAGATCCGTAATTTTGCTTATTTAATTGATTCTTCTAAATTTTCAATTGAATGACTCTTAGAAGTATTTCAACTACATGCTATAACATATCATAAAAATGGCAACGTATGTAATATATTCATTATACAAGCGCATATATTTCATTTAAAAAAACATCAATCACCATACAACTAATTCTGTCCCCATGTGACTAACCAACCCTTTAAAAAAGCTCAGTGCGGCTGACTAATTTTGTAAAACATGAGAACTCTTTCCATTACCAGTTTTAAATACCCATAGGTAAGGTATTTTATTACAATTGCGCTATAAGGGCTAAGATTAAAATAATCGGCTCGAAGGACCAAAATTTGTTGAACACTAAGGACACTTCCTAGAGCGGGTAATAGAAATTTACGTCATGGTACGGCCAATACGATAAATAGTAGTAGTATTCAAGACAGTAGAGCCAAGCTGATTTACACACGAACAGGTCAGCTCGACTGGGGCGGTACTACCCTCTCACAGAAGACCAATCTAAAGTGAGAGCATTCGTGCTGTCGTGTTTCGTTGGTGAGTGCGAGACCGGTGGCCCAATGATACCGAAGCATATCAATAGATCGCCATAGTGTGGCTCACCATGCATGCATGCATGTGCAATGCTGTTGTATTGTCTACTTTCGCAATGAGTATGGTGTCCACCACTCTTGGAATCTGCTCATGCTTTCCAGTAGGCAGAGTAGAGTCACTTTCGCTGGCTCATACATAAAAAAATGTAAACACTATTTATATACAAAATAAAATATGCCATTAATATCTTACTATACCCAAACTTTTGACTTTGTCTTTTACTCTTCACTAATAAACATTGCCACAATTTTTTTTTGCAAAATATGCGCGATTCCTTATGCAATCACACAGGGACAGGCATATAATATAATTTATTATTATAATACATACACCAATACCCGATCGTATAACACATACATATAATTTGTACAAAATGAAATATATTTCTTTAATAAAGCGTATTTAAAAGGATTCAATATCCTAAACACACAATACAATAAATTTAGGGACAGTTTCACCATTGGCTGATAACGTCCCTAATAGACTATCCTGAACTTATACGCTATATAACTACTAAGATTTCGGATTCACAAGTCTTAGATAAAGTCATATCTGTCAGATAGACAGACATATTTGGATCAATACCTTTCACCAGTTAAATATTGTTATATGGGCTATATGGCAGATAACTATCTGAAACTTTTTCAGGAACTGGTGAAACTGGGCCTTAATATAAGTTAATCACGATTTCAATATATCTATTTCATAATAATACTGAAAATTATACTAACATATAAGGACTTCTTATTACATTCACAACGGTGTAGTGGGTAGAATGGGAATCCCCAGTGTTATTGATTAACCATCGACTACAGAGATACATTACTTAAAATAAGGTTGTTCTGTGTTAGATGCGTTACGAATCAACAAGCAACAACACTTCAAAAAGTTTGTAAAACACTCTCTCGTCATGGTATTCATTTTTAACTGAATACCTAACTATGAAAGTTATGACGAACTTCGAGGACACTTTAATTATTTTTATGTTAATATCTGTGCATTGATCTGACTTTATAACACGAAAATTAAAAATTATTTTACTGTATCTCCATAATATGTGGATAAAAAAAAAAAAAAAATAAGTAAAAATACATTGAAATCAATTAAAATAATGGATTAATTTAACACGATAACAAATTCTTTTTGCAATAAAATTATTAGTTTTCTTTCTACTAAAATATTCATACTTTATACCTATTATTGCTTATTTGAATGAGATAAATAAATATACTAGGATAGTTAAATATACTATATTCTTTCTATTCAATGCCCAGTAACATCGATTTGTAAATATTTCTTAGTTTTACTGCAATTACCACCATAGTTCTCAAGTAACTTGAGATTTTCAATCTATATTAGCAAACTACGTGTCTTTTCAGTTTTCAAAACTTAGTATGCAATTTTGTTTTATATGCTCCTTTTCAATTAAGTAGAAGATATAGTTTTTTTTGGTATTATGTTTTACATGGAATTGAAAAGTTAATATTAAGAACAATAAGAACCTTAAAATACATAGTTACAGAATAACGAATGAAATAACTAAATGACGTGGTTATCAACAACGTTATCGAAACTATTTATTGACAGCTGTCAGGAATGAAAATTCGTAAACTTGTGCAGGGTTTGTAAGAAGGAACTCTATTACACTCAATAAACAGACATGTCTCCAAATATTACAATTATTTATAGAATTTATTATAAGATATGGACATTCGTTCCTAAATCGTTTTTCATATAATATTATTTGACCACACTTAAATTTTCCATAAAAATTTTATACGTCACGGGTTTTAACTTTCTGCTCAATACTCTTCTTCCATTAATAAGTTAATTTTAACAATAATTTTAGACATCAATATTTTATTGCACCAAAAACGACGATATCCTACTTATACCGCTTCGCATGGCGAGCGTTTTATAGAATTCATAAATAGGTATACATATTTATATAATATAGATTTAGAATGTATTTTTGAAATTGTACGCAGAATTGAACAAATAATATTTCATCTATTTTGACACTTTTTGAACTGTAGGTACTTGAATTTTATAAAACAACTAGCTGATCCGGCAAACGTTGTTTTGCCATAAAAAAAAATTTGAATCGGGCAGTGGAAACTTAAAGATTTTAAAAAAAGAATTGCCAAAGTAATAATTACTGCTTCTAAAAAAACAATGTTTTTAAATCAATTGCATCCTTTATGTAGTTACTTTGGAGACTCGACTATCAAAATTTTAAATTTCGAAACAATTCTGCCGTTCAATTTCAAATAAATTTATATTTAATTCACGGGAAAATCAAAATAGAATTAAGTATTGCCAATTAATTAATTATTTTGTTATACACTGGATGTTGCTTGCTGACTGCTATGATCTGATATGATGGAGTTCAGATCGGATTCGCGAAGCGTCGGTGGAGTTCCGAACGGGAAGTCCTGAAATTATAGATAATACATTAAATAATATGTTTGTACTTAATTATTCGTAACTTGCAACACGAACGTCTGTGGGAATCGTTACCGAACAGATACAGAACTTGGATATTATTGCCTAGTACTTGGGTTGTGGAGGTTAGATGGCAGTCGCTTTACGTAAAAAATCGAAATTCAGCATTCAGCACAATAAGTATCCAGTTACTCCGTGATCATGGCGCTTGCAACAGCGCCGAAATATCGGATACTCACAAACAAAAAGGTACATGGTAGCAATCCCGTAGATTTCTATTTTAATGTTACTGACCATGAAAGTTTAAAACAATACAATAAGTATCATTGTGACCACTACTCTTGGATTCTATTCATGCTTTCCATCAGGCTGTGTAGAGTTATTTTGAAAGCCAACATATAAAAAAAAACTGAAAGTCGACCTCCACCTAATATTGAAAAAAAAAAATCATAGAACGGCGTAAACTGACAAATAATACTTACTTGAGTGTACGCCGCAGTCGGGCCCTTTGATTTTGTGGCGGCTTTGCTTTGACTAAAAGTCGCAACAAAATCCACGGCGCGATCAAAGTGACCGTATCTAAGCGAATGGACTACAATAAAGTACACAATACCTGCGAGGGGAGTGTGCGGGGTGCGGGCGGGGCGGGGGGCGGCGCTCGTGGCGCGCGTGGCGACGCGCACTCGGCGCACTCCGCGCCGCTCGTGCTGCGCGTCGAGCGGCGCGAGCACGGCTCGGGCATGCACCTGTCACACCACACGATCAAGCTACAAGTATACTTCTCTACCTCGGTGGCGCAGTGGTAGCGTATGTGACTACTGTGCTTGTGTGTTTACGACTACTGTGTTTATGTACTCGGAGTTTGAATGTTTTCTACGTATAGTACTTATAAGAGAAATTGTCAGGGACCAACTACACTTCCTTGAGGTACACTGAATTGTTTTCTTTACTACAAAAAGCAAGGCTTTCAAGTGTAAGCCTACAAATCATATCAGTTTTGGATTTTAGTCATAAATGTGATATTTGAAGTTTTTAAAGAACCTGGCAAGTTTTACATATCATGTATTAATTAAGGTATACAATGTAGAACGCTTGTGAGAAGTTTCCAAATAATGTTAAAAAAACAATTTGTCATTCATGAGAGTGTAAGTTTATCCAGTTGCTTCATGTCTTTGTCGACTTTGTTGACCTTTGTATCATAGTGGTTTAAATTCTCATGAATAAATTCACTTAGTTTACAGATAACTATTTATCAATTATCGAGTCATACACTTTGCAAGTACCTACTTGCAAAGTGTATGACTCATCTCAGTCATTATTATCTTCTTCTTTTCCTGTACCTCTTTATTTGGGGTCGGTGCAATATGTTTTCTTCTTTCATTCTCTTCTATCACTCTAAAATCTTTATTTCTAAGAAATATAATTAAAATGGTGTCTCATCTAAGAACGTAACCTCTCTCTTTCCTTATGTCTATCTTGTTTTAGCTAACGTATTGGTATATTATTCTTCTAGAGTCAGTTAATATAAAAAACCTCGACACTTACGCATGGTGTACTATGTGAGCACAAGGAAGAGATGCTAGTGGTTCCGGTCTATCCGCCAGAGGCTCCCTACATCTAGCACAGGCTGGAGCTGCCCAGGCCGCTGCAGCCCTTTTCTGTCTGGCAGCTGCTTCATTGTCACCAAGACCTGTGTAGATATCGGCTAGGCGAAGGCGAACACGTCGGACTAACATCTGTGGAAGATATATTCTGCTTTGTTGTATTTATAAGAGATGATTTTCATTTAGGTAGGGGGTTACTCAAAACTAAAGGGTTGACTCCAGGGGCGAGATACTCGGGGCAATATTATCGTCAAGTCACGTATTTCTATACACACGACGATTCCGTTACGAGTAGCGACGATACACTGACGGAAATATCGCTTATGGATGATTACCCAGCGATAAGCACGGATTCAGTATATCCCGTACATGAAAAGTCAGTTATGTAAAAGGTCTGTATTTAGGATTACCTTAGAACCAACAGAAGTAGCTACTTCCAGCAATCTGGTGTTGAATTCCAGCGGTCTACAGTTACAGATTCTGCCTTGTAACCGTAAAGCCTCCAAACACCGAGCCGCTCCATCCATAGCTTCCATCTGAGCCAGACGGTCACCAAGAATTTGACCAGCACCCATTGCAACTTCATAGTGTCTGAAAAGTTAATAAAATTTTAATCAACTTTTGTGCTTATTGTACAAGGTGAAGGCAGTGGTGCTGGACGCTAATGTTCCTTTCAAATATACTTGTCTCAGGCGAGATTAAAAAACAAGGAGATATGATGGACCCCACGAGGTTGTTTGAAGACCTGGGGAAGGTTGCAGGAAATTGTTGGATGAGACAACCAGGGGACTGGCTGTTGTGGCCAGCCTTGGTTAAACCCAATATTCAGCAGTGGACGCTTTAGGCTGAGAGGAACAAGAAGAAAGTAAGCAGGTAAATACCTACTAGTAAGGAAAACGTATATTGTGAAAAAGCCAGAGAAAGGACTCCATTTGTGACTGTCTGCTTGACACTTCGTGTGTTGTTTTTATAAAAAAAATCACAACACATTTCATTCTGATAAAAGTACCTGAGCGCCTTCCCCACGTCACATTTCCGCCTGTAGACATCACCAGCAATGCGCACGGCTCGAGCGTAGCAGCCTTGGTCTTCTGCCACAGAAGCTAGGCGTAACGCTTCCTGGAATAGTACGAAATAATAGTTGAATTTTAAAGAGCTTTGGATTGTGAAGAAGCTACGACTATCGTTTATACTGACACCCTTGTCTATATTTATTGACAGGATCACTTTGTACTAAGCTGAAGCTGTGACCAAAAGAAGTATTTTAACTAGTTGTAGTTATAATTGATGGGTTTTGCATGAGTCGTCATCATTTATTGTTCGGCGTTTCACAGGGGTCATACATAGGTCCCATCTGTATTATAGAAAATTGTTGTCTTCACGTATTACTGAGGAAGACGTAACGTGGTTAGAGGAAGAAACATCGTGAAAATTAACTACATAAAGGACAGCATTTCATGAAATAGTCGAAGGGTAGATTCTCTAACTATGAACACGGCGTTGTCATCCAGCACTAATCTAAGTACCACATTACGTATTCTTCAGAATAGATAGGAATTAATACTTTTAGAGGTGAATGGCGGTTGTTAAAGATTGTTGACGATAATGAAACGATGATTTAGTACAGAAGAAGATTGCAGGAAAACTATTCCTGATTACTGTTAATATTGATTAGCCATAAGATTCAGAAGGCTTTACGATTTTCCTGCATATCTCATGTCAGTTCAAAGGGTTGGATGGTAGTTCGCAGGTCCCTTACGTTACAGTAGTCGTGCGCGTCTCCAAGCTCTCCTCTGGCGCGAAGTGCGGCGGCCATCTGCAGTAGTGCGGTGCGGTGGTGTCGCGTGTTGAGGTCTGCGGAGCGGGGACCGCGGCCCAGGTCACAGGCGCGGGCTGCACACGCCACAGCGCGTTCAGTATCACGTAGCCGACGCCACAGCTCCGATAGACCCACGTAGACCTGGGGGGAACATCGATCAGCTACGAAGTGACCTGTTGCAGTACTTGCAGTACTATTCCCTAGTGCGCCCGGCGAGAGGCGACGTATGAATAAAATTTACGAGGTGAACTACTGTAATGCTATTCTCTAGTACACCAGCTTAAGCAGCTTTGTACGCATATCTGATAAATTAGAGAATGATATTGCTCATCATTTATTTCTTTCTAACAATCCGGTTTACTTGGTGACATTCTACATTAGCGTGGAGGTATCGTCTTTTGTGTAAGTCATTAGAATTCGGTCAGTTTTAGAAAAAAGAAATTTAAAGAACTTACGTGAATCAAAAGACGGAATTTAATGACTTTGGCTTTTTGGTTAAGTATTTTAGTCAAGTTATTAATAATAAACTAAAAAAGATGTATACCGGAGCCGGTATATTTAAGTATCTGTATCTTTGTTGTGTTAATAATATGTATTAATTCAACATAATTATTATGTTAAACTAACCTGCAAAAGCAGTGTATTATCATTCTGTGCTTGTGCCACTGCGAGGGCCTTCTGGAACCCGTCCATTGCTTTGGAGAAAGCTCCCAGCTCTAGGCTGACAGATGCCACAGTCAGGTGCACGCAACCAGCTGTCGAACCTCCACCGCAGTCATTGTAGAGAGCTTGGCGAGCGTACGAGAGGGCCCTGGAAGCGAGAGATGATGAATTTTAACCGACTTCAAAAAAGGTGGAGGCTCTCAATTCATCTGTATTTTTATGTTTGATACCTCAGAAATTTCGACTGGGTGAACCGATTTTGATGTTTTTTTTTTTTGATGATCCCATTTTAATTTAGCACAGTTTTATGTTGATTTTTTTGTAACAAGCTGTCTCAGTTCTCAATTCGTCTCTTTTTGTGTTTGTTACCTCAGAACTTTCGACTGGGTAAATCGATTTTGAAATTATTTTTTTATTTGAAAGCTAGTGCTTCCCGTGTGGACCCATTTCTATTTGGTCCAGTTCTTGAAGCTGTTTTTTTTTTAATTTTTGTTTTCAAGCTGTTAGTATAACTCTGGCTATATATTGAAACCATTTTGCTCCTATTATCACATCAACAACTTTTTAGTAAAGAGGTTATAAATATAAAAACTTAAATAAATTCCGCCGGAAGTAAATTTGAACAAGAATGTGTTCAAGAATGTGTTAAACAAGAATCATGGTAATTTTCATTACCTATCCAGTCCTCCCAGGGTCTGATGAGCTCTGGCCAGGTTGAGGTAAGCTTCAGCTCTCATTGGCGCGGAATCCAGCTCTTCAGATATACCCAGCTGACTGTTTGCGAACTCCAATGATTCCCTGTAAAAAGAGAAAATTCAGAATAGAGAAAAATCTAGCTGTCTTCTTGGAAGAGTACCAGTAGGTTGGTGGAAATCTGGTTTTGCTAGTGTGATTTTGTAGAAGACTTTGATGGTGAGTTGTATCGACCATGGATACCGACAGTTAGGTGACATTTAATATAT
This sequence comes from Diaphora mendica, assembly GCA_949125395.1. Lineage (NCBI taxonomy): Eukaryota > Metazoa > Arthropoda > Insecta > Lepidoptera > Erebidae > Diaphora > Diaphora mendica. The sequence goes on from OX421312.1 coordinate 37,674,122, forward strand.
TTTCAGCCAATTAATGTTTCGCACATCTGACACACAACGCCATCTAGCTTCTAACTGAGCAGAGCTTATGTTATGACAGCTGGGAATCGAACCCCACAGTAGTCGCATATACTACTAATACGCCACCGGGGAATTACTTTACTACCTGTCTTCAGAATTAAGTTGCCTCTAGTAAGCTCAATACAGATCAACATGTAGATGTTTCATAGAGATTAGGTTCCGTATTGCCTATCGTATAAAATACAGTATTTTATGAGTTTTGCGGTGAAATATTGATGTAAATAAATACGCGAAAGAAATGTGTGTGTAAGGAAATAGTAAATTTTCTACGTATTGAATAAGACTTTATACTTTATGAATGTTTATTTGAACTAGTCAATTTCCATTGAGTTAAACTTCTCGAGTACTGTAAACACTTTTGGCGTTTTACCAAAGAATATCGTGCTTGCATAGTGCGAACTATTTGTTGCTAACTCTAACTTAGTCGATTATTTTATCGTTAGCAGATTATCATGCGTCAGAAGTGCGCAACAATACTGTCGTGTCTATACTTAAAAATATCTATACATCTATACAAATAAAATAAAATTGAAGTGTCTGTCTGTAATTTCAAATAAACAGCTTTTTATTAAATGCTAATGAAAGTATATACGGTACTAATATGAAAAAAAGCAATTAAACAAAATGTCTCTGTCTATACTAATTCAAACTTGTGATTTTGATCACTTAGAGGTATTTCGACAGTATTAGTCTAATTGTTAGTGACACGGACGGCTAAGTCAGAGGTCGTGGGTTCTATTCCCGCTCAGGACAAATCATTGTGTGATTGACTCAGTTTTTGTTCTTTGTCTAATTGTAATTAATCTATAATATGTATGTATTTAGATTAATTTAACTATGATAGTCAGTATTGACAGATTGCCTCTGTGGCGCAGTTGTAGCGTATGCGACTGCTGTGCTTGAGGTCTCGGGTTCGATTCCTGGGTCGGACCAAATGTTTGTATGATCTGCAAATATGTGTTTCGGAGTTTGGGTGTTTTCTATGTATAATATGTATGTATTTTACAAAAAAAATATACGTGACTTTATATCAGTTATCTCGTACCCATAATACAAGCTTTGCTTAGCTTGGGACTACATGACATTGTTTGTTAGACGTCAGATGTCAGCATGTGTGAGAGAGACAGGGAAAACAATAGCAATATACTTAGAACGGAGGGCAGTAGCCATAGCGCCTTTTTCCGATACAAAACAATGTGTAATTTTTTACGAGGGGAGGGGGGGAATCTTCACACATACACATCATAGACTCACATACAAAAATAATCGCCTATCACTATGAACTTACACATAACAATTAAAACAAAACATATAGAATTACATGCACACAAATACATTCTGTGTCTTATCAGTGTAACGCGTAGGCCCATTTGTGCTTATACATTGAGGATCTACCTATCTCGCAGAAGGAGGCGGCGGAGAAGGCCCGGGAGGACGACCTCCACTCGGACCCGATCCGCCGCCGGCGAACCGGGCAGCGGAGGCGCGCTCACCTGCGCCTCATGCCGCCCTGAGTGTGGCCGCGGATGGTCGGGACGGGCTTTCCCTTCCATCCGCTCTAGTGGCCGCCCGCGAGGAGGCGACGTTACGCGTGTGCCGTACGTCGCCTAAAATGAGAGGTTGTTGGTAGAGCGTGCCCGCTTCTGTGCGGGCAAGCGCTGGGAGGGGTCCGGATGTCTTAATAAAAGCAGTTCCCGGAACCCTCCCTCCTCAGGCGCAGAGTGGCACACCGTGTGGTTTTAGTCGGTTCGAGTCCGACACACCGCCCCGCCGCAAGCCCCGACGCGGGTGACGGTCCGAGGGGATTTCCACACGTAAAAAAAAAGGGTAGGTAACGTCTGCGTATTACATTCTACCTTGCTCTGTGCAGGTTACGTTTGAAAACTTGCAAACGATTTGCAACAAACTTTCTGTATACTGTCGACAGTCCATGTTACAATATTATTGTCACTTTGCCAAACTACCAACCGTAGTAAATGTAGATTTATTGTAATGTTGCATTTACATTAGAAAAGACACGGAAGTAGTCACGGTATATTACAAATCCGTCTTTTTTAAAAGAAGGTTACACAGACATAACCTCGTACATACACATTTTGTAAATATACTGATTTTTTTTCTGCCGAACGCTCTTTACTAGGTTTTCTTTAACTTGCAATGTATGTATGCTTGTATGTTCGGGTGGAATCTTGCAACTCAATTTTGAAGCAGATATATCTTTAACCGATTTTGCTGAAATTTTGCAAGCATATGTATACAGCGTGACAATGCAATATTATAATGACGTGGAGCTGATCTGATGCTGGAGCTAGAAGGTGGCCATAGGAACTCTGTAAAGAAAGGTCGCAACATCATCGAGTTTGGACTCGTTTGATTCGTCTCGAGGCATTCCAGTAAAAGCTTGTTTTTAAAAAGCTTTTTAATTTAATTTATTTTTAAACTAGGTTGGGTTCGGCTTTACTTTAAGTCTACTACGATACACCTTTTATGCGAAACGGCTGCCATCAGACCTTCACAACATAGTACTAGCCGATATCGAAAATCTGTTCTGTTCTTGTTTTCGAAAAGGTTCTAGTATATTCGCTTTATACATTACTAGCTGTTGGCCGCGGCTCCGCCCGCGTGTATGTCGGTTATCTCGGCAAATAGTAGCCTATGTGTTATTCTGATGTATAAGCTATATTACTGTAAAGTTTCATCTAAATCCGTTCAGTAGTTTTTGCGTGAAGAAGTAACAAACATACACACAAACTTTCGCCTTTATATATTAGTGTGATTAGTGTGACTAGCCGACCCGTGCCCACTTCGTTGGGCGATAACCGCCCTCTTTTCTTCGACTTGATTCACAAATACTATTATTTTTAACATAATTTTTTGTACATTCATAATAAAATATAGCCTATGACACTCCTGGATAGTGTCGTTTTCTGTTAGTGACAAAATTTTCAGGATCGGATCAGTACTTCCAAAGATTAAATAATAAATAAATAAATATTTCGGACATCTAACACACAACGCCGTCTAGTCCCAAGCTAAGTAGAGCTTGTTTTATGGGTACTAGACAACTGATACAAATACATATATACTTATTTTTTTTTGTAAATACATACATATTATACATAGAAAACACCCAAACTCCGAAACAAATATTTGTAGATCATACAAACATTTGGTCCGACCCGGGAAATGAACCCGAGACCTCATGATCAGCAGTCGCACACGCCAACCGCGAGACCAACGAGGCCGATTACCCCCTACAATCAAACAAACAAAGTTAGAAACTTTACCTGTTTATAATATTAGTTTAGTTAGTTTAAGGTACATTTCGTATAACCTTTTTAAACGTGAATTAATGAGGTTTTAACGCTGTATCTATACTTTTTGTTAAGTCAAAATTATTCTTCTGGTTTTGATAAGATGGCAATCAGCCGAATCAGCTATTTCTGCCAATGACAGGTATTAAAAATCTTCAATTCTAAAGTCTTCGAGTCTTCAAGTCCTCATTGTGATGAAATTAATGATAAAAATGTGGACGAGATGAAACGGGGACCGTCTTTCGAACAAACAAAAAATCTTTCGAAAACACGAAAGTTTAAAAGTTAGTAAAAACATAAAATCATCAAAATTATTTTTATTATTGACACGTTACTTTGTCTTTGTTAGGAATATTTTTTTTATCTAAAAATTAAGATACACTGTTCATAGTTCAAAGAGAGACACTAGGGGCGGGGGGCCCCTAGTGTCTCTCTTTATACTTAACAAACGAATCAAGTAAAAAAAAAAAAATACATACAGTGGAATAAAGAACCTCCCCCTTTTTGAAGTCGGTTAAAAACTCGACAGTTCAACTTTGTAGTTATTTCTTTTATTTGCCACCTATGGTACACTTATGTACAATAAAGAATTACACATTTAAATATTACCTATACTTCCCAAAGTCCATGTGCGCCTGGTACAGATGCCCCAAGAGAGCAAATTTATCACTTCTGTGCCTCACTCCCCGTAACGCTGACAGCCAGATCTTGACCGCTAATCTTTGCTCGTTCTGGCCGTAGAGCCGGACCCCTCGCTCAATCTTGAAAAAAAAAAATTTTTTTCAAGAATATTCAAGAAAATTTTTAATAAGGCAAATGGTCTTCTGTGGTGAAGGATTAAGAATACAGAGTGCAGAACAATAATAGTTCACCATAGAGAAGGAAAACTTGACTAAAATCCTAATTACTAAGTACTAACTACTACTAATAACTCATCTGGCAAGCTGGAATACTGGGCCAAAACCTAATCTATAGATCCAGCAGATGACTGTGAAGGCCATTGATGTTTGAAGTAAGACAAAGACTAAGTAATTCGAAGAGTTGGATAACCATCCGGACCTGTTCTAAAGGAGATAATTGAATCTGATCCTTGTTTAAAGGCAATCAGAACAGGTATTACCTTTCTCCTGGCGAGGTACTGGTCGAGGCGGGAGCGGCAGGCGCGGAAGCAGTCGAGGAGGCCTGCGGCGGGCGGGCGGTGGTCGGGCCCGAAGCGGGCGCCCCACCGCAGCGCCCCGTTGCGGCCCTCCCCGCCGCGGAACTCCTCGGAGAACGGGTATACTTCTGCAATTGTACAGCATTTTAATGTTTCACCACTATTGGACTTGCTACTTGAAGGCTTAGGGGCTAAGATTATCTGGTAATTGGTAATCCGAACTATAGTATTTCAGCTCCTTCTAGAATCGAAACTAAGTCTAATCAGGTGCACTCCCGGGTCACCTAAATTGTTTTTAAATTCATGAGTACTACCTTTTACGTAGAGTAAGGCGATGTAGTAAAGAGAAAAGCTATCTTCAGAAGTTGGATACCCAGTAAAGAAATAATCCTTATTTAAATATTGGGGTACACGTTCCTTTTACGTGCTTTCTTACAACTAGTCTAAAGTATAGTTCAGAAGTACATTTTTAGTAGCCTGATACAGTCTCTGTTTTGGCCTTTTGGGACCAGAGAGAGAAATAAAGAGATGTGTCACCATGTCCCATGTTCACCGTACCTGGTCCATATATGTCGAAGCGTGACTCTCCCACTTTAAAGTTGGTAAAATGACACATTTATTACCAATTTCATATGTATCTTGTATACAGTATCTGGGTTAGGGTACCTTGTGGCTCATCGAGATGGTGTCTTGATGGGTCAGGCGAACTGAGCAGTCGTGTGGCTGACAACTGATGCGCCGGTACCCCGCTGTAAAATAACATTTATTTAGTTCATCTGGAGACGCATTATGAACACGGAGCTTCATCACCCCTAATTAACCCATGGGCGTCGTTGGAGCCGACTCAGTCGGCAACTCAGGCCGGCGGACCAGGGAGGATAGCTGTAAGATGTGTGAGAATATTATGCACATTGCTAAAAAACTAGTTTGATTTAATACCTAACCTCCTTTATAAGGCTTCTGTTAAACACTGTTGATGGTGAAACTAAACCCAAAGTGACGCCTGTGTTGTAATAAAATTAATATTTCAGGCTGTCATACTGCCCAAATAATTAGACATTACATTGTCCTCTATAAAGTTACTGACATTAGTTTTAGGGCCCAACATTATTACTTTTCTTTATTGGTTTTCTTGCTTTTTTAGTGTCTTTTTAGCAATTTAATTTATTTCATTAAAAGTTTTTATCGGCTTAAAAACAATCGTCAAGCTTCTTTTTATGACCAGCCAGTAAAGTAACTCACAAACTAAACTTATTTTATTTGTAATAGACGATTGCTTTTTAGCATGACTAAGTGTTACCTGCGGCGTCACTTGCGTAATCTATACTAATATTATAATTCGAAAATAGCTCTATCTGTCGGTCAGGCTTTCACGGCTAAACCGTTACACCGATTTTAATGAAATTTGCCATGGAGATACTTTGATTCTTGAAGCACTTTTTAGAGATACACGCGGGCGGAGCCACGGGCAATAACTAGTTATTTCATGTTTCTTGCCTTGGTTATTCTTACTTTTAATTTTTATTCCTAAGAAAGATATCTTCGCCTACTGGTAGGGTTCCGTTGTTTTTTTCTATTTCGTTGTTTCGTTTATTACTTAAATTCGTTATTTTATTCTCTTAGAAATGAAACTTACAAAAATATTTCTTATGCTTTACTACATATTATAAGACAATGTCCTCCGCCGCGTCGGTCTGTCGTCTGTTCGCGAAAACTCAAAAGCTTCTGCACGGATTTTTATGCAAATTACTTATAAAGTGATTCTTGAGGAAGGTTTTAGTATATAATTTGTGAAATTTATGCGTATATTGGCTAAAATATAACAATTTTTGTTGAAGACGTCGGAAAAAAGTAGCACATCTCAGAGAAACATAGGCTATATATATTTTCCGTAATGAACCCGTGCGAAGCTGGGGCGGGTTGCTAGTATAATATTATTCTTAAAAAAAATAACAAAAACAAAAACCGACTTCAAGGTTCGACTCGCATTCTCTTGGATGCCATCATCAGATCTTAATGTCCTTATCATGGTACCACCCGTTGGGACATCTCCTTTCCATTAAAAAAAGAATCATCAAAATCGGTTCATAAACGACGAAGTTATCCGCGAACACACATAAAAAAAACCGTCGAATTGAGAACCTCCTCCTTTTTTGAAGTCGGTTAAAAAGCATCAGCTGATATAAAGTCAAGTTTATAGCCCCAACGGTGAAAGTTCTGCGATGATGACTCGGCAGTCAGAGCAAGCCCTTTTATATGTATAGATGAACGCCACAATGGTGATACGAAATCCAAAGAACTCCGTGTTGTTTTAAGAAAACGTATCCCCGCCTCTATTCACAACTTGACTACCTCGTTGGCGCAGTAGTACTATTACGCGACTGCTGTGCATGAGGTCTCGGGTTCATTCCCGGTTCGGACCGAATTTTTGTATGATCTGCAAATGTTTTTGTTTCGGAGTTTGGATCTTTTCTATGTATAATATTTATTTATTTATAAACTTTATGCACTAAATTTGTACATCGGCGGACTTAATGCCCAGGGCATTCTCTTCCAGTCAACCTTCGGGTGGTGTAGAAATGTTGTGAGGTAGGTGCACAGGTTTCATATTACACATATATAATACAACAATATATTTAAACTTAGACATATACCTATATAAACACAATAGTACACATCACAAATACAAATATAAACATACATATATAGATACATACATATATACATACACATATATTTCACATCTATACACCATGAATACTATGAGGTGTGCTATGGATGAGATAGTGCTGCCAGGTCGTTTAGAAAGAGTTCGTGTACTTTCTTTTTGAATGTAAGATGGGTTGTGGATTTCCTGATCTCGAGCGGGAGCTCATTCCAGAGCAGTACCGCTTGAACAAAGAACGAGCTGTTCATAAAGTCGGAGTTGTGGGAGGGACAAGAGAGAAGCAGATTATTAACTGAGCGAAGATTTCTATCGTGGTTAGAGCATAGGTACCGAAGGTACGGAGCAAGGTAAGTAGGTAAAAATTGTGAATTAAGAAATGAATATAGTGAGGTCAGCGCTCGCTGATTGCGCCGTAGGCGAACAGGCAACCATTTTAACTGGGAACGCAAAGCAGACACATGGTCATACTTCCGAAGATTGAAAATAAATCGAATGCAGTTAATGAGAAGGCGGTCTAGTTTATTAAGGAGGTCTGCATTCAGGTCAAAGTAACATACATCACCATAGTCGATTATAGGTATTATTAAGGTCTGCATAAGTGTAATTTTAGTTTTTGGAGGCAAGAATTTCTTAAGACGATACAACAATCGCATGTTACCGGTTACTTTCTGGCTCACGCTGGTAACCTGAGCTCGCCAATCGAGGGTTGAGTCGATAAGTAAACCCAGATCTTTGACTGCAGAGCTGAGTGGAATAACTAAACCATTAAAAATAATAGGTGAGATAGATGTGGTATCCAATCTGCTCATTATACGTTTGCTGCCTATAATTATTGCCTGACATTTTGTTGGATTGACTGAGAGCCCAAATTTCATCGACCAGGATTTTATAAGTTCTAGGTCCCTGTTCACCTCGTTAATAGCCTGAGTGACATCCTCCACCCTTGCCTGTGAATACAGCTGCAGATCATCAGCATACAGGTGATACGCACACTGAAGATGTTGAGTTATGAGATTAATAAATAATGAAAATAAGAGAGGAGATAAAATTCCGCCTTGTGGGACGCCAGTGTAGAGGTCGCACCAACTTGATGATAAGTCATCAACACGAACACACTGTTGACGCCCCCGAAGATAAGTGGAGAACCATTCCAGTGTCTGAAGAAACCATCAGATATGCAAGGATGGATAACAGGATTTCGTGATTGACAGTATTGAAAGCATTGGAGAAGTCAACTAAGACTAAAACTGTGACCTTAGTGTCTTCCATGCCCTTTCTAATGTCGCCAGTCACTTTAAGGAGAGCGGTAACTGTGCTGTGACCAGGTCTGAATCCTGATTGTAAAGGGCTTAAAAGTTGGTTTCTGTATACAAACTGAGAGAGTTGTTTATATACACAGGCCTCGAGTACTTTGGATAGGAAAGGAAGGATAGAAATAGGTCGAAAGTGTTCAGGAAGTGAAGGGTTGCTATTTTTTGGGAGAGGAATGATATGAGCTTTACGCCACGATGAGGGGAAAGTGCCAGAGTCGAGAGAAGAGTTGACTATGTGAGTAATTACTGGCAGAATACAATCCAGGATGTTGACAATCATGCGACGGCTAATGCCGTCACACCCCACAGCATTGGAACGGATAGACAAGATGATCTTCTTGATATCCTCAAGAGACACCGGAGAAAATATAAATGAGTCAGTAGTGGGACTGGTAAGACCAGATATGTAATGTAGTGTTTGACACTTAGTTTGAATGTCTAGCGTAGCTGTAGATGAAAAATGACGATTTATTTCATCCAAACCAATGTTATTATTCAATACGGGATGTTGTTTTTTACCTATTCCTAAAGTGTTCAGAAATTTCCACATACTGGACGCAGAAGAGGACTCTATGTTTTGAAGTATATGTCGGCGTTTAGCGTTGCGTATCACCTGGTTGCACCGATTCCTTGCAGCCTTATATAGGTTCCACCTCTCCTCGCAGCGATCCCTCTTGAATCGAAGAAAAGACTGATCCCTTCGTTTCATAGCAGCTTGGATCTCCTCCGACATCCAAGGCGCTGGAGCACGTTTTAATTTAATTCTTCTAATGGGAGCGTGGTCGTCAAATAATTTTATAATGGTGTTATTGAAAATACAGACTTTGTTGTCCACGTCAGCTGCAGCTGCCACGTCAACCCAATCTATCTTAGCAGCATCTGCACGCAATTTCTCAATATCCATGCGACCGTAACTACGAATTTGTAGAAATTTGGGAGGTGGTTTGGGAGGTTTAAGGATGTAGGTAAGGAAGATCAAGTCATGACGAGAAAAGCCAGGAGCAAGGAACTGTCCGTGGGAAGAGACTAGATGTGGGGAAGAGGTGAGTATTAGATCTAGCCACGTGTCCTGGGAGTCTACATTGTGGTGAGTAGCTTGAAGGGGCAGGATGTGAAGGCTGGAAGCTTGGGTAATTTGAAGGAGATTGCGTGCACGGGGATAGTTTAGGGCTAGGAGGTCAGTGTTGAAATCTCCCATGATGATGTGATGTGTGTATTCCGACCCTAAAGATTCTAGTACTGTTTCCAGACTAGAGAAATAGTTAACACTGGGAGGGCAGTAGACTACCCCTAGAACAACGCTAACTCCCTTGACGCAAACCTCAAGGAATAGGTATTCCGCGCTGGTATGTATGTATTTACAAAAAAATGTAGACCTACGTATATTTGCCTATCAGTTGTCTAGTATCCTGCCTCGTTAGTCTAGTGGTTAGCGTAAGAAACTGCAGATCAAGAGGTCTCGGGTTCGATTTCCGGGTCGGACTGCTGTTGGGTTTTCCTTACAAGAAATTCTAAATAGCATAGCAGCCCGGAGTATGGAACATGGCGGTGTTTCCCGCCCGTGCCTCGGAGAGCACGTTAAGCCGTCGGTCCCGGTTGTCATGAATATCTATGGCAATCGTTATTGGGAAGTCAGTGCCCTCAAATATACTGACAACTAGTTCAATCTTCGAATTCAGTTCACCCTCAGGGTCGCGGAGGTCCGATGCCAGTCGCTCCGTGTAAAAACTAAAGGTAAAACCGGTTGAACTAGTAGCCGACTCCAAATCTTTGTACTGTGATAATTGTTATGTGGTCCCTACTGTTTAGGTTAACTTATTAGTTTAGTGTCATCACTAGAGCTTGTCATGTTGACACTTCCGCTGACTGTAAGGCCATGTTCAGATGATGAGCGCTAGAAACGCGCTTTAGCACGTGTACTCCTAGAATGAAATTACATGTAGTTGTAAACGCGCGTTGAGCGCTCATCATCTGAAGGCCTAAGACAGATTAATTCTTGACAGCTAAGCGACTACATTGTGTGAACTCTAATAAACGAAGTCAATCCTGAAGACGTGTTCAATTGAAGCCTCGGAACATAACAATAGTGATGCCTACTAAATTTTATTCGAAGAACTTACCCGAGGAAGTCGCGCGACTCTATTGAGTCCCATGACATGTTCCGCGGGTGAAGGCGACAACGTCACCTGGCGGTGGGGTGCATAGCGCCCTCTCGCTCTGACACCGCCCTACCCTGCTGGAAAGAGTGAAACACATATAAATACCCAATACATATTATAAAAGATATATATTACCTATCTACACAAATCAAGAAACTGTTTGAAGTGTTTGTTTGTAATTGAAAATTAACAGCTTTTCACTATATGCATGTTTTAGGCAGCAGGAGCAGATCGATTGCCTGATGATAAGTGATTACCGCCGCCCGTGGACACCCGCAACACCAGAAGCGTCACAAGTGCGTTGCCGGCCTTTTAAAAAGGAGTACGCTCTTTTCTTGAAGGTTTGAAGGTCGTATTGGGCCGGGAATACCGCAGGCCACAGTTCATTCCACACAGTTTTGTTGTGCGAAGCAGAAAGTTTCTAGAAAAGCGCACAGTTGTGGACTGCCAACCATCTAAATAATGGGGATGAAACTGCTGTCGCGTAGGACGACGGCGGAAAGTGGCGGCAGGGATCAGTTCGAACAATTACTCGGAGCCCTCCCTATAATAAAAGCGATAGAAGCTGTATAAAGAGGCCACATCTCTACGCAGCATGACGGTACATTCATCAAAAAGTCAGTTTTCTTTTGTATGTCCGTCTGTCTGTTTGTTCCGGCTAATCTCTGGAACGGCTCTACTGATTTTGACGGGTATTTCACTGGCAGATAGGTTATGATGTAAGGAGTACCTTAACGTAACGTATATACTTCCATATACATTTATTGAAAAGCTGTTAATTTGAACACTTTCAATAAACCTAATAAAAGGAAGAAATAAGGAAATGCTTACCTGAATTAAGATAAATTAAAACACATAGAATACTGGAGACCCATCGCTCTTACACAGCTTCCGGTACAATCTTTAGTCTGTAATGATAAGAGAAAAACGATGTTATAATATGGTTTGCTATTTTTGTATTTAGACGTAGCTATGGGTATAGATAAATAAATAAATAATTAATTATATAAATTAATTTCAGCCAATTAATGTTTCGGACATCTAATACGTCAACGCCATCCAGTCCCGAGCTAAGCAGAGCTTGTGTTATGGGTACTAGATAACTGGTATAAATAAATACATTAAAGTATATATATTTTTGTAAATACATACATATTTTACACAGAAGACATCCAAACTCCGAAACAAATATTTGCAGATCATACAAACATTTGCTCCGACTCGGGAATCGAACCCGAAGCCTCAAGCACGGCAGTCGCATATACACTGCGCTACCGAGGCTGTTGAAGGTATTTCTGCTAGATATTGGAGGTATTCTAATTCCTAAAGCCGGGTCTCCACCGAACAAAAGTTGTAAATTTTTGTGTTGTCAACACGTGTTGGTGACAAAAGTTTCTGTAAAGCCGGGTCTCCACCGAACAAAAGTTGTAAATTTTTGTGTTGTCAACACGTGTTGGTGACAAAAGTTTCTGTAAAGCCGAGTCTCCACTGAATAAAAGTTGTAAATTTTTGGTTGTCAACACGTGTTGGTGACAAAAGTTTCTGTAAAGCCGAGTCTCCACCGAACTAAAGTTGGCAACCTTTATGTTGTCAACCTTTTTTTGTGTTGTCAAATTTCGGTGGAGACGCGCCTTAAAACTTCAGTGCAGCCATAAATGCTAGAACTTTCTAGAAACCTGTAAACGCCTCCTGGAGCGTCCAGAGGGCCTAGTGTGAGTTTATTTCACATCAAATCGATCGTCACAATGACCTCTTTTGGCGCTGTGTGTATGCCGTTTGTGATCTCAGACCAAATAAAAAAGTAGATAACGCACGGCCTTGTTCTTGTTGAAGCAAAACGCGTGTGTTTACTTGGAACTACGCTACTTTTTACAAGCTTTTTATGAACTTGCAATGTATGTATGCATGTATGTATGTTCGGGTGGAATCTTGCAACCCAATTTTAAAGCAGATAACTTCAACCGATTTTGCTGAAACTTTTAAGCATATGTATACAGCGTGACAATACAATATTACAATGACATGGAGCTGATCTTATGCTGGAGCTGGAAGGTGGCCATAGAAACTCTGTAAAGAAACGTCGCAACATCATCGAGTTTGGACTCGTTTGATTCGTCTCGAAGCATTTCAGTAAAAGCTTGTTTTTAAAAAGCTTTTTAATTTAATTTATTTTGCTTCAACAAGGACAAGGCCGTGTGCTTTCTACCTTTTTTTTTATTTGATCTGAGTTTGTGATTAGAAAGGAGGTTTTGGAACAAAAATATTCCTGTTTTCCGTCTCTCAGAGTGCTGTTTTCCCACATAATTTGCTCCCTCGATTGGCTATCACCCACGAAATGAATAGAAGTGATGATCATTCGTATTCTTAATCCAACCCCACCCCGTGTAAGATTTACAAAAAATTTATTTATATTGTTCTAAAGTACAACAAGCCACATTCCATGACATCCATTTTACATTAGATATTAAAATTATTTCCTGGTAGAATCTATTTTCAACCTGTTCCATCCGCATTTTAGATATTTCAAACAAAAACCCCAAATTACTTCGCCTATTATCTTTGTACTTACATAGATTTATCTCTGAGATACGCAACGCTTTTGTAAAACGAAAATAAATATTCCCGCGCAATAATTCGTTCTTTGAAAGACCGTCTCTTTTGATATTGTTTTATCGTCAAGAATGATTATTCAAGAGACATAATCATTTGGCTTTGCGGCCAAATACCCGAGTTAAGTTATCTGTGCCACTAATAAAGCACGAATAATAAATTAAAAAGTTAACATTTTGTATGTCTATGGTTTTTATTTACTTTTTAAAATACTAGCTTTTACCAGCAGTGTGGTGTGGTTATTCATGGGATAATTTCAGGGATAAAAACAATTCTATATATTTCTCTTTTAGCCCTCTGTCTCCATACCAAATCTCTCATCTAAATTGGTCACTAATTTATTGATTCCTCATACAAACTTTCACCCCCTTTTAATCTCCATATAGCGGACCCACGCAACCTTGTTTGCGTCTCCTATTGCCCGTAGCGTGATAATTTTCCCCCGTTTTTGAAACATTTTTCATCAGTGCTCCGCTCCTATTGGACGTAGCGTGATGATATTTAGAATTATATTCGCCTTTCTCGCTATCTAACACCGGCTATCTTCAAATCGGACTAGTAGTTCCTGAGATTAGCGCGTTCAAACAAACAAACTCTTCAGCTTTATAATATTAGTATAGATAGATAACTTCTGGGATATAATCTAACATTAATTATGTCTTCATCCAGGACTCGAACTATTTCCGTACCAAATTCGATCTAAATAGGTTATGCAATTTATGCTTGAAGAGGTAGTAGACGACAGAAAAATACATGTTCGCAATTATAATATTAGCATGGATTCCAGTTTTGAATTATTCCTCCAAAGTTTGTAGGTAATATAGGTCAGTGGTCTTTGTTAGTCTATGGTTTGTTCTCATTATGTCTGTGTGTGTCAAGTTGTTCAGCAGAGTGACATAATTGTATGTTCGTTAAAAAGTCTAACTTGATATGCCTTTTTTACCATCATATAGCAACACGGGCCGGTGGATCTGAGGAGAGTAGCTATAGTGTCTTTTTCCCTCACTTTTTAACCGACTTCCAAAAAGGAGGAGGTTCTATGTTCCACTGTATGTATTTTTTTTTTTTTTTTTATGTATGTTACCTGATTACTCCGTCAGTTGTGGACCGATTTTGAATTTTTTTTTTGTATTCGACAGGGTATGCTTCCGTGGTGGTCCCATTGCCAGCATATCAGGATCTGATGATGGGATCCCAGGGAAATCGAGGGAAACCCTCATTTTTTATAGGCACATACTATGTTTTTCGTATATTTTCTGAAGTTACACCGGTATTTGCGTCTGGTAGTCATCATTTTATGATGATGAGCTGATGATGTAAGGTACCACTCCTTAACGGTTAGGAGTTGGAGGATAAATCTTTAAATATCATATGTATATAAGTTACCTTTAGTCGTATTCTTACAAATTATTTAGGTAAGCTGATGATGGAAGATGGAAGGTACAACTCCTCAACGGTTAGGAGTTGGAGAATAATTCTTTCAATTTCATACGTATCTAAAGACCTTCAGTCGTATACTTTCAAGCTATTTAGGTGAGCTGATGATAGAATATTAAACTCTTCAACAGTTAGGGATTAGAGGATGATTTTAATATTACACGTACCTTAATTTGCATTCTTGATGATGAAATTTGATGAAATAATTCAACTTACTACTTACCTACGATTGTTTGCACTAAAAACTGTAAAATAAAAACTTTTTATAAAAAAAAAACCGACTTCCAAAAACATCCAACGAAAACTCTCTGTCAAAAAACACTTAAAAGCGTAAAATAAACTGGTTCTTCATAAATTGCCTTTACCTAATTCTTTATTCATTTAAATAGTAGTATTATAATGGGTGCTAGGTACCTAAAATCTGTTTGAAGTCGGTGCTAAGCCAAAAAGAATACAAACGAACAATTACAAAAGTCTAAGCGATAGTCACTTGGCACCGACTTCAAACAGATTTTAGGTACCTAGCACCCATTATAATACTACTATTTAAATGAATAAAGAATTAGGTAAAGGCAATTTATGAAGAACCAGTTTATTTTACGCTTTTAAGTGTTTTTTGACAGAGAGTTTTCGTTGGATGTTTTTGGAAGTCGTTTTTTTTTTTTTTATAATTCCAATACAGAACAGAGTGACATTTCTTACGAGTGAAAATTTTCACACATTATACTCATTTTGGACGTATTATTAATTTGCTTATACACAGACGTTTATGTTATTAATAAATAGTTTCAGTCTTCAGATAATTAACTAAGTATTAATTTAGATAAAAAAACCCACTCTTTCTAAATATTTCTAAGTATTAATTCCTTTAGCTTGTAATAAATCTGTGTTCAAATAAAGATAATTGGAGATCAGAATAATTGGTATTGATCAGACGGTCGCCCAGGGATTTCTCGCGGCTCAACCTCTATTACGAAATACATATGTATTTGTGTATGTATAATATTTATATGTATATTTATGTTTGTTAGCTAATGTCAATTGCATCTATGCCTGTTGCTGATCACAACTATAACCTCTATGGACCTACCATACCAGATCTCTACACCCCCCAAAATATGGCTGGTAGAGAATGCCTTGGGCATCAAGTCCGCCAATGTACAAAAGTGCATGAAATTGTAAAATAAAAAAATAAATAGAAAATTACTAGTTGACCCACGCAACTTCGTCTTTGTTTCTTTTCAATCATGCTCAGATCTATTGGTCTAAGCGTGATGTTAACTATCCTATTTTAAACACGCCAGCAAAACAAATTTAAAAAATAACGTCAAAATCGATTAGATAGTTCCGGAGTTCGTCGTAAGCAACACTGTTTCTGTAAAGCCGAGTCTCCACCGAACAAAAGTTGGCAATTTTTATGTTGTCAACCTTCTTTTGAGTTGTCAAATTTCGGTGGTGACGCGCCTTTACGTCAGTTGATCTTCTGTGCGAGGGTTGTACCGCCCCGGTCGAGCCGGTCCGTGCGTGCTGAAAGCAGCGTGGCTCTACTACCTTGTATGTATATCGTTAACCAGTTAACCTAGCTTTCACCCGCGGCTCCCCTCGCGATTATTTCGATTATCGCGATAAATACATAGTAGTGTATGTATCCTCAAGAATCAAAGAATATCCATTGTAAATTTTATCCAAATCGATTTAGTGGTTTAGCCGTGAATGTTTAACAGACAGACAGTTCGGCAGTCTGTATACTGTGTACTTTCGAATTTATAATATTATTATAGACTAGCTGTTGCCCGCGGCTCTGCCCGCGTGTATGTCGGTTATCGCTGCAAATAGTAGCCTGTGTGTTATTCTGATATATAAGCTATATAACTGTAAAGTTTCATCCAAATCCGTTCAGTGGTTTTTGCGTGAAAGAGTAACAAACATCTATCCATACAAATTTTCGCGTTTATAGTATTAGTAGGATAATAACAGTTCATAGTTTTCGTGCGAGATCATGACGGCAACGGCAGTAAGTAAAAGGTGGGCATTATTTATTGTTTATTTAGAATGTAAGTGAAATGAGCTTCTTCCTGTCTAGGTTTAATACGTGCACGTACATTAGGAGTCCATTCTCTTGTTAGATAAAGAGCAGTAAGTACCTACTTGCGCCTCGTCACCTTCTCGAAATCGCCTTTTCTGTCTTATTGCCCTCTCGATTACCATGACAATATTTATACCTAAAGCCGGGTCTCCACCGAACAAAAGTTGGCAATTATTGTGTTGTCAACACGTGTTGGTGACAAAAGTTTCTGTAAAGCAAAGTCTCCACCGAACAAAAGTTGGAAGCTTTTGTGTTGTCAACCTTTTTTTGTGTTGTCAAATTTTGGTGGAGACGCGCCTTATCGTTCTGTAATTTTCTATTTTGGTCTGTATCTGTCAAATAACACTCACATTTTAGTTTAATTCTCATTTTAAAATCGTAACCTTCATACCCTTCTAAAAATATATATAACTAGCTGTTGCCCGCGGCTTTGCTCGTGTGGAAGTTGATTATATGTATTTAATTAAAACTGTGTAAGTATCTATGAATACTGTGTTCATGTTTTATACGTATTTATTTATAATCAATAGTCCATTAAAATTGACTTTCATACACACTTTCGACCCTTATTTTAACCCCTTTAGGCATATAATTCCCATAAATGCTGATATAAGTATTCATTTATTTGTAATCAAAAATTGTAAATTAAAAAATGACGGACTTCCAGTCTAGCCTAGGGATAGAATATTCAGAAACGCTTAAATACGTATCTCATCATCATCATCGCAGTCCACTGCTGGACATAAGCATCTCCAATTGCACTCCACTTGGTTCGATCCTCAGCTTCTCTCATCCAGCTCCTGCCAGCCGTCTTGGGCAGATCATTATTCCACTTGGCCTGTGGACGTTCTACGCTACGTTTGCCGAGACGCGGTCACCACTCACGAACCCGTTTACTCCAAGGTTATCAGTTCTGCGGCTAATATGGCCAGCCCACTGTCACTTCAGCTTGCTTATCCTGTGGGCTATGTCAATGACCTTGGTTCTCTACCGGATCACCTCATTCTTGATGCGATCCCTTAGAGAAACGTTGAGCTTTTGTGATGAGAAAAATAAATCATTATTACTATTATAGCCCTCTACATAGCACGCTGAGCGACTTTGAACTTGTGGACCAGCCGTGTCGTAAGTGTCCACGTTTCGGCACCGTATGTCATAAGAGGTAGGACGTATTGATTGAAGATTTTCGTATTTAGGCGCTGTGGGATTGACGATGAAAAGACCTGACGAAGTTTCCCAAATGCTGCCCAACTCGGCTGAATTCTCCTATTCACCTTGTCCTCGAAGTTGTTTCTACTTAACTGCAAAGTCTGCCCGAGGTACCACACATATTTTTGAACAACTTCGAGAACGGCACCGTGAACCACAACCGGTTCCGGTAGAACATGTTCGTACATACGTATCTACTCATTTTTAATCAGTAGCCATAAATAAAGTTGCATGTTTCTAACTTCAAGAATGACGGACTTCCAGAATAACCTTTATACGAAATTTCAACCCCTATTTCACCCCCTCAGGGGTGGAATATCCAGAAAAGTTTAAATATGTATCTACTCATTTTTAATCAGCCAAAACACAAATTTTCATGTTTGTCACTTAAAAAATGACGGATTTCCTTACAAACTTTCAACCCCTATTTCACCCCTTAGGGGTAGAATATCTAGAAATGCTTCAATACGTATCTACTCATTTTTAATCAGTAGCCCAAAACTAAATTTTCATGTTTCTCACCTAAAAAATGACGGACTTCCTTACAAACTTTCAACCCCTATTTCACCCCCTTAGGGGTAGAATATTCAGAAACGTTTAAATACGTATCTATTTATTTTAAATCAGTACTCCAAAAATAAAGTTTCATGTTTCTTACTTAAAAAATTACGAACTTCCTTACAAACTTTCAACCCCTATTTCACCCCCTTAGGGGTAGAATATTCAGAAACGCTGAAACACGTATCAATTCATTTTTAATCAGCAGCCTAAAAATAAAGTTTCATGTTTCTAACTTCAAAAATGACGGACTTCCAGACTGACCTACATACGAAATAACAACCCCTATTTAACCTCTTAGGGGTAGAATATCCAGAAACGCTTAAATACGTATCTACTTTTTTTTAATCAGTAGCCCAAAAGTAAAGTTTCATGTTTCTTACTTAAAAAATGACGAACTTCTATACAAAATTTCAACCCCTATTTAACCCCCTTAGAGGTGGAATTTCAAAAAATCCTTTCTTAGTGCTCACTTACGCCATTTAAAGAACCTACGTGCAAATTTTCAGGATTGTAGCTTCAGCGGTTTGGGCTGTGCGTTGATCTCTGGGTATGTCAGTCAGTCAGTCACCTTACTCTTTTATATTGTTGGGCCTTCGAGAAAAATAGTCTAGAACAATCTACCAATCGCTAGAATTGAATTGAAGGCGCCATCTAGTGTCAACTAGTGCGCAACTGTGGAGTAACTCTGATATTCGACGCTAGATGGCGCTAGATTACTCACTCTGGTAATTTCTGTTTAGTGTAGAATGTTCTATCGAATATTATAGATCTTTCTAGGGGTTTCAAAGCCATATATAAGCAGATTGGGTTACCCGTACGAGGCAGTATTGTTCACGATACAGCGGAGTTAACATCGAAGCGATCTTCTAGTGCGATTAACAAGTGACATAGCGAATTCTTATTGTAAAAAGGGTTGTAAATAAACAGTGTGTTATTTTTTTGGTAATCAACCGACTTTCTTTAATTATTTAATACCCGGCTCGTAACAATTTGGTGTCAGCAGTGGGATTAAAGTATGCCGGTTTTACCAAAGGAAGACACGGAAGGTATCCGAACTAGGAGTCAGCGTCAGCAAGAGGCCGACCTGAGGCGATTTGGAGGTGCACAACTGCCCACACCGGAACGTCAGCAGCCAGCGATGGAAGCCACGCCGCCTACATCGTCAGCAGCTCCAGATATCACGGCCCTAATGGTGATGCTCCAGGAGCAGGCCCGCCGTCAAGAGGAGCAGGCCCGCCGATTGGAGGAACAGCTGCAGCGGGACAAGGAGGAGCAGGCCCGCCATCAGGAGGAGCAGACCCGCCGCCAGGAGGAGCAGGCCCGCCGCCAGGAGGAGCAGGCCCGCCGCTTGGAGGAACAGCTGCAGCGGGACAAGGAAGACCAGGCTCGTCGCCAGGAGGAACAAATGCTTTTGTTAAAAGGCATTCACGAGACCTTCGGCAAAGAACTCAAGGTAGTGAAGGATCAGGTTCTTCAACACGAGAACCGTATCACTGAGGCCGAAACTCAGATTGCCGACGTGAAGAAGGCATTAGGGAACCTCAAAGTTGGAGACGGAGCGGCGACTTCAGTAACTGCTGTTCCTTCGGTGCGGGGGTTCAAAGTACCGCCGTTTGATGGGACATCTTCGTGGTCAGCCTACAAGATCCAATTTGAGGCTGTTATGACGGCGAACGGCTGGACTAAGGAACAGGCTATGACCGCGCTCACCTTGGGTCTTCGAGACCAGGCTCTGACCGTCCTCGAAGCCCTCGGTAAGAAGGTAACCTATGAGCAACTGCTGGAGGCATTGGAGGCAAGATACGGTGACGCTCACCTGGAGCACGTTTTTCGTGCACAGCTGAAGGATCGTGCCCAACGCATCGGTGAGAACTTGCAACAATGGGCTCTGGAAGTTGAGAAACTGGTCCGTAAGGCATACCAGTCTGCACCTGCGCTCGTGGACGGGAATCTGGTGCAAGCTTTCATCGATGGCATTCGTGACCTCGAAGTTAGAGCCGCTGTGCGACTTGGGCACCATGAAACTCTCAAGGACGCTCTGGCCCATGCTTTGGAGGCGGAAGCTGTGAGACAAGATCATCGGTTTCATCGGGTCCGGGAGGTTGTGGCGTCACCTGTGCGGGATCGGGTTAAGGGGTACAGCCCTAGGTGTTACGCCTGTGGTGAAAAAGGTCACCTTCGGTCCAGCTGCCCTAAGCGAAGCATAGGAAATGAATACGAGCGACCTCAGCAGATTAGGGCGACTGATAGTACTGCCCAACATCGCAGTGGAAAATCACACGGTAACGCAGACGCATTATCAAGAAGACCTTGCCCTGAAGACTGCAAACACTGTGCCAAGCAAGAAGTAAAGGAAGCTGTTCCTATAAGGACAATAAAGACGGACCTTAGCATCGAATGGAAGGAAAGCCTACAGCAAGCACAGCAAGAGGATGCAGATATCAAACCAATTCTCGAGTGGATTAAAGCTGAGACTCCTAAGCCTCACTGGAGCGATGTTGCATCGCTGAGTTCAACCACAAAGAGTTATTGGGCTCAATGGGATAGCCTAGTCATCCAGGATGGAGTCTTGTGCCGTAAATGGGAAAACGCTCGAGGAGACAGCTGTCATCTGCAAATGGTTGTCCCTAAAGCTAAGATACCAGTGGTTCTGCAGCTCTACCATAACGGATGTTCAGGAGGTCATATGGGAGTTAAGAAGACATTGTTAAAGATAAGGGAGAGATTCTACTGGATTCATTGTCGTGATGATGTTGAGGACTGGTGTCGCAAGTGTACTAATTGTGCGGCCGTGAAGGGACCTCACACACGTAGCAGAGGTCCATTGAAATTGTACAATGTTGGGGCACCCTGGGAAAGAATTGCAATAGACGTAGCGGGACCATTTCCTGAAAGTGAAACTGGAAACAAGTATTTCATGGTTGTAATGGATTACTTCACTAAGTGGCCAGAAGTTTTCGCCATTCCCAACCAAGAGGCATCAACAGTTGCAGACAAATTAGTGCACGAAGTCTTCTGTCGTTTTGGAGTGCCTTTAGAAATTCACAGTGACCAAGGAAGAAATTTTGAGTCTCAAATATTTCAAGAGATGTGTCGAGTAATGGGTGCTCACAAAACCAGAACCACCTCTTATCACCCACAATCTGACGGAATGGTGGAACGATTTAACCAAACACTAGAGAGGTATCTAGCAAAAGTTGTTGAAAGTAGGCAAAAAGATTGGGACAAACACATCCAACCGTTTCTTCTGTCATACCGAAGTGCAGTCCACGAAAGCACTTCAGTAACACCAGCTTTTGCAAACTTCGGAAGAGAACTACGATTGCCTGCAGACTTGATCACTGGAATACCCCCTGACACCCCGCGAAGTATAACGGAGTACGCTAATGACTTGCGGAACAAGATGAATGACATTTATGAGCATGTCAGACAATCGGGCCAGCAAATGTCTGAGAAGATGAAAACCCGATATGACCGGAAAGTGAACAATAAGGGCTTCGAAGAGTGTTCTCTAGTATGGCTCCATAATCCAGTTCGCAGTAAAGGGAGATCTCCAAAGCTACAAGCCAAGTGGGAAGGGCCACACCGGGTGGTGACAAAAATCAATGATGTTACCTACCGGATACAGAAGTGTCCAAGAGGCGCCCCTAAGATAGTTCACGTAGATCGATTGGCGCGATACTATGGAACTGATTATGCTCGGGACGAGCATGTCTTAGGAGGGGGCAGTGTTGGGCCTTCGAGAAAAATAGTCTAGAACAATCTACCAATCGCGAGAATTGAATTGAAGGCGCCATCTAGTGTCAAGTAGTGCGCAACTGTGGAGTAACTCTGATATTCGACGCTAGATGGCGCTAGATTACTCACTCTGGTAATTTCTGTTTAGTGTAGAATGTTCTATCGAATATTATAGATCTTTCTAGGGGTTTAAAAGCCATATATAAGCAGATTGGGTTACCCGTACGAGGCAGTATTGTTCACGATACAGCGGAGTTAACATCGAAGCGATCTTCTAGTGCGATTAACAAGTGACATAGCGAATTCTTATTGTAAAAAGGGTTGTAAATAAACAGTGTGTTATTTTTTTGGTAATCAACCGACTTTCTTTAATTATTTAATACCCGGCTCGTAACAATATATATAGATAGATAGATAAATATTTCTATCTCATTTCCAAGCTATTTTTACGCATTTTATAATGCAGGTCCTGTCATTATAAATGAATTTTAAGTTTACTTAAAATATAGCCGATGACACCAAAGAAGCATCTAAATTGTATTCTGTGCCATCCAGACTATCTTCCGAACTTATGACCTAGGTCACGACACTGTAAATGTCACCCCACGAAATGGGTCAGTGGCGATTCGATATCTTGCCTTAAAATTTGTTTATTAGTAGCTACAAAGACTATTATTTTATAAAAATAAAGGATTTTTGAATAAGTTCGAAATACAAGCTCAGTTATAAAATAAGAAACTTTAATATATTTTTAATAAGAATCCACTGTTCCAAAATTAAACGAGTCATAATCTTTTTTTTTTGTAAAGAAATGTCATTAAAATTTTCTTAAAAAAAAACAGAAAAATCAATATAATTATGTATTTATTTATTTATAAACGTAAAGGCAATTCTTATATCTTGTAATGTCAGCAATTTAATACATACTACGTACTTTTTCAACGAAATTAATATGTTTTATGAATTTTAAGATTACCTCGAGATTATTGAGCGAAACGGAACAGTTTGCAATTGATTTCCATGTCTAAATAAAAAAAAAGAAAAAACACCATTACAGTAGGAATAAAAAGAAAATGGTGTCCGCAATTTAAAAATAGAACGTGTATAAATAACATTTCAACATAATAATCTCCACTTACCGTAGACATCTTTACTATAACACAGAACCATGACTTTTCACACACAACTCACAAAATTTTCTAAAACCTCACTGAAAATATATGTTTTATGTGTTTATTTTGTTATTTAATTCGTTATTTGTTTACAAGATTGTGTTATTTTGTTAATTTTTATGTTTTAAGTGTTCTTACGATCGCGGATCACACCCCAATCGTGAGGGATGTTATTCTCGCTGTATAAAAAATGCATGGAGTCGTTACTATGTTGTAAAAATGTTTTTATGATATATTTTAAACGTAGAGTGTTTTAATATGTATGAAAGGTAAGTTGAATTTGGATAAGATTTAAGTGATAACTACTTATGGGAGGGTAAACCGCTTCGTTACGTAACGCGTTACGGCGCCAGTCTCTCTTCTTATCTTTCACTCACGCATACGGCAGCGGTAGACAGGCTCCTCCTCTCTCACTCTAACCCACAGCGCTAGACGTAAATAGTTCAACTTAGATTAGTTTAAGTTATCACTTCTGTCGGGCATCCCGAGAAACACAACTCATTAATGAACTAGACTGCACGTTTGGTCTAGTGGTGTAACGGTCACCACGCCGTTTCCTACTTCGCCAAGTGTCGTGGGTTCAAATCCCACGTAGGACAACACTTTGTGTGATCCACAAATTGTTGTTCTGAGTCTGGGTGTTCTTTGTGTCCGTTTCATGTATGTTTGTAAAGTCCCCCGCGACACAGGATTTATTCCTAGTGCGGGAGTTGTCTGTTAAAAATATATATATATATAAAACTGACTTGAAAATTTTAACGTTTAAAACATCATATATTATGAAAATGCAAAAAAAAAAAATTGTAACTCTTTAAACATTCCTGTCGGCAATTAACTTCTAATTAACTTATTTTCTAAAAACTTTTATTTTACCGAGACACTAAAACTTTTGAAGAATCATCATATTTCTAAAGATACGATTGCAAATAAACGCAAATGTATATAAAGGAACAATACACACAAACAATCATAAATAATAGCGTGCTGTAAGTGATAAACTACAAACCATTTATTTATTAATACTCTTCAAAACTTGCTTTACTAACGTACAAAATATTTATAAGCAATATCTACTCCACGTGTTTCACTGTGACCAGCTTCCCCAGTTGCTGCATTGCGCATGCGCGAATCGTAGTACCTGTTTTAGTTACAATCTATCTGGCGCTTCAGGTCGAATTAGTACATTTTAAATCCGCTAGATTCTCTGCTTACTATGAAGTTTTAAAGAAAAATTTAAACCTAGATCTTTCTAATACTTTTGCAATATTTAGAACTCAAATGTTAAGGGTTCAAGCTCGTGGAGAAATTTGATTAAAATCCTTAAAATATATGTAACTATATCTCTGTGACAGCTACAAATCCGAAGAACTAACTTTGAACAAGGTTTTATTTTATAGCACTTATATTTCCATTACCTAGTCAGTACCTGGATGGGTGATCGCCGGTGGCAAGATACCATGAGCGTCTACGTCATTCGGAGGTCACGTTAAGCAGTCGGTCCCGGGTGTTATCATGGGATAACAGTCGTGAAGCTTAGTTGGAGGCCTTTTGGCGGCTTGAAAACATCCAACGGCAAGATTACGTAGCCACAACGTTGTCTTGCCAGTCCTCAACCCGCACTCCTCCAACGTGGGGACGTATAGCCTTAACCCTCTCCTGAGAGGAGACCCGACTCCAGCAGTGGGACATTATGGGTTGTTGATGATATATTCCATTCCCCAGTTTAAAACAACTTCGAGAACGAGTTGAACAGAAGAATTCATCATCATCATCAGCCTATAGCAGTCCACTGCTGGACATAGGCCTCTCCAATTGCACACCACTTAGTTCGATCCTCGGCTTCTCGTATCCAGCTTCTGCCAGCCGTCCTGCGTACCTGCGCCTGTGGACGTCCTACACTACGTTTGCCGAGACGCGGTCTCCACTCAAGAACTCGTTTACCCCAACGGTTATCGGTTCTACGGCAAATATGGCCAACCCACTGCCACTTCAGCTTGCTAAGCCTATGGGCTATGTCGATGACCGGATTCTTTGCCGGATCACCTCGTTTCTGATACGATCCCTTAGAGAAACGCCGAGCATAGCCCTCTCCATAGCACGCTGAGCGACTTTAAACTTGTGGACCAGCCGTACCGTAAGTGTCCACGTTTCGGCTCCGTATGTCATTACGGGTAGGACGCACTCATTGAAGACTTTCGTCTTTAGGTACTGTCCCCAAACGCTGCCCAACCCAGCTGGATTCTCCTGTTCACCTCGTTATCAAAGTTGTTTTTACCTAACTGCAAAGTCTGCCCGAGGTACACATATTTCTGAACAACTTCGAGAACGGCGCCGTGTACCGCAATCGGTTCCGGTAGTACATGTTCATTGAACATGACCTTGGTCTTGTCCAAGTTCATCCGTAGGCCGATGCGTACAGAAGAGTCTGCCAGGTCGTTCAGCATCTTTTGTAGGTCCTGCAGCTGGTATGGTATGGGTCTTGTATGCAGATTCTGTACTTGGACGGACATTGTGGCGGCTTCGTAGAGACATCTCAACACTTGGATGTATCGCCAATCCACTTGGCAATGCTGCAGGGACTCCAGAACAGACCAGGTCTCGATTGAGTCAAAGGCCTTCTCATAGTCCATGAATGCTAGACACAGGAGCTAAATATACTCTTCGGTCTTCTGTACAATCTGCCGCAGTGTGTGGATGTGGTCTATGGTGCCATATCCACTCCGAAACCCAGCCTGCTCCGGTGGTTGGAATTCGTCGAGTCTTCGCGCAAGACGGTTCGTGATGACTCTTGAAAACAGCTTGTAGACGTGGCTTAGGAGGGAAATGGGCCGGTAGTTCTTCAACCTGGTCTTCTCACCCTTCTTGAAGAACAGGACGACCACACTCCTACTCCACGCCTCTGGAGTTCTCCCTTCGAACAGGTCAGCGTTGAAAAGCTTTTGGAGCTCCCACAGTACGGGTTTACCCACGGCTTTCAACAGCTCTGTAGTAACGCCGTCCTCTCCAGGGGCTTTTCCATTTTTTAGCTGTCCAAGAGCCATCTCGATTTCGTCAAGGCTGACTTCTGGCAGATCTTCAGTGTAATGGCGTATTAATGTAGCTCTAGGGTCCACATTTTCGGGATCAGGTCAAGATGCATGCGAAGCGTACAGACTGCCATAGAAGCTTTCCACTTCCGAAAGTACGGCCGGCTTAGAAGCAACGACTTCTCCACTTGCTGTGGTCAACTTCGTCAGGTGGCTTCTTCCAAGAGATTGTACGAACACTTTTGACCCCCGATTCTGCTCGATTGCTCTTTCGATCGAAAGAGTGTTGGAGCATCGGAGGTCGTGTCGCACAAGCTTACTGATCTCTTGGTTTAGAGTCCGCTTTGTCGACGAAGTGACAGGTGGGTTCTCACGTCGTGCCCTCATTAGCCCTAGTGTACTCTCTGAAAGCTTCGACTTCCTGCTTTTACGCTGCATTTGACAAAATCTCGTACCTTCATCCCTGAGGATCAGAACCACATTTTCAAGGTTCTGGTTTACGTCTCTTGTGGTTTCCATGGCAGCAAATCGGTTTTCCAGAATTGACTGGAATTTTTCAGATCCCATCGCGGCTTGGAGCAGAGTTGGTCGGAGCCTGGATTTCATCAAACGGACACGTTCAGCCTTAAAGTCGATATTCAGAGAGCCTCGGACAAGTCGGTGATCACTACCGGTGTTAAACCTATTGATCACTGAGACGTCTCTGAATATGTGCTTTCTGTCCGTCATGATGAAATCGATCTCATTTTTGGTCATAGCGTCGGGACTTTGCCACGTCCACTTTCTTTGGGGCCGCTTTTTGAAGAATGAGTTCATCAAAAACAGCCCCTCCCGCTCGAGAAAGTTAACGAGCATTTGCCCCCTATGGTTCCTGCTTCCAATTCCATGGGATCCTATTACCGATTTGCTGCAAGTTTGTACTCCCACTTTGGCGTTAAAGTCACCCATAACAAAGTTGTAGTGGGTCTTAGTAGTGAAGTGGGGGGCTTTCGATATATCATCGAACCTCTCCTCCACCTCATCGTCCGAGTGAGCCGAGGTCGGTGCGTACACTTGTACTACCTTGAGGCTATACCTCTCAGTAGGCTTGACAATGAGGTACGCCACCCTGTTCGACACACTGGACATTTCCACAACGTTGCCAGAAAGCGACTTGTTTACCAGAAACTCCACGCCACCTTGGGATTGTTGGTCTCCCTCGCGGAAGAACATCAGGTGGCCTGAGTCGAGGGTTATGGTATCCTCCCCCTCTCTTCGGACTTCACATAACCCTAAGATATGTTACCTAATCATCCCAAGTTCCACCTCAACTTGTGCCAGATGCGAGTCGAGCCGTAACGTGCGGCCATTAAACGTTGCCAGGGTCAATCGTTTGTGGTGGCCTCCCGTAACCCGGTGATTCTTAGCACCCCCTGTCCCACCGTTACTGTGGTCGCCACCATGACCAGGAATAGCAGGACTGCCGGGAACTGGGGGCCGTGGCTTTTGATGCTTTTGCATTGGCGTGTTTTGCCCATAATCACCACGCTGGGCAGGCGGGTTGGTGATCGCAGGGCGTAGCTTGTTGCACCGGTGACGCTGCTGCCCGTCACCGGCCTATTGTATTTAATTGCGCCGGTTTGGATGGATATACCGCCATCGGTCGGTCGCCGGAGCCTCGTTTGTCGTTCAGCAGGGGGCACCACGTGCAGGTGAGGTTGACTGGGAGCGAGAGATTGTAGTTCGCTCCCTTACACCCCAGAAGAATTCAGCTGTGCTTAAAGTCGAAAGTCTTCAGTCAGTGCGTCCTACCCATTATGACATACGAAGTCATATTTCACATAGTTAGATGGTACCACATGGTACTAAATAAATTGTAAATTAGCAAGAACTTTCTGTAAATAAGGGAATGAGCTATGCTTTCTTACTTCGTAGTTTGGTCTTCATAAGAACCACTGCTCTATCACTTCAACTATAATAATCACAAATTATAACAAAAAAACGACTGTAAGAACTGGACCAAATTGAAATGGGACCACACGGGAAGCACCTGCTTTCATATAAATAAAGAATCATCGACAATAACGAATAACAAGAATAACAAACATAAAAAAATATAGTCGAGTTGATAACCTCCTCCTTTTAAGAAGTCTGTTAATAGCAAAATATAATCACAATTAATCCATTCGTTTTTAAACTAACAAAGCATTCTTTCTCCGAGCCTTACTTCCAAACTGTATTTATAATTTGCTTTAAGTCTACCACGATACGGTTGAAATTCGATGTGTTTTATGTTCTACTTGCTTACCACCTATCGGATATCGGAGTTCGAAGTTCCCTGTAGAAAGACTGTTGTTAAACTTTTTAGATTTCCACATACCCGCAACTGTCTGTATGGCAAGCGGGATCGACGGCTGAACGTGCTCTCCAAGACAAGAACTAAACTAACCAAAACCAAGGAGCGTTTTAATTAAAATCGCTAAACCCATACTATTTCATGTGAATGTTATGATTTTAGTTTGTTTTACCGGGCCATTTCCGCACTTAGCCTCTTGATTGGGTCGTTGTACACGAGGTGTTATGATGTTAATTATAATTTATAATGTTTTGTTGCGGATATCAGGATGATACGGTATGTGCACTATGAATATTTATTTCGTTAGTATTATGACACAAAATATGAGGAAATTACCTCGGTGGCGCAAGTTGTAGCGTAAGCGACTGCTGTGCTTGAGGTCTCGGGTTCGATTACTGGGTCGCACCAAATATTTATATGATCTGCAAATATTTGTTTTAGAGTTTGGGTGTTTTCTATGTATTATATTTATGTATTTACAAAAAAAGTATATATGTATTTATATCAGTTGTCTAGTGCCCATAACACAAGCTCTGCTTAGTTTGGGATTAGATGGCGTTGTAAAATATTCTCCAAAAAAGAAAAGTATTTTGAAGACACGGTATGTACCTACCTACATTATGAAAATTCATACCTAAATTTCTTTAGTATTTTTACACAAAATAATTATGAGGAAACTATTTAAAATAAAAAGAGTTCCTACAAATACCAGAAACACATAATAAATCCAAAACTAAAACATAAACAGCATATCAAATGCCATTTTGTTTCATTTCCACAGTAAAATGTTATTACGTGTGAAAAGATAAACTGTCACACACCATACACCTTTCATTTTTGATTGGTATATAAAGATTTATCAACAAAACTTACACACATAATCATCTTTTAAAAAATAACATCGCTATAAAATAAAAAAAAACTAAAAGAAAAAGACACATTAAAAATCGATTCGAAATACGAAAACGAGTGACATAAAAACGTCAGGGCGCTTTCGTCGCAACAAATTTAAAGGGAATATATTGCCGGCATCAATTTCAATCCAAATACTAATAAATTGGCATCTCTCAACGACACGGAGCTACACAGCTAGACAGTTTATTAATAGCTAACATATTTTGTAAATCTCAGACTGTGATCAACCCTCGGCTGAATTCAGTGTCGCATGAGTCGCGAGCCGGGTCACCCGAAAAAAAAAACCTCAACTGTCAGATTTTGGCGCGTGTTTGAACTTTTTTTGAGTTGTGAAGACTAGGTAGCTAGTGCTTTGTTAGTGTGCCTATGTCGATGTGTTCTTAAAAAAGTTGTAGTGACTTTCAAAACTATAGATTAAGAAAAGATCTGGAAGTGCATTATTTATTTTTCGTCTCAATATGTCATTCAAGAGATGAAAGAGATGCATAAAAATATTGTTTTTATGAAAAACATACAGTTATACATAAACATAATTTAGACAAACTTAAGAATTAAATACAGAAAGAAGGTTAAAATGACTTACAACGCTGTTTATGACAGTTACAACAATAATAACTACAAAGAGTTCGAATTTCAAAAAGATGAGAAGAAAATTTTAAACGACCAGTGTTGTCAAGTCAAAAATGAGCACAAAATTAGGGAAGATATCCAGGAAAAGGAAGAGATACACATTCAGCACGTATTGGGACCAAGT
The DNA here is from genome assembly GCA_949125395.1 of Diaphora mendica. Classification (NCBI taxonomy): domain Eukaryota; kingdom Metazoa; phylum Arthropoda; class Insecta; order Lepidoptera; family Erebidae; genus Diaphora; species Diaphora mendica. The sequence continues at coordinate 37,704,635 of OX421312.1, forward strand.
AGGCGATGTCTAGCGTGGGCATGTAAAGCCTGTAAAAGGAAAACGGCGGCAGTAGATCGAAGAAAAGCGGCCACACTGAGGGAGCGACGGCGGTTAAGAAAAGTAGGTTGGATGGAACATTGATTTTTAAAGTAAAGTTTAATATTTCAGTTTCTTTAACCATAGGGAAATTAAATAACTTAGAAAAATACACAATTTTGTTAGGAAATCAACTGTAAACAAAAATAAGGACATTAGTTATCTTTTTTACCTGACTACGGCGAAAACAAAGGGAAGTGTAATGGTTTTGGCAGGCAGTGGCAATAGTATAAAGTTTGTATGTTCCACCGTAGAGCCTAAGAATTTTAATGAATGAGGTGTCAAAAGATTCGTAATAACGGCCCAGGTGACATTGACTATTTAAATTTTAAACTTTTTCATGTTCGATACGCAGCTACCTTAATATAACTTTAGTGACCAAAACAAGTTACACATTTTTATTACCTCGTCGGAGCGTTACGTTTGTTTTCGCCTGCCAAAGTGTCTCTACCTTGCCTGATGAACAGCTTGAGCAGAAACCAAGAGTAGGTCACCATACTCATTGTGAATGCAGACAATGCAACAATGCAGCATGGGAACCCACACTATGGTGGCTTATTGAGATGCTTATTATCTTTTGAAACAAGTAATAACAAGTAGCAGGAAAGGATCGTACGCCTGTCCGTGTTAAGACGGGTTAGGAATGCGGAAATCATCATCTTCCTAGCCTTCACCATTCCCAAGATTATTTTGTTTGCGGTTGCTAGTTCAACCGGTTAAACCTAAATATCAGTTTTTCCACGGAGGTACTGCCATCGGACCTCCGCAACCCTGAGGGTGAGCTGGTTATCAATATATTTGAGGGCACTGACTTCCCAATAACGACTGTTATATATGTTCGTGATAATAGTGATATGTCATAGGGCCGGGCCAAACAAAATTTATAACAAAAAAAAACGGCTTCAAGACCATATTGAAATGTGACCACACGGGAAGCACCAGCTTTCAAATAAAAAAGAATCATCAAAATCTGTTCACCCAGTCGAAAGTTCTGCGTTAACAAACATAAAAAAATACAGTTGAATTGAGAAGAAATCCTTTTTTGAAGTCGGTTAAAAACTCAATAACCCTTGGCCTAACCCGGGAATTGAACCCGAAGCAGATCGATCAGCAGTCGCACAGTTGCTAGACCAACGAGGGTCAAGAATAGGGTAAGTCGCCACCTATTCTAGGTATCCTCAAAGCTAACTAAAGAAAGAAACTACGCAAGACAAGAAAAGGAAAAGTTTAAACAAACCGTGTAAAGGATCGGACGGATTTGATAAAACCAACCCGTCCTTTTTCTACGTGTGGAAACTCCTTCACTTCGCTGGGGTTTTTAGAGGAGTGGTGTTGGAATCAAATAGACTACAATTATTTTACCACCACCACCACGTGGCGTACCGATGCCACTCGATAAAACCCGTCTGGCCCTCGTGGAATCGTAGACCAAAACCTCCTTTCTAAGAAGACGCCTATGTCCAACAGTGGACAATTAAAGGCGCTTGATGATGATGATACTTCTTACTGAAACAATACTTGTTATTGAACAAGAAAAACACTAGGCTCTATTTCGCTGATTAGTGATAGCTGATAGATTCTGATAAGTGCGGGTAGTGTATCTGATAGTGGTTTTTTTATTTATATGGAAGGTACGTCAAATTATCTGTCAGATAAGCTATCCGAAACTTGGTGAGTGCGAGACCGGAGCCCCAATGATGCAGTAGCATCACTAGGCCGCCATAGTGTGGGTCACCATGCTGCATTGTTGCACTGGCTGCATTCGCAATTAGTATGGTGACAACCACTCTTGAATTCTGCTTATGTTTTCCATCAGGCAGTAGGGCCATACATAAAAAAGCTTGAGAGGTGTCAAGTTACACCCGGATGGTTATATGGTGAATAAGTTTATATATAAATATATGTATATATATACTATTCAGCACTATGACGTCAACTCAATGTTAAAAGTGTCGTTACAACGAAAAGTGTCATCACTACGAAAAGTGTCATTACAACTTCATCCGTCTAGCCTCCTTTCGCAACGCGCCATAAGGAACTTCGTTCCAAAAACCGAACATAGCTAGAGTAAGTTTAAAGTTCTATATTTCTGTATACATCCATCCATTCGGCCAATTTCTTTCAATCATCGGTCCATCGTGCCGCAGGGCGCTTTGCACTATGTTTGCCTAATCGTTTCTCAAAGACTTACTTAGAAATAACAATATTTCACTTTCCAAAACCCTTTTAAACTAACAAACGACATTTACATCTAGCACATGAAAGCAATGGTCGTATAATTAACTTTCCCTAATCCCTGTCAGTCGGCAACATAAATAAAGTGACATCAGTAGTTAGGCACGAACCACAGATTACTGGATTTCGGTATAACATTTCTCTCAACATTATTGGAATCGGTCTGAATAAAAATACACTACATTGCTATGTTTCCGGTTACAAATAGAATGTTGCGGGATTAAATGGGCAAAGACTTGAGATTGTAGGCAAGCAAATACCAGAAGAAATCAATCTCACAGAAGACCAACCTAAAATGACAGAATTCGAGCTGTCGTTTCGGTGTGTGAGTGCGAGACCGGAGGCACAATGCTGCAGGCTGCAGACGCCATAGTGTGGGTCACCAAGCTGCATTGTCTGCATTCGCAATGAGTGTAGTGACCACTATTTTTAGATTTTGCTCATGCTTTAAATCAGACAGAGTAGAGTCACTTTGGCAGGTTTACACATAAGAAAATGGTTCTGCATCGCGCAATAAAAGTTTTTAAGCTGATTATTTTATTCTCTCTGACTGTAGACCACTCAAGTCGAAGTATTTCTGCTATATGCTAAACAAAAATAGGACTGCAAAGAAAAGGCAAACTTGACACAGACTTTATAAATATAATATTGCCAAAAACCTTTGTGCTAATGAGAGAGACTTATGACCAGCTGTGGACTAGATGTATTTAAAAAGACAATCCTGCATAGGAATCCTGTTTCGCTTGACTTTTACAAACAAACATGAAACGGGCACCAAAAACACCCAGATTTAGAACAACAATTTACGGATCACACAAGACTATGGTCCCATGTGGGTATCAAACTCACAACACTCAAGATAACGGAGAGATGACCTCATCTGCGAAAAATCATCTGCAGGCAAAAGCTGTTGATAAGATGATTGATGATGGTAAAGGTACATTACTTTCATTCCTTGATAGATTGTTGTACGAATTCTATAAAGATTAAGTCAATTTTAGTGTTCGTTTTCTGTAAATAAATTGATACATATTTTCCTGCTGTAGGTACTTAAATTTTAAACTAACTGAACCCCGCGGTTATTGTCGTGCCGCAGGTAACGTCGCGGGGCGCCTAAGACAAAGCCAAGCCCAAGACAAGTAGCCTAAGTTACTCCTTATATCATCAGTTACCTATCAGGGAAAGTCCCGTCAAAATCGGTCCAGCCGTTCCAGAGATTAGGAATTAAGAACAAACAGACAGACAGATTAAAATTGTAAAAATGTTATTTAGGTATATGTACCGTGTATAAAAATATATGCATTTAATAAAAATCTGTTATTTTAATATTACAAACAGACACTCCAATTTTATTTACTTTTACCTAAAGTTAAGACAATTTTAGTGTTAGTTTTCTGTAAATAAATTCATAAATATTTTCCTTGTGTATCTACATTATAAATTCGAAAGTAACTCTGTCTGTCTGTCAAGCTTTCATGGCTAAATCACTGCCCCGATTTCAATAAAATTTGGAATTAAGATACTTTGATTGTTGAGGAAGGATATAGGCTATTTTATACCGCGATAACCGTCATACACGCGGGAAAATCCGCCGACAAAAGCAAATAAAATAGATACATAAAGTTACTAAAACCATTAAATACATGTGTACACTACTCAACAATCTGAAAACAATTAACTTCCAAATTAACACCTTAAAAGCTAAAATTAAAAGGGTGATTTCACACGTGCGTATGCGCATAACACGTCGCGACCCTCCCCGGGGATCGATAGCACTTTAAACACAATTAAGTGACGTGACAGCTTGAAGCTTTTAAAGTAACACTCGCTTGTCAAAAGTGATTTTGTTGCGTGTATAGTTTATATTTCGAGACGTCGAGAGTGGAGACTAAACTCAACAGACTAATTATTTCCCGTGGAGGAAGAGACATGTTTATTTTTTTTAAAGTTACTTTAGGCGTTGTGGGATGTTGCTTATTTGTGAAAGGTTTTTTGAATGGTGAAATCTATAATAGTCCATACTTCTTCAATTACTATAAATTTGAATGTAAGTTTGTTTGTTAGCTTTCACGCGAAAACTACCTAACCGATCATCATGAAACTTTGTACACGTACAGAACTACAGATTCTTGGAGGTATTAGAAGTAACACAGGATACTTTTTATTATTCCCGAGATTATTTGGGGTCGACTAGTTCAACTGGTTTTACCTGAATATCAGTTTTTCCACGGAGCGACTGGCATTGGACCTCCGCAACCCTGAGGGTGAACTGAATTCGAAGGTTGAACTAGTTGTCAGTATATTTGAGGGCACTGACTTCCCAATAACGATTGCCATAGATGTCCATGACTAGCGGGACCGACGGCTTAACGTGCTCTCCGAGGCACGGGCGGGAAACACCGCCAACTACAATACTCCGGGTTGCTATTAAGAATTTCTTGTATGAAAAATTCAACAGCAGTTCGACCTGGGAATCGAAGCCGAGACCTCTTGATCGTTAGTCGATTACGCTAAGCACTTGACCAACGAGGCAATTATTACTTGCGCTGGTCAGTATGGTTAAAATAGGTATATCTCAATGGGTTATAAAAACGAACTGACTAACTTTATTTTGAAAAGAAATAAGTTCACACGCTTATTTGCAATTTCTTTGAAATTCTAAGATAACCTCTACTTTAATATACATGTATTGTATTATACATATAAACCTTCCTCTTTAATCACTCTATCGATTACTGAAACACAGCTTACACTGTGTACTGAATACAGCTTTGAATCCTTTAAAAGATATAAATGAACAAACAGCGGAAGCGACTTATTAACCGACTTCAAAAAAGGAGGAGGTTTCTCAATTCGACCGTATTTTTTTTTTTTTATGTGTGTTCGCGGATAACTTCGTCGTTTATGAACCGGTTTTGATGATTCTTCTTTTGTTGGAAAGGAGATGTTCCAACGGTGGTACCATGACAAGGAAACTAGGATCTGATGATGGTATCCTAGAGAAATCGAGGGAAACCCTCATTTTTTTCAGGCACGTACTATGTTTTTCGTATATTTTCTGAAGCTACTCCGGTATTTTATTTAGGTGAGCTGATGACACAGGCGCTATGATGACTAACCACTTAATGTATTTTGCTTTAAGTAACTCGCCTGCTTCTATTTCATCACGACATTTAAACTTGGACACGATTCCTATTGCCCCGTAGACCACGTTCTCGGTAACAGAAATCTTGCATCTCAACATAATTTTGGAAACTGAGCATACTCAGTTTTAATACGTGTTCAAACCACTAAAGTTATTCGCATCAGCAGAAATTATATGAAATAGTTCAACTTACTGATAACCTACGATTGTTTGCACTAAAAATTGAAAAATAAAAACTTTTTATAAAAAAAAACCGACTTCCAAAAACCATCCAACGAAAACTCTCTGCCAAAAACACTAAAAACCGTAAAATAAACTGTCTCTTCATAAATTGCAATGTGCCAATTCTTGTCTATACCTAATTCTTTATTCATTTAAATAGTAGTATTATTATATGTGCTAGGTACCTAAAATCTGTTTGAAGTCGGCGCCAAGCCAAAATGTAATAGGAGGTACCGCACTCGCCGCTGCCGGATAGCTGCTCCTCGTGCAGCACAAAACAACCCAAGCGGGCAGACACGCGCGGGCTGACGCGACGTCGTTGATGGTCGTCTCGAAATATAGCGAGTGTCGTAACTACTATTACATTTGGCTTGGCGCCGACTTCAAACAGATTTTAGGTACCTAGCACACATAATAATACTACTACAAACAAATGAATAAAGAATTAGGTATAAACAAGAATTGGCACATAGCAATTTAAGAAGAGCCAGTTTATTTTACGCTTTTTAGTGTTTTTGGCAGAGAGTTTTCGTTGGATGGTTTTTGGAAGTCGATTATTTTTTATAAAAAGTTTTTTTATACTATGTATAAATATTATTTATTTATCTATCTTCTATATATATAAAAATGAATCGCCGAAATGTATGTACGCTTATAACTTCCGATCGGCTGGACCAAATTAAATATGTCTTTTTTTATGTGTTCGTTATTGTTAGGACAAGGTTTGTGTGCAAGAAAAATTAAAAGATAACGCGCAAAGTAATTGTTTTTTTTCCACGACGGGAAGCTGAGACAGATATGCAAAAATATGGCGGTACGAAGTTTGCGGGGTCAGCTAGTCACATCCCACTAATCACATCACATCACACTAATATATAAAGGTGAAAGTTTGTGTGTATGTTTGTTACTTCTTCATGCAAAAACTACTGAACGGATTTGGATGAAACTTTACAGTAATATAGCTTATACATCAGAATAACACATAGGCTACTATTTGCCGCGATAACCGACATACACGCGGGCAGAGCCGCGGGTAACAGCTAGTATATAAATAAAAATGAATCACAAAAATGTATGTACGGGCAAAACTTTAGATCGACTGCACCAATTTAGTCAATTCTTTTCGAGTTTGTTATTGTCTGGACAAGGTTTGTATAGAAGAAAATGAAAAGAAAACCGTAGGTGTAATATTTTCTTAGTCCGTTTAGTCCCATACACTGCGGCCTTGCGGCAAGTTGAGGCTTAAATACTAAAAGAAGTTTTTCAGTAATTTGAAAAACTTTCACGAAAATAAATATGGCGGGGCAGCTAGTTTATGATATACGTCGATTTAATCGTACTTATAGGATTCTATCAAAGTGAATTTATCCCCCAAGTAAATATTTATTTAAGTTGCAAAGGATAATAGAACAAGAAGAATTTAATTAAAACTGCTATGCAAATTTTGATGTACTTACATAAATAGCCTTTGTCACCCTGGCTAATATTATGAATTGACACCCCATTCATAAAACCGGATCATTAGTTTAGGCGCTATGGTGGAATATACATAGGTTTATAGAGTCGGGTAAAATATGTAATAGCAATCAATATTACGAATAATATTACCTAATCTCACACATTATGTTATACGCTGTCTGGTGGTTTTTTTTTTTTTTTTTTTTTTTTTTAATGGCTATGCACGGTTTGTGCTTAAGCCAATGACAAGTAAAGCTTAGGAAATCATTTAGTAACATTTAAAGTGGAATTTAGGAAAACGGAATTTAGATAGGATAGGTATCAGATAGGTTTTAAAAGTGATGTATGATGTAATGAAAGATGAAATGTGTAAAAAATTTGAATGATGTTATGTCTCATTTGTCATGACTGTCATGTGTCATGATTACTCACGTTTTCATCACAGAGTACATGTATATTTATGTTTTCATGAACAATAGCACTATTTTTAAGAGGTAGTAGAGCCACGCTGATTTCAGCACGAACGGGCCGGCTCGACCGGGGCGGTACTACCCTCGCACAGAAAATCACCGTAAAATGACAGCGTTCGTGCTGTCGTGTTTCGTTGGTGAGTGCGAGACCGGGGGCCCAATTAGTCTAGTCAACAAGTTTCATACTTGTTGACTGGACTAAAAGATGCAGTAGCATCACTAGGCCGCCATAGTGTGGGTCGCCATACTGCACTGTCTGCATTCGCAATGAGTATGGTGACCACCACTCTTGGATTCTGCTTATGTTTTCCATCAGGCAGAGCAGAGTCATTTTGGCGGGCCAAACATAAAAAAAAAAAAAAAAAAAAAATATAAAGCAATGTTTATGTCGGAAAGGAAAAGGGACACGAAGGGAAACAAGGGATATAATTGCTACTGGCTGTTGATACTACGGCAATTCCACTGTATTACTGATGGAATTTGATCCATTATCGGTATTATTTGGGATAAATCTGTCTGATAGAGAAACAGCAACGTTGGACGGTAAAGGAGTACTGGATTGCGATAATTTATTAATTAGATGTATGATTAATTCTCTTACAGACATGTCTGAGAGAGGAGCATTACATTACCCACATCCATCGGATGGAGATGGAGTATTATAATCTTTGATTAATATTTCATGAGCTGTACGATCATAACCTGTGTTATTAATTTGAGGAGGGTTTTTTTTTATTGAAACTGTTTTCTTGTATGAGGTTTTTTGGAATTGATTATTAGAAGGAGAATTCAGAGTGTGAGAGAGAGTAGCGTTATAAGTCTGAGGTGCTATAGATGTAAGTACATCTGCGTACGATTTGGTTATTGGCTTGTGGAATTTCACCGCTTCAGAATATGAAATGCAATTTTTTGCCATTGTTTCTTTTATGGATTTTTGTCGTAAAAATTCAGGGCATTTTCTGCTTGTGGCAAAGTGTTGCCCAGAGCAGAGACAGCAAGTAACAAAATCGTCATTTATAGAACAATTCTCTCCTAAGTGGTCTTGACCACATTTATAACACTTGGGTATTGACCTGCATTGATTTTTTATATGTCCATATCTGCAACACTTATAACACTGAATAGTAGGGTATATGTAAAGGTCAACAGGAAGAGCGTTATAACATAGAAAAACTCTTTTCGGCAACACCTGGCCATCAAAAGTTAAAACCACAGTTTCTATAGGAACAAATTCACTATTGGTATCGACATTACTTTTTCTCTTCAAACGTCTGACTTTTAAGATATTACCAGCCCCTATAGGCACAGTAATATTTTCTTTTAATTCTTCTTCAGACCAATTTATTGGTACACCCCTAATAACTCCCATGCGTGTAGTGTTAAATGAGGGAATAAAAGCTTTGTAATTGTTTTTTTTCAATGCAGAATTCGTAATAAATGCATTAGCAGTCTCAAAATTAGTAAAGGCAAGAGTGGCTCTATTTCGACCAATACGTTTAACACTTCCATTTACGATGTTGCTAATATTGTTGTTCTTTAAAAAATACCCAAATGATATGGGATGAATGGAAGTATTGTCATTAGGTGACACTTGCTCTCTCTGCACATGGACTACAAATGGTGAGGCATCTGAAGCGCTATAATAAACTCGTCCTACTGGGTTACGTTGACTGTTTTCTGGTACATTGTCAGTATTCATATTAATTGATTTTTTTAAAAGGTTTGTATTATTACTCTGAGAGGGAGGCACAAGCATTAGAGGTGGAGGGCAATCCGTAACATTAGCCTTAACTTTAAAAAAATCTGAATCAGAAGTTTCACACTGACAGTCTATTATGTTTAGTGGAGCTGTCGTAGAAGATTTATGATGTCGACGCTTTTTATTACAATGTTTACAGACTTTTCTGGAAAGAGACCTTTTTCTTTTAGAAATGGTTCGCGAAGATTCCGATCCATCTGTTTCTATTACAGAACCCTCCGTATCCATTCCCGAACCAGCATATGTTATTGTTACAGTATTGTACACCTGGGGGACAGTAGTCCCGCCAGGATCGTCTGGCCCATTCATGAAAACTAAAAATATGTATGTAAAACTTACCAAATGATGATGAAGACTATACTAGAACGTTTTACATATATAAATAAATAATAATATGTATATTTAAGAACTTATCTGATACTTTAAACAAACTAATTATAAAAAAAATTATAACAGCCAAAAAAATACACCCGCTCAAAAAGATGTTTCCCGCGCTTTTTTTTCTGTCTGGTGGTTAAAAAGGTATATAAAAAAGAAACACATTGGAATATTTTTTTAATCTTTAGTTTGAAGTTTGTAATTTGATTCAAATATTTTTAATCTATTTTAGAAGAAAATCTGAATTCTGTGAAATGTTTTTGTTTCCTTTGTCAAAACTTTGAAAACTATTTAATTCCATTTAAATTTGAATACAAATTAATAATAAAAATTACGAAATATTACAGCCTATTAGATTGCGTCTGTTGTCTATGCCTCATATTTTTTTTTTTTTTTTTTTTTATGATTGGCCCGCCAAAATGACTCTACTCTGCCTGATGGAAAGCATAAGCAGAATCCAAGAGTGGTGGTCACCATACTCATTGCAAATGCAGACAATGCAGTATGGAGACCCACACTATGGCGGCCTAGTGATGCTGCTGCATCTTTTAGTCTAGTCAACAAGTATGGTACTTGTTGACTAGACTAATTGGGCCTCCGGTCTCGCACTCACCAACGAAACACGACAGCACGAACGCTGTCATTTTACGTTGATTTTCTGTGCGAGGGTAGTACCGCCCCGGTCGAGCCGGCCCATTCGTGCTGAAATCAGCGTGGCTACCTTTTAATTATTTATTCAAGACGTAATAAAACCTACTTTGAATAATGAGTACCTACAGCGTAGTTTGGCTGTTGACAGTCACTCAGTCAGTCACATTTCATACATTTACTTTTTTGTTAAGTTATGGAATCAGGCGTTACTTTGCGGAAATCCATGACATTAAATGCTATGAAATATATTTAGCTTTATTAATATAATATAATATAATAATAAAATATATTAGGAATTAAAGCTAAATATATTTCATAGCATTTACTTTTTTGGTTTGTTTGATTGTTTTTCACGGGCTGTTTCTGCACTTAGCCTCTTGATTGGGCCGTTGTTCTTGGGTTTGTCATCTTCTTACCCAGTCATCCCAGATCATCCCAGAAGCACAGCACTACATGTTTCTGGGAGTGATGTCGATTGGAGGATGTCTGCCTGTTGATGTGCCACACTTCTACATTCTGTGAGAACGTGCTGCGGCGTTTCTGCGTTTCTTCTGCCCCCATGCATCCTCTGTACAGAGGGCTGTCTGTTGTGCCTATAATAAATAGGTGCTTGTTTAGGGGACAATGCCCAGTCAGGATACCTATGACCTTCCTGAGATCCCTTTTCAGTCTAATCAGGTTGTGTGCTAGTCTTTTTGATGCTGCACTCTTTGTTTTTCTTTTTTCTTAATTCTATTTTATGTTTTTCTCCTTATTGGCGCGCAGTCATGTATAGTTTTGATGTATGTACTTAATGCGCATACATACACACGTATGCGCATTAGGTACATACATCAAAACTTCAAAAAAAACATCAAACCACAATTCAACAAAATAAATGACAATAATATTACATTTTTAATACACTTTTTGTATTATTATAACAATAAATTCGATATAATAAGTCAGGCCGGTTAAAAATGTGACGCTCATAGTGGCAGCCATGACAGATTTATTGCTAACAATCATATTATTTAATGACGCTAACAAAATGGTACAACAGTTACATATAAAAATAAATCGTGAAGCGTTTGACGGACGCTGTAAATTTGTTTTTATGTGAAATTAAGATGTGTCCCGTATATTCTCGAGTTTATTAGTAGGAGCGACTATTTTAAATGTAAGTCTTGGTTTAGACCGGCGGGGAGGATCTCGGTAGTTGTATTTTTTTTAATGAGTGGCGTACCTAAAGCCTAAATCTAGTTGTAGATAAAATATTCAAATCCATTACTTCACTTTCAATACTAATATTTAATATCCATACTAATATTATAAATTAGAAAGGTCTGTCTGTATTTCTGTTCCGCGTTCGCTGCCGCCACTCTATCGATTTCAATGTCGCATGGAGATACTTCGGTTCTTGATTCTGGAGTCAGGTCATAGGCTACCTAATCTTCACCGCGATAATCGACATACATGCGGTCGGAGCCGTAGGCAGAAGTTGGCATAAACATGGTTGAAAAAAAAAGATTAAATAATAATAACTTGACACATTTTGAACAGAGTCGTGTGATCCCGAGCAGAGTCTGTACTCTAGAAACAGCTACCAAACCCAGCGCCGATGTTGCTTACGCTCGGTGATTGTTTCCAATCACCGAGCGCAACTGGTCTATGGACGCCTTTTTACTAGGTACATACTTAGATATTACTTATTGCGCTTAGTTATCCATACTTATTATGAATTCGAAATAAACTCTGTCTGTCTGTTACGTTCACGGATCAACCGCTGCACCGATTTCAATGAAATTTGGCATGTAGATACTTTGAATCTTGAGGAAGGACATACTCTTTACCGCGATAATCGGCATACCGCTGGGCGGAGTCGCGGGCAACAACTATTATTTAAATATCAAAATACAAAATAATATTATAGACGAATTGTACCCAGACACAGAACAAATTGTAAGTACTCAGTGTGTTACTGCAAGCAAAAACACAAAACATTGAACACTATGCTTTATTTCGTCTTTAGTTTTAACATTTTATTTAACACAAAGAACAGCGAGGTGGTGTGCTAATAGCCCACAATACTAAAATAAATAAAAAAAAACGTTTTTTAATAATTGACATTACGGTGTTCTAATTGTAAATGGTAGCCATACTGTGGGCGATTAAGTCTTGGCGCGTAAAATTATGATAGACAATAATAATATCAATAAGTTTTAATAAAAAACTATTGTCTGAATTTAATTTGGACTGCCACAATCTTTACACGCATACGTTCCGAACTCACGTGTTATAAAAGACTAGCTGACCCACGCAACCTCGTTTGCGTCTGCTATTGCCCGTAGCGTAATAATTTTCCCCCGTTTTTCAAAACATTCTTCATTGGTGCTCCACTCCTATTGGTCTTAGCGTGATGATATACAGCCTATAGCCTTCCTCGATAACCCGTTCTAACAAACAAACTCTTCAGTTTTATAATATTAGTATAGATATTAATGATATCGTATGGTCATCGAATGTTGAAATGCCTATCCATGTGGTGACGAATTACGAAAAACGGCAAGATCCGCAAGATAACTGCACTGATAAAAGAAGGAATGTATTATACTTTTTTATAGTTCCGTAAGTTCTATACCTACCTAAATAAATTGAAAGAAAAAAGTAAGTAAGGCTCCTTAAATCCTTAACCAGAGCTTCGTAGCCAACGAGCGCAAAAAGATTTTAAGAAAATTATAATTTTAAGAGCACGATTTTCTTTGCATCTGGGAATAATTTTACGTGCTAATGGTCGCCCAGTGTTCGAAATTCGATTGTAATGTGATTTTTTTAGCTTTCTGTAGGTAGGTACTCCTCTTCTATTTAAATTTATCTGTGCCAAATTTTATACTGCTTCGTTCGCATAATTTTCGTAAAAAGGTGTACAAAGTTTTTGCTATAACATTCAGTAATATACAATATCTTTGTCTATTTTATAATGAGGCTATTATTATTAAAAAATAACGTTCTTTACCTTTTAAAACTTACCTCTGTTTAAAGTCGAGATTTTATATTACAAAAGAAAATAAATACAGGAAATTCTTTAGTCCATGAAAATTTTGCGTTCAACTGCCATGAAATATTTTTGATCCTCAAATATAAATTCCGGAAAACGATGAATGTCTTTTCAAATTTTATCATTAATTAAATTATACGAACAACTTTTCACCGAGGATGATAATCTCTAGAAATAACACAAAAAAAAACTACAAAAATATAAATTTCCGAACTGTCCGCATAAATCAACGATAAAACAACCAAAATAACTCGTCGTTCTGAAACCGTTGCTTATTAGGCACGACCCATTGAATACAATCGACCCGCGTCTTAAAAAGAAAATAGAAAGATGGCTGCTATTCCGAATTCAAATTTGTTCATAACTCTGTGTAGTTATTTTGACATTGCTTGAGATATTAGTTAAATTATAATTTATCCAAATTATCAAAGGCAAAAAGAATCTCTAAAATAAAGAATAGAACATTGAATATTCAAGGTAGTAGAGCCACGTTGATTTCAGCATGGTTGGGCCGGCTCGACCGGTGCGGTACTACCCTCGCACGGAAAATCAACGTAGAATGACAGCATTCGTGCTGTCGTGTTCCGTTGGTAAGTGTGAGACCGGAGGCCCAATGATGCATAAGGCCACCACTCTTGGATTCTGCTTATGCTTTCCATCAGGCAGAGTAGAGTTATTTTGGCAGGGCCATACATAAAAAAAAAGAATATGCGTTTGATCCTATAAAACCTTCTCTTTTCCTTCTTGATACTTTTTTTTCTAAATTCCAAAACGTCAAAATATTACATCAATGTTTACATAATTTCAATGAACCACAAACCACCTCATATTACAGGAACAGGATTTACAATGGATTCTAAGACCAGAGGCCCAATGATGCTGAAGCATCTCAATAGGCCGCCGTAGTGTGGGTCACCATGCTGCATTCACAGTGAGTATGGTGACCACCACTCTTGGATACTGCTTATGCTTGCCATTAGGCAGAGTAGAGTCATTTTGGCAGGGTCAAACATATCGGCCGCCGTAGTGTGGGTCACCATGCTGCATTGTTGCACTGTCTGTATTCACAATGAGTATGGTGACCACTACTCTTGGATTTTAGTCATGCTTTCCTTCAGATAGAGAAGTCTCTTTCGAAGGCTCACTTATAAAAAAACAGGGATATACAAATTAAGAATACGGAGGGTCGCACACTTATTCATCGCTTGAGTGTTGTAAGATGCTGCACAGGTTAACAGCACTGCTAAGAGCAGTGTTGGACAAATTTTAATTGTATAAACAATTAATGATTAACAATTGACCAATTGTAATAATACAACTAACAATTAATTAATTGTTAATCGTGGTTTTATACATGGTTAATATATATGTAATATATATACGTGGTTAATAATGTATCAATTGTTAATTATTTTACAGAAAAATAACAAACAATTGATCAATTAACAATTAAAAACTTAATTGCGATTATTTAAATTGTGATTTACAATTGATGTGCATTAATTAAAATATTTTAATTGTAAAACGAGATTAAATGTTTACTATTTAATCAATTAATTAGTTAAATAAAAAATAATTGATTAATGATGATTGATGATTAACCCAACACTGGCTAAGAGTAGGCAAACTTGACACAAACCGCATACCAATCCGTCCGCCCAGCGCGGTATTACTAAACCGTCAAAACCTCCTTACTGAGGATTCACAATTAACTCTATATGACAGTACTATTAAATTAATAGTATTAATTATTCTGTGCTTTAAGTTCACAATGTCCAGCACTACCAAAGTTTTTTTTAAAAAAAAAACCTAGAATATTAGAATGACTCCAAAAAGTTAAAAAAAAAAATACTGCGACTTCTTTATTATCATGGTTAGTAACTTATTCTATTGTATTAGATAATATATTTATTTTATTATAATTTAAATGAAAACCACCCATAAACTTCTTACATCGCACGTTCGCCACACGCAACATACACATAAGGTACATCTACAGGCTCACTCATACATGTTCACACACACAATATACTATGTATATATTTTTTTTCCAAATAAAACATCTAAATGTATTTAAGAAATGCTGAAATTTATATAAATAATACTCAGCGTCTTTACATGCCCCAGTTCTTCAGTAAATCGGCAACGAATCACAGTTTTTCAAAATACAAGTTTTAGCCTAGTTTGTAACGCAGTTTCTGTACCTTTTGTGTAACACATTCCATACAAGATCTGAAAATAATAAAAATGCGTGCACCAATGTGTTTTTGGTCTGTGATACTATATATACTTTTTCTTTCTTTCCAATTATCCAAAGAGATATTTAAATGGTCATAACTCAAAATATGTAATTTGCAGGTGAACGCTGCGTTCGAAGAACTCCGGATACGAGCCCGAGCCGGTAGTGGAAGACTGCCTAAGCTGGAGATACTGAGAGCTGCCATACAGCACATAGAGAGACTACAGGCAGCATTAAGAGCAGCAGCTGTGGTGAGGTCTAATAACTTAGAGCTTCATTTCCCAGAGTAGATTACGGTCGGAATTAAGTCTATTACTATACGCCTGAGCTTCAATATTTTACGCGAGGCGACTGCCATTAGACGTCGACAAATCTACTACTACTAGGTACTAGGTGAAAAAAACTGTTGTCGACTTTTGAAAGCTCCAACTACTTAAAACGATTGCTAAAGATGTTCGTGTCATAGCCGGATCCGACGACTTAACGTGCTCTCCGAAACATGAAGTCCTAAGATGTTAAGAATTGTTTCCCATCCGTGTACTAGGATTGCTTGACGTGCAGGGGGAAACCCAGGCTTACCCCACGATAGAGTCTGATTGGGTGAGGGAGGGAGGACTCCAGAAGCCGTTGATGCGTTCCTAGAGTTCCTCCCGACTGCCGAGACAGGCCGCCGCGGGGTTTAGTGAGTAGACCGGTTTTATGGGAGTCCCACACACGCCATTCGTCTCCCCAACGGAGGGTAAGGTGCGAAAAGCATTACCCGCTTAAAGAAAAAGAGATTTTAAGTGGAATCACCTCATATCTGGCGCCCCAGTCCCCAAGGAGCCGGAGATCCGAAGGGATTTAACATACAGTCAACAAAAAAAATAAAAATTAAGGATTACTAGACTCTGCAATGTGTGAACCTATTCAGTTTAAATCAGCCTCAAGTCATTTTTAAATTTATCAATATAATTTTTCAAGAAATTAAAACAGCGTCTGCCTGGCAATAGACAGTTTTGACAGGCAGCCATCTTTGGAGTACAAATCATTATCATCGTCTTAGCATTGTTCCCAGTTGCTTCCAAAGCTAACACTTTGGAGCCCGGGATCCGCTTTCCTACTTTTTTTTCTCCGCTTTACCCGGTATTCGGCATCCTTGGTCAGAGTCAGACCATCATCACTCATGTTACCCTTTACGACGTCAAGCCAGCATTTCTTGGGTCTACCCCTCTTTGGAGTATAAATATTATTATTCCCAATTTCTTCTTTTTCAGTTTTCGCTGGTAGTATTTTGGCGGCAATGTAAAGGTTTATAAATTTGTGATAATTTAATTCTAGTTTTTACTGTATTGCACGTTCGTTTGTCTATTAGTAGAAGCTTCCAAACATTTAGAATGTTAATAACATTGTAAACAGATATATGGAGTTTTATTGGTGGTATTTCAATTACCAAACCTTGTGTCCATTATTTCCGTACATAAAATATCTATTGTTATTCTCTTTACTAAATGTTAATATTAGCTTCTAAATAAGTTCCCCCTTACTCCAAGAAGGTTTATTTCAGTTGCAGCTGTCTCGCGCCGACGCTTCTGTCAAACGCCATTTAATTCGCGAACACCTGCATTTAATTAGATGTATTTCCATTCTATACATAGTTTAAAGTGTTTTTTCTATTTTTTTTTGTAGTAACATAGCTTTTGCCCGCAGCTCCGCCCGCGCTTATGTCGGTTATCGTCGCACTTGTCCTTCCTCAAGAATCAAAGTAGGTATATCTATGCCAAATTTCATTGAAATTGGTGCAGCGGTTTAACCGTGAAAACGGAACAGACTGACAGAGTTATTTTCGAAATTATAATATTAAGCGTGGAAGTATGGACTAATGTTACGCATATTCCTAAAATGATGTCGCTTCCACTGTCTGTGGGCGCTGAACGAGGGAAAGCGTGATCGGAGTAGAGAGAGAGAGATAGACCGAGTCTAGGCAGAGTCTTTCTCTCACACGCAAGCTTCCCCAGGATAACCCTCAGCGCATGCGCAATGCACCAACCAAGAGAGAGATAGACTTTGCCTAGACAGCTAGACTCGGTCTCTCTCTCTCTCTCTCTACACCGATCACGCTTTCCGCTCGTTCAGCGCTCCCTCCATATATGTATGCTGTAAGGTTCGCTTAGATCTTTTAACTTCTCAACGCATTTTAATTCAGTTTTCAGCAATAGATAGAGTGATTCGGGATGAAGGTTTATATCTGTAATACATGCCGATTTTAGAAGAGAAAATCGAGAATTCAAAGATTTCTAAGTCGCCGGGTCGCTAGTAATACAAATAATCTGATTTCTCTTTATACGAAGTAATTCTCATGCATTTCGATATTTCGAAACTATTCTGAGCTCAAGTATCTTAAAAGAGACCGTTTAAATTGTATATGTAAACAAATCGGTCAAATGAGCTTGTCAAGAATATTTACAGTTTCAATTTAAAATTTAAATGTTCATAATCGTTTTATTAAAACAAATGACTTTGTATAAAGTTTTTAAAGATGATGCGGAGAAAATAGTTGTGTAATATTTAAACTGAAAACAAAGACGAATAAAAAATAGGAAACCATTAAATCATTTAAGAGTTGATTTTGTTTTAGTAATTTTACCGCCGCCCATGGACACCCGCAACACCAAAAGCGTCACTAGTGCGTTGCCCACCTTTTGGGGATGGGGGAGGGGTAGGGGTAGGGGATGTGTGGTATGGGCCTCCGGTATCCTCACTCACTCGGTGAAACATAGCGCAAGCACTATTTCACACTGGTTTTGTGTGAGGCCGTGGTATCACTCCAAAGAAAGGAAGCGTGGCTCTCCCACGTTCAGTTAATTTACACAAATAAATAAAATATAAATGTCTGTTTGTAATTTAAAAGGGCATTTCACTAAGTGCATAAGAAAGTGTATTAAAAATCAATTTTTAAAATTGTTGTATGTTTGTCTGCCTGTCTTTCGTCTGTCTGTTTGCTTGTTCCGGCTTATCACTGGAACGGCTGGACTGATTTTGACAGGATTTTCACTGGCAGATACTTCATGTTATACCTACTTAATAACTTGGCTGCTTCTATTTTAGGAAAAAATAGGATTACGCGAAATAGAAATTAAAACCAATGAAATAGTCAACCAAATCACAAGTAATCGCAGCTAGTTCCTCATATAAAAAAGTTACTTTAATCACTCATTTTAGCACGTAATCCTAGACGTAACGTACGTAAACGTAGAAATGCAATGCAGCATTTTAAATGTGTATCAATTTCGAGAGGACGATTTTTTAAGCTCATTCGTTTAGACACAAAAACTCTCTGCCAAAAAAACACTTAAAAGCATAAAATAAACTGGTTCTTCATAAATTGCCTATACCTAATTCTTTATTCATTTAAATAGTAGTATTATAATGTGTGCTAGGTACCTAAAATCGGTTTGAAGTTGGTGCTAAGCCAAAAAGAATACAAACGAACAATTACAAAAGTCTAAGCGATAGTCACTTGGCACCGACTTCAAACAGATTTTAGGTACCTAGCACACATTATAATACTACTATTTAAATGAATAAAGAATTAGGTATAGGCAATTTATGAAGAACCAGTTTATTTTACGCTTTTAAGTGTTTTTTTGGCAGAGTTTTCGTTGGATGTTTTTTGGAAGTCGGTTTTTTTTTTATAAAAAGTTTTTATTTTTTAGTTTTTAGTGCAAACAATCGTAGGTAAGTAGTAAGTTGAACTATTTCATCAAATTTCATCATCAAGAATACAAATTAATGTCTATACGTACGTGTAAAATCATCCTCTAATTCCTAACTGTTGAAGAGTTTAACCTTCTATCATCAGTTCACTTAAATAACTTGAAAATATACGATTGAAGGTCTTTAAATACGTATGAAATTGAAAGAATTATCCTCCAGCTCCTAACCGTTGAGGAGTTGTACCTTCCATCATCAGCTTATCTAAATATGTAATTTGAAAGAATACGACTAAAGGTTACATATATACATATGATATTTAAAGTTTTATCCTCCAACTCCTAACCGTTAAGGAGTTGTGCCTTACATCGCCATCAGCTCATCATGATAAAATGATGACTACCAGACGCAAATACCGGTGTAACTTCAGAAAATATACGAAAAACATAGTAAGTGCCTATAAAAAATTAGGGTTCCTGTCGATTTTCCTGGGATCCCATCATCAGATCCTAATATGGTGGCAATGGAACCACCTCGGGAGCATACCCTTTTGAATACAAAAAAAAATTTCAAAATCGGTCCTCAATTGACGGAGTAAAAAAAATACATACAGTGGAACATAGAACCTCCTCCTTTTTGGAAGTCGGTTAAAAAATATTACATTACACAAACTCATATATCATAAAAACCTGTTAAAGGCGGATCCGCATGACAAACACTATCTTATTATAAGTTTGTGTTTTTCATGAAATATAGTTTATAGCCGACCCAGCGAACTTCGTACCGCCATATTTACATACTAGCTGACCCATGCAACGTCGTTTACGTCTCCTATTGCCCGCAGCGTAAAAAAATCCCCCGTTTTTGTAACATTCTTCATTGGTGCTCCACTCCTATTGGTCTTAGCCTGATGATATATAGCCTTCCTCGATAAATGTACTATCCAACACTGAAATAATGTTTCAAATCGGACCAGCGGTTCCTGAGATTAGCGCGTCAAACAAACAAACAAACTCTTCAGCTTTATAATCTTTCTTATATATATAAATCAATTGCTGTTCGTTTGTCTCGCTAAAAGTCGAGAACTGCCGGGCCGATTTAGCTGATTTTGGTTTTGAAATGTTTGTCGTGTAAGAAGTAGCGGGCACAGCTAGTATTATATATATAAGTATATAGTTACAAACATATATAATATAGATACAAACATACAGATATAATGTAAGATACATAGGGAGCGTATCAGATCAGACCCGTCGAGATGTTAAATCGCCATTAATACACGTCCGCGCATTATTTATATGTACACGTGCGTCGAATATCAAAATAGACTTACACAGAACCGCACACAAACATGCGAACACACCACAGACAGATATTTATCTATATAAAAAAAGTTAAGTGTCTGTTTGCAATTTCAAATTAACAACTTTTCCCTAAATGCGTATAAAAGTATATTTATTTATTTGAACTTAATGCACATGATGTACATAGGCGAACTTAATGCCTTGAGGCATTAAGTCCGCCAGTAAGTCCGCCAGTCAACCTTTGGATGATGTAAAAATATGATGCGGTAGGTACAAAAGTAGAATAAGAGGAGTTAAAAATATAGGTGTCGGTACTATACATATATACCACATTTTTTTTTATATATTTGCCTGTCTGTGTGTCCGTTCCGACTAATCTCTAGAACGGCTAGACAGATTTTGACGGGACTTTTATTGAGAGATGGCTGATGATATAAGGAGTAACTTAAGTTACTTTTTTTAGACTAGTTTTGCTTCGTGTTACCCACGGGTAACCGCGGGGCTCAACTAGTATCAAAATAGAATTATACGGAACCGCACACAAACATGCGAACAGACCACGGCTATGCGCGATGCAATAATTTTAATTGCCGCGAATAAGTTTCGTGTTAAGAGCGCTAATATATCAGGGCTTTATATTATTTTGTATGTTTTGAGTTTTACTTTAGAACTGCCGGTGCCTATAATTAATTTTATCCTAACTAATATTATGTGTGTTAATATGAATATGTTTGTTTGTAACGATTTCACGTTAAGCCACCAAATCCATTTTGAAAATTCATTCACGAATGGAAAGCTTTTCTATCAGCAAATAATTTAGGCTACCTTAGCTACTTAGCTAGCGACGCCGCGGGTAAAAAGCTAGTGTTATGAATAAAAAGTTGATTTGTCTGTATGTTTGTTATATCAAATGAAGAACCTAACTTTAATGAATACCAGCTTTTTTTGGTAGATTTTCTAAAAATAACATAATAAAATCTTAACTAGTTTGATTTATAGCCCCCGAAACCCCCTGCATGTTAAAAATTTCATAAAAATCATTGGAGCCTTTTCTGAGATTCAGATTATATGTATACATACACAAGAATTTCTCGTATAAAGATTAGATCCTACTAATATTATAAACGCGAAAGTTTGTAAGTATGGATGGATGGATGAATGTATGGATGGATGTTTGTTACTCTATTACGCAAAAGCTACTGAACGGATTTGGATGAAACTTTACAGTAATATAGCTTATACATCAGAATATGAATATATGAATATGAATATATTAATTAATATAATATATATATAATAATTAATTAATTACTGAAGAAGACCTCAGTCATCTCGACCCCGAATGACATCCCACAAGGGAGTCCGAACTTGAAATAGATCACACACTTGAGAAAAGCTGGATGTGTTTAAAGTTCCTTTATTGATAACTAGCTTTCGCCCGTGGCTCTGTCCGCGTGTATGTCGGTGCCAAATTTAGTTAAAATCTGCGCAGCAATTTAGCCGTAAAGGCGTAATAGACAAACAGATAGAGTTACTTTCGAATTTATAATATTAGTATAAATAAGTCGGAAAAGAACCAATAACCTCTTACACTGTAGCTGAATACTCGTCTCACGGCGGCGCGGCGACTATAGTGACATGCTTTTTTCTTTTGCAGTTAGAATCGGAGAGTTGTAAGAGTTACATGGAGACTCCAGTGATGGCACAGCGACAGTTCGACACCAGAGAAGCCAAGACAGAGAAAGAGAAACCGTTTTTAAGTAGTAAGTTTTTAGTTATTTTTAATAGACTTTAAAAAAAGGAGGAGGTTCTTAATTCGATTGTATTTTTTTATGTTTCTGACCTCAGAACTTTCGACTAGGTTCCATACTATTTAAATACCTCTTAGAATCCATTATTCCGCAACTTCTTACAAAAATCATATAACAAGGGAGAAAAATCTAGGGTTGCCACCCCCTCTCCTTCACCTGTACTGAGTTGGACAGCTTACAAGTGACGACATAGTGCTGAATGTTATTGTTTTACGCCTCTGTATCTTTCTAAAAAGGTCTCCTGGTGGTTCACATGACCCATAAATTTTCGACACGGGCCCATAGTCTATCACTATACCCGTTTTTATGGGAAACGAATTTGCGCACGATGTAATAACAACATCACTCTACGGGCATTACAGGAGACGTAGACGAGTTGCGTGGGTCAGTTAGTCTATGAAATTCAAGTATGTTATCGTCAGAATAGTACAAATATAATATTTTATCCAAATAATATATATTGCAAGGTGTTTTTTATTTATTTAAAACCAGATAAAAATAACTTCAACGTATAGGTACACACATCAAAACAACGAACATTCATGGCATAAATGTAGTCGCAGAACGATCTCCGTCCTCCATAAGCGCAATCCTGGAGGTATTGTAAGGTGAGCTGATTGAAGTCGGTAATACTTTAAAAGTTAATTAAATGTATTCATTTCAGGTGACACCTCGTCCTGTGGCGTGAACAGCTTAGCTCGACTGCGATGTATCGTACAAGCTCTCGCAGGCAAAGACACATCATAGCTCAAATAATTTGTTTAATTAGATGCTGCGTTGTGATCATTGTATGAAGAAAATGCTCAATATTTAGAATATATAGAAATAAACTAGATATTAAATTATCAAGACTTGATTCAAATTTAGTTTTATTGCCAAAAAGTAAATGTTTGGATGAGTTATTGCCAAGCTGCAGCATGAATGCAAATGGAATTTCCATGGCATAGACAAATATTTCCATTCGTGTTAAAGACTAGCTGAATCCTGCGTTGCTACCCGCGGTACGACAATAAGTTATATCTAATGCAGGAGTTGTTTTTAAAAAGGAGGTTTTATATATATTTTGTTTTTATATATATATATTATTTAGGTCCTAGATTTGGTGGACAATGTTAACCACTACACTAGGCAATTAAGTTGGTGGTTTTATAAACAGACAATTACATAAATATAAGTAACCCTAATTTTATTTCGAGAGCATCTCTAATGGTTCCGCGAGATATGCGCACGCGCCGACGGGCGTGTCTTGGCACGAAGGTAGCCCCGCCCACCCCACGGAGTTAATCTCTGTGGGCAGATTGATCGAATGTTGTGTTTTGATGTTTGTTATGAATATCTTGAATTGGCTATCATAATATTACTTTGAGAAACAAACTAATTTTATTAGCGTTTTAATGGCTAAATTATAATTAGTGTTAAGTACATTTAAGTCCAAAGGTGATGATTTAACTGATTCTCAGCTTGAATATTGAAAATCATTAAACCACCTATTGTTGGGTAAAAATTAGGTAATATATGTAATCTATACTAATATTATAAACGCGGAAGTTTGTAAGTATGGATGGATCACGGATGGATGGATGTTTGTTACTCTTTCACGCAAAAACTAATGAACGGAACTAATGAACGGATTTGGATGAAACTTTACAGTAATATAGCTATCTATAGATCAGAATAACACATATGATCTATAATATAATTATATATAATAATAATAATAATAAACATCTTGCCCACAAACATCACTTTATACATAAAAAGATACCCTATTATAAATATAAACCGGAAACAGTACTAGAAAACAACAATCTCAAAATATACTGGGACAGAACTATCATAACGGACAAGACCATTCATTTCAATAGACCAGACATCACACTTCACGACAAAGTAAACAAAACTATATATCTCATAGACATAGCAGTCCCGAACACCCATAATGTCCAATCTACAATAGCTGAAAAACTTACCAAGTATCAAGATCTGGCAATAGAACTAAAACGGCAATGGCAAGCAGTAAATATCCATATAGTCCCAATAGTTATATCTTCAACCGGAATAATACCTAAAAGCCTTCAACGTAGTTTAGACATTTTAGAAATGCCACAACACTCATTACACTTGCTTCAAAAAGCAGTTTTATTAAACACCTGTAGACTTACCCGAAAATTCCTCACCACATCTTCAACTTCATCCACATACACCATCACTTAACCTGGTTACACTTGGCTACGGCCCGTGAAATCAGGAAAATTTTACCCCGTTCAGGGAGAATAATAAAACAAAACTAAAATAATAATAATAAAAACAATAAAATTCCGAATGCATCACCCACGGTCATCAGTTATGAGGTTGTATATCCCGCGAAAGTTTGGGGGTCGTGGACTATTAAATATCAAGACCCTACACAATCGCGAGATATACAATCTTAGAGAATATTTTCTTCACACTGATGTGGGAGTGCATCGTAATGTAGTTGCAGTGGATACCGGACTCACTCCGCTCGCTTTGGCTAAAGAGAATTGGCGCAAACCTGTAGTACTTGGTACTGATGATCGCAGGGAGGTATGGAAGGGCAAAGAACTTCATGGTCGGTTTTATCGGGCTCTTAATGGGCCTGATATAGACTTCAAGGCCTCAACTTCCTGGCTACGGTATGGTGATCTCTTCGGAGAAACCGAAGGTTTTGTTTGTGCGATTATGGACGAAGTTATCATGACGAATAACTATCGGAAGTATATCCTGAAAGATGGTATGGTCGACATCTATCGGGCATGTCACCGTCCTGGAGAATCTATCAGGCATATTATTTCTGGTTATTCTCGTCTTGCTAACGGCGAATATTTGCACAGGCACAACCAAGTAGCCAGGATCGTACATCAACAGCTTGCCCTTAAATACAGACTTGTGAATTCAGAGGTGCCATACTACAGGTATGTGCCCGACCCAGTTCTCGAGAATGGTCGTGCTACGTTATATTGGGATCGATCTATTATCACGGACAGGACTATTGTTGCCAATAAGCCTGATATTGTGGTGATAGATCGATTAGAGCGCCGCGCAATGATTGTCGATATCGCCGTTCCTCATGACGAGAATCTCTTGAAAGTTGAAAAAGAAAAACAAATAAAATATTTGGATTTATCTCACGAGATTGTCGATATGTGGAATGTGGATTCGGTAATCATTGTTCCGATAGTCGTATCCGCTCACGGATTGATAGCCAAGAGCCTCGACCAACATCTTAAGAGGCTCACGTTAGAGGGCTGGATCAAGGGTCTGATGCAGAAGGCAGTCCTTCTTGACACGGCTCGTATTGTGAGGAGGTTCCTGTCTCTGGAGCCCTAACCACCGGTTTCTTGGTCCCTGTACCCGAGGTCGGTGGTCTACTATTTTTTATATTTTTAAATGTATTTGTTTTTATATTTATATTTAAAAATGTAATTAATATGTATATATAAATGAAATAAAGAGAAAAATAATAATAACACATAGGCTACTATTTACCGCGATAACCGACATAAACGCGGGCGGAGCCGCGGGCAACCACTAGTATTGTATAATAAATAGTAGGTACCTGAATGACCGAGCTTTGCTCGATATTTTTGTTTTGGTAAATTTTCTAAAATGAATCCTAGCTATAGCTAGATCGATTTATGGCCCCCGAAACCCCTGGCATACTTCCATCATATACCTACATGTGTTAAGAACCGACGCGGTGCGGGACTTGCGTGTATTAAAAGCGTTCGAGAGTGGAGACCGCCTATCGGCAAACATAGTGTAGGCCGATTACAGACATGGTGGAGTATGCGAAAAGCCCATAAACGATGTGAGTGGAGTGTGGTTGTGACGTCCTACGTCCAGCAGTGGATTGTAATATAAGCTGATGACTCTTGATGTCTTTTTTTATTAATAAATGAAGTATTCCCTACGGATTTATTTTATACATATAAATAAATATTTTGGACAACAATAACAACACATCGCCATCTAGTCCCAAACTAAGCAGAGCTTGTACTATGGGTACCTACTAGAAAATGATATACCTAAATACATATATAGGTCTTTTTTTCGTATATAGGTAAATACATATTATACACTAGCTGTTGCCCGCGGCTCCGCCCGCGTGAATGACGATTTTCGCGGCCAATAGTATCCTGTATAAGATATATATTACTGTAAAGTTTCATCCAAATCCGTTCAGTAGTTTTAGCGTGAAAGAGTAACAAACACACACACTCACACACATTTTGTGTTTTGTTTCTGGTAAATTATCATAACTACTAAGTTATATGTTTGTTTATATTAAAAATTATAACTCCTGATTCAAGGATTTCAAACTTAAAATTGATATTTTACATTTTTATTATACGATAAAAAAGTAATCATATAACGTAGGTACCTATTGTAAAGTATCTTTTAGAAACTGTTTAAGGCGTATAGTAGCCTCAATGACCTTGAGCGTCTGGGCGGAGCTAAACGCATAGTATCATATCTGCACCGCACACATTAATATCTCCGTACCTTACGCGTTACTTCAAAACGATGATCAAAGACTAGGGAGCGAGACAGACATGCGCGCTTGTCTGACGTTTTTGCCTTAACTTCAAAACATAATTATAAATGGTTAAAATGTTAACATAAGAAAGGGGTATTTCTAAAAGTTTAGTAAGATTTAAAATTAACACATTTTATCATAGGTAGGTACTAAATACGAAAAAGTATGTTAAATTAGGTAAGAAATCTGATAAAATAAATTAATTCATTTTACCCTTTGTAGAAAAAAGTAAAAATTATCATATTTCTGAAAACTTCTAGCATGTTTAAATAAATTAACAAGTAAAATTTTAACAAAATAAAACCGACTTCAAGGTTCAACTCGATTTATCTTGGATGCCATAATCAGATCTTAGTGTCCTTATCATGGTACCACCGTTAGGATATCTCCTTTCCATTAAAAAAGGAATCATCAAAATCGTAGTTATCCCCGAACACACATAAAAAAATATATATATACGGTCGAATTGAGAAACCTCCTTTTTTTAAGTCGGTTAAAAACAGGTAAATGCGTTACGTGTCAGGTCACCCATAGAATAAGGTTCCGAAGTCACCTGCAATGTCTACAAATTGAAATAAAATCGTGTCGAACAGATAATTATCATGAATTTATTTTTAACTAGCTGAACCCCGCGGTGTTACCCGCGGCTATCGTCTTGCCGCGGGTAACGACCTATCACTGAAAGTCCCGTCAAAATCGGTCCAGCCGTTGCAGAGATTACCCGTAACAAACAGTCAGACAAAAATTGTAAAAAAAAAAAATGGTACATGTATCGTGTATACATACATATGCTTTTATTAAAAGCGGTTTTTTTAATATTACAAACAGACACTCCATTTTTTTTATTTGTAGAGATTTTACATGTACGTTGGTGCAGTGATAGCTTACGCGACTATTGTCCATGAGGTCTCAGGTTCGTTTGGGTGTTCTCTATGTATGATATATTTGTATTTACAAATAAAAGCATATAATTGTTCTATCAGTCAATCTAGCTTTCATAGTACAAGCTCCACTTAGTTTGAAACTAATAGACGTTGTGTGTCAGATGTCCGAAATATATATTGATTATTATTTTCAAAGCTTTGAATGTGAGTGTGTGTATTTTACAAGTTAGACCTCTATACTCTTGTACCATCTTTAATATTATATCGCGGGTGGGTTGGCTAAAAATCCCTGTCTGAACTATTATAATATGTTTATATATCAAATATTTATATAATTATCATGTTTAAATATTAATATGTATATCCGTGTATGCATTTTATATAGCACTAGCGACCCGCCCCGGCTTCGCTCGGGTGGATTTCAGATGCCCCCGCCGACGACACGATTCGTGCATTTTAAATCTGTAATATCTTCGAATATATTCATTTAAATTAGATACTGTAAAGGGCTATTTTGATCTATATTAAATGCACAATGTATTTAATTTACTTAATTGTATAAGGATTCATTCTGTATTGCTTAAAATCGCTTCGTAAATAAGCCATTATTTCTCGTAAAAAGAAAGGAATAAAAAATGGTTGTTGTGGATTATCCCTAAGAGATAGACATATACCGTCGCGGACTTTTTTGTAGATCTTTTTAAGGTGTATAATACTGTAGTACATTATTTTGATCTATCTCGTAGGGTGCAACCAGCGTTTGCAATGTAAGCGCAAAAAAATGTGTTTATTTGCTACATCACATTAGAAACCTATAGGGACAGAGAAAGCGACTCTGTTTTATACTATGTAGTGATTAATATTATTATTGTTACTTATAAACCGATAAGTCCGCCTTTATAAGACTTATAGACTTTATGCCACATGGTATTATCTCTCAGTCAACCTTGAGTTGGTTCAGTAAGGGACAAGGCAGGTGCCTATCCTATCATACAATTGTAATAAGAAAAAGAGATAAGGGAAGAAAAACTTTAATTTATCGGTTTATAAGTAACAATAATAATATTAATGCTATGTAAAATGCATACACGGATACACGTATTAATATTTAAATATGATAATAAATAAATGATAATTATATAAATATTAGATATATAAACATATTATAATAGTTCAGACAGGGATTTTTAGCCAACCCACCCGCGATATAATATTAAATATGATATATTAAAATACTTTTCATCTAATAAACAGATGGGTGAAGGGCGTTCCTAATCGTATTCTCTACTAATATATTACTTTTTTGTAAATATGTAAGTAGATACATATTATGCATAGAAAACAGTCAAATACCGAAATAAATATTTTCAAATCATACAAATATTTAATCCGACCCGGGAATCGAACCCGAGACCTCAAGCATAGCCTGCAGTCGCATACGCTACCACTGCGCCATCGAGGCAGTCAAAACACCAAAAATCATCCAAGCGCACGATCACTTTGAGTCCTTTGCAGCGAGTTAGTCTCTAATGCACACTAACTCAGAAAGTACCTAAATACTTACACAAACACAAACGTCTAAGCATAGTTAGTCGTAAGCGTGAGCAGAGCAGCGAGCGACACAGCCTTCCCGTCTGAATGCCAACGCACGACTGCCGCCTGCGCCCGCACAGAGACCCGCTGTACTTTTAATTTTGGGAATCGCAATATTGATCATTTTCTTTACAAAATATTGATTGATTTAAATATGAGTATGCCTAGTTTATAGCTAATTCAACCACCAATATTTCTGTGTAAAAATATTTTTTTGCTTCAAAGCCGTTTAAAAGCTTTAGGCAAAAAAGTGAACAAAATAGAGTGTTGTTAAATTTTTTTTTATGGCAATACTATTTATCGTATGTAAAAAATTAAATCTACATATTCTTGCACATGAATCTGCAGTAAACATATATTTTTTTCGAATCTTTTGATGCAGCTGTTAAGGAGGAGTAGTCTTTAGAATGCAACCATTTTTACGCATCTGAAGGGAGGTAGGCCCTTAAGAACTACCAGATGTGGATGTTGTGTTAGTTACATTGAGATGATAATTTTAGGAACTGGTCACACACACTTTTTTGGAAATATAAATACAATGTAGATTATTTATATATTATTTATTAACTTTATGCACTAAGAATGTACATCGGCGGACTTAATGCCCAGAGCATTCTCTTCCAGTCGACCTTCGGGTGGTGGAGAAATCTTATAAGGCAGGTGTGTGAAACCTCATATACATAAGAAGTCCGTTAAAATTTACAATAGTCACATCATATTCAACGTTATACATACAAACATACATATATAAGTAGATATACATATACAGATTACGTATACATAAATACAACATTTATACACTAAATAATGGAAAAAAAACCTCGTTTAAAAAACCGACTTAAAAACTGCTACCTATTCATAGGTTTGAAGTCGGTGCCAAGCCAAATGTAACAGTAGGTACCACACTCGCTATATTTCGAGACGAACGTCAACGACGTCACCGTGGCTTCGGTTGTTTTGTTCTACGCGAAGAGCAGCTATCCCGCTCAAGGTCACGCCATATCAGGAGATATGGTGGCCATGGGACCACATGAGGAGCATACCCTTTCGAATACAAAAATAATTTTCAAAATCGGTCCACAAATTGACGGAGGAGTAATCCGTGTACGTACATACATTGTGACGATGAACGATGAAATTGAGAACCTCCTCCTTTTGGAAGTCGTTTAAAAAGGACGGTGAGCTATAGATTAGATAATTCTGCCAGTTCATTGAGAAAGAGCTCATGTACTTTATTTTTGAATGTATATCGGTTAGTGGACATCCTGATTTCGAGCGGGAGCGCATTCCAGAGTAGTACTGCTTGAACAAAGAAGGAACAGTTCACGAAGTCGGAGTAATGAGACGGACATGAGAGAAGCAGAGACCGTGGGAGAGCCACGCTTCGGCATGAATGGGCCGGCTCGACCGGAGTGATACCACGGCCTCACAGAAAACCGGTGTGAAATAGTGCTTGCGCTGTGTTTCACCTAGTGAGTGAGGATACCGGAGGCCCATACCCCAACCCCTCCCCCTATCTCCCCCCCCCATCCCCCAAAGGCCGGTAACGCACTTGTGACGCCTCTGGTGTTGCGGGTGTCCATGGGCGGCGGTAATCGCTTACCATCAGGCGATACGTCTGCTCGTTTGCCGGTCTATTCCATAAAAAAAAAGCAGATTATTAACTGAGCGAAGATTTCTATCGTGATTAGAGCACAGGTATCGGAAATACGGAGCAAGGTAGGTAGGTAAGGATGGCGAGTTGAGAAATGAAAATAGGAAGGCAAGAGCTCGCTGATTGCACTGTAGGCGAATAGGATTGCATTTTAACTGGGAACGCAAAGCAGACACATGGTCATACTTTCGAATATTGAAAATAAATCGAATGCAGTTATTAAGAAGACGGTCAAGCTTGTTAAGGAGGTCTGCATTCAGGTCGAAGTAACACACATCACCATAGTACATTCAGTGTTCCGCAAACTTTTTGGGTTCAAGGTACATCTAGGAAGATTAAAAATTTTGGAGGTACACCATAATTTAAAAATATTTTTAAGTAATAAAAAACAATGTTTCTTATTAGTCACAAAACTATATTTTTATTTTACACTTTAATTGAGCATAGGCGGTCTCATCTCTCGTCGATCGTCTTGAGGCGTTCCCTTTTTTGTTTTTTACTGTGGTAAGAGTTAATAATCCTAATCCACATAACTTTAAATTTTTCTTATCTAGTTTTATGGTTAGGCAGATTTAGACAAAATAAAAAGATCTCAGAAATTACAGAATAAAAAATAAAAAGTCCTCAGAAATCAGAACAGACTTGTCTGTAAGTAAATTCTGAAAGCTGCAGCACTTTGAATAGGAAGGGAAGAATAGAAATAGGGCGAAAATTTTCAGGAAAGGAAGAATAAGAATAGGGCGAAAATGTTCAGGAAGGAAAGAATAGAAATAAAGCGAAAATATTCAGGAAAGGGTAGAATAGAATTAGGGCGAAAATGTTCAGGAAGGGAAGAATAGGAATACGGTGAAAATGTTCAGGAAGAGAAGAATAGAAATCGAGCGAAAATATTCAGGAAGGGTAGAATAAAAATAAACTTCGTACCGCCATATTTACATATCTGTCTCAGCTTCCTACAGGCAGTGTACAGTCGCGGACAAAGAAAAATACTTTTCCCGTTATTAAAAAAAAATTAAATAAAAAAAAATAAAAAACTATGTCCTACCTCGTAGTATGAACTCAAATCGTGCCAAGTTTCATTTGAATCCATTCAGTAGTTTCAGCGTGATGCGCGGCCAAGATACAGACAGACGTCGCGGACAGAAAAAAAAGACTTTGCCCGCTATCTTTTAATTTTTCTTATACACAACCCTTAATTTCATTCGTGTAATAATATATGATGCCTATTTAAAACCCTTAATTTAATAAGTGCTTCAATTTGACAGTCAAAAGTTTGACAGGAAAGTTGGTAGAACAGTTTTTTTCAGGCAAAAGGAAATTGTTGTTTTTATTATCTTCCCCGCAATTTTTCCATATTTTCTCACCGTTTAAACCTTCCCTGAACCACGGCAAACATTTCAAAACCTAAATCAGCTAAATCGGCCCGGCGGTTCTCGAGTTTTAGCGAAACAAACGAACAGCAATTCATTTTTAGGGTTCCGTGCGAAAGGCAAAAAACGGAACCCTTATAGATTCGTCATGTCTGTCTGTTTGTCCGTCTGTCTGTCCGTCTGTCTGTCCGTCTGTCTGTCCGTCTGTCTGTCCGTCTGTCTGTCCGTCCGTATGTCACAGCCACTTTTTTCCGAAACTATAAAACCTATAATGTTGAAACTTGGTAAGTAGATGTATTCTGTGAACCGCATTAAGATTTTCACACAAAAATAGAAAAAAAAAACAATAAGTTATGGGGGTCCCCATACTCAGAACTGAAACTCAAAAAAATTTTTTTCATCAAACGCATTCGTGTGGGGTACCTATGGATAGTTCTTCGAAAATGATATTGAGGTTTCTAATATCATACTTTTCTAAACTGATTAGTTTGCGCGAGAGACACTTCCAAAGTGGTAAAATGTGTGAAGTTACAGGGGGGGGGGGGGAGCCGGCCTGTAATTTCTAAAATAAGAGAATGATAAATCTAAAAAAAATATATGATGTACATTACCATGCAAACTTCCAACGAAAATTGGTTTGAACGAAATCTAGTAAGTAGTTTTTTTTTAATACGTCATAAATCGTAAACTGCAATTTACCTTTTATTCAATCAACACAAATATAAAAATAAAATAAAAATTGTATTATGCCACTTGCTGCTGCGGAACCCTTCATGGGCGAGTCCGACTCGCACTTGTCCGCTTTTTATAGGATATAAAAGAAGAAGAAGATATACAAATTGTTTTGTCAACTTTGCAAGTTTTTTCTAGTAATCTATTACTGTAAAACCAGCAAATTAAACACAGTCTACTGAAAAGACGTCTTCCTTCATACATTTGGACCTTGCTCCTTTACAATGACCATTTAACGTTATTATGGTATTTTAGTTTTTGGTTCAGAATCGATTAGAGCGTCCTCCCAAAAAATTTCTCTAATGTACAGAATTATTATAATTATAATATAATTATATTAATCTGTTTTTTTTATTATTCCTACTTTAAAAATTAATCATATCATTACTCGTATATAGGATAGGTATATCCTACTGTGAAGTTAGTGTTACTTAATTCCAATAGATGTCGCTGTTAAGTTCAGAAACTTAATGTACAGAATTGATCTGTTACATCCACGAAGCAAATACAAAGTGTTAAATACAAAGTTAATTTTTTTTTATTTTTGTCTGTCTGTCTGTCCGTCTGTCTGTCTGTCTGTATCTTGGCCGCGCATCACGTCGAAACTACTGAACGGATTGAAATGAAACTTGGCATGATTTGAGTTCATACTACGAGGTAGGACATAGGATACTTTTTATCCCGAAATTCAGCACAGTATCCTGGAGAGAGGGGATGAAAGTCAAAATATGTACTTGGTTGTAATTCAATAACACATAGTCCGATTTCATTCATTATTAAAGATACTTTGTATTTGCTTCGTGGTTACATCACATTTTTATTATACGTTCAAAACAAAATCATATTACGTACCTATTGTAAAGTTAGTTACTTGATTCCAAGAGATGTCGCTGTTTTAAGCAAAGAAACTGACAAACTCAACGTCTACAGATTTATTATACGTGATATATTTATAAATAGATCACGGAACAATATTTAAAGTACTTGCTGTCTAGCAAAAAAAGAATGAATGAAAGCACGTGTTATTGAATTACAACCAAGTACATATTTTGACTTTCATCCCCTCTCTCCAGGAAACCGTGCTGAATTGATGGATAGAGAGGTTGCGATAAATAAAATACTTAATGCTACACCGAATTATACGTAATACGTTGTACGATTATTCCACGATATATTAATCAGTGTTATTAATTACGCATGGCTGGCAATAGATGTCACTACATGTTGTTTTTCGTAATGATAAATTCTTTATAATTTTTTTTTCCAATAGATAGAGAGATTGTGATAAATTAAATACTTTATGCTACAATCTTCAGAGTATCTCCTTTCTAACAAAAAAAGAATTATTGCAATCGGACTACTCGTTAATGAATTACAATTAATTACACATTTTGACTTTCATCTCCCCTCCCAAGGAAACCGTCCGGAATTTCGGAATAAAAAGTATCCTATGTCCTACCTCGGAGTCTGAACTCAAATCATGCCAAGTTTCATTTGAATCCATTCAGTAGTTTCGGCGTGATGCGCGGCCAAGATACAGACAGACAGACAGACAGACAAAAATGAAAAAAAATAGTTTTCGTTTCAGTATCGATAACAGAGTGCCCTCCAAAAAAATTTTCAAAATATCTTCAATGTACAGAATTTGACCTGTTACATTTTTATCTATACTTATAATAAAAATGTAACAGGTCCAGTTCTGTACATTAAAGATATTTTGAAAATTTTTGTTGGAGGGCTCTCTATAATCGATACTGAAGCCAAAACTGTATTTTTTTTTTTTGTCTGTCTGTCTGTCCGTCTGTCTGTCTGTCTGTATCTTGGCCGCGCATCACGTCGAAACTACTGAACGGATTGAAATGAAACTTGGCATGATTTGAGTTCATACTACGAGGTAGGACATAGGATACTTTTTATCCCGAAATTCAGCACGGTATCCTGGAGAGAGGGGATGAAAGTCAAAATATGTACTTGGTTGTAATTCAATAACACATAGTCCGATTTCATTCATTATTTTTTTGCTAGAAAGAAAAAAAATAAAAGATAATGGGAAAAGTGTTTTTTTTTTGTTCGCGACTGTACACTGCCTGTGGGAAGCTGAGACATATATGTAAATATGGCGGTACGAAGTTCGCCGGGTCAGCTAGTTATAAGTATAGATAGAAACACCCAAACTCCGAACCAAATATTTGCAGATCATACAAATATTTGGTCCGACCCGGGAATCGAACCCG
The DNA here is from genome assembly GCA_949125395.1 of Diaphora mendica. Classification (NCBI taxonomy): domain Eukaryota; kingdom Metazoa; phylum Arthropoda; class Insecta; order Lepidoptera; family Erebidae; genus Diaphora; species Diaphora mendica. The sequence goes on from OX421312.1 coordinate 37,740,140, forward strand.
AGACCTCAAGCACAGCAGTCGCATACGCTACCAATGCGCCACCTAGTCAGTCAATAATTTATGGTTTCTTACTTAATACAATTTTACTTACCTTTAGTGATGTGACTATCATCATACTCATTATCGTCTTAATCATCATCAACAACAGTACAAAGATAAAATCATCAGGTATCTAGAATTAGGGAGCCAAGGAACTGATATACGGTCCGGTTCTTATGATCAGAGGGCCGGCTTTTTTCTAGCACACAGAATTAGCATTGCCATTCAACGTGAGAGGGGACTGAGAGAGCCTAGGCAGTACAACATCTCTGTAAAAAGAAGGAAATCTATATATATAAAAGCGAAATACTCACTCACTTATTAATCACCAAATCTCAGAAACTATAACACCTGCAAACTTGAAATTTGGCAGGTAGGTTCCTTATATGTTGTAGACATCCGCTAAGAACGGATTTTACTAAACTCCACCCCTAAGTGGGTAAATCAGGGGAGGAAAGTCTGCGTGAGCGAAGCTGCATGCAAAAGATAGTTTAGTATAAACTAACCCGTCTTGCCAGCGTGGTAGGTATACTCGTAGTACGCCAATATTTCTTTCTGAGGAGATGCCAGTGTCCGTCAGTTGAGAGAAGGTTTGTGACAATCGAACATTTAATAGTATTAGGAGTGACGTGAATTTCATTCACTTTCTGCTTCAAGCAATTAAGAATTGATTTAACAACCGGAAAATGAACCCGAAATCTAATTATAAACACACTTTTAACAAAAAACACTTTTTATCGTGCGAGAGCCACGCTTCGGCATGAATTGGCCGGCTCGACCGGAGTGATACCACGGACTCACAGAAAACCGGTGTGAAACAGCCCTTGCGCTGTGTTTCACCGAGTGAGTGAGGATACCGGAGGCCCATACTGCAACCCTTCCCCACATCTCTCACCCCATCCCCCAAAGGCCGGCAACGCACTTGTGCCGCATCTGGTGTTGTGGGTGTCCATGGGCGGCGGCAATCGTTTGCCGCTTACCGTCTGTTCGTTGGCCCCCTATTAAAAAAAAACACTACTCATTACTTTATTTGCGTGCGACAGCGACAATTAAATACTTTTGCGATTCATTCAAATTCGATTAAATAAATCATATTACATGCATGCAATTTATTAGGTAGGTACATGTATGTCTTATCTATAGTTTATTATGTCCATTGAGATTGGCAACAGCTCAAATATATTAACACGCTTTACATATTTCTTATAGCAGATGCCCTTTGCACTTATTCATTCATTTGCACACTAATCTATAATAGTTATAAATATAAATTTGTTTATTTGTGTAGGTAAGAGGCGTGGCCAAAACGTATTTTCAATTATAAATAGATAGGAGATATGCATGTGTTTAGGAAGCTAGGAGGCATAGAGGGCCTGGTGTGACAAAATTTTACATCAAATCGCTGTCGTAGGCCAGTGCGTTCAGCGTTGAAATTGTTGAAGATTTCAGTGCGGACCAATCGCAACACCAAACGTGGTCACCAAGACGATCGAGTAGATATCAAATAAACTCACACTAGGCCCTTAGAATAAGACTTTGACTTAATTTATCTATTGTGTACATTATTCTTTTAATATATTGATAGATTAAGAATGTATAGTGTCACAACCAATATAGCACTGCAAAAAGAAGGAAAACTAGAAACAAAACGAATTCAAACCCATTTGTCCAGCGGTGTAGGTATATTAGTACAAATCTTATTTTCGAAGAAGATGCTTATCTCTAACTATGAAGTATTGAAAGCTGTTGACGAAGTGATTAAACTACTCTACATATCTGTATACGCGATAGTCTTCACGTCTTCGATCTTAATTGCTGCCAGCCCCTGGTTAAGGCATGTACAGAGCAACTCGACCGGTGTAATACCACGGCCTAAAAGAAATCCATTGGTCTTTCGTTACTGTTCATCCTCTAAGTGAGATAAATTGAGTCCAAACTGACGCTCCCCATCGTTCTAAAGACCTACACACTATGGTATCTTGGCGTGTGGGTTGCCTAATCAGGCTGTCGCAACATGCCGCAGAGTATCATTTCCGTTATGACAGCCATCGGCCATGAAAGCGGCTAGTTTGCGCAGCAAGTCTAGAGGCTTTATTATGCGCCGCTTTGCCGCCGGGCTTTTTGACTGCCAGGTTGCCGGCATAGTGTACATATTATTATATATTTCAGAGGAAGACCATTTAAAGAACGATAACGCACTTCTGTTTCTTGAGTTGCAAGTGCCTATTTCCGGCAATAATTACTTACGTTCAAGCATCTGCTCGTTTGACGAAGAACACCCGCAAGTTCTTACAAATTTCAAAGTTGTTTGTCTTTCTCGGACTCGAACAGATCAAAAACTTCACGTAGTCTCAGGTACTAGTGGCCGGGGAACCAGGTGTACTTAGAAAGGAATTCCCTGGAACCCCGTCCTACCTCGAGTCATCTACCTACGGCTTGTAGGTGACCCCCTCCTGAGTGAGAACCCTGATGTTACTTTTCTGCCTCCAGAAGAGCGCCTTCTGCCTCCTGCTTCTACTAGGATGACAGATGACCTCACCTGTCACCCCCAGGCTTGCGCTTCATCATCATCAGGCCGTAGCAGTCCACTGCTGGACATAGGCCTCTCCCAAGGAACACCACAGAGCCCAGTCTGTTGCTTCCTGCATACAGTCGCTACTCTCTTACGTAAGTCATCACGCCATCTGGCCAGAGGGCGTCCCACACTACGTTTGCCAAGACGCGGTCTCCACTCTAAAACACACTTACTCTTAGGTATAGTCCGATAATCCACCTGAGATGAAAACATTCCTTCCTTTGCAAGAGAGAAATTGCAAGGAAACCGTAGTGATTTAGCGGTGCGTTGTGGTTTTAAACCCCACATGGGACAACATTAACTCTAAGGGGACAACACTTTGCCATCCACAAATATTTGTTACTAGTGTTATTTGTGTCCATTTTATGTATGTTTGTCAAGTCCCCAGCGACACAGTATTTATTCCTACGAGAGTTATCTTCAAATAAAAGACGGTAAATTAGCAATAAAACACAAAATAGTTTTAAAAACATTATTATTAAGTAAAAATGTAACATTTTACAAAAATATATTTACACATGTATATATAAACTAAGTACGTTCAGCGACATCATAAGTAAATATATATTAACAATATTTTCATCAAAAAAGTCTTGAAATTTTTAAATAAAGTTGTTTGCGTTCACTACTTAACTCCTAAACATCATAGCGTGAACGCCAACGTGAACGAATTGCTGCACTGATTTCCATGGAATTTGTCATGGAGATACTTTAATTATTGAGGAAAGACATAGGCTATTGTTTACTGCGCTAACTGACATACACGCGGACGGAGCCGCGGGCAAAAACTAATACCTTATAACCGTCCTCTACTATTCTGCTTTCAAGAACAAAAGTTATTTTCAAATCCGACCGGCAGTTATTGAGATAAGAGCGATCAATCAAACTAATATTTATAACATTAGTTAAAGCAAACTACTACGTAGAAAAATATTACTTAATAAATTAATTAAAGTGTCAAATAAGGATAACGGCCGACAGTAAGCGGTTATCGTATCTTATGAACTAAAGTTGAGTTTTAAAACAAATATGTATATACCGGGTATTAGAAAAATACCGAAACAGCAGAAAAATCATCTTAAAATTCAGATCAGAGTTTAGCCATTCGTTGTCAAAGTTCTTTAATGAAGCCAGAAAAGAACGCTACATCTTGTAACTTACTGTCCCTTACCTGAAGAGAATTTCTGTAAGTCTGACTTTGTTTAGAAGACCTTTAGAAGTCAAAACTTGGATACTAAAGTCAATAACGATTGTAATTAATTTTTCCGAGGTAAAAAAATATGCAACATCGTTCTTGACCTCAATTGGTAACCTTCAAGGCTATGGTCAAGGTCAAACTCAAAGTCGCCAAGGAAAAATTCTGTGATTGTATTTAACGTATTTTTTTTAAATTGCATCCCTAGCAAATAGCAAAAATAGCATAGCAAATTATTCTGCTGTCTTAGTACTTATGTAACACCCAGTGTTTAAAATTCACTTACTAATTATATGAATTGTGACATTCATGGGTTAAAACAATGCCGCTGAATGTAGCATATCCTATATAATATGTTTACATTAAAAAAACTTAAAATTATTAATTAAAATATCGAAAAAATCATTAAATTTACATCGTTTAGTGTGTAATAGAACAAATGCATATTAAAAACTAAATAAAAATGTATACTTTCTGTACAATTTGAGTTAATATAGCCTATTCCCAATGGTTGAGGTCAAATTTTATTTTAAGGCCATATTATTTTTGAGGACAAATTATACTTTCAGGCCAAATTTTTAAGATCCTTATTTTATTGACCTGTAGATAATAACTTTATTATACAATAGACCGATATTTATTTAGTATATTATAATAAATGACCGCATTATATTCAATATTAGGAGAAATTTACTGGTGTTTTAAGCTATTGAAAAGAATATAATGGCGAGTTTAGAAGTATTCTGACGGAACGGTATTAGTTTTAAGGTATTTCGAGTCTATGGACAATATTAAGTGAATAACTAGTACTTTAATTAAAATTTTTACTACCGTCACAATGATGATGATGGAGTGGTGATATATATATAAGACTTTCTATTTCTTTTTAATTATATCCCTAGATGTATTCTGTGAACCGCATTAAGATTTTCACACAAAAATAAGAAAAAAACAATAAATTTTGGGGGATACATAGAACTGAAACGCAATTTTTTTTTTTTCATCAAACCCATGCGTGTTTGATCCCCGGGGTATCTATGGATAGGTCGTCAAAAATGATATTGAGGTTTCTAATTTCATTTTTTTCTAAACTGAATAGATTGCGCGAGAGACACTTCCAAAGTGGTAAAATGTGTGATATAGCTAAATCTCTGTGACAGCTGTCATTAGTGTCATTTCTAAACATGAGGTACATTTTAGGTGTGATTTTTTTTATTTACAATGTATTGCACTTCATCTATCTATATCTCGTATATAAAAATGAATCGCCGAAATGTATGTACGCGCATAACTTCCGATCGGCTGCACCAAGTTAAATAATATTTTTTTTATGTGTTCGTTACTGTTAGGACAAGGTTTGTGTACAATAAAAATTAAAAGATAACGAGAACATTAAATTTTTTTGGTCCGCGACTGTACACTGCCTGTGGCAAGCCGAGACAAATATGTAAATATGGCGGTACGAAGTTCGCCGGGTCAGCTAGTTTGCAATAAAACAGACACGTAAAGAATGAAAATAAAGGTGATACGAAATAAAATCGCTTGTTCAAAGTTACTTCGTCGATTTTGTAGCCATTTGTCATAGAAATGAAGCTATATTTTAAAGACTGTAATAATTTATTTTAAACTAAACACATTATATTTAATTTACTAAGCAATTAATCTATATAACCGTTTCTGTCGGAGCATTTAAATTAACCATTACAATTATAACCGGCAAATTAAATGTAAAACTGTAATAATTTTCACTATATTAAGTTATATTAATTGAATTATATATATAAAATATAATATCACATTCCTATAAGCATTTTTACAGGCCGAGGCCTTATTAAGGACAAAAATGGACTGATTCAAGCAAATAAGGCCACACCTAGAGTTAGCAATATCTAATAACATTTTTATTGACGGTACACCAATATATACAGACATAATTACGTACCGAAGTACATATTAATGGAAGAGTGGGTTCGAAAATCTATTTACTTGGTATAGTAATAAATTGTGTCAGATTTTCTTTAGCGAAAGCCCGATTCGTAATAATGACCCACGTGACACATTTTCAACCGACTTCAAAAAGGAGGATGTTCTCAATTCGACTGTTTTCTTTTTTTATGTTTGTTACCTCATAACTTTGGACTGGGTGAACCGATTTTGATGATTCTTTTTTTATTTGAAAGCTGGTGCTTCCCGAATGGTCCCATTTAAATTTTTGTCCAGATTGAAATCGGTTATTTTTTTGTTAAAACTTGTAATTATGTAACTTACTGTTCCAGTCACATTAATTATTTAAAAAAACCGACTTCTTTAAACTTTTACTTGTTAAATTTAAAAATGATGTTATATAGGCCTTCTTAACCACTCTTAATCTGTATTGTCTATTCATATGTTCAAATAAAGATAATTCACTCTTATTACTGTACCAAGATCATTGATTTTTAACTGTTAAAAATATACAAACATTCTGAGCAAACATTCTGCTACATATTTTGTGCTAGTTTAATAAACAACACATTACGCACATCCTACTTTTCAAATACCACTTTTTATTACTTATAACCTAAAAACTAATATAGATTTAATGTTGCATTAATATATATGTACATATAAAATTAGGTACTTCCCCTAACTGACTGACAACGCAGAGCCTAAATCGTTGGGGCTACTAACTAAACATTTTGGCAACTGTTGCTTGTTATGTTGGAAGTGAACACTACGAAAGGGTTTTTGTAAATATTACCCCGAAAAGCGGTATTATAAGACAAATACGATAAGCTAGTACGAGATGTACTACAGTTCTAGAGTTTTAGCGATAAAAGTGGCTTTATAACCCTTTAAGTAGACATCTTTACAAGGCCGGGGCCTTATTACCGCCATTATTAAACCTTTTTTTTAATTAATAAAGATTGAGCTTTGTCTTTGATGGTTTATCTTTAAAATTAAGCTGTTGGATGTTTTATGTTACATGTTTATATATATTTATGAACTACTTTTGTGCGTTATGTGAAGCCTTTTTGTACCACAGTAACAGTCAATTTTTAGGAGAATTAAGTAAATGATGAATTGAGTAAATCCAAATACTAGGATTTGATTTTTATTGCTGACTTTGTTTTCTTTCTTAGAAGAGCTCCAGCAGTTGGTTGTTAAATGTTGTTGATAATGATGTAGGGGGCAAACAAACACACGAGTCACCTGATGGCAAGTGTCCACCATCGCCCATGGCCAATTCAAACTCAGACATAATTTTATCTCGGTACGAATAACACTAACACAATTACATACAGATAAAGTAATTTATGAGATTTGATCTCTAATAACGATAAAAACTTTACAAATATAATTAGTGCAACATTTTAATCTTTACACAGATTGTTTAGTAACAAACACACACCATCTTCTATGGGGCAATTGCGAATATACTCATAAGAACTTCATTAGTGTAACGTACTCTAGACTATTGCTCTGCTCCATTGGATATTGTCTTGATGTTATATAGACAATGATACCTATACATATTACTTGCCTGAGTCATGAACGCAGAACCTAAATAGGGCTATTAATTTGATATTCTGGCATTTCATTTAATATAAACAGTTTCAAATATTTGTTTCATGTTATTATGCATTTAGTTTGTGTCACGTATACATGTCAGGATAAACAGTGACGACACGGTCAGTAGCGGGATGGGTGACCGCTAATGGCATGATACCATGAGTGTCTCCGTGATTATGGGAGGTCACGTTAAGCAGTCGGTGCCGGTTGTTATCATAAGATAACAGTCGTGAAGCTTAGTTGGAGGCCTTTGGGCGGCTTAAAAACATCAAACGGCAAGATGACGTAGCCACAACGTTGTGTTGCCAGTCCACAACCCGCACTCGCCCAGCGTGGAGATGTATGGCCGCCACCCTCGCCTGAGAGGAGACCCGAGCCCAGCAGTGGGACATTATGGGTTGTTGTTATGGCGTTTGAAATATAACTTTCTTATTTTATTTTTTAAGAACCGTGTACTCTGAAGATAGTGCGGTGTTTATTATAAACTTCGTGTCATCAATGCGTTACGTCACTAATATCACTTCGAGGGAGAACCGTCATCACGCGTTGCTCAGCAACTCACTGTAAGGAAAAGAACAAATTGATTTGATCGACTATAAAATTTTGTGCAGACATAGATGGACATCTAGATTTGGTAGTACAATAGGTCGCATCGCTCGCGGATTGTTTTGTCAAATCGTAATTTTTAAACTTTTTTGTGAAAAAAAGCGGAATTATTTCGTCGAAAGCGGGACAAAGTAGAAAAAAAACGTATCTTATCAGAAATTACGACGACGACGAAAATAAAAAAGTCGTTCTCAATATTTTTGGTTTTCTGCTACATCAACCATAATATTGGTGCCAGGTGCCATTTCGATTTATATAATGATGGCAGTAGTGCCTTAAAATTATTATTGCCTGCCAATTTTATTGACGGTAAAGCACTACGGCTCATTACCAAATTTCACTTTCGGCATCCGGCTAGTTATTCCCATATGTTACCGTAAGATTTTCAAAACCGTTAGATTGTAATCTACCTAGCGAGATTGTAAACTTTCGATAGTTTGGCAACTGTGATATACTGCTTGCGCGCGTCAAATTTGCAAATGTCCCTAATTGGTGGGTTTTACTGTAGGCATTTCGATGGCCATAGAGTTAGGTTAGGTTAGAACTTCTTTGATTAATCACACATTAATTTTATATAACTAACAACAATTTTAAAATACTAATTCTAAAGTTGCGAGGTATTTTCAACATGAAATCAATTTAAAATCACAAAAATAATTTACATTAAGCAACAAACGATTTAACAAATCATTATGGCGGCGGGACATATGTTGTTCAACCAATCAGCGCGCGACTTGCGATTCGTTACACACCATTTCACAATCTTTCGACTGTCTGCAATCTCGCGAGATAGATTACAATCTAACAGTGTTTACAATCTTACGGTGACATGTACATCTAATACACGTATCTACAGTAAACACACCAATACTTTTAATAAATATATAAAGAATTTATGAGTTATATACTGACTTGGTTAGTTCCCGTGCTGTGAGCGGCCCCGTCAAGCCCGAACGGGACCGCGATCGACTCAACTGTGCTCTTCTTTCAGCTGTGAAATAATACAACTATATTAGAAACATTGACATATTACATATTATTGTTTTCTTTAGAATTTATTAGTATCCTATAAACTCGACTTTATATTAGACAATATCGTTTAAGATAACAAGATGGCCGACTTTTGAATCATAGGGGGAGATATCTGCTACCAAACAGACGGCGCTCGACTGGTCCCTAAGGAAAACGGAAACGTGGCCTTCATAAACAGACTTGGCGAAGCCAAAAAAGGTCGGAAAGAAGTGGACTGAGATAAAATGCGAAGCTCATGACCGAACCCGATGGCGGAGTTCTGTAGACGCTCTTCATCTAGGAGGCATAGGATCTTAAGTCAAGTCAAGGTATCTGCTACAGGTCACCCGATGTCAAGCGACAACCGCCGATCATTGAATTGTCTCAGATATATTTCAGAACAATTTTAAAGTTCCTTTACTATGGTATTTTAAATATAGCTTGATCTTTGTGACAGTCGTCACTAGTGTTATTTTAGAACTTACGAGATACATTTTAGGTGTATTTTTTGGATTTATAATGCACATCATTGGTGTTGAAAATTGCACGTAAAGAATGAAAATACAGGCGACAAACATAATAAAAATTGTACACATGGAGCTTGTTCAAAGTTACTGTAGCCAACTGAGTCTAAGTAAAAATGTAAACCTAAAGTTATAAATAGTTATTACTTGTCACATAAACTCGAAATTATAGGATACACATTACTCATCATAAAATAGATTATACTAACCATAGAGGTATTATAGATAGAGCAGGGGAGCCAGGCCTCCAGCCGTCGCTCGGTTAGAAAGACAATCGCAGTACCTATCTGTCTCTCTCTACTCGCATATGCGCAGTTAGCGCGGAAAAGCAGCCATAGCAGAACGATTCGACGGTTAATTGTTGTGTTTGGATTAACATTATTAGTCTTTTACTGCGCATGCGTCAGTAGAGAAAACAGATGGGGTACCACGATCTTGTCTCTCTTTAACCGTTGGACGTTTCCGTTTACAGGCAGTTGTATGTCTTCCCTACTCTATCTTTAATAGCTCTATGATACTAACATACACATCTCACAACATCAAAAGCAGTCTCGTATACAAACAGCGATATACAACAACATTTTTTTAATACCTATAACAATAACTTCATAATATTATATATAATATACTTCTTATACTATTCGACTGTGTTGTGCTTTTATTAAATTAAAAACAACCACTAATTATAAGGAGATAAAATGCTTTCGGGGCTTTAAAAGAATAACCCTGTATAGAATACAAGCTCATTGTTTAATGAATGTGCAAAATTAATGTGCAAACGCAAAGACACTACCAGTTTTACAAAAACAAAAAATGGCAAAATCCCGATTATCCTAGTAAAGCCGGGTCTCCTGCGACACTGTTAAATGTTTTTAAACACCAAACATCACATATTTATCAAAATATGGGCGTGGCCTGTTTTGTTAATTTTAACAAGCAAACATGTTATCCAAAGTGGACTGAAAACATCCCAGCGTATATTTCTCGTTTAATGAAACTGAACTGAACTAACATTAATACTTATATTATTCATATTTATACTATAAAAGTAAGTAAGTAAGTGTACTATAAGTCATTTTGTCGAGTAGATACAAGATTTTTGCTTTGTTTAAAAGTCCGTCTCCTGCGACTTTTCGCTAACATGTTTAGTTAAGAAGTTTAGTTAGTTTGTTTTGTTATTTTTAGCCGCAGGAGACACGCCTTTAGGATAACGGGTTTAACTGTTTAAAATATTTAAATGTCATCGGTCCTTGATAAGTATGACAAATTTCCAGTTAATATGACATTTGGAGGGTGTCAAGGTCATGTCAGTCAACGCGTGTTAATAATAATAATAAAGAAACTTAATGGTTCATAAAATCTAATGTAATATTTTTCAATCTAATCTTAGACTAGTGGTCGCTCAGTGCATGAAACTCGAACATAATTCGTTATATTATTTTTTTCTGCACTCTTTTAAAAACTAATTGTGCCTAATTTCATGTTCCACCATTAGCATAGTTTTCGTAAAAAGAGGTACAAAGTTTTTGATTCACATTCTAATATGTAGACAAAAGAGTACAACAGATTGTTATAAGTTTAGTAGATTACAACATCGAAATACAGGCGAAAACTTGTTAAATCTACGATTTAAAAGCAATCTCCGAACTGCAGCTGCAAGTAAACGCATAGAGGGTTGTCACGAACGCTTATTGTACGTAGCCACAACTTTGGCTACGTACAACGTTGTATGTTAAATCTGCTATTTAAAAGCAATCTCCGAACTGCAGCTGCAATTAAAGGCATAGAGGGTTGTCACGAACGCTTATTCTACGTAGCCACAACTTTGGCTACGTAAAACCTTGTGGCTGTTCGTAGCCAACGTTGTGGCTATCGTAGGCTACGAACACTCTACATTAGTGACACAGTGGAGTTACGTTGAGCCTGCCAAAATAACTCTTTTCTGTCTGATGGAAAGCGTGAGCAGAATCCAAGAGTAGTGGACGCCATACTCATTGCGAACGCAGACAATGCAACAACGCAACACGGTGACCCACACTATGGCGGCCTATTGAGATGTGTTTAGAAGAGGTTTACAAAAAAATGTAACTAAGACCATAAAGACAACATTGAGTAGCTTTAGTAATCATCTATAATCGCGGTATAATAAAATTCTGCAAAAACGTTTTTGTTTTCATATTAGCTACACTGGTCAGTCTCATTCGCTTTAAGAAAATAATGACGCATTGACAGTGTAGTTTTTTTTCACCCGACTACGGCGAAGCCAAAAGGAAGGGTAATTGTTTTGGCAGCCTATGTATGTTTGTACGTTAGCGACTTTCGACTTCGACTTAAACTACTGAACCGATTTTTATGACTAGGGTGTCAATCATAGAGGTATTACAGATAGAGTAGGGGAGCCAGGCCTCCAGCCGTCCCTCGGTTAGAAAGAGAGACGATTGTCCCATCCGACCGACCCATCTGTCTTTCTCTACTCGCGCATGCGCATACCAGAACGATTCGACGGTTAATTATTGTGATTGGATTACCATTATTAGTCCTTTACTGTGCCTGCGTCAGAAGAGAAAGACAGACGGGGTACCGCGATCCTCTCTCTCTTTCTAACCGTTGGACGTTGCTGCTTACTGTCAGCCGTAAGTCTTTCCACTCTATCTATAATTGCTCTATGGTGTCAATAGATTCGTAATAATAGCCCGAGTGACATAGTCTACATAAATTTTATCAAAAGTTTTAACGTAGTCGGGTTATAGTTTTTATAACTTTCTCTTTATTTATTGGCGTTGAGTTTGTTTGAATCCAAAAGATTAATATCGACAACGATGATCTAATGACATTTATAGGACTTTTTGGAATATAGGAACTCTTTTTTTACTTTAAATTAAAACTATTTGCTGCTAAGAATGCGATCTACCCTCATAAAATTTAGCACGTCATATTATTATAAACAGTCAGGTTAGAGCTTATTGCCATGCTGTCTAAGCAATAAGTATCAGCAGCATATCGAACAATATAGCGAAGTTCACTTGTCTGAAGTTCTTGAGGAGACAGCTGTAGTCAGTATCGTCGCGAATACGACCGCCGCGCTGCAACGCTCGGGCACACGAACCTTCTATATACACCATTAGTTAAAAAAAAGAGCCTATAATAGTTCACTGTTGGACTTCAGTCTCTTCTTAGAAAGGAGGTTTAGGCCTACTGCACTATGAAGGCCAGATGGGTTGGTATAGTTATTTTAAGGTATTATTATAGGTATAGTTATTTTAAGGTACTATTATAAGTATAGTTATTTTAAGGTATAAATATAGGTATTATTATTTTAAGGTATTATTATAGGTAGGTATAGTTATTTTAAGATATTATTATTGGTATAGTTATTTTAAGGTATTATTTTAGGTATGTTTATTTTACGGTATTATTATAGGTATGTTTAAATATCGTAAAATTATGACCAATATTCCTAATCGTCTAAGACTTATAATCTAATTTAGAATAAATACAAAAATTTATTACTTTGACTACGAAACTATACATTTAACCGACCATATTAGATAATAATTTACAGATATATATAAAAAATAAACTCTAAATACTACAATTTCATTAAATAGTGCATGTGATCACTACTGAACAATAAAATATATGAATTGTGATAGTGATTATACTACAAATAAAAAAAAAACTTGTGCACTCTCTCATGTTTCCTACCTGACAACTTATCTTGCTCGGAAAATAATACACATGTCTAAAAAAATTGATATTTATTTTTATATTAAAAGGAAGGTATTTAGTAGGCCAGAGAGTGTTATTTCGCAATATTTTGAATATACTAATATTAATAAATACATATTATACATAGGAAATACCCAAACTCGGAAACAAATATTTGCAGATCATACAAACATTTAGTCCGACTCAGGAATCGCACCTGAGACCTCAAGTACTCTCACACTTACTGCGACGCTCAGACATATGGCCAAAGTAGCATATCTAGCTGTGGTAGGTATATTTAGTTCTGTACACAGTAGTTTTAGACGTCTTGAATTATACGAACAACAAATGCCATTTAAGTGCAAGTAATAGGGCACAATAAATACAAACAGACAAAAACTACATACACTTAAAGTACTTTAATAACTAAGATAAAGGTTTTGATTAAATAACTTTCAATCGGAACAATACTAAGCACTGGAACGTAAATAAACCTCTTTTGAACATTATTTAAAAGTTTTATATACTACACAATCTAATATGAAATTTTAAAGACATATATGTATTCAATTCCGAGCCAGATAATATTAAAATTACAGAAATATAAATATATATTTCTTGGTGCACAGTTACATAATGACATACCTTGCAACCGGTGCAGTATTGCATGAACTAGTCCCTCCTCGTCGCTAACGTCCTCTGAGTGAGCGTGCGGGAGGTTCATTGTGATATAACATAAACACAGTGGATTGGGAACCTAATTCATACGATTTAGTGTGTAACGATCCTAATGGATGATATCATGTGATACTTGCAATGCTTGTGTTTTATTATATAGTAAACCTCGGACTTACTATTTTACAGAATTGTATGAAACTATACAAATAAATAAATTTGAAGTGTTTATTTGTAATTTCCAAATATTAGCTTTTCACTAAATGCAAATGAAAGTACATACGATACATCAATAAACCTATTTTTTTTTTAAATTGTATGTCTGTTTGTGCCGGGTAATCTTTGGAACGGCTTTACCGATTTGCACGGGACTTTTACTGGCAGATAGCTGATGATATACATATAAGGAGTAAGGAGCAACAGACGGACAGAAAAACAGACAAAAAATTTCAAAATATTTTTTCCATAAGTACCGTATATACTTTCATTATGCATTGAAAGCAAAGCTGTTAATTTGAAATTACAAACGGACACTTCAATTTTATTTATTTGTATATATTTAAAAGAAGGTACCTATTCACTTCCAGTATTGCATGAATTAATCATTTAATGATTTTCGCGTTGTTTTAAATTTAATTTAGAACCATCTTTACTAAATAATTTAATTGAGAATAAATAAATGAAAATAATTTTCGTAAGTCGAAGTTTTACTATATAAATAATTTAATTTTCATAAAAAATTAAAACATTTCACACTGTAAAGTGATTACTGTAGAAAAATCTCATTACGTGACTCATTTAAATAGATGTTTTAATTATATATGTATGTTTGTGTATGTCTTACCTCCTGCTATTCGTGGGTTAGCTTTCTTCCGAGGGCGTTCTCTGCTAAACGCTGAGCCACTCTGCAACGCTTCCATTAGACTGTGGGATTGAAAATGCGTAATTAGTAACTTAGTTCAGTTTTTAAATAATTAAATTAGATAAATAAATAATAAATAAATATTTCGCACATCTAACACACAACGCCATCTAGTCCCAAGCTAAGCAGAGCTTGTGTTATGGGTACTAGACAACTGATACAAATACATATATACTTTTTTTTGTAAATACATACATATTATACATAGAAAACACCCAAACTCCGAAAATATTTGTAGATCATACAAACATTTGGTCCGACCAGGGAATCGAACCTGAGACCTCATGATCAGCAGTCGCACATGCCAACCACGAGACCAACGAGGCAGTCAATTGTAAATATTAATATGAATATTAAGGTAAAATTTCTTGCTAACACCGCCATATTCTATACTCTGCTAAGTATTTTTAACCGACTTCAAAAAAGGAGGAGGTTCTCAATTCGACCGTATATATATAAATATATATTCTTTTTTTTTAAGGGAAAGGAGATGTCCCAACGGTAGTACCATGATAAGGACACTAAGATCTGATGACGGCATCCCAGAGAAATCGAGCCGAATCTTGAAGTCGGTTTTCGTTTTGTTAAAAAATTTGTAAGAAAAACCCAACAGCAGACCGACCTGGGAATCGAACCCGAGCGTTGATCGACACTCGTTTAGGCTAACCGCTAGACCAACGAGGTAGTTAAAGCGTAATGCAGGTTTTTATATTTGAAGTAGTTACGAGGTCTTTTACTAGATGGCGTTGTTTCACCCATTACACTTCAACTGATGTTGAAAAATGTTGTTCCATGTGGGATTAGAACCCACAACACTTGGCAAAGTACGAAGTGGCGTGACGACCGCTTAAACCACTGGGCCAACCGTGCAGTCCAACATTTGTTGACAATTGCAAAAAAAAATTGAAATTACAGAAACTTTTGTCACCAACACGTGTTGACAACACAAATGTTGCTAAGCTTTGTTCGGTGGAGATTTGGTTTTATAGATTATGTTGTTTACCTGTCCATAACGCCGTCCTGAGTCTGGTGTATGTCGAGGAGTTGTTGATACCGGTGAGTGCGGTCCCGTCGCTGCTGATCAGCTGCCGCGCGAGCTGAGCGAGCTCGTTCTGCTCGCTCACGTGCTTCACGAGCTCCTGCTACCTCACCGTGAGCCGCCTGGAACATACATACATATCGCTTTTATATCTGCTTTCATCATCAACAATCCAAAACGTCCAACAGCTGGGCTCGGGTCTCCTCTCAGGAGAGGGTTAAGGCCATACGTCCCCACGCTGGCCGATTGCGAGTTGGGGACTGGCAACACAACGTTGTGGCTATGTCATCTTGTCGTTGGATGTTTTTAAGCCGCCCAAAGGCCTCCAACTAAGCTTCACGACTGTTATCCTACGATAACAACCGGGACAGACTGCTTAACGTGACCTCCGAATCACGGAGACGCTCATGGTAACATGCCACTAGCGGTCACCCATCCAGGTACTGACCGCGCCGTCGTTGGTTATTGGTAGGTCTGAGAATCGACATACATCTATTTTTATACCACATTTTTTTTAATGGCAAGACCAAGTTTGCGGGATAAGCTAGTATTAAATAAAATGTGAAAATTAAGGGAGGGAAATTCAAACTTCCAAAACGTGCACTATAGGGCGAAACGAAATGTGACGTCGATAGTCACTTCATCGAAATTATCGGCGTCGAAATTCATACTGTGTTAGTAGTGTCTCTGAGAAAAATTTACTTCATCCATGATTTTTATAGCAAATAGATCTGTAAATATGTATAAAGTAACTGAAACACCGAATATTAAACAAACACGAAATGACAATGACGTCATTGGTCATGTTAAAAACGCGCTAAATGGCGGCCTTTGAAATGCTAAAATTTAGTCAGTGTTTTAAATTTCACTTTGAAAATTAGTTTGACTTGCGATTTGAAGACAAATCGCTTATATTTTTATTAAATTAATCTTAATTAGAGTAAATAAAATGTATCTTTTAATAAATATGGGAAGCCTTTCCTTTGGTATGAAATTGGTGTAAACCATGTATTTTGGTGTACAACGTACACGAATATAAGTGGTAGTTAAACTATTTTACTATTGAGTCCCACCAGCGTATACCCAGCCATGTAAATTAAATATAATTTAAAACAAAAATCAGCAAAAACATTTCATACCAAAGGAAAACCTTCCCATATTTATTAATAGATACATTTAATTTACTCTAATTAAGATTAATTTCATAAAATAATATAACAACATGATGAGTATACTGAGTCAACTAACA
This sequence comes from Diaphora mendica, assembly GCA_949125395.1. Classification (NCBI taxonomy): domain Eukaryota; kingdom Metazoa; phylum Arthropoda; class Insecta; order Lepidoptera; family Erebidae; genus Diaphora; species Diaphora mendica. The sequence goes on from OX421312.1 coordinate 37,757,235, forward strand.
CATAATGTTAGTTGACTCAGTATACTTAGGAGGTATCGATGTTATGTTTACTTACCACAAAGGAATCCTTGAAAGTCTTGATATCCGAGAAGAACTCCTCCAGCGTGTACTTGTGAGGGTCGAAGACATAATACTCTGCCAGCTCGTTGTACAGAGCCTCCATTTTGCGGAACATCGAGTGAAGAAGATCGCTCTGTTCACGGGCTTCAATTGCGAAAGACTGAGAAGAGTCAAGGAAATGTGGTAGCAGTTTTGTGAAGATAGAAGTATGATAATGATTTCTAAACCCTTTTAGCTAAAAAAAAAACACGGCGAAATAGGGTATTTATTGTACCGTGGGAGAGCCATGCTTCAGCATGCATGGGCCGGCTCGAACGGAGTGATACCACGGCCTCACAGAAAACCGGTGTGAAACAGCGCTTGCGCTGTGTTTCACCGAGTGCGTGAGGATACCGGAGGCCCATACCCCAACCCCTACCCCCATCCCCCAAAGGCCGGCAACGCACTTGTGACGCCTCTGGTGTTGCGGGTGTCCATGGGCGGTGGTAATTGCTCACCATCAGGCGATACGTCTGCTCGTTTGCCCCCTATGAAAGAAAAAATAAAACAAGGGTATACCCTAAGATCCAAGTGACTCTACTCTGGCTGATAGAAAGCATGAGCAGAATCCAAGAGTGGTGTCACCATACTCATTGCTCTTGCAGACAATACAACATTTCATGGTGACCCACACTATGGGGGCCTATTGAGATGCTTCTGCATCATTGGGCCTCTGGTCTTGCACTCACAACGAAACACGACAGCACGAATGCTGTCATTTTAGGTTAGTCTTCTGTAAGAGGGTATTACCGCCCCGGTCAAACCGGCCCAACTGTGCTAAAATCAGCATTACTCTGCTACTTGGCTCTCTTCTTGAAGGTAATCTATTCTAAAAGCTAATATATGTTAAAAGGATACGCTCATAGACTCGTGGAAGAGGTCGTCTGGACACTGCTGTACGCGTGAATTGTTCAGATCCATCTCCAAGGACTTGATGTCGTTCTCCATCTTCTTCAAAGCCTTCTGGAGATTCTCCATGGAGACGCGGGCAGCTCTGATTACATGTAAAATAAACAAGATCCATATGTTTTTCTTTCATACAGATAAGCACAGTTTTGATTTTAAGAAGAATACAACGATACCCTCTGTTATCTCTATCTATTGAAAAACATTTAAAAGAAAAACACACAACATACAAAGTTACTAATGTAAAGAAATTTATAAATAGGTATATGTTACAGTTAAAACTAGTTTTTAGATAGAACGCGTTTTTCCTAGTTAGAACTAGTTTTTAATGTATCCCTTTTTAATTCTAGAATTAACTAATGCTCAAATCGAATATCAGTTAAAACTAGTTCTTACTAGACATTACGCGTTAGGTTAGGTTAGATTTATATATATATATAGGTAAATAATAAGTAAAAAAAAAACTTAACCTAATACTACAATTATTAATGATTTAAAATATTGCGAATGTGATACAGCTGAAATACTAAGTCATAATTTGTAAATCGCGGCTACTTTCAAGAGTGAAACGAAATGTTACTGAAACTGTCCCGCACCATGCTGCAGCGCAAAGAGTATAGTATGATTATAGTTAAGAAAATCAAACAGTCACTTAATAAAGAAAGTTGAACAAGGCTTTGAATTCATACTAATATAAAAAAATCGATAGTAATTCTGTGCGTTACGCTTTCAGGCCCAAACCGCTGCACTGATTTCAATGAAATTTGGCGTGGAGATACTTTGATTCTTGAGGAAAGACATAGGCTACCCTTTACAGAGATAACTGACATACACGCGGGCGAACTCACATGCAAAAGCTAGTTAAAGATATATAAAGTCTCTCACCTGTCTACGTGCGGCATTTCCTCGGCGAATGTCAATACCTCCGGGAATTTGCTCTCAATCGTTTCTACTAAATAATGTAGCAGCGTTTGTTTATTTTCTAAATCCTTCGTTGCCGTTAACTGGAGACAAACAATGACACTGTAGGTCATTCGCGTTAAGAAAATAAATAATAAACAAATAAATAAATATTTGGACATCTAACACACAACGCCATCTAGTCCCAAGCTAAGCAGAGCTTGTGTTATGGGTACTAGACAACTGATACAAATACATATATACTTTTTTTTTGTAAATACATACATATTATACATAGAAAACACCCAAACTCCGAAACAAATATTTGTAGATCATACAAACATTTAGTCCGACCCGGGAATCGAACCCGAGACCTCATGATCAGCAGTCGCACACGCCAACCGCAAGACCAACGAGGCAGTGGTGTGACAAATAGTGACGATTTAATCAAATACTATAACATATCTGATAAAGCAGATTAGCTGGAAAAGATTTCATACATAACGATCTTCCTTGTGGTGACGGATAAAGAATATGGAGTGTCACCACCGCTCATGGGCGTAGCTAGGGAGGAGGGGGGGATTCCCCCCCTATTGAAGTTCCGGGGGGGTTCCGACTAATCTTTGGTATGGCTGGATCGATTTTGACCATTTTCAAGCCTATTTATATTTTTTTCTATGTTATGGAGACTTATATGATCAGATTAAGAAATAAAAAAAGACATGCATATTCCCTATTAAATAAATTAAATTTTAATCAAATAAACATTGAAATATATTGCTCAGTTGAGTAGTCTAAAACAGTGACGTCACAAGTTTGTATTCAGTACATTTTTCATAGAAAGCTATCGTTTTGACAGATGATAAAAAATAACTAATTTGACTATGGTGTCATCTACCTTATCGTGCCATGCGAGGCCAGGGTCCAGTGTGATCCTTACCTTAGTTAAAAAGCTGATCTCAAAGCCGTAAGCGCCAGCGTTGTTGGACCCGGTGTTCATGTAGTTGCCCAACAACAACAACAGTTCTAAAATCTTGGCGAATTTATCACTGGACTTGACTTCCTCGCACGCCGCCGTACCAGATACAATGTCCTGAAATAAATAACAATAGTTCATTGTGCATGCGATTATACTACTAATTAAACGCGAAAGTTTGTATGGATGGATGTTTGTTACTCTTTCACGCAAAAAACTACTGAACGGATTCGGATGAAACTTTACAGTAATATAACTTATACATCAGAATAACACATAGGCTACTATTTGCAGCGATATCCAACATACACGCGGGTGGAGCCGCGGGCAACAGCTAGTAGATTATAAGTAGATTTTGCCCGCGGAAGCATTCCAATCTATGATGGGTCAGCAACAACCCATCATGTCCCACTACTGGTCTTGGGTCTCCTGTCAGGCAAGGGTTAAGGTCATACATCCCCACGCGGGCCGAGTGCGGGTTGGGGACTGGTAACACAACGTTGTGGCTACATCATCTTGCCGTTGGATGTTTTGATGCCGCCGCAAGGCCTCCAACTAAGCTTCACGACTGTTATCCTACGATAACAACCGGGACCGACTGCCAACATGAACTCCGAGACGATCATGGTATCGGTCACCCATCCAGGTACTGACCGCGATAAAACTTACCGGTTTAACTTCAGATATGATTTCAGCATAATGTTCCCTGAAGGCCAAACTCCTCAACCGTGGTACTAGCCGCTTGATGTCAGCCACTGTAGCGCTAAACTGTTCAGCTTCAGTTAACTCCTCGCTGTTAACCTTCAGCTCGGCCAGTTTTTTGAGCTGGTCTGCTGGGGGCAGGTACTGGAACGAGAATAAGGACCTCAATACATAAAATAATATTGTAACTGGTAGCTGTCTGTACATGGAAGATATATAAGAACAACTGTTATCCCATGTAACATCGCGGCTTTATGCACGCAATAGAACCTAAAACAATGTTTTAGTTAAATTTTATCTGTTTGTGTGTACGTTTGTGCATGCTTTATCAGAAACTGCTGAACCGATTTGAATGCGGTTTTCACTACATAGTTAGAGATAAATCTATACTTCCATGCTAAATTATTATTATTATTATATTTTTATGGAAAAGGCGGGCAAATATTATTAAATAAATAATATTTCGGACAAGTAACACACAACGCCATCTAGACTCAAACTAAGCAGAGTTTGTTTGTACTATGAAAGCTAAATTGACTGATAAAATTTATTTTCTGTAAATACCTACTTACAAACAATTAATTCAAATACAACGCTTTGTTATTAATTGTTAACAACATAAAATATTTAATACATAGGATAGGGACAAAAAAAATCTTAAAAAAAACTCTCCGACTCAAAAAATTGTCTCTGATCATATTTTTGATATTAATAATAAAAACAGTCTTAATATTTATTTTATTATTGACAAAGGAATTTTGTACTTTTGGAATAAATAAGTAGGAAAACAATACAAAAAGAATATTCCGATACCGGGAATCGAACCCGAGCCTCCTGGGTGAGAGCCAGGTATCCTAGCCACTAGACCATATCGGATGTTACAGATCTGTTCCAATTCACTGTGTATATGACCAAGTAGATTATTTTAGCATTTATGGAACAAGGTCGATATCATTAGTTTTTATATGACATCAAAAATAATAATAACTAGTTGAGCTTCGCGGAGTTACCCGCCTTTGTCGTTGTATTTTTATATTAACAACCACAGGTAACGCAGCAGGTCGAATTAAGTCTAAACAAAAGTAGCCTAATTTACTCCTTATATCATCAGCTATCTGTCAAAATTGGTACAGCCGTTTCAGAGATTAGCCGGAACAAACAGACAAGGAAAAATTTTAATATTGCTTTTTGATGTAAGCTCTGTATATACTTCCATGTGCATTTAGTGAAAAGCAGTTAATTTGAAATTACAAACAGACACTTAATTTTTATTTATTTGTATAGATAAACGTACCTGTATGAGCAGATCCAGTACATTTGCAGTCAGGACGGTGGTGTCACATCTCAGTATACAAGTTCGGATATGTTCATAGGACATGTGTTTGAGAGACCCTCCTAGGAGGATCGAGAGGTTCTGAGCCGCTTTGCTGTCTAGAACCTTGAGGTCTTTCACTTTCTTCAACGTGTGGACTCTGGAAGAAAGTTTTTGGAAATTTTAATTTTCTTTTTTTTTTTTTTTTAAAAAGGCAACTCACGCATTAGGAATATACATCCTGTGTCGCGGGGGACTTTTACAAACATACACTATACGGACACAAAGTACACTCAGACTCAGAACACAGTGTTGTCCCATGTAGGATTTGAACCCATAACACTTGGCGCCCGCTTAAACCACTAGGCCAACCGTGCAGTAAATATTTATTCGTGTGGTGGATTTAAGAATCCAAGTGTCATCACCCCTACACATCACATGGATGTCGTCAGAGGCGACTAAGCGAGCCAACTACCAGGACAACAGCACTGCAAAGAGAAGAAAACCTTGAAACGAACCCTATATCAACTCGTCTGACCAGCGTGTTATAGTAAGCCAAAACCTCCTTTCTAAGAAGAGACCTATATCCAGCAGAGGACTGTTGTTGATGAACTTTTAACTAAACTATTTTTTTAAACCGGACTATAACTCCATCTATCGCAAAGTGAAAGCAACAACTTATAAAACTATAGTACCCATTTTAATTACTAGATGGCGCTCTACGATTTTCAAACAAACCCGCAAGAGTATACAAAATATTCTTACTTATCAACTGCATCTTCATTCTTCTTCGCGACAGGTTTACTGGAGAATTTAGCTGCTAATCCGGTTAGAATGTCTGGAGAAGCAAGTTTGTCTTCTTGCACCTATAAATTGAACATTTATTATTAGAGTTACCGTTAGATGTAAGATATACGCTAGAAAACCTATTAGAAATGTGTCGACTGTGACTTTGGCGACTAGTTGATTCGCCATCACAATTTCAGTCAAAAGACGTCCATAGCTCTCTAGCTATATAGGTCCTGTGCTACCTACATTTAGCAACTAATCGATTTCTCGGTTGTAAAAACACTGTGGCGACCTCCACATACAGCGCATACAAGCGAACCATATGGTTCGTATATGACGCGTATATAAATTATTATATTTATCAAAGGTCTATCATCTAACAAGTACGGCGGCCAGTCTCAAAGGAGACCAGTCAACTACGCAGGAGATATTATAGTGCACAAGTGTGTGCACAAACATACTTGTGCACACGACCGGGGAGAGATCAGGCGAAGGACCGACGGCTTTACGTGCTCTCCGAGGCACGGGGGTTCAGACCCCAACTTCCAAACTCTGAGCTGTTGTTTTTAAGTATATTTTTTTGTGTAGTTATGTATGTATTTACCGTGACCCAGAAAGCTTTCTCCGACATCTTTTGTGGCACTATCGTCTTCCAATTGGCACGTTTTAACGGTCCTTCGACCTCCCATTTCTTCTTAGGTTTTAGACCATATGGTAGTATTACATCTGGTTGGGGCTGGAAGAGATAAAAAATAGAGTAAGATATGGATATCACAAATGAAATGATTATTCATAATAACAAGCATTATTAAGTTGATTTCTATTTTCGATTAATTTAATCGGACTTCATTAAAGAAACATTATTGTACATTATGAAATATTAATAAATTATACTAATAATTTTGCTATAAAATTACATAAAAAACACGACGACAAGGGCTTGATTAAGTAACAAAAATTTCTCGTTATTTACAGTGACTGCTTTCGTTGCGATTGGCCTGTATTGAAATCTCCATCAATCGCAATACCAATAGGGTAGATGACTGCATCGTAAATAAATATCGATGTCTCCTTCATTAAAACGAATATTACAAAACATCTCGCAAAATTACAGCTTTTCATTTCTCTAACAAATTCTAATCAAATAAACATTGAAATAGCCCAATTGAGTGGTCTAAAACAGTGACGTCACAAGTTTGTATTTAATACCTTTTGCATACAAAGTTATCGGTTTGACAGATGATAAAAAGTAACTTATTTGACTATGGTGTCATCTATCTCATTGCGAATTAATGAGAAAGAGGTGCATAGTTAAAAATTTCTCACTTAATCAGGTTTCATTTATTAAACAGATTTTGGTCACACATATTCAATAAGTGAGCTAAAATTACCTCTAAAATATTGAAAAAAAAACTAACAAAATCGGTTTAGCTTTTTTAGTTATATATATATTATCTCTTTTAAGGCACCAATAAATTTAGCTTTTGGTTCATTATACTACGATTTACTTAATTTATTATATTTTACAGTATACAAAAATATATTTGAGTAGTGTTACCATTCTAGGCGCGAATCCTCCCGGCGGTGGCGGAGGTCTCGGGCCTCCCATCATAGGCGGCGGAGGCGGAGGGCCGGCGCCACCCGGCATGGGAGGAGGCGGAGGCCCACGCGGTCCACCTGGCATCGGAGGAGGGGGCGGAGGGGGAGGACCACCGCCTGATAGACAACAGGTACATTTGATATATTTTTACTGTTTTACTTCTTTTGTGTAAGATTCAAGTTTATACAATTTATTTCTATTTTTTTTGTAATAAAGATACTATAAGTAGATAGCTTGCCAATGTTAGTAGCTTAGATGTAGGTAAAGCAACACGGTAGGGTGTAGCCATATGCAGACGTTCCCCTCTGTCAAAATATAAGCTCAAATACGCGTTACACTGTTATGACACAGAACTTATTTATGTGTGCGTGAAATTCTGAATGTTTTGTTTTAATTGTTATGTGTGAGTTCCTAATGACAGGCGATTGTTCTTGTAATGTGAGTCTAAAACGTGTAAGAGTGAAGATCCCCCCCCCCCCCTCCCCCACACACCCCAAAATGACAGACTGTTGTGTATCGGGAAAAGACGCTACGCCTACTCCCCTCTGACCGTGTTGCTATATATTTAAATATGTAACTATCGTAAAGTAATCTTTTGACTAAAGATTTTTAATGGAAGCTTTTTACATGTTAAATCTTCTTATACATAAAAATGAATTGCTGTTCGTTTGTCTCACTAAAACCCGAGAACGTCTGGACCGATTTAACTGATCTTGGTTTTAAAATGTCTGTCGTAGTCCAGGGAAGGTTTAAACGGTGAAAATTAAAAAAAAAAAAACTTGAAAATCCAAATGTCACGTGTACGAAGTAGCGGGCACAGCTAGTTAAGAAATAAAAATCATGCAAAGAATTACTACTTCTACTTCATGCTTTGTTTAATTAAATCTAAAAGATACTTACTTGTAGGCATAGGAGGCGGAGGCGGTGGAGCAAAACCTAGAAACACACACCGAGAAAGGGACAGAATATAGTGTTTGCATGCGTGTGAATGAGACAACAACAATAAAATAATTTCGAATACAGACTAGCCTAGTAATACACAAAGAGAAAAGGACGGAATATTGTTATTTTGCATGCGTGTAAAAGAGATAACAGTATTAACTGCATGCACAAAGAATATCTATTTGTATAAAATGCGACATGCTACAGCAAAACCATCTTAAATGCATCATGCTATAAAGTATTATTAAAAATGGTCTAAGATTAAAATACATACATGCAAATATAGATTTAACTTACGTATGTATCTAGAATGACTGATATTATCTGTTTATTATAATCATCACTAGCTAACTACCATAAATTTGTCTGTGTCTTAATGTAGGTTAAATAAAATTGTTACTAACCTTGACCAGGCATTGGTGGTGGAGGCGGTGGTGGACCAGCCCCTATGCCAGAAAGAGACAGATATTTAGTACATGCGATGAACGAAAGAGAGGGATGATTATTATTTAGTTTCGCAATAATATTATAAAGTAACCTCATGCCTTGATAAATCATATTCTGTAACTAATAGGTCTTTACCTATGAAATTGCCGTTTTGTATGCAATAAGTGAAAGTGCTTATTTTTTCAAACTTTTTTATTTCTGTTATTCGAAGTAATCACCCATGCAATCGACGCATCTTTGCCAACGCATTGGCAGTTTATTGATGCCCTTCTTGTAAAAATCAGCTGGACGGAAGGCAACAAACTCTTCAAAGGCATTTTGTACTGCCTCTCGGGAATTGAATTTTTTACCCACTAAAAAGTTGTCTAAATTTTGAAAAAAGTAATAGTCGGTAGGTGCAAGGTCTGGTGAGTATGGCGGATGAGGGAGAGCTTCCAGCCCCAGCTCTTGCAGCTGCTTCACGACAACGTGCGACCCCATACTGCGCAACAGACAGTCTTCAAGCTGCAAGAGCTGGGGTTGGAAGCTCTCCCTCATCCGCCATACTCACCAGACCTTGCACCTACCGACTATTACTTTTTTCAAAATTTAGACAACTATTTAGTGGGTAAAAAATTCAATTCCCGAGAGGCAGTACAAAATGCCTTTGAAGAGTTTGTTGCCTTCCGTCCAGCTGATTTTTACAAGAAGGGCATCAATAAACTGCCAATGCGTTGGCAAAGATGCGTCGATTGCATGGGTGATTACTTCGAATAACAGAAATAAAAAAGTTTGAAAAAATAAGCACTTTCACTTATTGCATACAAAACGGCAATTTCATAGGTAAAGACCTATTATTTTTTTAACTGGTAATACACAGTAAAAAAAAAAACTTTTTTTTCTAGAAAAAACAAATCATGATTTCTTATTTTTTTTTATGTCCACTTTATTGTTTAAATTGTCAAAACGGGTGAAATTTTTTGCTTTTCTATTGAAACTGATATGGAACACATCGCTACTATGTCATTTTTATTAGGATTACAAAGTATAAAAAGGCCTTATGTAGAAATAATTACTATTGTTTTGTTTATGTAATAAAAGTGTAGATAGATAAATTAGACCACTATATTATTTACTTAAAAAAATATTGTGAAAGAGATTATTTACTCTCCGAATACGCACAACATTTAAAAAACTCCTGTTGTTTCAGTACATTTCCTAAACAGATACTTTTTGATAAAATATATAAAAACATATTATGGATCTTATTAACCGACTAAAAGGAGAAGGTTCTCAATTCGATTGTTTTTTTAACTCTGCTATCAATTTAAATAAAGTCGTCTACATTTTTTTCATCATCGTATCTTCAGAATGTTACCGCAATTTAGTAGAAATTAATTGTTTATACATGCAGTACGTGTTTATATTATTACGAGTATATTATTGTAAGCAGTGGAGTAGACTTACCTCCAGGCATGGGTGGCGGAGGTGGAGGACCACCGGGACTGCCTATCGCCTGTAGAGAAATAAAAATTCTAAATAACAGAATATGTGATAGGGTCAGGGGTGTTTAGAGTTATAGAATTTGGAGTGAGAAGGTTTGGTTTGCGTGGGGTTGAGGAGTCGCTGAAGGGGGTTTGGGGTGAGTCGCTGAAGGAGGTTTGGGGTGACGGGTTGTGGTAATTCACTGAAGAAGGTTTGAGGTGACGGGTTAGTTGATTCGCTGAAGAGGATTTGGGGTGACGGATTGGGATGATTCGCTGAAGGATTGGTGACGGGTTGAGGTAAGTCGCTAAAGGGGGTTTGGGGTCAGGGGTTGGGGTGAGTCGCCGAGGGGAAGCTTTCGGGAGCGAGCGAGGATTTGGTGTGTGAGGTTGATACCTTGGCGATGGCGGCGATGGACCCGTGCGTGAGGCCGGCGGGGGCGGGGGCTGCGCCACTCTTGAGGCGCTCCTCGAGGTGTGCGGCTCGGGCTTCGGCCTCCTGTCGAGCTGATATCGCCGCTTCCAACTTACTTCTTAAATCTTCTATTTTCTTCTCCTCTTCTGCTCTTGATTTTTCTGAAAATATTCCCAGAATATTTAACTTCGATTGCTGACTAATCAAGTAATTATGAAATCAGACAATAATAATAATATTTCGGACATCTAACACACAACGTTATCTAGTCCCAAACTAGGCAGAGTGAATACTAGACAACTGATATAAATACAAATATACTTTTTTTGTTTTTACATACATATTATACATAGAAAACACCCAAACTTTGAAAAAAATATTTCCATATCATACTATCATTTGATACAACCCGGGAATCCAACCCAAGACACAGTCAAATATTATGCACTATACTTGTGAATAGTAATTGTACTCACCTATGAGTCCGTCAATGAGAGGCTGTACATCTATGTTAAATCTCTGCGTGAGTCTAAAGTCAGGGTCGTACCCGTTCTTGTGTAATACTATCTGTGTTATGCATTCTTCTATCAGCTTGTAGTACGCCGGTCTGTCGAAATTGTAAACGAAGATCTTAGTACAGTATATAAAGGAGATGTTGGATTTCTTATTTTTAAACGACTTCAAAATAAAAAACAAATTTTAACAAAAAAAAACGACTTCAAGAATTCGACCAAATTAAATTGGGACCACACGGGAAGCACTAGCTTTCGAATAAAAAAGAATCATCAAAATCGGTTCACCCAGTCGGAAGTTATGAGGGAACAAATAAAAAATAAAAAAACTGTCAAGATAAAAACCTCCTCCTTTTTTGAAGTCGGTTAAAATGTAACACGGCATATTTATTTCAAACTAGTGGTTGCCCGCGGCTCCGCCCGCGTATATGTCGGTTATCGCGGCAAATAGTAGCCTATGTGTTATTCTGACGTATAAGCAATATTACTGTAAAGTTTCATCCAAATCCGTTCAGTAGTTTTTGCGTGAAAGAGTAACAAACATTCATCCATCCATACTTACAAACTTTCGCGTTTATAATATTATTATAGATTAATCTTTAATACAGTACTTTATGTCAGCTAGAGGGCGCCACATTAGATTCAGTGACACATCACGTAGCCTATAACCAGCGGACGATCAAGACGTTTCTAACGATACCTCATTTGTCCAGTTCTAATAAGTAGTTGAGGAGCTATGAGGGAACACATGAACATACATACATAATATCAGCGAGCTTGTACGAATGCACCGCAAGAACTTTACGTCGCATCGCATCGAAATTATGTGTGGGAGCCCATAGTCCCCCTTCTACGGAGTTCTTAGCAGTGAACTTTCAAATGTAGTTAATAACTCCATGTTCTTAGCATTGAACTTGCAAATGCAGTTAATGATCTCCACATTCTTAGCAGTGAACTTTTAAAGGTAGTTAATGATCTCCATATCCTTAGCAGTGAACTTTCAAATAATGATGATTTCACTAACATATTCCTACACAAGAATTTTGAAACATACTCAAATTTAGCTTCTTTCTGCACTAAGTAAATTATATTTCTTTGTTTCATGTACGTAGCCGTACTAGATTTTCCCCGCGGCAGTGCCCGCGTGTTTGTCGGTAATCGCAGTAAAGAGTAGCCTGTGTCCTTCCTTAAAAATCGAAGTACCTCTATGCCAAATTTCTTTGAAATCGGTACAGCGATGTGGCCTTGAAAACGTGACAGACAGACAGAGATACTTTCAAATGTTTAATGTAAGTATGGATTATTCAAGTAGTCACCCACCTTATGAGTTCATCATCTCTGATGAACAGCAAATGTTGTAATATTGACAGTAAGTACGGCTCCGCTGGCGTGTCCATCACTAAATTCTTCACCAGCTCGAAACATTCGTTCACATCGTGGAAGTCCACTCTGAAATAAGATAAAATATAATAATATTTATAAATTTCAAGCACAGAATAAATGGTCGTGTTCACCACACAGACATTTGGCCGGTCCGTCAAGTCCGTCAATTTCTAGTTAATGGTAAATATAATTCTTACATATCGTCTATATTATAAGGTTGGTTGCAGATAGTATACTGCATTCCACAAGGTTTTGTAACATATCACTTAACGATGAACCTTAAGATTTTGGAATGCGTTGCGAATTTGAGGCAAACATGCCAATTACTGTAAATAATGTTATCTAGAAATTAATTTGTTTTTAATTTAAATTTAGTTCATAGCACTCCTCCTTAAACTACATTCATGATAGAATATTGTAGTTTGATATTGGTCGGATGGATAAAATTGTCATACGACAAATTTTAAGCCGAGTCTCCACCGAACAAAAGTTGGCAACTTTTGTATTGTCAACCTTTTTTTGCGTCATCAAATTTCGGTGGAGACGCGCCTTACTTTTATGGTTCATTATCAGTTGCATTCATGATTGTACCTCTATACCTAATTAATAAGTGGCTAGATTTCTAGTACTAACCTGACATCATCGAACTTGGCGAGGAATTCGTCCTGGTCAGCGGCAGCATGGTTGTCGAACACTGTCATCTGTATCTGCCGAGCTCCCTCCGCGCCAGCGCGAAGCTCGTCTGTAAATAGTACATACAATCGTTATCAAAACGCTTGCACAATGGACAAGAAGAACTCCACACAAAAAGGCAGAACAGAACTAGATTTCAATCTAGAACTTAACAGAAGAATTAGCAATTTGAAGTTTTTCAAGTCATCATCATCAGCATAAAAATCCACAGGATTATTTATTTTTCATTTTATTTATTTATTTAAAAAGTTGGACATGGGCTTCTACATGAGTTCATATGACAAGCAATAAATAAAGTATAATTTCTTCATAACACACTTAGTATCTTTCAATACATTATCTATGATATATTAAACTAAAATGCACCTTACCTATAAGATCATAAAGACCAGTTCTCATAAACTCGCTGCGTAAATGCATTCTGAATTCCAATTCCTCTGGTTCCGTGATGATCGCATTCATCAGTTGCATGCAGCCTGTCTGCAATGTCAAAAATGAGCTTTATTTCTGGCACAATAATGTCTATGATTCTGTACGTAACAAATTGAGATGTTACCTTTAAACTCTCAGGAGTCTTCATCTCTAAACCTTCGACGATGGGCAGTAGGCGCGGTTTCCGACTTGACTCCCCTGCCATTGTAATGGCTTCTAAAACCTTCTCGTGTCCGTTCGGTATCAAACATATTGCGGCTAGCACCTGAAACATTACAGAGAAAAATAATTAATTCCTCCTGTGTCGCGACAGACTTCAAAAGAATACATAAAACGGACCCAAAGAACACCCAGACTCAGAACAACAATTTGCGGATCACACAAAGTGTTGTCCCATGTGAGATTTGAACCCACAACAATTGGCGCAGTAGGAAGTGGCGTGGCGACCGCTTCAACCACCAGGCCATACATGCAGTAAAATATAGTTAAGTTATATTTACCTTGGAGGCTTCAAGAGCACAGTGTGGTTTCTTCGCGTCCAAACTCCTGGCTAGAACAGGAAGCGCCTCTCGGCACTCGAACATGGTCCGAATGCCAACCGTGTTGTTCAGGATCGCTGACAAACACCGAATGCATTCGTATTGCACGCGATCGTAACGGGAATCGCTGAAAACACACAGGGTATTATGTTATTCTTTTACACTCTTTTTACTATTAAGAGGACGTTTATTTTTTTTGTTGATGGGTGGCAAACCGTTTAGGATCTTCGAGGAAGCGAAGCTAGAAGTGAGTGGACTTTTAGTAAACAAAAAACACCTCGCCGGTCGGTCTCAGATCGATTTCAGGTCCTTATTATCAGAGGACGGTTAGCTGTTGAAATTGGAAAGTAAATCAAAAGGAGGCCCAGTGATGCAGGAGCATCACTAGGCCGCCATGGTGTGGGTCACCATGCTGTATTGTTGCATTGTCTGCATTCTTAATGAGTATGGTGACCACCACTCTTGGATTCTGCTTTTGCTTCCTATTAGACAGAGATGTCATTTAAAAAAAAAAATATTAAGACTATAGTAAGTTAGTCTTTCAAAAGAAGGAACAAAGACCACAAACAGGCCCAAAACGCAGAAGAATAATCTGACAACTGTAGCACTAGGAATTATATCTAGGTAAGCCGTTATAGTGCATAGATACAATGACACAGTATTGAAGTCTATGGGGATTTTTTAACTTTTTTATATGGCAATAAGAACAACTCACCGATAAAATCCGCTTCCACTAGCAGCATGAATTTGAAAGTTCACTTTTTATTTAAGGGAGACATGGAGTATTCATTACAGTTTTAATTCATTTTATTTCAATAAGATATAAATAACTAACCAAACTTAAAAAGAAACCAAATGTTTACTATCTATATTTTAGATAAAGACTAATATATCTTAATAGTTAAAATTTGAGCGGGTTGTGGTATGAATCTGAGAAAATTAAACGGTCATCTTCCCTGGTACTGTCTAAATATTCAATAATAACCCCACACAGTTAGAATATTGACACCACATAATTAGAATATTGACCTCAAATAATTTGAATGTTGACCCCACATAATTAGAATGTTGACCCCAAAGAATTAGAATGAAGGCAAGAAAACAATAATTTGAAGAACTTACTTGGTGTAACATTGGTTAAGTGTGGTCAGCAAGCTCTCAATACCCTTGGTACCGAAATCCTCAATCCAAGACAAAGGATTGTTTGTCAAAGATATCCTAAGATTCTCCAGGCAACTATGCATCTTGCCGACTGATAATTCTGGTTGATTGAGGTATGCTACGTAGTCTGATGGTCTTTCGAATTTCGATCGGCCTTCCTGAAATGCGGAATTGGTAATATTCAATATGAAATAGGTACAAATATAAGATATATTTCAGGTGATCATTTTGTAACTGATTTTCAAGAAGGAAACCAAGGAAGGAAATAAGTATAATTTTCATTTGTAGAGGTCTATGGAAAATGATGGCTTAAGGCATAGCAGAGAGTTGCTAGGGCCGAAAGAGTTCTCCAGTTCTTCATAGTCTTGTAATAAAACCAATCACACAGATCTGATTCTGTTTTTTTCTCAGCAACGATGCCCAGTTATTTAGCACAGTGACTATATTAGGGTGTGGTTTTTGTACGTGTGTCTACGGTATAAGGAATTCAGATTTTATGTTGTCAATTGCTTACAACAAAGTTAAATGATTAATTTTACTTATCTTAACAAAAACTTGACAGATAATAAGTTCTGCACAATTTAGTGTTCATAAAACAAATTCGAATTGCTAGGTACTATCTAGTTACTAGTATACCTAGGTAGTACCTAGCAATTCGAATTTGTTTATCAACTGTATACTTCGATATTATATTGTGATAGCAAGAGTAACCCACCTGTGTATTGACAAATTTGTAAGCTACCAGCATCTTCTTCTTCTGGTCCCGAGGATATTTTCTTAACGGCTCTTTCTTTTCTTCATTGAGATTCATGTCCGCCTGTAACGTTAACATTATGTTTCTATTAATATTTGTTTTTCCTTTTCATTTGTTTTATGTGGTTAGTTAATATACAAGACATCGATTTTTTGCTCTAATCTGTTATACGAGAAGTAGCTTCTGAGATAAAACTCATCCATCCTTCCTTCTCTCTCTTCGTACTCTGCAACCAAAACAACCTTCGCGGACCCCAATAGCTTGTGTTGTCTTCATCTGCTGTATTATTTATCAACATACATCAATCTTTCACCCTTTGTAGTATATAAAACCGATTGATGGATTAAATTCAATATTTTTTATGTATGGTCTTGCCAAAATGACTCTACTCTGTCTGATGGAAAGCATAAGCAGGATCCAAGAATGATGGTCACCATACTCATTGCGAATGCAGACAATGCAACAATCTAGCATGGCGACCCACACCATGGCGACCTAGTAATGCTTCTGCATCATTGGTCCTTTGCAATTTTGTGAGTGACAATATATTTAGCAATAGGTATAACAAAATTATAAGCGATTTTTTGTACGTTTTCACAATAATGAATTTGTTTAACATTTTCACTTAAAAATTATCTGAAGAGCATACTGACCAACATCTCCTCGAACCGCCTAAATAGCTGCGCATCATCCAGGGCATCTATCTTGGTGGTATACTCTGCGGTGGCCGAGGGTTCGTCATCTTCGGCGCGTGGCTCTGCGCGTGGTACAGTGTCGTACCCACGCTCGATCTGGCCCCCACTCTTCTTCGGACGTCCGAACCATGTGTCCAGCTGGAGACAAGAGAAAAGTAGAGTCAATTTTAGGAACATCTTTTAGTCGGTCTTAAGTTAACAATTCTTAATACGTCGTTACTTGTTTGTGTCAAAGTTTTTCCTGGCGTACGTCATAATAAAGTGGTAAAACATCTATAATAAACTGACTTTCTTTCTGACATTATGGATCAAATATATTATTAATATTCACCATATTCCGTTTAAGTATCAGTCAGTTAGGATTTTTTTTTATTTAGCTGCCAAAATAATTCTACTCTGCCTGATGAAAAGCATGAGGAAAATTCAGGAGTGGTGGTCACCATCCTCAATGTGAATAAGGACAATGCAGCATGGTGACCCACACTATGGCGGCATAGTGAAATACTGAATGGACCTGGGATCATAGTGGGAAGGAAACACGTGCATTGGTAGTGAGTTTCAGGTTCTGACCGCTCGGCACAGGAAGGAAAAACCTTATATTTTCATATAGATGACAAACGCTTTTACACGTGGTTCAAGACAAGTATTTCGCAGCTAAGCCAGTGTAGCCCTTATCGACGTCAAACACATTAAAATTTCACCAGTCATGACTAACTAGTAAACGATAACATTTCAAGAGAATAGTATTGGAATTCATTTTGATGTGTAGGGCACGATTATTGTTCATGCTTTTTCTACATGGTAGTAAAGTCAATAGTAATGATAACATCACAGATCTCACACACGAAAGTCCAGTACAGAATGTAACCTAGGATGAACCTGGTAAACACACTGCTGATAAATACTTATAATAAGACACGGAAAAAATTATAACTACTAAAACTATATATATTTTGAAAAACTACTACCAAATTGAGAGCGTCTTTTTTTAACCGACTTCAAAAAAGGAAGAGTTTTTAAATAGACTGTTTTTTTATGTTTGTTACCACATCATTTGACTGGGTTAACCGATTTTGATGATACATTTTTTATTTGAAAGCTGGCTTCCCGTGTGGTCTCATTTCAATTTGGTCCAGTTCTTGAAGTTGATTTTTTGTAAAAATTTGTGATTATTTAAGTCTATTAAAAATGTTTTCAATTTAACAGCCCCAATAGTCTAGTCAACAAGTTCCATACTTGTTGACTAGACTAAAAGATGCAGCAGCATCACTAGGCCGCCATGGTGTGGGTCGCCATGCTGCATTGTCTGCATTCGCAGTGAGTATGGCGACCAATACTCTTGGATTTTGCTTATGCTTTCCATCAGGCAGAGTAGAGTCATTTTGGCGGGCCATACATAAAAAAAAAAATTAAAAAAATTTGCTAGACAACGTCATAATCCGCCTGGTCATAAGCATTACTATAAAAGCAGTTGCAACACCAATGTCACTGCCGTAGTAACAACTGTTACCGTTTTTCCCATTCCCTAACAGTGTTCAGCGACAGGACATGTTAAACCTTATTTTTAAAACTTAAAAACCCTCTTATTGAAGAGAGTTTCTAAGGGTTGTGACAATGTGAAACTAGTAATAAGTTTTTTTGGTTCGACGAATTTATTCTTCATAACAAATTGTTCGTAAGAGTTTGTGGTAATAATCATCATATCACCTCTCAGTGTTGTCAACTAAAAGGTTTCGCATAAATTTTAGAGAAACAAAACATATCCGGTTTAGCAATTTTTTTTAAAATGCATAGTCACTTTTGAAAATAATTAAGTTCATCGAACATTTATATAAACGTCGCTTATTTATTTATATTGTGTCGTGTAGGTATATTGGAGAGGCCTATGTCCAGCAGTGGACTGCGATAGGCTGACGATGATGATGATGATGAAGTTCTTTGTTAAAAGTTTTATGTAGCGAAAGTAAAATGTATTCCAAAATCTTTCTAGGCTATTTATAATTCCTAATATTTTTAATAGGGGTTTTAAAGCAGTTTCTATATGACAACGCTAACTTGTAACAGCTGGTATACAGATGTTTAATGATCACAACAGGAATTAGTGTAACCTTCAATCCATCGAACAAAAACACAAAATGTCACAAATAAACAAACAATCAACACCTTAACACAGCAACCACGGAAAACGATTCGCATCGCGTCAGCCACCAACCGAACACTGATTACCCATGATGAATTGCAACATGGTGTACAATACTCAATGGCCTGTCGCCCTTAAACGTAATACAATGGCACAATGACCGACCTAAATATGCATTTCAGAACGATTGCTTTAATGGTTTTGTACATCATTATTGCTGTCGAAGGCTTCGAGTAGGAGCATCACTACATTTATTTAATTGCCTCGTTGGTCTCGCGGTTGGCGTGTGCGACTGCTGATCTTGAGGTCTCGGGTTCGATTCCCGGGTCGAAACAAATTTTTGTATGATCTACAATTGTTTTCGGATTTTGGGTGTTTTCTATGTATAATATGTATGTATTTACAAAAAAAAGTATATATGTATTTGTATCACTTGTCTAGTACCCATAACACAAGTTCTGTTTAGCTTGGGCCTAGATGGCGTTGTGTGTTAGATGTCCGAAATAAAAAAAATAAAATATATTTACAAAAGAAATAACTTAACATACGTCATGCAC
The DNA here is from genome assembly GCA_949125395.1 of Diaphora mendica. Lineage (NCBI taxonomy): Eukaryota > Metazoa > Arthropoda > Insecta > Lepidoptera > Erebidae > Diaphora > Diaphora mendica. The sequence goes on from OX421312.1 coordinate 37,776,652, forward strand.
GGCTGTTTCATAGTAGATTAAAGATGAACTTTTATATTCCTAAATACTGAACCGGACAGAGTCCGCAACGGATATATTAGTGTCACTTTTAGGGTGACTCCAATACAAAGCAAGTTAATGTAAAGAGTCATCATGAGAAGGTCAGTAAGTAAGTAAGTAAAGGACAATGTAAAAGAAGTGAAGGACGACCTCCGCTGTTGTGGTGAACCATAAGAAGAATTTAACCGACCCGATAATCCTTGACAGAATAATTTTATTTTGGAAGAAGAAACACGTACAATACAGCCAAGTGTTGTGTTGTGACTGCACGGATGGGGTAGTGGATTAAACGGTTGCCACGCCGCTTTCCACTCCGCCATAATGTTTTGGGTTCAAACCCCACACGGAATAGCACTTATCCACAAATTTTGTTTTAAGTCTGAGAGATTTTGTATGTTTTGTAAAGTCCTTCCTCACACAGGATACGTAATGCTGGAGTTGTCTGTTTGAAAAAATAATAATTATAATGATGCTAACAGAAGTAGTAAAATATATTAATTCTTTATGGTAACAAAAAGTGGATTACAAAACACTGTACAGCCCTGATTCCCAAAATAGCACTAGCTGTGTGTTGGGAGGATGTATGTTGGAGCTGGATGCGACAAGCCCAAGATCGAACTAAGTGGCGTGCAATTGGAGAGGCCTATGTCCAGCAGTGGACTGCGATAGGCTGATGATGATGTGTGTTGGGAGTCAGTTCCTTATCAAAGGCAAAAAGAACAAACTAATAGTTACTATAGTAGATACTTCATTTAGTATAGTAAGATATGTTTATGTGTGTGTCATGTCCTCTTTTCGCCGTAAAACAAGGAGAGCCAACCCCACCTAAAGAAGGACAAGGCTCGGAAGAAGATTTATCCTAAAGGGGAATGAAAAACCTTTGGGTTAGCAGTCACTTACTTATTAACGATTTAAAGACTAACTATTTCCTATATGATATCGAGGGTAAACCAATAGTCAAGTAAATACCTCCCCCTCCCCTTGGTCAAATAGAGGAGTTATTCTTAAAGTTACAGTAGTATCTCACTCACTTGGAGAATATAAGAGTTGCTTAACACGTGTTTTTACACAAAAATAGACAAGGTAGACTTAAGATAATAGGTTTATAACGTTTGTAAATAACAAACGTTTTTATATGAGAAACTCGTCGCCCAAGGTCGATGGAGTTCATTGGATTGCATAGAAGCTGACGTCATTCAACTCATGTGTGTCATCAAGGTAAGTTGAATATTAAGCAGGGGCTGGCAGTTGTTTCTCAAAATGTACACCTCACACCTGATTTTCTCTAATCGAATACATATTAACTTGACACATCATAATATCCGTGTGATGTTATCATCCCTATTAAACCCATGGGTGTCGCCTATTATCTACGATCTACGTTGAGACTGGGCACCGTTTCGGTTAGGAGATAGCACAGAGTAATAAAATGATTGCAGATTGAGTTTTATAGATTTACTGAAATAGCCTCGCAACCACATACGACGAGATTTTTAAATATAAAGTGTAGATCATAAAGCAACATATCTCCCACGCGGGGGTCGATTTATAGCTCAATTCATATTTAGATCATTGCTCACTACAATGCTGCAATGAACTAATTTTGAACTAGCTTGACATTACAAAAAATACAAGGTTATTGCTCTGTCCTTAAAAATATTTGCATAAACGCATGCATTTGAAATATAATATAATAATTATAATAAATGATCTTCAACAATTACTTTTAATGAAATATATACCAAGTCGCTGGTATTTCAAGGAAAATGATAAACCTCCACTGATGATATGAAAAGTTACATAAAGACTCACACGATTGCGGCCTATTGAGATGCATCTGCATCGTCATTTGCCCTATGCTTTAAAATAAATGTTTAAATAAATAAATGGGGTCACGATCAAAACAAAACTTTGAGAACTTGTACCTATTAGATATACTTACCGAAAATGGCGATCGTTCTCTGACAAACTCGCCCATCACTTTGATCGTATCCATTATGATATCACCACATTACAATAGAATACTACAATCTATTACTGAACTATACAAAACTTTAGTTAGAATGCCATAAGGGTCAGCGCCGACGGACGGAGTGACGGCGAAGAGACTAATTCAGTACCTACCAATTTAAATTCAACCTAAAGATCTTCAGAATACATAGCATTTGATGCAACGAAATAAAACCAACAGACGCTCACGTCGTTCAAAGTCATTTCTTGAAATACAGTTTTATCCTGAAGAACTTTAGATTGAATCTAAATAAGTCCTCTTCGCCGCCACTCCGTTCGTCAGCGCTGACCCTAAAGCTGGTAGCCAGTAATAATTTTGGTAAGTCAGTTGTTTTTTTTTTCATTTATTATCTGTGCGTGTGATTTCAAACCTTTTTCTGTTATTAAATTATCATACGTTCTTTATTCTATGACAGAAGAGACGTTTTTGAAGCCCTATTAAAATCAGGGCAGGGTGTGGAATGTTTACCAATCGTACTAAAAGTAGCATGCATCCATACTAATAATTTAAATTCGAAAGTAACTCTGTCTGTTTGGATTTCAGCATAGAGATAGACCGGACCTTGGAGAAGGACATAGACTACTTTTTGGCGCAATAACCGCCATATAAGCGGGCATAGCAGCGGGAAAAAGCTAATATATGGATTTATCTATAATATTGTAAATGTGAAGGTGAGTTTATGCGTTTGTCTGTTCACGCCTAAAAACAAAACCGATTTTCAGTAACATTGGGAACTTTTACCGCAACATAAGCACCTTTAACAACACAGGTGAAACATAAAAATAAACATTGTTTTTATTACGTTTAAAATTGTTATTTGACAGAGGGCAAACGAGCAGTGGGAGAGCCACGCTTCGGCATGAATGGGCCGGCTCGACCGGAGTGATACCACGGCCTCACAGAAAACCGGTGTGAAATAGCGCTTGCGCTGTGTTTCACCGAGTGAGTGAGGATACCGGAGGCCCATCCCCAACCCCTTTTCATCCCCCAAAGGCGGGCAACGCATTTGTGAGGCTTAAAAAAAACGACGGTTCGTTTGACGGTACCTACCGTAAAGAAGTCAGTTTAGGTAGTAGAGCCACGCAAATTTCAGCACGAACGGGCCGGTTTGACTGGGACAGTACTACCCTCTCTCAGAAGTTCAACTTAAAATGATAGCATTCGTGCTGTCGTGTATCGTTGGTGCATGCTTCTCACTCCAGGGGTATAGGGCTCCCGATATCAAAGCCACTTGCAAGAGCTAGTTGATTAAAAATATCAGTAGGTAGTTGACGTTTTCAGATTTAAAAAAAACTTTAATATATATATACATATCTATAATATAACTTATTTGTGGATGATCTCATGATTTTGGCACCGAATGTTATACGAGCGTCCATTTACGTAGCTACAGAAATGTGTATGAACTCATACGCGAATATCGCAAACAATAACATCATTAGGAATGTTTACTATCTAAACCACTAGGAATAAGATTTATTAGTACCTGAAAGACTGAACTTTGCTCGAAATTTTTTTTTGTTGGTAAATCTAATAATGAATTCTAGCTAGATTTTTCGCTCTCGAAACCCCCTGCGTACTAAATCTCATGAAAATCGTTGGAGCCGTTTCCGAGATTCAGATTATATCAATACTAGCTTTTACCCGCGGCTTCGCTCGCATTTAATAAAAAGTATCCTATGTTACTTCTAATACCTCCAAGAATATGTGTACAAAGTTTCATGATGATCGGTTAAGTAGTTTTCGCGTGAAAGTGTAACAAACAAACTTACATTCTCATTTATAGTAGGTAATAGATAGATTTATACATATAGACCAAGAGCCCACGACAGCCAGACCTTCGTTATTTTATAAAGGTTGAAAGTTTTTCTGTGCATGACCGCTATATAGGTAAGAACGACCAGCGACTATAGAGTTTGGGTTGTGGTTACTTTGGCAGATAACAGGTAGTAAAGGAGTATAAAATAGTACCTAATTTTCGTTAAAGTATAAAGCTCAATTTTTTTTTTATTTTCTTCCGGATGACTTTAGAAATCTTGTCATCCATTGCCGGACACTTATGACAGTTGCTACCCCCTGCCAGACACCCCTAAACTTAAATAAATTATAGTTATACTTTCGTTATAGTATAAAAGCTAAATTTTTAAACGACTTACAAAAAGGAGGAGGGTCTATGTTCCACTGTATGTACTTTATTTTTTTTTTATTTATTTTATTTTATGTAGGTATGTTCACCGATTACTCCGTCAATTGTGGACCGATTTTGAAAATTTTTTTGTATTCGAAAGGGTATGCTCCCAATGTGGTCCCACTGCCACCATTACTGGATCTGATGATGGGATCCCAGGGAAATCGAGGGAAACCCTCATTTTTTTCAGGCACGTACTATGTTTCTTGTATATTGTCTGAAGTTACTCCAGTATTTGCGTCTGGTAGTCATCATTTCAAGATGATGAGCTGATGATGTAAGATACAAGTACTTAACGGTTAGGAGTTGGAGGATAAATCTTCAAATGTCATATGTAGTTATGCTACCTAAAACTTGACAGTAACAACTAAAGGTCTATAGATACGTATGAAATTGAAAGAATTATCCTCCAACTCTTAACCGTTGAGGAGTTGTACCTTCCATCATTAGCTTACCTAAATAACTTTGATATTAACTGATACTAATATCATAAATTTGAAAGTAGCTCTGTCTCTCTATTACGCTTTCACGCCTAAACCGCTGCGCCGATTTCAATGAAATTTGACATGGAGATAATATGATTATTGAGGAAAGACATGGCTACTTTGGACCGCGATAACCAATATATGCGGACGGAGCCGCGGGTAAAAGCTAGTCAAACTATTTAACCACATTAATATAATCAAACACACTAATAAAATCAATAAACATTCCACTACGCAATAAAAACTAAACCTTAATTTTGACACAAAAAGGTTGAAATTACAATAACACAAATCCAATTTTTACGACACTTGCAGAGTTCTCTGCACTTGGCGACGGTAAAGCTAACACTGAAAACCTATCGTGAAATAATTGGCAACGTGAGACTACATAAGAGTGTTTATTTGTATACAATGAAGTCATTTTGCATACTCATGAATAAATACCTACCTATGTATTTATACATCATCATCATTAACTTAAGGGCTAAGCTCTTGTCGATGCAGCTTTATCAAGCTCTCTCTATCAAGAGCCGTTTCCTTGACCTCCTTATACGTCGCAACCGCCACTTTTTCCTTAATCTGGTCTATATAACTATCGTTATCGTGACGCATAAGGTGACCTTCCATCTTCATATATTTATACGTGAAGAACTTTGTCCTCCCTTTTTAACCGACTTCAAAAAAGGGGGAGGGTTCTATGTTCCATGTTATATGGAAGAGGAGTGCAGAAAGGTAAAGAAAATAACGAATTATGGTCGAATTTCGACTTCTGGGCGACCACTAGTTCTACTTAAGTAGGTACGACAGGAGACCACGGTTGGTAAAATTCGGTCGAAACGTCAGGCATTAAAATAAATACCATGATTAAATTACGATACAAATATCTGATATAGACATGTGATGGTCTGTTACACATTCATGGCTAAACCGCTGCACAAATTTCAATAAAATTTAGCATGGAGATACTTTGATTCTTGAGGCACGCTTTAAAGGTAGTAGAGCCACGCTGATTTCAGCACGGTAGGGCCGGCTCGACCGGGGCGGTACTACCCTCGCACAGAAAATCAACGTAAAATGACAGCGTCCGTGCTGTCGTGATCCGTTGGTGAGTGCGAGACCGGAGGCCCAATGATGAAGAAGCATCACTAGGCCGCCATGGTGTGGGTCGCCATACTGCATTGTCTGCATCCGCAGTATGGTGACCACCACTCTTGGATTCTGCTTATGCTTTCCAGAAGGGCAAAATATAAAAAAAGGCACATAGGCTACTCTTTACCACGATCACTAATCTACACGCGGGTGGAGCCGTAGGCAAAGGCTAGTTTATAATATGTAAAATTTTATTACTCAATTAATTAATTTTAAGTGGTAGGTAGCGTATGGGACTGCTGTGCTTGAGGTCTCGGGTTCGATTCCCGGGTCGGACCAAATGTTTGTTTGATCTGCAAATATTTGTTTCGGAATTTGGGTGTTTTCTATGTATAATATGTATGTATATTTAAAAAAAACGTATATATGTATTTATATCAGTTGTCTAGTACCCATAACGCAAGCTCTGCTTAGCTTGGGACTAGATGGCGTTGTGTTAGATGTCCACAATATTTCTTTATTTATAATGACTAAAACACTTTCAATTGCGTCATACACGATGGTAGTGCCTTTCAAACATACCTCTCTAGCCCGTGAGCCCTATTGCATACAAAAAAAAAAAACCGACTTCCAAAAACATCCAACGAAAACTCTCTGTCAAAAAACACTTAAAGCGTAAAATAAACTGGTTCTTCATAAATTGCCTATACCTAATTCTTTATACATTTAAATTGTAGTATTATAATGTGTGCTAGGTACCTAGAATCTGTTTGAAGTCGGTGCCAAGTGACTATCGCTTAGACTTTTGTAATTGTTCGTTTGTATTTTTTTTGGCTTAGCACCGACTTCAAACAGATTTTAGGTACCTAGCACCCATTATAATACTACTATTTAAATGAATAAAGAATTAGGTATAGGCAATTTATGAAGAACCAGTTTATTTTACGCTTTTAAGTGTTTTTTGACAGAGAGTTTTCGTTGGATGTTTTTGGAAGTCGGTTTTCTTTTTTTTATAAAAAGTTTTTATTTTACAGTTTTTAGTGCAAACAATCGTAGGTAGGTAGTAAGTTGAATTATTTCATCAAATTTCATCATCAAGAATACAAATTAAGGTACGTGTAATATTAAAATCATCCTCTAATCCCTAACTGTTGAAGAGTTTAATCTTCTATCATCAGCTCACCTAAATAGCTTGAAAGTATACGACTGAAGGTCTTTAGATACGTATGAAATTGGAAGAATTATTCTCCAACTCCTAACCGTTGAGGAGTTGTACCTTGCACCTTACATCATCAGCTTACCTAAATAATTTGTAAGAATACGACTAAAGGTAACTTATATACATATGATATTTAAAGATTTATCCTCAAACTCCTAACCGTTAAGGAGTGGTACCTTACATCATCAGCTCATCATCATAAAATGATGACTACCAGACGCAAATACCGGTGTAACTTCAGAAAATATACGAAAAACATAGTATGTGCCTATAAAAAATGAGGGTTTCCCTCGATTTCCCTGGGATCCCATCATCAGATCCTGATATGCTGGCAATGGGACCACCACGGAAGCATACCCTGTCGAATACAAAAAAAAATTCAAAATCGGTCCACAACTGACGGAGTAATCAGGTAACATACACAAAAAAAAAAAAAAAAAAAAAAATACATACAGTGGAACATAGAACCTCCTCCTTTTTGGAAGTCGGTTAAAAAACAACCACAAACGCAGAGTAGTTTAAGTAGTATTGAAATACAAAAAAAATCAATTCCTTAGATATATTTAACACCAGTCTATTCTTATACCATAACAATGTTACGAATATTACAATATATAGCATCGAGGTCGTTGACACGTACCAAATGGACGACTAATGGGCCGTAATGGGATCTAAATATCAGCCAAATGGTCCATTACAAAGGCCGTATCTGACGTATCCCCTGTCAGTTAATGCAAGTGTTGCGAAATTAAATATGGAGTATAAATAGCAAGGTAAAATGGATATACCTTGGACATATTCTTGGAGGAAGTAACTCGTAAGTTCTAAAATGACACTAGTGACAGCTGTCACAGAGATCAAGTTATATTTTAAACTAAATTAGTAGCTAAATTAATTCACTTAATGTTTTACACCTTGACATAAACAATACAAAAATAAAGAACACACATTTATTTATTTTGAATGGTGATAATATACGTATCATCAATGCTCGGACCTTGGAGACATGCCAGAAACACTTCCACAGGTATAGAATAATAGAACTGAGAATGAATACTTGAGATCTCTTTATTTTGCTCTACTAAGAGTATAGTACGAGTGAAAAAGCATCTCACTAGGCCGCCATAGTGTGGGTCACATTGAGGATAGTGACCACCACTTTGGGATTCTACTTATGCTTTGCATCAGGCAGAGTAGAGTCATTTTGGTAGCTAGAACATAAAAAAAATATTTAGGTATTTTTTTTTTATAAATGGGTTTTTTGGCAACATAGGGACTATCCAAACGCCACATTTTTGTTATTTTTCTTCCAATAAAAAAAATAAGTTAAGTGGCGCCCTCTCTTGGTACGCCCTAATGTTTATTCTGCACCTTATTCCAGTATAGTATAATGTAGTTCGCTCGAGTTGCGATAGGTGGCGCTAGATGTACATAGATTTTATATATTGGATTGTTAAAATCACGAATAGAACGAAATTTTCTAAAAATGAATCCTAGCTAGATCGATTTATCACCCCTGAAACCCCCTGCCTACAAAATTTTATAAAAATTGTTGGAGCCGTTTCCGAGATTCAGATTATATATATATAGCAAGAATTGCTCGTTTAAAGGTATTAGATTAGATTAAGGGTTTACCTAACGATTCTACACTAGTATCATCAAGCTAAAGACATTGTTTGTTAAAACTACTAGTAACTAGTGGTCCCGTTTTTTTTCTCAAACACAACGTTGTCTAGTCCCAAAACTAAGCTGTACATCAATAGTATAATAAAATTATAAGTACCAAAATTTAAAAGCAAATGATTCTCTTTAATCATCATCATCATCAACCCGTTGCAGCTATTGCTAGACATTGGCATCATCATCATTTGAATTGTTTACAATATACTACAGATTTAAGTATGTGTAACATATCTGCTTACCCCTTTAACACATATAAATTTAACACACACGGCTTAATTATACAAAAAAGCGGCCAAGTGCGAGTCGGACTCGCCCATGAAGGGTTCCGCAGCACCAAGTAACATTTTTTTTATATTTGTTTTGATTGAATGAAAGGTTAATTGCAGTTTACGATTTATGACGTATTAAAAAAAAACTACTTACTAGATTTCGTTCAAACCAATTTTAAGTGGAAGTTTGCATGGTAATGTACATCATATATTTTTTTTAGATTTATCATGCTCTTATTTTAGAAGTTACAGGGGGGGGAACACACTTTTTACCACTTTGGAAGTGTCTCTCGCGCAATCTATTCAGTTTAGAAAAAAAATATATTAGAAACTTCAATATCATTTTTGAAGACCTATCTATAGATACCCCACACGCATGGGTTTGATGAAAAAAAATTTTTTGAGTTTCAGTTCTATGTATGGGGACCCCCAAAATTTATTGTTTTTTTCTTATTTTTGTGTGAAAATCTTAATGCGGTTCACAGAATACATCTACTTACCAAGTTTCAACATTATAGGTCTTTTAGTTTCGGAATAAAGTGGCTGTGACATACGGACGGACAGACGGACAGACAGACAGACAGAAAAACGAATCTATAAGGGTTCCGTCTTTTGCCTTTGGCACGGAACCCTAAAAAGTGCCTTTACATAGTTTAAAATACAACATTTTACCAAAAAGAACAGACTTCAAGAACTGGACCAAATTGAAATGGGACCACACGGGAAGCATCAGCTTTCAAATGAAAAAAGAATTATCAAAATCGGTTCGAATGTTCTGAGGTAACAAGTATAAAAAAAACAGTCGAATTGAGAACCTCCTCCTTTTTTTAAGTCGGTTAAAAATAAAGCTTCTGCTGTCTGTTCGCTTAGATCGTTTAAACTACTCCACAGATTTTAACAATAGTTGTTTTAGCAATAGATAGACTGATTCTAGAGGAAACTTTATATGGGTAATAAATGCATATTATAGATGAGGAAATTCGAGAATTTCAAAGACTGCTGTACGAAACCGGACCAGGACGCTAGTAATAAAAAAAATCAATATAAAATCGGTTCTTACCATTATAGGCAGTTGAGGTCACAATCCAGTTTTAGCAAATAAATTACTATTATAATTATTTCTTATAACCACAATAATTCACGTTAAATCACCATAATGTAAAGTGACGTCACGGCATGGCACCCATACTTAATTCACCATACTTGGAACACGCGTTGATCGCGACTGTTATTTTTGAATTCGCAACGAACACTGTATTAGCGTCACTTTATGATCGAAGACGGCTCACTAATATGCGTAAGCGCCTTTAGTGTAGTATTATTAGTATGGTAATAATTAGTGTGGTTAGAATTAGTTAGTAGTAATTAATTAAAACTTAGTTTCGGATAGCTCAGCTGGCAGATAATTTGACGTATCTTCTATACATGTAAATTGTGTAAAAGTTTTACACAATTTACATGTATAGAAGAATGTATAGGTTTTACAGTAAAACCATCTATTAGATAATCTATCCGGAACTTATTTGTAACCGGTGAAATAGGGTATGGTAATAATGGTGTGTTAAGAATTAGTTATAATGAAACTTAAAAAAATTGTGATTTATGTTTATTTATGTATTTTAAAACAGTTTTGAAAACATTTTGAGTTATTATAATTAGGTTTTTTAGAAGTAATATTAAAATAAATATAATGCAGAAGCATCTCAATAGGCCGCCATAGTGTGGGTCACCATGCCGCATTGTTGCATTGTCCGCATTCGCAATGAGTATGGTGCTCACTTCTCTTGGATTCTGTTCAAGCTTTTCATTAGGTTGAGTAGAGTCATTTTGGCAGAGCTATACATATAAAAAAACGCTTGAAATGTATAGAAAATGGTACGGAACCCTTCCCGCTCGAGTCCGTCTCGCACTTGGCCGATTTTTACATACCATTGTTTTATGTCTATCTGTTGCCATTATTAATACCGAACAACAAACTTCAAAAAAAGCCTCTATTCTTTTTTGTTTTATTCTGTTTTTAGTATCTGTTGTTATAGCAGCAATAGAAATACATTAAGTGTGAAAATTTCAATTGTCTAACTACCACGGTTCACGAGATACAGCTCGGTGACAGGCGGACAGACAGAAGGACGGCCAGCGGAGTCTTAGTAATAGGGTCCCATTTTACCCTTTAAAAATTAACAAGAAAATATACCGGCAAGAAATTGTAAAAAAAAAATAACAATTGACACGTGATACGAAAAAGTTCTGACTATAAATACGGTTCTCCTCAAATATTCAATTAAGAACACCCTAGTGACCATGACACAACGCGGCTTTTAATTGTAAGGATAAATGCGACGGGACATAACATGAATATTTTCCTTTCCTTATTTATATTTTAAAGAGCGAGAATAAATAATTTTGTACTAGAGTGGTTTGAGTTTCCGACTTAGGGCTCCCACACATAACTGCGAATTCGCAACGCATCGCAAATATCTGCGAGCTCGCATAAATGCATCGCAAAAACTTCCGATGTGATTCGCATCGTGAGACGCGCGCGCATCGCATCCCATCGCAGTTATGTGTGGGAGACCTTCAACGTGAAGATAGCAGCACTCGTTAACATAAATAATCACTAATTTTAACAAAAAAAAACCGACTTCAATCTGGACCATAGGATGGACTTTAAATAGGACAACACGGGAAGCACCAGCTATCAAATAAAAAAAGAATCATCAAAATCGGTTCACCCAGTCGAAAGTAATGAGGCAACAAACCTAAAAAAAACATTCGAATTGAAAACCGCCTCCTTTTTTGAAGTCGGTTAAAAAAAGTACAACAACAAAAAGAAAAACAAAACAAAACTAGTGACCGTAGTTGTACATACATATTTGCAGTGTACATCGCTGGGAGAAAGAAGTACGTAGAATTACAAGAAGATTAAGTAGGAAACAATTACAAAAATCTCTTGTATCATCGTTAGGTGGGAAACTTTTCAGACGACCCATAGGTATACATGTTACATTCTATTATTGTAATCTGTGGGAGTGCTTTTGTCCGCTCCCCTCAAGTACGGAAAAAGTCTTTGGTAACTTCACTCACTCTGTGAAAAGCGAGAAACGATCGCTGAACACCTTTTTTCTCTGTCTATTTGTGTCTGTCACATTTATACTATTATATAAAGCTGAAAAGTTTGTTTGGTTGAACGCGCTAATCTGAACCGCTGGTCCGATTTAAAAAAAAAAAACAGTGTTGGATAGTACATTTGTCGAGGAAGGCTATAGGCTATATACCTATCATCACGCCACGACCAATAGGAGCAGAGCACCAATGAAAAATGTTTCAAAAACGGGGGAAAATTATCACGCTACGGGCAATAGGAGACGCAAACGAGGTTGCGTGGGTCGGCTCGTCTACATATATGTATGTGGAAATATGCGTCTCCCACAATTATACTAAGAAGTTGTAGTAGTCCTACGTATTGATAGCTAATGAATAATGAACTTTTTAGTGGGTAAAAAATTCAATTCCCGAGAGGCAGTACAAAATGCCTTTGAAGAGTTTGTTGCCTCCCGTCCAGCTGATTTTTACAAGAAGGGCATCAATAAACTGCCAATGTGTTGGCAAAGATGCGTCGATTGCATGGGTGATTACTTCGAATAACAGAAATAAAAAAGTTTGAAAAAATAAGTACTTTCACTTATTGCATACAAAACGGCAATTTCATAGGTAAAGACCTATTATATAAAAGAAAGTCGTGTTAGTTACACTATTTATAACTCAAGAACGGCTGAACCGATTTGGCTGAAAATTGGCCGGGAGGTAGCTTAGAACCAGGAGACGGACATAGGATACTTTTTTTTCTCTACTTATTTTTAAGGAACTTTTACCCTATTAGGGATGCCAGTCCCATGAGGCCTTAGCTTAAACAAGTATCAATTTAAATATTATATGCCAGACTGTACAATTTATATTATGTATAGCCGTATATGTATCGATACTTTTTACATAGTTTTTTTTTACTTTGTCCCGTGGCGTTAACCGCGGTTGTTGTATACCGCGGGTAACACCGCGGGGCTCAGCTAGTGATTTACAAATATGATTAGTGTGTATAGTGTATACTGAACTCACCTTTTAGTCACACGCAAACTACGTATAATCACAGCCCAAAATAGAATATTAAAATGACCTCATACAAGCATGTGTAAATATGTTTGTTTTGTTTGACCTCACTATTATGTTAAGGTCAATTTCCGTAATTTACGTAGAAGTTCTAAAGCAGTAGCATTCTTCTACAAGGTCTCTGAAAAGCTCTGTCCCGGGACAAGGATCTCCACTCGGACCCAATGACGCGAGTAGAACTGGAAGGTAAAGCGCGCTATCTAGTGCTTCATGTCGGTCGTGACCGCAGTTTGTTGCGGTTCTTCCCTGAACCTGCTACAATGGACAGCCCCAGTAATGCAACGAAATAAAATGAGTACGAGCTGTTGGTTTTATATCGTTGCGTCAAATACAGATGTATTCTGAAGAACTTTAGGTTGAATTTAAATTGTTACTGAATTAGTCTCTACGCCGTCAGCGCTGACCTTAAAGCGATGTTCACATGTCTAATTTAGATTTTGTAACCCGATTTAGATCCAAAAATTGTTTTCAGATACTTCTAATACTAGCTTTTGGGAAACAGTACTTTTATCCTCTAAAAACTTTACAATAGCCTACTTCGGACCCTTGACAACGCATATACAACACTAGCTGTTGCCCGCGGCTTCGCCCGCGTGTATGTCGGTTATCGCTGCAAATAGTAGCTTATGTGTTATTCTGATGTATAAGCTATATTACTGTAAAGTTTTATCCAAATCCGTTCAGTAGTTTTTGCGTGAAAAAGTAACAAACATCCATCCATCCATACTAACAAACTTTCGCGTTATTAATATAAGTAGGATTTTTATCGATATAAAATCATGATACAAAATGTACTGGTACCTGAATAGTTTTATTTACTTTACCTCGCATAGAACTTTTATATATTTTTATAAATCAGTTTAAATAAAATAAAGGGGTTAAGACAATTTTGTGAAAACTAAAAATTTAGTATAGCGCCATCTGTAATGATTTATTTATTTCGTGAACGAAAAATTTAGTATAGCGCCATCTGTATTTTTGATGTGGAACTCATTCCTATCTGATGTATTTACTTATTTAAGTATTTATATATGTACATAAAATATAAAGTGTTTATATGTGTTTATTTCGACATTTGACATCGACCGGGTCTGGCACCGCTCGCTTCTCTCCAAGCTCTCGGCATTCGGTCCGCCTCCTAGACCCTGTCACTGGATTGACGCTTTTCTTCATCAGCGCCGCATTATGGGCCTTTGCGACGGCACGGCCTCTGATGTTCTGGATGTAAACGCTGGCGTACCTCAGGGTTCAGTCCTGTCGCCCACACTATTTCTTCTGCATATCAATGACATGTTAGCTCTTGGCAACATACATTGCTATGCAGACGATAGCACAGTTCATGGGCGATATTTTTGACACCGTTCAGCCAAGCTGGCAGACGTTGAGGAAAATCGACAGAAGCTTGTCGCTGAGCTCGACCGGGTTTTGAACCGCATTTTACAATGGGGTGATAAGAATCTGGTCGAGTTCAACGCTACGAAAACACAGTTGTGCGCGTTCTCTACCAAAAAGTCTCCATTCCTTTCCCTCCCCACTTTTCAGAGCACTGAACTGCCACTACGGGGTAAGCTCGGTGTCCTGGGCATGGATATTTGCCGGGACCTCGAGTACTGTTCTCATCTTTGTGATGGATCCGCGCAGTATTTGCTTGATGCTTTCGATCGGTTGCAATGGCGAACAGTCCGCTTTACCAACAGTCCCGAAGCCACCGAGTTCCTTGAACCTCTGCAGCTGCGTAGAGATATCGCCTCTATAGCAGTCCACTACCATCTGTATCATTGGAAGTATTCTGAGGAGCTCTTCCAACTGGTCCCCCTTCCCCCTTCCTCTGCAGAATAACATGTTCACTCTCAAACCAAACGGTTTGGTTCATCCTTCCTGTGCCGAGCAGCTAAAAACTGGAACTCACTACCAGCGCACGTGTTTCTCTCCCACTATGATCCCGGGGCCTTTAAGTGGGGCGTGAAAAAGCATCTCACTAAGCCGTCATAGTGTGGGACGCAATACTGCATTGTCTGCTTTCCCAGTGAGTATGGTTGCCCCCACTGTTGGATTCTGCTTGAGTTTTCCATCAGGCTGACCATAGTCACTTTGGCAGCTTCAAATAAAAAAAAATCAATTTTAATAACTACGTTTTTTCGTTTGCCATATTTTGCCAAAATATGGAGATTTTGTGGATTTGATATACGTGAGTATGCTGCCCATGAGAAAAAAAAAACTATCTTTAAGCATCTGTCCTTGGCTTTTGATAATATTGTTATTGGAAATGCTGTTTTCAGCGGAAACTGCATTCTTTTAAATTAAAATGTCAAATAAGTTGGAATTATTGGAATACGGGGAATTAAAACATTATCTTCTTTTGCCATTCCATGCGTCATGATTGTAGCTTTTACAATGTTGTACCCCAGTTGTGTAATATTTAGCCATGTACTATTACATTGCTTTGGCGCTCAAGATACCTCATTTAATAGTACTGGAACATTAACTTGCAGCCTCAACTTATGGGTAGGCACTCCTGATATTTCTAAAGACTTTAAGTATTCGACAACATCTCCCTCCACGCCTAACATGATCCGTTCGTTTAATTGATAACTATCTCATTAGTCAGCTGATCAGGATCGATATTATTTACATTTTTATTCATATCTAACCAACAGCTAGCTTATAATGACGATACTTCTGTAGAGAATTTCGAAGTTAAGAAACGCTGTTAATTAATTATATTAATTTGGCTTATTTATTTCTATTAATATAATGAACATACAAATCAGATTGACGAAAATAAACTTAATATCTTAATATTAAATTTTTATATATATAATATCATTGCTATCATTGTTAAGTCTTCATTGAAAAAGTGAAATATTTTTTATGATTGTGACAGCCTTGTTTATTCGTTGTCAAGACGCCCGACGTAGGTAACGCGCAGGCGTGTGGCGAGTGAACTCCCAGAACAACCTTTCATCCCCCTTTTAAACCCCACACAAACTCTTTTTCGCATTAAAAAGTAGCCTATGTCCTTTCTCAGGCTCTAGACTATCTGTGTACCAAATTTCATTCAAATCGGTGCAGCGGTTTGGCCGTGAAAGCAAGACAGACAGACAGACAGAGTTACTTTCGCATTTATAATAATCAAATTTTTCAAATTGGACCAGTAGTTCCTGAGATTAGCGCGATTAGCTGACCCACGCAACGTCGTTTGCGTCTCCTATTGCCCGTAGCGTAATAATTTCCACCCGTTTTAGAAACATTCTTCATTGGTACTCAGCTCCTATTGGTCATAGCGTGATGAAATATATATATATATATCATCACGCCTATAGCCTTCCTCGATAAACGGGTTATCTAACACTGAAAGAAATTTTTCAAATTGGACCAGTAGTTCCTGAGATTAGCGCGTTCAAACAAACAAAAACTCTTCAGCTTTATATATTAGTGTAGATGTATTTATTATACTCTTCTAAGATCTAATACTCATAATCAACAACACATTTATTTGGATAAAGACTAATATTAGGTATTATGTTGATAAAAACTCTTTGACAAATAACTCAATAATAGGTACCAACTCTTAGCGTCTTATACTCGTGATAACTTCTAAACGAAATGTCCGAATGGGGTGAAACAAAAAGTATTTTACTTCTACATAAATACCCTTGATAACATAATACTTTATTTGGATAAGGATTAATATTACGATACACATTTAACGTAGTTTCTTTCTTCAGACGATTTAATAATTTTTTTGAGCACAAAAGCGGTTATTGTGACTAAACCATGATAGTTAGATATATGCTCTCGCGGACTTTTTTGTAGATCTTAATGGGACCTACAAACCCGTAATACATGATTTTGTTCTATTGTCAATACTTTTTGCAGCGCACGCAAAAATAGGTTTTCGAGTTCACACCTTGGGTTACAAAATAGCAATTTCTTACGGATCTCAATTTAAAAAAAAAATAAAATATAGCGTATAGCCTTCCTCGATAAATGGACTATCCAACACTGAAAGAATTTTTCAAATCGGACCAGTAGATCCTGAGATTAGCGCGTTCAAACAAACAAACAAACTCTGCAGCTTTATAATATTAGTATAGATGTTATGACAAAAACGTCAAAAACAAGACCTGTGGTAAGCATCTTTCCCTGCCACAAAACACATAGTTCTGTGTGTTTGTAACGGCCCAGGTATCGAACCCGAGACCTTAAGCAAAGCAGCCGCATACGCTACTACAGCGCCACCGAGGTAGTCAATAATAAATATATAATAGTACAAAAACAATATCATACGTACAAATAAAATAAACATAAGATTAACAATGGCTAAACATAAACATACTCACAAACAACTAATACAATAATGACCTTCCATAAGCTACGTACAATTCGTGACTAATGTAGGATACTATAGCGGTTACGTCATCGACTCCTGCGCATGTAGGGTGACTACTACAGTTGGTTACGTTGCAGGACAATCCCGGTCAAGTAGATTTTATAGATCATTTATATCTCACAACAAAAATACTAGTAAAAAAGGCAATTATAATATTATTAAATACGATAATAAAGTTTCTAACGCAACAATTCTTGGTTTTAGTACTTAGAACACATAGTGTAAGTAACCTTACCGTTTCTGGTTCCCCGGCTACTAGTACCCGAGATGGCGTGTGGTTTTCGGTCAATTTGAGGCCGACACAACCACCAGCCGGTGGTAACCGAGGAGATTTCCACACAGAAATAAAAAGAGGTGAACAAAACAACAAAAACAGTATCACACCACGATCGTGTAGAGAAAACACCTGATAATATACAGAAAAATGCGTCGTTACGATAATCCTATTCCTTAATCCGCAAAGATTGTACATTTAAAAGTGGTACATTATTATTATTCCAATTGAAATGTACCTGTCTGTCTGATTCTGCTTTAAAGAATACCTCCACAAATAAACACAACAATTTATTGATGATTCATTCGCGTGTCATCCGTAATCGGACACATCGATATGAGCAACTATTCTAAATATTTTATCAATAAGAAAACTTAGAAATATGATAGCCTATTTATAAAATCATAATATGTGAGAAAACAATATCTTTGACGTACATTAGCGACACACCTGTGTAATAAGATCCATTTAATTTCATAACCTCTTCGTTTTTAGATATGCAATCATCATCAAAGAATGACGAACCCCGATTCGTGAAACCCGATCTAATATTCGTGTCGAAGACGATGAAAAAAACCACGCATTTTTATAACTGAGATTTGAGGTTCTGACTGTGAAAAACTTCTTTGGTGGGTGGTTACGAGGTTACATCATCACATTTGTCCAGTGTGACCTCCACTCAACAGACGAATACGCAAAAAAATTGAAACCTAGAAATCGATAAAAAATAAGTTAAATTAACAACGATATCTCAAGGCTTTAATTTATATTTTTCTTTGTCGAACCAATAAGGAAGAGAAGTGCTACCAATTTCGATATCATCATCTTCTTTTAGTTACCCTTTCTGAACCAACTAAACGCTTTTGTGTAATCTAACTTTTTTCTGTAAGAAGAAATCTACTCGTATAGCACACACCGTTCAGGTGACCATACGTCATCTCGGGTACTAGAGACCAGTCAATCAGGGGTATTTAGATAAGAAATCCCTGGTACCCCCGAAGGACACCAGGCTATCTACAGCTTGTTGATGACCCCCTCATCTTTGTCAACAGCCACGCACGGCGCGTCGTTAATAGGGCATATTTTTTTAACTAATTTCATGGTCAACCTACTGAAGTATGACACAATATGCATGTTTTAATTATCTGGTTAAACTTCAGGAAATTGCTGTCCATATAATACTTTGTAGAGCCAGGGTTCGTTATGAGAGATTAGCCATGCCATTGCACACACATAATGAAATAAGATAAAATGTACAATGTTATTCCTCAAACAAGTTTTAGATATGGTGTAGGAGTGTAGGTAGCAAGGCCGACTTCGAAAATGCAACAAAGAGGTTTTAGATTTGAGATTTTGGGTAATATGAAAAGGCATAATTACAGGATTTTGAGATTTGTACCTACGTCAAGAATTGCGTATTTAATTACCAACTATGAGGTTTGCATATTTAGTTAACATACAAATATTATAGTATATAAACATGTAACAGTAGTACAGAATTACTTCAAATTGCTGATTTCAGATGACCAACCTTAAATGACAGCATTTGTGCTGTCGTGTTGCGTTGGTGAGTGCGAGACCGGAGGTCTAATGATGCAGAAGAATCTCAATAGCCCGCCATTGTGTGCTCACCATGCTGCATTGTTGCATTGTCTGCATTCGCAATGAGTATGGTGGCTACCACTCTTGGATTCTGGTCATGCTTTACATCAGGCAGAGTAGAGAGAGCCACTTTGGCAGGCTCATACATAAAAAATGTCTTTATAGGTTTCGTAAAGACTGTTGATATTCGTAATAAGTCAATGTGTAACAGCTGCCTACTGCAAGGTGAATTCAATTCATTATTTGACCTACATTTCCACCTAAGCTGGTTCATCAATATTCTGCTCATGACCAGAGAAGGTCGACATTCAGACGCCTGCTATGTTGGCCTTTCAATTGTAATCAGGCATCCACAGTTATCACAATAAAATCCTGGCTAAAAAACATCGTCTAGAATCAACGGAATTCCCTAAAATCAGAGATGGTTAACCAGATCACATCAACAGTCTTTAATAGTTCACCGCTGGACATAGCCCTCTCTTTGGCCAAATGTGAAGGTATGTACCATATGTTTTTTTCAACGATTCTCCTTCCGAACTTCCACTTCCAATTTTCCTTCTCTTAAGAGTACTATTGCTCTAAGTATATTGCTCCCTTAGGACTCCCGCCCACACGCCCACCATTGTAACTCTTGCACACCAGGATCAACAGCTGTGAACCCACCGAGTTATGACACTCGGGAAGTACCAGGAAAAATTAAACTGTTTTGGAACCGGCAGCGATTAATCAGAAGAAAACTGGGGCAATTGGAAATATAATATGATAATATACAGAAGTATTGACACTTCGTATTCTTGAACCGTCACCACATGTAAAAAAAAAATCCTAACTAGAGAAAAACATCGCATGAACAGCGGAATTCCCCTCAAGTTAGAGATATTTAACCACAGGATAGATAATCGTGTACAAATATGGAGGAACTGAGAAATTACTAAAAGGGTTGATAGGATTAAAATAAACTTGGACTTTGCTGTTCTGTGGGTTTATTGCACTCAAGGAAGAACTGCACTGATCACGGAACAGTAAGAGAATGAAATTATTTTAAACTAGTTGCGCCACATGGGCTTTGTTGCTTTTGAATCGGATATTGGTGGTGATTCTCTTGGCGTCCTCTCTAAACTAAAATTCACTAATTTTTTTTATTGGATCACATCTCAGCTATCACTGTGTTTAGTTCAGTACCAAATACACCTTAATCAGAAACACACGGTTGTTTATTACTTGAAAAAGTGAAATTTACTTTAGCATAACCAAAATTAGTAAAATTACTCAACATAGACCATAATTTTTCTTTTTCTATTCTTGTGTTGAACGTTTAAAGCTTGTAACGTGTGACATAAACTTGACATCTCGCACTAAATGTCGTCTAAATACATGCCGACTAAATTACTCACGTAATTATTTCTTGTAATTATTACATTTAGAGTGTAGTTTCCTTTTTTACTAATAAACAAGCGTGTACCTATGATCAAACTTTAGTCGGTTTTGAACTTTTAGTGAAAGTTGAGATGTGAGATATTGAAAAATGGACCGTAAACAGGTGAGATTAGAGTATAATCCAATAAAAGTTTTTAGTGAATTTTAGTTTAGTGATGACACCAAGATAATCACCACCATTGTTGACTATTTCAATGGTTTTAATTTTGTTTTCGCGTAACCCCATTATTTTCTAAAATCAAAGTAGTCTTATTTACTCTTTATAACATCAGTTGTCACTCCAGTGAAACCCGTGGAAAGCCAAATTTCGGTCGTCGACGCAACGCTTCAGCCGTAATGGTGTAACTAACTGATAGACAGTTACTTTGAATTTATTATATTAGTACGAGTATAGATTTAATTAAGAATGTTTACTAACCACACTTATATCGAAGTAACAGATTTACCTTGCGTTTCATGGTTTTAATAAACCGTTTCGTTTTTGCGGCTTAAAATGTGGGCTTTTAGTACATTCTATACACCATTTCGGGAATATCACCATGAGTGTGAGTAAAAAACAAGTCGCAATTAGAGATAGACCCTTTTATAGCCTACTATAAAATTACTGCTTACGTGGATTTCAATGGCAACACGTCGACAATGACCCAGTGATTTCATAAAATGATCTCATCGTGATTCGTTTCAATGTTATGACTCTAGAAAACATCGATTACCGTGAATAGGTTTATGAGCATGATCTATCTTATACGGAAAGATTATATAGGTATATGGATGATAGCATAAGTTGCGCGGATAGTGCGTTCTATTGCAACATCCGGATATTTGAATTATAGTATTGAATCAATCACATTAAAAAAAAATTAGACTATCTCCTGTTTTAAAACGGCCGGTAATGAACAAGACAAAACTAAGATTAATAACACATTTTTAAGGCTTTACACATTACAATATAAAACACTGTGATACAATTGTTTATTTCTTACCCCTTTCTTCCTCCATGTCTCCTTCCTCTTAAGTCGCGGCAAACTGTTGTAATTTCTCTCAGTCATGTTGATAACTGCACTTCACGTTACACTAAACATCACTATTTTGCGTTGTAACCACAATTTTATTGTCATCACTAAATTAAGTGTTCGTTGCACTAAATTGCGTTCCTATTACACTGAACATTTTTAAATTTAGTTGCAATAACACTTTTATGTATTTCGTCTGTTTAGCACTTTTAAAGGGCGGAAGTGATCACTACAATGTAAGTTCTTTTGAATTATTTGTATCAATTTAGTAATTTAGTGACTAGTTTACCTGAATCGTAGTCTTTCATGTTTTAAACCCTATCATTCGTTTCCTTCTAATTACCTGGTTTCAGAGCCAACGAATTCACTCAATATTACTCAATATTATATTATTCTTAATACTTAAAAATATAATAAAATTGATTTTTTTTGAAAAAGGTTCATCGTTATCATCATCAACCCATTGCAGTCCACTGCTCGACATAAGGCTCTCGCATTGCACGCCACTCTGATCGATTTATTAGAAAAAAGGAAAGAGAATTCAACCACAGCCGTAGCAGTAGCATAATGTATAAAATGTCGAGTTTAAGTTCAAGTGGTTTGCCGGTTCGAATGCTAGAAGTTCTTTCTGCAAGTCATTTCCGGTCGGCCAGCTGAAAGACGGTCCCAACTTAGTTTGGAAAAAAAACCGACTTCCAAAAAACATTCAACGAAAACTCTCTGCCAAAAAAACACTTAAAAGCGTAAAATAAACTGGTTAAAAATAAATTGCCTATACCGAATTCTTTATTCATTTAAATAGTAGTATTATAATGTGTGCTAGGTACCTAAAATCTGTTTGAAGTCGGTGCTAAGCCAAAAAGAATACAAACGAACAATTACAAAAGTCTAAGCGATAGTCACTTGGCACCGACTTCTAACAGATTCTAATAAAGAATTAGGTATAGGCAATTTATGAAGAACCAGTTTATTTTACGCTTTTAAGTGTTTTTTTCGCAGAGAGTTTTCATTGAATGTTTTTTGGAAGTCGGTTTTTTTTTAAAGTTTTTTTTTCAGTTTTTAGTGCAAACAATAGTAGGTAAGTAGTAAGTTGGACTATTTCATCAAATTTCATCATCAAGAATACAAATGAAGGTCTATACGTACGTGTAATATTAAAATCATCCTCTAATCCCTAACTGTTGAAGAGTTTAACCTTCTATCATCAGCTCACCTAAATAACTTGAAAGTATACGACTGAAGGTCTTTAGATACGTATGAAATTGAAAGAATTATCCTCCAACTCCTAACCGTTAGGCAGTTGTACCTTACATCATCAGCTCATCATCATAAAATTATGACTACCAGACGCAAATACCGTTGTAACTTCAGAAAATATACGGAAAACATAGTATGTGCCTATAAAAAATGAGGGTTTCTCTCAATTTCCCTGGGATCCCATCATCAGATCCTGATATGGTGGCAATGGGACCATCTGGGAAGCATAACCTTTCGAATATAAAAAAAATCAAAATCGGTCCAAAAAAAAACATACAGTGGAACATAGAAAGAACCTCCTCCTTTTTGGAAGTCGGTTAAAAATTGCTTAGAACGGGAAAATTAGTTTCCTGTGTTTCAACACTGTAATTTATAATTAAACTAATTGTCGAAAATAAACACGGTAAATATCGGGTTTATACTAGCTTTTCAAGAAGAATATGACCATGGTAGCTTGAATCACTATTTAAGTTAGCCTGCAAATCGTGATATGTCGATAAAGCGCATTCTTAGATAGTCAACGTACCTACACTACGGTAGTAACTGGCTACCAAACGATAAAAACCTTTGGTTTTAATTTACTGAAAGAATACAAGATAAGGTTAATATCTAGTCTAGATTATAGAAATTCCAGCTATACGAGTATTTTTAAATTAATATTAGTACCTGTATCAACGAGTTTTCTTCGGTATTTTTTTGGTATATTTTCTAAAAATGAATCCTTGCTAAATCAATATATCGCCCAAAACCCCCTGCATACTACATTTCATGAAAATCGGTGGAAACGTTTCCGAGATCCAGAGAATATATGTATATACAAGATTGCTCGTTTAATATTACTGGATTAGATTCAGAAGACTTAGGAGAACAGGGAAGGGAATATTTCAAGTCCGAAGTTTTTACAAATAGACCTAATACCTTTAATACAGAAATTATTACATCATTCTCTTTAACTTATTTAAAGTTAAGATTAAGTTTAAATATATACTTTTACCACAAAAGCGCTCAGGACTGTGGTGAGCTTTGGGGGAAGCCTTGTCCAGCAATGGACGTCTTTTTGGACGGACTTTTGAATTGGACTTGCATAATTCGTCATATTAATAGTAATCATCTCTTACAGATTGTACTGCCAATATGTCTATGTGCTATCGAAAAACAAAGCCCTTAAAATTTAATAAACTAAAATCTACCAGCTTCGTTTTTGAATTCGGTTATTAACCATCAAATTATTCTGAACATCATCACAATCCATTCTATTGTTTCAACATAAACTCACACATGAAAACACTTACAAAATTCACCAGTAAACTGTCTGAGACAGGTTGGAGGTACAGAAAAACTTTTGCCGTGGTTAGCACTAAGAACTATAACACTATGACCACCGCTCACAGAAACATAACTAAACCAAAAAGTGAAGATGAAAACTCCAAAAAAAGAAATTTTACAAAAGAAAATGGAAAACGTTACTGCATTTAGCACCGGTGTGTAACTAAATGGAGCAACCATTGATATCGTATCTGATAAAAGATAAGGACAAAACATACTCCAAGTGTAAGGAATTTCACAATTATTTTTGATTTATCTTATCATTTTTTCGCGCTAGGATTTGAGTGACATACACACATCAAAAGTGTCTAGGGATCAAGCATTTTTATGCGGATTTCTTGAGATTGAGATGTGGCTTTGGCCCTGGCCTGCTCAGTCGCCAGACTTGAACCCGATTGAGCATGCATGGGATATGCTACAGAGAAGAGCTCTGCCGAATATGGAGGGTATCCAGTCGCAAGAAGGCCTTTTTTTGTTGTTGCAACGAACATGGGCGGCCATTCCACAGCGTGATTTGGATGAACTCATTTTGAGTATGCCAAACCGATGTTCTTGTGTTAGTGTTCGCGGTAGAAACACGGATTATTAATTGTTTAAGTTACCTAATAAAATTTTAAAGAAAACTGTTATTTCAGTCTTTTTTTCGAACTTTAATGTTAGTGGTTCAAATGTCAAAAATCCTTTTATTAGGAAAATGGCAAATTTCTTTATTAATGCAAAGGTGACTTGGTTTATCGTTACTGTGACAAACGAAAACACTTTATTTGATGAATCCTTAAAGAAAATTTTAATTAATATCAATCAGGAGAAAAGTTATTGCAAAAATATATGTTGATCCCTAGACACATATGTTGATCCCTAGACACTTTTGATGTGTGTATATCAGATTTCATAGAACTTAATGTAGAGTTAGAATGGAGCTCATTCTTCTGATAGAGTATCTAGTTGTGATGATCTCCTGTAATCTTGCTCGCTGGACTCCAAAGACTTATCTGGACATTGTGCCTAAAACTGTAGTCACCAAAAAAAGTTTTCTAGGATCCTGCATTTACTAGATTAAGGCGATTTAATAGAAACGATTTTAAGTACAAATTGTACCAAAAACCTTTCTCCTTTATGATAGTTTGCTTATCATTGGTATCATCCACGTGTATGGTCATTGCTCCGCTCCTAAGGATCGTATTATGATGTTAAACAGTCTTCAATCAGCTATAAGAATTGGCACTAAAGTTTTGCACATCCAACATTTGGATGAAGCAGCAATGTCCTTAGGAAATCAATAAGCTGATAATGAAAATAATAAACGTAGCATTAGTCTAAAAAAATTGAAGCACTAGACATTACACACACACACTTAATCTGAAGAATTATCTAAGCGGTCTGTAGCTGTAAAGCAGCAATCTGGTTAATTCCCGACTGCAGCATATGCAGAGCTGTGGCCTTTTAGTCACACAACTATATCGCATGATTAAGAATATGTTTTGACTTTCTCTTAGATATTGATTACATCTGAAAGACAACTCCCTCTACGCGCAGAACTACGTATGGTCTAAACCGTAATTTTTTTTTTAATTAAATTGCTTATGTCCATTTGCAGTTACATCTACTCGTACATTATATTTCTTGTCCGAGTGCAACTACTGCAAAAAGGATACTACGATCTCTATCTCTAAATTAAGTAATGTTTAGCATCCATTTGGGTTTTCCGTAAGACGTCACAGCGCGCTAGCGGAAAATCAGAATTAATCGCTATCAGCAATGGTGTTGACCTTGTTATCTATCTAATCCAGAACTGTATATCAATACCAGGTAACTAAAACGGCTTCATCATTTAGTATTATGCCATATGTTACTAATAATAACATTGACAGTTCTAAGATTTTTTATTGTACGTGTGGTGATGAATTAAGAATACGGAGTGTTACCATCCGTGTCCATCCTGTGTGTGTCGTAAGTCGTAGCTCACTCCCTTAGTTGGTACTTAGGGAGTTAGTGGCATAGTAGGCCTTAATCTCCTAAAGCTAAACAGGCAGATGGAAGTTCAGGCTTCCTCTAGGATAGACACCCGCAACACCAGAGGCGTCAGAAGTGCGTTGCCGGCCTTTGGGGGATGGGGAAAGGAATGTAGGGAGGGGTTGGGGTATGAGCCTTCGGTATCCTCACTAACTCGGTGAAACACAGCGCAAGCGCTGTTTCACACCGGTTTTCTCCAGTCGAGCCGGCCCATGCATGTCGAAGCGTGGCTCTCCCACGGTTAGTGTCTGGATAGACGTGACGTCGTTTCTGGGGGGGACCTGAAACAATATGATCCGGGTCCTCCTCAGAGCAGGGCGCCTAAGACCGGCCGTCGGGGTGGTTTTTAGTGGAATCACCACATACCTGGCTCCTGAGTCCCCGGGGAGCCGGAGATCCGAAGGGATTTTCCAACCCCTCAAAATCATCAAAAGGCCTAAACCTCCTGTGTAACAAGCAGCCTATGTCCAACAGTGGCTGTTGATGTGGCGATGCCATGATGTTTTGTAAGGCTGAATTTTATTGACTGTCTTTCTATCTATCTGAACATCACAAAGTAGAAATATCTTTACTTTAGAATACTAGTTTGAAAATTGACAAGTAAATTAATCATTTCCAGTACAGCTTGTACTGTTCTCGTGAAACTATAATAATACTTGAATGCATTGTAAATTTTAAAGTCTATCTATATAAATAAAACTGAATAGCCGGAATGTAGGTACGAGCATAACTACCGATCGAATGCACTAAATTGGACAATTCTTTTTTATGTGTTCGTTATTGTTAGGACAAGGTTTGTATGGAAGAAAATTTTAAGATAACTGCATTTTTTTTTGTCCGCGACTGTACATTACCATGACAAGCTGGGCGGGTATAGTTACAAAAACAAGTTTTTCAGAAATTTAGAAAAGCAATTAGAAAAGCTAAATATGGCGGCACGAAATTCGCCGGGTCAGCTGGT
Source organism: Diaphora mendica (assembly GCA_949125395.1). Taxonomy (NCBI): domain Eukaryota; kingdom Metazoa; phylum Arthropoda; class Insecta; order Lepidoptera; family Erebidae; genus Diaphora; species Diaphora mendica. The sequence continues at coordinate 37,804,075 of OX421312.1, forward strand.
AAATAAATAAATATAGAAGGCAAAACTGAGCTATATATATACATTTCCAGAGGTGGGCACTACCGAATGACAAAACTTTACTCTCTTGCACTAAGAATCTAGATGTATAGCTCACTACGAACAAATCTGTGGTATCCCACTTCATAATCGATTTTCCACAAAGTAACTTGACAAATGTTTCGTTGTAATTTACTTTAACTTTTATCTTAATTTATTGTAACTTTCGAAAGCTATGGGGGCAAAAACTTTACCTACTGAAGCTAGGTTCCCTTTTTTTACTATTTTTTCGAATTCATTTCCATTTTACCTAACATATTTAAAACAAAAGATAAACTCACTAAAACAATCTTTTTAAAATGTGTAACTTACATTTTCACTTCAAACAAATCACAGAAAATACTTAAACAGTAAGAATGTCACTTATCCGAGTCACTTCCGTCTAAAAACTGGAGAAATAGTCGATAAAAACTTATAGAGATGTTTAATGTATTCTAGTACTGAGGTGAGTAAAAAGTCTTCCTAAAACCACCATTTTTCACTTGCGCATCAAACATCCAATCATTACGTCACTTCAGTTTTTTGTACTTCACTTTAATTAATCATTCGTAATACTAACTTACGGTATCTCCACAACTATTTTAATTTCACGAAGCCTAATTATTTTTGAGACTTCTTTCAAATATATTAGAGAAGGCGGAATTTATGCCGTAAGCATGTTCTTTCCGCCATAAGTAGAGACGTCGATGGAAGTTAATAAGCTAATAATTAAAATCATACAATACGTAATTTTATAAACCTACACATACATACATACCTACACACAAACATACATAAATAAATATAAAACTTATCTGGTATTCGTTGTTACCACAAGAGTTTTAAACAATCCAAGGCTAAAAAAGCCTTTGTCTTTTTACACAATAAACTCATAATATTTTATGCCTATCAGCGTCTGTATGTAGGCATTATGTAAATTAATTATACCAACAACATTTAAATCAAGTATCTGAAATAATATCTCAAATGGAAGATATGATTGATTAACACGAGCCACCGAACGGAAGGGAGTACCCAAAGCGTCTTGATTTTTTTTGCGGGAGGAAATCTTCACACAAGCACATTTTTGACTCACATACAAAAACAAATCGCCTGTCACTACGAACACACACATATCAAATAAAAATAAATACATTCTGGGTTGTAACAGTGTAACACGTAGGCTCATTTAGGCTTATACTTTGACAGAGGGTAACGCCTGCGTATGGCTTCTCCCTACCGTGTTCTAAGGAAGATGAGTTAAGACACCGCTACTGAAAAAGATTCTGGAAATATCACCACTAAGTGTCGATACAACTTCCAGGGAGTCCAAACTAGACAGTAGACCATAGTTAAGCAGGTCTAACAATCAATGACGTCACTACAAAATACTATAAGAAATTTCAGCAGTTCACCGCAGTTCACAATAAGATTTTAGAAGAAATACTTTTTATTTTTCAGTACAAATCGGCAATTCCATACTTTAACCCCTAATATTATATTTAAATCCCGCTTTATTAGATAGATACACATGTTTACATTCCGCAATGCAACTCATATTTTTATTTGTTTACTTTTACAAGTTCAGCAAACAATTTAGTTTAACAATGTAATGTTTAAAGTTTAAAAGTTGTAAATGTTAGAGATTTATTGTGTAATTACCTACATATAAAAAAAATATGAAAATCTGTTCTTTGCACTTTTTGGAAATTATTATGTATTTTTTTTTTTTTTTTTTTTATGTTTGGCCCGCCAAAATGACTCTACTCTGCCTGATGGAAAGCATAAGCAGAATCCAAGAGTGGTGGTCACCATGCTCACTGCGAATGCAGACAATGCAGCATGGCGACCCACACCATGGCGGCCTAGTGATGCTGCTGCATCTTTTAGTCTAGTCAACAAGTTTTGAACTTGTTGACTAGACTAATTGGGCCTCCGGTCTCGCACTCACCTACGAAACACGACAGCACGCTGTCATTTTACGTTGATTTTCTGTGCGAGGGTAGTACCGCCCCGGTCGAGCCGGCCCATTCCGTGCTGAAATCAGCGTGGCTCTACTACCATTGATAACTGCAATTGGTCATATCCTAGTAAATATTATATAAGTAATTGACTTTGTAAAAGACTGTTGTTATCCTGAATAAATAAATAAAAAAAAAAATGACATTAATGACGTAAAAAAAAACAAGTATTTTAAATACTATTTCAAATGTAAAATGAGTTAGGACACTACTAATAAAAAGATTCTGGAAGTTTCACCACGAAGTGTCGAAACAACTTCCAGGGAGTCTAAACTAGACAGTTGACTATAGTTAATAGAGTTTAACAATCACTGACGTCAGTACACAATGGTAAAGTAATTTCAGCAGCTCACCACAGCTCACAACACGAATTTTAGAAAATACTTTTTACTTATGAGTACCAATCGGCAATTTCATACTTCAACCCCTAATATTATATTTAAATCAAGGATTTGATATACTATTCGAAATGTAAGATGAGATAGAACACTGGTAATGTAAAAGATGCTGGAAATTTCACCACGGAGTGTCAAAACAACTTCCAGGGAGTCAAAACTAGACAGTTGACCATAGTTCATAGAGTTTAACAATCACTGACGTCACTACACAATAGTACAAGTAATTTCAGCAGCTCACCACCGCTCACAATACGATATAAGCTAGTACTAGACTTAGATAGACGTTCAAGAATATTTACCAACAAAATCTATAGGATGACGAAAGCTTACGTAACGTTTAGATAAATCGCATTATTTAGGTTTAGTGTTTTGTAAATATCTCTATTTATAAGGAATGTTCCATTAGCTTGCTCTTGTTCAGACTTCCGATTGATTTAATTTCCGATAATTATGTCTAATTTAATTATATACAACTAGCTTTTACGCGCGGCCACGGGACAAAGTAAAAACAAACTATGTAAAAAGTTATTAAAATGTATATATAATATTTAAATTGATACTTGTTTAAGCTAAGGCCTCATGGGACTGGCATCCCCTAATAGGGTAAAAGTCCCTTAAAAATAAATAAAGAGAAAAAAAAAGTATCCTATTTCCGTCTCCTGGTTCTAAGCTACCTCCCCACCAATTTTCAGCCAAATCGGTACAGCCGTTCTTGAGTTATAAATAGTGTAACTAACACGACTTTCTTTTATAAATATAGATATTATTTACTCAAATAAAAGTAACCTAAGTACGCCAGTGAAAAGCCCGTCAAAATCAGTCCTGTCGTTCCAGAGATTAACCGGAACAAACAGCCAAAACTTTTAAAAATTGTTATTTGATGTAAGTACCATATATTGCCAAATCCATTCGGTGATAGGCTGTTAATTTGAAATAACAAATCAAACACTTCAATTTTATTTATTTGCATAAATACAATCTGTAGCCCACAGTATAAACTAATAGCATTACAATGAATCCTACCTGCTATTAAAGTGACGGCATCTTGATGGCATAATAATTTTGGTAGTAACTGCTCAAGTTACTACGCCAGAACACAGTAAACAAACAATGTGATGTGTTTGTATTCGTTTGCAATACTTCTAACTACTGAAGCTCGATTTACGATTAGCGATAAGTATGTGTATGTACTCTTACTTTCGAAATTAAAGCGCTAGACAAGGTAAAGAGAAAACTATCAATTTTGGCCTTAATTTGAGTTTACTCGGCGGATCACGGGCACAGCTCCAAGGGAGAGTAGACCTGAGTATTTGATATAAATTTCAGCTTGATACCTCCACGCGTTCCTGAGAAAAAAGGTCTTGACAGACAGACGGATAACAAAGTGATCCAATAAGGGTTCGATTTTTTTTTTGAGGTACGGAACCCTACTTACTACCCTACTAACCCTAAAAATTAAAAGTAAAAAATATATTGATATTTTAGTGTAGAAACATTTCGGGAGGGGTTTAAACCTCAAAAAACCCCTAGCTACTACGCCCATGCGGTGGATGTTCAATAGAGAACAAGAAAGGGGTAGACAGAATAATGGATTTTAACAGAACAAGTGCCTACACTAAGACAGAGTGATATGTGTTGTGTTTGAGTGATGTGTTATGGAGTTTCTTGCCGGTTCTTCTTTAGAGGAATGACATTTTTAAACTGCAAAGCTAGAGTCATTAGTGTAAAGTTTCGAAAAAGCCTGAAAAGGTCTATTTGAAATAAAAGCTTTTTGATTTTGACTAACAGTAAATTAAGAAGAGGATATTGAACAGGAAAAACATAAGAGTACTAGCTAACCCGGCGAACTTCGTACCGCCATATTTACATATCTGTCTCAGCTTCCCACAGGCAGTGTACAGTCGCGGACAAAAATTGACTTTGCCCGTAATGTTTTTTTTCTTGTATTTTTTTTTACACAAACTTTGTCGTAATATTAAAGAACACATGAAAAAAGAATTATTTAATTATGTGCAGCCGATCAGAAGTTATGCGCGTACATACATTTCGGCGATTCATTTTTATATACAGTAGGTGGGCAAATTATTAGGGACAGTGCTCGTATTTATGTAATTTTTAATTTTATATGTGTTTGAATAAATAGTGTCCTTTTTAAAGGGTTATTTTATCTGATATTGCTAATGGTATCATTGTTATAGTGTTTTCAAGTGGCAAAACAGGATACGTGCGTCACTTGTAAGACATTTTGTTTTCATGATTGTCCAAAGTTAAAAAGCGCGGCTTTGCAATATTGTCTACATATTATTTTTTAAATTACTTTTTACCGACTTTTATGTCTAAAATGATCAAAAGGTAAGTAATGCTTCGTTTAACAATACTTTTGCTATGTTTTTTCTATGAATTTACATTTTATCAAGGGTCTCGCGAGATCATCTCAAATTTTCTACTTTTAATGATGGGTAGATCTTCGGACAGATCTCCACGAAAATGTAGAGAGATACAAACATTGTTACTGCATTTCACACATTGCCAGAGAGATATAGCAACTATTGCTGGGGTTTCAAAGTCTATCATCAATCGAATAAAATAAAAATTGACAGTAAAAAGCCCCTTGAGGCAAATCGTGCTGGAAAATGTGACAGGATAAGGATCACCACATCTCGTACTGATAGAAAAATCAGGAACATCTGCCTTCATAAAACGAGCGTTGCTCGTATGACAGCGATGATAAACAACGATGGTGCAAAGATTTCGGAGAGGACGATGCGGAGGCGGTTGGTTGAAGAGGATCTGATGGGACGACGGCTTTGCAAAAACCACGCGTAACCGACAGTATGAAAACGACTCGAAAGGGCTAGACAACATCGAAATAGGAATATTGCAGGCTGGAGTCGAGAAATTATAACTTTTTTTAATAATGCAAGTGGTTGATAACGATTTTTTCCATCATTCTATTAATTTACAGATGTGCTTCTCGGACGAATCAACCTGTCAACTTTTGGTTGACAAAATTTCTTGCGACGCCCTGGAGCACGATTCCACGCTGATTGCCTTGTGAATAGGGTTAAACACTCGATTACTATCATGGTGTGGTCTGTCATCTCAGCTGAAGGCATGGCTCGCCTCAACTACGGCGGACTTGGAACGCGTGCGTTCCGATTGTCTTCGGCTCCCAGCAGTCGGATCGACTTCTGGGAGCCCCACCGCTGCAGGCGTTACAGCCGCAGCAATCTCCTCGTTGGAGGAGTGGGCGTCCGCCTTGCGGAACTGCCCTCGGCTGTTCCTCGACGGGCGCGACACTGCCCCACTTCTTTTCTCCGCGTCCTTCGCGTTAATTTCGGTGCCGGATTTGACGCTCGGCGACGGGCGTGTGTGACATTGAATGCCCCCCCCATAATACGATTGGGGGCTGCCGGAGCCGACTGGCTCCGGGAGGGATTCCCCAGACGCGTCGCGTCTAGGACCCTCCTGGGTAGGTTTTTTCCTAAGTTGTTCCATGTCATGATTTTTGAAGTTTAATGTCCTCCGACAGAGGACGCCCCTGGCACTGGACTCCCTCCAGCGATTCAGCTCATTGCCAGGCGTCAGAGCGTGAGCTTGGGGTATTTTTTATAGAGGTTTACGTCCTCGTGGCTTCGAAGAGCCACCGGTCCTGTCCGTTCAGGATTACGGCTGGGCCGGACGGGGTCTGCACCAGACCGGATCCGTCCGCCCCCTGTCCCTCTCGGAACTACTGGCACTCTAATACGCCCTCTGCTAGAGCAGAGGGACGTTTAGAGTGCCCCACACGGCAGTCTGTAAAGACTCCGTCTCGTATCCCATTTGGTCTGGAGTCTCCTTCTGGGCCTATCCGGCATGAATGGCTCTACCGGCATAGCCCCAGAAATCATCGACTCACGCAAGCCCCACCACGACGACAACGTAGGGATACATTGGGGGGGTGATACCCTATACCTATACCAACCTGTCTGTGGCCAATATAGCATAGTAGAACCTCCCTTGTAAGTCTCCTTAAGTTCCTCTCGGTAAGTACTGGACTTGTTGATGATTATAGTTTTTACGCCTCTAACTACCCATTATTTATTACTAAGAATATAACTAAGGGTAAAACACATCGAAATTTATCAGAAGGTTTACACGATTTCCTACTTAATGGTATCTATACAGTATACTGAAGCCTAGATAACAATTAAATTATGCTAATAATATAGCGACGTTATAACCGGCCATTTTAATTGACTAACCGATTAATAGCAGTTTATAGCACAATTGTAATTATTCGATTTTAGAAATCGATTAACTTAGTGGATTTTATAAATCCATTAAGTCGCAAGACGACAGCATTTGACCTCAATAGCAATGGTTGCACAACCTTTTCGCAATAGTTTTTCCGATTATAAAACTTACTTATATTTTGCATCGTCTTCTATCCCTTACTCAAGATGTAAAAGTTTGGAGTCGATGCTCTTTCTACAATCGCTAACACCCCTATTCTCTTGTATTGTTTTTTTGTTTTGACAACGTGAATTAGCGTTGAGAAAACATTTGTTAATTTTCTATGAAAGTTTAACATTAATACGGTTAATGGAATGTCACCTTGGTTTGGTGTTAGCGTTAGTTAGCACTTATCACCTTATTATTGTCATTAGACTGTAGCGTGATAGAAATAGTTATGTAATAAGGCCGTTCGGAGTAGTTTCTTTGTGAATTAACACTGAGCTATGGTTTTAATACCTATATGGTAACTGACTCCGTGTTCTAAGAATGCAATAACTTGAAACATTACATTACCGATTTAAAAACCGTAAAGAAGTTTGCCAAGTGTAGATTCTCACAGAAGACCAACCTAAAATCACAGCTGTCGTGTTTTGCTGGCGAGTGTTGGTAAATGGCCCACACTATGGCGGCCTGTCATAGTGTGGGTCACCATGCCGAATTGTTGCATTGTCTGCATTCGCAATGAGTATGGTGCCCACTACTCTTGTATTCTGTTCATGCTTTCTATCAGGCAAAGTACAGTCACTTTGGTGGGCTCATATACAAAAACAAACAACGTGGAATGACTGATATCAAACCTGCAGAGCCGAAGTACTTTGCGATACCGAAGTTCTATAGATTAAAGGAACCTTTAAAGGCTCCAAATACCTGTAACGACTGCCACAGATGTACGCATGACTACCGGTATCGACTGTTTTAAGTGCTCTCCGAGACAAATCGCCTCAAATTGTCAAGCATAAAAAGGTAGTAGAGCCACGCTTATTTCAGCACGAATGGCGGTACTATCCTCGCACAGAAGATAAACGTAAAATGACAGCATTTATGCTCTCGTGTTTCGTTGGTGAATGCGGGACCGGAGGCCCAATGATGCATCACTAAGCCGCCACCGTGTGGGTCACCATTCTGCGTTGTTGCATTGTCTGCATTCGCAATGAGTATGGTGACAACCACTCTTGGATTCTGATTATGCTTTCCATCAGGCAGAGTAGAGTCATTCTGGCAGGGCCATACATAAAAATAAAAAAAGCATCAATAGTTCAATAGCTCCTGGACATTCATAAAACATTTTTTTAAGAACCGATCGCCGTTGTTACATAATAGACGCTCTAGCAATAAAGGCCAGGCCCTACAAATATGATTTATTTTAAAACAAATCTTACTCTTCTTAACATAAAGGTTAAAATTAGAAATACGTGTCGCATGACCGACCTTGTAACGCCATTCATGCACCGTAACATTCCTTCGTAGATATGGTTTAATTTAAGCACTTTCAAGTTCGTATGGATAACAAGGTTAGATAACGCATTATGGGACAGTTATTTTAATAGCACTACCTCACCACAAATGGTATTGTTAGAACTCAAATAAAAAGCGAATCTCCAAGACACAAACTTGTAAAGACGGGAATATATTCCTGCCTTTATGTCAGTGGACTGATAAAAGCTGTTGATAAAATATTGTCTGCAAATCATTGATCTATCTGTAAATTCACTCCTATAAAATAATGATTGTCATGTTTTTTAAATCATACACATGAATAAAATTGAAGTATCTGTTTGTAAATACAAAATAACAGCTTTTCACTAAATATATAATGAAAGTAATACTGTCCTTACATTAAAAAAATATTATTTTGAATTTTTGTCTGTTTTGGCTAATCACTGGAACGAGTAGACCGATATTCACGAAACTTTCACTAGCAGATGCCTCATAATATAAGGAGTAACTGAGGCTATTTTTATTTTAGAATAACTTAGACTCGCGGTGTTGTTCCTACCTAACCGCGCGCAGCTAGTCATTCCTATATAGACTACGGGCCCGTGTCGAAAATTTATGGGTCATGTGAACCACCAGGAGACCTTTTTAGAAAGATACAGAGGCATAAAACAATAACATTCAGCACTATGTCGTCACTTGTAAGCTGTCCAACTGAGTACAGGTGAAGGAGATGGGTTATACCCTAGATTTTGTAGCGTAGCCGTCCCATCAATTTTCGACTCGAGCCCGTAGTCTAATAGGGAAAACATTTTAACTGTATCACTGTACAGTAACTTCATCGGTTGGAACTCTGTACGCTATACAGTCACTACGCTTCACCAAGTGGAGAACCTAAGAGTAGCAAGAGTCTGTCCCCGTTTATAACAAGTCTATTCAATCGTCAACAGAAATCTCCACCAATCGCCATCGAGAGCGAGGCGATGTGAAATAAACGCACACTAAGCTCTCAGGTGGTTCTCTTTCTGTGAGGCTGTAATGCTCCAGAAAGAGATCGCTGAACGGGATCGGGGGAGGGCCGATCCCGAGCGTGGGCGACGTCGCCGGCGATACCAGCCGCCGACAGGACCGCAAGCTGCCAGAGAGTGGGGACCTCTGGTAGCTAATTAATTGATGCGGTCAGCGATAAGGGGACAGCCTGGTCGCGAAACTGCTGACATGCAGCAACATAAAGCGGTTGGGACGACAGGCAGGGGGATTTCTAGGCTTCCCCCAGGATAGAGTCTCTATAGACGCGGCGTCGTTCCTGGGGGGGACCTGAAATAATATGGTCCTGGTCCTCCTCCGGCACGCCGAAGGCATTTTCCACCTCGTCAAGAAAAAAGGCCCTCAGGTGGTGGAAGAGGTTGCTCTTTAAAATAACAAAGCCCTTTGAACGATGATATTGTAACTGGTTTAGAATATAATACATTATATGTATATAAAGTGTCAACAATAAGGTAATCAACGTTTACAAGATATTCCTAATCTGTTTAATTAGAGATAGCAAATGCATATCTACAAATTGCCAAGTACTCACTCATAAAAATGCTATTACAAAAACAACAGTCTGGTGGTGACACTCTGTATTCTAAATCGTTACCACACGGACAGACAAACAACACCTTAACAATATTGCATAAATAACATAAAACTCGAGAGGCCTATGTCCAGCAGGTGATGATGATAAAGATATAACTAGAACCAATCACTTCATTCACAAACAATGTTACGACTTTTAACTTGAATATTCAACAATATTTAAATGTAATCTACACTTACACATTACACTTTTACACAAACACTTTAAACACTATTAAATTAAATTGTAACATTAAAATCACCACTACAGTGCGTAACAACCGAAGGACGTCTGAAAACTGACTGAAAAAATAAATACAATCTATGGCGTTATCTGAAGTACAGATAGCAAATAAAACTAATATTGACTTATCGAGGTTTAATGGTGAGTCAGTCTCGAGTTTATAATGATGAATTAACTATTTGGATATATGGCGTTGGAAATTTATTCATATAACTAGTTTTTGTCTGCGGTTTCGACCGCGTATATGACGGCTATCGCGGTTATTCTTCTAACCCATATAACTTTTTTGTTTATGAACCGATTGAAAAGAAACAAACACTAAATGTTAAGTGGAGCAAACCACAACGCATTACTGAAATCGGTTAAGCTGTTTCTGAGATTAGCGTGCTCAAATGTACAAACAAAGAGACAAAAATTCAAAAAAATCTTTGGTTTGGGTTCATATAGCCCCCCTGTATTAGTTGCTCTTATATATCTTCCATGTGCAGATAGCGAGAAGTTATGGTTTTATATGTATTGATGTTTTTTCGCGAGCAATGAATTTGGGTAGGATTTTTAATTAAGAGAACAGTCAAGAGTTTGGTGATCACAATCGTTTGTTCTGTGGCTGGGTATAATTGTTAAATATTATGTAATACTTAGAAGTGTATTCAGAAACATACAATTACATATGATTACTTCGCCCATGGTCGAAATTCATCCATAATTCATTTATTTATTTTAGATTTCTGCACTCCTCCTCCATACAAACTTTAACTATGCCAAATTAAACACTGCCAACATGTTACGAATAGTTTGGGATCAAACTGCCGTATGTGAAATCAGTAAAAGTATTATTATTAAATAACTTTGAACACATCAAACTTAGAAGTAGGAGCAGGGGATGTTTGGGCTTCAGTAACCTCGTTCACTCAGTGAAAACACCAAAATTGCTGACCAACGATTTTCTGTAAAGCCGTAGTACCATTCCGGCCGAGTCAACCCATACGAATACGCGGCACTTTACTGGTAGGTAACTTGAACTATATTGTAGATAGATGAATAAAGATGGCACTTTATAAAAATAAATGATATGGAAACTACGACTGTTTTGCAGACCGTACTCGTATCCTTTATCTTGCTATGTCATGTCACGGTATAATAGCTTGCGCAACGAGTAGTTAGCACGCGATGCTCCGAGACGCTCCTTTATACAGAAGATTTGATTTCATAATACACGTCGTATATTTTAAGAAGAGTCTAGGAATCTTTTCCTGCATTCTGGGAGATTATGTTCGTGAAAACAACGGAAGTGTGTAAAGAAATAATTTTTGTTACTTTCTTACTTTACTTTTAACCGACTACTGTGAAACTAACAGGAAGGGCAATAGTTTTAGTAGGTGCAGTCTATGCTTGTATGTTCTTATGTAGCTTCTAAACTACTGAAGGGATTTCAATGAATGAGGTGTCAATAGATTCCTAATAACGGCTCAGGTGACATAGGCTCTATACATTTTATCAAAGGTTTTTACGTTATCGGGTTATAGCATTTTAATAAAAAAAAAATGTGATTTAAGTACCAGTTTTTGGTACGTACCGGGGCGGTACTACCCTCGCACAGAAAATGAACGTAAAATGACAGCGTTCGTGCTGTCGTGTTTTGTTGGTGAGTCCGAGACCGGAGGCCTAATTAGTCTAGTCAAAAAGTTCCATACTTGTTGACTAGACTAAAAGATGCAGCAGCATCACTAGGCCGCCATGGTGTGGGTCGCCATGCTGCATTGTCTGCATTCGCCATGAGTATGGTGGCCACCACTCTTGGATTCTGCTTATGCATTCCATCAGGCAGAGTAGAGTCATTTTGGCAGGCCATTCATAAAAAAAAACGTATAAATGTATGTACAAAAAAATTATGAACATTATTGTCTAACCATAGACAATAATTGTATTCTAAAGTAAATAAGATTACGATTTTAGGGAATACGTAATAATAATCCATATTCTAGGTTCTAAAATGACCCTATTATAACATGATTATAAATAAATAATAAGTACGTATATAAGATACTCACAAAGCCGCTTTTTGCTTTCTCATGGCGGGACATTTTTTTCTTTCTAACATCCAGGTGGACCATTCTGCAACAACAGGAAAATATGATAGAATTTAACAATAAAAATTCCATTATAGGTCAAAATCCAAGGTATGTATGTATGCTAGTATTGTAAAGCTGAAGAATTATGGTCTGGTTGAATGCGCTAATCACAGAAACTACTGATTCGTTTTGTAAAATTCTGCTAGTCTTGAATAGTCTAGGTATCGAGGAAGGACAGAAAAAGGTACTAAGTGCTCGTGCCATTTTCTTAAGATAACAGGAGTATTCCTACACAGGAGTGGGCCATCTACAAACCGTAGGTGGTCCGAGGTACGTCGAAGGTGCACCTGGTTCCCCGGCTTCTAGTAACCGAGAGAGGTTCGAGTCCGACATAGCCACCAATCGGTGTTAACCGAGGGGATAAAAGCTTTTTATAAATTGTTATAACTTATTACCAGGGTAATTATTACGAATCTATTGACACCGCTTTTTAAGCGACTTCAAAAAAAGGAGGAGGTTCTCAATTCGACCTTTCTTTTTAATGTATGTTCGCAGATAACTTCGTCGTTTATGAACCGATGTTCATGATTCTTTTTTTAATGGAAAGGAGATATCCCAGCGCTGGTACCATGATAAGGACACTAAGATCTGATGATGGCTGATGATGATGATCCAAGAGAAATCGAGTCGAACCTTAAAGTCGGTTTTATTTGTGTTAAAATTTTATTTGTAATAAAATCGGTTCAATAGTTAACGCACCGTGGTAAAACATACAAATATACATTGACTTTCAAAAGTATTGCCCATTCCTTTGGCGTTGCCGTTTTCGCTGATTAAGAATACTAGGTGTTACTACTCATCACACGGGTCATAAGAGGCAATTAAGTGAAAAAACTACGCAGTCAACATCACTGCAAAGAGAAGGAAAACTTGACACAAACCCTGTACCAACCCGTCTGGTCAGCGTGGTATTGTAGACCAAAACCTCCTTTCTAAAGAAAGGCCTGTGTCCAGCAGTGGACTTTTAAAGACTGGTTATGATTGGCTTCGCATTAATCGAGTGAAAAGAATACCTTTTTTATGGAATAGGGGGCAAACGAGCAGACGTATTTCCTAACGGTAAGGGATTACCGCAGGCCATGGACAATCGCAACACCAGAGGCGTCACAAGTGCGTTGCCGGCCTTTGGGGGATGGGGAGGGGGATGGGGATGGGTAGGGGGATGGGGAGGGGTATGGTGGGATGGATTGGGTTATGGGCCTACTTGGGTACTTGATACTTGAACTCGCGGGCTGGGTTTCCGCAACTCGACGACTTTGATGCGCTTATTTTTCGTAGTGGTGGGCCTACGGTATCCTAACTCACTCGGTAAAACACAGCACAAGTGCTGTTTCACACCGGTTTTCTGTGAGGCCGTGGTATCACTCTGGTCGAGCCAGCCCATGCATGCCGAAGAGAGGCTCTCCCACAATAAGAGATGGTGAAGATGTGAGTTTTTTTTTTGTATTTATTAGTTTATACATATATCCTTGTTTTGTGCTTACCTAATTTTATTTTACTATTTAATTCTTGTTTATGCATATTTTTAGTTTAAACATCCTTGAAAAATTGCAATATTTTTTATTCAAATTGTAGCTAAATGCAATAAATGAACATTTCTCAGCTTTACTTACAGTTACATACTAGAAAGTGACCTTCCTATTTCATAAATTACATCCTTTTCTTCATAATTAAGTAATTACAATACTTAAATAAAATATTTGGTGAATATCTTCCACATAAAAAAATGTATTTAATAGTAACTGATCCCGCAAACGTTGTTTTGCCATAAAAAAATTGGGATATAAAAAATAGATGTTGTTCGATTCTTAGACCTACCCGATATGCACACCAAATTTCATAAAGATAGGTCCAGCCGTTTCAGAGGAGTATGGTAACTAACATTATGACACGAGAATTTTATATATAAGATTGTATGTACTCCCTTTCCTTATTAATTTAGAATCTAGTCTAAAATGAAAGTAACCTGAGTTACAAAAGAAAATATAACGCTTTCATTTAGCAATATCTGTATTTCTATAAATTCATAACAAGTTCTTCCTAGCCTTTATTATTCTTCAGATTATTTGGGAGTCGGCTACTAGTTCAGCCGGTATTACCTGAATACTAGTTTTTGCACTGAGCAACTGGCATTGGACCTCGGATACTCCCATTTGATTTATTACATAAATGTAGTATAATATTATAGTGTAGTATTATTTAATTGTAGTTTTGTATACAATAGAAGAATTCTGAGGACATTATGGGAAACCCTATGTAACAATATGTTTTTCTGCTCAATAGTAATACAAGTAAGAATCCGAGGGTTAAACCAAGTAGCATGCAATTGGCTCTCCATGTCCAGTGCTGGACATAAGCAAAGTCAGAGAATCTGTCTGTATGGACCAATTGTAGTGACTTTTATTGGTAGATAGTAGTTTAATTACCTTTATAAATTAATAAAGTTGAAGTGTTTCTTAGTAATATTAAAACAACCACTTTTTACTAAATACATATGTATGTATACACAGTACATATTATACCAATTTTTTTTTTTCAATTGTTGTCTGTCTGTTAGTTCCGGCTAATCTCTGGAACGCTTCATATTCTTACAATCTTTTGCCCACACCTCCATCTGCGTGTGTAATGTCAAAATATTAGATTTAAAATATTTTTTTTGGTTTTAGAAGTTATTTATAAAAATATTATTGATGCAAAAGCTTGATATCTGAAGTTGGTAACAGTTTTCAATGTTTTTTTTTTAATTTTACAGGAATACTTTGAAACTATAGTACAGAATATTGGTTTTATTTATTACCTATTCTTATTGGTCCGTAGAAATTCCGTTTTTAATTTTTTCCTAAACTTGTATTGTGAATAGTTTGGGTCTAGTCTAGGAAGTGGAATTTTAACCAGATAATCTTACACTACAAAGATGAAAGTTCATATAACAGTTCTGTTCTAATAATGATCCACTTTGCTGATAATAATGACCTTACCCTGCCACCCAAGATATACTCCAGGTGAGGATATTGGTCAACAAGAATATCTATACAAATGAATAAAATTGGAGGGTCTGTTAGTAATATATGTATGTATACACAGTACATACACCAAACTAAAATATTTACAATTTTTATGTCTGTCTGTTTGTTCTGACTAATCTCTGGAACGGCTGGACGGATTTTGACGGGAATTACACTGATAAGTAGCTGATGATATAAGGAGTTACTTAGGCTACTTTTTTAGACTAGCTTCGCCCCGTGACGTTACCCGCGGTACGACAATAACCGCGGGTAACACCGCGGGGTTCAGCTAGTTAGATTTCTTTTTTATGTGCATTGAGTTGGATAACCATGACCTATAAGTTTTTATTTTATTTTAAGTTGTCATAAATACTTAAACATTTATTAAATTAATTCATGCATTTAAATTAAATTAATTTATGCATTTAAATTAAATTAGTTTGCATTACATTTATCGTTTTGTTTTATGTAAATTTACATACTACAACGAACGAAGCGTAAAAAATGTGTAACAGCGTAGAAGTTTTTTAGCACTCGTCGGGTTTACAGTTAGCATTGCCAAAGGCTAAAGCCCAAACAGTTGGTAAACAACGGGGTCATCTCGACAGCAAAAAAAGTTTAACTATTCGTTTTGACAAACCAGTTGCATAAGTTCAAATGCTTTTATTTAGTCAAATGTCACAACAAATTACTGTATAAGTGTGTGAAAACGATAACTGTAGGTATAATTTGTTATCTAATTGCTTCATCCGCTCAATTAAACTAGCTTTTCAATCATAAAAGTGTAAAAACATGAACAGATAAAACACAACCGTCGTTGTTCATTATAACCTAAGTTACCTATCTTATTATCGCTTATATGCAAACATATGGCTAAAGATAAGATAATAGATCCACTTTACCACTAAATAAACGTAGATTTAATCCCATACAAGTTCACAAACATCACTTTTTTGATAAAAACATGATAGATAACACAAACAACTTTGTACAACACACATATGCAACACAATAGTGACGCGCCCAAATATTTTATTTACAAACAAAAAGGATCGTTCGTCTTGTAATTAGTGACGTGCAACCTCGCACTGCAACAATCAGGAATAACGCCATCTATACGAACCTTATAGTACTACTAGTGCACTATCTTCGTAACTTTGTTTTGCCCAATTTTAACGAACTTAATTTTAAAAACATTTAATTTAACACCACATGTCTCTGTCAGCTATTTTAATTAGAAACCAGCAAGTACCGACTTATTTAAATCAATTTGTAAGTAGTATATTACTAATGCAGATTTTTTTCAATTATCAAAATAATAAAATCTTAAAGGTTGTATGAATGTAGGGACTTCTATAATTCTATAGATTTCAAGGGCAAGTTTTAAATATAAACCCCTTGTAGAAACATGCCTGAGTGGGTAACACGCACTTTTAAACTAAAAGAAAACTAGAACTTCTGCAAGTATGGAATAGCTGTTAATGTGGCAATGGTCGAATCTGATGTACCACTCTCTTGAGTTGTGGTAAGAACTTAATAAAACTGTTGGCAGGTACTGAAAACAAACAGGCTACTGTGTAGATAACAGAACTGTGTCAATATAAAAGCCTCAGATTACTAAAATCTGGGATAAATGCCATGTTCTAAACTTTTTAGCCAACAGAAAAAAACACTGTCAGCCAATGTTCCGATAAAAAAGTTACATTCAAAATAGATTCTTTTGCATCCCTTGAGTTCGAAATTCATTTCGAATTTCATTACACTTATTCAGTATCCAGCATCCCTTTCACTGCCATGGAATAAAATTGCTGATTCCAATAATATTCAACTTGATTTGATTTTATTTTTTTCTTACCAAAATTGAACGTGACCATTTCTTTGAACATGGACCAGGCTCAGGAACCTCCTAGGAAACGTTTCTGCGCAAGATGTTTCCTTCCCATTGATCCCGAAGATAAAGTGGATATCGAAGGACAGAGCTTCCACAGGATTTGTAGCATGTGTTGTAAGTTCGTAATAAATTAAGACTTAATTGGGAATGCTTCTCCATGCAATTGTTTGTTTTTTGAAAATGTATACTTCGATAAAAGAAGAAGAAAATGACATTGAAAAAAATTGTTCCAGGCGTTTGTCGAACCATTCCACCTTCTTTGAAGATGTTCTACGGCCACGTATTTTGCAATGACTGTTTCAAGACGCACGTACTGTCCAGGTTTAGAGGCGAAAACCCAAGAATGCATTCAAATAGTTGGTGGATGCAATGGGGGCCCGGGGCAAAGCCTCAAGAATCAAATTGTGAAAAGGACAACGAAGAGAGTAATAAGGATAAAGGTAAGGCTGAGTCTATTAATACGGTTACCGTACGAACAATTTATAATTATTAATACGGGTACTGGTTTTGGTACTGTTTTTCTATAGTTGTTTATATGAATTTTTGAAAATTAAGTTTTCTTTTGTGTGATCACTGTTCTAACCTAACCTACACATTTAGGGTATCTACCAACCCTCCCTCTCAATCTTAGCTCCCAATTCATTCTTAATTAAAAAAAAATTGAATAAATGTACGTTTAAATATAATTTATTCGTCCAGTTACAAATAGTCACTTCGTAAAGGTAATTGTAATAATATTAAAAGCGATACATTGCAATAGTTCATACACAATTCACTAAAATGGTCCATACTTTTTACTCTTAAAACATCTTAAAAGGTTTTCGCATTTTTTGGTTTACAAGTGTAGTATGTGCGGACGTAACTCATTAAACACTCCTTGCAGACGAATCAAAGAAAGCGAGTGCGGAAAGTCCTAAAGAGAAGGAGCCAACAAGGAAATGCATCTGTGCGCGATGCTTGCAAGCTGTAGATGACAATGATAAGGTGGACGTTGGCGGCCAACATTTCCATCCTCATTGTGCGAAGTGCTGTTAGTATTGGCATCAGCTTAAAAATATTTACACGAAGCAATTTGTTAATTGCTGTTTGGACATTGTCAAAGTCCAAAAACGTTAAAAAAAGGTATAAATATCCTGCGTTACATTCACAGATTTTTGCCACGCAATTCCTAAGGACAATCTCAAAATCTACTACGGCCAAGTATTCTGCGAAGAATGCTTTAACAAGCATGTTTTAAACCGAAGCAAGGATAATCCTTCTGAATTCTTCAAGAACTGTTTCGAACAGTGGCAGAATAATGCCCAATTTGCTGAGAACATGCGCGAGTTCCTTGCTGGAAATAAGGAAAATGCGCCTTTCATCTTCATGATGCAAGGGCAGCAGCCTCCTTTTTGTAGGTGTGGAACCGGGCCCCAGGAATGGTTCCAAAGTAATGAGCCTAAGAAATGTGAGTAGGTAATTTACTTCTATTTATTACATGCCTCATGGTTGAATGGGTTGTTCATGCTTTATTAGTTTTGCGAAAATACAGAGTAAGCAATAAAGCGAGGTCTAGCTTGATAAATTCCATGGCGTCTAAATTGCTAAAAGTTATGGGTCATCAAGTTCTTAAACGTTTTGTAAACTGTCTGAATTATTACACCGTAGAATTGGAATTCAAAAACTAAAACTTGATCGTTTATTCTTGTAGGTGCGTAAGAGTTGAATCTGAAAAATTTTCACAGCTGCGACACCGGCAGTGTCTACCGCGGATGATTCCGTCGGTACCTGGGACCTTTCATTTGAAAACCGGACAGAGGTGTCAGATAATCCGGAGTCAAGCAATGCCAATGAAGAATCAGCAAATGTGGAAAATTGTAACGTGTCTGCAGCGGAAAAAATCGAAAAGCTGACAAAATACCTACACGAGAGAGATTTAAACGAAAAAGTCCTGAAAAAATGGAAAAACCTGAACGAGTTAGATAAATTATCGATGACCTCGGGTCAGTGTTTTGAAGCGTATTGTGGCTGGGTCGATATGCAGGACCCGAAGGTTTCCTCAACCCAGCGTGATTGTCCTAAGTGTTTGTGGCAGTGTGGTCAAATATTTGTAAAAAGTGATTATTTAAAACAATTTGTTCCCTGCGGGGAGATGTCTGAATAAAATGTAGTGTCTCTTAGAGGGTTTTTATTATTTACTGGTTTGCGTTCCCTTAGCTACTTTTCTGGCATGCATATCAATGCCATTTTAAAGATATCGAAAAAGTGGGCTTAATTTTCCTCCGGATACAAGTTTGCAACACGTAACAACATTAATGAGGTTGCAGTTTGTAGTCTTCGTGCTGTGGTCCGGTTTTTGAATCATTTCAAAAATGAAGCCCTTGTTCAGGACTGTCCAGTAATGGACGTCTGTGGACTTTTCACTTTCAACATTATGCAATTTAAGATAGAAAGTTTTCCTTACAAATTATGCTCAGTGCTTTTCTTTGTTTAACCTCAAGTGTCGCGCCATTTTGGCGCAAAATCGCTTGAATCGAGTGGTTTTGGGATAAGTAACGATACATTTCCGACTCATTGAAATGCCGATTAGAATTTTATTGTACATATAATTAAATTAGTAAATCGAAGATAAAAGTACGAAAAGTGTTTTTTTCTTCCATGTACTGTTTTAAAAGGTGAAATGATTGTAAATAAAACATTAAGACGAAGCACGACGATTCCAACGTTTTGACGTATTTCATTCAAACGTGAGTCATTCAAACACAGCCGGTTGTCATTCGAATCTGACATTTGACAATGAAAAAGTAATAAACAATTTTCAGGCGTGGCTTTTCCAATGAAAACGGCTTTTATTGAATTAAATAAACGATTTCGCTAATTAAATGTAGCTTATATTCGTTTAATATTACATCTGGAATGTATTCTTTAGTGTTATTATAGTGGAATAACTGCCTGAATACGAAATTAAATAGGGCGTCGGCAGACTCGGCAGTGACAGTTTTTAACGAAAATAAACATGTACGGCCGCAAAACTCCTTCTACTTATCGTTCAACACCTTCAGTGTATTCACATTATACTGGAAAGTAAGTAACTCTGTGTTATACTCGCATTGTTATAAGAATATAATAGTTGTTATTAGTGCCAAGCTTAAATGCATTAATTGTCGTAAGATCCACATAAAGGTAGATATGTGAAATCTTTACATATCATAAACTAGTAAGAACCCTTCGGTATCGTTTGCTGTTATGACTAGATTACTGTTCTTTGGGTCGTAGCATGAAGTCAAGTAGCAGTTATCAATGTTATCATACTCATAGAAATCTATTCAAATAAATAAAATGGAGTGACTGTAATATTAAAATAATTGCTTTTTACTAAATGCATAATTTTATATGTCTAAACAGTACCTATACCAAAATTACTATTTAAATTTATTTATCCAATTAAAAATCAATGATTATGACTTTCACTTAAAATTATTAAATACTTACCTTTATTTTAAAATAAAAAAATCGTATTTGTATATGTAAGAAAATGTAAAACTGCGAATTTTAAGCAATTACCACATTCTCTAATTAAATTCTCTTTGCATAAAGTTGATCTAAATTTACTGTAATTTTTGCGATCAAATACAGTGGATGTTTTCTTATTGAAATAACTAATGCACTTTTTAAACTTTAAATAATAGTTTTTAAAAACTACAGATAGAAAAAAAGTGTGTACATGTGAGTGGGTGTAATATGTGAGTGTGTATGTGTGTGAGAATAAGGTTGATGCATGGTATAAGGTGGGGTGACGGTCCGAGGCGATTTCCACACATAAAAAAAAATTATAACAATATACTACGCCAGGTATGGCATTCTGACGAACGACATGACGTCATCATCGCTGTCACTGGTTCTGGTTGATTTTTATTATTATTATTAAATATAGACAGGCAGCCAGTCGAAACAACTGATATAAGCCTGCATCTTGATAGGGTCCAATCAGTTATTCTTAGATTTAAGCAAATGTGCATCAATTCGATTCTTAAATTGGTTTACATTTTGGGCAGAAATAACTTCATCTGGAAGACTTCTTTCGTGTTGTGTTGCTATTCACTGGTTCTGCTTAGTTAATTTCGTCTCATATTGCTATCACGTGGTAACTGGATAGTGACAAGGAGCTCTCGGAATGCGAGACCTTGTTTTCTTAGACCATGGGTCGAAGTAGAATGTGTGAATGGATTTGTGTGATGTAGAAACAAGAACAACAACATATATACAACAGATGGCAACTAGGCAAATAATATTGGCTATTCCTGAGCTTCCATCTTAATTCTCATGCAAATTTTTTGCCACCTAAATTCATTACTAAGTTTGGGGAATCACCATGGGGAGGCACTTTCTCGTAAAATTATTTAATATGTTAATTTTAATATTTCTAGATCTTCAACAAACCTCCGTTCGTCTAAGTCAGTGCGGTCATTGCGGGTACCGTGGTATCAGAAGCCTATCTTACATGATGCCTACTTCTTAGATCTGCAGAGGGGCTCTCTGCTAACGGGATTATTTTCACTGGTAAATATACACTTCTATATATTCAACCTGGCCCGGCTTGCACTTAATTCTCGGATTTCTAATATGCGTGTATTATACAAACCTTCCTCTTGAATCACTCTATTAAAATTTTGTTGAGTCCTTTAAAAGATATAATCAAACAGATAGAAGAAGCGATTTCAAGAAGAGTAATGTGTTATTGGATTGTGAAACAGCATAATTTTCTTTTTTTTTTTTTATTATTAATTAATCTGCAATCAGTCCTATCAAGTATAAGCAGATGTGCTGAGCGGAGAGAGCGTTTTGGGTGGTTTGGGCCAGTGCCCCAACACCCTTTACTAGAATAGCACATTGGCTCTTTTCAAGCGATTTATTTGGTTCGGAATCAAAAGAAAATCTGTAAGGGGATTGGGATGCCCCTCTAGGCGCTTTGAGTATTTTCCAGCAAGTGCTTCAGCTTCCTGAGCAACAGTTTTCAGCATAATTAAAATATTATGACTAAATCATAACTGTCCTCATTAAACTGAGTATTACATCAGGTACTTAAAATGTAATATTTGTAACTGTTTTCACATTAATATTGTTTTTAATTCTAAATTACAAATAGCAATTATTTTAATAGTAGTTAGATATGATTTCACAACTGTTTTTGTTTTTGTTTGTTTGTTTTATTGTGAAAGAAAAGATCCCCAAGAAATCAGCGCAGACAAAAAATCCATGTACATAAAATCTCCCAGGCGATAAGCTGGGTATCCTAGTTGATGGGCCGGGCTGAAAACTTTACTCATACAGTCAACCATTTAAACATTTACCAACCAATTAATTTCGTATATTATTTACAGTTTATAGCACTCTTCACCTTCGGACAAAGTATCTTCGACCTGTACTGCCTGTATATGGCAACTCCAGGTTTCACACACACGGGATATTACGTCATCAGCTACCAGTTTGTCTATGTTGGCAGTGCTCCAGGTTAGTACTTAAACTGTAATATCTTGTTAACCTATACACTGTAAACTCTTTATAACGTTATCCTTTATGACAATAAACTCCCTGTAACATTGAAGTGAGCCCAACTTGGTTGGTTTGCGTTAAAACCCACATATTGAAACACTCTTTATAGCGATACGCCATTCTCTATTACGAAGAAATGTGTTCATATTTGTAGACAGTAAATATTTATTATTGTTTATGTTATGTTATCAGGTAACAAAAGACTTTGAAGCTCCGAAACATCCGAGGTCGGTCTAGCTTTTGTTATCCTTAATTGCCTTGAACACGTGCAGTATGTATGACGCATTGTTTTCTCGGAAGTGATGGTCTTCGACCAAGCATACTGGGTACCTATCGTATTATCAGTCGTAAACCTACTTTGAAACTGTTAATATGGCCAGTAAAAACTTGTTTTTACCATATTAAAGCTTGTAGGTTACGTTTTTTGCTATGCCAGTACTTGTACTGGCATAGCAAAAAACGTCAGACAAAGTTATCAGACTATATGTGTAAACAATAATTTATAAGCATTTATTATCTAAGACATACATATTAAAAATTCTTGTTAATTTGATTGTTTTATTGTTCACTCCATTATATGGAGTTAACAATAAAACAACCAAATTACGAAACGAAACGATAACTCTCTATAACAACAAAAAATGCTCAGTCCCTTGAGTTTCGTTATAAAGAGTTTACACTGTATTTCCAAAATATAATTAATCTATAAGCTAAATTTCACCAGGTCTGTTTAGCCGTTCTGTCGTGAAAAGAACATGTTGCATTCCGAATTTAGTAGGCGAAGTGCCTCATAGTCATTATTATTTATAATAGAACTAGCGACCCGCCCCGGCTTCGCACGGTTAGATTTCAGATGCCCCCGCCGACGCCACGATTCGTGCATTTTAAATCTGTAATATCTTCGAATATATTCATTTAAATTACATACTGTAAAGGGCCATTTTGCTCTATATTAAATTCACAATGTATTTAATTTACTTAATTGTATAAGGATTCATTCTGTATTGCTTAGCATCGCTTCGTAAATAAGCCATTATTTTTCTAAAAAAGAAAGGAATAAAAATGGTTGATGTGGGTTATCCCTAAGAGATAGACATATACCGTCGCGGACTTTTTTGTAGATCTTTTTAAGGTGTACAATACTGTAGTACATTATTTTGATCTATCTCGTAGGGTGCAACCAGCGTTTGCAATGTAAGCGCAAAAAAATGAGTTTATTTGTTACATCACATTAGAAACCTCGAAAATTAACAGTGTTTCCATACTTTATTATGCATTTATTATACATAAAAACCTTCCTCTTGAATCACTCTATCTATTAAAGAAACCCGCATCAAAATCCGTTGCGTAGTTTTAAAGATTTAAGCACACAAAGGGACATAGGGACAGAGAAAGCGACTTTGTTTTATACTATGTAGTGATATTATTGGCGCACGGTCCCAGCGAGGACTGTGAGGGGGAGACGCGGGGTGCAACAGGACACGCACGCCGCGCCGCCTACCTATAACTTTTTACCACTCAGGTTTCGTCTTACAGACTCACTACATCGTTTTCTTACATATTACAATTATATAGTACAGATTCAGCGGCCTTTATTTTAATCCACTTATATCAAGTCAACAAATATCTTTATTTATACTCTACTAGCTGATCCGGCGAACTTCGTACCGCCATATTTATGACCCACGTAACATCGTTTACGTTTTTGTGAATCTAAACCATTCCCAGATCCCCTTGAACACACACAAAAAAATTTCATCAAAATCGGTCCAGTCGTTTTTGTGAATCTAAACCATTCCCAGATCCCCTTGAACACACACAAAAAATTTCATCAAAATTGGTCCAGTCGTTTAGGAGGAGTTCAGTCACATACACACGCACACAAGAAATATATATTAAGATAGCTTTTGCACGCAGCTTCGCTCACGCAGACTTTCATCCCCTGATTTACCCCCTTAGGGGTGGAGTTTAGTAAAATCCGTTCTTAGCGGATGTCTACACCTAAAAAGTTTTTAGTCGTTATAGTTTCTGAGATTTCGTGATTAATAAGTGATTGGTATTTCGCTTTTATATATAAATACTAGCTGATCCGGCGAACTTCGTACCGCCATATTTATGACGCACGTAACATCGTTTACGTTTTTGTGAATCTAAACCATTCCCAGATCCCCTTGAACACACACAAAAAATTTCATCAAAATCGGTCCAGTCGTTTTTGTGAATCTAAACCATTCCCAGATCCCCTTGAACACACACAAAAAATTTCATCAAAATTGGTCCAGTCGTTTAGGAGGAGTTCAGTCACATACACACGCACACAAGAAATATATATATTAAGATGTATTTCGTTGCTCTAAATACAGTTGTATTCTGAAAAACTTTAGGTTGAATTTAAATTGTTACTTTGTTCTATACAATGCCTAATGCGCAGCCGGTAATGTGCTATCTACGGGTACAGGTAAAAAACAATCCACTCTAACGTATCTAATACAAATGATTCAACAACAACACAGGGGATCTGGATAATGGTCACTGTTCTAACCTAAACCTTTATGAATCGCCAAATGTGTTGTTAAGCGCAAAACTGGAGAACCGCTCGACCGATTCGGTTAATTTCTTTTTTATTTTCGTTAATTTCGTTATTTTTTTATGAAGGGAAAAATATAAAAATTGCAAAGAGCGTAGCATGAACAACACTGATTTATTTTTTCTATTGGACTGAGGCCAATGACTGTTGACAGAACGAAGTCTTTCGAGGCAGCTAGTTATATATGAAATTGTTTTCTTTTTCAGTTCGTAACGTGCTTATAATATTCTCGCTGTTCTCATGGCTGGGGTCCATGGTTGTACTGGTGACCAGCATCATTTTGGTAAATGCTCTCCGAAAGGTAAATATACAAAAAATATCAGTTATTCATGACGATTTAGTCGATTCAGTTTCTATTAGTCATGTTAATGTTTGTCTAATCATTCGTTTTTCTGTTACGCAGTACGCCCGAACCGTACTTGATTCAAATCCGTGAAACACAGAAATGGCAATAATACAACACTGGAAGTGGCATAGACGATTGACGAATGATGTGCGCTTATGCCATTTCTAGTGTTTTGTTATTACGATTTATGTGTTTTATTATTAAGATTTCTGTGTTTCACAGATAATTGCTTTTTCTGGTGCCACCGACTTCGATGTACCTACATCATGATGATATCTAATAAACTGAATTCTTTTCATTGCTTATTTTTCCAATCTTTGAATTGAAATTATTCTTCAAATTTGAATTGAACGAAATGAGAAATGTACCAGTCGAAAGTCGTCCACAGAGATGAAGGGAATAAATACTCGATTTTTTACTTTCAATTCGATATCGTGAACATTTTTCCATTATTTAAGTTGTTTAAAAATAATATTTATTTTGTTAATTTATATTTAATAATTGTTTTTTCATCAATTAATTATAAGATTCATTACATGTTCATTTCTTTTTAGATCTGTCTGTCTTTAGGTCATCCATAACTTACGTCATACCATATTTATTTATTTTTAGACCCCAGGGGGGAAGCTCCCCCTTGATGGTTGTTACATTTATGGCACCTGTAAATGTGATATCACAAGTACACGTACGTAATATTTCGATATGTAACATCACAAATCTCGTGATTGGGAATCGGGAAGTGGTTCAGAAATCTAAACAGGTGAAACTAAATAAAATCTTGTAAAAAGTATATATGTACTAATTAATTTAACAGTCTGGATTTGCGCAAGTATACTTGAACGTGTATGGCGGCCTTAATACACACGGTACAAGCTCTGCTTAGTTTGGGACTAGATGGCCTTGTGTGTTAAAATGTCAGAAAATATTTAAAGAAAGGCCTGAATTTGCAATGAGTACGATGACCAGTACTCCTTGATTCTGCTCATGCTTTCCATCAGGCAGAGTATTTATATAGAAAACTAGCTGACCCGTGCCCACTTCGTTGGAAATGTGATAAATGAAGAACCGCTCGACCTATTTTGTGCAAACTTCACATAAACCATCTACTAAATAGTCCGAACAAAGCCTTAAAGTTTGGTTTGAATAGGTGAGCCCGTTCTTGAGTTATAAAATTACAACGAAAAAAAACGGCATTGATTTTTATATAGGTACTAGCTGACCCACGTAACATCGTTTACGTTTTTGTGAATCTAAACCATTCCCAGATCCCCTTGAACACACACAAAAAATTTCATCAAAATCGGTCCAGTCGTTTTTGTGAATCTAAACCATTCCCAAATCCCCTTGAACACACACAAAAATTTTTATCAAAATCGGTCCAGTCGTTTGAGAGAAGTTCAGTGACATACACACTCACACAAGAATTATATATATAAAGATATTGAAGAAAATTCTTTTGATCTTCCCACTCTTTTGTCATATAATATGACGTATACTTAGTAAACCGCGTAGTGGGAGAGCCACGTTTCATGGACCGGCTCGACCGACCACGGCGTCACAGAAAACCGGTGTGAAACAGCGCTTGCGCTGTGTTTCACCGAGTGAGTGAGGATACCGGAGACCCATACCCCAACCCCTCCCCCCATCCCTCTATCCAATCCCCCAAAGGCCGGCAACGCACTTGTGACGCCTCTGGTGTTGCGGGTGTCCATAGGCGAAGGTAATCGCTTACCATCAGGCGATACGTCCGCTCGTTTGCCCCATATTATATTTAAAAAACCCTTCCTACAGTAAAGGGTGGGTGTGACGTATATGGCTGGCTTATACCTATTTACTAACACTATTTCTTTCATCGTTCATGCTATCATCTAGCTAGTAATGCAGTCAAAAAACAAGGTAATTCTTTAATTAAAGCATACATTTGTTTGATTTTGCTTGTACATGCCATTTTTTCAGCAGCAAAAAAGTTTTTTTTTTTTTTTCATTTTTTTCTTTGGCTGTGTGTGTTTTATAATTTTAGTGTTTGTTATTATTTATTGAGAATTCAAAGAGAATGATTTCTTATCTCTCTAATTGATAGTTGTTGTAATGGTTAGTGATTGTAACTGCTATGCGTGAAGTCTTGGGTTTGATTCCCCACTAGGACATTTCATTAATCGTATACTATCTTGTTTTCTCGATGTAATAGCAATACGGTTGGCCTAGTGGTTTAAGTGGTCGTCAATCCGCTTACTACTGCGCTAAGTATTGTGGATTCGAACCCTACATGGGACAACACTTTGTGTTGTCCACAAATTGTTGTTCTGAGTCTGGATGTTCATTGTGTCCGTTTCCTGTATGTTTGTAAAGTCCCCCGCTACACAGGATAAATTCTTAATACTGAAGTAGTCTTTTAAAATAATCTTAATCTAGTAACCATAGTATAATTGCCGCCGCATAATAAAAGTGTATGTTTAAAATGCCATTTGTGAGTTTTTTTTTTCCAGGAATACGAAAAACGATGTGTCCCCTGGCTGTATTCATTCGGGGTCTTCATCCTCTTCCGTCTGGTGGCCTTCATCTTTGCGTCAATAGTCAACGACATGATATTCTCTTACAATGTACTCATGTGTCTGATATGGATCGTGTTCTGTGTGGTGGGGTGCTACGGGTGGGTCCTGGTGTACAGCTTGTACCTTGAGCTCGCGGACCTCACTAAGTTGGAGGATTTGGCGCATTTGAGAGTGAGTTTTAAAACGTTTCTTTTGTAGAATTATAAATATGTAAAGAAATTTACGTTGAAAGACTTTTGACAAGAGGCCAGTAGCAGTACAGTCCTTAAAATATAGCCATATCTCTGAGCCAGATGGGTACGCAACCGTCAAAGTGACTGAACAAGGGATTTTTTTATTTTGTATCAACTATATTTTCATACTCTACGTGCCTGTTTTATAACATAATAGCTGAACCCCGCGCCGCGGGGCAAAGCTAGTCTAAAAAAAGTATCCTAAGTTATTCCTTATATCATCAGCTACCTATCAGTGAAAGTCCTGTCAAAATCGGTCCAGCCGTTCCAGAGATTAGCCGAAACAAACAGACAGACAGAAAAAATAATAATGATATTTTGGTAAATGTACCCTGTATACATACATATTATGCATTTAGTTAAAAAACGGTTATTTTAATATTACAAACAGACACTTTAATTTTATTTATTTCTATATACCTACTAGCTGACCCTCGCTGATATGAATCTCTTTGCTCTTTAAATTTTGCGCGATAAAAAGAAGTAAAAAAAATACTCATGGAAAGCGTTCGGTGACGATGACGCGAGTTCCATGATTTTTGTTAACCCAAATAGTGCTCAACGCGCCTAAAGAAGTTTTCACTTCAATAATAACGTATTAATTTTCTAATAATCCAACAGATGGGTACAATGGCGTCCCTGAACGCATCTCTGGCGGGATCTCGGCCCACAACTCCTCACAGCACGGTGTCCACGATGCCGGCCTCTCAGATCTGATCCGGGGCGGAGGGAGACGAACTGCAGCCCCTCGCCGCCGCCCCTCCCACCGACACCCTCGAGACTCCTGTCTGAACCCTCAATCCACAGTCCACTGCTGGGCATAGGTCGCTGGAAAGGTGATCTTGACCTATACCACGCTGGCCCGACGGGTTTTGTATGGCTGTATACTGCCTCTATACCTTTTTATTAGGTATTACTGTGTGTTTTATGTATATTTAAGGTACTACATTAAGGAAACACTGAGAACTGTTGGTGATAAGTTTTTTTTGCATCATCAGAAGTAGAAAATCTCAGTATTTTTTGTCTTAAAAACAATTGCAAATAATTGCAAAAAAAAATGTTTATGTATTTTAATGCATAAACGTTTTTATTTATTGCTGATTTGAATAAGGAAACTTTTATAAATTGTAAGAAAAAGTGAAAATAATTTCGATAAAAGTAGTATTCAAATAAAATAAGTAACCGCCCTTTTTATTAATAACCTATCTCTAATCAAAACTGGAGATCTCTATATATTTAGTTTCCATATGATTGATTCAATACTTTAATCGATACTTTTCAAATTTATCAAAAAAGAACCCCTTTACAAATTTATCAAAAAAGAACCCCCTTTTTAAGGTACATTTAGACCGTTTTCAGTAATCTAACTGTAATTAAAACTGGAGATAGGTTTTTTGGGACTTATCTGGCCCACACGCGCACCACTGTAACTCCTGTACACCAAGATCAACAGCAGTGACCCATGAACACACTGAGTTATGACACTCGGGAAGTCCCCGAAAAATGGATGGAGATAGGTTATTGCCGTTAGCGAATTTTCTCATATTTCGAAACATTCGTTACATAAGTTAAAGCCTTATATAATAAGTTCATGAAAGCTGGTAAAATGGCTAAAATGTCTGATACGTACTTGTGTGGTTTCGAGTTCGAATCTCACGCAGTTCTCGATATGAACCTCTTCGTAATACAAGCATTAAGCTAGGCTGGAGGGGTTTGCATAATTACTGTAGCCCATTCGCATTAAGAAAATAATGACGCAATATTCAAGTACACTGACAGTAAGCTAAAATGCAAGTGTTTCCCGTCGATTCTCTTTCAACATTCGCTAACACCTA
Organism: Diaphora mendica; assembly: GCA_949125395.1. Lineage (NCBI taxonomy): Eukaryota > Metazoa > Arthropoda > Insecta > Lepidoptera > Erebidae > Diaphora > Diaphora mendica. The sequence continues at coordinate 37,834,219 of OX421312.1, forward strand.
TATTGCTGCTGCCTGCCTTGGTGGCGCAGTGGTAGCGTTTGCGACTGCTGTGCATGAGATCTCGGGTTCGATTCCCGGGTCGGACCAAATGTTTGTATGATCTGCTAATATTTGTTTCAGAGTTTGGGTGTTTTCTATGTATAATTATAATTTGTAAGTATTTAAAAAATAAAGTGTATGTATGTCAGTTGTCTGTATTGTACCCATAGTACAAGCTCTAGCTTATTTTAAGACTAAATGGCGTTGTGTGTCAGAATTCCGAATAAAAAACATGATTATTCTCTTGTACTAAAAGCTAATATGTTTTTTTGACCACGTGACTTAGCGTTGAGATGACGTCGTTCCAATTTGTTTTCTGGTAACGTTTACGTTTGTAGAGTGTCAACTTGATAAAGGGGCGGGGCTTATCGATGCGTCATTTTTTTCTAAACGCGAATGGACTAGGTGTATAATTGTCTTATGTCATCTCATAAGTAATCAAAAAATCTTATTTTTAGTTATTGAATAGTTTATAATTAAGTTTACTAATAAAGTAATTTTAATTAATTAAATATAGCAAAGCCCTTATTTGTTAATGACTTTCCGTCCTCAATTCGATATTTTATTTAATATTAATTAATATAAATTAGCACTTATTTACATTATTTAAGTAAAGAATATTTTATGTGAGTGAATTAAAATATAATGCAATATAAATTAAATATATATTTATGTTTCTTATTGTATAAAGATTATTATTATAAATAGTAAGAAAGGTAGTCAATTTTACAATTTACTACAATTAATAATAATCAATATTAACAGTCCAATAAACACATAATTGTATAACAGCGTTAGAGGCACTAGAAAAAAAAATATTAAAATCAGTATACAAAAAGATAATGAATTGATATCATCTTTTTTAAAAGGATTAATTCATTAAATTGTTTAAAATTGACTACCTCTTTTATATTTTATTTGTATTTTACATTAAACAGAAATTACATAAAGGTTTGGTCAAAGATGAAAAATGGTTTTCCTAGTATAAGTTCTCAAGACATATCTACAACTTGTAATAGTCCATAAGCAGCCTACTCTTTGAAAGGATATGTGTAATGAATCTTTAATTTATTCTCATGTTTTTTTTATGCAGACATTATCAGAAAATGTAAGGTATAAAATGACCATAGATTAATCAATAAATGTTTTGTGCAATATACTGCCTTGTGTAAATCTTAGCCACAATTATGACTGTCGTTGAATCATAGCCATTCTTTATTCTTATCCGCTTTATTTATATTCTCCGCTATAATAAGACATTCTTAAAACAGAATAAAGTAAATACGTATTTGAAATACTCGCAGAATATTTATTTATATGTTCACTATAAAAATTATTAAAACAAAAATTTAAGTAAGAACCTCCCATACAACAAACGTATAAATATATTTTTTTGCTCGAAATTGATTATGCTGACAGTTATATACTTGAAATGTATTGATAATGCTACGGAACCTTTTTTTTTCTAACCATAATAAGCATCAATTATAAAAGAAATATACATAATTTTGTAGATTTGAAAATTGCTAGTTATATGACCATACCTTTATGTAAACAATATGTGTTTATGGTATAAAATATTTTAAAAAAATAGTGTTATCTACATAATCTCAATATATGTAATGCCAAATTACTTTTGAAATGATTTTACAGTTATGAAGAGCTAAAAATACATGTGTGGTAGTAAAAATGTGGAATTGTATGTTATTGCCATATCGAAATAAAAGTATTAAACTTCACTTTGTGCCTTATAGTGCCTTGTTCACGCACTTTGTGTCCGTTTTGTCATTTTGTGTAATTCATGCTGAAATGACAATGAGTAGAATATATTTATGTATTAATAAGTAAAACCATTGTTTTAAACGTATATATACAAATAAATAAAATTGAAATGTCTGTTTGTACGTATGTGCATATACGGTACTTAATTTTTTTTATTTTTTGTCCGTCTGTTTGTTCCGATTTTGACGGCATTTTCACTGGCAGATAGTTGATGATATAAGGAGTAATTTCGTCTACTTTTTTAGATAAGCTTCGCCGTGCGGCGTTACCTGCAATTGTTGTCATAAAGGTACAAATATATATATAATATCTATATATGTGTATGTACAACAACAACAGCGGCAATATCGCGTGAAATAAATGTTCACTAATCTACTCATTGTCAGAACTGATTTTTGTACTGTACTGTGTAATGTACCTAGTTTTAATGTAGTAACTATATGTAATTATTTAACTTAGTCCGTCCGTTTCGCATTTTTTTATTGTATACATATGTAAGGAATAAAGTTTGATTAAGAATATATGTATTTGTTTTTTATTGTCAACCCATGTTATGTACCTTCTGATATTGGCTCAGAAGGTCGCTCATTTTCCTATGTACCCTGGCTTTTCCCATAATGGTACAATGGTAAATAAATGTTAACCACTACCACACGCGGGTAGACAACCTACCACATACAACGAATAAACGGATTTGCATTCCATGTTCATAGTTCTATGTTGTTCTCCACAAACTTACGTAATATCAGAAATCTGTTAAACGCACTTAAGTACATACTTTTTGTGTCAATACCATTTGGCCAGGTTACGCGACAAGGGGTATGGCGGTTAAAATCTATTTACCACTACCACCAGGGGCACACACGAAAAGAACGCAATGAGTAAACGGGTCAAACGTTTATTTGTCTGCCCCCATACCATAGAATAACTAATAGTACTAACGTTACGCCCATACCATAAAAAAGCAGACATGAGGACTCGAAAAGTGAAAACTATAAACAAACAGTTGTTTAAGCTCACGCTCCTCTGCTCTTAAAATCAAATGCGCGATAAAAGAACTAAAATAATATAGATCATAGAAAGCGTTCGGTGAGGATGAGGCGAGTTCAATGTTTTTTGTTCACCCAAAAAGTGCTCAACGCGCCTAAAGAAGTTTGCACTTAAAAGACAACACTACACATCTTACCGACCATGATTTAAACCACCTCACCGTTCGAGATCCAATGAGCTAATCGCCGAATTAAACCACTCACGCGGCGGGTAGTTGTAAAATTCTAACCCTACAGCCAGACTATGCCACTCACGCTGCACGCGAATATTGCCCTAACAGCCACACAATCTTGTACTCGCGATGTTCCTCGCGTTGTTCCTCATTCCAGAATTCGCCTTGCAATGGCCGACAACGTTCTAGCAGCGTACGCAATACGCATTATGTTTTTACAGCATAGCAAATGTCTTAAAGCAAAACAGTTTGTTAAATAATTCGATAAATTTTAAAGTTGTTTCATTAGACCATTCATTAAAAATTGGCGGCGGCGACATCATGTCAAAATTACTGCAACAATACGTGCATAACACGCGAGCGCTCGACGCAAAGCTTTTTTGGCGCTCGTATTGTGTTCCTTTGACTCGCGCCAAAAAACCAACAAAAAATGGATCGCCGGGCATGACGAGTACCGCAGCCACACTACGTCTCTGCCCATTTCTCTCGCTATTTCTATGATATATAAAAAAATATATTCCGATAATGAAACAATTATGTATTAAAATAATTTTATTACAACATTTTACATAAATACACGTGTAGAAACATATATCTTTTTACATAAGGTCACAGTTGTTTGCTCGTAGCAATAGTTTAGTCAGAACATCTAGTACCTTTAGGGCCGGTTTTTCAATAGTCAGATAAACAGTCAGACAGCATTTATTCTACAGATAACGTAAATTTGGGTTTTTCAATGGTCAGACATCTGTTATTCAAGGAATAAAGGTTAAATCTGAGGTATATCTTTATCTGTTGTTTTAAACCTCAGTTGTGATAGTATCTGTAGAATAGTGATTTTGATGTTTGGGTATTTCTATAAATTCTCTTAGTAATGGTTGTGATAAATTACATACACTGCCACAATTAAGTATTTAATTTTGCTTAAGTGAATATGGATGTTTCGACTCGGTCGACGCGTCGATATCGAAGAAAACCATCTGAAACTAAACTTTTTTGTTCCGAGGAAAAAAAGGGTTATTAGAGAAATATAGGTTATAGATACTATAGGGAAGATGAAGAATTTTTATTTCACACACTGCTATCTAGTTTGTAACAAAACAGAGCTTGTGGTTACGAGCAGATTCCCTAGCGGCAAGTCGCAAAACTAACGTATGACAGATAAAAATACGTATACACGTTAACATTCCACTTTTAAAATACTGTTCACCCTCACGAAGTGGTCTTATAGTATTTTTTACTACTCCGTAGACGTCTATCAATGAAATCATTGTAGAAAGAATTTAAAATAACAATGCACTCGCTCTGTATATTAAACTGTCAAGTAGAAGTATCTGTGATACGTTAGTTCCGCAAACGGCCACTAGGGAAATCTTCTCGTTACCAATAGGTACAGAGAACTGACATTAATACAAATATACTTTTTATTATTTAACACATATTAAATAAACGTAGAAACACCCGTTAAATAAATTACTATGCACCACCCGCAAACCACCCGGCATTTCATTTTTATAAATTTTGATTTTAATCATTGTTATGAACTTTACTACAGGAATATCATAAACTACTTTTTTACTAAATTATTATTTACTACATCTATTTTGGACAAATAATAATTATAATTGAATGCTTTCATTTCATTAAATTATATATCCCAAACCGGCAATCAAAAAGACAAAAAGAAATAGAAAAAGAACACTCAACTTGAATGTTGTCTAAAAGTTTCTGGTCCTTATCTAACGTGTGACTACCTGTATAGCTGCATCTCGCTTGCGCATGATTACAGTGAACATAGCTGTGAAGGGTCATCAAGTAACTATCTAACTGTTTACTCCCGATTGAAAAACACTAAAAGTTTATTCGCTTGTTAAAGAGCTATATACATTTATTCCCTTGTTAGTTATTAGACAGTTTAACGGCGGATTGAAAAACCGGCCCTTAGTCGATTAGAAAGACGATTAAGCATAAATCTCTCGAATTGACTAAAAAATATTAATAAATAGTACCAGTAATAACAGCGATTTATTTGGTTTAAAACATGATTAATATTGAATATACATTAACTAACTCGCGCGCGTGGTTTCGCTCGCGTAAAAGTTCTGTACAATTTTATGCATAGGTATACATGATTAGTTAAGTAGAAAAAGCTAGAAAGCGTAACAAACAAACACACTTTCCAACTTATAATAGTTAGGGTAAATATAATGTATGATATAGCCCCGTTTTGATACACCGACCAATATGAAACGGTATTGCGATTTTATCAAGCAAAATCGATTAGTACAACATAATTTATACTCTTGATTGTCGGCGCTTGGTGGAACTTTTTAAAATGCTTTTTATTCCTTTCCTTTATTCCCATAGAGTATTAAATATTATTTTTTATCTTTGTATTTTAATGATTTAATTGCAGCAACAGCTACAACAGCTGAATAGATTACGGTCGCTAACTGCTTGACCAAAAAGCCCGTCAAATGCATAATATACTAGCTGACCCGTGCCCACTTCGTTGGAAATGTGATAAATAAAGAACCGCTCGACCTATTTTGTGCAAACTTCACATAAACCATCTACTAAATAGTCCGAACAAAGCCTTAAAGTTTGGTTTGAATAGGTGAGCCCGTTCTTGAGTTATAAAATTACAACGAAAAGTGGTATTGATTTTTATATAGGATATAAGAGTAATGCTGTGTTTAGACTAACGGCGTTGAACGTTTTATTCAAGTTGTGGATATAAGTCGCGGGCTCGACATTGTGCCACTTGTCAGCGTATGCGATCGATGCGATTGCGATTTAAACGCACCATCATGAAAAGGATTGTATGTACCTTTTTCTGATAGTGCATTTTTAACGCGTTCGTTTTTTGATTTGAACTCGTGAGTTACTGACAATTTATTTTTTAGAAGTTTGAATTATATATAATTAAATTATAATATCAAACTAGCAATTAATCCGAGTTTATACATAAACAGCTGACCCACGCAACCTCGTTTGCGTCTCCTATTGCCCATAGTGTAACAATTTTCCCCCGTTTTTGAAACATTCTTCATTGGTGCTCCGCTCCTATTGGTCTTAGCGTGATATATAGCCTATAGCCTTCCTCGATAAATGGGATATCCAACACTGAAAGAATTTTTCAAATCTGACCAGCGGTTCCTGAGATTAGCGCGTTCAAACAAACAAACAAACTCTTCAGCTTTATAATATTATAAGTATAGACTAGCGATCCGGCCCGGCTTCGCACGGTTCTTTAAAATTCTCTGATTTCCTCTACTATATTATGCATGTATTACACACATAAACCTTCCTATTGAATCACTTTATCTATTGCTGAAAACGCTAAAATTGTTAAGCAGGTTAAAGCTCTAAGCGAAAAGACAACGGAAACGACTTCATTTTTAACCGACTTCAAAAATGAGGTGGTTATTAATTCGACTGTATTTTTTTGTTTGTTCCCTCACAACTTTCGACAGGGTGGACCGATTTTGATGATTCTTTTTTTTATCTGAAAGCTAGTGCTTCCCGTGAGGCCCCATTTCAATTTGGTCCAGTTCTTGAAGTCGGTTTTGTTTTGTTAAAATTTGTGGTTATACATAATGTATATTATGTAAAGATAAAAATCAGAACTTTCTTTAATTGCGTTCTACTTTAAATCAATAATATTTTTGTACATTTAGTATATATAATACAATATTACATCAAGTATATAGTCAAGTATATTCTTTTTATAAAAAGCGAATCAAATATAAATCACACAAAGATTTCAAGTTTATTTAATTTAAAACAAAAAAAATACATGAGATTACTTTCGTTTCACAATGTAATTTTAAATAAACTGTGGCATATTTTTAATAATATTAAAAAGAGGTTACCTTTATCCATCAATAGTTTCAATATTATTTATACTCTGTCCATTTTTTTAAATAAATCCTTCATACATACATAGAGTCACATCTATTTCCCAGAGGGGTAGGCTGGACAATTGATCTCCACTTATTAAGATCCTGACATGATCTTCTTTGATGGTAAGCGATTACCACCACCCATGGACACACGCGTCGTCACAAGTGCGTTGACAGCCTTTTAAGAAGGAGTAACACTCTTTTCTTGAAGGTTTGAAGTATCTATTATTGTCTGTAGGATTGTCAATATACGTGTCCTTGACAACTTGCGTATTTTGTAAGGGAGCAGTGATATAAATGAATATCACAACTGGACTTGACTATGGTTTATTTGCGACTGGTTTATATACCTAGGAAGGTATATCGTGTGTCCATACATGTCTGTTCGTTTCGTCCACCTTGTTCCTAGTACACCAATTTGGTCGGTAGTTTGTTCGCCGTGGACGACCCCTTCAGTCACTTCCACACACATTCGCTCAATAAATTCCTTTCATAAGTCAATCGTTTAACATAGAATATTGTCTATAATATTACAAGCAAAAAAATCTTGCATTTATTGATCATCAAATGTGTTTTTAACCTCCAACGGAAAAAGAGGGGTGTTATAAGTTTGACGTGTCTGTCTGTCTGTCTGTCTGTGGCACCGCAGCTCGCGAACGGATGAAGCGATTTCAATTTAGTTCTTTTTGTATGAAAGGTGAGTTACGTGCAAGTGTTCTTAGACATGTTTCATGAAAATCGGTTGAGTCGTTTAAAAGTTATGGGGGTGAAAGTGGGGAAGAATAACCGAATGTCTGAAAAAAATTCATTGGCGTATGATTACTCGATTAAGTGCTTGAGTAGGGGTTTTTTAACTTTTGAATTTATAGTTATTATAAGTAAAACTTTCTGCATCCAGTCGCTGTCAGCCCTCTTACTTAAGTCGTCCCGCCATCTGGCCAGAGGGCGCCCACACCGGGCTCTGTGGTGTTCCTTGGGAGAGGCTATGTCCAGCTGTGGACTGCAACGTGATGATGATGAGGTAAAACTTCTTTACGCACGCGTGACTTGGGCAGTAAGCTGGTTAATGCGTGACGAGAGCGTTACGAAAAGTGTGATCGGGCGAGGCGAACGGGAGTTGAGAGGGAGATATAAGTTAGTGAAGATAGAGAGAATTACGGTTTGTTGTAGCAGCAAGAGAGAGGTACGAGCACACATTTTCATACTCTCATAGCCAGTTATATTTAAACAAATTTTACTTAATCGTGTGGTTTAAAGCACACTCGTTTTTTTTTTGTTTAAAATACCAAAGATTCGGTACATTTTTGTAACGTCCTCCACAAACACTGTGTGATCCACAAATTGTTGTTCTAAGTCTAGGTGTTCTTTGTGTCCGATTTATGTATATTTTTAAAGTCGTATATTAACAAGTAAAATTTTAACAAAAAACGCCTTCAAGGTTAGACTCGATTTCTCTTGGACGCCATAATCAGATCTTAGTAATCTTATCATGGTACCACCGTTGGGATATCTCCTTGCTGCACGTTTGGCCTAGTGGTTTAACGGTCACCACGCCGTTTCCTACTTCGTCAAGTGTCGTGGGTTCAAATCCCACGTAGGACAACACTTTGTGTGATCCACAAATTGTTGTTCTGAGTCTGGGTGTTATTTGTGTCCGTTTCATGTATGTTTGTAAAGTCCCCCGCGACACAGGATTTATTCCTAGTGCGGGTATAGACTGGGTTACTACTGGACTAGGTTGTCTTTAAAAAAAAAAAAAAACATTAAAAAAGACATCAAAATCGGTTCATAAACGACGAAGTATCCGCGAATACACATAAAAAAACATACGATCGAATTGAGAACCTCCTCCTTTTTTGAAGTCGGTTAAAAATAAATGGACAGAGTATAAAAATATAAATACTTGTACAGTATAAATATTACATATTTTTCAAGTATAATATTTTAAAGTGAAACAAAATAAAAGTTTATTTATTCCAAATATAATAAAATAAATTTGATTACGATAAACAAATATCGAACTAGAAACATTTAATTTGTTCTCCTACATACAATATAATACCAACGATTAACACGACAAAAAAATCTTTAAATATACCATAAATTCAGATCATAATGACTAAAAATTGTAAATTAACTGAAAAAAGGATACAAACCCGTTCTTAATTACAATGTTACAATGCACAGTTACATTCTCAAGCAACTGTTAAAAAATAAAGTTTGTACAGGATTTATATCATTTTTTTATATCATTTGCATAACGCAATACTACTTTATTTTTATTTAGGTAAGGTATATATTATCACTAGGGTAGAAACATACCCCATTCCTGTAGTTATGATAATTCTATTTAATGGCTAACATTGTCTATTAAGGGTGAATTTTGACGTTTAGTCCAAACATTATTTATAAAAAAACATTTGAGACGTGAATTTGCTAAAATAATTCAAAAAAATAAATTATTTGGGTAGTAATTACTAGAATATCACTTTTATAAAGCTAATAATATAAACGTTACAATTTAAATTCTAGCTTTTGTGGATCAAAGCTTAAAACCACCTAGCTTTACATTAATTAAAAAATATTATACATACTTAATAATAAAATAAAAACAGTTTTAACCCATTATTTAAATCTTACAAATAGAACATGATATTCCATAATAAAAAAAAAAAACATCTTTGTTTATGGTCTGCTATAAGGTACTTACTCCAATGTACAAACACTGGGCCACGAGCATAGAAAACTACAAAATTCTTCATGGTAACCAATTAAAAAGTACAATTTAAAAAATCGGATTATCTCTGATTCGAGTGGTTTATGACAGTGAGACCAAGATTAAAACCATAATAAAACAATATTTTATGTATATGGCAAAAAAAACTAATCGAAATTCATTTGGATGACAGCTATCTATGTAGAAAAAAACACAATTTGTAGTTTGACATTAATATTTCCGTCTCTCAGAAGACGTAATTTTGACATTTCATTTCGAACCTCCAATTTGGCGCCAAAAAAATATATTAGTTTATAAATTTGATTTTCAAAATGTATCCACGCTCTTCTTAGTTCATTTTACATAAAAATGCATGTTAAATATAACCTTCTGTATTCGCCATAGTCGATTTAATACAACAATAATAGAACAAAATGAAATATTATTTTTTCAAACTCTACTTCCATAAAGACAAGAAAATATTGTTTTTTCTTTTAATATCTATAGATAAATAATTGTACAAACACTCTTATCATAGATAGCGCTAGTGACAAATAATTGAGAAAATCTCAAGATACATGAGACATGTTCAGTAGCAGACATTTTCAAAAATAATAATAAATATGTTTAAAAAAGTATAAGGAGTGTCTCCACCTCTATTCATCCCATGGGTGTCCTAAGGGAGTAAACTACGCAGGACAACAGCACTGCAAACAGAAAGAAAGTTAGACCAAACCCTATACCATGGTCTAAGAAAACAAGGTCTCGCGATCCGAGAGCGAATCGGTGTGACGTCACTATCCAGTTACCACTTTATAGCGACATAACACGAAATGAACCAACCAGAACCAGCGGTAATGACGTAAGGCTCGTGTCACCCACGTGATCACTGTGTCTCGGAATGCTATAACTGGCGAAGTATATTGTTATACCATGCCCGATACCAACCCGTCTGGCCAGCGCGGCCGCGTGTAGTTGCTCAAAACCTCCTTATTAATACGAGGCCTTTTGTCCAGTATAAGACTAATAAAGGCTTATACTATATCACATTTAATTAAACAGTACCTGGATGACCGAGCGTCGCTCAGTATTTTTTTTTATAAATAGGTTTGGTACTATCCAAACGCCACCTTTTTGTTATTTTTCTTCCAATAAAAAAATAAGTTAAGTGGCGCCCTCTCTTGGTACGACCTGATACTGTTTATTCTGCACCTTATTCCAGTATAGTTTAATGTAGTTCGCTCGAGTTGCAATAGATGGCGCTAGATGTACATTGATTTGATTATTTGATTGTTAAAAACACGAATAAAACGAAATTTTCTAAAAATGAATCCTAGCTAGATCGATTTATCGCCCCCGAAATCCCCTGCATACAAAATTTTATGAAAATCATTGGAGCCGTTTCCGAGATTCAGATAATATATAAATATATATATACAAGAATTGCTAGTTTAAAGGTATTAGATCTAAACAATTACTTGAGTAGCTAAATAGTTTGTAATATACATAACAGATGTCGCTACTTTGTGCGCAACAAATTAGTTCACCCCCGACCAAGAGATGGCGCTTATATCAATTTGTAAGTAACTCGAAGATGTCACAAGCGCTATCTATTCAATAAAGAACTATACCTATATATGTCTAGCTCTGCAGCCCGTGGTGTTTGCGCTTGATCCTGGCGTAGGGACCGATCTCAGGGTCGAACACGAAGTCGTACAGAACCTTCGACCAGCTGTTGTGTTGTGGTAGATCGTCGTAGAATTCTGGGGCGATGCGTTTTACCTGTAAAACGAATTCTTTTTAATGCATCTTTACATAGTATTAAATTAAGTCGCTTCCGCAGTCTGGCCTTTCTTAAACTACTCAACGATTGGTAATGCAGTTTTCAGCAATAGATAGAGTGATTCAAGAGGAAGTTTTACATGTGTAATACATGCATATTATAGTAGAGGAAGTCGGAGAAGGTCGCTAGTAAATGTTTGTTACTTCTTGACGCAAAAAGTACTGAACGCATTTGGATGAAACTTTACAATAATATAGTTTGTACATCAGAATAACACATAGGCTACTATTTGCCACGATAATCGACATACACACGGACGGAGCCGCGGGCAACAGCTAGTAATATAATAAAACTGTGAGAGGTCGATGTCTGTAGTGTACTGTAGTGTATGCGTCTATTCACTCAGTAAAGCATTTATTCACTCACTCACTCATTGTACTATCTGTGAATGAATGAGAAGGAAGCATTATGTCATCTCTAGTGCACCTGCGGTCGTTACACAGTTCAGTTAACTGTGAGCGAGAGGGGTGAGCGGGCGCGTGCGTCAAAGAGCCGACAATATATATGGATATACTACATGCACATTCAAGCTATTGGAAAAAAAACTATTGAAGAGGGTCTTTATCTTAGTAGCAACACACAAAACAATAGTTTTAGAATTTTTGTCTGTTTGTGCACGCTAATTTCAGAAGTGGCTTAACCGATTTCTATTCGGTTTTCTCTTATGTATTGTGGTAAGCCCAACAATGATGTAGAAGCATCTCAATAGGCCGCCATAGTGTGAGTCACCATGCTGTATTGTTGCATTGTCTGCACGAGCAATGAGTATGGTGACCACCACTCTTGGAGTCTGCTCATGCTTTCCATCAGACAGAGTAGTCACTTTGTGAGGCACACACTTTGTGAGATATCTATAAAAAAACATTGATCCCCTTATTCATAAACATTATTTAACTTTAAGCAACCATTTTGAGTTATTTTTAACTTTACTTATTGCTTTAAAGTTGAAAATAACAGAACCATTACATACACATAGTACAAATTCTGTTTAGTTAGAAGCTAGATGAATTAGTGTGTCAGGTGTCCATAATACTAAAAAAAAAACCGCAAAGTGCAAGTCGGACTCACGCACGAAGGGTTCCGTACCATTATCTATAAAAACGGCAAAAAAAATCAACTGTCTAACTATCACGGTTGATGAGATACAGCCTGGTTACAGACGGACAGACCGCGAAGTCTTAGTTACAGTCCAGTTTTACCCTTTGGGTACGGAACCCTAATAACTATCACTTTAAAGCAATCACCTCGGGTAACCTGCTGCCAGGTACCGCTGGGAAGTCGTGATGTTCATTGTGGTATCCCACATTGAAGGTGATCCAGTTCAGGGGTCCGTAATAGGAGTAGGTCTCGAAGCCTTTACGGAACATGTAGTGTTCAGCCACAAAATGACCTGAAAAACAGAGAAGTATTCATAAATGTATACATCTATATATATAAAAGCGAAATACCACTCACTTATTAATCACGAAATCTCAGAAACTATAACACCTACAAACTTGAAATTTAGCAGGTAGGTTCCTTATAGGGTGTAGACATCCGCTAAGAACGTATTTTACGAAACTCCACCCCTAAGGGGGTAAAACGGGGATTGTACGTTTGTATGAAAGTCCTATGTTTTTGAAGTAAGAGACTTGAAATTTAAAATGTATGCTCTATAGATGGTGTGGAGGTGTACTAATAATGTACTTTAGAAATCAACCCCCTTTTGAGGTTAAAACGGGGGATGGTAGTTTGGACGCAAACGAGGTTGCGTGGGTCAGCTAGTATGTTATAAAGTTATACAGTTTGTTTGGTTAACTGCCTCGGTGGCGCAGTGGTAGCGTATGCGACTGCTGTGCTTGAGGTTTTGCGTTCGATTGCCGGGTCGGACCTAATGTTTATATGATCTGCAAATATTTGTTTTTTGGATGTTTTCTATGTATAATATGTACGTATTTACAAAAAAGTATACATGTATGTATTTAAATCAGTTGTCTAGTACCCATAATACAAGCTATGCTTAGTTTGGGACTAGATGGCGTTGTGTTAGATATCCGAAAATATTTGGTTGAAAACGCTAATCTCAGGAACAACTCATTCAAATTCAAGACTCCACTCAAATCATTTTAAATAAAATAAAGGTGTTAAGTAATTTTGTGGTTTTTAAAGAGCGTGTCTTTACCTATGAAATTGCCGTTTTGTATGCAATAAGTGAAAGTGCTTATTTTTTCAAACTTTTTTATTTCTGTTATTCGAAGTAATCACCCATGCAATCGACGCATCTTTGCCAACGCATTGGCAGTTTATTGATGCCCTTCTTGTAAAAATCAGCTGGACGGGAGGCAACAAACCCGATGTTGTCTGAACTGACAACATCATTTGGTACAGTTCGCAACAGACAGTCTCCAAGCTGCAAGAGCTGGGTTTGGAAGTTCTCCCTCATCCCCCATACTCACCAGACCTTGCACCTACCGACTATTACTTTTTCCAAAATTTAGACAACTTTTTAGTGGGTAAAAAATTCAATTCCCGAGAGGCAGTACAAAATACCTTTAAAGAGTTTGTTGCTGTCACGTCCAGCTGATTTTTACAAGAAGGGCATCAATAAACTGCCAATGCGTTGGCAAAGATGCGTCGATTGCATGGGTGATTACTTCGAATAACAGAAATAAAAAAGTTTGAAAAAATATGTACTTTCACTTATTGCATACAAAACGGCAATTTCATAGGTAAAGACCTATTATATATCACATATTATTTAACACACTACACAAATATACACCACCGGACACGAACGCACTGACGACACCGGTCGCGGGCTCTATCGCAATACCAGCGCTGCAGTCACTTTGACTGCAGCAATAAGCTGAGATAGGCGCCTTTTCTGGCACTGCAAGCAGGGCATTATAATTGCTTATTATGTCCTAAAACCTCAACCCTGCGCAAAACTATGTATCGTCATGTGTATGTCAGAATAAATGCTTTTTCTTCCTTTTTCTTCTTTCTTTCTATCTTTATTATAATAATACATACCTGCGACAGGATGCACTCCCATAGCCATTAGACCACCCAATATAAGATATAACAGAACTTTCCAACCTGAAATGTAATAAAACGGTCATATTAAACGCATACGAGTATATGTAATGTAATAAAACGGTCATATTAAACGCATACGAGTATATGTAATGTAATAAAACGGTCATATTAAACGCATACGAGTATATGTGATGTAATATAACGGTCATATTAAACGTATACGAGTATATGTGATGTAATATAACGGTCATATTAAACGCATGAAACTTTTTGATAGACATCTCGACATTAAAGCGAGGGGAGCTGCTGACATAAGGTAGTGTTTAATAATCACAAATTTTAACAAAAAAAACGACTTCAATCGGGACCAAATTTAAATGCGACCACACGGGAAGCACCAGCTATCAAATAAAAAAGAATCATCAAAATCGGTTCACCGAGTCGAAAGTTATGAGGTAACAAAAAAAAAACAGTCGAATTCAGAACCTCCTCCTTTTTTTGAAGTCGGTTAAATAATGTTTACTTACGAATTAAAAAGTTTTTAATACATTTTATTCACACTAATACTCGTAATATAAATTCGACAGTAACTGTCTATCTGTAGGTACGCTTTCACGGCTAAACCGCTGAATCGATTAGGCTGAAATTCAAGATAGAAATAGATTGTACCTTGGAGAGGGATATAGGCTACTTTTTATTGCGATAACCGATATTTATGCGGGCGGGAGCCGCGGGCAAAAGCTAGTATATAAATAATCCCAACGGCAAATCACGAAAATATTTTATGGTAACAATAAATATATATTTTTCAAGATGTAATTGTAACTTACCAAACAATTTAATAATGCAAGCATCAAAGAACAGTTGTATGACGAGATTGATGAACTCCATTGGTGTGGGGGACTTCGGCCTGACGATCAGCGGCCTGAACGAGTAGAAGAATGGTTGTAGGAACAACCAGACCAGCTTGCCAGCTGTCGTGCAGAACAATTTGGCTTCCAGAAGCGTCGGTAGATCTGTGTCGATCACTTCATCGCCTTGGTACTGGAAATATTTTTGAGAATAGGTTATCTATACAAATAAATAAAATTGAAGTGTCTGTTTGTAATTTCAAATCAACAACTTTTCACAAAATGTTTACTGTACTTACATAAAATAAAAATGTTTCAAAATTGCGTTGCGGACGGGTACCCTAGCCGGCAAAAAACTTCCGTAACATTAAAAAAAAGCGTAAGATTTTTATGTACAGTCTATGTATGATGGCTAAAGAGTGTTATTATTATTATTGCAGTTTGATATATATTTTTATAAATCATTGTAAATAAAATAAAGGTGTTAAAATTATTTTGTATGTTAAAATTATAACGATAAAAAAAATCATAATTAAAAATGTATACCCGAATAATTATTTTCTTTATACCTCGAACAGAATTTGAAATTAATATTTTTATTATAATTATGAAACTTCAATCTATCTGGTGCCACACGACACCACATGTTTTTTTCTGTCTGTGTGTTTGTTTCAGCTCATCTCTGGAATGGCTGGACTGCTTTGCAGTGCTTTTCTTCTGCGTAGTTTGCTCCCTTAGTCGGCTCTGACAAAACTCCGTATTTTTAATCCGCCACCACACAGATAATATTTGTTCAAAATTTAAAACATTTTGCTATTTTTTACGATTATTCTCCTCGACTTTTCTTTCTGTTTGAAGTATGTTGCCTTTTCAAGGTAGTAGAGCCACGCCGATTTCAGCACGAACGAGACCCTCTACATACGACCAACTTAAAATGACAGCATTCGTGCTGTCGTGTTTTGTTGGTGAGTGCGAAACCGGAGGCTCAATGACGCAGAAGCATCACTAGGCCGCCATGGTGTGGGTTACCATGCTGCATTGTCTACATTCCCAATGAGTATAGTGACTCTTGGATTCTGCTCATACTTTCCATCAGGCAGAGTAGAATCACTTAGGCAAGCTCATAAGATGATAAAAACAGTTGACTTACTCTGTGATGTTCCAAGTGGTACTTTTTGAAGCTTATAGACAAAGGTATTCCTAGGGGCAGATTCGCGAAGAACCCGAACAGTCTGTTGGCCATAGGTCGGTTGTGCCCGAAAGCCAAGTTGTGAGCTATTTCGTGGATAGCTGAAACAAGAGAAATTAATGTCATAAAGTATGTGTAATAAAATATGATTCAACTGTTTGTGTATGTGTGCGTTTAATAATAATGCCTGCACGTTTGGCCTAGTGGTTTAACGGTCACCACGCCGTTTCCTACTTCGCCAAGTGTCGTGGGTTCAAATCCCACGTAGGACAACACGTTGTGTGATCCACAAATTGTTGTTCTGAGTCTGGGTGTTCTTTGTGTCCGTTTCATGTATGTTTGTAAAGTCCCCCGCGACACAGGATTTATTCCTAGTGCGGGAGTTGTGTTTTTAAACAAAAAAAAAATATTCGGACATCTATCACTATCACACAACGCCATCTAGTCCCAAGCTAAGCAGAACTTGTGTTATGGGTACTAGACAACTGATCTAAATACAATTATATATTTGTAAGTTATTGATGATGGTATGCGACGCATCGCATCTCCGCGCTGATAGGTTGAACACCGTATGTGCCGCGCCGCCATATTTGTTTGATAATTCGGTTATTGCCGAATGTAAAGTATTTTTGATATTGTAAATTGATTTCATGTTAAAAATACCTTACAGCTTTAGAATTAGTTACATAAAATTGTTGTGGCAGTAAAATGAATTTGTGATGAATCAAAGAAGTTCTAACCTAACTACTGTCTACCAAAGAGTATATAAATCACTGCTGTCTACCTTATAGTAAGTTAAATTGTAAGCAGTATGTCACAGTTGTCAATCTTTGACAGTTTACAATCACGATAGGTAGATTATAATCTAACAGTATTTACAATGTTACGGTAACAACGATTTTCCTGAAATTTAGTATGCAAGGAGTTTCGTTTCGGGGGCGATACATCGATCTATCTAGGAGGATTATTTTTTGGAAAATTTACCAAAAAAAAAATCGAACTAAGCTCAGTCATCCAGGTACGTTTTATTTACACAAGATTATCTCTTTGTACACCATCATACAAATCATGTAAAAATAAATAGTTATTATCTTAATCCATATCTGTCATTGCTTCATCAATGTCAATAGCATGTCATTGGTTTGTATTATATCCTCATTGGCAACGTTATCGGTTAATACAATGACAAATAGTACAACTATCATACTAAACAAATAATTGTCGTTTCAATTTTAACCGACTTTAAAAAAAGAAAGTGCTCAATACGATTATTTATTTATGTTACTTTAGAACTTGGTAATTTATGAACCAACTGAAAACAACTTTTACCGTGGGACAGCCACGCTTCGGCATGAATGGGCCGCCTCGACCGGAGTGACACCACGGCCTCACATAAAACCGGTGTGAAATAGCGCTTGCGCAGTGTTTCACCGAGCGAGTGAGGTTACCGGAGGCCCATACCCCATATGACGCCTTTGGTGTTGAAAATGTCCATGGGCGTCTGCTCGTTTGCCCCCTAGCCCATAAAAAAAAAACTAACTTTCGCCCGCGGCTCCGCCCGCGTGTATGTCGATTATCGCGACAAAGAGTAGCCGCTTTGGGTTACCCTCGATTTCTCTGGGATGCCATCATCAGATCTTAGTTTCCTTATCATGGTACCACCGTCGGGACATCTGTTTTCCATTAAAAAAAGAATCATCAAAATCGGTTCATAAACGACGAAGTTATCCCTGAACACACAAAAAAAAATATATATATATACGGTCGAATTGAGAAACCTCCTCCTTTTTTGAAGTCGGTTAAAAACAAAGTCGCTTTTTCTGTCCCTATATCCCTATGTGTGCTTAAATCTTTAAAAGTACGCAACGGATTTTGATGCGGTTTTGTTTAATAGATACAGTGATTCAAGAGGAAGGTTTTTATGTATAATAAATGCATAATATAGTATGGAAACACTGTTAATTTTCGAGGTTTCTAATGTGATGTAGCAAATAAACACTTTTTTTTTGCGCTTACATTGCAAACGCTGGTTGCACCCTACGAGATAAATCAAAATAATGTACTACAGTATTGTACACCTTAAAAAGTACTACAAAAAAGTCCGCGACGGTATATGTCTATCTCTTAGGGATAACCCACAACAACCATTTTTTATTCCTTTCTTTTTACGAGAAATAATGGCTTATTTACGAAGTGATTTTATCACCTTCTTCAAGAATTAATTCTCTAATAAATTATCTCCATGGCAAATTTCATTGGAATTGGTGCAGCAGTATAGCCGTGAAAGCGTAAAAGACAGACAGAAATACTTTCGAATTTATAATATGTAGTACCTGGATGACCGAGCGTCGCTCGGTATTTTTTTTATAAATAGGTTTTTTGGCAACATTGGGACTATCCAAACGCCACCTTTATTATTTTTCTTCCAATAAAAAAATAAGTTAAGTGGCGCCCTCTCTTGGTACGCCCTGATGCTGTTTATTCTGCACCTTATACCAATATAGTTTAATATAGTTCGCTCGAGTTGCGATAGATGGTGCTAGATGTACATTGATTTTATATACCTATTTGATGGTTAAGGTTCATTTTCTAAAAATGAATCCTAGCTAGATCGATTTATAGCCCCCGAAATCCCCTGCATACTAAATTTTATGAAAATCGTTGGAGCCGTTTCCGAGATTCAGATTATATATTGTCGTTTAAAGGCATTAGATAGATTAGTATTACTAGTACTTACTTTGGGAGGCATAGATTATGTTTGGCCGCAACTAGACATATTCCAAAATAAGGTGACCAAGGATTAATTTAACCAAACATGTTTTTTTTTTTTTCTATAAAAAAGCATTTATGTGTGGTTAAAAAAAGAATATTAAGAATTTGACAGTCCGAATTAACGGTCAGGTAGATCACTAGTACTTTACAATCTTTGACTGCACGAATGGCGTAGTGGTGTAAACGATCACCTCACTTCCTACTGCTATGAGCGTTGGTTCGATCCCCACATGATTTGAACCACAAATTGTTGGAACAAGTCTGCGCATTCATAAACATTTGTAAATATAGTATAGTAATTTATTTACAAATGTTCATGAATCGAACACAAAGATCCATGAACATTTGTGAATATAGTAATATCGACATCGGACGACGGCTATTTCTAACATTTGAGTTGCTTTTTCAAAAAGGAAAATAAATTGTACTTTATAAAATCTACTAAAAAAATTAAATCGCACATCTTCTGCGGGTAACATGGCCTATTTTATAATTTCCGTAAAGAGCCTGTGCGAAGCCGGCGCAAGTTGCTAGTATACATATTTAAGAAGTACTATATGTTAACATTAGATGAGATTAGCCATCATTCCATAGCCGCAGTCAAGGTCGCACAAATTAGTCATAATATATGTATGTTAATATATTATCAAATCGTGAACCACAGTGTGTAAACGTGAACACTACTTATTGAACGAGAATTTAATTTATTCAAATTAGTGGTCGTTCAATAGTCGAAATTCGTTCGGCACTCCTTCATATAAGCTTTAACTGTGCCCTGTTCGTTAATTTTTTTTTATGGAATCGCGGGATTACTAGCATACGTATAGCAACACCAGAGGCATCACAAGAGCGTTGCCGGCCTTTGGGGTAGAGGGGAAACGTAGGGGGGGGGGGGGGTTAAGGATAGGGTGGGAGGGTTAAGGGTAGGGTAAGGGGGATGTGCCTGTTATCCTCACACACTCGGAGAAACACAGTACCAACGCTGTTTCACACCGGTTTTCTGTGAAGCCGTGGTATAACTCCGGTCGAGCCGGCCTATTCATGCAGCCGAAGCGTGGCTCTCCCACGGTGTAAACATTCGTAAATAATGGTTAAAAGTGTTTGCGTCACGTATTAATATAATGATTATAACTCGCTGCTAGTACAACAATTATGGAGCGGAGTAAGCAGGCGTACTAACACTTCTAGCGTTCGACCGGAACAATAAAATTGTTCACGTTCGATGAAACGACACTATTTTCACGGTCGGGTTCGGTTTATTCGCTATGTGCACTATGACAATGCCCCTAGTGACCATAAATATTGTGGACTTGAGATCACCACTATAATACTTGCGAGTCGGACACGCGCACTGAGGGTTCCGTACAAACCTGTAGGTATATTATAAGATGTAACTAAAAATGTATTAAATGCTTTTCGCAATTATCCTTTATCTGTGCTTTATGACGTTGCTTCGTACTAAATTTCAAGATTCTGAGTTCACGGGAAGTAGTAAGTTTTTATTCCCTTGCGAGTGTCGAAAATTTAACAGCATAAATGGCTGTATCTTTTGATTGCGTTGGATTAGAAGTTTGATTTTTTCAAGGCTTCAAGGGGCAGTAGACCTGACTATTTTCTATGAATTTAAGCTTGTACCTCCACGCGTTCCTGAGAAAAATGGTCTTGCCAAACAGACAGACGGACAACAAACTGATCCTATACGGGTTCCATTTTTTCTTTTTGAGGTACGAAACCCTAAAAAAAAGGTTGTAATTGTATCAAGCAGTGTGGTAAAAATAAAATATTTTTAGTAATATCATACTAGGTTAAGTTGCCTTACTGCCACGTGGCTTTGCTATGGAACCCTAATAATTTTTAATCAAATCTTGATATCTAATTCTATAGGTCTGAAATCGGTTTTAACACCTGTCACAATCATACAACGATCACTTATAGATAATAACCATTGTCGCGATAATATAATAATATGAATCAGTATTATATGAGATAGTACGGATAATACCAGTTGATAAGAATTCAAGTGCCTTCATTGAAGTAAGTAGTATTAAAATGGGACATCATCAACAACACATAACGGATAAGTGTTTAAGGAGTCGCCACGCCATTTTCTATCGCGCCAAGTGTTGTGGATTCAAATCCCACATGGGACAACACTTTGTATGATTCACAATTTCTTTTTCTGAACCTGTGCGTTCTTTGTACCCCGTTTCATGTATGTTTGTAACGTCCCCTGCAACACAGGATGTGTATTCCTAATGTCTGTCTTGCCTTGTCTTTATTTAAAAGAAAAAAAACATAATCCACCGCTGGAAATCTTAATCAAAATCGGTCCACAATTCACGGAGTAATCGGTGAACATTCATAAAAAAAGCGGCCAAGTGCGAGTCGCATGAAGGGTTCCGTAGCAGCAAGTAATATAATATAAAAGTTCTGGTAGACGTATTATAAAAACTATTTACTAGATGTCTTTCAAACCAATTTTCGGTGGAAGTTTGCATGGTAATGTACATCCCATTTTTTTTTATTCTCTTATTTTAGAAGTTACCACTTTGGAAGCGTCTCTCGCGCAAACTATTCAGTTTAGAAAAAAATAATATTACAAACCTCAATCTTCTTTTTTGAAGACCTATCCATAGATGAGTTAAATGAAAAAAAAATTTGAGTTTCAGTTCTAAGTATGGGGACCCCCAAACGTTATTGCTTTTTTTTGTGTGAAAATATTAATGCGGTTCACAGAATACATCTACTTATCAAGTTTCAACAGTATAGTTCTTGTTCTTATAGTTTCGGAAAAAGTGGCTGTGACACGGACGGACAGACGGACTGACAGACATGAGGCATCTATAAGGGTTACGTTTTTTGCCTTTGTTACGGAACCCTAAAAAATGACAAGTAATGGCAATTCTCGCCATGCCAAAAATTAGGTTTACCCCCGTGCCTATAGATGTTTCACATCAAAAATTACAATACACAATAGTATAGTGGCGAAGCGTCGCCACGGCAATTCTCGCCAAGCCAAAAATCAGGTTTACCTCTCGCCTATAGATGTTTCACATCAAAAAAAAAAAAAACCGACTTCCAAAAACATCCAACGAAAACTCTCTGTCAAAAAACACTTAAAAGCGTAAAATAAACTGGTTCTTCATAAATTGCCTTTACCTAATTCTTTATTCATTTAAATAGTAGTATTGTTGCGCCTTCGAGAAAAATAGTCTAGAATAATCTACCAGTCGCGAGAATTGAATTGAAGGCGCCATCTAGTGTCAAGTAGTGCGCAACTGTGGAGTAACTCTGATATTCGACGCTAGATGGCGCTAGATTACTCACTCTGGTAATTTCTGTTTAGTGTAGAATGTTCTATCGAATATTATAGATCTTTCTAGGGGTTTCAAAGCCATATATAAGCAGAGTGGGTTACCCGTACGAGTCAGTATTGTTTCACGATACAGCGGAGTTAACATCGAAGCGATCTTCTAGTGCGATTAACAAGTGACATAGCGAATTATTATTGTAAAAAGGGTTGTAAATAAACAGTGTGTTATTTTTTTGGTAATCAACCGACTATCTTTAAATTATTTAATACCCGGCTCGTAACAATTTGGTGTCAGAAGTGAGATTAAAGTATGCCGGTTTTACCAAAGGAAGACACGGAAGGTATCCGAACTAGGAGTCAGCGTCAGCAAGAGGCCGACCTGAGGCGATTTGGAGGTGCACAACTGCCCACACCGGAAGGTCAGCAGCCAGCGATGGAAGCCACGCCGTTTACATCGTCAGCAGCTCCAGATATCACGGCCCTAATGGTGATGCTCCAGGAGCAGGCCCGCCGTCAAGAGGAGCAGGCCCGCCGATTGGAGGAACAGCTGCAGCGGGACAACGAGGAGCAGGCCCGCCGTCAAGAGGAGCAGGCCCGCCATCAGGAGGAGCAGGCCCGCCGCCAGGAGGAGCAGGCCCGCCGCCAGGAGGAGCAGGCCCGCCGCCAGGAGGAGCAGGCCCGCCGCTTGGAGGAACAGCTGCAGCGGGACAAGGAAGACCAGGCTCGCCGCCAGGAGGAACAAATGCTCTTGTTAAAAGGCATTCACGAGACCTTCGGCAAAGAACTCAAGGTAGTGAAGGATCAGGTTCTTCAACACGAGAACCGTATCACTGAGGCCGAAACTCAGATTGCCGACGTGAAGAAGGCATTAGGGAACCTCAAAGTTGGAGACGGAGCGGCGACTTCAGTAACTGCTGTTCCTTCGGTGCGGGGGTTCAAAGTACCGCCGTTTGATGGGACATCTTCGTGGTCAGCCTACAAGATCCAGTTTGAGGCTGTTATGACGGCGAACGGCTGGACTAAGGAACAGGCTATGACCGCGCTCACCTTGGGTCTTCGAGACCAGGCTCTAACCGTCCTCGAAGCCCTCGGTAAGAAGGTAACCTATGAGCAACTGCTGGAGGCATTGGAGGCAAGATATGGTGACGCTCACCTGGGGCACGTTTTTCGTGCACAGCTGAAGGATCGTGCCCAACGCATCGGTGAGAACTTGCAACAATGGGCTCTGGAAGTTGAGAAACTGGTCCGTAAGGCATACCAGTCTGCACCTGCGCTCGTGGACGGGAATCTGGTGCAAGCTTTCATCGATGGCATTCGTGACCTCGAAGTTAGAGCTGCTGTGCGACTTGGGCACCATGAAACTCTCAAGGATGCTCTGGCCCATGCTTTGGAGGTGGAGGCTGTGAGACAAGATCATCGGTCTCATCGGGTCCGGGAGGTTGTGGCGCCACCTGTGCGGGACCGGTTTAAGGGGTACAGCCCTAGGTGTTACGCCTGTGGTGAAAAAGGTCACCTTCGGTCCAGCTGCCCTAAGCGAAGCATAGGAAATGAATACGAGCGGCCTCAGGAGATTAGGGCGACTGATAGTACTGCGAAACAACAGCAGGGAAACGAGTAAACGCCAGGACTGCGGGGCGGGTGCTGGCTGGTGTTCAAAGAGCCCCAAGGATTTCGATCTCGCAAAGTCATGATGGGAACAGCCTGGTCATCAGAGGCGAAATCAACGGAACAACATGTAAGCTGACGATTGATACGGGAGCTTCTCGCACAGTTGTCAGTTCCCAACTTGCAAATCGGTTTCTGAAGGACATCACCTGTAACCGTGAGCAAATAAACCTAGTAACAGCCACTGGTCAGCGCATACCCGTCCGACGCGAACAGAAGGTGGAGTTGAAGTTGGGCAACCACGTTTACCTGCATAACGTTATCGTGGCTGATATAGTTGACGACTGCATCCTTGGCCTAGACTTCATGAAGAACAATTGTTGTGAGATCAACATCAATCAAGGTGTATTGAGATGTGGTCAAGAAGAACTGTTCATGGAAGGAGCGTCACCAGGAAAAGTGTACAGCTTAAAGAATGTTGTTCTTCCTCCCAGATCAGAAACAATCATGCCAGTTAGTCTTCCTTATAACTCCGGACGAATGCAACGGTGTGTACTTATTGAAAGGATAGATAATGACCTTCCATGGAAGATCGCACGGACTCTAGTAAGTACCACTAACATCCCTGCAGTTCGTGTGCTAAATCTAAGTGACAAGCAACATGTGATTCATAAGGGCACACTGATTGGCACTTGCGAAGATGTGGATTGGATGCATCGATGCCAAGACTTGACTACTTCAAATGTTAGCAAGGATGCACGAGTCAACGTGTCAACACTTTTGGAAGACTGTCAAGATGTTTTGTCTAGGGAAGAGATTGGCAAGGCTAAGAGAATGTTAGTTAAGTACGCTGATATTTTCTCTACTAATGAAGCTGATATTGGAAAGACTGGTTTAGTTCAACACAAAATAAACACTGGAAATGAGTTGCCTATTCGTCAGCGACCAAGAAGACTGCCAGTAGCACGAGAAAAGGAAATGCAAACCATGATTGATGGAATGGTCAGGGACGGTGTTATAGAGCCTTCATCCAGCCCATGGTGTTCACCTGTAGTGCTTGTAAAGAAAAAGGATGGCAGCATGCGTTTTTGTGTTGACTACCGCCGTTTAAACGACATTACGAAGAAGGACAGCTATCCACTTCCTAGAATAGATGACACACTGGACATGCTAACAGGGGTAAAATGGTTTAGCACCTTAGATTTGAAAAGTGGATACTGGCAGGTAGAAATTGATCCCAAGGACAAAGAGAAGACTGCATTCTCTACAGGGAGAGGACTGTGGCAGTTTAAAGTTATGCCCTTTGGATTATGTAACGCGCCAGCAACTTTTGAAAGACTGATGGAGTCAGTACTGACCGGATTAACTGGAGACGCTTGCCTGGTCTACTTGGATGACATTGTCATTGTAGGCCGTACGTTTGAAGAACATATTCGAAACCTGGAGCGTGTATTATCGAAAATCCGAAGTGCCAACCTAAAGTTAAGTCCTAAGAAGTGTTCATTATTCAAACGGCAGGTTAGCTTTTTAGGATATGTGGTTTCGGAAGAGGGTGTCCAAACAGATCCGCAAAAGATCACTGCTGTCAAGGATTGGCCAGTTCCAAGAGATAAGACCCAAGTAAGAGCATTTTTGGGCTTGTGCTCTTACTATCGGCGATTCGTGAAAAACTTTGCGGATATTGCCAAACCCCTTCATAAACTTACTGAAGAGAAAAGACAATTCTGCTGGGATGAAAGTTGTGACATAGCATTTCAAGAGCTTAAAAGACGTCTATGCAACACACCTATCTTAGGGTATCCAGATACCGAAAATGAATTCATAGTTGACACAGACGCGAGTGATACTGGGCTTGGCGGTGTGTTATCCAAGCGGAAAGGTGATCAAGAGGTCGTCATTGCATATTTCAGTAAATCTTTGTCAAAACCGGAAAGAAATTACTGTGTCACTAGAAGGGAGCTACTGGCAGTAGTGAAGACACTGCAACATTTTAACAAATATCTGCTCGGGCGTAAATTCCACCTCCGAACTGACCACGCTGCACTAAAGTGGCTCTTACAATTTAAAAATCCTGAAGGACAAGTCGCGAGATGGATTGAGCTACTACAGGAATATGACTTCATGATTGAACATCGCAGTGGAAAATCACACGGTAACGCAGACGCATTATCAAGAAGACCTTGCCCTGAAGACTGCAAACACTGTGCCAAGCAAGAAGTAAAGGAAGCTGTTCCTATAAAGACAATAAAGACGGACCTTAGCGTCGAATGGAAGGAAAGCCTACAGCAAGCACAGCAAGAGGATGCAGATATCAAACCAATTCTCGAGTGGATTAAAGCTGAGACTCCTAAGCCTCACTGGAGCGATGTTGCATCGCTGAGTTCAACCACAAAGAGTTATTGGGCTCAATGGGATAGCCTAGTCATCCAGGATGGAGTCTTGTGCCGTAAATGGGAAAACGCTCGAGGAGACAGCTGTCATCTGCAAATGGTTGTCCCTAAAGCTAAGATACCAGTGGTTCTGCAGCTCTACCATAACGGATGTTCAGGAGGTCATATGGGAGTTAAGAAGACCTTGGTTAAGATAAGGGAGAGATTCTACTGGATTCATTGTCGTGATGATGTTGAGGACTGGTGTCGCAAGTGTACTAATTGTGCGGCCGTGAAGGGACCTCACACACTTAGCAGAGGTCCATTGAAATTGTACAGTGTTGGGGCACCCTGGGAAAGAATTGCAATAGACGTAGCGGGACCATTTCCTGAAAGTGAAACCGGAAACAAGTACTTCATGGTTGTAATGGATTACTTCACTAAGTGGCCAGAAGTTTTCGCCATTCCCAACCAAGAGGCATCAACAGTTGCAGACAAATTAGTGCACGAAGTCTTCTGTCGTTTTGGAGTGCCTTTAGAAATTCACAGTGACCAAGGAAGAAATTTTGAGTCTCAAATATTTCAAGAGATGTGTCGAGTAATGGGTACTCACAAAACCAGAACCACCTCTTATCACCCACAATCTGACGGAATGGTGGAACGATTTAACCAAACACTAGAGAGGTATCTCGCAAAAGTCGTTGAAAGTAGGCAAAAAGATTGGGACAAACACATCCAACCGTTTCTTCTGTCATTTCGAAGTGCAGTCCACGAAAGCACTTCAGTAACACCAGCTTTTGCAAACTTCGGAAGAGAACTACGATTGCCTGCAGACTTGATCACTGGAATACCCCCTGACACCCCGCGAAGTATAACGGAGTACGCTAATGACTTGCGGAACAAGATGAATGACATTTATGAGCATGTCAGACAATCGGGCCAGCAAATGTCTGAGAAGATGAAAACCCGATATGACCGGAAAGTGAACAATAAGGGCTTCGAAGAGTGTTCTCTAGTATGGCTCCATAATCCAGTTCGCAGTAAAGGGAGATCTCCAAAGCTACAAGCCAAGTGGGAAGGGCCATACCGGGTGTTGACAAAAATCAATGATGTTACCTACCGGATACAGAAGTGTCCAAGAGGCGCCCCAAAGATAGTTCACGTAGATCGATTGGCGCGATACTATGGAACTGATTATGCTCGGGACGAGCATGTCTTAGGAGGGGGCAGTGTTGCGCCTTCGAGAAAAATAGTCTAGAATAATCTACCAGTCGCGAGAATTGAATTGAAGGCGCCATCTAGTGTCAAGTAGTGCGCAACTGTGGAGTAACTCTGATATTCGACGCTAGATGGCGCTAGATTACTCACTCTGGTAATTTCTGTTTAGTGTAGAATGTTCTATCGAATATTATAGATCTTTCTAGGGGTTTCAAAGCCATATATAAGCAGAGTGGGTTACCTGTACGAGTCAGTATTGTTTCACGATACAGCGGAGTTAACATCGAAGCGATCTTCTAGTGCGATTAACAAGTGACATAGCGAATTATTATTGTAAAAAGGGTTGTAAATAAACAGTGTGTTATTTTTTTGGTAATCAACCGACTATCTTTAAATTATTTAATACCCGGCTCGTAACAGTATTATAATGGGTGCTAGGTACCTAAAATCTGTTTGAAGTCGGTGCCAAGCACGAAGCAAATACAAAGAGGAGATGGCATAAGCGCATAGGTCCCGTGACAAAATGCAGGTCCCGACGTCATCGCAGTTATCGCGACTTACAAATTAGACTGTCAACGTCAATGTTCTAGAACTTTATCGAAAAATCGCAATCCTTGAATATTCTCGGATTATTCCTTATAAAAGATGAAGTGTTGTGTTTTATCTTGTACAAATAACTTGGATAGACGTTCTGGTGCCATGAATGGCATAATATTTTATTTGTAAGTAATTTTATACTTAATTTCTTAAAATAGTTCTAGAAAAATCTCTCAGTGTGTTGTTGAAATATAGTTAAATCTATTCGCCACTAGATGGAAAAACTTTGTGTGATGGGAAATAAAAATACAAAGGTTCGTAGAGCTGAGTATTTATAAAGTAAATCATAAAAAAATATTGAAATATGTTCTGCATTCTTGCCTAAAGAATTTTTAATCGAAAAAGTATTATTTTTTGTATTTTTTGCAATCATTTTGTGAACACTGACGTCTATCGTCAACTAGGAAAACAAACATCAACAGAATAAAGAGACAGGGCCGTAATTAGATTGTTTTTTATCTATATTCAAATTATATCTATATTAATCTAGAATTTAAAGTACTTGAAAATGAAACAAATTTTACTTATACTGATTATTTGATAGGTTTTCTAACTAAAATTCTATCCCAGGAAAATTAAACTTTACACCACAACGAAATTAATCAAACGAAAACTGAAGAATTTGAAAATATAATAAATGAAAAACTAATTTGTAGAAACATTTTTTTTTGTATCATACTCCTACTTGTATGTTACTGTTCTCTTTATTGTATGTGTTTGTTGTTGTACTATATTTCTTTGTTTTTGTTCTCTCTCTTTAATATATATATGTTACCGTCAGATTGTCAAAACCGTTTGATTGTAATCTATCTCGCGAGATTGTAAAATGGTATCTACGAATCGCAAGTCGCGCGCTGATTGGTTGAACAGCATAATTATGTCCTCGCGCCGCCATATTTGTTTGTTAATTTGTCTTTGATGCCGAATGTAAAGTATTTCTGTGATTGTAAATTGATTTCATGTTGAAAATACCTCACAGCTTTAGGATTAGTTATATAAAGTTGCTGTGGCAGAAAAAATAATTTGTGATTAATCAAAGAAGTAATAACCTAAACTATCCCTGTGGGCATTGATCTGCCTACTATAAAACCGAACAATCAGGGAAAGTTGACAATTTGACGCGCGTAAGTAGTATATCACATCGATAGTTGGCAATCTCGCTAGGTAGATTATAATCTCACGGTTTTTATAATCTTACGGTGACATATTTAAATAAGTAATAAATCAAATACATCACCAAGGTTACGGGGAAGATATAAAGAACACACAAACTTTCACTTTTATACTATACTAGCTGACCCACGCAACTTCGTTTACATCTCCTATTTCCCGTAGCGTAATCATTTTCCCCCGTTTTCGCAACATTCTTCATTGGTGCTCCACTCCTATTGGTCTAAGCGTGATGATATATAGCCTATAGCCTTCCTCGATAAATGGGCTATCTAACACTGAAACATTAAAAAAAAAAAAAACACATTTTTTTTTCAAATCGGACCAGTAGTTCCTGTGTTTAGCGCGTTCAAACAAACAAACTCTTACGCTTCATATATTAGTATAGAATATATTAGTATAGATGTTATGTACGATGTTTCTTACTAATAATATTTTTGCGATACATGCATCAAAATGATTTACAAAATTGACTTTAAAAATATAACTACCTGATAAGAAAATTCTGAGTTCGTCCCTGTATGTCCCTTACATCGTACGCTTAGTGTCAAATAGCTAAACTACATAGCAACATCAACATGTAACGATGCAAGTAGTTTTGCTATTGATTGGTAGATGGCAAAGGGCAAAGTAACCCCCCCTCACCCCCGCAAATTGTCACGCATTGTTTCATACAAAAATTTCATTAGGGCATCTCCTCTTTGTATTTGCTTCGTGGTGCCAAGTGACTATCGCTTAGACTTTTGTAATTGTTCGTTTGTATTCTTTTTGGCTTAGCACCGACTTCAAACAGATTTAAGGTACCTAGCACCCATTATAATACTACTATTTAAATGAATAAAGAATTAGGTAAAGGCAATTTATGAAGAACCAGTTTATTTTACGCTTTTAAGTGTTTTTTGACAGAGAGTTTTCGTTGGATGTTTTTGGAAGTCGGTTTTTTTTTTTTATAAAACGTTTTTATTTTACAGTTTTTAGTGCAAACAATCGTAGGTAAGTAGTAAGTTGAATTATTTCATCAAATTTCATCATCAAGAATACAAATTAAGGTACGTGTAATATTAAAATCATCCTCTAATCCCTAACTGTTGAAGAGTTTAATCTTCTATCATCAGCTCACCTAAATAGCTTG
The DNA here is from genome assembly GCA_949125395.1 of Diaphora mendica. Classification (NCBI taxonomy): domain Eukaryota; kingdom Metazoa; phylum Arthropoda; class Insecta; order Lepidoptera; family Erebidae; genus Diaphora; species Diaphora mendica. The sequence goes on from OX421312.1 coordinate 37,864,960, forward strand.
AAAGTATACGACTGAAGGTCTTTAGATACGTATGAAATTGAAATAATTATTCTCCAACTCCTAACCGTTGAGGAGTTGTACCTTCCACCTTCCATCATCAGCTTACCTAAATAATTTGTAAGAATACGACTAAAGGTAACTTATATACATATGATATTTAAAGATTTATCCTCCAACTCCTAACCGTTAAGGAGTGGTACCTTACATCATCAGCTCATCATCATAAAATGATGACTACCAGACGCAAATACCGGTGTAACTTCAGAAAATATACGAAAAACATAGTATGTGCCTATAAAAAATGAGGGTTTCCCTCGATTTCCCTGGGATCCCATTATCAGATCCTGATATGCTGGCAATGGGACCACCACGGAAGCTTACCCTGTCGTATACAAAAAAAAATTCAAAATCGGTCCACAACTGACGGAGTAATCAGAATACATACAGTGGAACATAGAACCTCCTCCTTTTTGGAAGTCGGTTAAAAAGATACATACAGTTATGATAGATGTGACTTTTTTCTTTACTGATAGAATGTCCCTTGCATTCCAAGAAGATTGTTTGGACTTTAGAAAGAGACGATGATCCCTGAGTTTGTTTCGTCCTTTCTTCTAACAAAATTTAGTAGGTACCTTTAGTAGGTAGTAGAGCCACGCTGATTTCAGCACGAACGGGCCGGCTCGACCGGGGCGGTACTACCCTCGCACAGAAAATCAACGTAAAATGACAGCGTGCTGTCGTGTTTCGTTGGTGAGTGCGAGACCGGAGGCCCAATTAGTCTAGTCAACAAGTTCCAAACTTGTTGACTAGACTAAAAGATGCAGCAGCATCACTAGGCCGCCATGCTGCATTGTCTGCATTCGCAGTGAGCATGGTGACCACCACTCTTGGATTCTGCTTATGCTTTCCATCAGGCAGAGTAGAGTCATTTTGGCGGGCCAAACATAAAAAAAAAAAAAAAAAAAAAAAAAAAAATGCCGAGCTCATCTCTTTAAAAAAAAGTTTAACTTGCAAAAGTGTACATGTATCCTAATTGCAGAATAAATTATTTCATTACATTTTATTTCAGGGGAAGGTTTGGGGTATGGGCCTCCGGTATCCTCACTCACTCGGTGAAAAAACAGAGCCAGCGCGGTTTACACCAGTTTTCTGTGAGGCCGTGGTATCACTCCGGTCGAGCCGGCCCATTCATGCCGAAGCATGGCTCTCCCACGGTATGAAGGGGTGTGAGCTTCCGTTGCGTGCTCTGCGCAAACGATTAAAATTTCTCAAAAATTATACAGAATTGTTCCACTTCAAAAATAAAAAAAAAAGCCACAACGTCTCATTTCGTAATGGCCATCTATTTTTAAGTTCATTTAAAACGTTAAAAGTTTAGTCAATTCTTCAAGATTTCTTAAAACAGCTATTTGACAAACAATAATGGTGTAACACTATTTGTTCAGCAATTGTAAACACATAAAACGACAATTTATCACGCGTCCTCTAACAAGGTGTCTGTATTGTGTCAATAAATCTTCAGATAAGGAGTTTCTGAAGTGCTCTGATTGCTCGCTGATAGCTGTGATAGTGTTTGCTTGAAACCATCGCTTCCTAAAGTGGACGATGAGATATCGTATTTCAATATTGACAATAACAGTAGAAATTACCTAAACGGTAATAATAAAACTCGCCATATCTCATACTAGCTGAGTTATATCTCTACATCCACAACCGCGAGTAACACCGCGTGGTGCAGCTAGTTTAAAATAAAAGTAGCCTTAGTTACTCCTTTTATCATTAGCTATCTATCAGTGAAAGTCCCGTAAAAACGGTCCAGCCGTTCCAGAGATTAGCCGGAACAAACAGACAGACAAAATACCTACATATACTTTTATATTAAGTGAAAAGCTGTTAATCACTACATAGTATAAAACAAAGTCGCTTTCTCTGTCCCTATGTCCCTTTGTTTGCTTAAATCTTTAAAACTACGCAAAGGATTTTGATGCGGGTTTCTTTAATAGATGGAGTGATTCAAGAGGAAGGTTTTTATGTTTATTAAATGCATAATATAGTATGGGTACACTGTTAATTTTCGAGATTTCTAATGTGATGTAGCAAATAAAAACTTTTTTTGCGCTTACATTGCAAACGCTGGTTGCACCCTACGAGATAGATCAAAATAATGTACTACAGTGAAATTAGTCTCGAGAAATTTTTGCATATGTAGTGGTGTGTATATTACTCAGATCTTAGAGCGCGTTTCCACTATATCGTTCTGGCCTATACAAAAATGTTTCGATATCCTAACATTACTATTTAATTTTATACTTATCCCTAGCAACACTCTGATTTTTGGTTTCAATAAAAACAAGTTTTTATTTTAAAGAAAAAGGTTTTGACTTTATAAAAACCGACTTCCAAAAAACATCCAACGAAAACTCTCTGCCAAAAAAACACTTAAAAGCGTAAAATAAACTGGTTCTTCATAAATTGCCTATACCTAATTCTTTATTCATTTAAATAGTAGTATTATAATGTGTGCTAGGTACCTAGAATCTGTTTGAAGCCGGTGCCAAGTAACTATCGCTTAGACTTTTGTAATTGTTCGTTTGTATTCTTTTTGGCTTAGCACCGACTTCAAACAGATTTTAGGTACCTAGCACACATTATAATACTACTATTTAAATGAATAAAGAATTAGGTATAGGCAATATATGAAGAACCAGTTTATTTTACGCTTTTAAGTGTTTTTTTGGCAGAGAGTTTTCGTTGGATGTTTTTTGGAAGTCGGTTTTTTTTTTATAAAAAGTTTTTATTTTTCAGTTTTTAGTGCAAACAATCGTAGGTAAGTAGTAAGTTGAACTATTTCATCAAACTTCATCATCAAGAATACAAATTAAGATCTATACGTACATGTAATATTAAAATCATCCTCTAATCCCTAACTGTTGAAGAGTTTAACCTTCTATCATCAGCTCACCTAAATAACTTGAAAGTATACGACTTAAGGTCTTTAGATACGTATGAAATTGAAAGAATTATCCTTTAACTCCTAACCGTTGAGGAGTTGTACCTTCCACCTTCCATCATCAGCTTACCTAAATAATTTGAAAGAATACGACTAAAGGTAACATATATACATATGATATTGAAAGATTTATCCTCTAACTCCTAACCGTTAAGGAGTTGTTTCTTACATCATCAGCTCATCATCATAAAATGATGACTACCATACGCAAATACCGGTGTAACTTCAGAAAATATATGAAAAACATAGTATGTGCCTATAAAAAATGAGGGTTTCCCTCGATTTCCCTGGGATCCCATCATCAGATCCTGATATGCTGGCAATGGGACCACCTCGGAAGCATACCCTTTCGAACGCAAAAAAAATTTTCAAAATCGGTCCACAACTGACGGAGTAATCGGTGAACATACATAAAAAAAAAAATACATACAGTGGAACATAGAACCTCCTCCTTTTTGGAAGTCGGTTAAAAAAAAAGGTGTGTGTGCGATTCACACACGATAGAAGTGAAACTTCAAAGAGGAGAGACCGATATAAATATATATTTTTTTCCTTTCCTTTCATCTAGGTTTTTAAAACTCCGGGGGGCCTACGGGGGGGTCAAAATTTATGCGTTTATTTTTGGCCTAGGACGCACCGTTTCCGAGATATTTCAATCTAAAGCAAAAAATCGTCACTTGATAGTGGAAAGTGGAAACACGCACAAAACCAGAATAAACCAGTTTACGCTGTCCGCAGGTGCCACGTGCAGTCCGGCGTCAGTCGCTTGGTACTGTTAGAACATAAAGCACACATTTCATTCAAAAATTATAATTATTACGTTAATTGTTAAATTTTGTATTTGTTGATTGTTGTTATTGTTTGTTATTATTGTTATAATATTTGTTGAAGTTTTTAATTTGTGTGTAAGTGTTGTAACTTTATATTGTAAATTCAAAATGGCTCCAGTGTTAAAACATGGTCGAGGCAAGCCTTTGACTTCTCAAACTAAAGAAGTTTTGTACTGTTTGTACAAATATTTCGAAAATGAGTGTAATAACAACCCGAGCAGTATTATGACCCCCACTCAATTAGTTGCTAAATCAACAGGAATTTCAATAGCATCCGTCAGAAAGGTAGTATCAGAAAGCAAATGTCGTCCTTCAGATCAGGAAGTAACATTTAAATCTCCTAAAAAGAAACCGAATCGTAAACCTACAATAGTAATCGATAACTTTGATCAGCAAGTTATCAGAAGAACAATTCATGACTTCCACATCACAAATAAAGAAGTTCCCACTTTGAAAACTTTGCACGCAAAATTGAGAGAAGATATCGATTATAAAGGTTGTGTCAGCACGTTACGAAAACACGTCATGTCATTAGGTTTTAATTGGAAGCAAACAGAAGATAACCGGAAACTTCTTATGGAAAAACACGAAATTAGATACTTGCGAATTAATTATTTGATGAAAATTGCTGAATATCGTGAACAACGCCGACCAATTGTTTACACCGACGAAACATATATACATACATCACATACCCTCTCGAAATCTTGGTCAGATGGAAGCACTTCAGGTTTGAAGCAACATATATCGAAAGGCAACCGCTTAATCATTGTTCATGCCGGTGGTATGGATGGCTTTATACCAAATGCATTGCTTATGTTTAAAGCCAACCAAAAAAGTGGAGATTACCACGACAATATGAACTATGACAACTATTCAAGGTGGATTCAAACTCAATTGATACCCAACTTACAACCAAATAGTGTTGTTGTTGTTGACAACGCACCATATCATAACTCAATACAAAATCCTGCACCGAATAGTAATTCTAGAAAACAGCAAATGATTGACTGGCTGACATTGCGAAACATTGAGCATTCATCCACGTTGCTTAAGCCTCAATTATATGAACTGATTCTGCAAAACAAGGCGAGATTTGTAGAGTACAAGATAGACGAAATATTACGACAGCACGGTCATACTGTGCTGCGTTTACCACCATACCATCCGGAGTTTAATCCTATAGAAAATATATGGGGGATAGTGAAAACATATGTTGCAAAAAAGAATGTCGCAATGAATATGAAGGTTATAATGTCATTAGCTGAAGAAAAAATGAACGCCATAACTGTAGAGGAATGGAGAAAAGTTTGTCTGCATGCTATTGAGGAGGAAAACAAATATCAGGGTAGAGACGCAGCTTTAGACACAATATCAGAACGAATCATAATTAATTTAAATAATTCATCTGATGAAAGCGAGGATGGGGATGATTGTGATATGCCTGGGGTTGATGAATTATTAGAATAAAACATTTATGGCCGGAGAACACCTAATTCATACACGTCTTCACTGAAGTGAAAACCGGCATTCACTGCTTGTAATGTTTGGAACTGGCTTGTCTGCCTCATACAGTTCCATAGATTACAATGCAGTGGATACACATTTTCACGTCCGTATTAGTACGTAGTGCGTATGCGTAGACGTGTACGCATTTGGTGTGCTCCAGCCACAAACGTATATTACCTTTAAAAAAATAAAAACTAAAAATAAAATGTTGTTTTTTTTTATTTGCTGACCATACACTACTACAAACGCAAAAATTTCTCCAAGCTAATTTACCTGTACAGTATTGTACACCTTAAAAAGTACTACAAAAAAGTCCGCGACGGTATATGTCTATCTCTTAGGGATAACCCACAACAACCATTTATTATTCCTTTCTTTTTACGAGAAATAATGGCTTATTTACGAAGTGATTTTAATCAATACAGAATGAATCCTTATACAATTAAGTAAATTAAATACATTGTGCATTTAATATAGATCAAAATGGTCCTTTACAGTATCTAATTTAAATGAACATATTCGAAGATATTACAGATTTAAAATGCACGAATCGTGTCGTCGGCGGGGGCATCTGAAATCCACCCGTGCGAAGCCGGGGCGGGTCGCTAGTTTGAATTACAACAGACACTTCAATTTTATTCATTTGCATAAATAGGGTCTGAGGGTAACAGTCTGAGGGTCTAATGTCAATGGAGACCGCGTTCGGCATTATCAAAAAAAACCCGGAGAAAGTTAGTACATTGCATTGGAGTGTTCCGCGATGTTCTAGAAACTTCCTGAGTGTTATCGTTTTAAGATTCTTCGAGAAATTTCTAGAACCTTCTGGAACTTTCGCGACCTTGTGTTGTGGTATCAGTCAGTAGTTTTGCGATGTTTACAATGAGTAAACAATCGCTGATAACACATTATGTGGGCCGTTCCTAAAACTAGGTTTTGGGTGATGACATTCGTTCGTTTTTTACGTAGTGTGTAGAAAAAACCAAGTAGGTACTAGATGATATTGAAATTCCACTAATCTTAGACAAAATTGGTTTAATTTCTACAGATTGACAAATATGTGCTTTTTGAAGAACTTATTACTGATAATAGGTACGTATTATTGTTAACAGCAGATTATTATGTTTATTGCAATTAATTTACATATTGGATTACTGTATAATCTGTTGTATTTATCTTATCATCACGTTTTGGACGTAAGATTACTTTTATAATAAGATAATGTAGGTAATTAAGTTGTTAGGTCATTAAACTAATATTTCTCTAAAATTATCTTCTATTCTCTTAATTTAGTTATGTGATTTCCAAAATGCTATTTTGTATGCGAGTATTTTTAGTGTGACATATCTAATTTTAGTCAATCTACATTTATGACGTTCGTTTGACATTATGAAGTTTTTTTTTTATGTATGGCCCTGCCAAAATGACTCTACTCTGCCTGATAGAAAGCATAAGCAGAATCCAAGAAGTCTGCTCGTGCAGACAATGCAACAATGCAGCATGGTGACCCATACCATGGCCGGCTAGTGATGCTTCTGCATCATTGGGCCTCCGGTCTCGCACTCACCAACGAAACACGACAACACGAACGCTGTCTCATTTTACGTTGATTTTCTGTGCGAGGGTAGTACCGCCCCGGTCGAGCCGGCCCGTTCTTGCTGAAATCAGCGTGGCTCTACTACGTTGCAAGTTATTTCAGAGATTTTTATTTTAGTTAAAAAATTAAAAAAGGCAGTAAAGCCACGCTAATTTTAGTATGAACGAGAATGGTGTTTAGTTTAATGATCCTGACTGCTAAGACTGAGATCCTGGGTTCGAATACCATCCAAGACAAATCTTTGTATGATGTACTACACGATCATTTGTTCTGTATCTGGTTGTAATTTATCCATAATATATAGGTATTTAGATATATGCATAGTCCATTCGCTTAGATACGATCACCTTGCCATACGTGCGGCAAGCCGTCACAAAATCAAAGGGCCCGCCTGCGGCGTACACCCACAAGCAAATATGATTTAAATTATCAGTTTACGCCGTTGTATGAATTACGAGTAATATATTAGCATTTCACAACAATAACTAAAATTGCGTGCGGGTGAACTGACACTATCTAAACGAATGAACTATAAGTATGTTTCAGTCATTTATACAATCAGTCAATCTAGCACAATCTAGCTTTCATAGTACAAGTTCGAAGCTAGATGGCGTTGTGTGTCAGATGTATTTATTTGAACTTACCTAACATAAGAGAGTGATTAATAACTCCGCCGAAACAGTATGCCATGAGGAGTAGTGCCGGCCAGCTGAGGTGCTGCACTAAAGGCAAGGATACAAGTTGGATGATCACCATCGCTGTCACTATCCATTTGAACATAGGATCGTAGCCGAACAGCTTTTTGATTTGTGGATATTTTTCTGCGAACAAAGAAAGAACGATTTTATTTTTGAACATTATTTAAAGGTAGGTAAGAATTATCTTAAATTTTTTTTTACATATTTTTTATTTTCAAGTTTTTAGTTTATAATTCCATTACATAATATTTCTCATCTGTGTTCTATTAGTCAAGTCTTTTCATTCGATATCCATATATTGGTAGTCGTGATAAAATGTGTAAACCACCATTTTGTAACGGCGGATATCATGGATTTTAATTTTTCATAGTGAACTGTGTTCTAATAGTCAAGCTCTTTCATTTAATACACATATTGAGATACTTGTGACAAAATTTGTAAACCGCCATTTTGTAGCGGCGGCCATCTTTGGTGTTCAATAATAATAATAAATTCTTTATTGCCGCAAATTACATTTAACAATATAGATATAAGCCCTGACTCCCAAACTAGCGTGAGCTGTATGTTGGGAATATCAATGAAACAGAATTTATTTTATTGTTTTGTCACCAGAACTAAAGGCGTGTACCAAATTTCAGATCAATCTGTCACACAGGAAGGGAGTCAAATTTCAATTACTAGATTTGAACAAACAAATAAATAAATAAATAATAAACAAGCAAACAGGGCAAGTTAAATAAAACCTTTTTATAACAAGCTAATTGATAAAAAACATAACATAAGATTTTTTTATGCATATTCCCTATTAATAAAAATCCTCGTAAAAAGCCTCGCTCGTGGCTAAATCGTTTCGTTCGTTCTCGTGGCTTCGTGGCTAAGTCGTAACTCGGTTACAACTTAGCCACGAACACGAACGAAATGGCAAAGTAATTCATGCCAGATACGTGACTATTCTTAACACCATAAAAGTAATACCTCTTCGGAACGGTGAGAGTATGCTTGTGTATGTGTATGCTATCCACGAACACGAACGAAATGGCAAAGTAATCAATGCCAGATTACCCTATGAATACGTGACTATTCTTAACACATTAAATATAAAACCCCCTGGATAAAAGTATGATGATTAAAAACGGTTACATTTTTCAAGACTGCCTGTAGAAGTCTTCAGGCGTCTGTGATTTTTATGTTACCATATCAAACTACACGCTAATACAGATATGGTATCTTTATTGTGGGAATCAGGTGATTAATCACAAAGGATAAGAAAGAACATAGCAGAAGCACGTATTAATTATCACTCGTGGTTTATCAATGCAATAAATCATGTATTATGTTTCAAAAAATAAAAAAATATAATTAGACTTTAAAATACATTCTAGAATTTAAATTCACTTGGATTAACTGCCTCGTTGGTCTCGCGGTTGGCGTGTGCGACTTGTTGATCATGAGGTCTCGGGTTCGATTCCCGGGTCGGACCAAATATTTGTATGATCTACAAATATTTGTTTCGAAGATTGGCTGTTTTCTATATATAATACTAGCTGACCCGGCGAACTTCGTACCGCCATATTTATATACAATAATTATCAATAAATTAAAATTGCGACTATAATTTGAGATTTAAACTATCCTATCTCTCAATTTGGATCGAACTGCACATGGTGTGCAAATTTTATTATAATCGGTTAAGTGGTTTAGGAGAGTGGTTGAGCACAAACATTGTGACACGAGATTTATATATATTAAGAAGATGTAGGTATTTACAAAAAAAAAGTATTTATGTATTTGTATCAGTTGTCTAGTACCCATAACACAAGCTCTGCTTAGCTTGGGACTAGATGGCGTTGTGTGTTAGATGTCCGAAATATTTATTATTATTATTATTACTTGTACTTGGCATTTGTTACTCCATTCCACTAAGAAACCGATCAGGATTAAAGTTACTTAAACCTAACTTTTTTTTTTTGTTGACGAGGTGGAAAATCCCTTCGGATCTCCGGCTCCTCGGGGGCTGAGGAGCCAGGTATGTGGTGATTCCACTAAAAACCACCCCGGCTGCCGGTGTCAGGCGCCCTGCTCTGGGGAAGACCCGGACCAAGTTATTTCAGGTCCCCCCCAGGAGCGACGCCGAAGAACCTACTCGACCTAGTCGCAAACCTACTCGACCTAGTCGCACCATTCGCTTACTAACCTCAGATCAAATAAAAAAAGGTAGATAACGCACAGCCTTGTTCTTGTTGAAGCAAAAAAAGTAGCTTAGTTCCAGGTAAACACACGCATTAACGCACTAACTATGCTATAAACTACGCTACTTTTTTCGTCAGTATCGTACAAGTATCGAAAACTTGTGTGTGTCAACTGATATCAGTTGACACACACAGTGATCACACACAGTGACGAAAAAGTTTAAAAAACTATAGCCCGACTGCGTACAAAACTCATAGACTATGTGTATTTAATAATGGCACGGGTAGCGTCATAATTACGAATCTATTGACACCTCATTAATTAAAATCGGTCCAGTAATTTAGCCGCTCCGGTGGCATACAAACATACCTATCCATACCCTACCAGCAATTGGTAAAAAATTAAAAATCCATTTTAATTAGGCTTATATTATGAAACTAATCTATCTTATGTACTTGCGAGAATACAACACATCATAATCAACGCAGATACTACACTGATATGATGATAAAAACAAGATTATAATAAATATTAATTAAAATTAAATAACCTTGACCAGAAAATTCAGCAAATTTACAATCGAGAGCAGTGTATCCGGGTCACACCTTAATGCCTTGTAAATTTCAATTCATCATTTTCCTAGCTGTCATTATTCCCAAGACTGTTTTGGAGTCGACTACTAGTAGTAGTACTAGTATTTAAACACTAAGAATGATAATTTAGTGAAATAAATGAAGTCAAATGAAAATTATATACTTTACTAGCTGATACAGCAAATGTTGTTTTGCCATAAAAAAAAAAAAATTGGCGTATAAAAATAGATGTTGGTCGATTCTCAGACCTACCCGATATGCACACCAAATTTCATAAAAATCGGTCCAGCCGTTTCAGAGGAGTATGGTAACTAACATTGTGACACGAGAATTTTATTTATATTTTATACACGAATATTACGTATTGCAATACGTAAATTTAAAAAATAGGTAAACAAAACCCATGTTATAACTGTTGGACCAAGAGCTACTGAACCTTTCGACTAACGGTGTGTCTGTAAGGCTAGAAACTCTTGTAGTGATGATTCATAACGTGCTAAGTACGTAACCATCGCCTGGCAGGCCTCAACCCTGCACAATATCATCTTTCATGGTTTTGAAAGTGTAAAAAAATGACACAAAAAACTTGTTCCTGTAAGGCTGAAATTTTTATAGGATTTAGTACATTCATTAAGAAGTTCAAAAACAAAATGACAGGCGATTCCGATGAGCACTAGTACCTGCCAGGCGAACAGAAAGACACACCTTGCTCCAATTACATCATCAATGTAAATAAATTTTATTCTGTAAAGTTATAATTTATATATATGTTTGTCTGAGCCGGTACCGAAACCCGCTGTATACTAAATTTCATGAAAATCGTTGGAGCCGTTTCGACATTCAGATTAGATATATAAAGTATTTATAAAATTAAAAACTACATATATGAAAGGTTTACATCTTGCAATTTTTTATATGTAAATACATCTACCATACCCACCTAATAATAAAAAGTTACTAGATTTACTGTTAAATGGGCAAAGTAGGGTCTTTATTCATCTTACTTACGTAGAAGTACTCTGATAAGACGGGTTAAATGACTCAAATGATACTAATTGATTGAATGCCTCCTCTACTCGTTACTATGATGGTACTAATAACGTAATTACTGTTAGACTACTCGTATATGTGACTGCTGTCTGACCAGTTCATTCGTAGTACTTCACTACAGATTAATCCTTCAGTTAAGCACATTGGAGAGCGGTGACGTTCGACGAAAGAACCGACGGATTTGTTAATTTATTTATTTTTAAGCATTATATATAGGGTGTAGTATATCCTTCTATATTGTCGGCTCTTAGACGCACGCGCCCACTCACCTCCGCCGCTCACAGTCGGTTGGACTGTTTCATGACCGCACGTGCGCTAGAGACGACGTAATACTACCTTCTCTCTCAGAAATTACAATGAGTAATTGAATGAATGAGTGAGCAGACTAAATAGACGCATACCCTACAAGGGGGTAAATAAGTACGATATGTATGGACATATGATGAGAAGGTCAGACCAGCGCGCGTCGTGCGGACTACTCTAAGCTTACCAGAAGGCAAAAGAAGCCGAGGACGACATCCGTAATCATGTTGGACCAGTATGACCAAGCTCCTGAAGAGGGAGAATTCACCCACTCTGTCAACCTTTGACAGAATTTCTTGGCGTGGAAAAAGGACTGACGAAGAAGGACGACGATTGAAGAAGCAAAAGGGGACAAACAAGCAGAAGGGTGAAACGATAGGAATTGACTACAATCGCTCAGACTCAAGAGACAAGTGCAGTGCCACAAGTGACACAAGATCTTTGAATAAAAGTTCCAATAGGCTTGGGCGTCTGGCGACATCACATACTTGATCAAAAGCAGTAGAACTGCCTTATTTCGGTTTTCAGATCGAGACGTCAGGAAGGCACAAGTGTTCTACTTCCATTATTCTACAGAATCGATTAAAAGTTAGTTATGAATGTGAATTATGGTTAGATAATTACTGGTCACGATTGATCGAATAGGAATTTTATCGTCGAAGCGTACAATAAACCGATATACATACATGTGATTAATACGTAAGAAAATTCTTTGAACACAATTACAAGGATGCACAGAATTTCAGATACATACTACTTACACCGTTATTTATAAACATTATTTTATTTTAACAAGGGTTTCGTGTTATTTTCAACTTTAAACTTACAGACTTAAAGTTAATAACACAAAAACCGCTGCTGAGTTTATGAATGAGGCTGTTAACATTTATATGTAATAGATTAGTTGTAATCTGCCATGCTTCTCTATGGCACATGTTTTTTGCAATGATGAAAAATGAGAAACATAAACAAAAATTTTAACTGGATCAAATTGAAATGGGACCACACGGGAAGCACCACCTTTCAAATAAAGAAAGAATCATCAAAATCAGTTCATCCAGTCGAAAGTTCTGAGGAAACAAAAATAAAAAAATACAGTCGAATTGATAACCTCCTCCTTTTTTGAAGTCGGTTAAAAACTGAGGCAAAAAATAGATAAAATCGGCCATGTGCGTGTCACGAAAGTTTCCGTACCATTATCTACACACTTCAAACGAATATTTTTTTAAGTCGGTTAAAAATAAAGTCCTCCGCCGCGTTTGTCTGTCTGGCTGTTCACGATAAACTCAAAAGCTACTGCACGGATTTTTATGCGGTTTTAACCAATAGATAGAGTGATTCTTGAGGGAGGTTTTCGTATATAATTTGTAAAATTTTGAGTATATTGGCTAAAATATAACGATATTTGCTAAAGACGTCGGAAAAAATTAAGCCGCACATCTTCTCAGAGTAACACAGGCTATATTCTTTCCGTGAAGGATCCGTGAGAAGCCGCGGCGGGTTTCTAGTAATAAAAATAATCAAGTACAGATCCTTTGAGATTATCATGGTTTAGACGCATTAAACATAAACGCAGTTGTTAAAAAGATAATTCTTATCTATGTCTACAGTATAACCTTCATACGACATTTTAGAAGTTGGGGTCATTAACTGGGTTGAATACTTTAATACCAGGTTATTAGAAAATACTAAAATCCTATAGGGCAAGTAATGACCTCGACCGATGTTTGCTACCTTTTAAACTTACTATGACTTTTATATTAAACTTCTATTACTGTGGGAGAGCCACGCTTCGGCATGATTGGGCCGCCTCGACCAGAGTGATACCACGGCCTCACAGAAAACCGGTGTGAAATAGCGCTTGCGCTGTCTTTCACCGTGTTCGATACCAAGTACGCTCTGGAAACGTATTGTCCCGTTGTCATGCCCCTTTAGATATAATGCTCTAAGGAAATGTATGCTCTATGGTAGAAGTAAGTCTTTGGTCATATCAAAGTTGAAATGTCATTTCATTATTATGGATAGAATTTGCTAGAACAGTTTGGTTTTGGAGAAAAATGACGATTAGTGTCGTGTTTTAATAATGGAAATTTATTGTATTTAGCTCTCGATGAGGATTTTAATGGCCATCGTGGTTTGACGGGCTAAATAAACTATTAAAAGCCGTTGGAACGGCAATTGTATAAACTCGGTTCAGGGAACGCGAATTGGCTGCCGGCCGTTTTAATTGCAAATTGTGATAATTCTCGTGATAAATCATGCGCTTCGGAAGGGTGTGATAATACACAATCACAATGAGTATGATGGACAATCACAATGAGTATGTTGGCCACTATTCTTGGATTCTACTCATTCATTCCATCAGGTAGAGTAATCACTTTGGCAGGCTCATAAATAAAAAGTTATTGGAAACCCTTACATTGTGTAAGACTATACAAATATTGGAGACAGCCAGCGTGGGGACGCATGGCCATAACCCTCTTCCGAGAGGAGACCCGAGCCCAGCAGTGGGACGTTATGGGTTGTTGATGATGATGATACAAATATTAATTACCTTTCCTTGTAGGTACTTACTTCCATTAGAAAAATTTATTGCAAGTGGTAATAAAAATGTTTACAACAATGGTATGTTAGTTTTCAATAAAACATTCTATACTATCGCTGAATCACATAGTATTTATGTGTTTCCTTAGCATTTTTAATGAAAACATGACATTAATTTGTCATTGTCGTGAGCACCTGAAAGCAAAAATACAGGTGTTCATATGTATGATATATATCTTATTTCGTTATTTAAGTAAGTTTCAGTATTATGAATGTAAAATATAATATATAATATATATATGAACCATGTATACTTAACAATACTTATTTCAATAGTACTCAATAGGTTAATAAATGTACTAAGCGCTAAGGAAAAAAGAATTGTGAAGGACTAAAGTGTAAGATTAAAGTATGGAAGATGGCGGTATTTCCCGCCCGTGCCTCGGAGAGCACGTTAAGCCGTCGGTCCCGGTTGTCATGAACACGTATGACAATCGGCATTAGGAAGTCAATGCCTGCAAATACACACATCAAAAGTGTCTAGGGATCAAGCATTTTTATGCGGATTTCTTGAGATTGAGATGTGGCTTTGGCCCTGGCCTGCTCAGTCGCCAGACTTGAACCCGATTGAGCATGCATGGGATATGCTACAGAGAAGAGCTCTGCCGAATATGGAGGGTATCCAGTCGCAAGAAGACCTTTTTTTGTTGTTGCAACGAACATGGGCGGCCATTCCACAGCGTGATTTGGATGAACTCATTTTGAGTATGCCAAACCGATTCTTGTGTTGTTAGTGTTCGCGGTAGAAACACGGATTATTAATTGTTTAAGTTACCTAATAAAATTTTAAAGAAAACTGTTATTTCAGTCTTTTTTTCGAACTTTAATGTTAGTGGTTCAAATGTCAAAAATCCCTTTATTAGGAAAATGGCAAATTTCTTTATTAATGCAAAGGTGACTTGGTTTATCGTTACTGTGACAAACGAAAACACTTTATTTGATGAATCCTTAAAGAAAATTTTAATTAATATCAATCAGGAGAAAAGTTATTGCAAAAATATATGTTGATACCTAGACACATATGTTGATCCCTAGACACTTTTGATGTGTGTATATTGACAACTAGGTAGTTCAACCTTCGAATTCAGCAGCGAAGGACCGATGCTAGTGGCTCCGAGGGAAAACTGAAATTCAGGTAAAACCGGTGAACTAGTAGCTGATCCCAATTAATCTTGGAAATAATAAAGGCTAGGAAGATGATGATGAAGCATTAAAGTATACGGAGTATGATCACGGTCTACACCCTTTCATCTCGTGCGTATCGCAAGTCTACTAATGTATCAATAGTACTGCATAGAGAAAGAAAACTTGAATGTAAACTAACCCGCCTGGCCATAGTAGTATAATAGGGGAAAATCTCGTTTCTAAAGAGAGGCTTATGTCCAACAGTGGACTGTTAAATGCTAGTGATGATGAGGATCATACACAGATGTTTACCGTGGGAGAGCCACGCTTCGGCATGAATGGACCGGCTCGACCGTAGTGATACCACGGCCTCACAGAAAACCGGTGTAAAATAGCGCTTGCGCTGTGTTTCACTGAGTGAGGATACCGGAGGCCTATTCTCCCAACCCCTCCCCATCCCCCAAAGGCCGGCGACGCACTTGTGACGCCTCTGGTGTTACGGGTGTCCATGTGCGACGGTAATCACTTACCATCAAGTGATACGTCTGCTCGTTTGCCCCCTAGATTTGTCCATAAAAAACCGATACTAATCAACAATCCTCATTATTATTTAATAACAGATTACATAATTTCGATAAGATATTTATAAACCAAACGAGTTCTAAAATATCAATACCTGTTTACAATTTTACTGCTTTGGAGCAACTCATAACGACTCTTAAAAAATCTACATCTATTTATCATAATAGTTAAGATAAGGAACAAAAACCGCACTACAGTATGAGATTTCCATGATATGATGATTATGTACTCATGGCCAATTTAAGCCAACAAAGGAGACCAGGCAACTACAGTACTAACTACTTGATATTGCAGACAGTGTGTGCGCAAACACGGATGCACTTTATGTTCAATCACTCTCCCAATGAGACGGCTATCAGACAAGACCGGGGATAGATCAAGCGCAGGACTGACGGCTTATGATATAGCTAGATAGCTAGCTATCTAGCTTGGAGACTGTCTGTCGCGCGTTGTCGTGAAGCAGCTGCAAGAGCTGGGGTTGGAAGCTCTCCCTCATCCGCCATACTCACCAGACCTTGCACCTACCGACTATTACTTTTACCAAAATTTAGACAACTATTTAGTGGGTAAAAAATTCAATTCCCGAGAGGCAGTACAAAATGCCTTTGAAGAGTTTGTTGCCTCCCGTCCAGCTGATTTTTACAAGAAGTGCATCAATAAACTGCCAAGGCGTTGGCAAAGATGCGTCGATTGCATGGGTGATTACTTCGAATAACAGATATAAAAAAGTTTGAAAAAATAAGTACTTTCACTTATTGCATACAAAACGGCAATTTCATAGGTAAAGACCTATTATAAAAGAAAATTAAATAGGAGGTAAACGAACGGATAACCTGATGGTAAGAGTGGAGAAGAGAGAAGAAATGGAAGACCATCTATGGCAATGGGAAATCAGTGCCCTCAAATATACTGATAATCTTTGCGCTGTAGTAGGGTGCGTGACAGTTTCAGTAACATTTCGTTTCACTCTTTAAAGTTGCCGCGACCATCAGGAAGAGTAGAATCACTTTGGCAGGACTATATGTACCTATATGAGGGGGACGATTCTATGCAGATGAAGCCGAACCCAATAGATACATAATTATAGTTTACAATTCAATAAAGTAAGGTTATTCAACTATTCGCTAATTGCTATTAATAGATTTTGTAGCTTCATTTTCTAGTATGAATCATTCGTATTACACCTATTGTTATGAGAAATAACGTGGTTCAAGACTGCATTTTTTTTAAACAGTCTAATTCAAAATATCAGCATACATGGAAAGAATTCATTGTATCCCTTTCTATAGAAATACGGAGCATGACAGTACATATAATATTCATGTTAGAAATTCAAAAGTAACTATCTCTTACGCTTTCATTCCTAAACCGCTGCACCGATTTCAATGAAATTAGGCATGGAGATACTTTGATTCGTGAGGAAAGAAATAAGCTACTCTTTACCGCAATAACCGACATACACTTGGGCTAAACCTAATAGTCCGGGTTCTTGGTCCGGGAAATTTTACAAGTTATTACTATCAAGCTTATTTTTCGTGAATGGCTTCATTTTGATGAGGGACACACTGTAATTTAACAGCCACATTGTCCTACAAATTGCGTGGTACATGATACCGGTCCTACGCTCAAAAGTTTTTTGTCCCTGCTACCCCTGTTAGCTACCACAAGCGAAAACTTTTGTAAGGTGAAAGGTGAGCCCCTCATCAAAATGAAGCTTCTCAAGAAAAAATAGCTTGATAGTAATAACTTGTAAAATTTATTCCGGGGATCCCGGATTATAAGGGCTACAGTATCATAATAATTATGACGATTTATCGTATTTTTCAATCTGTTATTAGTTTTGGGTTAGCATTCCGAAAATCTATATACACACATCAAAAGTGTCTAGGGATCAAGCATTTTTATGCGGATTTCTTGAGATTGAGATGTGGCTTTGGCCCTGGCCTGCTCAGTCGCCAGACTTGAACCCGATTGAGCATGCATGGGATATGCTACAGAGAAGAGCTCTGCCGAATATGGAGGGTATCCAGTCGCAAGAAGACCTTTTTTTGTTGTTGCAACGAACATGGGCGGCCATTCCACAGCGTGATTTGGATGAACTCATTTTGAGTATGCCAAACCGATTCTTGTGTTGTTAGTGTTCGCGGTAGAAACACGGATTATTAATTGTTTAAGTTACCTAATAAAATTTTAAAGAAAACTGTTATTTCAGTCTTTTTTTCGAACTTTAATGTTAGTTGTTCAAATGTCAAAAATCCCTTTATTAGGAAAATGGCAAATTTCTTTATTAATGCAAAGGTGACTTGGTTTATCGTTACTGTGACAAACGAAAACACTTTATTTGATGAATCCTTAAAGAAAATTTTAATGAATATCAATCAGGAGAAAAGTTATTGCAAAAATATATGTTGATCCCTAGACACATATGTTGATCCCTAGACACTTTTGATGTGTGTATATAAAAGCGAAATACCACTCACTTATTAATCACGAAATCTTAGAAACTATAACACCTACAAACTTGAAATTTAGCAGGTAGGTTCCTTATAGGGTGTAGACATCCGCTAAGAACGGATTTTACGAAACTCCACTCCTAAGGGGGTAAAACGAGGGTTGGAAGTTTGTATGAAAGTCCTATGTTTTTGAAGTAAGACACTTTTAAAATGTATGCTCTATGGATGGTGTGGAGGTGTACTAATAATGTATCTTTAGAAATCAACCCCCTTGTGGGGTTAAAACGGGGGATGGTAGTCTGGACGCAAACGAGGTTGCGTAGGTCAGCTAGGAATAAAATATATGGAATGCTTATAAACATAATGTTCATTATCCTAGAAGGGGGCTGAAAATTTAAAAGAATTTATTCTATACAATAAGTTAAAAGTTGCTAAAAATGACTATTGGAAACTTAAGAGTCCAGTATGCGTTATGAGTTATGACCTGACATGGTACGAAAGTCCACATTGTGATAGGTCAATTTATGCTGGTCAATGAAATAAAAAAATACATTTCAACAAGTCGAACTTCGAGATTGAGGCGATCTCTGTCTTTTTGTTACACAACTTTTTTACAGTGGCCTTGACCTACGATAATTTGGTCTGTGTGTTTCTTTACAGTTTTATGACAAAACTGATTTATACTAATGTAATAATGCTGTAAAATGGTTCGATGTATCGCGCTAATCTTAGGAAATAGTGATTTGAATTAAAAATATATTTTAGCATTGAAAAGCTCATTTATCGGGGTATACTACATAACAATACATTACCAGTTACCACCAATAAGAGTCAAATCAATGAAAAGTGTTGCAAAACTGAAGGAAATTTATTGCTTTTGAGAGACACAGGCGCAGCTAGCATTTGATAATCACTTTACAGTACAGGCTGTTTACCATAACGCACACACGCAAAACTGTATTGATACATCTAGCGAGCCGGCCCTGGCGTCTTTGAAATTTTCGGATTCTTTATATCCATACTTATATTATAAGTGCGAAAGTAACTCTGTCTGTCTGTCCTGCTTTCATAGCCAAACCACTGCAACGATTTAAATTAAATTTAGCATGGAGATACTTTGATTCTTGAGGAAGGGCATATGCTATTTTTTGCTGCGATAACTGACAAACACGCGAGTGGAGCCGCGCGCAGAAGCTAGTAGTAATAAATATAGTGAAAATCTCGAATCGGAAATTCCAACATAAACAGTTGTGAGGATCGTAAAATCCGTTCCTTTACAGCTCGATTCCATATATTCACATGTTATTTACATTATTATTTACTAGCCGAGTCCCGTGGTGTTTTTGTATACGTACTGTATAAAACATAAAAATTTCTTTAGTAAAAAGCGGTTATATTAATATTACAAACAGACACTCCAATTTTATTTTTTTGTATAGATACAGATTTAATGCCTGCCAAAGTGACTACTTCGCCTGTTGGAAAGCATGATCACAACCCCAGAGCGGGGGCCATCATACAGTATGACGCCACTACGAGTATATTAAATGATTCATACTCATTGCAAATGCAGACAATGCAGCATGGTGACTGGTGAGTCTGGTGACCCGCACTATAGCGACCAAGTGAGATGCTTAAATGATTTGGGATCATAATGGAAGGGAAGCACATGCGCTGGTATTGAGTATGCAATACAAATCTATAAT
This sequence comes from Diaphora mendica, assembly GCA_949125395.1. Lineage (NCBI taxonomy): Eukaryota > Metazoa > Arthropoda > Insecta > Lepidoptera > Erebidae > Diaphora > Diaphora mendica. Next base: position 37,885,207 of record OX421312.1, read on the forward strand.
ATATAAAAGAGTAAGGTGACTGACTGACTGTCATACCCAGAGATCAACGCACAGCCCAAACCGCTGAAGCTAGAAACCTGAAATTTTGCATATAGGTTCTTTATGTAACGTAATTGAGCACTAAGACAGGAATTTTTGAAATTCCACCCCTAAGGGGGTAAATCTGGGGATGAAAGTCTGCGTGAGCGAAGCCGCGTGTAAAAGCTAGTACAATATATTATTACATGGAAGTGAAATGTGTGTATCAAATTGGTCCACAACAATAAAACTATTTTATGAACCATATAAATAATATCAGTAAGTTATATAGCGTAAATAATGATGGCATATATTGGGTGCACGAAAAACATTTTATTGTAATGTATTATCGCATTTTAATGGCAACCTAGCTAACTATCCGGCAGTACCTTTACAAGAGCTTGTATGTATATATAATGTATAATATTGGGAGAGTCACGCTTCAGCATGTATGGGCCGGCTCGACAGGAGTGATAACACGGCCTCACAGAAAACCGGTGTGAAACAGCGCCTGCGCTGTGTTTCACCGAGTGAGTGAGGATACCGGAGGCCCATAGGTAGGAGGTAACGCACTTGTGAAGCCTCTGGTGTTGCGGGTGTCCATGGGAGGCGGTAATCGCTTACCATCACGCGATACGTCTGCTCGTTTGCCCCCTATTCCATAAAAATAACTAAATCTCGGAAACGGCGCCAACGATTTTCATGAAATTTAGTACGCAGGGGGTTTCGGGGGCGATAAATAGATCTAGCTAGGATTCATTTTTCTAAAATTTATCAAAAAAAGTAAACCGAGCAAAGCTCTGTCATCCATGTACCATGTGCCCATCAATGCGTATTATTTATATAAGTAAAGCAGTCGAACAAGTTACTTTTTTTTTGAAAACTAGCTGCCGGACAGACTTCGTTCTGTGAACCTCCAGTTGACCCCCGCATTTTTTTTATCTATACTTTGTTTGTTTGAACGCGCTAATCTCAGGAGCCGCTTTCCGATTTGAAAAATTCTTTCAGTGATAGATAGCCCATTTATCGAAGAAGGCTATATGTCATCACGCTAAGACCAAAAGGAGCAGAGCATCAATAAAGAATGTTTCAAAAACGGGTAAAAATTATCACGCTACGGGCAATAGGAGACGCTAACGGGGTTGCGTGGGTCAGCTAGTTTTTAAATAAAACCTCCCGTGGACCTTAAGGATTATACAAATAATAAATTAGCCGAATTGGTCCAGCCATTCTCGAGTTATGCGCTTAACAACATTCATTTTTATTTATATTATATAGATTAACTTTTGCGGTAAAGAGTAGTCTATGTCTTTCTCTAAGGTCCACTATATAATATATACCAAATTTCATCCAAATCGGTTGAACCGTTAAGAGGTTAAAGCGTAACAAACAGATAGACAGACAGAGTTTGTTTTCGAATTGACAATTGGTGTGGATAATCGAGTTAGTTTGCGTGAAATAACTAGAATACTCGTAGTATAATAGGTTCCCAAGAATGAGGTCAAAAACATGTTAACATTACATTTTTGGGTATAAAAAGTATGTGCTTTAATGAAGGTTGTGTCAAATTATATCAAAATTGGTCCAGCCGTTAGGGCGTTAAGAAGTAACAAACATACATACACCTTTTATAATATTGGTGTAATTTGTAAGCACATTACTAAATTTATTACGACACTATTGCATAAACCTTGTCTCAGAAGTTAGTTTAAACTAAAAACATCATTAGAAAATTTTAATTAGGTAAGTAATTAAAATAATTTACTAGTTAAAAAGAAATAAAGACAGGCTATTGGAAAGTTTTTTGACAATGGTGTAAAATAATATCGACTGTACGGATGGCGTAATGGTGGAAGCATTCACCTTGCAGTTTCCTTTTTTTTTATGGAATAAGGGGCAAACGAGCAGACGTGTCATCTGATGGTAAGCGATTACCGCCGCCCATGGACACCCGCAACACCAGTGGCGTCACAAGTGTGTTGCCGGCCTTTGGGGGATGGGGCGGGGGATGGCAGGGAGGGTTTGGGTATGCGCCTCCGGTATCCTCACTCACACGGTGAAAACAGCGCAAGTGCTATTTCACACCGGTTTTCTGTGAGGCCGAGGTATCACTCCGGTCGAGCCGGCCCTTTCATGCCGAAGCGTGGCTCTCCCACGGTACTCCTACTGCGCCGAGTGTTGTGGGTACGATTCCGTCATGGAACAATAGGTACTTCGTTTGATCCACAATATAACCCGTAAACACATCGATCAATAATAGTACCGTACACAACAAGACTTTACAGATTAAACTATATCTCACTGTTTAAATGCTTAATTATAGTAATGAAAACCGTGATGAACCGTGATGGTTATAAATACATATTCCTGATTCTTAAAATCAGTATTTTCTACCCAAATTGCTTATTAATAAAATTTTAACAAAATAAAAAACCGACTTCAAGAACGAACAAATCGATCGATTTCTCTTAGATGCCATCATCAGATCTTAGTGTCCTTATCATGGTACCACCGTTGGGATATCTCCTTCCCATTAAAAAAAGAAGTATCAAAATCGGTTCATAAACGCCGAAGTTATCCGCGAATACACAAAAAAATAATTATTTACGGTCGAGTCGAGTCGAAGTCGATTAAAAAGTGAAGTGCGGGAGTCGCTTTTAAGACGTCGCGCGTCGTTAGCGCCTCGAGCAAATTGTTAAATGACGCTTTAATGCGTCCTTGGTTGTCAAAGGGTTAATAAATGTTATGATCAAATATCGCGCCAGAGAAAGGCGCGGGAAAATTGTAAAATTTCATTCAAAAATCAAATTCCTTACAAACAACAATAATAATGTTATGAAATGTCAAGAAACTTCCAGAAAACAGTGATAGTCGGTTTGGCTATACAAGTTCTATTAATGAATGCATTGTAGCACAGAACAATATATGAATTAGAGATGTGCCGACTAGTCGACGACTAGTCGGTAAAGCCGACTATCCGGCAACAATCGTAGTCGACGATTAGTCGGCGAATAGTCGGCAAAAAGCGCCGACTATTCGGCTTATTACTTTATATGTATTTCTCAATAATACATTTGTCAATTTTTATTTTATAATCAGTTTTAGACATTTTGAAATGTAAATAAAGCAATCTTTCTTTTGGTAACCAGTTTCTAAAATTACTTGCTGATAACAAACATATCTGACATTTATTAAACAAAATGTTTGCTTGTGGTGTTTGCACTTTTTTTCCTTTCCACCACGAGAAATAATCATTGACATTGATTACACATAACAGCATTAGGGTCCAATGCGACGGCGTGGCCTCTGATTTTCTAGAGGTAAACGCTGGCGTACCTCAGGGCTCCGTCCTGTCGCCCACACTGTTTCTTCTTTAGCCCACAATGTTAGCCCATGGCAACATGATAATTGTTAGGCAGACAACAGCACAGTCCATGGCCGATATTTTGGACAACTTGCAGTCAAGCTGGCAGACGTTGAAGAAAAACGTTGGAAAGACGTTGAGAGATGTGACCGCTACAAACGGCTCGAGACCGGTGACACCCCGGTGCGGCCGGGGGTTGTCGTCTAAGGAGGGTCGGTGTTCCGACTCTTACTGTGTAGAACGGTAGGAGGCGCAACAGCTACCCGCCCCGGGGGTGACTATGGTTACCCCGAGATGTACCTCAGTCATGAGATACGGCAGGAGGGTTTCCAGAAACCGCTGATCCTCCTGCTGATCCTGGAGTTCGTCCCGACTGCCGAGGTAAGCCGCCGCGGGGTTTAGTGGTTAGACCATCGAGTCCCACACACGTCCTTCGTGTCCCCCCCCCCCCACGGAGGGTATGGTGAATAATGCATTCCCGCGTAAAAAAAAATAAAAAAAAAGAAGGTTCGCTCGTGTGTGGAGTACTGTTCTCATCTCTGCGATGGTGTCGCACAGTATCTGTTTGACGCTCTCGACCGGTTACAGCGGCGAGCAATCCGCATTGGTGACAGTCCCTAAGCCACCGAGTCCCTTGACCTGAGCCTCTGCAGTTGCGAAGAGATATAGCCCCCATGGCAGTCCTCTATTGCCTTTATCATGGTGAGTGTTCTGAAGAGCTCTTCCAACTGGTCCTCTCCTCTCCCTTCCTCTATAGGACAACACGTGCCGGCCTCGGAAGTCACCGCTTCAGAGTGGTAGACATACGTTCTCGCACTCATCCCTTCGGTTCTTCCTTCCTGTGCTGAGCGGTCAAAACTTGGAACTCACTACCAGCGCACGTGTTTCCTTCCCACTACGATCTCAGGTCCATTCAGCGGGTCGTGAAAAAGCATCTCACCAGGTCACGCTGTCCTGTGTGTCCACACACTTCTGCATTGTCCTTATTACCTACCTACTACCTACATTGAGGATTGTGACCAGCACTTTTGGATTCTGCTCATGATTTCCATCAGGCAGGGCAGAGTCATTTTGGCAGCAAACACATAAAAAAATCGAAAGCATTACTAAGGCGGCCTCGCGGAAACTTCGCGTACTGAATAGGGTAAGACAGTTCTTTGCGCCCGAGCTTCTGTCTTCTTTATAAGACCCATGTTCGCTCGTTCGTGGAGGACTGTTCTTATCTTTTTGATGGATCCACACAGAATTTGCTTGATGCTCTTGATCGGTTGCAGCGGCCAGCAGTCCGCATTATCAACAGTCCCGATGCCACCGAGTCCCTTGAGCCTTTGCACTTGCGGAGAGATATCGCCTCTGTGACAGTCCTCTAGCGTGTTTACCATGGACAGTATTCTGAAGAGCTCTTCCAACTAATCCCACGTTCTCCCATCTTCTACAGGACAACACGTACTGGCATTAGAAGCCACCGCTTCAGAGTCGTAGAAATACGCTTTGGAATTAAACGGTTCCGTTCTGCCTTCCTGTGCCGAGCAGTTTTTAACTGTTTGGTACTACCAGCGCACGTGTTTCCCTTCCACTATGATCCCGGGTCCTGTAGGCGGCGTGAGAAAATGCATCTCACTAGGCCGCCATAGTATAGGACGCTATACTGCATTGTCTGCGTTCGCAGTGAGTATGGTGTTGGAGTGTTGGATTCTACTCAAGCTTTCATCAAGCTCAGCAGAATCACTTTGGCAGGCTTTCAAATAAAAAAAAAAAAACAAAAAACATCGTCCACTTGTTTAAAAAACATCGGCACAAGTGATTTTCTTTTTCATTTAACTCTTCACTTCAATCAACAATAATAATACTTAATATCTTTACACAAAAATATTTTTTACACTAAAACACACCTCCGACTGCGACCCTTACAGAAGCAAAAATGAAGAAACAAGGTTCGCAGGCGGCGTTTGCGCCTGGGGCGCGAATCAGCTGTAAACGAAGAGTTACGGAAATGTCCGTAACCACGATCGGTTTGGCCGATTAGTCGGCCGACTAGTCGGCCTTTTTAGGGCCGACTAATCGGCTAGTCGGCTAGTCGGCAAAAGTAATGATCGGCCCATCTCTAATATGAATTGATTGTCGCGTGGTTGGCTTGTTTACGTTTTCACGGGAATGATTATATTCGAATGATTCGTAGCAGTTGGGATTTTCGAGAATGAATCAGTGACCGGCTGATATAAAAGGGATTCTCGTCTCCCACGAGTTCAGTTTGAACTACAGTTCGATAAATATCTTTATAGGATACTAGCTGTGCCCGCGTGGAATAGTACCTAACCATATGTAGTATTTATACAACCTTTCATCCCCCCCTATCAACCCCTTACAACTTTTTTTTGCATTAAAATGTTCTCTCAGGCTCTAGACTGTGTACTAAATATCATTTAAATCGATTCAGTAGTTTTGGCGTGAAAGCGCGATAGACAGACAGACATACCTTCGCATTTATAATATTAATAAGGATAAATGATACCTAGCGATCTCGAAATTAAACATTACGATTATTCTGTATTATTTAAAGGTCTCTTTTAGTCGTTTTTCAAATTATTCGAATCCTTACACGTAACAATAACTTCACACATCTCACACGTAGCTGTGTGAGAGCCTAGTGTAAGATTGGTTTTCAACTATTCCATCGTCCGTCAACATGACAGCGTTTGGCGTTGGGATTTTCCAGCACGAGCTCGCCTTCGAGAACGAGTTAAGATGAAATAAAATCACACTAGGCCTTCTGATTCCAGGACCTGAAAGTCCGGGTCCTCCTAGAGTAGGGCGCCAGAGGCTGGTCGTCGGGGTGTTTTTAGTGGAAACACCACATACTCCTGGCTCCTGTGTCCGGAAGGAGCTGGAGATCCGAAGGGGTTTTTCACCCCGTCAACAAAAAATAAGGCCTTCTGATTCCAAAGGCTCCTTAGACCAAGAAATGAAAATTCAATATAACTAGAACATTAAAACTATCGTAAGGGCTATAAATATTTATATAAGATAAACAGTTTTAGCCACGTACCTATGTATTGTGGGGATGCCCCTTTAAGACCTGAAGGGAGTTTTATTCTACCCGGGGACCCCTGAAATACACACGTAAGGAATACCGTTTCAATTAAATAAAGCCAAGGTTAGAACCGCACCTGATTCAGATAAGCTTAACTCAATGAATCATAGACAGCCTATAATGGTTCACAACTGGACATAGCCACATGGGTCTCTTCTTAGAAAGGTGGTTTTGGACTTCTATAGGTACCATGCTGGCCAGATAGTATAGTATAACTTCCTCGTTGGTCTCGCGGTTGACGTATGCAACTGCCGATCAAGAGGTCTCGGGTTCGAATCCCGGGTCGGGCAAAATGTGTTAATGAGTTTTTCTGATTATAGGAATACTTAATAACATCTCGGAGTTTGGAAGTTGAGGTCTGAACCGTGAAGAGCTGGGGTTGGAAGCTCTCCCTCATCCGCCATACTCACCAGACCTTGCACCTACCGACTATTACTTTTTCCAAAATTTTGACAACTTTTTAGTGGGTAAAAATTTCAATTCCCGAGAGACAGTACAAAATGCCTTTGAAGAGTTTGTTGCCTCCCGTCCAGCTGATTTTTACAAGAAGGGCATCAATAAACTGCCAATGCGTTGGCAAAGATGCGTCGATTGCATGGGTGATTACTTCGAATAACAGAAATAAAAAAGTTTGAAAAAATAAGTACTTTCACTTATTGCATACAAAACGGCAATTTCATAGGTAAAGACCTATTATCTCCTGCGTAGTTGGCTGGTCTCCATTGAGACAGGCCGCCGTGGCCTATCGGCTAGGCTAGCAATCGTTATCTATTGGCACGTATTCACTTTGATTAGTGCGAGCGCAGGTGCGAAGTGCAGGTGATCAATGATTGGTAGAAAATACGTGTGGACAGCGAATTCGTGGTCCACACCAACTTTCTACCAATCATTGTAGACCTGCACTCGTACTAATCAAAGTGAATACGGGCCTTATATTGCAGTGTGTGCGGTGCACACGGGCGCAGCGGTGTTAGGGACGCCGGCCGCGGCACTTTTAATGAATCTGCGCGCTTATTGAAGGGCGCTACGCTTATTAAAGGGCGTTAGAGTAATGATTGCACACGGGCGCTTCACTGGTTGGAAACGCCTCTGCACATAGATACGAGTATAATTTTAAATCAAATATCAGAAAGAATCTTCCATAGTTAATATAAAAATTAAAACTAATAAAACTGTTGACTCAATTTGACCTTTTACAATACACTGATACCCTCCTAATTGGATACAATAACAATTTGTATGTTACCATAACATCATATTTCGTTGTTTGTTGCTATAATTTTACAACAAAGAGCTTTTTAATTTTCAAGCTCAGCAGTCGCTTACGCTTCCACTACGCCACCGAGGCAGTCAAAGTTGAGTCTTTAAAGAATTAAATGAGATATTATCCAACACCAAAATATTTTTTTAATACAAACCAGTAGTTTGTAAGATTAATTTGTTCAACCAAACAAATTAACAAACTCTTCAGCTTTTAATATCTTCATATTAAAACGTTATTTTTCGCCTTTTTAACCCCCGACGCAAAGAGAGGGGTGTTATAAGTTTGACGTGTCTGTCTGTCTGTGGCACCGTAGCTCGCGAACGGATGAAGCGATTTCGATTTAGTTTTTTTCGTATGAAAGGTGAGCTACGTGCGAGTGTTCTTAGACATGTTTCATGAAAATCGGTTGAGTCGTTTAAAAGTTATGGGGGTGAAAGTGGGGAATAATAACAGAATGTCTGCAAAAATATCATTGGCGTATGATTACTCGATTAAGTGTTTGAGTTTTTTAAATTTTGAATTTAATATTATTACAAAAAATATTCAAACAGAGCAATATGAAATTTGACACAGTTAAGGTTTAGTACCTGGATGATCAAACTTTGCTCGGTATTTTTTTTGTTAACTTTTCTAAAAATAAATCCTAGACCTATTTATCGTCCTGAAACCCCCTGTATACTAAATTTAATGGAAATCGTTAAAGCCGTTTCAAAGATTCAGTTTATATATGTACAAGAAGCTTGGTAAAGGTATTAGATATGAAGGAGTGTAGAATGCTAAAAAATTAAACAAATTAAGGTCGAACTAGAACCACTGGGGTACCACTTGTTAGTATAAATATATGTTCTACTCAACTAATATTTTCTACATATGTTAATGATTTCTTAATTGTAAGAGCAATATGTTGGTGAAACATTCAATGAAGTTCATGATTCATTATCGTATTACATAACATTCTGACACTCAATTTAAGAGACCAGAAATAGTCTATTATGGAGAACAATTGAACATAAAATATTTTATACTCCTTTTGTCCCTGTCAACTGCCTTTAAAAAAAAAGCAACTCCCGCATTAGCAACACATTGCACAGGATGTATCCTGTGTCACAGGGGACTTTACAAACATACATGAAATGGACACAAATGACATCCAAACCTACAAAGCGTTCTCCCATGTGGGATTTGAACCCAGAACACTTGGCGCAGTAGAGAGTGTGGCGACCACTTTACAGTCCACTGCAGTACATAAGCCTCTCTGTACAAAGGAGACTTAGGTATACTGTCCCACACTGGTCAGAAGGGTTGGTATAGGATTTAGGACAAAACAATGTACCAGTTACCCTAGGACTCATACGAAGGACTACAAAAGATAGTATAGTACAACTAGAAGATGGGAAGATGTTTTCCACTCAGTCTTAAGATGAGAGTAGCAGTGGACAGAGACCAACGGAATTTAAAGAAGATCTATGCCAAACTGAGGGATATTATTGTTATTATACCTATATTACATGTGATAGTATTAGAATCGTAATGAAATATTATATTTCAGTAGCAAATATTATATATTATCCAGCTCTTGAACCTTAATCACACTATCACATCACACTAATATATGAAAGCGAAAGTTTGTGTGTATGTTTGTTACTTCTTCGTACGTAAACACATTCAATTTGACACTAAAAATATTTATTAGAAATCATTTAAGTATTTTTTTTTTTTTAAATAATTGCAAATTTATTTTTCGTTCCTACTGTTCTAATAAGTAATGATTATTTATTCCTATTTACGATTCACTTTCGTAATTTACGCAAATATGTGTGTTATTAAAAATAAGTTACTTAAAATATATGAATATTATATTTATTAATTATTTGTTTATGTTAAATTGGTCATATTTTTTTATGTTGTGCCTAGTTTATTTAAAACCGTATTATGCGTATTTCCCGCGTTTAGTCAATTAATACGTGTAAAAATCGGCAAATCATTTTTTTTTATCAGACTACCAGTTGATTCAAGATTTAAAATAAAAAAGGAAGAAAGAAGTTGATGTAAACAGTATACATTTTTCTTTACAAATATTAACCAAAGGTACTATTTCCGGCGTTGTCAGTAAGGAAGGCATTATGAATTTATGAGTTGAAAATAATAAAAATTTCATGAGGTTCTCCAAATATCCATGCTTTTAATTTTAAAAACAAAACCACTTATACGCCCATGTCACGAGATTGCCGTTCGGAGACAGCAAATTGGTTCGAAGACAGCTAAATCTAGTTGACGAGTTAAAAAATAAATTGGTAGGTATGTTCCTTAGTACATAATACATTTGCAACAATAGGAATAAATGACGTAATTACATACCTAGAATTATTTTCCGGCGACTGGCATGAGGTTCCTCTGTGTAAACCCACTCAAAATCAGTTCTGGATACGTGAGCTCCCATAATTTTAAACACTAATAAACGGTATCAAATAAATGCATTAGCTTTATATCACAGCGCGCACTAATATCAACGTGAAAATGTAAAAAGATTGCACGATTACTTCAAATATCGTTTTTGGTAAAAATAAATTGAAATTACCGAACACTCCCTTCCCTTCCAATCAACGCAACGCGTAGCGCAGGGTACTCAATCTTCGTACAAGTACTAGGGTAACTGACAGTAACTGTCAAACATATAGCAGTATTAATTTAAGATGATCCGTAAATACTTAACAACCAATGTGCTTTTAAAGATTCTTAACTTAGTAGCATTATTATTACTAGTCCCATCTGCGTTATAGAGAGTGCACCACCATCGAAAATTATGATACCAAATCCTAAACATGGTCTAGCAGCCGAACTTCTATTGTATCGCTCTACTTCTGAAATTAGTTACGTTATTGTTGAGCCACATTTGAATTTTTTTCTGCACTGGTAGTTTTTCGATTCCTTCGTTAAAGACAAAAACAGTTTTTTAATTTTTCGTAACTCGTGTTTGCCTTGAATTTATTTATCTAATATTTTTGATTGTTACTTAATCAAGATAAAAATAATAATTTGTTAATTAAATAGATTTTTAATTTAATTTAGTAGAAATTTGAATTTTGTCACCAACTCAACTGTAACAAACGAAACTTCAAAAATTTTCTTCAAATTATTTCGCCGGCCGGTGAATATTTGTACTTTGTGGAAATTTTAGAGCTTTGATTACTTTTATCCGCTGCAATAACATCAAACTTTGACCTGTATACCTAGGAATGTTGATTTGTGTTTGTTTGTCAATTATCATCTAAATAAATAAATAGTAATACTTCTTTATAGTGCAACAGAGACCATGCTGCAGGACAGTAAGTAACTTTTTCATTTTATAATGATCAGGGTTGTTTAAGCTATATATTTATCTAGTCACTACTCAAACATAAATAAATATATTTGTTTAACAACAAATTTTCGCGGAACTTACATTGTGTTTAGATTAAATCCTTGAGATAACCTAAACAATTAATTTGAACTACTTTTTTTATAATATGAGTTACCAAAGTGCCCTACTCTGCCCAATATGAAGCATAAGCAGAATCCAAGAGTAGTGATCACCAAACTCATTGCGAATGCAGACAATGCAATATACCGTACTTGTGTTTTTGGGATTATTGGCGCAGAGTATAATGAAACACGTCTTCTTCTATGCTTTTTACTAAATGCATATGTATGTTTACACGGTACATTACCAAAATAGCATTTTTAAAATCTTTGTCCGACTGTTTGTTCCGGCTTGCACTTCCGGGACTTTCACTGATAGATAGCTGATGATTTAAGGAGTTATTTCGGCTACTTTTTTTTAGACTAGCTTCACCCCGCGGCGTTACCCGCGGTACGACAACAACCGCGGGGAACACCGCCGGGTTCAGCTAGTTGTTTATAAAAACAATTAGACGGACTCATGAAAACGAACACCCATCACCACAAAATAACCACTTTTTACTAAATGCTTATGTATGTATACACGGTACATATACCAAAAAACCATATTTTACAATTTTTGTGTCTGTTTGTCCTGGCTAATCTCTGGAACTGCTAGACCAATTTTGACGGTACTTTCACTAATATGTAGCTGATGTTTTTTTTTTAAGCTACAGTTAAAAATCATAGATCGACACAAACAGACCCCACAGCATGTGCTGTATTTTCAAAATAAATTAGGTGAAAACACCAAGATCTACTGCCTGCCTATGTCGATCCATAACTTCCAGTTTCCAAAATGCGTAGAGCCTTATGAGAAGAATACTGGCAAAGAAATTCATGGCCATTCTTTTTAAAAGTCAGATGTTCAGGTACAATAGTGTTAGTATTACATGAACGGTAACCAGTATGCGAGCTGTTGCCACCTGAATTTCATTTTCAACCGACTTCAAAAAGGAGGAGGTTCTTAATTCGACTGTATTTTTTTTTTTTTTTTTTATGTTTGTTACCTCATAACTTTGGACTGGGTGAACCGATTTTGATGATTCTTTTTTTATTTGAAAGCTGGTGCTTCCCGAATGGTTCAGATTGAACTCAGTTTTTTTTTTGTTAAAATTTTATATTAAAATGCTCTAAATTCTACTGTACTGTATAAACAAAAAAAACACTCAGTGATAACGTTTAAGGTTTGAGTTTACTAAACATAGAAATTATTCAAGGTGCACAACTTCTTACATTCAGTTGGAAAAATCTACTGTTAAAAATAATTTGTGACTGGATTAAGAGGCTAGAGTTGCAGTTGAACGAACCAAAATAATAAAGTCTAAAATATTGTAACTTTGCGGGTGGCTTTTGTAGATATTCTTTGGAAATAAATTTATATTTTATTTAAATATACTCTTAAATAATCTTGATTTGCTTTCTTTTAAATTTATTTTCTAATTATTTCATAATTTACTATAAATTCAACTGTCTTTCATCTAGAAACTCTTCTAAAGTTACCGCTTTTGTAAATTTATATTAGCTGGTTAGTTTTATAGTGAGGTAATTAATGCTACCTTTATAATTTTAGCGATTTGCTCCCTTACAAGATGATATTTGATATTAGGAGAGAAAAGAGCCAATAAAAATTGCAGATTACAATAATTATATTACTATTAATATAATTATTGTAATCTGCAATTTTTATTGGCTCTTTTATTTGGATTGAAATGCTATTTTATAGTGACTTCATGCAGACTATTTCTGTCACAGCCTTATAATATGCCATGTTACACTCGGCTTCCGTTAAGGAAACAGTGACATTATTTGGTAATTATCAAATAAATAAATATTTTGGACATCTAACACACAACGCCATCTAGTCCCAAGCTAAGCAGAGCTTGTGTTATGGGCACTAGACAACTGATACAAATACATATATACTTTTTTTTTGTAAATACATACATATTATACACATAGAAAACACCCAAACTCCGAAACAAATATATGTCGATCATACAAACATTTGGACCGACCCGGGAATCGAACCCGAGACATCATGATCAGCAGTCGCACACGCCAACCGCGAGGCCAATTTTTTGTAACGAACTAGATAATAAACTATAATCTATTGTACCTTACACGATAATATATGGTTATGTTTACCTTAAATATATCTATAATACCTTGTACCTATTATACAATTATATCTCAGATTACATAAATAAAAAAAAAAATTTATCTTCAATCTATAGTACCTTAAATTATGTCATGGAAGATGTTTGAAACATTTCCATAACTTTTCGTGATTTTTAGACTGATATTTACTTAACATAGATACACATTTGTAATTGTAGGTAATTCATGGAAAATCTGTTTACAATTTATTTTAAAGAAATGGGTTTATGTAATGAATTTGCATTTTGATTTTTGAATTCTGATACCAAGGAACAATTTTATTTCAAATTATCATCTTAAATGCTTGCATTAATTTGAATAACAAAGTACATATTTGTATTTACAGTTAAATAATTGTATCAATGCAATGCGATACTATTTAGAATTGTATACTAAATGTTTACCTATCTATACAATTTCACACTCAAACAATTTCGATCTATAATTTTTTTGTAAACAAGATTCCACTTTAGCATTTCAAAGACCCATACTTTTAACAACAACTTAAAAGTATTCAGGCTAACAAGTGAATAACTGTTTGAGATAGTATTGTGTTTTAATTAGTACACATACTTGGTTTATTAAGCTAAAATACCTTTCGATACTTCCATATAATTTATTTGAAATACCATTAACAAATACAGTTTTACATCCGTATGGTATACGTAAATCAAATTGATTTGCTAAAGTCAAAATTAATTGTAAGATGAAATCCTCCCAGTAAGGCCTCAAGCAACTTAAACATACTTTGTAATATATATATATATATATCATCACGCCTATAGCCTTCCTTGATAAACGGGCTATCTAACACTGAAAGAACTTTTTCAAATTGGACCAGTAGGTAGTTCCTGAGATTAGCGCGTTCAAACAAACAAAAACTCTTCAGCTTTATATATTAGTATAGATGTATTTATTATACTCTTCTAAGATCTAATACTCATAATCAACAACACATTTATTTGCATAAAGACTAATATTAGGTATTATGTTGATAAAAACTCTTTGACAAATAACTCAATAATAGGTACCAACTCTTAGCGTCTTATACTCGTGATAACTTCTAAACGAAATGTCCGAATGGGGTGAAAGAAAAAGTATTTTACTTCTACATAAATACCCTTGATAACATAATGCTTTATTTGGATAAGGATTAATATTACGATACACATTTAACGTAGTTTCTTTCTTCAGACGATTTAATAATTTTTTTGAGCACAAAAGCGGTTATTGTGACTAAACCATGATAGTTAGATATATGCTCTCGCGGACTTTTTTGTAGATCTTAATGGTACCTACAAACCCGTAATACATGATTTTGTTCTATTGTCAATACTCTTGCAGCGCACGCAAAAATTGGTTTTCGAGTTCACACCTTGGGTTACAAAATAGCAATTTTCTTACGGATCTCTATTTAAAAAAAATTAAATATAGCCTATAGCCTTCCTCGATAAATGGACTATCCAAAACTGAAAGAATTTTTCAAATCGGACCAGTAGATCCTGAGATTAGCGCGTTCAAACAAACAAACTCTGCAGCTTTATTATATTAGTATAGATTAGTATAGATTTTAGCTTTAGCGAGTTGTCAGTTTTCACAGTCATTTGTTTTAAAAATCTTATATATAAAATTCTCGTGTCACAATGTTAGTTACCATACTCCTCTGTAACGGCTGGATTGATTTTTATGAAATTTGGTGTGCATATCGGGTAGGTATGAGAACCGACCAACATCTATTTTTATACGATTTTTTATTTGTCAAAACAACGTTTGCCGGGTCAGCTAGTGTTTATATAATAATTTTATAGTGATGTAACGATTGTACATTAAGCGACATAAAGAAAATAGGGATATTCGTTTCCTTACACTTTTTCGGGGGTTAATTAAGAACTTTTTTACTTTGTCTTCTCCTGCTTTGTTCAAAGCAGAAGACTAAAATTTATTATGATAATTTGCGTACAAAGAACCCTTAGATTGATACATTAGATTACCGAATTAATTCCAGACTACTATTTTTTATTAAGTCTTAAGGTGGTGAGGACATATTAGTTCTGCTTATTTTTTTTAAGGCTTTCTAAAATTTTTATTTTTATCTGTCACACAAACTGCAGATTATTTTCAGGTTTACTATTTTTTTTATTTGTCTTGATTTGGCACATATTAGCTTTGCGGGATTATTTTCAGGCTTACTAATTTTTATTTGTATTAATTTGACATATTATATTAGCTTTGACCAATTATTTTATCTTACTAATTTTATTTTCAAGGATATAATAATTTTCATACTGTAAGTATGTACAGCTATGCATATTTGTCAAATTTGTCCAGAATTAATTTTAATAATTTGAGTGAAATGGATAGAAATACATATTTGCTTAAAACCAACCAACTAATATTGGTTTCAAGACAATTTACAGAAAATTTCATTTGTCTTTAATTTATCTATACATATATATCTATACAAATAAATAAAAATTGGAGTGTCTGTTTGTAATATTAAAATATCGCTTTTTACGAAATGCATATGTATTACACGGTACATATACCAAAAATGTATTTTTTTACAATTTTTGTCTGTTCCGGCTAATCTCTGGAACGGCTGGATCGATTTTGACGGGCCTTTCACTGATAGGTAGCTGATGATACAAGGAGTAACTTAGGCTACTTTTTAGGCTAGCTTCGCCCCGCGGTACGATAATAACCGCGGGTGACACCGCGGGACTCAGCTAGTTGTGAATATTTTTTTTTATGTAATACTAGCAGTCGGCCCCGGCTTCGCACCGTAAACATTGGCATTTAACCAAAAATTTAAAAACCGTGGCCGTGAGTGATAAATGATAATACATATACACATACATACTTTGTAACTGATTTTCTTGTACTATTTTACTTTGTGTATACAATGAAGATAAATAAATAAGGAAATGCCTCACCTTTTAATCCTTTGCTTTTTGTTGAACAATTGGTCCACTTATTGACACGTTATTTGTTATTTGATATTTAAACCACGTTAACAAAGCTTCCTCAATATTCGTATGCTTCGTTGTTCTTGCTCGTTTCATTTTAAATAATTTGTTCTCAAAGTGTTTGAATTTTTTCTCTCTCTTTCCATATACTCGTATGTAGTCAAAATCGTCAAGTGTGATACATCATGCCTAAAGAGATATACTGTAATAAGCAATGTCGTAAAAAGCGGTGTTTCTAATATCATTCAGCCGAAACTTTCGATTTTGGTCAATGTAACCTGTATGTTGTTTTAAACGATGTCGTAATAAACGGTTTTTTTTGTTGTTGACCAAACATAAAAAAATATGTTTGGTCCTCCCAAAATTACTCTACTCTGCCTGATGGAAAGCATAAGCAGACTCCTAGAGTGGTGGTCACCATACTCATTTCGAATGCAGACAATGCAGCATGGTGACACACACTATGGCGGCCTAGTGATACTCCTGCATCACTGGGACTCCGGTTTTGACTTATACTCTTCATAACTTTTAAATGGTATGTCCAATTTGAATAAATAAAAAAGTAATTTACAAGTACTGATTTAGCCTTGAATATGTAGTGATTTATTTGGATAAGTATTAATACCAAGGCACGAATAATGAGGCCTAGTTGGTATCGACGTAACTCTCACAAATTTTAACTGAGCTTTAGCTTTCTAATGGTGAAAGAATTTTTCAAATCGGTCAAGTACTTTTCGAGTTAAATCGATACCAACATACAAACAAAAATCAAATCTTTCCTCTTATAATATTAGTTTAGATTAGCAAATATTTTTGTGGTGCATTTCTCAGCACTAATAGTGGCAAATTTTGGTTAAAGTAGTACATATTAATAGTACACTACTACTAAACCAATGTTAGACAAGTGGCTGTTACACAGCTCCGTCCCATATTTCATTTTATTAAGTCTTGTACTTGAAACTACACACATCAAAAGTGTCTAGGGATCAAGCATTTTTATGCGGATTTCTTGAGATTGAGATGTGGCTTTGGCCCTGGCCTGCTCAGTCGCCAGACTTGAACCCGATTGAGCATGCATGGGATATGCTACAGAAAAGAGCTCTGCCGAATATGGAGGGTATCCAGTCGCAAGAAGACCTTTTTTTGTTGTTGCAACGAACATGGGCGGCCATTCCACAGCGTGATTTGGATTAACTCATTTTGAGTATGCCAAACCGATTCTTGTGTTGTTAGTGTTCGCGGTAGAAACACGGATTATTAATTGTTTAAGTTACTTAAGAAAATTTTAAAGAAAACTGTTATTTCAGTCTTTTTTTCGAACTTTAATGTTAGTGGTTCAAATGTCAAAAATCCCTTTATTAGGAAAATGGCAAATTTCTTTATTAATGCAAAGGTGACTTGGTTTATCGTTACTGTGACAAACGAAAACACTTTATTTGATGAATCCTTAAAGAAAATTTTAATTAATATCAATCAGGAGAAAAGTTATTGCAAAAATATATGTTGATCCCTAGACACATATGTTGATCCCTAGACACTTTTGATGTGTGTAGTAATAGTTTAAGTGACTTCAGTTAGAGTACAATTTATGCGTTCTGAGATATTGTTATAAATGATTCTTTTATCCACACAATGTTCTGAAAAAAAAAACGCCATGTTAAACACGTTGCATTATCGTAACATAACTAAGGTTATTAATAATTACTACATACTTATAAAATAACATGTCCTGACTGACTGGCTGATAGTTTGCGCGCGATGATCATTGATCATGCTATTAAATAAAGTCAGGGCTATAAAATTTGGTGAGTAGGTTCGTTTTATTGAGTAGACACCCACCATGGAAGGAATTTCGAAATTTCTACCCGTAAGGGGGTGAAATAGGGGTTGAAAGTTTGTATGGAAGTACGTATTTTTTTAGGATAGAAGCATTGAATCTTTATTTTTGGGCTACTGATTAAAAATGAGTATTTAAGCGTTTCTGGTTATTCTACCCATAAGGAAGTAAAATAGGGGTTGAAATCGAACCCGAGACCTCTTCATCTGCTGTCGCTTACGCTAACCACTAGACGAATCAGGCATTTTTAAGTTAGAAACATGAAACTTTTATTTTTGGCTACTGATTAAAAATCAGCAAATACGCGTTTCTGGATATTCTACCCCTAAGGGGGGTGAAATAGGGGCTGAAAGTTTGTAAGGAAGTCCATCATTTTTTATCTTAGTTACACGAAACTTTATTTTTGTGCTACTGATTTAATCTGAGTATATATTTAATACAAGCGGCCGCTTGCGACTTCGTACGCGTGGAGTTAGTTATTGGTACATTTTGTTTAAGTACATAAATACCATTTAAAATCCTCTTGTCATAATTACTTTTACTTCAATACCATAGGACTTTCATACAAACTTCCAACCCCCGTTTTACCCCCTTAGGGGTGGAGTTTCGCAAAATCCGTTCTTAGCGGATGTTTACACCCTATAAGAAACCTACTTGCCAAATTTCAAGTTTGTAGGTGTCGTAGTTTCTGAGATTTCGTGATTAATAAGTGAGTGGTATTTCGCTTTTATATATATAGACTAGTTGTTGTCCGCGGCTCCGCCCGCGTGTATGTCGGTTATCGCGGCAAATAGTAGCCTGTGTGTTATTGTGATGTATAAGCTATATTACTGTAAAGTTTCATCTAAATCCGTTCATTAGTTTTTGCGTGAAAGAGTAACAAACATCCATCCATCAATACTTACAAACTTTCGCGTTTATAATATTAGTATAGATCTCTTCCTAGTAGTATATCTCTTATATCGGAAATTGGACGATACTGACGAAAAGTAGCGTAGTTTCTTAGCATGTGTGTGTGTTTACTTCGAAGTAGCTGAGTTTTTTTGCTTCAACAAGAACAAGGCCGTGCGTTATCTACCTTTTTTTTACCCGACTACGGCAAAGCCAAAGGAGGGCTATGATTTCGACAGGCTATGTATGTATGTATGTTCATCTGTTCCCTCATAGCTCCTTAACTACTTATTAAAACTGGACAAATGAGGTATCGTTAGAAGCGTCTTGATCGTCCGCTGGTTATATGCTATATGACGTGTCACTGAATCTAATGTGGCGCCCTCTAGCCGACATAAAGTACTGTATTAAAGAATAATTTGAGATAAATATGCCGTGTTTGGTATCATTCGAAAGGGCATTACTTGTACATTTCAAAAATATATATATTATTAGCATTTTCTCGTGACTTTGTCCGTATTTATTCGATAATTGTGATATTTCTGTGGTACCTATTTAAAATGTACTTTGCAAAAAAATTAATATTATAGAGGCATCAAAACATTTTAAATAAAAAAAAAGTAAAAACTAAAACCCAACTACGACAATAAACGATGCTGAAAAAGTATGAAACAAGTTTGAAAAGCCGTAGTCACGCGTTGTTTAATTGTTATGGACTATGGTACATTAAACTACATGGACTACAGCTTTTGAAACTTAGTAATGTACCGTACACAACAATGTACAAAATACATAGGCTACTATTTGCCGCGATAACCGACATAAAATACGCAGGTGGAGCCGCGGGCAACAACTAGTATTTAATAAAAAGATCCAAGTCACAAATTGTATGTACTTATAGTGTAGCAACTTGTTAATATAAATTAAAAGAGTAAGGTAAAAGGATAAAAATAAATGGTAGCTGTACAGTTAAATATTGAAAAAAGGTTATGGTTAACTATTGAGTATCTACCTGGTTTGTCCTGTATAGATACATATAATTAGCTGACTTTTAATGTGAATCATACCTATGTTTCAGATCCAATTGGTGTGTTCTCAGAAGTGTCAAATATTGCAACAGAACCTACTGTTACAACAAATGTAGCGGAGACCATACAGGACAGTAAGTAACTAATCTTTTTGTCTTTTGCCAAGAGTTGTCAAGCCAAGGTACAGAGCTTGGCTGTTATTTAATACCTACTGTAGTTGGGATCGCCGTTGAGAGTTCCGAAGAACGAAGGAACCCAGAAATTAAGCTAGCAATGGGATCACCAGTGTGTGAGTTGTCCGCGACTGTACACTGCCTGTGGAAAGCTGAGACAGATATGTAAATTTGGCGGTACGAAGTTCGCCGGGTCAGCTAGTTGATGAGTAAAGTTAAAGATAAATCTGTTTTCAGTGATAAAACATCGAATCATAATACAAATGCTCTAATCATCCGATTGTTCTGGGTATCAATATTTGTCTGTTCTACATTATTTATCATGCTTATCATTACAAAAAAAGATAAAGTAAAAGTGTAGTAGTAGAGGTAGTAGAGCCACGCTGATTTCAGCAGGTACGGGCCGGCTCGACCGGGGTGGCACTGCCCTCGCACAGAAGATCAATGTTAAATGACAGTGTTCGTGCTGTCGTGTTTCGTTGGTGAGTGTGAGACCGGAGGCTCAATGATGCAGAAGCATCACTAGGCCGCCATGCTGTGGGGTTGTATTGTTGAATGTGACCACCACCCTTGGATTCTGCTTATGCTTTCTATCAGGCAGAGTAGTCATTTTGACAGATCCACAAATATTTTATAAATTTCAATTTTATTTTCAGGTTCAAGCACTAACAATACAAAATATACAAACAGATTAGTAAAACGTGTGAAAATGACCACTAGCGAAAGAGAACTGCATCGAAAATTGGTTGCAACAAAAGAAAAAGTCAGACGATTCACTCTTGAAGAAAAATTGTTGGCATCGGCTTTGCTCAAACAAAGCCCAAAAGCCTATAAATTCTTGAGAAAAACATTAATTTTACTATCTCGGCAAATATTGATAATATTATTAAACCAGGCCAACATAAAGCCAGTTATTAATAGAAATATATTTCTCCAATTAAAAGAGACAACAAAAAGAATGAAACATGAAGATTTTTTTTTTTATTGTTTGATGAAATGCGTCTGTTAAAGCTAATATTACATATAATGAAAGGAAAGATATTATCATTGGTTTCGTGAATAGTGGATATGAAAATAAAGCCGAATTTACCGACCATGCCCAGGTTTTTATGATACGGTGACTCATAAAAAACTATAAGCAGTCAGTTGCCTATACGTTTTCTCAGTCAGCTACTAAAGGTGGCTGCACAAATAAAAGTGGTAATAACAAGTCTTCAAGAAGCTGGACTCAATATAGTGGCTACAGTCTGTGACCAAGGCACGAACAATCGACAGGCGCTCAAAATATTAATGAATGAAACCAGAGGAAATATTTCAAGAAGCAGACAACGAATGGAGTGCACTGAAAATGTGATAATTATAAGCAATCAGAAATTAATACCATCATTCGATGCCCCTCACCGAAAATATTTATTATTATTATTATGTAGTATTGCTACATTTAGAAAATCCAGCGTATAAAGGCATTCGATTGATACCAAAGCTCTCTGACGACTATGTACTTCCACAAAGTATTTCGAAAATAAAAGTAAAACATGCCAGCCAAGTGTTCAGCAGAACAGTTTCATCAAATATGGGATACCTTGCAGGTAAGATAATATAATAATAATTAATTTCACAAAACTCTTTGACGTCGATCGGGAGCTACCTTAGCTCTAGTCGCTGGCCACCTCAAAAGCCTGACAGAATGCACCACGCGTTGTCCTTCGCACCATTCTCCGTACCGCGTCTTCATATTCATCTTATGAAGAATTCTTAAGTACATGGTGCGGTGATAAATATTAATATATATTATTACTAGCTGACGCAAGCAACTTTGTCTGCGGCTCTTGTCAATCATGCTCGACCAAACGAGATGTTCTTAGGCACATCAGCAAAAACAATGAAAGTCATCATTTACTGTGAGCAACAACGAGACACGAGAATTACATATAATAGATAATTATTAAAAACGTAAATTGTCTTTCATGAAATTTTTCCTTGATGTATGCAATTTAACATTTTCTTTTATTTTCAGATAAAGGCATTCTTCCGCCAGAATGTAAGGAAACTGCTGACTTACTATTATTTTTTGACAATCTTTTTGAGTCTTTAATGGAAGCTTCAAGAAAAATAGGAACAGCAAGCAAATTTACAGGACTTATTAAATAATTTAATTAACGAAAACTTATATAAAGGACCTAATTCGTTCGTTTCGTTCAATTAAAGAATATTCGCCTTTATTTTATCAAGAGATATCAAAACTATTCTCATTAAAATGTTATTTGTGATCATAACACATATTTTTTGTAATTGTATTTTATCATTAAGTAGTATTTTGTTCTTTGTATTTATTACTTCTAACACTGTGTTGTTATGTCTTGTCTCAAATGGTGAATGTTGTGTGTACCTGTATGGCCATGCATACTAGATAATATTTTTAAAAGTGTGCTGTATGTGTGCTGTCGCTATACTATAAAATTAAATAAATCAATCATTTACAGGACTTATTAAATTATTTAATAAATGAAAACTTATATATAGGAAATAATTCGTTCGTTTCGTTCAATTAAAGAATATTCGCCTTTATTTTATCAAGAGATCACAACTAATCTCATTAAAAGGTTATTTGTGATCATAATTACATATTTTTTGTTTATCTTCCAATTGTATTTATTTTATTAAGTGCCATTGGATACTTAGCTGGATTGAGCTCTAATTGGAAAAAAAGGTTATTTGTGATGGATGATCATAATTAGTAAAATTACATATTTTTTTGTTTATCTTCCAATTGTATTTATTTTACTAAGTGTCATTGGATACTTAGGTGGATTGAGCACTAATTGGAAAATGTATCATTGTATTGGACTAGCATATTAATTTTTCCCACTGCATAAATGATAATCGCCTTACTTTATATTTTAGCCACCCACAAATATGCACCTTGTTTAAAATAAATTGTGTTTTAAATATTATAAATATGTGATGTCTGCAAATAGAGAGCCGATTATGTTTAAGACTATTAAGTTCTAGTCTGCAATTAAATTCTTTTAGATTAAAACTATATTATGTTTTTAGAATTTGACTTCATGAAATGTGAAAATCATAATACAGAAATAATTGAATATTTGATTAATTTAGCTCCTAGGTTTTTCATTCATAATTATTGTAAAAAAATCAACAATCTTTTACAATATTATTGATTTTTTCATACGGTAATGCTAAGGACATGATTCCAAATAAGGTATAACAATATTTTTGTAAATGTTTTAAAAGATAAAATAAAATATTTTGTTAAAATTTTTCAGTGTTTTAATCAAAATAAAATACCCTCGCAGGTATATCAGTGTAGCGTATAGTTGTATAACTATACATATATCTATAAACGAAAGTTGCATATCGCATTCACAGATGGCGTTACTTCTTGCTTGCCAAATAATACCAGCGAGTAAAAGCTCTATTTCTATATTAACAATGTACTCTGTGACTGAACCTATGAATGATTCAGTGATTTCAGTGATCCACGAATGATGATTTTGCTGTCACTGGACCACAGAGTACATTGGCACTGAACAAAGAGTGAGTGAACAAACCATAGACTAGATATCTAGATAGTGAGAGAGATTCTTATGCTACGTTTACATGCGTGCGAGGACTTGGCAGTCGCTCACAAACTACGTTTACACGCGTGCAAGGACTTGGCAGTCGCTCAAAAACTACAAGCGCTCGCTGGCACTCACACGTTGGCAGTGCTGCCAACTTAGTGAATTTTCCACTAAAACTGGTGGTTTAAATCCTTCATTTAGTGGCGAAATATTGGTTTTTGTGGCTGGTGGATTGTGCTAGTGGTTTTTAAAAAATTAATTTTAATTACTATAACTGCGATCACTCAGCCACTAAGTATCTTATATTGAATTCAATTGAATATATCTTTATTGTGGATCATAGGTAGGTACATAATTAAGATGTTTGCGATCAGCATGTCCTGCCAAGTGGGCATACAAGAATTTCATTTCTGTCAAGTTAAATTACAATAAAATTATTATCGAATTTCTTATTTATCATATCTTTACACATGCTATCAGTTAAGAAAAATAAGTTATTTTTTATAAATATCCAGTTATATTTACTTCCTGTAATATTAAGCTTTTATAAATAATTCAGGTAACTTCTGACAAGACCCGGCAACACTGCACTGAGCGGCACCAACCTCGCGCCAACGTGATCCTTTGATATGTGTAGTGTGTTCAAAAACCGACACCGACTCGGGTCGGCAACAAGCTATCACAACCTTAAGCAAGTCAAGACAAACACCCTGTTTACACGCTTGTGTATGTGGAGGGTTGTCGAGGCGTGCCACGCGTGTAAACGCGGTATTAGATTATAAATAGTAGATACGCTCTAATTGTCAATTTTTTTAGTTATGTATAAAACTAGCCTGGAACGTATGATGCTTACAAAAGTATGTCTGTCTCACTAACCCACCTGTCTCGACCTAAGTGATAGAGCTAAGAATTTACGTCATGGAGTTCTTTCTTTTTTTTGACATTTGACATTTACTGTACATAGAGAAAAAAAAGCACCTTTCCTACTTTCATCATCGATTTACTAATTTAATTATATGTACCATTCTAATCAATTATACATTATCTGATAGGCTATTTAGTAACCCTTTTAATGATACCAAAATAGTTTATAGCTTAGAGAAAGTTTTTTTGCTAATCGGCATTTTAATGAGACCCGTAAGTGCATCTGAAGTGCACTTCAAGTGCATACCTAAAGCCACTCGACACCATAGCAATTATGACGCCATCTTGTGCGACATTTGAGAAAGTATATAGATGTATAGACATCTATATACTTTATAAAGAGAAAGTATATAGATGTAGAGACATCTAAATACTTTCTCAAACCCAGACTGTTTTCTCTGTCTGTCTGTCTCAGACAGACAGATTTCGGAGCAGCTCGTCAACGAATCTGTCAGTGACAGTGACAAATTCGTTGATTCGTCGTTCGGAGCAGCTCGTCTCAATCCGTGCGAGCTTCGGGTGTTAGGTTTTTTTCGTTACGTTACGGAATTTCTTGATTCGGTCGCCGCGCTTAAAGGCCTCAAAGCCCGCGATAAAAGCTGTGCAATGCAATAACTTAAAATATAAATAGTCTTAAAAATAGTCAAACTAATTTTCAAAGTGAAATTTAATACCGCTATTCAAACGCAAATTTTTTGCGCTCGCTTTTAACACGGCCAATGACGTCATTGTCATTTCGTGTTTGTTTACTATTCAATGTTTCAGTTACTTTATACTTATTTATTTAGTTTTAATTGCTATAAAAATCATGGAAGACGTTATTTTTTCTCGCAAACACTAATAACAGTGACCATCGATGTCACATTTCGTTTCGACCAATGCAATAGTGACGCGTTTTGTAAGTTTGAATTTCCCTCCCTTAATTTTCACTTTTTATATAATATTTTATATGTTTAAATAATCACTCTACTTAAAAATACCTTGTTGTAAAGACATTAAATAATCTAAAAAATTATAATTGAGACAAATAAAATTTTCAGACCACAGAACAGAAAGGTCCTACTAATATTATTAACGCAAAAGTTTGTAAGTAGGGATGGATGGATGTTTGCTACTCTTTTACGCAAAAACTACTGAACTGATGTTGATGAAACTTAACAGTAATATAGCTTATACATCATAAAGACACATAGGCTACTATTTGCCGCGAAAACCGACACACACGCGGGCTGAGCCGCGGGCAACAACTAGTATAAATATAATATTATCTTTATGTTCTGAATTGTGATTCAGACTTACTGTGCCAAAAATGGTTAATTCTTTCGAAAATTGGTAGGTAACACTGAGCTAAATTTTACTCTGTATCTCTACTATCTCTAGTGTCTATGGTTGTTGCACGTCCCCTTCCAGTTTCAACCATAAATAAATTCAAGTCTTTCTGAAGTTAGATTGTGAACATGGCGGTTGGTAAAAATAAAGGCCTATCGAAAGGTGGTAAAAAGGGTGTTAAGAAGAAGATGTAAGTGTTAAATAAACCCCAAATCTTTTGAATAGTGTTATATATATTTCGTGAAACATGTAGGAAAAGTTGTGAAAATTGTGATGTTGCGAATATATTCGGATTTATAACTCGATGTCTCGTGTCCGTATGTTTCTTTAATATCTAAGAATACTCTTGCCATTATCACTAGTTAAGTGTATTCCTAAGGTTTAAGATCATGATTTGTCTAGTAAAGAGTTGTTGTAGTGTCTTTCATTGATGTGGTAAGTGAATTTGGTTATAATATTTTGAGGTTATGTTTAATGATTGTTGTTTTTCAGTGTGGATCCCTTCACCCGCAAAGACTGGTACGATGTAAAGGCACCGTCTATGTTCACCAAGAGACAAGTTGGCACCACCCTTGTCAACCGTACTCAGGTATGTAATAAGTTTTCACTCGAAAATAACATGCTGAAAGTCATGAACTAATGAGTATGCCGGCAAAGTCTTAAGTATTACAGTTGAAAAGCTCTAGTAAAATTAAAAGTTGTCAAACTTTATAACAGTAGCACATGTTTATTTCAATAATGGTTTTCGAAATTGATAATGATTAACTTTAAACTTCTGATTTGGGCTTTGTTTTGAAGATTGCAGAACAAAACTACACAATTTTCAATCACTTGTATCTTGTGTTAAAAAGTGCTTTCCAAACTTTAAAATAAAAATAACACCTCTACTTATCAAGTTCTTATTTCAAGTAGCACAAGGTTATGTTGTTTTCTAAGT
The DNA here is from genome assembly GCA_949125395.1 of Diaphora mendica. Lineage (NCBI taxonomy): Eukaryota > Metazoa > Arthropoda > Insecta > Lepidoptera > Erebidae > Diaphora > Diaphora mendica. The sequence goes on from OX421312.1 coordinate 37,912,211, forward strand.
TTATTTCTGTAGTTCGTAATTGACCGTTCCATAAACAAGTAATCGCCACTGAATAATTCAGAATTTAGGTTAGTTTTTGTTTCAAACAAACTTACATGCTTAACATGCAAAGTTTTGTAATTTTCAATAGCTGTAACGTGTTATTACTAGCATTACGAACATTACTGTGTCATGGGAGACTTTACAAACATCATAAAGTAAAGAAATAGTGTGGAGAACACAATACTGTCCTGTGTTGGGATCAACCTATGACTCTTTGCATGACAATCTATGCATCAAACTGCTAACTACTACAGTCATGCCTGAAGTCGATTCAAATCACTTATAAAGACTTAGACCTAGAACTTAGACAATAGGAAACAACCAATATGATGATCCACCTAGCTCGCAATGATACACATTTGATGAAAACATTTGTTCCCTTTTGATTTTCTTCTGAAAACATATTCTTTCTATCATCTACAAATCATATTGCATTAGTAAGAGAACTAATGGTATATAAAATTGGTTTCAAGGGTACAAAAATTGCATCTGAAGGGTTGAAGGGACGTGTCTTCGAAGTGTCGCTGGCCGATCTTCAAGCTGACACTGATGCTGAAAGGTAAGTCCAGAATAAAGTAATTTTTAATACATTCAAACTCAAGGTTATGTAGAGTCAAAATTAGCTGTTACAGCAGTTGTGTACATCATCTATGTTTTAATATACAAACTCCTTTGACAAAGGCATAGTCCGGGTTCCCCGGAACAAATTTTACAAGTTATTACTATCCAGCAAATTTTTCGTGAGTGGTTTCATTTTGATGAGGGCCTACATTTAACCCAAAAAAAAAAATTCGATTATGGGAACTAACAGGACTAGCAGGGAAAGAAAACTTTTGAGCGAAGGGCAGTGATAATGTACCATGCAATTTCTAGGACAATGTGTCTGTTAAATTATGTAAATATTAACTAAAATTATTACATAATGGAAACAAATATTTGTCCTACAAAATGCATGGATTGATCCTTCCAACAAATACCTATAGCGAGGTCATAAAAAATGATACTAACCAGCTGATTTTTTAACAGTTGCCTAGTTAATATTGATATAATTTTTGTGTGGTACAAACCTACAAATTGTGTGGTACGTTATTCCGGTCCTACACTCCAAAGTTTTTTTTCTCTGCTAGGCCTGTTAGTTCCCACAATTGAATTTTTTTTTTGGGTTAAATGTAGGCCTCATCAAAATGAAGCCAGTCACTAATAGGTTCTAAAAAGTAATATATTTATTCAAGTTCGAGTATTTTAACTTGTGTAATATTTTCTCTTTATTCGCTTAACTAAATTAAAAATTTAAGTAAATTTTATTTTACTGAACTCATTTCCAAAATGTTATTTTTGTACGTATTTAAAAAATGTATATTTGTAGTGTGACATATTCTTGATATAGAATGACTTTCGACATGACAAAACTAATATTTAGTGACTCTAGTTTATTATTTTTGAGAGATAGAATAAGCACCATCGTCACCTGTGTTATCTCTCTCTCTCTCTATTTATTTATATTTGATGTTTTCAATATTGACATCAAACGAGTATGATGTTCTGCAGTCCAGCTATATGAAGAGAAACCACTTGGTCTTCATATCGTTACAGTCTGCAGAGAGTATATGCTGCCGCACAAAAGCGCCTCTGTGCTCATGTACTTTGGTACCTTGTGTCGTTGCTACAATTTTTTTAAAGAGCATTATCTCTGTTCATTTCTATTCATCCCCTAAATGTTTTTAAGTTAAGTTTATACAGAGCCATCAGCTTGAACAATTCCATAACCTAACCACAGAAACTCAAAGGAGATCTTTTACCCCATTTTTGAGTTTACTGACCACTAAAATTAAATTATATCTTATGTTTGCAGGAATTCAAAATCTCAATATTAAACTCTAAATTATTTAGTACACCCTTAGTCTGAAATGAAAGTTAATTGTGTATATCTCACATTGATTTACCACTAGCCGTAGATAGAGCGCGTCATACAAAACAAGGCGAGAATTTGTCACCAACTAACTATACATTCCTACATATCGGTATATCGTCATTACAACCCGTCTAATACACTAGACTTCTGGCCATTATATTATCTATAGCGGCGCGTAGTGCTTTTTAATTCATTCGGATAATACGGCTCCGAGTGTTAGAATCGGTGACTTTCGGCTCCATTCGGTATGGTGGGCTGACGGGAACACGAAAGCAAAGGAGTAGGTTTGTTCCTATAAGTTTTATATATTTTTTAATTTTGATTCGTCATTTGTTTGATAAAACATTTTTATTGTTAATCAAAGAATGTATTATCAACTCGTAAGATTGGCATTAGAGATATACTTTTTTGGCATAATGTTATTTGAACGATAATATTTTATTTTGTTGCCATGTATTGTATTCACTATAACTACCTAACCTTCTGGGAGATTATACAAGATATATCATAGGAACAGAGCCCTTTATGAAATAAAAGTCAAGTTTTCTCGTATAATAGTTTAATTAAGAAAATAACGATGATCACGTCGTTCCGTTAGCGTAATAATATATATCGGTAGCTGCAAAGTGGTCCGAACAGGTGACATTTGAATCATTCGGCTTAAAAAAATCATCGCCTCTCTCGATTGCCACAATTTTCCTCCATTTATTCATTTGTATCGGATTACGTGGAAACCTAAAATTATTCAGTGACCATTTAGTAAACACATATATCCACAAAAACAATTCCGCACTTCATTTCGATTACAGTTAATTTTTACGTTACGTTTACGTTAAAGTATGATATTAAGTAAATTAAATAAAAAAATAAAACGAGCATAGCTACTCCATAACTTTCAATGTTTCCGTGTTCATCGTCTGAGCGCAAGTCTAAGTCTCTGTCGCACGCATTGCCAGTTTGATGCGTTAGAGAAAGATGGCTTCGGGTGCCACAATGTTTAAGAGAAAAATAGATTGTTCATGATAAAACAATTAATTTAATGGTTTTCACTGCGGAATATACAAGGTTTTTAGTACGATAAGATGCGCAATGTGTGTACTTACTTGAAATACGACACGCCGTCCTTTTTCCTTTGTTTTAAGCTATTGTTTTTGCAAGTTTTTAGCGCACACTTCACCATATTGAGGCGACAACGCGGCGTCTAACCTTGTCACACACTGCGGGAAAGGAGTGCACGCGTCGCTATTCGTGCACTACTTTTCCGTCCCATTTTTTGAGCGATGATCGATCTACGGCTAGTGGTAAATCAATGATATAAGATATATCATAATATAGTGAAGAGTTAGCATCAACTCTTCCTAGAAAACAGACCCAGAAATATGTAAAACCTACAAACTACTCTCCAACCTGTCACTGAAGTATTTGTAACGCATTTTAACCTGTAAATTGTTTATCAGGTCTTTCCGTAAGTTCCGCCTGATTGCTGAAGATGTGCAGGGTCGCAATGTGCTCTGCAACTTCCACGGGATGGACCTCACCACTGACAAGCTCAGGTTTGTTAATTTACTTACATATTTAGAAATAATAAGGATTTTAATATGTAAACCATTATAGCGCTATTAAAATGTAAAGCTGTGTAAATAGCAATGCTATCTTGCTGCAAAGTCATACTTGTTAGGGGTTACGTTCTCTTTGTTTTACCAATCATATTTCATTGAAATATTTCAGTAAAAGTTGATTTTATTATTAAATAATCTTTGGCATTTCAAAACTTGAGAAATTTAAAATCATACACAATTTTTTTGTTCAAAACCAAAATGCAAATGATCGGTAAATTTTTTTTTCTATTTGTAAGATACAATATACAAAGATTTACCCATGGGTCTATTTAGAATAAAAATTCTATGTATGATTACTTTAGACACAAAAAATAGTAGATATTGTATGAAACTTAAAAAAATAATTCATTTTGCCACGATAAAGGAAGACCCTTCCAAACTGCCTGACATTAGATGACACATACTTATGAGGTCTTAATGGTCAATTTGTCCGTCATAGTCATTACTGCAGTCCAGCTATATGAAGAGAAACCACATGGTCTTCATATCGTTACAGTCTGCAGAGAGCATATGCTGCTGCACTAAAACGCCTCCGTACTTATGTACTTTGGTACCTTGTGTCGCTGCTACAAACCTTTGAGGAACTAATTTTTATTGACCATTACCAAAATTTAGACAGGAAAAGTTCAGATCATTGTGTATTGTATCTGGATCTATGGCAGTAAATAAAGATCTAATTTGCCCTAATTTTGATAATTTAGGAAAAAAATAATTATATACAAACATGCCGCTTTTTTTTTTTTTTATTGATTTTTATTGATCGTATGTAAGTGATTAGTATTAATATGATGTAAATAAACTATCATGTGAGGGTCACATGATAGTTTATTTACATCATATTAATACTAATCACTTACATACGATCAATAAAAATCTAACATAACACTAAAATACATGATTATAAATCACACTATAATGTGTGTGTGCATTGATTGCAGTACAAAGTAGACATGCAGATAAGAATATTATAATGGAACTGCATTTGACTTAAGGACTTTTCATTAAACATTCAATGAATGAATGATGTAATTATGTTTCTTATCTTTTGAACATTAGATTTTTGCTCCGTATTTCCAAATTTCTTCACCGAGTCTTCTATTTGACAGATGGATGGTCAAGAAATGGCAGACTCTTGTGGAGGCCAATATCGATGTCAAGACCACTGACAACTACCTGCTCCGTGTGTTCTGCATTGGTTTCACCAACAAGGACTCCCTTAGTCAACGCAAGACCTGCTATGCACAGCACACCCAGGTATGTACTCACTATATATCACAGTCAAACCATCACTAAAGCGGAGAATATTTTAGGCAAATGGTAGAAAATTGAGGGTTAAATAACCTACTACACATTTATGTTATCCCTATTTGCAAAGAGATTTGAATCGCCTGTTTATTGTTTGTATTTAAATGATTTTGATAAGTTTTTACCTAGATACAAATGTCAGAGAAACATTTGACTCATTAATTATGTGGTAAATTTAGGAATGAACACATACTTACAATTTATCAAAAGAATGTTTTAGGTATGGAAAGTCTGTAGACGTTGATCAGGTTTATTTTTATCTTTGCTAATTTTGTCTCAATACTCAGGTTCTACAATGCTGCAAGTTATTGAATTTTCTTGATGTGTATTAATCATTTAATTTTTTTGTCTAATGTCTTGTATATGTACTGACTTACGATGAAGTACACATGCTCATAAAGTGTTGAATGAATATATTATAGTATCGCAGTTCGCGCATTAGAGAGCTTAGGTGACCATTCTTGCTCTCTATATGGTTCGGCTAGTCTGCGTACATTAACTGCAATGACAACGAACGCGGCTTGTGGGCAGACCACAGGCTTTTCGTCGCTTTGCAACACGCCCACCATTAAACTAGTGGATTTCATTGTTTTATAATTATTTTTAAATTAGTAGCCGTTGGTGGTCATTTTCAAAAACTCACACTAATATTTCAAACATACCAATGATGCAGAAGCATTTCAATATGCTTCCATTCTGCATTGTTGCATTGTTTTCATCCGCAATGAGTATGGTGATCACCACCCTTAGATTCTGCTCATGCTTTCCATGAGGCAAAGTAGTCACATAAGCAGACTATGTTTTTATATACATAAAAAATACAAAAACAGCATTTTGGAAATTGCTTCACTAAAATAAAAATAATTTATATAGAGACATTTGATATAGTTTAGTGACATTTGATATAGTTTAGTGACATTTGACATGTTCTGTCTGCAGGTCCGTGCTATCAGAAAAAAGATGTGCGAGATCATCACCCGTGACGTGACCAACTCTGAACTGCGCGAGGTGGTGAACAAACTCATTCCTGATTCCATTGCCAAGGATATCGAGAAGTCATGCCACGGCATCTACCCACTTAGAGATGTCTGCATTAGGAAGGTGAGATATTACTGTTTGAATTTTAAAAACTGTTGTAACAAAGATGTTGATGTTGGTATATTTATTTACATATTATGGAGGATTTACAGCTACTAAATCAAAATATATCTATAAACTATAATCTACAAAATATATCAAAATATATATATATCGAGCACTCTATAATTTAGGCAATCGTTGTTCATTAAGGCAGAAATTTAAAGAAATAAACATAATGACAGTGGCAAGTCAATATATCTATGAAAATGTAATGTATGTTCAGAAAAACAAAGATAGCTTTTTGAAAAGAAGTGATGTACATTCTTTAAATACCAGGAATAAAAATAAACTTGTAGTACCCGCCACTAGGCTCCAAAAGATAAACAAGTCTTTTCGAGGTCAATGTGTCCGATTTTATAATAAAATTCCAAATAATATTCAAGATTTAAGTATTAACAAATTTAAATCCGCAATAAAACGTGGATTGTGTAAGAAGGCCTACTATTCAATTTTGGATTATATAGAAGATCAAAATGCTTGGGATTAATTAACGCAGGCTATTTCTTAAGGAAAAATGTGGTGTTGGCTAGTGTGTTTTTTATTATTATTATTTTTTTCTATTTTTTATGCTACATTTCATTTTCTCTTTTATTCGATTTTTTTTTCTTAATCTTGTTTTCTCTTCATTGTCCTTTTACCTTTTAGTACTTAATAACGGACATACTGGCACACATCAAAACAATGTTGTGGTACATGTAATAGTGCCATCTATCTGTAATTTGCAAAAGAGTGGCCATGAGTTTGTTTGCCCTTTCTTCTCATAAGGCTCAACTCCTTGGAAATGGGCGGTTGTAGATCGGCACAGGCAAATACTCGTAATAGATTTTGTATGAGTTTAATTTTTATTAAGCTTATTTGCTTGCTATTTGACAAAACAGAGATTGTTGCTATTGTGTGTGTTGATCTATGACTTTAGAGTCTACATAAAAGACGATTTCAAACAATTTAAAAATTTTTATGAAATAAAGAGAGTTTGAGTTGAGTTGAGTTGAGTATAATTAAACAAGAAAATAGCCAATGACAAAATTTTAGCAAATATAGTCACAGATGCGCACTGAAAGTTCTAAAGTCCAAAAAGATACATAAATAATGAAGTATCTGAAAAAAAAAACAGTAATAATGTATTGATAAAAGTATTAAAGGACCTGTACTTCATAGTTGTCTCATGTCATGCTAAAATCTCGTTTTAACATTTTATTCGGTTTAATTCGATTTTAAATTTGTTAAATGTTAATTTATGTTGATACTACTATGAGTACTACCCAGATATTAATTTGTCAATTATTTAACAAATTTGTTGTTGTTATTGAAAATAAAAGCTGTCGAATGGTTTTTTATCGCTGTTAAAATGTCAATATGCAGACAAAAATACACACAAATACCAAATCAACATTAATTTAGTCATTTTCTATGATGATCCACCTAGCTCTCTATGAAACATATCTGATGAAAACGTATGTTCCCTTTTGATTTCTTTCTGAAATTAAGTTCCTGAAACTCAAAACTGATCCTCCCTAGCATTAGACTGACATGAAACATAATCCGACAGGTCAAGGTACTGAAGAGGCCCCGTTTCGAGATCTCCAAGCTCATGGAGCTCCACGGAGAAGGTGGCAGTGGCAAGAGGGGTGAGGCCGGCGACAAGTCGGAGCGCCCTGAGGGTTACGAGCCTCCCGTTCAAGAGAGCGTTTAAGTTAATATACGTTTATAAATTGATATGCTGTTTTATTTAGCCATTTACTCTAGTATATGAGACATGGAATAATAGAATCAAAAGTTGATGCTTTACTTTGTTTTGGGTGGTATGTTGGTTTTGAATAGATTGAACAACAGGGCTCTTCATAAAGGGAGGCTTTGCCCTATTGCACCATGCTTGTCAGACAGGTTGGCATATTATGTAGTCACCATTATTTACCTACCTACCATCCTAGACATACCTAGTGTATAAAATACCTAAGTCGATTGTAATATCATTATGACCTCGGCAATGGCTACGTATATGGCGTTTTTCTTTGATTTTATTCTTCCCTGAACTTGGTTTCCTTTTCAGAAGGTTTTCTAGGTTTCAGAATGTACTGTATTTGTTGCTCTCAATCCTTGGCGACAGATTTTAGCTGTATGGAACATACCTTTATCAAAGAGGTAAGCATTGCATTCATTTTTATCTATAAATTTCTGATTTTATTTATTAATTGTATTTTACGTAAGATCTTGAATATTCTAAGCCTTGCATCATGATGATCCTCCTAGCTCGCAATGACACATATCTGATGAAAACATCTGTTCCCTTTTGATTTTCTACTGAATTTTAGCATTGCATTATTATCAACAGCTTTCTGTATACCATCATATTGAAATGAGATATAATTCCACAGGTTCTTGTACGATTTTACTGCCTGACTCCACGGCAACGAGACTCGCACAGCTTTATCACAAAAGGTAAGAATCCTATTTTCTTGCACATCTATAATCGTTTTAATTTATCAATTCCATGGTAATAAACTCACAACGTGCATCTGATCCTAAACTAGGCTAGAGTCTGGTAGATTGTACTTTATTTACCAGACTGCTAATAAATATACTTTAGATTTGTAAATACATACATATTTGTGTGTGTAAATGACACCCAGATAAATGCATCAAATAATTATTTGTTCTTCATGGGAATGGAAATTAGCATACTACAAAAATAGTAGTGATTCTTTTCTCATTACAGAGATACCGACTAATAGCCCTCGCAGACTATACACTTTTCTTCTTCTTTTGGATCTGGATCAGCTATTTATGCCAATGTCAAGTATTTAAAGTCTTTAAAGCCTTCGAGGCTTTCAAGTCTTCGTCGGGATTAAATTAATCATAAAAAATGTGGATGACATGAAATGGGGACCGTCTTTTTTTCCCTACGGACTTTTAATCGGCCGATACTTTAATCGGGCTGTTAATCAGTATGATCATGTATGACAGTGCGCACACTACACCGATTTGGTATCGGCCGAGCTAAAAGTCAACCCGATCAAACTATCGGCCGACTAAAAAGTTTGTAGTCTGCGGGGGCTGTAGTGAGCAACTATGCAGTACAACATCAACCCTATACCAGTCTACCTAGCCAGTGTGGTATAATAGCAGACCAAAACCATCTTTCTATGTCCAGCAGTGAACTGTTAAAGGCCGTGTCTTAAAAACACTATGATGATCCACCTAGCTCTCTATGAAACATATCTGATGAAAACATATGTTCCCTTTTGATTTATTTCTGAAATTTATAACGAACTATTAAAATGTATCTCCTCACACCTGATTTTGACTAATATAAGTTTATTTGTTACACAGATCGACGCGCGGCGTTCAAAGCTGTGGAGACACTGTTAAGCTTGGCAACCTTATGGTTAGAAAAAATGAAGAAAGATAAGGAAATAATCTGTTATTTATGGAACTTTATCATAGAATCATGATTATAGCCCTGCCATTTTTAACCGACTTCCAAAAAGGAGGAGGTTCTATGTTCCACTGTATGTATATGTATGTTACCTGATTACTCCGTCAGTTGTGGACCGATTTTGAATTTTTTTTTTGTATTCGACAGGGTATGCTTCCGTGGTGGTCCCATTGCCAGCATATCAGGATCTGATGATGGGATCCCAGGGAAATCGAGGGAAACCCTCATTTTTTATAGGCACATACTATGTTTTTCGTATATTTTCTGAAGTTACACCGGTATTTGCGTCTGGTAGTCATCATTTTATGATGATGAGCTGATGATGTAAGGTACCACTCCTTAACGGTTAGGAGTTGGAGGATAAATCTTTAAATATCATATGTACATAAGTTACCTTTAGTCGTATTCTTACAAATTATTTAGGTAAGCTGATGATGGAAGGTGGAAGGTACAACTCCTCAACGGTTAGGAGTTGGAGAATAATTCTTTCAATTTCATACGTATCTAAAGACCTTCAGTCGTATACTTTCAAGCTATTTAGGTGAGCTGATGATAGAAGATTAAACTCTTTAACAGTTAGGGATTAGAGGATGATTTTAATATTACACGTACCTTAATTTGTATTCTTGATGATGAAATTTGATGAAATAATTCAACTTACTACTTACCTACGATTGTTTGCACTAAAAACTGTAAAATAAAAACTTTTTATAAAAAAAAAAAAAACCGACTTCCAAAAACATCCAACGAAAACTCTGTCAAAAAACACTTAAAAGCGTAAAATAAACTGGTTCTTCATAAATTGCCTATACCTAATTCTTTATTCATTTAAATAGTAGTATTATAATGGGTGCTAGGTACCTAAAATCTGTTTGAAGTCGGTGCTAAGCCAAAAAGAATACAAACGAACAATTACAAAAGTCTAAGCCATAGTCACTTGGCACCGACTTCAAACAGATTTTAGGTACCTAGCACCCATTATAATACTACTATTTAAATGAATAAAGAATTAGGTATAGGCAATTTATGAAGAACCAGTTTATTTTACGCTTTTAAGTGTTTTTTGACAGAGTTTTCGTTGGATGTTTTTGGAAGTCGGTTTTTTTTTTTTTATAAAAAGTTTTTCGAATTTGTGGGGCATCAGTTTTGGCTCGCATTTTCTCCCAACTGACAAAAATGATATAAGACGTTTGCCCGCTGTAATCAAGGCAAAAATATTTAACTACAATTTCATTAATAAATTGTTATTTTCTTTGATGTCTTTGTTTAATTGCAAATATCCTTGAGATTAGGTATGTGGTGTACCAATTTACCAAACCTGAGCAGCTTTTGCCTAATTAACGAGTTTCATATTCATTCTGTGGTATGAAAGTTTTATGAACAGATAATGGTGGGAGAGTGACCGACTCGACCGAAGTGATACCACGACCTCTCAGAAAACGGTGTGAAATAGCGCTGGCGCTGTGCTTCACCGAGTGAGTTAGGATACCGGAGGCCCATACCCCATCCCTCCACCCTCCCCATCCACCAAAGGCCGGCAACGCACTTGTGACGCCTCTGGTGTTGCGGGTGTCCATGGGCGACGGTAATAGCTGATCATCAGGTGATACGTCTGCTTGTTTTCCCGTAAAATCGAGCGGTAACTGCAAGTGAGGCGTTACGCTACAGCGCTTTGATATTAGTTAGATTAGGAGAGCCTAAGAGAGAATTTCGGGACTTCTAAAGCACGGCAGATTAATATACATACCCATAGATATAGAATACTATGGTATTCTATATCTATGCTTTCACCAAATATGAGCCCTCTAAGGCCGCCCGTCAAGGATATAGTATCAGATTAGTAAAAAAAAAAAAAAAACAAATTCTCGAGCGCTAAAAGGTGGAGTGAGTATAAAAATGCGAGGTGTAAACCACTAATCTGTCAACTCAAGAGTGACGTAAGGAAAGTAGACATGAAGTAGGTAAATCCAACAAAATTAGTTTACTACTTATTAGATTCATTTTTATTATTATTAAAAACTTATATATTATTAAATTATACAATATCTCTAATTAAATTAATTATAAGTAAATGGAGTCGCTTCTAAGTTACTTTTTTAAATCCAATATAAACTAATATTCACAGGTCGTCGCTCGTCAATGTCGCGCCCTAGCTTTAATCTAGATAACCATAGACAAGATAACTTTTAAATTAATAAGTCAATGTTTGGATTTAAATTGCAACTTGTGTTCAGTGTTTTCTTAAGGCGCGTCTCCACCAAAATTGTTGGCAATTAGTGTTTCCAACTATTTGCAACACTTCAAAATATCGCCAACTTTTGTTTCCATTGTGTCTACACCGAGTCACCAACAATTTGAAAAAACATTCGAACTAAGCGTCACCATAGAGCCAATAAAAATATTTGCAACAAGCGTATTCCTTTGACGTTTACCGCCAAAAACGGAAACACTGTTCTCAACATTAATTTGTTGACAATTTTTGTTGCCAACACAATTAAATTACAGAAACTTGTCACCAACACGTGTTGACAACACAAAAATTGTCAACTTTTGTTCGGTGGAGACCCGGCTTTAGAGAAAAGCGTTGTTTATGGAACACAGAATTTATGACTAAGTTGTTCACCATTATAAAAAAATATTTCTAATTCAACTTCGTCGAGCTGGTTTTACTTTTAAAGTTGCACAAGGCCGCTGTTTTCGTCGCACGTACAGTAATAGTAGGCATAAGCCAGATCCTATTAGACATAGGACGCAGATGATTGCTAAACCCAGCTGGACTGCAGCTGTTGAGTAAGTGCCGTGGTAGACGAGGGTTCGTAAGCTCTCGGGAAGCTCATCAACACCCTGTAAAAAATTTATATCGATGTAAATCGAATCCAAAACTACTAATTTAACAATCGGCATCACCATAAAATAGCAACTTTTATACATTTGTTAAATTTAATAACATTAAAAAATAAATGAAAAGCTGCTTATAATAATAATAAAATAAGCTAAAATAATAATAATATTTTGGACACCTAACACAACGCCGTTTAGTCCCAAACTAAGCAGAGCTTGTATTAAGGATACTAGACAACTGTTATGAATACAAATATAATATACTTTTTATTTGTAAACACATACATAATAATATTATACATAGAAAACACCCAAACTTCGAAACAAATATCGAACCTGAGACCTCAAGCACAGCAGTCGCATACGCTACCACTGCGCCACAGAGGCAGTCATTTTTACCGACTAACGGCAAAGCCAAAGGAGGGTTATACTTTTTCGTTTACAAAAAAAAATATCTAACAAGATCTACTTATAACACAATGCAATTTAAGCAGCAGCAGATTATTTTATTATACTTAGGGCCGGTTTTTCAATCCCCAGTTAAACGGTCTAATAACTAACAAGGGAATAAATGTATCCAGCTCTTTAACAAGCGAATAAACTTTTTGTGTTTTTCAATCGGGAGTAAACAGTCAGATAGTTACTTGATGGTCCTTCACAGCTATGTTCACTGTAATCATGCGCAAGTGAGATGCAGCTATACAGGTAGTCACACGTTAGATAAGGACCAGAAACTTTTAGACAACATTCAAGTTGACTGTTCTTTTTCTATTTCTTTTTGTCTTTTTTATGATTGCCGGTTTGGGATATTTAATTAAATGAAATGAAAGCATTCGATTATAATTATTATTTGTCTATAATAGATGTAGTAAATAATAATTTAGTAAAAAGTCGTTTATGATATTCCTGTAGTTGAGTCCATAACAATTATTGTAATCAAAATTTATAAAAATGAAATGCCGGGTTTGCGGGTGGTGCATAGTAATTTTTTAAACAGGTGTTTCTACGTTTAATAAATATGTGTTTAAACGTAAAAAGTATATTTGTATTTATGTCAGTTCTCTGTACCTATTGGTGACGAGCAGATTCCCTAGCGGCAAGTCGCAGAACTAACGTATGACAGATAAAAATACGTATACACGTTAACATTCCACTTTTAGAATACTGTTTACCCTCACGAAGTGGTCCTAAAAAATTTTTTTTACTACTCCGTAGACGTCTATCAATGAAATCATTGTAGAAAGAATTTAAATGGTGACGAGCAGATTCCCTAGCGGCAAGTCGCAGAACTAACGTATGACAGATAAAAATACGTATACACGTTAACATTCCACTTTTAAAATACGTATTTTTTACTTCTCCGTAGACGTCTATCAATGAAACAATAACAATGCACTCGCTCTGTACATTAAACTGCCAGGTAGAAGTGTCTGTCATATGTTAGTTCCGCAAACGGCCACTAGGGAAATCTTCTCGTTACCAATAGTACAAGCTCTGTTTTGTTTCGAACTAGATAGCAGTGTGTGAAATAAAAATTCTTCATCTTCTCTATAGTATCTATAACCTATATTTCTCTAATAACCCTTTTTACCTCAGAACAAAAAGTCAATCGAGTCAAAAACATCCATAATCTATCAAATATTCAATAACGACAACGTACTTAAACTTTACCACAAATAGGTACAAGAGAAATACACAACGTCAAATCACTATTCTACAGAATAAAACACTAACTGAGGTTTGAAAGCACAGATAAAGTTATCAGTCAGATTACAGCTTTATTCGTCTGATAACTGATGTCTGACTATTGAAAGACCCAAATTTACGATAACTGAGGAATAAATGCTATTTGACTGTTTATCTGACTATTGAAAAACCGGCCCTTAATATTTTAAAATATTCCATATTTAAGTACTTACGACTTCGATCCATGCCACGGGTAGAATCATTCCTTGCGGCAAAAAGTCTAGAGATGACAACATGTTGCTTTTTCTCACTTGTACGTTGATCTGGAAGCTGTGGAAACCAATTGATGTAACTAGGTAATTGAAAATAGCTCTAGTAATTGAGGCGGGAAAATGCTTTGGAGGCATTTAGTACATTGCGGACTCTTTAATTCGACAACTTTTTTCATGTGAAACGTATAGTATACATACTTATACACGCCCACGCGATACGATTAGGAATTCGATAATTCGTTGTGGCGTCTCAAGCCTCAACTCGCATTTTAATTAGCTTTATACCTATTATTTTTCCTTTAAAAAATCTGAATATAATAATTTTTATTATGTCATACATTCATGTGTATTTTTTTAGCTTTACGTGAATAATCTGTAAAAAATAATTCCTGTGTGTCAGATTTCAAAAAAAAATATTAATATTTTTTTGTCTATGGGCTCACCTCGATTTCCCGCGTAATGCTAATCCTAGCGTCGGATGCAGGTCTATGTAGGAATCGTGCTTGTCTGGGTCGGGCTTCAGTCCGGTGAAGTTCTCGCGAAGACTGGGATCCCCAAGATAGAAATGTGGGAAGGAGATGAAAGCTGGAGCACCTGAACATACAAATAAAAAAATGAATTTGTGGCGGCCTCCACATACAGCGCAACAACATAACATACTACAGCGCCATCTCTCGAAGATACGTCGAACTACGGAGTAACGAAGGAAACTAAGAAACTACCAATCCTGAATCGCGCAGTGAAAGTTCTCGCGCACATTAACATATATACAACATCCCAACATCAACCGTTGGGCAGTTGGCCCGCCAGGCATGATCACCTCGCCTGGTCGGAGGATCCTCCCTTTGTGTTGGATCATCACACCCTTTTCTCCACAAATTAAATTACGGTTTTAGTTATTAAGGGTGGAGTTTTAGGGTGTTCTATATATAATCTCAGACAGAAATATAAACACACTCGCTACTCCTCGTGGTATTACCCGCAGGTTTTTCGTGTAACCCTTTTTTTTCTAAAATAAAAGTAGCCTAAGTTACTCCTTTCAAGAAGTCAAACTTTAGGCTTTAGGCTAGAGAGCCTAAAGCCTTAAGTTTGTCTTGGCTAGTTTTCAAATAGACAGTTCATGGAAAGCGTTCGGTGACGATGACGCGAGTTTCATGATTTTTGTTCACCCAAAAAGTGCTCAACGCGCCTAAAGAAGTTTTCACTTCAAAACTATGTCGTGATCACAATTTTTAATGGGAAATTGACATACGTACCCATAGTACACTCGGTGACATTGATGACCCCCTTAGGGGGGCAGGTGGCCGTATCTATCTCGCAGTAACACTGGTTGTGGGGGTTGCTTTTGGGGTCATCAAAGACATTCAGCGGCATTCGGTACCTCATGAGCTGAATGTTGTCAGACATCTGTAAATATTTTAAAACTTATTTTATAGTACCTGAATGACCAAGCTTTGCTCGGTATTTCTTTTTTGGTAAATTAAAAAAAGAAATCCTATCTAGATCGATTTATTGACCCCGAAACCCCCCACATACTAAATTTCATGAATATCGTTGGAGCCCTTTCCGAGATTCAGACTATATTTATATTTTTTTTTTTTTTATGTTTGGCTCTGCCAAAATGACTACTCTGCCTGATGAAAAGCATAAGCAGAATCCAAGAGTGGTGTTCACCATACTGCGAATGCAGACGATGCAGCATGGTGATCCACACTATGGCGGCCTAGTGACAGCGACACGACAGCACTGCTGCTGCCATTTTACGTTGATTTTCTGTGCGAGGGTAGTACCGCCCCGGTCGAGCCGGCCAGTTCGTGCTGAAATCAGCGTGGCTCTACTACCTTGTGAAGCAATATGATACCAATACAGTTTTGCAAGAATTACTCGTTTAAAAAATACCGTAACGGTACCGTAAAAATACCGGTCATCCAGGTTCTAAATATTCATGGTCATATCAACAGTCTTTTAACATTAAATTGTTTAGAATAATAATATCATTTTTCGGTTGATTTTATCATCTGCAATAGATAGTTATTTTACCTCAACGTCTTTTTCGAAGGTGAAGGGTAGTCTTCGACAGAGGTTGGGGAAGTACACGAAGAGAGTGCGGTTCCTGTCGAGCAGCGAAGGCGGGAAGATGGAGCCGTCGGAGGCTTCTATGCTGAAATTATTTATAACATTAGCATATTAAAACATAATTGTGATCTTATCTCTCATTTCACAGTAAGTGGCGTAAACTCTGACAATTCTTCAAATTAACATATGTTATGAACCCGAATGTAAGTTAGTTTGTTTTCACGGTTTTACGACGTTACTACCACAACGAAAGATTTACAACAATTTGCCCCTAGATGCTGCTAAACAATGTGCGAGTCGGACTCTAACGAAGAGTTTTTTTTTTTTTTTTTTTTTTTTTTTTATGTATGGCCCGCCATAATGACTCTACTCTGCCTGATGGAAAGCATAAGCAGAATCCAAGAGTGGTGGTCACCATACTCACTGCGAATGCAGACAATGCAGTATGGCGACCCACACCATGGCGGCCTAGTGATGCTGCTGCATCTTTTAGTCTAGTCAACAAGTATAGAACTTGTTGACTAGACTATTTGGGCCTCCGGTCTCGCACTCACCAACGAAACACGACAGCACGATCGCTGTCATTTTACGTTGATTTTCTGTGCGAGGGTAGTACCGCCCCGGTCGAGCCGGCCCATTCGTGCTGAAATCAGCGTGGCTCTACTACCTACCGTAGTTCCGTACCATTGTCTGAAAAAACGGCAAAAAAAAAACACGTTTGTTGTATGGTAGCATTCTTAAATATTTATTTTGTTCTGTTTTTTAGTATTTGTTGTTATATTGGCAACAGAAATACATCATCTGTGAAAATTTCAAATGTCTGACTATATCACGGTTCATGAGATACAGCCTCCTGACAGACGGACAGACAGACGGACGGACAGCGGAGTCTTAGAAATATTACAGAGGACGATGAAGGGTTTCTTTCGAATGGTTTCTTTTTATACAGATGAGCTATATGAGGAGAAAAGGGTAATGTATTTAGAAAAATAGGTTCTTCTATTTCATTCCATTCTATCCTACTTTTTCCAACCATATCCAATACTAACAGCCAAATTTGATAAGTGTTTTTGCATATCGTTAAAATAAAGCTTAATGAAATTTAAGTCATCCCTTTTGCATAACATGTCCATAGCCCGATAACCTCGTCAGCTTTTCGTTCAACGGCTACTTTACTACACTGAAGTCTTAGAATTACGCACGATTCTATTCATACATATTTATTATCTAAAAATGATTGATAACATTTAGAAATATATGAAATCATTACAATATTTGTTATCGCGGGAATCATGGCGGCTGTCAAGGGTTATCGGTCATAGATAATATAAACCCACAGATTTATCTAAACGACAACATTGTCAAAAAAATAATTGTATTTATTACTAAATGTCTGCTTTTTTAATATTGCCCTGTATTGGTGAATTTTTTAATACTAGTTGTTGCCCGCGGCTCCGCCCGCGTATTATGTCGATTATCGCGGCAAATAGTAGCCTATGTGTTATTCTGATGTATAAGCTATTTTACTGTAAAGTTTCATCCAAATCCGTTCAGTGGTTTTTGCGTGAAAGAGTAACAAACATCCATCCATCCATACTTACAAACTTTCGCGTTTATAATATTAGTATAGATGTTCGATTTATAACTTAAACTAGTTTTAAATTGAAGCGATTGTATTTATTGTCTTCGTGTAATAAATGTCTTACTTATTATTATATGGGAATGACGTCATAATATCATCGCTAAGTCACGTGGTCAATACAAAATATTAGCCAATGAAACAAGAGAATCAAGGCGTTAGCGATTGTAGAAAGAGATTCGACGCGACACACTTGCGTATTGGCTGAGGGGTCTGTTCCCTGTTATAAACGGACGGACTGACCGATATGTCACAACATGTTTCCTTGTCACTACTACGGAACCATAAAAACGGAACGTGCTTAAAACGTGATTAAATAATATTATATAATTTTTTTCTTTTAATTCTGTTCTTGTTTTGATTAACCTTTGACATATCTTAGCCTTGCATTAATACTGGTATATTTCACGCTGGCGGTATTAGAGGAAGTCAAGTGGTTCGATGACTACCTACATTTTGTCTGCCAAATCATATAACCTATTCTTTAAAAAAAAACTATTAGTTTGGTTGTTTACTTGATCGAAGTGTAAGACCATGAAAATGATGGACCATGGTCTTTCAAGCCTCACTTACTTATCTGCAAAATTTCATGAAGAACGCTTCACTAGTTAAACCGTCAAAGCATTACAGGCAAACCCACATACGCGCTTATAATTTTAGCTAAGAAGTAAGGGTAACAAAAAAAACCTGATTGATGAAGAACTTTAAGAAGAAAGAACCTGCTATAGTATCTTAACGTGCTCTTTACTCGTACAACTATGCTAATACCATGATGAGTATTTTTACTAATTCCAAAAGACCAACGTTCAAACGTACCTGTTACATTCGGGGGTTCCCCAAATCGAGAGATGGTCTTGCCCGTCTACCATTTCTATTGTGTTCATCTTTTCTTTCTCTTTCTCTCCCGTGTTTATGGTAAACCGCTCTGAGACTGTGCCGTTTTTCTGTAAAAAAAAAACTTATACTTGAATCTATACTAATCTATCTATCTATACTACATTATATACATACACTAATATTATAAAGCTGAAGAGTTTGTTTGTTTGTTTGTTTGAACGCGCTAATCTCAGGAACCACTGGTCCGATTTGAAAAATTCTTTCAGTGTTGGATAGTACATTTATCGAGGAAGGCTATATATCATCACGCTAAGATCAATAGGAGAGGAGCACCAATGTAGTATGTTTAAAAAACGGGGGAAAATTATCACGCTACAGGCAATAAGAGACGCAAACGAGGTTGCGTGGGTCAGCTATAAGTATACTAATATATAAAGCTGAAGAGATTGATTGTTTGAACGCGCTAATCTCATATTATATATTCGAAAGTAGCTCTGTCTGTCTGTTACGATTTTACGGCTAGACTGCTGAACCGATTTCAAAGAAATTTGACATATAGATACTTTGATTCTTGGGGAAGGACACAGGCTACTTTTCACTGCGATAACCGATATACAGGCCTCTCCTTAGAAAGGAGATTTTGGTCTACCAGGCTGGCCAGACGGGTTGATATATTCATTGCCTCAAGTATTCTTTCTCTTTGCAGTGCTGTTCTCTTGCGGTTGCTCCCTTATAGACCAATCTCACGCGCAAGCATCACGCGCCAAACAACTGTATCACGACGGTTTTACCTGCGCAGTTATAACTGTGGTGATACTTGCGCGTGTGGTAGGCACTTAAGTTGCCTGTTACGACACCTACGGATTGAATAAGAGTGTTGTGTTGACGCTACATATTATTAATTGGTCAACATACGGAATAACTTAAATTCTTTTTTAATTTCAGGAGTACAAAATGGATTTAGAACTCTCCCTGTCCGCCAGGCTCAGGAACGGGCCAAGTACCGCAGACGATTCAGGCGCCGGAGATCGCAAAACGATCTCCATCCTTCATAAGCGCAAGCCTGAGGGTGACAGGTGAGGCCACCAGTCACCCTAGCAGAAGCAGGCCGGGGCGGCGGCGCGAGCTCTATAAAGTGCTCGTGCCCTCTTCTGAATAGAAGTGCTAGGGTTCCTACACAGGAGGGGGCCACCTACAAATAGTGGATGGCCTGAGGTGCGTCGGGGTTCTAGGGATTTCCTTTCGAGGGTGCACCTGGTTCCCCGGCTTCTAGTACCCGATACGGAGTACAAAATGGATGATTTTCTAAATAGTTAAAAACATACTTACAGTGACCAGTAAGCCGAAATTATCAAACTTCAGCTGTCCTTTTAAGCTCAAATAAGCTTTGGCTACGTTCATTATGCTGTCTTCGTAGCCCCACAGGAATCTATAAACATTGGGAAAGTGTTAGACATTACTAGCCACATGGGGATCCAGGCTTTTCATTCAACCTATCAAAGGACTTCTACTCCCTTAATAAGGCAGGGAAATTATTTGAATCCCTAATTCCCTATTAGCGTCCTTACATTGGAGATTCAAATATTAAATTACGTTGATTAGCGCGCACACCTTTTCGGAGACAGTAAGGGAACATTTGCCTACAAGCCGTGAAAGGCTCGAGATACGTCGGGGTTCCGATGATTTCCTTTTATGGAGTACACCTGGTTCGCCGGATATCCGGGGTGCGAGACGGCGTGCGGTTACTGTTCTGTTCGGACACTGTGGTATTGGATTTCCGCACAGACAAAAAAAAAGTGCTAAGTGCTTTTAGCTAAAGTTATTAAAGACATGGTTATGCTATGTTATTAAATGACGAGTAAAGTTAAAAAGAGGTAGGACTAATTAAATATATTTTAGACTAGCTTTTACACGCGGCTTCGCTCATGCAGACTTTCATCCCCTGATTTACCCCCCTAGGGGTGGAATTTCCGAAATTCCTTTCTTAGTGCTCACTTACGTTATATAAAGAACCTACATGCAAAATTTCAGGATTCTGGCTTCAGCGGTTTGGGCTGTACGTTGATCTCTGGGTATGTCAGTCAGTCTGTCACCTTACTCTTTTATATATATAGATAGATAGATAACACACACATACGATCTATGCGGTCCGGATTATTGTAAAATTCTTATTATTAGTTCTCATAGGTGATTATTGTAAGTTCTCATAGGTTTTCCACATAAATTGAAATAGTCTTTTCAGCGGGAATTTTTGCAAACATAATAAGTCATATTTCCAACTCCTCCAGTTTTCTTCTGATTAATTTCGTTACGGGTTCCAAGACAGTTCAAACTTTTCTTGGGACTTCCCGAGTATCATAACTCGGTGTGTTCGTGGGTAACTGCTGTTGATCCTGGTGTACAGGAGTTACAGTGGTAGGCGTGTGGGCGGGCTTAGTCCCCACAAAAAAAAACATAATAAGTCACACTATTAAATATTAAAGTGAATTTCAGATTAGTTTAACTATTTAAACACACACTCTCTCTCATACATTGACACACACATACACACAATATATGAAGAATATAATATTATCTTACCTGTGCACAGGAAGCATCACAAACGGATCTGGATGGTCGATGGCGGACCATTTCCACCTCATGGCTTGGTAAATAGCAATCTGAGGTATGTAGTCCATGTTTTGGGCCATAGCTAGTAGACCCTGGAATGCGGAGAAGGTGACGTTATTGATAAATCAAAACATTTACTACGGGATACCTGAATTGCTCCAAAACTGAGTATATTTACACAGTATAAAATGAAGTCGCTTCCGTAGTCTGTTCGCTTATGTCTGTTAAATTACTTAAAGGATTTTAATGTAGTTTTCAGCATTAAATAGAGTGATTTAAGAGTAAGGTTTATATTTATCAAATACTAGCTGACCCGGCAGACTTCGTAGCGCCATATTTACATATCTGTCTCAGCTTCCCACAGGCAGTGTACTGCAGCAAAAAAATTAATATTATTCCCGTTACCTTTTAATTTTTCTTATATACAAACCTTGTCCTAACAATAACGAACACATAAAAAAAGAATTATTAAATTTGGTGCAACCGATCGGCAGTTATGCGCGTAGGTACATACATTTCGGCGGTTCATTTTTATATACATAGATGCATAGGAGCATGGGAGGAAATCTGAGAATTTCAAAGAATTCCGTGCAAAACCGGGCCGGGTTGCTAGTTTTTTATATTTCGAACTTCTGACACGCAACGCCATCTAGATTCAAAGAAAGTAGAGCACTATGATGATAGATTGACTGATTCTTGAGGAAGGACATAGGCTACTACTCTTTGAGATGCAAGCGGGCGGAGCAGCAGGAAAAAGCTAGTAACTTATTAGTGAAACTTCACAGTAAAACTTCACACCAACCCGAGGCAAAAACCTATCTAAGTATGATGATACTTACAAGTAACGGTAAGTTTGGGACCAGTACTTGGTCGAAGTGAGCTCCGTGACTGTCCTTCGGTAAGTACGTGAAGCGGTTCCGTTCCTGGAATGTCAGCTTATCACCCTTGAAGTGGATGTTCACCCTTTCCAGTTGTTGTCTGTAATCATTATAACTTATTAAAGTTAGTGGTAATAGTAGGCCATAGATAGAAAACTATAAAAGAAGATGAACGAGTGGAAAGAGGTAAGTTTCGACCGAATCGCCTTCGTTTGAACATCTGATGATTCAGGCATAAAACTTACCTATTATTATTTTGGCATTGAATGGACCCGAATATCAGAGTTTCCACGTAAAGACTGTATATTTAAGAGCACTAATTGCCCAATAACGATTGTCATTGATGTTCATGACAACCGGGACCGCAGCTTAACGTGCTCTCCGAGGCACTGATATACCTACTTTCAATTTGAACATAAAGTCTTCTTAGAACTCTAAAGGTTGCGATAAATAATAGTGCCAACGACTGCTTATAATAATTGTTTTTCTAAATGAAACATTGTCTGTAGGTATATATCATTGTTATTATTTTAAGTAACTCTACTTCAGAGCCCATTATATTTCTAATGTTACAAACATTGTATGAGTTTATTTCTTAATCGTAATTATTATTTCACATTTCAGAGGTCACTGCGCAGTTGAATGGTTAAAAATTAAATTTACAAAGAGACGTAGCAGAAACGAAAAAAAAAATCGTCGACTTTAAAAAAATATCTATTAATATCAAGTAAAGTTATTTGCAAAAACCAAACGGCCGACTTTTGGCGCCAGAAACTTGTATTTGAATTAGGTACAAAGACTACATACTGTACAACTGTGTGTCAACTATAACCTACATTATAACATACATAGATATTTAGTTGGTTCGTAAACTTTCTTTTATATTACGCCGCAATCGGATAAACACATGTTGAACTTTCTTTACACAAAGGGTTATCGTATTGACATAGTTTTCGCAAATGAAACACAATACATATTGACACTTAATTTTAAGAAAATACCTAAAGTAAATAAATAAAATTAGAAAAGATTAGGGTATGGACTCTGTTCCGTATGGTGACATTAAGAAAACAGAGTGTCAAATCTATTCATACTGTGGCTGTCGTAAGAGCCGACCGCAAATTTCTCAACTAACAGCATTGCAGAGAGAATGAAAATTTGAAAAGAACCAACCAGTCTGGCCAGGTGGTATAGTGGGTACCTATAGTGCGCCGAATTCTCCTTCCTAAGGAGAGGCCTATGTCCAGCAGTGGACGATTAAACGAGGATATATCCTTTTAAAGTCGTAGTGAGTGAAAACATTATTGCGAATAATAACCGAGATAAAAAAAAAACTGCAAAGGCCTGACTTGTTCCTGAACTGATAACTAAGCATATTGAAGACGTAAGCAGTAAATATACGCAAATTCATTATGTAATTATACTAATTAATTACAAAAGCAATTTTCAAAGTTCAAATAACTGTTAAATAAATTATGACGGCCGTTAGTCATAATCGCAGGATTCTTAGATTCATTTAGCGCGTAATTTATATATATTTCCCTAATGAACGTAAACAGATAACGGTAATATCATTTAGGTACATACATTTTCTTAGTAATTTGTGACGATAAACATTAGGGGAACAAATAATTTCTTGTAATACTAAAATATTTCTTTAAACAAAAAAAATAGTTTAATTTGCGAATGATTTAAAAGGCACATTAGATTATAGCAAAAAGTTAGGTTATCTGCGACAACGGCAACCATAGACATATATTCATTTATTTTATTTACCTCTTAAAGGCAGTGTTGCCACATTTTATTTCCCGAGTAGCCTTGCCGGAGCGCGCGCGTATCCCCGAGATAGCCCCCCCATCTAGTGAAGTCACTAATACTAAAGATTTGACTTATACTTGTGTACCTTTATATGTATTGCGAGACAGTTAACGTTTTAAAATTCATGCTTAATCTACACATAAAATATTGAAACTAATTGCTGCTGTAAAAGTTCCTTTTTCTGCATAAAAATGTTTGTTTGATAATTAAATATTAATATTAAAACCCCACCTGGCAACCCTGCTTAAAGGGTAGATTATCGCATACTAAACTTAATTATCTATGTATAAATACGTGAAGCAAAAACTTTGCACTCCTTTTTACGAAAATTGCGAACGGAGGAGTATCAAATTTATCACGGTTAAAGTTTATATGGAAATGGAGTGCAGAAAGCTACGAAAAATAAAATAAATAAATGAATAATCTCGACCACTTGGCTGTTATTATGTCGCCAACTGAAACTTAGTCCCATTCACGTACCACCAAACCATGTTTATTGCTGTTAACGGGAATTTGGGAAACAAACTTCAGAAAGTTAGGTGTATATTGCAAGCAAAAAGGGAAAGCAGAGAAAATAATGGGATATTGGACTGGTGATATAAACAAAAGTTTGAGAAGCTCAGTGGCATGTTCTTTTTCTTATGATGAGATGGCATTCAGCCAAAAAATACAAGCTATTTCTGCCAGTATCAAGTAAAAAATTAAATCCCCCATCGGTTAAAGCAGTGGCACACCGTGTGGTTTTAGTCAGTTCGAGTCCGACACACCGCCCCGCCGCAAACCCCGGTGGGGTGACGGTCCGAGGGGACTTCCACAGGTAAAAAAAAAAGGGGATCCCAATTGCCGTTGTATTTATAAAAAAAACAATTGGCAACAGGAATTTCCCTCCTTTTTTTACGTCAAAGTACGAGTGTTTTAATGACAGATTAGAACGAGTAGTACACAAATATCTACCTGTTGGACTAAAATAGTAAGTAATAACAACAACGCGTCTAGATAAAAATTTGGCCTTGTGTCCTGCGAATATATATTGTTTAGGTATATATAGTAAGGATAAACTTATTAGGTAGATGACAGTTTATACTCGCGGCTTCGTTCGCCTCATGAATTATGATTGTTTCAAATTGATTGTATATTGTTGTAAATAATCACATATGACAAATTAAAATAATTAAATTGTTGATTGATATTACTCGTGTATAGTTTTGTCAGGCCAGAAAGGTACCTATATAGTTGAAAGTTATTTTGCTAATCCCTAGGAACAGTCCCTTTTTCTGGCTAAACGTTCCCTATGCTTTTCTCTATCATTACTAAATGTTCATATTTCTAATGTAGGTATGCAAAATTTAATTGTGATAGCTTGAGTCAGAATTAAGACATGTGGTCTGAAGGAATTATTAATAAGGGATGTGGCGGGATGAGCCCGGATTTTTCCTATTGCGAGCGCAGAACTCCGTATGGTATGAATCGTGTTGATTCTGGCATACCGCCTTATACCATCCCCGCTGAGGAGACGGCCAGAAGGGGTTTCAACAAGTAAAATAAATAATGAAGACGTGCACCCCTATCCAGTTTAGAATAACAATTTTCAGTAAGTTTTCGAACGATAGGATAGGTATGCCAACAAATTATTGATTTCATTGGTATATTAAATAATAATAAAGAGTGCAGCCACTTTAACATACAGCATAAACAAAGACATACTCTACCGCCATCTACCTAAGACACACGGAACTACGGAGTAACTAATCCTGTATCGCGACACAGAAATTCTCGCGCCGATTACCAAATAGACAACTTCCCGATATCAACCGTTGGGCCGGGGCCCGCCAGGCAAGATCACCTCGCCTGGTCGGAGGATCCTCCCTTTGTGTTGGAGGGACGAATTTAATTGTTCAGTTCTGTTTTAAAAATTAAAATCGAGTATCTTTTACGTCATTTACAGGGTTAAAATTTCTGACAACAGTTGCTGTAACAAACCTATTCTTTAGTTTATTCGAGATGTAGGTACAAGATAAGGTGGATAACACCACATTGGTTATTGCATACACCATTAACTTTTATATGATCGCCATAAATTGCTAATATCTATTTGATCGCTTCACGGGTGGTAAATTGTATTTTCGGTAACGCAATACCTAGTACGTGGGTGTTTTTACTATTGCTATGGTGTTTTCATGGTGCTTCTATTGGAAAATATGGAATATTGAGAAGGGTGGGTCGTCAACAATCTTTATATTCTACTGGCTGGATAGAGGCTTATCTTTAGAAAGGAGGTTTGGGCCTACAACACCGCACTGGCCAGATTTGTTGGTGCAGGGTTTGTTGTAAGTTTTTCTTTTCGTTGCACTGCTGTTGTCCTGCGTAGGTTGGTCCCTTATGCCGAGTCTCCACCAAACACAAGTTGCCAACTTTTGTGTTGTCAACACGTGTTGGTGACAAAAGTTTCTGTAATTTCCTTGTGTTGGCAACAAAAATTGTCAACAAATGAACCGTGTTTCTGTTTTTGGCGGTAAACATCAAAAGAATACGCTTGTTGCAGTTTTTTATTGGCTCTGTGATAAAGATGATGAAGAAACATTAAGTAGGCTTCTGATCAGTTTTGCATTCGTTTGTATCTGAGTGCAATTTATCTACAATATGTATTTAGTAATATAAGATTATGCTTATCAGCAATCTAGTTACCATAGTGCAGGCTTCCATTAGCAAGTAGAACGGAAAAAAACTAAGGGTTATTAAGGACGTTATTTCTATAACGGGGTCTAGCCGAGATATAGTTGTTGCTAACGTCTATTTCTTTGTTTTGAACACGTGACTTAGCATTGGGATTAAGGTGGTACGGGCACGTCATGTGTAGAGACAGCGAGCATGTCGTTCATAAGGCACTGGCACTTCCCTAAGACAAGAAAGGAAGAGGACGGCCGCCATTGACCTGGTAGACTAGTATGGCCAATCTCATGAAGAAGACCCAATTACCTGACCCGACAACCCAGGGCAGACTATCCTGGCGCCGAATTCCTGGGACAAAGAAAAAGAAGAAGACTTAGCATTGAGATGACAACATATTTTATATACATTCATTAGTTTTGTAATCCTGTTTACGTTTGTAGGATATCAACTTGGATAAGGGGCAGACCACTTTGAACGCGGCCAGCCGTGAGAAGTATGGCCTGGTTTTACTCCGACATTTGGACATTCTGATTTCGGCAGGAAGTGATTTCCATAGTAGGACTGACTGTACATGGAAGGAAGAATTTATGAAGTTGGAGGTGTGAGAGGGGCATAGTAGGAGCAAGTAGTTTGTTGACCGAAGACTTCTGTCGTGATTGGAACATAAGAAACGGAAGTGTGGTACAAGATACTGAGGTAATGATGCCGAGTTTTTTTTTCTTTTTTAAAAAGACAACTTCCGCACTTGGAATAAATCCTGTGTCGCGGGGGACTTTACAAACATACATGAAATGGACACAGAGAACACCCAGAGTCAGAACAACAATTTGTGGATCACACAATGTGTTGTCCTATGTGGGATTTGAACACACGACAGTTAGCGAAGTAGGAAACGGCGTGGTGACCGTTAAACCTCTAGGCCAAACGTGCAGTCAATACCCTAAGTAGGGGAGACGAAGGACATGTGTGGGACTCCCGGAAAACCGGCCTACCCACTAAACCCCGCGGCGGCCTAGCTACAGGAACGTATCAGCGGCTTCTGAAGTCCTCTCTGTCTCACCTCACAAACTGAGGTACATCCCGGAATGACCACGGTCATCCTAGGATGTACCTCGGTTTGTGAGGTGAGACTATACCACACTGGCAACACGGGTTTTAATGTTTGTGTCAAGTTTTAGATTATAATATAGTCTATACTCGATTTAAGTTTTTGGTACATATATTTAGTTATTATATTTTGTTCAATAACGTACTTTAGATGTGTCTACATTATGGAAAAGTATGAAACAGATAACGTACTAAGAGATAAGGAAAAATATATTTTTATGCCATGTTGTGATGAACTATGAACTGTTCATTTTTAAACAAATGTGTAGTTATGTAAATGATTTGTTCATAGTCATGGTATACTATCTGCGCTTCACGGTTTCACTCGCAGGTTTTGTGCTTTTGAATCGCATATTTGCTCAATATTTCATTACTTGTAAATTATTCATAACATCATCTATCTGCTAGTGAAAATTCTGTTAAAATCGGTTCAGTCATGCCAGATATTAGCCAGAATAAAAAGGCAGACAATAATTTTAAAATGACAAACAGACTCTTTAGTTTTACTATTTGTTTAATTTTAGATGACCCAATGGCACAGAAGTATCTCAAAAGGCCGCCATGGTGTAGATCACCACTGTCTGCATTCCCAATGAGTATGGTGGCCACCACTCTTGGATTCTGCTTATGCTTACCATCAAACAGGCTTTTAAATTAACAATCCAGCACATGCTGTGGCTTCTGTTTGTGTCGATCTATGATTTTTTACTGTAGCTTCAATTTAGCGTTCATAAATGTCACTGTCTGTCTTAATTGAATAAATAATTTTGAATTTCAATTGAATTTGAATCAAGCCGAGTAGAGTCATTTTGGCAGGCTTATAAAAAAAAAGATTAAACGGATGAAAAAAACTTTTCGTTTCACAGCAAAAAAGCGCTACAGAATTTCAATAAAGTTGTAAAACCATACTTCTCACATTCGCTGCAGCGTAAAAATATCTGCAAAATTTTGTCGTTCTGGGTATTTCCACCAATTATTTATATTATTCATATTATCATTGAACAAAACGTTATCGCATAAAAACTACTAGTTCATAGTATTTTTACCCGACTACAACGTTAAAGGAAGATTAATTTTGACAGTTTATGTATGTTCCATCGTAGCGCCTAAGCTATTTAACAGATTTTAATGAATAAGGAGTCAATAGATTCGTAATAATGGCACGGATGACAGCTATAAGAATATATATTTTTAAAGTTTTTATAATATAGTCGGGTTTTATATTTCTTTATCTTAATAAAAACAAGGCTTAGAGAGGCCCATGTCTAGCAGTGGACTTCTTTCAGCTGAGATAATGATGAATAATAAAGAAGAATTATATTATGAAGTGGAAGAGTTTGTTTGTTTGGTAGAACGTGCTAATCTGGGGAAAAACTGGTCCAATTTAAAAAAATATCTGTGTTTGAGCCCAGTTATGATATTATCTAAAACCTTTTTAATAGTAAACAAATTTGTTCACGCGTTTTTCCCAAGGGTGTCGTAATAGGCAGTTTAGAGGGTTACTACACCTCTTGTGCGGCGTCAAGAGAAGGAAAACTTGACATTAATCATTTACCAAACCCGAGTGGCACGCGTGGTATAGTCTCACCTCACAAACTGAAGTACATCCCGAAATGACCACGGTCACCCTGGGATGTAGGTACCTCAGTTTGTGAGGTGAGACTATACTGATGATGAGATGAGACAGAGAGGACTCCAGAAGCCGCTGATGCGTTTTCGGAGCTAGGCCGCCGCGGGGTTTAGTGGGTAGGCCGGTTTTCCGGGAGTCCGACACACGTCCTTCGTCTCCCCTACGTAGGGTATGGTGCGAAATTCACCGTATAAAAAACAAGTAAAATTTTAACAAAATAAAAACCGACTTCAAGGTTCGACTCGATTTTTCTTGGATGCCATCATCAGATCTTAGTGTCCTTATCATGGTACCACCGTTGGGATATCTCCTTTCTATTAAAAAAAAAAAAATTAAAATCGGTTCATAAACGACGAAGTTATCCGCGAACACACATTAAAAAACGGTCGAGTTGAGAACCTCCTTCTTTTTTGAAGTCGGTTAAAAAAGGGCTACAACATCCGTTCTAATTAGCGGTCCATGACTAGCAGTAGATTAGTAAAAGCTGTTCATTGTGAGCAATATAATATAATTCTACTCACGAATACACATAAGGCCCCACTTCTTCTACATGCAGCTTTTTCTCCTCTCCCCTTTTAACCTCCTCCCAGTTGGTATAATTGAAGAGATGGACCTTCATGAGAGGCTGGACGTTCGGCCGCCTCCAGATGGTGTACGCTAATGAATTGTTCCGGATCACCATGCTCTATGGAAGGAGAAAAGTTGATTAGTTATTGCCTGTCGTTAAAATAAACCTTCATCTCTGTGACAGATGCGTTGAGCGTTTTTTTACGCGTGGAAGCCTCCTCGAGGATAAACAAAACAAGGAACGGTAAGGTAAGGCTTTTAAGGTAGTAGAGCCACGCTGATTTCAGCATGAACGAGCCGGCTCTACCGGGGCGGTACTATCCTCGCACGGAAGACCAATCTAAAATAACAGCATTCGTGCTGTCGTGTTTCGGTGGTGAGTGCGAGACCGAAGACCCTATCACCCTATGATGCATAAGCATCACTAGGCCGCTATGATGTGGGTCACCATGCTGCATTGTTGCATTGTCTGCATTCGCAATGAGTATGGTGACCACCACTCCACACCAATCTTGGATTCTGCTTATGCTTTCCATCAGGCAGAGTACAGTCACTTCTGCAGGCCCATACATCAAAATAAGATATTAAGAAGCATTTGTAGGCTCAGGCATATAATGGATAGAAATTCAATAATCTATATTCTTTACTTGAATTGATTTGAGGATAATGCGTTTTGTAATAAAATAATATACTCACAGATAGAATGGCGTTGTTGATAGTATTTGTGAAACAAAAACAGATTGTTCCGATCACGCTTAGCACGAATGTGACCGATAGCAGAAGTATCACTGAAACGAAAAGAAAAGCGATTAAATATAGCGAAAAAACATAAAAGGTATTAAAAGGTCTCATCAGTTATATAAATATATTTAAAACAAGTAGCTATAGAACTAAACTATTCCTTCGATAAGAAAAAAAGCTTCGTAGTGTAAAGGTTTTGCTTTTTACCGGACTACGGTAGCCAAAAGGAAGAGTGAGATTTTTCATAGTCTATGTTTGTATGTGGCACCGTAGCGCCTAAACCAGTGAACCAATTTTAATTAATGTGGTATCAATAGATTTAGTCTATAAATTTTATCAAAAGATCTATAAATTTTATTTGCGTAATCGGGCTATAATTCTATAAAAAAAATCTTGTTACACTGTAGTCAGCAAAGGTCTGTTTCCTGTGCCGACTACCCTAACATGATGTGTGTGTTTACGTGATATTAATTTCCCGCCTTAATTTCTAAATATCAGAACTTTGGAGGTATAAATATGGAATAAACACATATTACGGACATCTTACACAACGCCAACTAGCTTCAAACTAAAAGGTTGCAAATACATTACACCCTTTCGTTTGATATCCCACTCGAGAATATTGACTCATGCGGCGTTACCTCGCCATAAGTGTTACCTCGCTCTTAGGATGAGAGATAGATGCGTCACTATCTCACTGGCGCCGCATATATCTCTCATTATTTCATCAATGTTTCGTTACGTTACACCTTTCGACCAAAAAAAAACATCAAAATCGGCTCATCCGTTCGGGAACTATATTGTCACTGAAAGATCCACAGTAATCCACACACAGACATGTCAAACTTATAACGTCTGCGTTTGCGTCGGAAGTTAAAAACGGAGATTCTTTTTCCTTTTTAATTTCGTTGTATGCCTGTGTAAACTGTTAAAGTTACGCAAATACCAAATATGAGAAAATTAACTCCCAAAAGTTCTAAAATATGGATAGTGATAGCTTTTAAAATCTCTCTGATGTAACGCAAGCTTATTGACAGTGAAAATAAAGAGATACCTGTTATAATGGTTACCGAAATAGCTAAGAATTGCCCTCTTAGCCAATATACAAGTGTTTCACGTCGAATCTCTTTCTGCAATCATTATCGCCTCTGTTGTCTTGTATTTATTGGCTAATATTTGTTTTGATCACGTGAATTCTTTAAGATGACGTAATTCCGATGCATTTGTTAGTTTTCTTCTATTTTCGTTTAGGTACGAGCTGTTTTGCTTTAAGAGATATTAAGACAGGTGAAATTGAAAACGTAAATTATATAACTTGACCTCTTCTTATCTTTGTTGTATAATAAAAAAGGTAATTAAATTTTATGTTTTGAAAACAAAATCATGCGATTTCAGTTATCTAGAAAATAATATTGAAGGTTAATTGAACGTGTGTATTATATTACGTCAACAGCCCTCAACAGTTCACAGCTAGACATAGGCGTCTCCTTAAGCCGAGTCTCCACCGAACAAAAGTCTAAAGTTGGCAACTTTTGTGTGGTCAACACGTGTTGGTGACAAAAGTTTCTGTAATTTCCTTGTGTTAGCAAATAAAGTTGTCAACAAATGTTGGGAACCGTGTTTCTGTTTTTGGCGGTAAACGTCAAAAGAATACGTTTGTTGCAAATATTTATTGGCTCTGTGAAAACGCTTATATAGTTGAAATGTTTTTCAAATTGTTGATGATTGTCTGAAGAGTTGCAAACAGTTGGAAACACTGAAAGTCTGAAATTGCCAACAATTTCGGTGGATACGCGCCTTAAGGTACATAGAGCATAATGAATTGAATCTATTCTTATCAAAATACTTTTCTGACTTCCATAGTACAGACTATGTCTACCTAATTTAGATCAGACAACCGTGTGTGAGATGTGTCCATTTATTATTGTCATAGCTTTAATTATAGTCCATTCGCTTAGATAGTGTCAGTGTTAGTCAGTGTTATTATTGTGAAATACGAATATATTAATATACACAACGGCGTAAACTGACAAATCATACTTACTTGTGGATGTACGCCGCAGGCGGGCCCTGTCAGTTTGTGATCAAGATGACCGTATCTAAGCGAATAGACTATACGTTGTTCATGAATACTCGTATACTTTGTATTAGTCATTATTTACCAACTTAGGTATTCCTTGATGTTTATTATTGTTTTAACAATAAAATAAAGAAACTGTGATAAATGAAAACAGCTGCTGTAATAAATATTTTATAATCGATGTTTCATAAGACTGAGCCATTAAGTCAAATATAATATAACTAAGTATTATTATTGTTTATCAATCAATACAAAACTATTATAGGGCTTTATGAACGCAATAGAACCCAAAACAATGTTTTTTTATTTTTTGTCTGTGAGTTTGTGCGCGCTAATCTCAGGATCGGCTTAACCGATTTGAATGCGATTTTCACCAATCTGTTGTAGTTAGCTTTACTTAACATTTAGTGTTTGTTTCATCTAAATCGGTTCATAAATAAAAAAGTTATGTCAGTTTGAAGAATCACTGCGAGTCTAGTCTAGACTAACCAAAAGCTAGTCCGTCCATACCTACTAATATTATAAATTCGATACTTTCGAATTACTTTGTCTGTCTGTTACGCGTCCATGGCTATCGCTGCAACGATTTCAATGAAAATTGTCATGGAGATACTTTGATTGCTGAAGAAGGACATACGCTACTCCTTTTACGCGGGCGGAGTTGGAGGGTATATATATTATATATATCGAAGTCCGAAGATCCCGTACCGATTGCCATAGATTTTTGTATGACAACCGCGACGGACTGCTTAACGTGCTCTCCGAGACTATACGTTGTATATTTACGCAGTAATTTCCAGCTTATAACTTAAATATGCTATCAATATGATATGCATAAGTTAGTATTTTCATACGTGAGCCTGTCAAAGTCACTCCATTCTGCCTAATGGAAAGTATGAGCAGAATCCAAAAGTGGTGGTCACCGTACTCACTGTGAATGCAGAGAATGCAACAATGCAGCATGGTGACCCACACTAATGCGGCTTACTGAGATACTTCTGCATCATGGGCCGATCTCGCACTCACTAACGAAACATGACATCACGAATGCTGTCATTTTAGGTTAAGACGATCTTCTGCGCGAGGTTAGTACCGCCCCGGTCGGCCCGTTCGTATTGAATTCAGCGTGGCTCTACTACCTTGATATTAAATTAGGTATGTGATTATATATGCTTATACCATGACCTACGTCAAAACGTGTTATTATTGACAATTATTTTAATAACTTAGCGCTAACTTAGCGCTTATGAAGAATCACGGTGAATATGATTTTATTCCCGGATGAGCATGACAACATAACGTGAATTGACATAACAGGCATTTCTAGAATACATATTTCTGCATAGATGGCATATTAGAGACATTTAAATATAGCTTGATCTCCTTGTCAGTTGACAATTTTAAAAAATCTAATTTTAGATCTTACGAGATATTTAAGGTGTGTTTTTTTTTATTATGTACTTCATGTATCCAAATAAATAAAATGTATATATCCAGGCGTTGGTGGACAATCCAAAATGTGTAATAATTAATTATTCCGGTTTATGTCTTTAATTATGATTTAGGGGCAAACGACTAAATAGTTGAACTGATGGAAAGTGAGTACCGACACCATAGCTCGTTTCACAGATTGGTTGCCTATTTTTACCCGACTACGGCAAAGCCAAAGGAGGGTTATGATTTTGACAGGCTATGTACGTATGTAAGTATGTATGTATGTTCATCTGTTCCCTCATAGCTCATTAACTACTTATTAGAACTGGACAAATGAGGTATCGTTAGAAGCGTCTTGATCGTCCGATGGTTATAGGCTATATGACGTGTCACTGAAACTAATGTGGCGCCCCCTAACCGACCTAAAGTACTGTATTAAAGAAATAATTTGCGATAAATATGCCGTGTTTGGTATCATTCGAAAGGGCGTTACTTGTACATTTCAAAAAATATATATTATTAGCATTTTCTCGTGACTTTGTCCGTATTTATTCGATAATTGTGATATTTCTATGGTACCTATTTAAAATATACTTTGCAAAGAAATTAATATTACAGAGGTACCAAAACATTTTAAATAAAAAAAAGTAAAAACTAAAACCCAACTACGACAAAAAACGACGCTGAAAAAGTATGAAACAAGTTTCAAAAGCCGTAGTCACGCGTTGTTAAAGTGTTATGGACTACGGTACATGATTAAGTTTCAAAAGCTGTAGTCCATGTAGTTTAATGTACCATAGTCCATAACTCTTTAACAACGCGTGACTACGGCTTTTGAGACTTGTTTCATACTTTTTCAGCGTCGTTTTTTGTCGTAGTTGGGTTTTAGTTTTTACTTTTTCCAATGCAGTGATTACTGGAATTAATTATAAAATAATAAGTAGGTATTATGGACGATGCTTATTTTATTGGTTTACTAGCCGCGCGCGCTGGACAGTGCAGTGGTTATGAGATAGCAGTTGTTTCGTCATTTATCATTGGGTCTGTCCCCAGTTGGTAGTAAAGTTGTTTCGAAAAGAAAAGGGAAGATATGAAGATGATAGAAGGCAAGGTGATATATTATGTTTCTTTCACAATTTTTTTATGGAATAGCGGGCAAGCGAGTAGACGTATCGCCTGATGGTAGGCGATTACCGCCGCCCATGGACACCCGCGACACCAGAGGCGTCACAAGTGCGTTGCCGGTCTTTGGGGGAAAAGTATATATGAATTTATATCAGTTGTCAAGTGCCCACAATATAAGCTCTGCTTAGTTTGGGACTAGATGGCGTTGTATTTTAGATGTCCGAAATATTTACTTGCTTACTTACATGCACACAGGCGGAGCCGCTGGTAAAAGCCAGTAACGAATCAGAATAAGATTCAGGATAAGGTGTTAAATTAATTTACAAAATGCATATATTTCCATGAACAAATGAACTTAGATTGTGTACTCCTTTATTCTGAAAATAATACAAACTGTGGTGTTTCAGAGACAAATATAATCGTTATGGTTAAACACAAATCTGTGAAAGAAATGTGTTTTAATTCAAACCCTACAATTTTAATTCACATATCTTCATTTAAAGGTTGGCAAATTTATGTAAACATTGACATGTAGTTACATTTACATGTACAAATGCAAAATGTGTTGATAGCGTGCATCCAAAGGTTGTGTGGAATAGATCGCATACGCGATAACAGTTCAAACTGCCCTGTTCACTGTTCATTGACTAAAGATGTCACATGCAATGCAATCATATAAAACTTAATTAATAGTCAATATTTACAACAAAACGAAGAAATTAAATATATTATCAGATAATACATTTTAGTTCAACGTTATTTGATTTATACTACAGCAATAAATATTTCTTAAGGATTTTTAATTTTATATAATATTATTATTACAGCTTTTCATTTCTATTACAAATTTTAATTAAATAAACATTGAAATATATTGCTCAATTAAGTAGTCTAAACAGTGACGTCACAAGTTTGTCTTTATTACTTTTTCACACAAAGTGATCGTTTTGACAGATGATAAAAAGTAGGTAACTAATTTGACTAAAGTGTCAACTATCATAATATAGCACTACATAGTATAAAACAAAGTCGCTTTCTCTGTCCCTATGTCCCTATATCCCTATGTATGCTTAAATCTTTAAAACTCCGCAACGGATTTTGATGCGGATTTCTTTAATAGATAGAGTGATTAAAGAGGAAGGTTATTTATTATATATATATATATATATTATGTATAATATAGTATGGAAACACTGTTAATTTTTGAGGTTTCTAATGTGATGTAGCAAATAAACACATTTTTTGCGCTTACATTGCAAACGCTGGTTGCACCCTACGAGATAGATCAAAATAATGTACTACAGTATTGTACACCTTATTCCTTTCTTTTTACGAGAAATAATGGCTCATTTACGAAGTGATTTTAAGCAATACAGAATTAATCCTTATACAATTATATAAATTAAATACATTGTGCATTTATAGATCAAGATGGCCCTTTACAGTATCTAACTTAAATGACTAAATTCGAAGATATTACAGATTTAAAATGCACGAATCGTGTTGTCGGCGGGGGCATCTGAAATCCACCCGTGCGAAGCCGGGGCGGGTCGCTAGTTATTCATAAATATATTGACAGATTGCATACCTTTTTGAACTGACTGGAATCGAACTTACTTCTCTCGATGCAATAGAATGCTCTATCACCGCGTCACATAAATCATCCTCTTTTGCGGCTCAATTTGTATAGAAATACCATCAACAATGATAATTTAGTTAATTGTGTTAATTAGTCTAAGTAACGCAATACTCGTGTGCCGTATATCTATGTTAAGGGTCGCGAGTTCGATTTCCACATGTGATAATGAAGTATTTCTATTGACCTACAATATTATTAAACTTCCGAGATTATTGTTATTTAGTTTGTGTAGTATCATTATTTGTATTATAGTATTGTTAGTGGCCGAAGTTAATAATATTACGATTATTATAAATACGATATATTGGATAAGATGTTTGTTATGCAATATTATTAGAATGGCTATACTATTGATTAAAATGCTATTAGAAGATATTTGACAGTGCAAGCCATTATGGTTTAGCTTTGGCAACAGTTTACATGAACATGTTATGGTTTTATGTGTTATAGTAGTTTATGTGTTATTCTGATGTATAAGCTATATTACTGTAAAGTTTCATCCAAATCCGTTCAGTAGTTTTTGCGTGAAAGAGTAACAAACATCCATATATCCATACTTATAAACTTTCGCGTTTATAATATTAGTATAGATGTGGGAATGCGTCAGTTGTCTTTTGAATGAAAGTCGACGTCATCAAGTTCGACTTGCATGAAGGGCATGTTTACCAAGCTAAATAAATCACGGACATTAATTTGTGTTAAATACACACACACACATTGTATTACTATTTGACGTCAAGATATAGGATATACTAGCTTTTGCCTGCAGCTTCGCCCAAATTTATGTCGGTTATTCGTGGTTATTCGGTTGTACGTTAAACTGATATATAACTGTTTTATTTGTTAACCGACTGAAATAGATCAGACACAAAATGTTATGAGAAGTTTACCACAATAGATAAGAGAAAACCACATACAAATCGGTTAACCATTTCTGAGATTATTGCGCACAAACAAACTGTGGTCTTGAGTTCTGTTAGGTACTTTAATGACTGTACTTTATCCTGCGGGTGGTGGAGGCCACCAGTCATCCTAGCAGTTGCAGGCTGGGGTTTCGGCGCGAGCTCTACGTAGTTCTCGCGTCCCTTTTCTGAATAGAAAAAGGGGAATCAGGGTTCCTATACTGGAGGGTGCCATCTAAAAACCGTAGGTGGCCTGAGGTACGTCGAGGTTCCAGGGATTTCTAGCACCCGAGACCGTGTGTGGTTTTTAGTCGGGTCGAGTCCGACAATACGAGGGGATTTCCGCACAAAAAAGTACTTTAATGATACCTTTATATGTGTCCAACCTAAAATGACAACATTCGTGCTGTCATGTTATGTTGGTTAGTGCGAGACCGGCGGCCCAATGATGCAGAAGCATCTCAATAGGCCGCCATAGTGTGGGTTACCTTGCTGTATTGTTGCATTGTCTGCACGAGCAATGAGTATGGTGACCACCACTCTTGGATGCTGCTCATGTTTTTCATTAGGTAGAGTGGAGTCGCTTTGGCAGGCCCATATATATATATTATAGTATCAAGACATAGGTTTTGGGTTCCCATCTATGAAAAATATTATGTATGAACACGATCAGTTGTAGTGTCTGGGTGTAATTTATCCGTAACATGTATGTACTTATTTACTTATTAAGGCAATTGCAACAGGTAACAAACAAGGCATTATTTTTTAGGAAAAATATATAGGTTCAGTACTGATTTGATTGGTGCCTTTCCGTAATCACACAACATCACACACAACAATATGAAATTCAAAGTAAGATTAACAGGAAGATATTTTTTAGACAATTAGACCCAAACAGATACAATGATAAATGTTTTTATAACATATTTGCTCGTAAAGGGTCTCTTATTTCACCAATTTCAATATCGTGATGTATCTCATTACGTACTTGTGGGTTATTGTAATGTAAAGCGCACGTTTTTTTAATAAAGTAAAACTCACGGTTTATCAAGATGCTCGAATACTCTTTTAAATATTAGCAAAGAGTTTTTATGTCAGAAAAATCATAACCCTCCTTTGGCTTTGCCGTAGTCGGGTAAAAAGTGGTCAACATTTTATGAGTGAAAGTAGGAGAAACGAGACCACAGAGTTCCGCAGCCATCTCCGCCGCTGCCGCCGACAGCTAAACTCTGTGGTCTCGTTTCTCCTACTTTCACTCAAGAGAGTAAGAGAGAGACTGGTGAAATTTTAATTAATAATAATAACTTGACAAGCTTAAAAATGCCAACTGGCAACGTAATAATCAATTTTACAAAATGTTCAAATATTTATAACTGCTTTAACAAGTAATTAAAGATTTATTCGATCAAGAAAGTCCGAGTGTTATTTATTTCCTCTCAAATATGTTATAAAACGTCGTATGACATACGTGCGCTTTGATAATTACAGACTCTTTCGACTCGACTGAATCTTTATTAACGTAAGTTTTTTTTAAATATTTTTTTTAATTATGTTTTTTATTTTATTGTGTTATATTACCCGTCACTCTCACGACTAACATAAAAATACGACAAGCTGTTTAGACTCTAGGGCGTGCCAAAGATATATACATACATAGATGCATACATACATTCGAAAAATGTAACCCTTCTTCCTTCGCAGTCGGGTAAAAACAGTCGCTCGTGAGTCGATTTAGATACAAATAAATATGTTTGACGTCGAATATTTAATAGCAGGCTTGCTTGCTTGCTAACAGCTGAAGTTTATTAAAGTCCGTCCGTAATAGTAAGAAAAACTTATCGAACTGATTTAATAATGGGGTTATTAATATTCAAGCAAATAAAGATTTTGTTTAAATAATATATATGTATTTACAAATATTGTAAATTCGAAAGTAACTTTGTCTGTCTGTATGTTAAACTTTACAGCTAAACCGCTGCACCGATTTCAATGGTATTTGGCATGGAGGTACTGTGATTCTTGAGGTAGGACATAAGCAACTATTTACCGCGATGAACTACATATACGAGGACCAAATTGCGTGCAAAAGCTAGTGTAATATAACAGTTCATTCATATTGTTACACAATTTTCGCAAACATCATGTAATACATTTAAAATACAGTAAAATGTTAATATATAGTATAGGTAAATATATAGCCTATGTCACCCGGGCCATTATTACGAATCTATTGACATATCATTCGTTTCAACTTCTTCAGTAGTTTAGGCGCTACGGTGGTACATACATACACACATGGACAGCATAAATCTTCCTTTATTTTTACCCGAATACGCCGTAGTCGAGTAAAAATAAAGCTATCGTTTTAGATAAAGACTCAAAAATAAATCATATTTGCGTTGGATACATATTTATCTTATTTCGTGCTTTTTAACTTTCAATATGAAGAACCTTCATACATCCTTTCATGGCTTATATTATTATTTATTATGTCATCTCATTAGGGGTGAAATTTTCAATAATAATTTCTAAGTTGGTATTTACAATATGAAAAGCATCAGCTGATAATATTTTAAGTTTATAGTATTAGCGATTCAGGCTCTGTTTTAAAGAATCATTCGAATTCGAAAAACATAAATTCGAAAAAAACTATGTATGTTTGTCTGTCACGTTTACACGGCTTAACCGTTACACCGATTTTAATGAAATTTGACATGGAGATACTTTGATTCTTGAAAAAGGACGTAGGCTACTTTTTACCGCGATAACCGAAATAAACGCGGGCGGCGCCGTGGGCAAAAGCTAGTTTACTATGTATAGAAGTTTAGATAAAATATTTTGTAAGATAATAATATTTCGGACATTTAACACGCAGCGCTAGTCCCAAATTAAGCAGAACTTGTATTATGGGTAGGTACTAGACAACTGATTTTAATACATATTATATAATTTGTTTGTAAACACATATTATACATAGAAAATACCCAAACTCCGAAACAAATATTTTCAGATCATACAAACATTTGGTTCGACCTGGGAATGTAACCTCGGACCATCGCAGTCGCAAACGCTACCACTGCGCCACCGAGGCAGTCGAAATGTCTTAGAATAATGGGACTAATCACGCCCACACGCTCACTGTAACTCCTGTACACCAGGATCAACAGCAGTAACTCAAGAACACACCAGGTTATGACACTCGGGAAGTCCCAGGAAAAATTAAACTGTCTTGGAACCCGCAACAAAATTAATCAGAAGAAAACTGGAGGAGTTGGAAATATAGTCTTAAATTAAGTAAATATTTAAAAGTACTTACAACAATAATAGTTTTTTTCGGGCTGCTTCCCCCAACATAACGCGCTCCACTGTTTTTTAACCCCACCACAATTAAAAGGTCCTCTACCACATCCAGCACATGCTAACACCGTATCCTCCCTTATCAAAATCTTTCCCACCCCATTAGGGGGTGTTATTATCACAATTTTTTCATCACCGTTCTCTTTAGGCAGCATTAGGGCTGTCGAAATCGTTTTATCTAAATTCTGGTGTTCCATTTTGAAAGAGAAAAAATTATCGCATTATTTTTTTATAACGCGACGCGTGCTCTTCTGTTGAACACTCGATTCCAACTGATGGTGACCTACGGTCATGACTATAACGGGTTATCACTATATGTTATTATTCGTACTAAATAGGTTATCATGTAAAGCTTTCGGTTAAGATTTTTATTGTAGCGTTCACCCCTACTGGATATGACTTTAAACTGATCTAGTTGAAGTGAGACCGAAGATGGAGGCGCTGTCCACGTTATTAGGTTTGATATTCTGCTAATAAGTGATATATGAATCTTGAGATCATGTTACATTTATATACTTGCAACATTTTGGCAAAATTTCCTTCGAAATGAGTGTTAAGAATTTACGTATTAAAAAATATAGACTAGGTTTGCCTGCGGCTCCGCCCGCGAATATGTTGGATATCGCGGTAAAGAGTAGACTTTTTCTTGCCTTGTGAATGAAAGGATTTGCATTGGAATTTCATTCACATCGATTAAACGGTTTACAGACAGACTGACAGAGTTACTTTCGAATTTATAATATTAATATTGATGTCGTGTTGTTTGTAAATATAAAAAATCGTATTTTATCAAATTTTTTAATACCTAAAATTTGTAACACTCACAAACAGTTTCACCACTTACTGATAAAGTAGCTGATAGACTAATTCGAGTTTATCTGTCACATAACAGGTATAAATATATTTTTTAAAGATATAGTAACACAACGGCTCTCTTGATAACACTTGCCATCACGGGAACTACGGGTGATTAGGCACATATAAGATTGGGCATGCGCCTTCTAGGCAGCTTTATTCTACAGTGTCGTGTTGGTATATGTTAGAGTAGACGAGCTACGCTGATTTCAGCACATCACAAGGTAGTAGAGTCACGCTGATTTCAGCACGAACGGGCCAGGTCGGTACTATCCTCGCACAGAAAATCAA
Organism: Diaphora mendica; assembly: GCA_949125395.1. NCBI lineage: Eukaryota > Metazoa > Arthropoda > Insecta > Lepidoptera > Erebidae > Diaphora > Diaphora mendica. The sequence continues at coordinate 37,954,720 of OX421312.1, forward strand.
CGTAAAATGACAGCATTTGTGCTGTCGTGTTTCGTTGGTGAATGCGAGATCGGAGGCAAAATGATGCAGAAGCATCACTAGGCCGCCATGGTGTGGGTCACCATGCTGCATTGTTGCATTGTCTGCACGAGCAATCAGTATTATTTCCTAGATTCCGAGATTCTGCTTATGCTTTCCTTCAGGCAGAGTAGAGTCATTTTGGCAGGGCCATACATAAAAAGAAATGTCAATAGTACCTACTGGACTTGATTAATATGCGAACACTTATAGGTACTATTGATTGATAAAAATTTATCGTATCGTATTTTTTACTTATTAGGTTTCCTAAACATTTATCCTAGTTCTACCAAAGAAACAAACGAACTTCAACGCCATCTAGCGTCAATTTACGTTGAAGTTTCATTGCTTACACAGGCTCAGAGCTCACTATTAGTTAAATAATAATCTTATAAGCGCACAATGAAAGTTCTAAATAACATTAAGGCATGGTTGAGGATTTCTTTGTCTTTGAGGTATATAAAACAGGTCCTTTCACAACGTAATAGAGTTCATTTTCCCCAGAAATTTCTAAGTTACTAAGCATTGTTGATACTTTGTTTATTATAATTACAACAGATAATACAGGGTCGTTGAGTCCGATGAATTTGCAACAAAAATATAATCATTCGATACGCGATATTATTAGAATAGTCAGACAGATAAGAGAAGACTACGAGACTATTTGGTAATGATTATTTATTTGAAACTCGCTAACTGTTTATTAAAACTAGTAGTACCCGAACATAACTCTTTTGTTTTCCTTTCTGCAATCTTCCTCCATATAAACTTTAAATGTTTCATACTCCTCCGTTCGCATAATTTTCGTAAAAGTTTTTGTTTTACGTATCAATATAAGATAGGTTGTTCTGTCGTTGGATGGGGGCAGCACAGGACCGGTTGTGGTGGAGAGCTTAGTGGAGAAGCCTTGTCCACTAGTGGACGTCTTTCGGCTGAGATGATGATGTTCGGACTTCGGTCACCTCGCTCACTTGGAGAAAAGCAAAGAAAATATTGCCGAAAGTCGGCTATCTCTATTTTTAGGGTTCCGTACCTCAAAAGGAAAAAAAGGAACTCCTATAGTATAGGATCATTTTGTTGTACGTCTGTCTGTCTGTCTGTCAAGATCCTTTTTCTGAGGAACGCGAGGAGGTAGCAAACTGAAATTAATATCAAATACTCAGGTCTACTGTCCCTTGGAGCTGCGATAAAATTAAACTTCTAAGCCAACGCAATCAAAAGATACAGCCGTTAAAGCTGCAAAATTTCGATACTCGCAAGGGAATGAATAATCTACAGGGTACTTCCCGTGAACTCAGAATCTTGAAATTTGGTACGAAGCAACGTCTATTATGTTCAAATTTTAAGTTACATCATATAATATACCTACAGGTTTGTACGGAACCCTCGGTGTGCGAGTCCGGCTCGCACTAGGCCGGATTTTTTTTATACGGCTATTATCATCATCATCTTCCTAGCCTTTATTATTCCCAAGATTATTTAGGGTCGGCTACTAGTTCAACCACTTTTACTTGAGTATGAGATTTTCCACGGAGCGACTGGTATCTTGTCACCACAACTAAGGGCGAACTGAATTCGAAGGTTGAACTAGTTGTCAGTATATTTGAGAACACTGACTTGCCAAGAACTCTTGTTTTTTTTCTGTTTTTTTTTTACTGAATAGGGGCAAAAGAGCAGACGTATCGCCTGATGGTAAGCGACTACCATGGACACCTGCAACACCAGAGGCGTCACAAGTGTGTTGCCGGCCTTTTAAGAAGTAGTACCCTCTTTTCTTGAAGGGTTGAAGGTCGTATTGGTCCGGGAATATCGCAGACGACAGTTCAGTCCACAGTTTTGGTGTGTTTTTTCAATGAAAAACGGCTATTAAATAAGACCTTATTATTAGTAGTTTCCTTGTTATGTGTTGTAAAAAAAAACTTCGTTTAAAAAAACCGACTTCAAAAACTAAAAAGTATAAAATAACTTAATTTGTATGTGCTACCTATTCATAGGTTCGAATTCGGTGCCAAGCCAAATGTAATAGTAGGTACCACACTCGCTATATTTCGAGACAAACGTCAACGAGGTCACCGACGCTTCGGTTGTTTTATTCTACGCGAAGAGCAGCTATCCCGCTCAAGGTCACGTGCGGCGAGTGCGGTACCTACTATTACATTTTGGCTTGGCACCGACTTCAAACCTATGAATAGGTAGCACATACAAATTAAGTTATTTTATACTTTTTAGTTTTTGAAGTCGGTTTTTTTAAACGAAGTTTATTTTTTATTTTTCGCTTTTTAGTCTTTCCCAAGTCTCTCATCATCATTTCACCTAAATAACTTGAAATAATACGACTAAAGGTAACGTACATACTGTATAGAATCGAAAGGACTTCAGGTAATTTTTTGTAATAAAATCTCAAATGGACTTTGATGTTTGAAACTAACTTGAAACTAACTAACTTTGAAATTAAATGATGTCTACAGAATATGAAGGCATGCAGACAATTGCCTTAACTTCATTGCAGGCGCTCACGTAAATTTGAGAGTTTCCTTCGATTTCCTTGGGATCCCATAATTAGATACTGATATGGTGGCCATGGGACCACATGGGGAGCATACCCTTTCGAATACAAAAATTATTTTCAAAATCGGTCCACAATTGACAGAGTAATCAATGTACTTTCATAAAAAAAAAACAAACAAAAAAAACCGATGAAATTGAGAACCTCCTCCTTTTGGAAGTCGGTTAATAAATAAGTACAATATATTTGGGCATGGATCATTATCACTATCTAAAAGAAGCCCTTATCATACAAACATTTGGTTCGACTCGGGAGTCGAACCCGAGAGCTCAGGCACAGCAGTCGCATACACTACCACAGCGCCACCGAGGCAGGCATTTGCGGTAAGATTCCAGTGGACATATACAATTTGCTTTGTATAAAGTTGCTTGATAAGTGTCACCTTGTTTTAAATAGCGGAAATAACAATTTAGAGCTACAATTGTCTTGATAGTTAGGTTACTGACCTAGTCTCTTTGAATATTTATAGGTGCATTACATGTTATGTTTATTTATGTTTGTACTAGTTGTTGCCCGCGGCTCCGCCCGCGTATATGTCGGTTATCGCGGCAAATTGTAGCCTATGTGTGTGGGTGTAAGGGGGCGAACCACAATCTATTGCTCCCAGCCAACCTCACCTGCACGCGGTGCACCCTGCTGAACGCTGCTGAACAAACGAGGCTCTGGCGACCGACTGATGGCGGTATATCTATCCGAAGAGGCGTATCTAAATAAAATAGGCCGGTGACGGGCAGCAGCGTCACCGGTGCAACAAGCTACGCCCTGCGATCACCAACCCGCCTGCCCAGCGTGGTGATTATGGGCTCAAATCCTCCATGAATATGCAACAAAGGCCACGGCCCCCAGTTCCCGGCAGTCTCGCTATTCCTGGTCATGGTGGCGACCACGGTAACGGCGGGACAGGAGGTGCTAAGAATCACCGGGTTACGGAAGGCCACCATAAGCAACTGACTTTGGCAACTTTTAACGGCCGCACGTTACGGCTAGACTCGCATCTGGCACAACTTGAGGTGGAACTTGGGAAGATTAGGTGGCATATCCTAGGGTTATGTGAAGTCCGAAGAGAGGGGGAGGATACCATAACCCTCGACTCAGGCCACCTGATGTACTTCCGCGAGGGAGACCAACAATTCCAAGGTGGCGTGGGGTTTCTGGTAAACAAGTCCCTTTCTGACAACGTGGTGGAAATCTCCAGTGTGTCGAACAGGGTAGCGTACCTCATTATTAAACTGACCGAAAGGTATAGCCTCAAGGTAGTACAAGTGTACGCACCGACCTCAGCCCACTCGGACGATGAAGTGGAGGATATGTTCGATGACATATCGAGGGCCCTCCACTTCACTACTAAAACCCACTACAACGTTGTAATGGGTGACTTCAACGCCAAAGTGGGAGTACAAACTTGCAGCGAATCGGTTATAGGATTCCATGGATTTGGAAGCAGGAATCATAGGGGGCAAATGCTCGTCAACTTTCTCGAGCAGGAGGGGCTGTTCTTGATGAACTCCTTCTTCAAAAAACGGCCTCAAAGGAAGTGGACGTGGCAAAGCCCCGACGCTATGACAAAAAATGAGATTGATTTCATCTTGGCGGACAGAAAGCATATATTCAGAGATGTCTCAGTGATCAATAGGTTCAATACCGGTAGTGATCACCGACTTGTCCGAGGCTCTCTGAATATCGACTTTAAGGCTGAACGTGTCCGTTTGATGAAATCCAGGCTCCGACCAACTCTGCTCCAAGTCGCGATGGAATCTGAAAAATTCCAGTCAAATCTGGAAAGCCGATTTGCTGCCGTGGAAACCACAACAGACGTAAACCAGTACCTTGAAAATGTGGTTCGGATTCTCAGGGACGAAGGTACGAGATTCTGTGAAATGCAGCGTAAAAGCATGAAGTCGAAGCTTTCAGAGAGGACACTAGGGTTAATGAGGGAACGACGTGAGAACCCCCCTGTCACTTCGTCGGCAAAGCGGACTCTAAACCGAGAGATCAGCAGGCTTGTACGACACGACCTCCGATGCTCCAATACTCTTTCGATCGAAAGAGCGATCGAGCGAAATCGGGGGTCAAAAGTGTTCGTACAATCTCTTGGAAGAAGCCACTTGACGAAGTTGACCACATCCAGTGGAGAAGTCGTTGCTTCCAAACCGGCCGTCCTTTCGGAAGTCGAAGGCTTCTACGGCAGTTTATACGCTTCGCATGCATCTCGACCTGATCCCGAAAATGAGGACCCTAGAGCCACATTAACACGCCATTACACCGAAGATCTGCTAGAAGTCAGCACTGATGAAATCGTGATGGCTCTTAAACAGCTGAAACATGGAAAAGCCCCTGGAGAGGACGGCGTTACAACAGAGCTGTTGAAAGCTGGGGGTATGCCCGTACTGAGGGAGCTCCAAAAGCTTTATAAAGCTGTCCTGTTCGAAGGGAGAACTCCAGAGGCGTGGAGCAGGAGTGTGGTCGTCCTGTTCTTCAAAAAGGGTAACAAGACCATGTTGAAGAACTATCGGCCCATTTCTCTTCTAAACCACGTCTACAAGCTGTTTTCAAGAGTCATCACGAACCGTCTTGCGCGAAGACTCGACGAATTCCAACCACCACAGCAAGCTGGGTTTCGGAGCGAATATGGCCCATAGACCACATCCACACAGTGCGGCAGATTATACAGAAGACCGAAGAGTATAATCAGCCCCTGTGTCTAGCATTCGTGGACTATGAGAAGGCCTTCGACTCGATCGAGATCTGGACTGTTCTAGAGTCCCTGCAGCGTTGCCAAGTGGATTGGCGATACATCCAAGTGTTGAGATGTCTCTACGAAGCCGCCACTATGTCCGTCCAAATACAGAATCAGCATACAAGACCTATACCATTGCATCGAGGAGAGAGACAAGGTGACGTTATATCCCCGAAATTGTTCACTAATGCAATGGAGGACTTCTTCAAGACGCTGCACTGGAAAGGACGTGGCATCAACATCAATGGCGAATACATCTCTCACTTGCGATTTGCAGACGACATCGTCATCATGGCAGAGACGCTGCAGGACCTACAACAGATGCTGAACGACCTGGCTGACTCTTCTGTGCGCATCGGCCTACGGATGAACTTGGACAAGACCAAGGTCATGTTCAATGAACACGTACTACCGGAACCGGTTGCGGTGCACGGTGCCGTTCTCGAAGTTGTTCAAAAATACGTGTACCTCGGGCAGACTTTGCAGTTAGGGAGAAACAACTTTGAGGACGAGGTGTACAGGAGAATCCAGCTGGGTTGGGCAGCATTTGGGAAGCTTCGTCGGGTCTTCTCATCGTCGATCCCACAATGCCTAAAGACGAAAGTCTTCAATGAGTGCGTCCTACCCGTAATGACATACGGAGCCGAAACGTGGACACTAACGGTACGGCTGGTCCACAAGTTCAAAGTCGCTCAGCCTGCTATGGAGAGGGCTATGCTCGGTGTTTCTCTAAGGGACCGTATCAGAAACGAGGTGATCCGGCAGAGAACCAGAGTCATCGACATAGCCCACAGGATTAGCAAGCTGAAGTGGCAGTGGGCTGGCCATATTTGCCGTAGAACCGATAACCGTTGGGGTAAACGGGTTCTTGAGTGGAGACCGCGTCTCGGCAAACGTAGTGTAGGACGTCCACAGACCAGGTGGAGTGATGATTTGCGCAAGACGGCTGGCAAGAGCTGGATGCGAGAAGCCGAGGATCGAACTAAGTGGCGTGCAATTGGAGAGGCCTATGTCCAGCAGTGGACTGCAATAGGCTGATGATGATGATGATGATGTTATTCTGATGTATAAGCTATATTACTGTAAAGTTACATCCAAATCCGTTCAGTAGTTTTTGCGTGAAAGAGTAACAAACATCCATCCATCCATACTCACAAACTTTCGCGTTTATAATATTAGTATAGATAATATAGATTGTTATGTAAACGTCACATAAGCGGATCCAACTTTTAATTTATTGCATGAATGGCTTAGTTTTTAAGCGGTTGCCACGCCATTTTCTACAGCGGTGAGTGTTGTGGATTCAAATCGCATATGGTTAATGTGATCAACAAATTATTGTGAGTCTGCGTTTTGTTTGTGTACGTGGGGTGACGGTCCGAGGGGATTTCCACACGTAAAAAAAAAAAAAAGTTAACAGACGGTGCCCGCTTCAGTGCGGGCAGGCGCTGGGAGGGGTCCGGATGTTTTAATAAGAGCAGTTCCCGGATCCGTCCCTTCTCAGGCGCAGAGTGGCACAACATGTGGTTTTAGTCAGTCCGATTCCGACACACCACTCCGCAGCAAACCCCGGTGGGGTGACGGCCCGTGGGGTTTCCACACGTAAAAAAAAAGGTCAGGCCATGAAATTTTATTTACCTTATCTAGATCTAGAAAACCCCACATTTAGTTCCTGAAAAAACCTGCAACTTCTCTAAAATAAATACAAGTTGCACCACGTTTCAAACTTTCTTCTTTTGGAGGGGACATACCCCCTGGATTGTTGTTCTGGTCTCCTATTTTTTATTGAATATGGGGAAAGCGAGCATACGTATCACCTGATGGTAAGCGATTACCGCCGCCCATGGGCAACCGCAACATCAGAGGCGTCCGATATCCTCACTCACTCGCTCACTCTCACTCGGTGAAACACAGTTTCACACCGTTTTTCTGTAAGGCCGTGGTATCACGTGGGTGGAGCCTGCCCATGCCTGCCGAAGCATCTCTCTGACGGTATGAATCTCTTTGGAAGTTAGGCATTGGCTTACTTTACCACTACCTAAGCTGACCTTCTCTTTTCAGGATTAATGTTCTGCGTAGCGTTTTAGGCTGCATATTCAATAGAAAGTGCAATAAATAAAATAAATATTCAAACAATGTGAACCTTGAACCCATTGGATCTTTGCCCATGACACTGTCTGCTTCCGAACTCATAATCTTATCTGTTTGTCCGTCCATCCGTCGATCGTCCTATACGGTGATAAAAAGATGCTGCACTGAGAGAAATGGACATGTTTTATTTGATACATTAAATTAATACCATTTTAATTTTGCTGTTCGATGAACTGACGACTTATGGAGGTAGCTGGCAGCGGAAGGATGTGGATTTTCCTGTAAAACCTAAGATTTACCAATTCTTAATGGTCAAAGTTCGAACTGTTCTGAGATCATCGTTTATTTCGAACTTTCATCACCACATTTTATGAATATGCAACACCAGAAGCGTCACAAGTGCGTTGCCGGCCTTTTAGGGATTGGAGTATGGACCTCCGGTATCCTCAGTCACTCGGTGAAACACAGCGCAAGCACTATTTCACACCGGTTTTCTGTGAGGCCGTGGAAATCAAATCATGGAATGGAATCACTCCGGCCAAGCCGGCCCATTCATGCCGATGCGTGGCTCTCCCACGGTAATATCGCTCTCAACTCCTGTTCTCATCGCCCGATCACACTTTACGTAACACTCTCGTCACGCGTTCACCAGCTTACTCCCCAAGTCAACGTGCGTAAAGACGTTTCACTTCAGAAACTTGAAACAAATTCTGTATAACCTTACATGCCAGCATGTTACAGTAGGCTAAAATCTAAGGAGAAGCCAATGTCCAGCAGTGGACTGTTTAAGGGTATTGATGATAATGACTGGTAAAACCTAAGATTGACCAATATTCGGAATTTCAAGACACCATAAAATTCATTAAGTTGTTCCCTAATTGGTTTTTTTTTTTGAGATAATCCCGTTATATTAGGTATTCAATACATTATGAAGTTTATTTGTTATACACAATTAAGTATCTCAGATAGGGTTTTACAGTAAAATGACCAAAAATCTATGGATTCCCCAGTAGGTACATCTTAAGAAAAGATATCATCGCATGAACAGCAAGTTGCGACATTCAACTTGACAAAACTGTCAGCTTTCCTCATCAGTGCTTTTGTATGTGTTGGAGTACGTTTTTTTAGGTATTATAGTAATATCCTCACACATCTAACACATTTCGTCTGAATCCAAACTAAGCAAATCCTGTACGGTAACGAGGCTGTTGATAAAAATACTTATATATCTATATATATATAAAAGAAAGTCGTGTTTGTTACACAATTTATATATAACGCAAGAACGGCTGAACCGATTTGGCTGAAAATTGGTGGGGAGGTAGCTTAAAACCAGTAGACGGACATAGGATACTTTTTATGTAGTTTTTTTTTCAAATTTTCCCGCGACGGTAACCGCAGTAACTAACAAGTTTCTAAATACATGTTATAGATAAATTACAACCAGACAGAACAAATGGCCGTGTTCCTCACGTAAAGATTTGTCCTGAGGCGAAATCGAACCCACGGCCTCTGGCTTAGCAGTCATTATAACTAACCACTAAACCTTATTTAGTCCTTATTTTTAGAGTTTTTTATTAGAGGGCTGATTTTACCATTGGAGGGCCATGCTTCAGCACAAATGGGCCATTTCGACCGGACTGATTTTGGGTGAATTTAAAAGGATTTTTGAAGTGAAAACTTCTTTTGGCGCGTTGACGCGTTGGGCAATTGTTGGCTGAACAAAAATCATGGAACTCGCGTCACTGTCAACGCACGCTTCCCATGAGCTATACTGTGTATTATATGTACATAGACATATTTTAATGCGTTATTAGTACCCATACATTCTATAAAGGTACTTAGTTTACACTTCTATCAGCAGTCCCCAAAGACTGCCCCGCATTTTTTTCTTTCGAGTCTTACTCCCAACTGAGATTGGCTTGTAAGTCTATTAAGATAAGGCTGAACTTTCATCGGACCTCCACAACCCAAGTACTACTGGGATCGACGCGACGTCTAAAAGTGCTTCCCGAACCACGGACGGGTCTCTAAATGTTACAAATTGTTACTGATCACAGAATTACCTAGCTAGGATTGCTTAACTTTTCAATTTGTTAATTTAAGTGGTTACCACTGAGCCACTAGAGCCACACGGATATGACCTCAAAATGTTATTGCTTTTGGAATGGACTAGTAAGAAAGAATGTTTAAAAAAACGGTTACCCGACTGTATAAAAAGTTATATGCATAATATAAATCTTCCGGACCATTATTACGAAACTATTGACACATCATTCATTTAAATCGACGGAGTAGTCTAGGCGCTACAGTGGATAATAGTATTACCTTTCTTTTTGCCTGTAGTCGAGTAAATAGGTGATGATAGAGAGAAATAAACCTAAAATAATGATTAGCACTTTGATATTTGACGTAATTTGTTCAGACAACAACATTTTCCAACGGAGTGGGTCATGACCTATGTATTTACCCCGTGGTCGTGACGAAGGTGAGTTTTATCACAGGGGACTCTGAAAAGACGTAAATGATCTAATCTTATTTGTGACGAGGCTCTGGGATCATGAAGTCAGATTATTAATTTATAATAATCAATATTTCTAGGCACTACGTCTTTACATAGTATGAAATGAAGTCGTTCGCTGTCTATTCGCTTAGATCTTTTAAATTACTTAACGGATTTTGATGCAATTTTCAGCAATAGGTGAGGTGAGGATGATTCAAGAGAAAGATTTATATGTGTCATCCTTACGTAGATCGCGTAAAGAAAATTCTCTCAGAAAATTGAAATATATTAAGGAACTAGTTGGAAGATTCTTCTTTGCGTTAACAGGTACCCATCATTTCCTTCTGCTGATTCTAAAGAAAAGAACAGTACCTAATCAATACAAATAAATAAAATTGAAGTGTACAGCTTATATTAAACGCATATGAAAGTAATGGAGCAAGAGCCCCAGACTTTCGTTATTTTATAAAAGCTGAAAGTTTGTCAGCGCATGCTCCCAACACAGGTAAAAACGATGGACCATTATGAAGTTTGGGTTACCGTGGCTTTGGCCGATAAACGGTACCAAAGGTGTGTAAATTAGATCGATATTTTACACACCTTGGTCCATCGTTTTTACCTGTGTTGGGAGCATGCGCTGACAAACTTTCAGCTTTAATAAAATAACGAAAGTCTGGGGTTCACGGGCTCTTAGTCCCGACCGACCTCTTAGTACAATTCCCCCAGATAGGGGGACACCGTTGGAACTGAGATCACCCTTTCTACTGAAACCAGACTTGGGCCGATACGACGACCAGCCTGACCACAGACCCCAGCCGCCGTCTCAAGTACGACCGGTGAGCGACGGATCGGAAACCAGGAGATCGACCTGCACGGCCAGTCACCGGCCAGTCACCGTCATAAGACCGCTGCGGGACTAGACCTTAGTTAAGTGGCTTAGGGTACGACCCTGTACAAATAAAGACATTCCAGTGCTTGGAACCTCACCCCAAAAATTGTAATTAATTTAAATTTTTTATTTTTTATTTTTATAATAAACTAGCTGACCCGGCGAACTTCGTACCGCCATATTTACATATGTGTCTCGGCTTCCCACAGGCAGTGTACAGTCGCGGACAAAAAAAAAAACACTTTTGCCGTTATCTTTTATTTTTTTCTTTCTAGCAAAAAAAGAATGAATGAAATTGGACTATGTGTTATTGAATTACAACTATTTACATATTTTGACTTTCACCCCCTCTCTCCAGGATACCGTGCTGAATTTCGGGATAAAAAGTATCCTATGTCCTACCTCGCAGTATGAACTCAAATCATGCCAAGTTTCATTTCAATCCGTTCAGTAGTTTCGACGTGATGCGCGGCCAAGATACAGACAGACAGACAGACAGACAGACGGACAGACAGACAGACAGACAGACAGACAAAAATGAAAAAAATTACAGTTTTGAGTTCAGTATCGATTATAGAGAGCCCTCCAAAAAAAATTTTCAAAATATCTTTAATGTACAGAATTGGACCTGTTACATTTTTATTATAAGTATAGATTGTTAAATTGTTTAGTATTTTTTATTGTTCCCGCCGTAAGGCGAGGGTAACAATTGGCCCGACAACGACAACAACAACAACAACCGAGACAAAAAATATTTATAAGTACCGCATACTTATAAATATTTTTTTGATAGTTTAAACGGTATTTTAAAACTTTTGTTCGTCTATGTCTGTTTTTCCGGCTAATCTCTGGAACAGCTGGACTGATTTTGACAGGACTTTCAATGGCATATAGAGGATGATATAAGGAGTAACTTATGCTACTTTTTTAGAGTAGTTTTGTCCCGTGGCGTTACTAGTGGTTGTTGTTGCAAAGATAACAACCGCGGAGAACACCGCAAGGCTAGTGCTATATAAAATATGACCACAGTAGACTACTGTGAGAACAAAATTAATGTCTTCATTAATCTTAATAGGAGTCAGACCAGATTATTATATGGTCTGATAATTTCCTAACCCCTTCCGACCCAGGCTGATAAGGAAGTAATTTGTAATGCCGTCTGCATTGGATAAATCTGTATTTGTCAATTATCCATACTAATTTTAAATAGTTAATTAATATAAATACTTATACTTGTCTGACGTTGTCGTCATATTATGTCTGTCTGACTGTCTGTCACGTTTTCACGACTAAATCGCTGCACAGACTTCTATGAAAGTTTGCATGCAGATACTTACAAATACTACTTTTTAACCGACTTCAAAAAAGGAGGAGGTTATCAATTCGACTGTTTTTTTTTAATGTTTCTTACAGAATATGGGTACTGGCAGAAATGTACATAAATCTAACTTTGATCTTTAATGTTTCATGAAGAGCACATACACTAGCGCAAGTTAGGATAAAAAGGAATCGTTTTAACGGGAAATGTACCTACTCTTGAGAGACGTTGTTTCCTTTTTAGAGTTCCTCTTTTCTATTTGAAAACTAATTTAAGAATAGCTCACCTTTATTACCGTGGGGTAATAAAGGTGAGCTAACGATGAAACCCATTGAGTGTGGAATCGTTTTATTCGTCTTGACGAGTACTTTATGTTTTGATAGAGTCTAGGGTCTGATGATAGAGTCGGAAGGTGGTCATAGGAACTTTGTAATGAAATAACGGAACCCATTGAGTGTGGTATCGTTTCATTCGTCTTGACGAGTACTTTATGTTTTGATAGAGTCTAGGGTCTGATGATGGAGCCGGAAGGTGGTCATAGGAACTTTGTAATGAAATAACGGAACCCATTGAGTGTGGTATCGTTTGATTCGTCTTAACGAGTATTTTCTGTTATGACAGCATCCAGGGTCTGATGATGGAGCCGGCAGGTGGTCATAGGAACTTTGTAATGAATTGACGAAACCCATTGAGTGTGGAATCGTTTGATTCGTCTTGACGAGTATTTTATGTTGTGATAGTATCCAGAGTCTGATTATGGAACCGGAAGGTGGCCCTAGGAACTTTGTAATGAAACGACGAAACCCATTGAGTGTGGAATCGTTTGATTCATCTTGACAAGTATTTATATTGTGATAGTATCCAGGGTCTGATGATGGAGCCGGGAGGTGGTCATAGGAACTCTGTAATGAAACGACGCAACACCATTGAGGTTGGAATCGTTTCATTCGTCTTGACGAGTATTTCATGTTTTGATAGTAATCACGATCTGATGATGGAGCCAGAGGTGGTTATAGGAACTCTATAATCAAAAGACGCAACCCATCGAGTTTGTACTCGTTTGATTTGTCTTGACGACTAGTTTATGTATTAATGCATTCTAGAGTCTGATAATGGAGGCGGAAGATGGCCATAGGAATTCTGTAATGAAACAACGAAACCCATTGAGCGTGCAATCGTTTGATTCGTTTTAACGTCTTGACGAACACTTTATGTTTTGATAGTAACCAGGGTCTGATGATGGAGCCGGAAGGTGGTCATGGGAACTCTGTAATGGAACGACGCAACACCATCGAGCTTGGAATCGTTTGATTCGTCTTGACGAGTATTTCATGTTTTGATAGTATTCACGATCTGATGATGGAGCCAGAGGTGGTCATAGGAACTCTATAGTCAAATGACGCAACCCATCAGTTTGTACTCGTTTGATTCGTTTCGACGAGTACTTTATGTATTGATAGTATCCAGAGTCTGATGATGGAGTCTGAAAATGGTCATAGGAACTCTGTAATGACACAACGAAACACATCGAGTGTGGAATAGTTTGATTGATCTTGACGTCTTGATGAGTACTTTATGTTTTGATAGTATCCAGGGTCTGATGATGAAGCCGTAAGGTGATCATGGGAAACTCTGTAATGAAACGACGAGTTTGGAATCTTTTGATTTTTCTTGACGTCTTGACGAGTACTTTATGTTTTGATAGTATTCAAGGTCTTATGATGGAGCCGGAAGGTGGCCATAGAACCTCTGTAATGAAACGACATAACCCATCGAGTTTGTACTCGTTTGATTAGTTTCGACGAGTACTTTATGTATTGATAGTATTCAGAGTCTGATGATGGAGCCGGAAGATGGTTGTAGGATCTCTGTTATGAAACGACGAAACCCATTGAGTGTGCAGTCGTTTGATTCGTTTTGACGTCTTGACGAGTACTTTATATATTGATAATAACCAGGGTCTGATGATGGAGCCTCAAGGTGACCATAGGAACTCTGTAATGAAACGACGCTACACCATCGAGATTAGAATCCTCAAATTAGTTTAGTCAAGTATTAAGTTTTAAATGGTAACCAGGGTTTGACGATGAAGTTGATAGGTGTTTATAGGATTTGTCTTGATAAGTAGGTACTTCGGTCGTCGATGTCTTGCAATATTGATGCGTTTGAATGAGATGAACAGACTGAAAAACCTGTCCAGTGGATAACTAAAAAGTAAAAAATAAATTAAATAAAAAAACTTTTTAAAAACAAGCTTTTATTGGAATGCTCTAAAAAGAATAAAATAAAATATGTATTCCTTGAAAACTTTTTCTATCAACTTATAATGTCATTACACAATTTATATAATACAAAAGCTTGTCGCGAGATTTCGTTACCAGTATTTACTTAAATGCTATGAAATATATTTAGCTTTAATTCCGCGAGACAAATATCCAGGTCTGAAAGCAAGGCACAAATCCCACCGTCATGCATACTCACATGCACATACGACGAGTCAAGCGTCGAGGAGCTCAAACGCTCGACGAGTCAACATCTCCTGAGGATGCCCCGTGGAGGGGCGAAACACGTGTCAAGTATGGGTTTGGTTGCATGGCATGCTAATTATTTCTCACTTGTTTTGTATGTGTACATATGCATGATACCCATATGTGCATGTGAGTATGCATGACGGTGGGATTTGTGCCCTGCTTTCAGACCTGGATATTTGTCTCGCGGAATTAAAGCTAAATATATTTCATAGCATTTAATGTCATGGATTTCCGCAAAGTAACCCCTGATTCCATAACTTAGTATTTACTTAGTTTGAGAATGTTAAACATTGATATCAGTCAAATCAAGTTCTTTAATTGACTTTCTTATCTACACAGGAAAATCTCGCGACAAGCTTTTGTAATATAAATTGTGTAATGACATTATAGGTTGATAGAAAAAGTTTTTAAGGAATACATATTTTATTTTATTCTTTTTAGAGCATTCCAATAAAAGCTTGTTTTTAAAAAGTTTGTTTTATTTAATTTATTACTAAATGCATATATATGTATACACTGTACATATACCAAAATGATTTTTTTTTAAATTTTTGTCTGTCTGTCTGTCTATCTGTTTGTTTAGGTTAATCTCTGGAACGCCTGGACCGATTTTGACGGGACTTTCACTGGCAGGTAGCTGATGGAATACGGAGTAACTCACACTACATTTTTTTTGACTAACTTCGCCTTACAGTGTTACACACGGTTGTGAAGGTACAACTATGGCCGCGGGTAACACCGCGGGACTCAGCTAGTAATTAATAAAATCAAATCCATCTTAAGGTTATAGAGATATTAGCGTCTTAATGAAAAACTTTTTGTATCAGTATTGTTGTTTTTTAATTCTGTGAACAACATCCCCGAAATAAAAGAAACAAATAAAGTAAGTACTTAAAAAGGAATGATCATCATAAAAACTATTGGAGCGAACTTTATTGAAAAGTGTAGGTACTCTCTACTTGTACGATCTGAGTAAAGACTACGTATTTTATCAAATCTATCTATTTCATACCTTTAAACCATGGTTTCAGCAAACAGGGTCTCGCATTCCGAGAGCGACACATGTGACGTCACTATCCAGTTACCACTATAAAGCAACATAACACAAAATGAACCAACCAGAACCAGCCATATCGGTGATGACGTCATCAAGTGTAACCCACGTCATAACTGTGTCTCGGAATGCTATACCTGGCGAAGTATATTGTTATACCATGCTTTAAACGAAATTTAGTATGCAGGGGGTTTCGCGGGCGGAAAATCGATCTAGCTAGGATTCGTTTTTAGAAAAATTATCACAGAAAAAAAAAACCGAGCAAAGCTCATCCAGCTACTATTAATACGTAAAGCAAAAAGTTAGTACAATTTTTCCAAAAAAAAAAAATACAAAAACACGACATATCGAGTGAAGTCCAGTGCCGTGGCCATTTGGAGTATAAGGCCAAAATGGCCTCGAAGAAGCTTGGCGTGCTCAACAGATCGAGACAGTATTTCACTCCGGCCTACTGCTTTCTGCTTTATAAAGCGCAGTTTCGGCCTCATGTGGAATACTGTTCTCATCTTTGGGCGGGGGCACCCCAGTATCAGCTCCTCCCTCTGTACCGCATTCAACGGAGAGCGACTCGAATCGTCGACTGTCAAGAAATTTCAATTCGGGTGGACTCTGTGGCGCTGCGTAGAGGTGTGGCTTCGCTGTGCATCTTCTACCGCATTCATTATGGGAATGCTACGAGGAATTGTTCGGACTGATCCCTGCCGGCTTTTTCCGCCATCGTCCTACGCGACAGAACTTTCATCCCATCAACAAGCTAGATGTTTGGCAGTCCACAACTGTGCCCTTCTCAAGAAACTTTCTGCCTCGCACAACAAAACTGAGAAACGATCTGTCGCGTACGGTATTCCCGGAACAATACGACCTTCAAACCTCCAAGAAAAGAGCGTACTCCTACTTAAAATGTCGGCAACGCACTTGTGACGCTTCTGGTGTTGCGGGTGTCCATAGGAGGCGGTAATCGCTTACCATTAGGTGATACGACTGCCCGTTTGCCCCCTATTGAATAATAAAAAATGAAACACTTGCATCTTGCCCTCTAGGCTTGCCTCTAACGAGGCTTGCCTCGTTAGAAAGGTTTGACATCGAAAATTATATAATCTCTCTCTGAGCCTTTTTCCAGACTAGGTTGGGGATAGCTATAAGTCTACTACGATACGACTGAACATTGATTTTTTAAGTGAAACGACTGCCATTATATCTCCTTTTTTTTTTTTTTTTTTTTTTTTTTAACGTGTGGAAATCCCCTCGGACCGTCACCCCACCGGGGCTTGCGGCGGGGCGGTGTGTCGGACTCGAACCGACTAAAACCACACGGTGTGCCACTCTGCGCCTGTGAAGGGAGGAATCCGGGAACTGCAGTTATTAACACATCCGGACCCCTCCCAGCGCCTGCCCGCACAGAAGCGGGCACCGTCTGCTGGTATCCTCTCAATTAGGCGACGTACGGCACACGCGTACGTCGCCCCCTCGCGGGAGGCCACTAGAGCGGATGGAGGGGAAAGCCCGTCCCGACCATCCGCGGCCACACTCAGGGCGGCATGAGGCGCTGATAGGCGCGCCTCCGCCGCCCGGTTCGCCGGCGGCGGATTGGGTCCGAGTGGACATCGTCCTCCCGGGCCTTCTCCGCCACCTCCTTCTGCGAGATTACATCTTCGCAGAAGGTTGCGACCGCGGTAAAACTGCTATCGCTACCGGCCATGGAGCGTATGACGGCCGGTAGCGAGAGATCTCCTCCGATGACTGCAGTGAGGGCCCGGCGCTGCGACGCCCATGCAGGGCAGATAGCCAGCGTATGCTGGGCCGAGTCCTCACTGCAGTCGCAGTGGTGGCAGGCGGGACTCAATTCCCTCCTAGCGACCGAGTGCAGGTACTTCCCGAAGCAACCATGCCCGGAAAGGACCTGCGTCAGTCGGAAGGAAAGGGTCCCGTGCTGCCGCCCTGCCCACTCGAGGATGACCGGCTGGAGAGCCTCCACGGCGGCAAAGCCAGCGCGTGGAGTCTCCAGCCGGAACGACCAGCGAGCCATCGTGGCTCGACGGGCGGCTTCACGCCACTCGCGTACCTCTTCGGGCGGAGGGCGATAGCCATACTCCGCCCGATATTCAGCCACCCGTCGATAAATTTCGGCGAGCACTTCCGCCTCCAAATCCCACGGGGGTGTTCCGGCCAGGGCGCACGCCGCCTCGGTCGACACCGTGCGGTATCCGCGTCTGGCTCTGACTGCCAATACCCTCTGAGGCCGCCAGAGGCGGGCCTTATTTAGGGCAGTCAGAGCCGCCACCCACACCGGTGCACCATACAGCGCCATCGACCGGACAACCCCCGTGTACAGGAGTCGCGTTGCGACGCTGGCTCCACCCAAATTGGGCAAAAGTCGCCCAAGGGCGGAGGCAGCGTCGACCAGCTTCGGACCAAGCTGTCGGAAGTGCTCGTCGAAGAGCCACCTACCGTCGAGTATCAGGCCCAGATACCTCATCTGGGCCCGAACCGGTACGAGGACCGAGTTGACCTCTATGGAGGCGCCGGCGGGTGGACCACGACGGGGCCCATGGAACAATAGGGCCTCCGTCTTGTCCAGGGCCACCCGTAAGCCCAGCGCCTCGATGCGCCCGACCACCAGAGAAACTACCCTGGTGGCCAGGCACGCCGCCTCTTGGAAGTTCGCTCCCCGGGCTGTGACCAATGTGTCATCGGCGTAACAAATTACGCCCAGCCCGGGGGGCAGACGACTTCGAAGGACCCAGTCGTACCCCACGTTCCACAGGAGTGGTCCAAGGACAGACCCCTGCGGAACGCCGCACGACATGGGTCGCCGTCTCAAGACGCCCTCTCGGTCCTCGTACACGACGGTACGCTCCTCTAGATAGTCTGCCACTAGCCGCCTCAGGTACTCTGGCACCCCGTGATAGTGGAGTGCTTCCCTGATGCAGCTAAATGGCAGACTATTGAAGGCGTTGGCGATGTCCAAGGACACCGCCAACACCACGCCGCCACAGCTCACTGCCTCTTCGGTCACGGCCCTAAGGCGCATCACGGCATCGACCGTCGAACGCCCCTCTCGGAATCCGAATTGGGCGTCCGACAGGTCGGGCCCCACCTCGCAGAGGTGCCGGACGATGCGGGCAGAGAGTATCCTCTCAAAAAGTTTACCCGCCTCGTCCAGCAACACGATGGGCCTATAGGCCGCGACCGAATCGGCAGGCCGTCCCGGCTTCCTCAACAGGACCAGCTTTCAGCTTTCCAGCACTCAGGGAAGCGTCCGGACGCCAGGCTAGCGTCCAACACTTCCCTGAGGCGGTCCGACATATGGTCGAGGGCTCGGGCCATCACTCGGGCTGGAACCCCGTCCGGCCCGGGGGCGGTGTTCTTGGAACGGATCCGAAGAACAGCCGCCCCAACCTCCGATTCCCTAACGGGCGGCACATCGTCCTCTCTACCCCCGTCGTCTATGACCGCATAGGCCATCGACGGGGGTGTGTGCTCCGCCCGCTCAGGGAAAAGGCCCTCGACCACTTCCTGCAGGAAGCTGGGCTGGAGAGTCTCGGTAAGGGGGGGGCCCGACGTGCGGAGCTTCTGACGCACCGCACGGTATGGGCGACCCCAGGGGTCACGGTCGAGACTCTCCAGCATCTCCTTTCTTTTTACCTCTTTGGCGCGGCAAATGGCCAGCTTCAGAGTTTTCCGCGATTCGCGGTACTCCTCATGAAGCTGGTCCCCGCCACCGTTTCCACGGTGACGTCGCCTGCTGCGGGTGTAGGACCTCCGGGCACGAGTACAAGCCGCACGGAGGTCCGCCAACTCCTGGGACCACCAGTAGACCTCCTTCCGTGGAGGCCGACGACCTTGGATGCGGGGCATGGCCGAATCGCAGATCTGCGTAATCGCATCGCGAAAACGGCCAGCCCCCTCGTCCACACCGACCTCCTCGGTCGGGGCCTGCGGAGACAGCCAAGAATGAATAATGGCCGCCTCCTCTAGTAGGTCCCTGTCCAGCTTGGCAACAGCCCACCGCGGAAAGCGGGAAGGATGCCGCGCCGTGTGACCCCTACTGGGGCCCTGGGACCGGGAGAGCTCAAATCGGATATACAGGTGATCCGAGAGCGTCTCAACCTCTGCCAGGACACACCAGTTCCTTACTCGTGCGGCAACAGCAGGGGTAGCGAACGAAAGGTCCACTATCGACCCCCCTTGCTGTCGCACGCACGTGTTGGTGGAGCCTCTGTTCAGCAAACAGAGGCCCACCGAAGCCGCCCACTCCTCAACGGCTTCGCCCTTGGCGTCCGTCCCGGGGGACCCCCACGCAATGGATTTTGCGTTGAAGTCCTCCAGCACGAGGACGTGCCCAGACGCTAATCGCCGCATCGAGGTCTCCAAGTTGTTAAGGAAGACCTCGAAGTCGCTCAAACTCCGGTTGGGGGAGAAGTAAACACCGTAAACGGTGATCCCCCCCCATTCGGCGGCAACATATCCAGAGCCCTTGTCTCTAAGCGACAAGGGCGGGGAATGAGCCACCGCGGAACCGACGACTGCCACGGAGCCGTCCCAGTCACCCATCCAGTTTGGACGGGGAGGAACGAAGTAGGGCTCCGCGACTACGGTGAAGTGTTATTGTTGACACTCACTAACAGCGTGCTAAGCAAGATATGGTAGGCGAGTAATTACTTAATAAAAGCAGCAGTGGAAGAAACCAAGGTTTATATTTAAGCAGGACAATTATATTATTTACAAAAACACAGACGAATAGCAGAAAGCGTAATGTATCTAACTTATAAATAACACGGGTTTTTATACAATACAATTTTGCACCCGGCACCACTATAGCGGAGAGGGACTCAGGTAAAGATGTGCGAATATAGCCGTGCGACATCCCTCTCTGTTGCACGGGCTTCGAAACAATGGCGCGCGGCGTTCATGTTGCGCGCGCGCCAATAATACAGTGCGAGTAGTCGGACATCTTGCGGTAGGAGGAGCCAAAGCACTAATCCCTTACACGCGCTGCGATACAACGGTAAAGTGGCGTGATTCTGTGCTGCGTTTAGACGGACTATTGCAGTGGCTTACTCGCCACACTACTCCCCCGGTGAGACCGTAACTACGGGCGATAGTAATCGGGGAACCGAACAGTGCGCCCACTCCTCGTTTTTTTGATGGGGTTCTCCTCTTGTATGGGATCTGGCTGTGAAGTCATCTCTGGAGTCTCCCTGACGACGTAGGCTGGTTTCAGGCGGTCGACTGTGATTCTCTGCACCTTGCCTTGAATGTCGATGTCAAAGGTCTTCTGGGCACGGTTCAGTACCTTATAAGGACCTGAGTATGGTGCTTCAAGAGGTCTTCTTTGAGGACCTTGCCTGACGAAGACATGAGTCGTTGTCGCTAAGTCTTTTGGCACGTAAAAGGTTCTATTGGCGCTTCCATGCCAAGATGTTGCTAGCGGTTTCAGTCTGCTGACGTGAGCCCGAAGTCTTGAGGCAATGGAAGTCATGTCTATCTCCTCATCACGAAGCGGCGAAAAGAACTGTCCAGGCAAACGGAGTGGTTCACCGTAGACAAGCTCTGCTGCGGACGTTTGAATGTCGTCCTTCCAAGCGCTGCGGATCCCAAGTAGCACCCAAGGTAAGACCTCAATCCAATTATTTGATGCATGGCAGATAATGGCCGACTTAAGTTGCCGATGCATTCTCTCTACTAGGCCATTTGCTGCTGGGTGGTATGAGGTGGTAGTGTGGTGATGCGCACTGATTAACGTGGCAATTTCCTTGAAGGTATGTGACAAGAATTGGCTGCCACGGTCCGTGGTGATATGTTCTGGACAGCCAAATCGTGATACCCAGCCATGAACGAGGGCAGTTACGCAGGTCTCGGCTGTCATGTCTGGAAGAGGAATAACCTCAGGCCAACGAGTAAAACGTTCGACTATCGTGAGGCAATATTTTTTTCCAGAACACAGAGGTAGCGGGCCGATCAGGTCCAGGTGTATGTGCCGGAATCTAGCTGATGGTGGTTGGAAAGGAGTCAAAGGTGCCGTGGTGTGTCTTGTTATTTTAGAACGCTGGCATTGCTGGCATTCTTTAGCCCATTGCCTGCAGTCTCGTCTGATACCTGGCCATACGAATCTTTCGGTAATTACCTTGACAGTGGCTTTCGCTCCTGGATGACACAGACTATGTAGGGCATTGAACACTTGCTTGCGAAATGATGGGGTTACGTATGGACGCAGAATTGAAGTGGAGACATCACAGTAGATCTGAAGATCTGAGTCTGCAATCTTCTTCTTCTCCAATTTCAGGCTGGAACCAGACGTCAGCAGTTGTTGAAGTTCTGAGTCCGTATTTTGTTCATCGGCTAACGATGTATAATTTAGTGGCATAGATATTCCATCAACGCGTGAGAGAGCATCAGCGACGACGTTTTCGGATCCAGCTACGTATTTGATGTCTGTGGTAAACTGACTGATGTAGTCGAGATATCGGAACTGGCGTGGTGAACAGTTCTCACGATTACCGGTGAAGGCAAATGAAAGCGGTTTGTGATCCGTCATGACCGTAAACGTTCGTGCTTCAACCATAAAGCGGAAATATCTGATCGCTTCGTAGATGGCTAAGAGCTCTCGGTCGTATGGGCTGTACTTCTTCTGGCTAGGACTTAGTTTCCTTGAGAAAAAAGCCAGTGGTTTCCAGTCTCCGTCTTGTCGTTGTTGCAGAACGGCTCCAATCGCGGCATCCGATGCGTCTGTATGGATGGTTAATTCAGCTTGAGGATCAGGATGGACCAGAAGTGTGGCCTGAGAAAGACTCTTCTTACAGCGATTGAAAGCTTCCATTAGAGTAGATGTCATCGTGATCACTTGTGAGCCTTTCTTCTTAGGACCAGCGAGCAATTCGTTCAGTGGAGCTTGAATAGCGGCTGTTTTCGGCAATAGTCGGCGATAAAAATTGAGCATGCCGAGGAAACGCCTGAGTTCCTTGATGGTCTTCGGGGGTGGATAGTCCTGGATAGCCTGGACTTTCTTGTCTAAAGGCTGTATTCCTGCAGCGGACACCTTAAACCCAAGAAAATCCACTTCGCACTGGCCAATAACACACTTGTTTGTGTTGATCACGACGCCATATTCTGCAAGTCTTTGGAACAGTTCTTTCAGGTGTTGCTGATGAAGGCTGCTTCCTGAACTATGGACTAAAATATCGTCCAAATATCCAAAACAGAAGTCCAATCCTCGCAGGACCTCGTCCATGAAACGTTGGAACGTTTGAGCTGCGTTACGAAGTCCGAACGTCATGAACGGGAATTCGTAAAGTCCAAATGGTGTAGTGATTGCTGTTTTGGATATGTCTCCTTCGAAAACTGGTACCTGCTGGTACGCCTTAACTAAGTCGATTGTGGAGAAGACTGTGCTGCCTGCCAGTTGATGAGTGAAGTCCTGTAAGTTCTTGACAGGATAGCGATCTGGGACCGTGCGTGAGTTTAATGCTCTGTAATCCCCACATGGACGCCAACCATCGTTTTTCTTCCTCACCAAATGAAGCGGTGAGGACCATGGGCTGTCAGATCTACGGGCGGTTCCATTTTGCACCATATCCTCGAACTCCTGTTTCGCGATCTTTAGGCGCTCAGGGTCTAAGCGACGTGGGCGACTGGATACAGGTGGGCCCGGTGTGGTACGAATATAATGTACCGTCGAGTGCTTGACAGGGGCAGGTTTACCTGCAGGTCGGGTGACGTCAGGATACTCTCGTAGCAGGCGATGGTGAATGGTGTCGTTGTTGGTAGTGCGAATAGACGAGATAGATTCCGTTGAAGTCTGCCTTGGTGCGGCAACTACTAGTGAAGTGACACCATCAATTAAACGCTGGTTTCGGCAATCAACTAAAAGGTTGTAATAGCCTAAAAAGTCGACGCCTATTATGGGCTTTGATACCTCGGCTACGATGAAGCGCCATGTGAAGGCTCTGCGAAGTCCCAAATCCAGCGTCAATGGCAGATCGCCATATGTGGCTATGACTGTTCCATTTGCTGCGAACAACTCATATTTTGTTTTGATGCGTGGCTCCCGAACAGCGGATCGCGGAAAGACACACAGGTCTGAACCCGTATCTACAAGATATTGTATCTTCGTTTTGCGGTCCGTGATGAACAGGCGGCTCGTTACTTGAAGGCAGTCGGTTGCCGCCACTAATGGCTGCCTGGGAAGTTTTCCGCTTTTTTGTATGTACAAGGCTGCGTACATTTCTGTGCTCTTTCACCGAACCGGTAGTGGTACCAACAGTGTGGATGATCGTTTGGACGAGATCGTGAACGGGAACGATATCGAGGAGATCTCGATCTGGAGTGCGAGCGAGAAAATCTGTGCTGGTTCATGCTCAAGGCTTCCACTTTCTGGCTGAGTTCAGCCACTGTCCGAGTCAATGCCTCAATTGTGCTGTCCGCGTTGGTACGATATACGGCAGGTTCTAAGGTACTTGCTACTTGACTTGTTACTGGCATGGTTACTGGAACAACGTCATTGACGCGGTCTGCCAACTCTGCTAGATCTTCTAGCGACATTTTTGTCTGCTGTGCAGCAATGCAGGTCTGTAGGTGAGTAGGTAAGCGGCTGGACCAGATGGTCCTGATGAAGTCTGCAGGGACGTTTTCTCCAGCCAGGTGTTGCAGGTGCCGAAGGAACTGCGTAGGCTTCCTGTCTCCCATCTCTTCATGCATCAGCAGTTGTTTGATCTTGCGCTCCTGTGACGCTGACAGACGCCGTATTAGCTCAGCCTTCAGGGTTTCGTATTTATTGGAAGCAGGCGGTGATACCACTAGGTCACGAATCTCTGCTGCGTGTTGCGGTTCCAGCTGTGCCAGCACGTAATAAAATTTCGTGGCGTCGGCGCTGATGTTGGATAGCACAAACTGTCCTTCCAATTGGGCGAACCACATCTCTGGGTCATTGAGGTTGAAGGGAGGTGTTCTCACTCCAACACGGAAGGTCTCGCCGAGCAGGGTTTCTTTAGGTTGGTCTACCATCTTCGAACGTCGGGGTCACCAGTGAAGTGTTATTGTTGACACTTACTAACAGCGTGCTAAGCAAGATATGGTAGGCGAGTAATTACTTAATAAAAGCAGCAGTGGAAGAAACCAAGGTTTATATTTAAGCAGGACAATTATATTATTTACAAAAACACAGACGAATAGCAGAAAGCGTAATGTATCTAACTTATAAATAACACGGGTTTTTATACAATACAATTTTGTACCCGGCACCACTATAGCGGAGAGGGACTCAGGTAAAGATGTGCGAATATAGCCGTGCGACATCCCTCTCTGTTGCACGGGCTTCGAAACAATGGCGCGCGGCGTTCATGTTGCGCGCGCGCCAATAATACAGTGCGAGTAGTCGGACATCTTGCGGTAGGAGGAGCCAAAGCACTAATCCCTTACACGCGCTGCGATACAACGGTAAAGTGGCGTGATTCTGTGCTGCGTTTAGACGGACTATTGCAGTGGCTTACTCGCCACAACGGCAACACCGATCGACCACTGCGCCATGGTTTGCAGGAAGAGATCCTGCGCCGCGGCACAGTGGTTTAGGTTCGTCTGGACAAGGAGGTTGGAGACGTGATCCATTAAGGGATCGTCTCTACAACCTCCTCCATGGGCGACGATGTAGACGCACGAACGACATCGGAGGCAGCCTGGGTCGATTGGCTAGCCCCCGATGTCTGCTGAGAAGCGCGGGATGGCTTACAGCCCCCCTGCCCCATCTGATGATTGGCGGGCTTGTTGTCCGCCGCACAAATAGGGCAGTGAGGGGCGGCAGAACATTCTGCCGCCTTGTGCCCCGGTCGACCGCAGCGGAAACAGAGACCGCTGCAGTCGAAACAGTTCCCGCACTTGACGCGTGTGTGCCCCGATGCTAGGCATTTATAGCATCTCATCGGTCTTGCCGCCAGGACTGTTACCCTGGCACTCACAAAACCGATGAGAAGCCTGCCGGCATCGCCCAAAACTTTGGCCGACACCACGGGGCAACTCACCCACACTGCGCCAAGTCCTCCCGGACCGGGGCGGATGGCGCCAACTCTGACGCTCTCCGCGTTGCAACCCG
This sequence comes from Diaphora mendica, assembly GCA_949125395.1. Classification (NCBI taxonomy): domain Eukaryota; kingdom Metazoa; phylum Arthropoda; class Insecta; order Lepidoptera; family Erebidae; genus Diaphora; species Diaphora mendica. The sequence goes on from OX421312.1 coordinate 37,980,550, forward strand.
TCCTTGCCCGGATTGCAACGCGAACGTCTTCAGCCGTCACCGAATCGTCCAGGCCCGAGATGCGCAACTCAGCGCATTTTGTAGGCCTGGCGATCTTGACACCATCCGTGTCCGAAAACACTCCTTCAGCCCCAGGGAACTCGAGGATTCGAGCTCCCGTTTGGGCGAGGCGCAGTCGGACCCCTGCCGTCGCGAAGTCGCCGGCGAGACAGTCCCGGGCCGTCTTAAAGACGGCCGCGTAGGAGAGTCCTCCACTTGCCGCCTCCGGTGACACCGTGACCACTACAGCCGCGGTCTTAGGTGGCTGCAGCTTCCGCGGCTTATTCGGAGTGGTCGGGGCCACCGTTGACGACTGCGGGCCAGAGGCCGCCTTTTGGGCAGCCTTCTTGGCCCGCTTCTTGGCCTTCTTGGACTTCTTAGCCCCCCCGACTTCCTGCCAACCCTCATTGGAGGGGGCAGTTGTGGAGGGGCCAGGCAGAGGTGTTGGAGTGGGGAGCGGAGGGAACTCTGCTCCAGACGTTGCCACCGTCTTGGGCGTCGGCTGCGCCGCAGCCGTCTTGGCCGCAGCCTTCGCCCGCTGCTGCGTTCTGCGCGCGGTGACAGGGCCCGGCACCGACGTCGCCGCCGCGTACGACACGCGACCCCCCACCACAGGAAGCGGGGTCGGTGCCGAGGTGACCCTTGTCTTCTGCGCCGCGAGCGGCGGCCAAAGAAGAGGGGCGGGAAGCAGCCTTTCCTCCAGGCCAGCCAAACGACCGTCCACCAGATTCCCCACCGAGACGAGAATCTGCTGCAGCATCCGCTGCAGGACGTCGTCGGATACCCCGGGGACAGCAGGGGCTGGGGCCGACCGCGACGTAGACGGGGCCGGCTGGGACGCAGACGGGGCCGGTCGAGACGCAGACGGGGCCGGCCGGGACGCAGACGGGGCCGGTCGAGACGCAGACGGGGCCGGGGCCGGGGCTGGGGCCGGCTGGGACGTAGACGGGACAGGGCCCTCAAGCTCAGAGCGCTCCGCCCGGAAGACAGCAAACTGAGCGCTGAGGCCGGCCACCTGCTCCGTCAAGCGGTCGTTGGCCGCCTGGAGGCGAGCCAGGTCTCCAGTTAGGGTTCCAACGACCTCTACAATTGCAGAAGAGGAGTCCTTCAGAGCCCTCACAAAAGGGCCCTTCAGGTTAACGGACTTGGTGGCCACCTTGTGGATTATGGCCACCGCCGCTTCCGCTCTCTCCTGCAAGGAGGTCGGTGTTCCGGGCACTGAGTCCCCATGCCCCGGCTCCCCGATCGCAAGCAGTAGACCCGCGATCTCCTCTTCCGCTTGCAGTTCGCCGTCTGCTCGAGCCCGCCTATAAGATTCCGCCTTACAAAAGGCGGAACCTGACGGGCCCGACACCGGGGTTCGCGAGCGCCCCCTATTGCTGCTTGCCAATTTGGGAGGCAACATCTCCTGAGCGATGTCGCTCTCGCAACCTTGGGGGCGTCCGCGCTTCCGGTCTGCCTCCACGTCCATCGGCTCTGGCGCGTCCGTCCTCGCACCGGAACCGCCGCTCGCCACAACCACGGCGGACTTGGAACGCGTGCGTTCCATTGTTCTTCGGCTCCCAGAAGTCGGATCGACTTCTGGGAGCCCCACCGCTGCAGGCGTTACAGCCGCAGCAATCTCCTCATTGGAGGAGTGGGCGTCCGCCTTCCGGAACTGCCCTCGGCTGTTCCTCGACGGGCGCGACACTGCCCCACTTCTTTTATTCGCGTCCTTCGCGTTTATGTCGGTGCCGGATTTGACGCTCGGCGACGGGCGTGTGTGACATTGAATGCCCCCCCCATAATACGATTGGGGGCTGCCGGAGCCGACTGGCTCCGGGAGGGATTCCCCAGACGCGTCGCGTCTAGGACCCTCCTGGGTAGGTTTATGCCTATTTTGTTCCATGTCATGTTTGGTTGAGTTTTGTGTCCTCCGACAAAGGACGCCCTTGGCACTGGACTCCCTCCAGCGATTCAGCTCATTGCCAGGCGTCAGAGCGTGAGCTTAGGGTATTTTTATAGAGGTTTACGTCCTCGTGGCTTCGAAGAGCCACCGGTCCTGTCCGTTCAGGATTACGGCTGGGCCGGACGGGGTCTGCACCAGACCGGATCCGTCCGCCCCCTGTCCCTCTCGGAACTATTGGCACTCTAATACGCCCTCTGCTAGGGCAGAGGGACGTTTAGAGTGCCCCACGCGGCAGTCTGTAAAGACTCCGTCTCGTATCCCATTTAGTCTGGAGTCTCATTCTGGGCCTATCCGGCATGAGTGGCTCTACCGGCATAGCCCCAGAAATCATCGACTCACTCAAGCCCCACCACGACGACAACGTAGGGATACATTGGGGGGAACCATTATATCTCCTCAATTAACCCCAGTAACCGATATTGAAGTTTTGTTGAAAGACTCCTGTTGGATTTTTAGGGCTCTAACAATCTGTAACAATTGTCGCCACAGAACTCTTGATTAGTGTTCTGTGAATCTTTGTGTCCATTTCTTGTGTGTTTGTAAATCCTCCGCTACACATGTGGAGACACGCAACTTGGGGTGCAGTCCGGAGCGAAAAGACACCCCTGCCACTCTTGACCTTCCGCTTGCGGTAAGAGGGCGGTAGTATTGGCAAAAGACGTTTCAGTGCTGTTTAAACACTCTTACGTGGTTTCGTATGCTTTCTTTTAGATTTTTACACTTATTATAATGTTCGTTTAAAGTTATTATTATGATATCACCGCTATTTATTAAACTTATTGAGTCTCGTGTTAATTCTAATACACGGCGTACTCTGAGCGCTGTGGATCCTCTAATTCAAGGCGTTATAAAAGTTTCAGATATTGTGTTGTATGAATTGTCTGTTTGAAATCTAACTTCCTTTGTTGATTACGAAAGTTGTTCTCAGTAAAGTGAAATAGTCATCATCATACACTGTAATAATAAATTAATTTATTAGTCCATTGCTAGACATAGGCCTTTGCTTTGGCCCTATGCCAAGGGCACATCATTAACCGACTTCAAAAAAGGAGGAGGTTCTCAATTCGACTTTATTTCTTTTTTTTTATGTTTGTTACCTCATAACTTTCGACTGGGTGAACCGATTTTGATGATTCTTTTTTTATTTGACAGTTGGTGCTTCCCATGTGGTCCCATTTCAATTTGGTCTAGTTCTGACATGTCATCCATAAGAAAACCGTATAAGTCTTCAATTTGCATTACGTATGTGTGCAAAAATTGACGAATAACTGCTTCCCGTGTGGGCCCATTTCAATTTGGTCGTTCTTGAAGTCGGTTTTTTTTGTTAATTTTTTTTATTATTTTGTATCAAGTTTTCCTGCGGAAGTGAAATGAAAGTGCTGTTGTCCTGTCGTAAATTAGCCCTCTTAGTCGGCTCTTACAACACCCATGAGATGAATAGGTAAATGCGTAACCACACGAATATGTAGTAAATAAAACAAAACAATATAAATTTGAAACAATTTTAATTAAATACGAACAATGAGTATTAGAACATCGAAAGACATTCAATTTTACGTCTACAGAGATTCATTTACTTGTATTTACTGTATTGTGAAAATAACTAATATCACGTTCATTTTGGACATTCACATGTAACTAATATTTAATATAATTAGCTTTATATTATAATAATTTAGCTCTTGGAATTTACAAAGGCACAAAATACGGGATATATTTTATGTAGCCAATTAGCGTTAAGAAAATACTTAGTGATATACCGATCAAGTTTCGCCATCGATTGTAAAGCTTTCGTACGAAACGATAATTTCTGGTAACTTGATTAGTCAAAGTCATCATGCGTCACTATTTTCTTAGCGCGAATGGACTACAGTACCTTGAAGGTAGTGTTGACCAGTTCCTGCTGAAGTGTCAGGTAGTTGTCTACTGCTTATTCATGGTAAAATTATTTAAAAAGTTGCGGGTACCGAAACTACAAACAATTAACGCGACTCCGACGCCGAATCCGGTTTCTGTTATTGACGATCGTAGTCAAGTTTTTAATCTGCGTAAAGGCCTTTTGATTCTAGGTCTAACTGGATCATCTATTTAACCTTTGCAACGGGGGAACATCGCCTTCGTGGCGTCGCTAAGCTCACACCAGTCTACCACAAGCGGTATAACCCGTCCGAAACTTCGTAAGTTCTTAATTTTTTTTTCAAGAATAAGTCCCACTACATAACAAAAAAAAAACTATGTAAAGTCATATAGACCGAAAAAAAAGAGATGTTTGAGTCTTACTAGAACTTTCACAAGTTATTATTGTGTAATAACCACGGCCTCACAGAAAAGTGAGTGTGTCACACACCGAGTGAGTGAGGATACCGGAGGCCCATACCCCAATCCCCTACTCCTACCTCTCCCCACCCATCCCCGAAAGGCCGGCAACACACTTGTGACGCTTCTGGTGCTGCAGGTGTCCATGGGCGGCGGTAATCGCTTACCATCAGGCGATACGTCTGCTCGTTTGCCCGCCTATTCCATAAAAAAAAACTGTTCGAGAGATTTGCTGTGTATCAGTTATAGAGAATTCGAGAACTTTATTCTTATTAAATAAATTTGCTAAATAACTGGCAATATTATGTTCACTTGGCTATACACTTTGACACTTTATTTCGTTGTAAAACACTTTTTGTGTCGTTCAATAAGATATTAGATGTCACCTATATTTATTCTTAAAAATAACAGTTAAGGTACTTCTTAAAATATCTGCTCAATTTTAAAGGACATTTAGGACAGAAAATCAAACTAAAAATCTAATAATGTAAGTCATAACTGATTCTGGTCATTGTAAACTCAGCTAAATATAGTACCACTACCATATTCACACAAAGCCATCTAGACTCAAACTAAGCACAGGCTGTATTATTGAAACTAAATAACTGATATAAATACATTATATAATACATAAACTGCCAATTATATAATACATAAACATCAATAAACTGCCAATGCGTTGGCAAAGATGCGTCGATTGCATGGGAGATTACTTCGAATAACAGAAATAAAAAAGTTTGAAAAAATAAGTACTTTCACTTATTGCATACAAAACGGCAATTTCATAGGTAAAGACCTATTACAACTTATTAAGCCATTCGATCGATCGAATTGATTCTGAATGGCGTTAGTGTAATTTTCAAAAATAGACCCTTATAAAAATGGTCCTCCATTATGTTGGAGAAGACCCAAACATTAGATGGTTCTGAATATTAAAAAAAAAAATAGAGAGTTTTGACAAACAATAAAACTTACCTATTATTTTTCCTGAGATATCCGGAATCCATTTTGAGTTTAGTCTTCCGTTTTTCTTGTGTTTCCGGTCAAGCGAGTCCCTCTCTCTAACGCTATTGGTGCTCCCCTCCACGATTCGTGCGTGACAACTTCCGGTTTGTCACCTCGTGGATCGCGCCATTTTGCTTATCATTATACAACGTGAGTACCAGGTAGGAATTATCTGGATTCCGGATATCTCAGGAAAAATAATAGGTAAGTTTTATTGTTTGTCAAAACTCTCTATTATTTGTTCCGTTTTCGATATCCGGAATCCATTTTGAGTGATGTGTTTGATTTCTCCTGGTACTGTAGGTAGTTGATGCTATAATGTGTATTAATGACTGAAAGGTAGGTACTACACGGCAGGTAGGTACATACATACAAAAAGATTAACATGGATATAGGAATCTATATTCATTCACAACATTAACAATAAACAATCACACTGCTTCAAAACATTGTGATAAAGAGACATTAATCTGGGAAACAGGTCTATTTACCTCTTTATTTTGTTTATGATAATAAGTCCTGAAAGCATGTTATTGTTTCCTATTTCCAGTAGATATAATTTCATCCATTGTATAGTTCTCCAGCCAGTTTAATGAAGACACTGCTGAGAGTACTGATCCAGGAGATGCTTCAATCCCTGCTTCTCGTAGTACAGCCTTCACCACCCCTCCGATATTAGTTCTAGTAGCAGGTAACCTCGGACCTCTTTGTAGTAATAAATAGTGCAGACCAGTTTCCTTCATTACGACGACTTTGTGATACCTCGGACCCAGTACACTATATTAAAATTTCTTTCTGGATGTGATCTGATCTTCCATCCAGATTGCTGATATTCGGCCGAGTCTATTTTAGAACCAATGACTGGCCACATAAGCAGAGAATATCTATTGCCATTTAAGTGCTCGGAGTCGATCCTTAAAAGAATGAGAACGACCTCATTTTTTTTAAAGGATCGATTGCCTGCATCTAGAGACTTCATAAAAACTTTTCTCATCTAATAGCAATAAGGCGATTCAAAACAATTCTAGGGTCCCATATAGGTGGTTTTTAGGATGGTTTTTTGAACCCTCTAAACAAATATAGCTCAAATTTGTATTACTAAAATGTTAGATGATATCTCTGTTGTAAATCGGCTCTCCAGAAAGCTTTTTCCCATAACAGTGCCTTGGGTCGTGTTGAGATGGGTGAGCACTTGCGGTACTAGATTGGGTGGTGGAAACGGCCATCCCAAACTATTTCAAGCATTGGAGAAATGCGTTGTGTAATAGAGCTCTCCGGTCTTGTGGATCTACAGAGAGAGGAATTTCGTCGTTAAGTTCACGTTCAGGTAATCCAGCAGAGCTAAAAGCTGTCGCGTTAAATTTAAGAGCTTCTTCGACTTCGTGCCCCCTTCTTTGTTTATGTAGGCCACAACTGTACGATTATCAGTCTGTAATGGGATAATACGTGAATTTTTAACAGACGATGTTCGTGCTTGATGGCTGTGTAGGTACATACACATTGTAGTCGTAAGCGATTTTATGTGAGCAGAACGACAGTCTCAGGAGTTAGTTGCTCCATGTAAACTGTAGTTGATAGTCGTTCCCAGTACATTGTCGTGTAATAGTAACTATTATGTAATTGTTACCGTGTGTTAATAAATCAGAGTGAACGGACTTGACATCTTTAATTTATACACCTTGCACGAAGGGTGCTACAAGGACATACTTAACATCACGTTTTTACAGCTGCATAAACAGTGTAGGTACAATTCCTTGCAATTGATGTACCATGACTGTTAGGTCCAGACCTAACAGTTATGCCTAGCGAAATCTGTTTTAGTAAAGCCCTGCGTAGCGTTAGGCATTTTGGTTCCGACAGGGACTTCGTATTGGTTTGTGTGTCCCAGGTAACACCCAGAAATTCTAGGCATTGTGTCGGAACCAGAACAGATTTGCTGAAGATGATTGTCCATCCCAGGTGTTACATCAGTGTTATTGTAAACGTCACTTGTGCATACCAGAGGTCTTCAGACCATTCCCAGAAATTCTAGGCATTGTGTCGGAACCAGAACAGATTTGCTGAAGATGATTGTCCATCCCAGGTGAACCCTCTAAACAAATATTCAAACCACTGACCTGACAATATTAACTGTCCCAGTTGTGCTCCCCATCCTACATCGGATGCATCTGTCGTAAGTAGAAGCGAAAGTGGCTCCAGATGTAGTGGTGACGAGCCGGGTGCCGCTTTCACTCACCAACTCATCTCGGCAAGAACTAGCTCCGGAATCACGAATCGTTGGTGAGGCAGGGATCTTGGCAGACGTCGACTGTAGGATTGCAGTGTTCGACAATGAAGCCTCCCTCTGCGGACGACGAACGAGGCAAAACTGAGTCTCCCCATTAGGGACTGGGCCTGTCTGAGGGACCAGTTGCCTAGCGAAATCTGTTTTAGTAAAGCCCTGCGTAGCGTTAGGCATTTTGGTTCCGACAAGGACTTTGTATTGGTTTGAGTGTCCCAGGTAACACCCAGAAATTCTAGGCATTGTGTCGGAACCAGAACAGATTTGCTGAAGATGATTGTCCATCCCAGGTGTTACATCAGTGTTATTGTAAACGTCACTTGTTCATAACATTCATTTCGTAAGATTAGTTGGCCAGTAAAAAATCTTCGAGATATACCACGCAGCGAATACTGTTTTCTCAGATATTCCGCGATCCATTTTGTAACTGCCGCGAAAATACCCGGGGCTGACGATAGACCAAATGGGAGGCAGGTCATTTGGCAGAGAGTGCCATTGAAGCTTGCCCTCAGGAACCTGCTGTGCTGGTGGATGTAACATCAACAACCCATAACGTCCCACTGCTGGGCTCGGGTCTCTGCCCAGAAGGTTAAGGCCATACATACGTAGGTTAAAATAATTTAGTAATAGTAGTAGTAATTATTATTTTTTTTTTTTTTTTTTTTTCATTCCATGCTCTGCAGAAAGGACGGTACGTGAAAATGGCTGACGTTCACGAAGTTGTTTATTCGTTTCAGGCTGAAGATTGGACGAAAGGTTCCATCTTGTTTGGGTGTTAGGAAGAATCTTAGGAACTTGAGGATATTTCTGCTTCTTCGTGGCGAAACTGGATAGGGCTTGGACGCTCGGGTATATGAGTGGCGGCTTCAATATAAAAGGGATGCGAATACCCTCTAGTAGCTTGCTATTTCTTTGGGAGCTGCAAGACTGCGCCTTATACACCGATATTGTGTCAGACAGCCGCCGCGAAAGTGTGTCAGACAGCCGCCGAGAAAGTGTATCGATCATGCCCGACGATTAGGGTTTTTAATTGGAGAGCGAGATCGAGGCAGTCTACTTTTCTTTTGTTGTACAGCGTTAAAAGCTGTGCCTTTGTTGCCCTTAGCCTGGTTAGACTGCCCTTGTGACTATAATCATTGCTATGGCATGTAACATTTGTCCCAGCGTTCGAATGCACTGGTATTGTTCTCTTTGTAACGGGAGCTATTAATAAGTAAATGGCTAACAGTTCCGAATCAAACAAATATACCGAGCTAGGTGGTAGGTACTTTATTCAAACCCGCTTTAAATTATATTAATAAATATTTATTAATTTAATCAGGTATTTGTTCAAGTACTAATTCTCTGTGCAAACATATAAAGTCCGCCCATCCAACAAAAGTTACTTTCAACATAATTATCACTAACTTTCCTAAATTCAGAATTCCTGCCAAATATTTTCTCAACTTTTTCAAAAGGAAGTTACAGCATTGTTTTGTAAGGTATTTCGCAATTCTCTTTGAATAAGCATTGCATGTGTACTAGCAGCAAACGAAGGCTCTAATAAGTATGAACGGTGTTGGTAAAAAACGTCATATCGTGTGAATGTGTAGTAACTAAAACCATATGAGGACATTTGGTTTTAGTTTAGTATACATCCGGGGGTAGACAAATAATTCTTTTAAGTCCCAGAAGTACCAATGAATTGCTAATATTCTGCTTTAAAATATTATAATATTTCTTACTTGCTCATTAATTCTGGATTTGATTAAGGATACAAAAGATCCTAACCACCGTAGTATAATCCGAAATATTAAGTTCGGAATTTTCCGAACCGCTATCCGGGGGTGGTTGTAAAATTTTAGAGCAATGTATATTATTTACTTGATTTTGCGTAAGTAAACTCGTTAAGAAGGCCCTTGTTGTGACAAAAATTCATACTTCAAATCACTTACTTGTCGTGTTCGTTTCTTGAACTCTAAGAAGAAGTCTCCGACATAGCGCTGCTTCGCCTCTTCCTGGTGACGTTTAATCCTTCGTCGCTGTTATTTTTCATCGCAGAAGAGAGGGACTATTTTTAATTATAACTTACAACGAAGTGTATAAATTATTAAAACTCTTATTTAAATTTGGAATACGTAAACGCTTTTTGACCCGAACACTACGAAAAACGATGCTATAATGATAAGCAAAATGGCGCGATCCACGAGGTGACAAACCGGAAGTTGTCACGCACGAATCGTGGAGGGGAGCACCAATAGCGTTAGAGAGAGGGACTCGCTTGACCGGAAACACAAGAAAAACGGAAGACTAAACTCAAAATGGATTCCGGATATCGAAAACGGAACAAATAATAAGCAGATATTTTGATAAGACCAGATATATTTTACAATAAATAATTTATACTATCTAAAACCTTTTATTATGAGAATTATTTACCGGACGGTTTTTAAAAATAGTTATTTAGCCATTCGTATGAGCATTGGTAATAGAATATTGTTTGGGCATGCTTGCTCTTAAATATCGTTTTTACTCACGGCTCCGACCACGTCCTTCCCCAGGAAACAAAATATCTCCATGAAAAATTTCATTGAAATCGGTCCAGCGGTTCGAATCGGCCTTGAAAGCATTACAGCCAAACAGACGGACAGAGTTACTTTTGATTTCATAATATTAAGTATAGACGTAATAGATTCAATAAAATATTGTTTGAACCTATTTTCGCTAAATAATTCTCCTATTATTTAAGGCAACTTTGGACCCTTACAATTACGTCATCAGATCTAGTTACAGTATTCACCAACCAATAATAAGTACATTTATCCTTTTATTTTCCAATTTAATACACATTTTTTCTTCTATTTTCGTTTCAGCTTTTAAAACATTTCTTTTCATCTTGTTTTGTATTCCGTTTCTACCAAATATTTTTGAGTTTTAATGTTTTTTTTCGATAAAGTTACACGTTCAAACACGTGTTTTTTTTTTCTAAATTTGTTAAAAGTCTTGTAAGTGTAATCTTGTCATTTCTACTATATAGGGCGGACTTAAGTCCGCGGTATGTCAGACTCTAATTCACGGCGGACTTTAGTCCGACATCTACGTAGGCGTGGTGTGGACTCAACGTCAGTGGTAAGCAGCTCGCTTGTGGGGAGAGAGGGGACGCTGAGCTACAGCGACGTGCGCGTCGAGTCCGTCTGACACTCGAGATGGTCGTCGAGCCCACGCTCCTCCGCGCTCAGGACCCGGGTTCACTGTAGCTAGATAACAGACAGACTTCCACTGAATAATAAAACAATTGTATCTAATTTGTATAAAATACCTACAGAGGAGTTCTTCAATTCGACTTAGTATATTTTTCTTTTTAAAAGATACTGCTCTAACATTAATCTATGTTACGCTGACATATTTATATAGTTATTTTATTTTTAATTACAAAACTATCAACTTTAATTAACTTAACGAAAAATTTCACTCTTCCCATGCAAAAAATAACTGTATTTTAAAATTGATATTTGAAATTGGTAACACTAAAAAAATATCTAGCAACTATTACATATTTACATGGTTGACTGTACCTGTCGCATTCTCACTTTTCTGCGTGATGAGCTGCCTGTACTCCGTGCTGAGTCTCCGCCTGCCGTGTTCGTATTTAGCTTCTTTGGCCAGGAGTGCTTCCCGCTGGATCTGGGTTCGAAGCTCACTCGGGACATCCGGGATGAAAAGCTGCATGAGTCCGGTGAGACCGAACACTACATGCTGTGGGGGAAATCTTTGTGATTAGTGTTGGACGCCAATGCAATGGGCCAATGATGCAAAAGCATCTCAATAGGTCACCATAGTGTGGGTCACCATTATGCATTGTTTCACTGTCTGCATTCGCAATGAGTATGGTGACCACCACTCTTGGATTCTGCTCATGCTTTCCATCAGGCAGAGTAGAGTCACTTTGGTAGGCCAATATAAAAAAGAGTGAAGATTTGGGCAATATGTCTGGTGGAGCTGGATGCGAGAAGTTGAAGCTGACTCAAAATTAGAGAGGAATATGGTCAGCAGTGGGCTATGATAGGGCGATGATGAAGTATCCCTGGGCGGTAAAGTACTTGTGACTGTTGAGTTTGCGGGTTTCTATGGAAGGTAGTGAATTACCATCAGGTTACCCGTCTGACCATTTACCCTGATAAGTCATATAATAATGATGACAGCTGTCCTTGAACGCATGTATTTTTACTGCATTAAAATCAGCATCATCATCAGATTTTCCTTTAGAAAGAACGTAAAACGTATGTTGAACAAAATGCGTAAACACCAAAACTTTTAAGAAGCAACAATCTTACCTCAAACACAACAACGAAGGCCAATCTAGCAGCGAACACATGCCAGTAGTGTGGAGACAGTCCATAAGGGTCTGGATGATCAGGGGGGTTCCTATACCCTCGGTAGGCACATACTGCTGGGTCTTCTTCGTTCTCGTCAGCCCCCCAGTCTTCGCGATAGTCTGATGTGTTGAATACTGTAATAATATGGCCATCAGTTATTCAGGCAGGTTTGAGTTAGAGTTAACTAAAGGTGCATACAATTAAAATGCAAGCCCTAATTTCCAAACTATCGTGAGCGTATTTAGCGGGAATCAAGTCCTACAAAAAGAAACATAGAAACATTTATAAAATAGATCTTGTTAATTTTGCTTGTTTGTACGTTTTGTGTATATGTGCGTGTGCGTGCGTGGGTGGGTGCGTGCGTGCGAGCGTTAGTGTGTGTGTGCGAATATATCTGTGTGCCTATGTGTAGTCTTGCTTGTATTAAGTTGGTTTGAAATTCGAACAAAGTCGTTATCAGCAATAAATTCTCTACATCATCGTAGTCGAAACTCTCAAAATATCGATCTCGATGCAACACTAATTTCTTAACAATATCATTACGTACATGGGCGACCGAGCTTTGTTGCGTTTTTTTAAACGGTTTTATTTAGCTCACCCCGTTTGTTTTATTTATTATTCTTGGGTCAAATTTAGTAATTCAAATTTCACCCTCTTCCTGTCAACCGATTAATCTGAAATTTTGTATACACTTTGGATTTTGGTGACAATACAATTATGTTTATTCATTATCATTATAAATTCAAGATGGCCGCCGCTACAAAATGGCGGATAATTTATGTTTTATTAAACCCATCAATATGGGTATCAAATGAAAGGGCTCAACAAGCAGAATACAATATACTATAAAAAATTGAAATCCAAGATGGCGGCCGATACAAAATGGCGGATAACGTAGGTTTTATCAATCCCATCAATATGGGTATCGAATGAAAGGGCTCAACAAGCAGAAAACAATATACTATAAAAAAATGAAATACAAGATGGCGGCCACTACAAAATGGCGGATAACGTAGGTTTTATTAATTTTTCATAGTGAACTACCGATACTACTAATACTACGAAAAATTTAAAACTAAAAACTTGAAAATAAAAAATATATAAAAAAGTTTTTTTTAATTTAAACGGTTTTATCGAAAATAATGTACTAAAAGGTAAAAAATAAAAATAAATTGTCTGATAAAAAATAAAATCGTTGGGCCCGTGTTTCCATCAAGTCAACTCAGTTTACGCTACGCCCAACGATTTAATTTTTTATCAGACAATTTTTTTTTATTTTTTTGTGAATATTCTAAAAATGAATCCTAGTTAGTTCGATTAACGCCCCTGAAATCCCATGCATACTAAATTTCGGCTCCGTCCACTAAAATCCCCTGCTTATATCACCTGGGGGATTGATTTGGAATTTTCGTCCTCACTGATCCCCTATGTGATCTATTTGGATTTTGATCCCCCATTCATTTGAAAGTTTTATAAACACTAGGTCCATTTGAATCCCCTGCTTAAACCGATTGGTGATTTATTTGAATTGTTTGTCTACACTCATCTTCAAAGGAATATTTTTGGAATGTTTAATACATTTAGATCCCCTAGGGGGTTAGTTGTTAGATTATACTCACGAGATAAAGAGTGGTCAATATATCCCGCTAATGTGTGGTCCGGAGAATATACATATTTGTACACCATCCGTGGTATAAAGTCGCTTGTGTATGCTATCACGAACGCCTGGAAAATCATAAAACGAATGTCATTCATTATTTACTCATGTTCTTTCCAAATCACTTTAATCCTATTTTAAAGTAAATATCTACAACACTGTGGCGACCTCCACAGAGAGCGGAAACTTCCGAACTACGAACTAACGCACAACACGGAGTAACTACCAAACCTGAATCGCTCAATAGAAGTTCTCCCGCCGATTATCATATATACAACATCCCAATATCAACCGTTGGGCAGTGGCCCGCCAGGCATGATCACCTCGCCTGGTCGGAGGATCCTCCCTTTGTGTTGGAAGGACATGACACACCTGTCCCCCACAACACCGATTCATTGTTTTCGAGTTTTCGAAGTTAGATGTCAAAACGTTTTTTTTTTTCTTTCTTTTATTATTTTGTTGTAAATTATTGTTTTTTTACTTACATTTGATACAACAGCCGCGTAAGTGATTCCTTTGAGAATGCCGTACCTGAAATACAAATATTTGTCTTCTTTACATAGTATAAAATGAAGTCGCTTCCGTTGTCTGTTCGCTTAGATCTTTTTAACTACTCAACGGTTTTAATTCAGTTATTAGCAATAGATAGAGTGATTTAAGTGGAAGGTTTATATGGTAACACATTTTTATTATAGTAAAGAAAATCCCCGAATTTCAAAGTCTTCCGTTCTGAAGCCGGGCCGGGATGTTAATATAAAACTAACAATAGCTTGAGCAAGTTATAAGTTAAGCAAGTGATGGTACTTCTCAACTATATAATATAAATCTAGAACCAATGGCAAGTCCAAATGGCTCTACTATGCCTGATGAAAAGCATGAGCAGAATCCAAGGGTGGTGGTCACCATACTTATTGCGAATATAGACAATGCAACAATGCAGCATGGTGACCCACACTATGGCGGTTTATTGAGACCAATTACATCCAGAAATAAAACAAATGATCGTATCAATCACACAAATATTTGATCTGGATGGGAATTGAATCCAAAATCTCCGACTTAGCAGTTAGATGCTCGTTCTTAACATTCTCATCTCCTTACCAAGCTCCAATATCCTCGACTCTTTCAGCCAAAGGTCTTCTGGCTTGTGTCACCATTTTGTACGCGTCCAGGCGTATTTCAGCTATGTTGTTCAGCAAAGCAAACAACGGAGCTAGCGGGAATGCTGCCACGAATAATGTCACGAACCCGTATTGCAGAACTGTGGAAATGGAGAATTTAGTTTAGGTGAAATCTCTGGACATGTAACTAAAACCAGTTGCTCTTTGTAAGGAGTGATTTTTTTAAATGTCGATTTAGATGATACTAGTATTTGTCGGTTATCACAGTAAAAAGTAGCATAGTCCTTCCTTAATAATCAAAGTATCTTCATGTCAGATTTAATTGCACCTGGTTTTACCTGAATATCTGTTTTTCCACTGGCATCGGACCTGCGCAACCTCGAGGGCCAACTGAATTCAGGGCACTGAGAGTATTTACTTCCCAGTAATGATTGCAATAGATGTTCATGACAACAGGGAGCGACTAAGAATTTCTTCTAAGAAAACCCCAATAACCGATCTGGGTATCGAATCCGAGAGCTATTATTGATCGACGTGGCATCCGCTAACTGTTAGACCAACGAGGCAGGCTCGTTTGCTATATATGCCTTAAGAAACATTCCGCGAACGACCCTACATCGTATTGACCCTTGTATGACTTAATCCTCAAAAAAATATTTGTCTAGGCTTTCAAGATACTTACTCATCTCAAGATATTCATCAAACAACGCCAGTCTTCCAGGATCTTGGAGATGGTAGTCTTGTTCCCAGGCCATGTGTGGCTTGTTGAGATCCCTGGTGACGGCCCGGTGGGACCGCTGTCGCCACCAGTTATGGAATTTTCTGGAGAAAAATTTTGGAAATTACTTGAGCTTAGGACATGGAAGAAATAGCTTGTTGAGTAAATGAAAGTATGTTGTTTCCTTAAATGAAATTAACTATTTTTAAATACTTATGCTGGTATATCTCGAAAACTTCGTGACTGTCCTGTTTTGCCTACATTTTGACTTAATTTTTTCGAGAATTTGATTTTTTTTCCCCCTAACTCGGGGGAAGGGAAAGGAATCTTGCAGAATCCTGCAGTTGCAGATTTCCATGGTTTTCGGTAGCTACTTACCATCAGGTCACCCATCTGTCTGAAAGTTCTTTTTTAAAAAGGCATTTCCTGCGTAAGGAATTTACATCCTGTGTCGCGAGGACTTTATAAACATAAATGAAACGGACACAAAGAAAACCCAGACTCAGAACAACAATTTATGAATCAAACAAAGTGTTGTCCCATCTGGGACTTGAACCAACAACACTTGGCGCAGAATGAAAGCGGCGTGGCGACCACGTAAAGTACTAGGCCAACCATGCAGTTGAATAGCATCTCATATGATAAAGCTCATTGATCAACTCAAATAGCTTGCACTTCTCCTACTTTCTGCTGTATATTTTCGTCCATTTTTCACATATTACAAAAAAAGCGAGAAAAAAGATGAAACATAAAAAACAAACACTTAAATATATAGTACATACACAAACACACACGTACGTACGGGTATCCCAGCTCAACGAAGTTGTTGAACATTTGTTTGCCTATCATGATTATGGCCAGTTGGATGCACAATTCTGATAAACATCCCGCTGGATCACAAATGTCTCCTTTTAATTTGAAGAATTCTGACTTTCTAGCTTGGTCATCCCCTGGGTAATCGTAGAAACGACCCTGAAATAAGAAATAGTATATTCTACCGTAATTGGGCTCCCACACATAATTGCGAATTCGCAACGCATCGCAAATATCTGCGAGCTTGCACGAATGCACCGCAAGAACTTCACGCCGCATCGCAGTTATGTGTGGGAGTCCTAAGACTCAACAAATGGAGAAAATCTGGTTACTGGTAGTATCTTATATGTTCATCATAAGTCTACTACAATGGAGGACGGGAATATTTCGGTAAAGGTAGTAAAGGCAAGAACTGATTTCAGTATAAACAGGCCGAATTGACAGGGGCAATACTCTGTACTACCCTCTTACAGAATATCTGTCTAAAGTGACAGTATTCATGCTGTCGTATGTAGTTGATGAGTGCGAGTCCTGAGGCCCAATGATGTAGAAGCATCTCAATTTGCCTCCGTAGTGTGGGTCACCATGCTGCATTGTTGCATTGTCTGCATTCGCAATGAGTGTGGTGACCACCACTCTTGGATTCTGTTCATGCTTTCCACGACGCAGAGTAGAGTTACTCTGAAACCATATGGTTCACACAAACACAATCGGAGCTAATATTTTTCATTCAAGGTCACCATAGTCCATTCGAAAATATAAATTACCGTTTCCCTAGAAATAACTTTTCCATGCTGCTTTGTTGCATTGTCCACATTGGCAATTAAGAATGGTGACCACCACTCTTGGATTCTAATCACGATTTCCATCAGGCTGAGTAGAGTCATTTTGGCAGCTAAATTATATAAAAAACAAAAATTCGTACCAAAGCGAAACGAAATCAGTTTGCGGAGCTTGTTCGATCCGTCACTATTTTCTTACCGCGAATAGTATCTTACTATACTACATCTGGATTACGAGCTTTAGAACGCGGCTTCGTTCACGCAGACTTTCATTCCCTGATTTACCCACTTAGGAGTGAAATTTCAAAAATTCCTTGCTACCATTATATATAGAAGCTACATGCAAAAAATTAACGGTTTGGGCTGTGCGTTGATCTCTGGGTATGTCAGTCATCTTCCTCTTTATATATATATAGATAAATAGAAGATATATATTGGAGATACGCTCCAAGCCTGTTTTAATATGTCCTTGGTGGGCGGAATGTCGTATAACCAATTAAATTGTTATAATAATGGAACATGTTACGCCATCTATAATCTTCTAAAGTTATGACTTTTGTTCATTTATGGTACCATAATTGTTTGATAGATGGCGTGGTATAAATGAGTCATTTTGTACATTGCGGTGTTAAGAGTCTCAACAAGTGAATGACTACCACATTATGTTTTATTATTTTCGTCCATTAAAACAGGCTTGGAGCGTATCTCCAAGTGGGAAACCTGTTTATTATATCATTTATCCCTAACCCCTTAGTTTCCCGGAGGTTAAACATATATATACTTACTTTGAAAAATGCAATGTAGATAAGTGAAGAGTAAAAGTTCATGAACTCAAAGAAGAAGATCTTAAATGTATACGAGTCTTCGTATTCTGTTTGTGTGCGTGGGTTCTCCATATTTGTAAGGTAGACAGCGACTTTGGCGTATATCTGGAATATGAATTAATTTAAAAAAAACGTAAGAATGAAATGGAAAGTAAAAATGCATGTCTATTGAATATATTGGATAGAAAAGTAGAAATAGAAAAATTATAAATCATCATACAAACATTTGATCCGACCCGTCAAGGCGTCAATCGAACCCGAGACCTCAAGAACAGAAGTCACTTCGCCACCGAGGCAGTTAAAATAAAATACCTAATCTTAAATTAAACTAATTTTTTGTCTAATCGCAAACTAGATATTAAACACTCCAATTAAAGGCAATTATTTTCAAAATGATAATTCATCAGGCATTGTTCTTTTATGTAAAGGGTATACTTTTTATTAAGGGCATTATCTGCCTTCGCAATGAGTATGGTGATCACTTCTCTTGGATTCTGCTCATGCTTTCCATCAGGTCGAGTAGAGTCACTTTGGCAGGATAACAAAGATTTAAGTATACTCACCCTAGTAAGAATCATGATGATAATCAAGTTGATGACGGCAGCAGTCATAGTGGTAAAGATTTTAGTGTGGCGTTGGATGAAGAAACCGGTGCCGCCGTAGATGACCGACACCATGGATATCCGGTAGATAATAGTGCCAAGGACGGCACCCATTACTATTGCAATCTAGAAACAAAAATAGGTGTTTAGTTAGGAAGAGTGATAGAATCTATACCAATCAGTAAATTTTAAGTATCTGTTCGTAATTTCAAACTAATATTCAAATCAAATCAAATCAAATCAAATCAAAATCATTTATTCATCTAAGACACCAAGTGACACTTATGAACGTCAAATTGAAGCTATAGTTAAAAATCATAGATCGACACAAACAGAGGCCACAGCATGTGCTGTATTGTCGAGGTAAGTTAGGCGAAAACACCAAAATCTACTGCCTGCCTGTGTCGATCCATAACTTCCAGTTTCCAAAATGCGTAGAGCTCATGAGAAGAATACTGGCAAAGAAACTCATGGCTACTCTTTTTCAAAATCTGATTTTCAGGTACAATAGTGTTAGTATTACATGTAAGGTAAACAGTATGCAAGCTGTTGCCACCTGAAATTCCTTTTATTAAAAAGCTCCAAAATCTAACGCGCAAACAAACAAAAAACACTCAGTGATAACGTTGAAGGTTTGAGTCTATTAAACATAGAACAAAATAGAAACAAGGTGCACATCCACTTACATTCAGTTGCAAAATCTACTGTTGAAAATAATTCGTGACTGGATTAAGAGGCTAGGGTTGCAGTTGAACAAACCAGAATAATAGTATTGTCTAAAGAATCGCTGACTAGGCCGACCAGTCACCCCAAGCAGCACCCGTTCACGAGTATGACGCATGGACCAGCCATCATCTCCTTCGCCATATCAGAGGGAAGGAAACGACCCGCCCCACGACGACACCGCAAGCAATGACATTTTAGTGAGCATGACAAACCATAGTCTAGATACTGATAAAAATCACTACTAATTAAATTACCATGATAATCGCCACGCATTACTTTCAACTAACAATGGTTTGTTAATATTTAGCTTTATTAATAGACAAAGAAGTTTGTGTGTATCTATTTAAATTCTAATGACACCTTAAGCCCATGACTGTTTGTCGTTTAGATAATCGTTGATCGTATAGTAGGCTTTCCTAATAAGGTGATTTTTAACAGTTAGCTTGAATTTATTTACAGGAAGGTCGATTACATGTATAGGAATTTTATTATAAAAACGTACACCAAGACCTTCGAACGAGTTGTGTACCTTATGTAATCGATGATAGGTACCAATGAGTTTAGATTTGTTTCTAGTATTAATATTGTGTACATCACTGTTTTTCTTGTAGTCATTAATGTTGTGTCTAACAAACATAATATTAGCAAATATATACTGTGATGCAACAGTTAAAATACCTATATCTTTAAACAACTCTCGAAGAGAGACTCTAGCACCTAAATTGTACATTGAGCGGATGGCTCGTTTTTGTAGAATAAAAATCGTTTCAATATCAGCCGCTTTGCCCCAAAGTAGTATACCATAGGACATGACGCTATGAAAGTAGCTAAAATAAACTAACCTAGCTGTGTCCGTATCAGTGAGCTGACGTACCTTCCATACTGCATAAGCTGCCGAACTAAGTCTACCCGCAAGGCTATCTATCTGGGCTCCCCATTGAAGTTTACTATCTAATGTAATTCCTAAGAATACTGTTGAGTCTACAATACTTATGATTTCATTATTTATAGTTAGATTAGTGCCTAGTTGTTTTACATTTGGCATAGTAAATCTCACACACTTTGTTTTATTTGAATTCAGTAGGAGATTATTCGTTGTAAACCAATTCAATACATCATTTAGTGCCCTATTCACATCGTCAAAAACTGTTTTCTTACGATCGACTTTAAAAATAAGTGACGTATCATCAGCAAATAGAACTATATCACAGAGATCTTTTAAATAATATGGTAAGTCATTTACATATATGAGAAAAAGTAGAGGACCCAGTATGGAGCCCTGCGGAACGCCCATAGTAACAGGTAATCCAGATGACCTCGCACCATTGACATCTACATGTTGAATTCTATCTTTCAAGTAGGAAACGATTAGTTCCAAAGCAATACCATTAACACCATAATGCCTAAGTTTAAGAAAAAGCGTGTTATGTTCTACACAGTCAAAAGCTTTTGAAAGATCGCAAAATACACCTATCGCATCTTGCGAATTCTCCCATGCACTAAATATATGTCTCAAAAGAGTTGCACCCGCATCAATTGTTGAACGACCCTTTGTAAAGCCATATTGTTCTTTGTGAAATAAATTATTTAGATTAAAATGGCTTTCTAGTTGTTGCAAAATGACTTTTTCAAAAATTTTACTAATAGCCGGTAAGATTGAGATTGGCCTAAAGTTACTTGGTTCGGTTGTACAACCCTTCTTGAATAAAGGTATTACTTTACTATACTTCATCAGGTTAGGAAAAACCCCAGAATCAACACATCGATTGAATGTTATTGCTAGAAATGGTGCTATATCAATTATAATAGTTTCTATTAATTTAACTGAAATCCCCCATAAGTCCCCTGTTTTCTT
This sequence comes from Diaphora mendica, assembly GCA_949125395.1. Classification (NCBI taxonomy): domain Eukaryota; kingdom Metazoa; phylum Arthropoda; class Insecta; order Lepidoptera; family Erebidae; genus Diaphora; species Diaphora mendica. The sequence continues at coordinate 38,001,592 of OX421312.1, forward strand.
AGAGTTAAGAGACTTAAACGTTTTTATAATATCTGTGGGGTTTATGTATTCAAATTTAAATAGATTCTTACATTCATTTACATTGGCCTTTAACAACAGTTCAGACCCGGACGCACAAGAATTCAAGGTACTCGTTGTGCTAACTGGTACACTTGTGAAAAAGGTATTAAAAGATTCAGCTATGTCTAAATTGTTTGTTATAAACCTATTATTGATATTTAATTTTAAATCATTATCTCGAGGTTTACAACGTCCCGTTTCATTATTAATAATGTTCCATGTAGCTGTTATTTTATTATTTGAAGACTTAATTTTATCACTTATATACAAAGACTTCGCCACACCACAGGCTCTCCTAAAAATCTTTGAGTAATTTTTTACATATTCATGAAATTTTGGGTCAAAATTACCCTTTTTCACAGCATACAAATCATACAGCTTTTCCCTACTTTTGTATATTCCTGTTGTCGCCCAATCACAGAACGTCATTTTGGGCCGTTGCATTATTGTTTTTGTCTTAAATATACTGGTAAATTCGATTTCTATCATGTTGAATAGGTAGCCGTAAAGCTTATCCGGATCCCTTTGAGTCCAATCTAAATTGGAAACCTTATCCTTAATGTTATTACTAAAATTTAATAATCGGTTACTAGTAATGGGCCTGCATATGGTTTTGTTTACTTTATTTTCTCTCATACAAGGCAATGTAACAAATTGCCCACAGTGATCAGATGTTAAATCACTTAAAATTGACCTATTTAAATATTCCCCATTGCAAAAGATGTTATCTAAGCAAGTTGCCGAGTGAGAAGTAATTCTTGTGGGCTCAGAAAATAAGTGATTCAAGTCAAATGATTCAAATAGGCTTACTAATCGTATACTGATAGGACACTTTTCTAATAAATTAATATTAAAATCTCCACAAACTACCAAAATCTTACTACTGACACATAAACGTTTCAATACTTCTTCCATAACTATCTCAAAAATGCTAAAGTCACTCTGTGGTGGCCGATACACACTAACTACAATATGGTGTTCCAGTTCTACACAAGAAAGCTCTACAGTGCGCTCAGTAGACAAATTTACAATATCTTTCCGTTCTTTAGACTTAATACTATTACGAATAAATATTAAGGACCCTCCATGGATTGACTTCTTTCTTACATACACACTTCTAGCAGAATAAAGTTCTTTATCAAGAATTAACTGGTGAGCCTGAAGCCAGTGCTCTGTGATGCAGAGCACATCGACATTATGTTTATCAAAAAATAATTCTACTTCTAAGTCTTTCCTAGATAAACCTTGAATATTTTGATGTACTATGTTTATGGTCATTAATTTTTTCACTTTATTGAGACAATTTTTATTTAATTTTAGATTTCTACTAACAATACTATTATTGAGTAAATGATTTGATATGCAAGAGATAGGCTCTTTTGTCTTAGTAATTAATTTAAAGAATTTATGTCACCATGTGTGGCCAGGCTATTGCCTGAATTAATATTAATAAAGTCATTATTAATTAGCTCAGAAGGAGCAATATGTGAAGCCAAATGTTTGGCTACAGTGTTCTTACATACTAAGGGGGCTACAGTGTTCTTACATACTAAGGGGTGCTCTATAGGAGCTGTCAGGTTAGCCAAGTTCTTGGCTGTTATACTAAAATAATATGATAGCGAAACAGCTATTTGTCTTTTATAATAATGGGGCAGATAATAACTATCTGTGTTCAAAAAAACATTATCATAGACAATCCTATTAATGTCAATTAAATGAAATTTATGATAAAATCTACCATTAATTTGGCTTGTCAAATTAAACATAGTCATGTTTAAACTAATCCTAATATTTTTTTCATGTTGAGACAACCCTTTGCTAATGGGCAGTGTAAATAGTACTATTTTATTTGCATTGAGTTCCGATAATTGTTCAAAGTATTTTATAAATGTTTTTTTATTTACACTACCTCTATTGCCACTAAAAATTATGAGACTAGTATTTTTGTCAAAAGTTGCACTAATAGCATTTTCTAGAATCCTATTATATGCTAGGTTTGGCATACAGAAGTTGCTAAATGCATATTCTTTATTTGAGTTTGCCATTAACATACCTAAACCTTTACCAATTTCATCGCTAAACATTATTACATTACTATTGGTACAGTATAATTGATGTTGAATAGTTGTATTGCTATTCTGTAAATTAACTACACTCTTGTTATTTGCTGCTCTAGGAGCACATGTTACAGGTAAACTGTCTAAAGAACTAATAGTTTCATTGTGGTTATCCGAAAATAACAATGAATCATTCCTACAATTGCATGAATTAACTAACTTACCTATTGCCAAAACTTGTTCCCTACTTTGTTTTTGAGAAATCTCATATTTACCACTAATAGTTCTCAGTTGCTCCTCAAGTTTCTTAATTTCTGTTTGAAGAGCTCGTGTGTCATCAAAGTATTGTGAAGACATGTTATCTACTTCTATGGAGTACATATTAACCTGATCAATTAAATGCAGCCTCTGCTTATTTAATGCTACACTATCTATGAAGAACTTATGTTTATAAATAAGCTTTTTTGTTTTTGTAATAAATCTTTTAACACGAAGGTACTTTTTTAATTTATTCTTGCTACATTTGATGACTTTTTGAGAATGATTAACTCTGAAGGAGTCGTTGTCATTAGTTAGATCTATAATGAGAGCTGAATGGTTGTTAACCACCAATGGTGAATTGGGAGCGACCAGCTCCTCGTACAGACTCTGATTTGATGCAGCTACTATCCTGTCCTTGAAGTCTTCAAATGATGTTATGGTGCTGTGTGCTTCATATAGTTGGCGTTCTAAAACCCTGATGCGTTTCAGAGCTTGCTCGTACTCATCCCTGCATGTGTCGAATGAGTCAACAAGGAGCTGTAGTCTGTCCCGAGCATTGGTAATCTCAACATTTTGTGAATGCAATGAAGATAGCTGAAGTCTTAGATTATCGTTTTCATGCAAAGTATCTAGGAGTGTTTGTTCACTGTCATTCCTCTCTTTCATCAGTTGATCACACCTCTCCTTGGTAGCTTTTAGTTCTTTTAGTGTCATTTGGAGTTTGGCCTCCTCCTGACGTGCCAAAGCTTTGCGAGTTTGAATCATTTTAAAAAGGTCTGAGTTAAAAATAAAATAAGTTATAACTTTAAAACAGGAAGAATTGCAATCAACTAATGGGAGGTAGTTTTAAACAGTATAAGATTGAATTACTGTTAATATGTCTGTAAAACTGTACTTAACTGTGAATACAGTATGTTTATAAGAATGATAAGATGATAAATACCTTGAAAGAGATAACAATAAATGCACAGTGATCACTTAAAATAAATTTTTCACAATATCAGTTGCAACGCAACTGTCACTTCAGAATTATCCGTAAGCTTACAATTACACTTATTAACGATGAAATTTATATTTTTCTTATAATTACTAGGATGTTTAGCGTGAAATTGGTTATTCAATGTTATATTTTAGTAATTAATAAATTATTTTTATAAAAATTATCGGAACGAATTCTAATCAGCTGTTGACAGCTCGGGGTTGCCCAATTGTATTTGTCTGTTTGTTTCACAGAGGTATTATAGATACATAGAGCTATTATAGATAGAGTGGGGAAGACATACGGCTGACATTAAGCCGTCTGTCTTTCTCTATTTACACATGGTAATACTACTTATATAATAATGGTAATCTAATCACAACAAATAACTGTCGAATCGTTCTGCTATGCGCATGCGCGAGTAGAGAGAGACATATGAGTACCGCGATCGTCTCTCTCTTTCTAACCAAAGGACGGCTGGAGGCTTGGCTCCCCTACTCTATCTATAATAACTCTATGGTTTGTTCCGGACCGATTTTGATGGTATTTTCTTTGGCCGATAGCTCATGATATAAGGAGTAACTTAGGCTACTTTTATTTTAGACTAGATTCGCATCAGTTTTCTTTAAAGCAAAATACTTCATCATTAAACAGAAAATATACCATGAATAATACAGCTGAACTGCTGGCAACATATTTTACAGTCTTCTGCCATGTAGGTAGGTAAGGTTCCTTCTCTCTAGTCACTGGGTTTGTACGGAATGTTTTCACTGAGGCCTCGAATTCTGGCCTGGGATCTTCGTCCTGATGGATAAAAGCAAAAACATCTATAAAGAACTGTTTTCTTTGGGTACCATATCCAATGTTGTTGGATTATTCCGATAAATGAAAATGTTGCCCGATATTTTTTTTAGCCACGTAACTCTCTTTAGGCGCTCATAGCTCAGTTGCACTCGGTGATTAGAAACAATCACCGAGGGTAAGCAACGACGGCGCGGTCAATACCTGGATGGGTGACCGCTGGGGGCACGATACCATGAGCGTCTCCGTGATTTGGAGGTCACGTTAAGCAGTAGGTCCCGGTTATCATCGTAGTATAACAGTCGTGAAGCTTAGTTGGAGGTTTTCTAAGGCTTAAAACATGCAATGGCAAGATGACGTAGCAACAACGTTGTGTTGCCAGTCCACAACCCGCAATTGCCCAGCGTGGGGGACGTATGGCCTTTACACTCTCCTGAGAGGAGACCCGAGCCCAGCTGTGGGACATTACGGGTTGTCGATGAACTCTTTTTGTAAATATGAAGAATATAGAAACTTATTGTTTTATTTAAAACTTAATGCCCATGTTATACATTAGTAGAGTTAATGTCACAAGCCATTATCGTTCTTTGGACCTTTAGTTTATGTAGGAATATGAAGCTCCAAAGATAAAACATAAAATTTCAGACAGTTTATTACAATTTGGTTAATAAACAAGCTTACATTATGAAACTTAACGAGACTTACTTGGTCAACTCCTGCTAAATCCCATTCCCATTTTAATATTGACTGTTTTCGCTTCCAAAGCTCTAGGAATGTTGTAGCTGAAAATTATTGACATGGAAGTGAGTTCACCTACAATATACACGAATGTAATAGTATCGTTAAATGTTGGTATAAAATTTGTTAATTTTGAATAGTTTGATTAAGTTTGTAATACTTACTGTAGGGACACAATGATACATACATGTAAATGTACGTGTGTACTATACATGGGTAGATTTATATACAGATTTATTTATAGACTGGTAAAGGCGGCTGCGCCCGCCGAGTAAGTAAATCAGTCGCTATTTAACCGAGTTAACAACAACACGTCTACTCATTTAACTCTGCACCGAAGTGAGCACCATTTAGGAAACCTTCTGCTAAGATATTCAATCATGTTTAATAAACTTAGCACAATACCCTAAATTGGCGACCCCGACTAAAGTGGTATACCCTAAACTTACTAAGTTTTGGAATTTACTTCCAAAAAAAAGGAATGCAAAATTTTCGGAAGTCCGAAAATTGGGAATAATATTACATTGTGTCTACTACTTACCCCAAAACGACATAAATATTGCAAAGAAGACAGTGGCTGGGTTATCAAATAAGTACGTTAGTTTAGCGAACAAGCAGGAGTCGGCTAGAGTCTGGTACTGACATGCTTTGTCACAAAGAGGACACAGCGTAATGTTACCTGGCCCTTTGATGTCGCAAATCTCTTTGCTAAAAAAAAAAACTTCGTTAATACAAAAACAGAAAATTTTAGTCCTAATATGATATCGGTATTTAAAAAAAAATAATTGCGTTACGCAAAATAAGTTTTTAATTTTTGGGTTCTACATCATATAATCATAAAAACTAATTCGACACTAATTTATTTAGCTTCTTAATTATTATTATTACTTTCTGCACTTCTCCTTCATTTAAATTAAACTTTAACTGTTCCAAATTTCATACTCCTCCGTTCGCATAATTTTCATTGAAGTTTTTGCTGCACGTATTACCAGGCTACTGATAATCCTAAATGAGATACAAAATCAAGGAAAAAAATAAGTTTATGATTCTTGAAAACCGTATCATCAATTAAAAGTTCTGTTATTATCAAGTCAAGTATTTTATTTTTCTAAGATCTAAATATGTAAAATTATACTGTTAAACTACTTTTGAATAGATTTTCAATAACATACTGCCATTTAAATTCAAATAATAACCAGAATATTCCGTATGAAATATTATTTATGTTGACGATGTGATACTAACTAGCTAAAATTAACACGAACAACTTATTAGCTTACCTTGGAATGTTATCATTTGATTCCATACTAGCAAGTCCATATAAGAAACATAGAGTTCCCACTATAGCTGGAGCGTACAGCATCTTGGTATAGAACCCGAGCCAGCAGAAGTAGAGACCTATTTTGTCACCAAAATACCGCCGGATAAGCCAGAGAGGCTGTTTTTTGTACCATTTGCAAGGACGAGCCCATTCTAAGTATAAAAGCTGTAGGATATAAACTATTGTCAGTAATTGTTAGAATTTTTATTATAAATGTTATTACTGTAGTAATACACGAACTCCTTACCCTTCTGTCTGTTACACTTCCATCAGACATGTCAACTTCATGTCTGCCTTCGTGTAACGGAAAACAAGCTAGGTATGTGCCATCATTGAGTAAGCGACGGATTCCCATCTGAAACGGTCAGAGCATATTTCTCAAAAAACACCTATGTTTTGCTAAAGAAAAGATTGTATGATATGACGAAAGGCTTTACGGACTTTGCAATTTTAAAAAGATAATTGGTAATGGACAATCGTAATGGATAGTTTTATGTTAATATAACATATTTTTAAGAGAAGTTGATTGGAACTACCTAGCTAAACAGCACTGCACAGAGGAGGAAATCAGTCAGCGTGGTTTAGTAGGTAATGTAGTATCAAATTTTATTTCCAAGAAAAGAACTATTAAAGTCTAATTCTAAAGCGAGAAAATGAAAAAGAAGGAAATAAATCAATGAAGGGAAGGGGATCAATAAACTGTTTTTACCTTAGTCTCATTGTTGTCATATTTGGCTCGTAATAATATCTGCATGACTAAAAAACTTCTTTGTGCTGGTGAAAATTGTGTGTGTCTGTCTTTTACTAGAAACCTAAAAGAAAAAATAACAATAAAACAATAAACTATAGGTACTATGGTACTACAGACTGCTAATAAAAAAAAATTAAATACACACAAATTTAAATAAATATTTTGGACATCTAACACACAATGCCATCTAGTCCCAAGCTAAACAGAGCTTGTGTTATGGGTACTAGACAACTGATGTAAATACATACATAATATGCATAGAAAACACCCAAACTCCGAAACAAATATTTGCAGATCCCACAAACATTTGTTCTGACCCGGGAATCAAACTCGAGACCTCAAGCACAGCAGTCGCATACGCTACCATTGCGCCACCGAGGCAGTTAAAATTTCCCAAAAAAATAAATAGAACTCAGACATTTTCGAACAAAATAACGTGCTCACTGCTCATCATACTATTTGTCATATCCTACTAATAATATAAACGCGAAAGTTTGTAAGTATGGATGGATGGATGTTTGTTACTCTTTCACGCAAAAACTACTGGACGGATTTGGATGAAACTTTACAGTAATATAGCTTATACATCAGAATAACACATGGGCTACTATTTGCCGCGATAACCGACATATACGCGGGCAGCAACTAGTATCATAATATTTGTCCGGGTTGGGATCAGTATCCAGACCCCTGGCTTAACAGTTAGGGTCACTGCCCTAGAACAACAGGCCCGTCAAAGACATTATTATTTCAAACCCAAACCTCAGCTAAATAATCTGCATTGAATTAAAAACATTAAATGCAAATGCAGTAATGAAATGCATTTGTCCAGAAAGAAAAAGGATTCCTCACATTTCCTCTCTCCTAGCTCCTCTTTGATCAGTCGCGCCGTAAAACGAAGGTTCAGGTTCTATTCTGGAGTGTTCGTATTCGTATAACTGTTTCCATCGCCGCCGCCATTTTGAATGCCACCGTTTGTCTTTTTCGGCTTGTTTTTCATCACTCTGCAAAATCAAAAAGGAAGAATTTAGAAAGTTCGAAAAGGGCTATCGTAATAAGTAAACACGGTGAGATGCAAGAAACGCAAGCGCTATACCGCCCTTTGAGTGTCCCCCGAGATTGGGGGCAGAGTGGTTTGGATCTCCAGTAACCTCACTTAATCATTGCGCTTGGTCTAATCCGGTATAGCGATATGAAAAGTTCTTACTTTAATTAACACATACGTAATATATACATCTTCCAAATGTCAGTTTTTGGGCTGGTATCCGCAAGGTGTAAATATCTCACTGAGGGGATGCTCAGACAGTGAGATAATTACACCTTGCGGATTCCCTTTGTGTTTGAGGGATATAACACCCGTTTCTCTACAGGCCAAAAGTATTTAACCAACAAAATTATTGAAAAAGCTTCCTGAAAATTTATTATTTCTACAACAAACTTACCCAAGCCCGAACAGAAATTGTGATGAACCTCTTCGTAGGTAATTTCATCCCGATTACTTCAGCTAGCCTCATTTCAGTCTTCCAAGGGATGTGTATTTTGAGGAACCAAGTCTTCTCGTCGAAAGACAAGCATTTATTTTCTAACTCTAGTTCTAAACCTTCTCTTACTAAATTTTCCTGTAAATAAAATAGACTGGAATATAAACTCTTTGGCAACGTAATAGAGCCAACTTCAGGTTCAATTTAAAGTTGCTCATTTAACCTTAGAAACAGTAATAGTAATTACTGTTTCTAAGTACTAATAGTAATTACTATTACTGTTTCTCAGGTAAACATGTCTTAGTAAGAGGTTATGGGAAAACCCCTAAAAATGGTAATCCCATAGTACTATAAAGCATTGCATAATTAATTAAAAACTTCTAAACACGCTACGGAAATATTTAGATTTTATCAAATTAAAGAACGTAAGCTGTCATAATTTTCTTTTTCATTTAATGATTGCCTGAAAAACCTACAATACTTCAAATTATTCAAAATATAATTTAATGTAAATTATTACTTTAAAAAAACCGAATTCAACGCCCCTTATCATGACCAAATGTAATAAAGTGCACATTTTTTTTGATAATTTTCTAATAAGGGTAGTATTTATTACTTTAAATAATAGGTCTTTACCTATGAAATTGCCGTTTTGTATGCAATAAGTGAAAGTACTTATTTTTTCAAACTTTTTTATTTCTGATATTCGAAGTAATCACCCATGCAATCGACGCATCTTTACCAACGCATTGGCAGTTTATTGATGCCCTTCTTGTAAAAATCAGCTGGACGGGAGGCAACAAACTCTTCAAAGGCATTTTGTACTGCTGCTTGGAGACTGTCTGTTGCGCAGTATGGAGTCGCGCGTTGTCGTGATGCAGCTGCAAGAGCTGGGGTTGGAAGCTCTCCCTCATCCGCCATACTCACCAGACCTTGCACCTACCGACTATTACTTTTTCCAAAATTTAGACAACTTTTTAGTGGGTAAAAAATTCAATTCCCGAGAGGCAGTACAAAATGCCTTTGAAGAGTTTGTTGTCTCCCGTCTAGCTGATTTTTACAAGAAGGGCATCAATAAACTGCCAATGCGTTGGCAAAGATGCGTCGATTGCATGGGTGATTACTTCGAATAACAGAAATAAAAAAGTTTGAAAAAATAAGTACTTTCACTTATTGCATACAAAACGGCAATTTCATAGGTAAAGACCTATTATAAATAAAGAAAGTTGAATCTCCCAAATAAGCTAAATCAGTTCACAAATAAGGGAATTTTGAAGTACGAAACAAAATATTTGAAATGAATTCAGAATCTTCTTCTTTTCAACACGCTTTTAATTGCTTTATTGTATGTTATGTTTGTTTGTAACCGACTTTCGTAAGTGTTTTTTTTTCAATTGTAAACTATATTTATTTCTAGTTGATTAGAGATTACATAAATTATTAGACAATTATGTTTTGACGGAGAAAAATATAACGTTACGTAGTGAAATTGAGGTCACAGAGACCTAGGTTTTCAAAGAGTGTTGGTCATGCTAAATAATTTTTTTAACAGACCTCAATTTCCCTACTCCGGATTGTTATTAATTAAGCATTTCTAAAATCAGAAAAATCTATAAGTCTCTTAGTTCGACTAGAGAATCGAACGCGTGACCTGTTGATCGACTAGACTCAGACTGAGGTGTATATATAATACGCACTATGCGTACAGTTTCCTTACTTGGAATGATTTCCTGTGCTCCCGTTTCCTAGCTTCCGCCTCAGTCATGACTCCATAATCTTCTTCTTCATAAGCTAACACCATGTCTATTCGTCTTCTACCATCTCGGAACATTAGAGATTCTGGCTCCAAACCCTATTTAAAGACAAAAAAGCGAAAAAAATAATTTTTAATCTAAGAAATACAGAATTTCATCAAGTAATATACGTATATACATTAAATAGAAAAGCAAACTCTTATGTAAATACCAAATTTGATTAAGCGAAATATTTGGAGACTCCTTTGATGTAGGTACCTATACGAAATTATTTTCAATAAAAATAAAGACGGGTTAATTACGGCTACTATGAACGGCTGGACATTTTTGGATACATTGTACCGGTTTCACCAGGTACAGTCAGGTCGTCTAGTTTAAACTTAATTAAAATAGTGGAATAAGTACAAGTGAGTTTGATTCTAGAATATATTATAACAAGTTCCATCAAGTGCCGAAAATCGAGAGTATAAATTATTTTTGGATTTTTCTGGTTTCAAAAGAAATAAACAGTAGAGCTGTGCAAGTGATTTAATTTAAGTTCAATCTGAACCAAAAACAGGAGATCTCCAAAGGAGCTACATAAATATTGAACGTACTAGATTTGCTCCTTTCAATTTATAAGTTAAGATTATCTTACATATGGTATTACTAGTGATTGCCCGCGGCTCCGCCCTCGTATATGTCGGTTATCGCGGCAAATAGTAGCGTATGTGTTATTCTGATGTATAAGCCATATTACTGTAAAGTTTCATCCAAATCCGTTCAGTAGTTTTTGCGTAAAAGAGTAACAAACACACATCCATCCATCCATCCATACTTACAAACTTTCGCGTTTATAATATTAAGTATAGATATAGATGTGTTATTTACCTCTGGACTAGTTTCTCCCAAACTTTCTTCCTTTTCATTGGGATATGAAGGTTTTCTGTCATCTTTGGTGTAGTCTGAACTTTTGCTGTCCGGTTTTGACTGGAAAATAATATGGCTGTACTTATTTGGAGTTCGTCAGTAAAGAAATGAAAAGTAACACCTTCAAGTCAAAATCTTGTCTTGCCAAAAGAAAAACTGTGATATAATAGCTAGTCCTATAGCCTGATGTCATTTAATTTCAAGATTATTACCCGCCAATGGTGAAGTCGAAAGTAAGGGTAATATTTTGGTAGTTTATAAAAACATTGAAAATATAATCTATCTTTTTTTATGAATTAGGGGGCAAACGAGCAGACGTATCACCTGATGGTAAGCGATTACCGCCGCCCATGGACTCCCGCAACACCAGAGGCGTCACAAGTGCGTTTCCGGCCTTTAACTGTGACAAATCTTATACTCCTCTGTTGGTATGATTTTCATTAAAGTTTTTGTTTCACGTATTAATTTATAGATATAAATGGTAATTAATGGTATGGACCTCCGGTATCCTCACTCACTCGGTAAAACACAGCGCAAGCTCTGTTTCACACAGGTTTTCTGTGAGGCCGTAGTATCACTCCGGTCGAGCCGGCCCATTCATGCCGAAGTATAAATAAAATACTGTAAATCTCTATTTTTAAAACAGTTTTACGGAGTTTCTTGCTGGTTCTTCTCCATAGGAATTTCATTTTGGAACCGCGCAACTAGAGTCGATAATGTAACGTTTCGAAAGTGAATGAAAAGCCCTACTTGAAATAAAAGTTATTTGATTTTAATTTTATGTATGTTTTTATGTTCCACCGTACAAGACCTTAATCGATTTTAACTATTGAAGTGTTAATAGATTCGTATTAATGTCCCGGATGACAAAGGCTAGCCTAAAAGTTTTTACATAGTTGGGTAGAGCATTTTAAACTTTTTCTTGATTATTTTCTTAATACTAAAGTGATATTGGATGTTGGAGAAAACTTCTTCCATGTGGGACATATTTTGTGTAGATTGTATTGACGTCAGCCAGAAGTTTACTGTAAATTTCAAAAAGACTACCTGAAAACTTGGCAGTGGTGTTCCAGGCAAAGGCGTGTGAGCTTGTCCCTTCGAAGTGAAGGCCCCGGTTGCTGTGGTCACATTCCTGATCAGTCGCCAACCACGAGACTTGCGTTCATCTGACGAGTCGTCCGAACGGATGGATTTGATATCGTCGCGGAGGTGGACCTGTAAAATATTTGATAATTGAGGTTTTGTTAGACTTAAATCTATACTAATATTATAAAGCTGAAGATTTTGTTTGTTTGAACGCGGTAATCTCAGGAACCGCTGGTCCGATTTGAAAAAGTCTTTCAGTGTTGGATAGTACATTTATCGAGGAAGGCTATAGGCTATATTTCATCACGTTACAACTAATAGGAGCGAAGCACCAATGAAAAATGTTTCAAAAACAGGGGAAAATTATCACGCTACGGGCAATAGGAGACGCAAACGAGGTTGCGTGGGTCCGCTAGTTAGAGATAAAGTAGAAAATACTATCCTACTCTCTCTATACTACTCGTTCATTGGTTTATTTAGTGTTTTTTTTACAGATTTCAGAAATAGAAGGGTTTGTACTTTTTCATGTAAGAGCTGCCATAATGACTCTATTTCGCCTGATGGAAAGCTTAAGAAGAATCCAAGAGTAGTGATCAATATCCTCATTGCGAACGTGGACAATGCAGCACTGTGATTTAGACTATGGCGCCGTAGTGAGAAGTTTTTTCACGCCCCGATTAAAGGACCCAGGATCATAGTGACAGGGAAACAGGTGCGCTGGTAGTGAATTCCAGGTTTTAACTAATCGGCACAGAGAGATCGGAACTAAGAGCGTATGTCTACCACTCTAAAGCGGTAACTTCAAAGGCCAGTGCGTGTTTTCATGTAGAGGAAGGGAGAAGGTCGGAGCATTTGAAAAAGTTCGTCAGAACACTCGCCATGATAAAGGCGGTAGAGGACTACCATAAAGGCAGTAAGGTATTTTCAGAACTGCGTAAGCACCACCGACGTAAAAGACCACTGACGTCAAACATGGATTCCTTTTTTTTTTTATGGAATAGTCCGGCAAACGAACAGACGTATCGCCTGATGGTAAGCGATTACCGTCGCCCATGGACACCCGAAACACCAGAGGCGTCACAAGTGCGTTACCGGCCTTTGGGGGATGGGGGGAGGGACTCACTCGGTTAAACACAGCGCAAGCGCTATTTCACACCGATTTTCTGTGAGGCCGTGGTATCACTATGGTCGTGCCGGCGCATTAATGCGTGGCCCTCCCACGGAATACGGCTTTTCCATGCATCCTAAACTTACCATGCCTAAATCCTTCTTGTCTGGCCCTCCCACCATCGTCGCTATTTCTTCTAGAAGAATGCTCACTATGACTTCCTATCCGATCAGTAGTTTCGGCGTGATGCGCGGCCAAGATACAGACAGACAGACAGACAGACAGACAGACAGACAGACAGACGGACAGACAGACAGACAGACAGACAAAAATGACAAAAAAATACAGTTTTGGCTTCAGTATCGATTATAGAAAGCACTCCAAATAAAATTTTCAAAATATCTTTAATGTACAGAATTTGACCTGTTACATTTTTATTATAAGTATATAGATAGATAAAATCATAAATTTATTACAAAGCCACATCTCAATCTCAAGAAATCCGCATAAAAATGCTTGATCCCTAGACACTTTTGATGTGTGTATATGTTACCGAATTATAACTGTTAACAGGAATAATCTAATACAGGATCATTACGGTTAACCTTAACCGAATTTGATATAGGTTTCTGGATATTTGTAGGTCCGTGATTCATTTTTCGTTACAGTCGTCGGTGACGTTCATTATTTGCGTGAGATGGGAAAAGTGGATAACAGGTTACATTTTTTTTACAAGAGATCAAGTAAAATTGATTAATTTTCGAATTGGGTTAAGTCGCGCCACGTCGTAAAATAACCGAAATCTTGGGTTAACTTCTATCATTTGGGTTAACAATTTCACAAACATTGTAACGTGGTAGATATATATTAGACGGTATCATTTATAAATAATCGATTGTACGCAAGTTAATTAGTCGAGTTGGTAGGTACACCACTATTTGCGTGTACCTTATTTAATTGCTGTCGGTATATGGAGATTTTGTCATTTCGTGCTACAAACTTAAACCACAAACTGCTTTAAAAACTACCGAACTGCCGTCGTTGTGCTGAGATTGGTGCAACTGTTAATTGTGAAATTTTTAATAGTTTACCTATACGTGACCCGAATATATTTCGGTAAGTTAACTTCCATAATTTAAATAATTCTTATTCCGTTCCAGGGCTATTAAACTGCTTAGTAGCTGTTAATTTAAATATATAATTTGAATCAAATACCCGCAATCACCTTAAGTGAATTCGTTATTCAATAATTATACGAGTATTTGCTCTGCTGTTTATTAGCTGTTTATGTGTATTATTTTTCTCCTTAATTGTGTAATTGTGAAGCGTCTGTAACCGTGCAGCGAATGCCTGAACGGGTGTTCGTTGCGCGTTTTGACGCTGTGTGTGGTGCCCTGCTGAGGCCGCCTACCTTCTCCGCTTCAGGGTCCACCCTAGGGGTTCGCATCCACCCTACGGGTTCGCATCCAACCCTACGGGTTCACGTCCACGTTACGGGTTCCAAGTCCCCTACGGATTCGAACCCATCCAACGGGTTACCAGTTCACCCCACGGGTACGAAGCAACCTTACGGCCAGCGGCCAGTCTGCGGCCAGAGCGTCGGGAGACTCCACTGCGCCGCGTCACCGACGAAGGGGCCACCGCAGGCACGTGATAAACAGTGTGCGACCCCGATTCGTTAAAACCCTGAGACGAAATACCCGCGACCCTGACTTTAAGCTACCGGAGCACTATCTTCTTTTATATCTTATTATACTAAGTGTTACAATAATTATCTTTTATTTACTTATCCCACGTACAAAGGTTACAACATAAACCCTTTAATTTGGGTTAACCCTTATTGTTTGGGTTATAACAATAACATATCTAATCTGTTAACCGAATCAATGAGTAACCCTTTGAAACGGTTACAGATTGATTCGGTAACCGTTTATAACGATTACCGTTATGCATGGGTTTTCCGATCCCTCTACACTGAAGTCAGTCAGGCTTTTCAAAAGTTTATTAGACTTACTTATATTATTTTGTTTTTTTTTTAATAATCTTACAACTCTTAACTAGATGACATTATAAGCTAAAACAGGAATAATATTATACACGATACCGTTAGCTACAATATTTTGTAACTGAGCAGTTTCTGTGACAGACTATAGTGTTAAGACAGTTAAATTAATGAGCCGTATGACGCGCGTCAGGGGTGGAAACTTAGGCCATGTTCAGATGATGAGCGCTCAACCCGCGTTTTTCTATCGCGCGTTTTGCTAACGATCCAAAACATACCTCGTAAGTTCTGAAAACATGAATGATGACACTAGTGACAACTATCACAGAGATCAAGTTATATTTTTGGGATTGTAGTCTGTCACTTTCACAGAAGCAATTCTGACACGTCATGGCACTCCGGTCGAGACGATCCATATTATCATTACCGAACTCGGAGTATCTGGGGGCACGGTCGTGCCCTCGCCAAGACGAGCCAAGCGAAGCGCAAGGGCACTACCTACCTTTTCTCGAAGTGTTTCGTCGTTTTGTTGAACCCTCATAACTTTGGTTTCCGATATACCAGATCATTCAAATTCTCAGGATATGATGTTACCAATAGACTTATCAAACATACAGAGTTTCAATTGCATAGCTCTGATACTTTAGATTTTATTGATACCTAAAAAACACCGATTTCGTCACTGACACACTGATGATCATCAAAACTGTTAGGGTACTTCCTGAAGTGCTAGAAAGCTGAAATTTTATATGTAAACTAAGTTTAGTATATAAACACCAAAAAAAATCATAAACCTATTACTTTTGCCCCTTAACCCCCAAATTTGAGGGGTGGAAGTTTGTATGAGACTTTCACAAATGTTTATGCTAGAGGTTTTATTTTTGGTACACGGACTTTTTCGAAAGAAGATGTACAAGAAATACAGCTCTAAAAAATAAAAATAAAAAACCTTAAGCAAACTTACAAAAAGAAATGAAATCCCACCAAAAACATTTTCATGTAAAATGTTGCCAAGACGACTGCATATGGCTTAACCTGTGAAAAAGATATCAGATCTCATGTAGAGCCAAGGTTCTGAATCTACACGCCCTAACTCTACCAACCCTAACTTTATAAACTCTACATCTCCGTAAAAATGTATGGCTTGGCTGTTTCGTTACTTCAGAAACTAAATATTCGTATAACACATTACTTCAGAAACTAGATATTTGCAAACACAAAAGGCGTTCGTTTCCCCTTCGTGACGGTATGGTAGCGAAACGGCGAAGCCATACATTTTTACTGAGATATAGAGTTTGTGAAGTTAGGGTTGGTAGAGTTAGGGCGTGTAGATTCAGAACCTTGGCTCTACATGAGATCTGAAATATTTTTCACAGGTTAAGCCATATGCAGTCGTCTTGGCAACATTTTACATGAAAATGTTTTTGGTGGGATGGTAATTCTTTGGATTTTAATCTAACTTTTTTGTCATAGTAGGCCTAAATCTCCCTCCTAAGGAGGAGCCTATGCCCAGTAGTGGACTATATTAAAGCTTGTTAATGAGGATGATCAATTAAGACTTGTTTTTTCTTACTATCGTCAGTTTCATCCTCTTACAATTGGCCTTTCAATAATAGACAAGAATAACACGATTTTTCCACCAGTAATTGTCATTATCTAGCTAAATTATACCTATTAAACCACAATCCTGTGTCCACACCCTCAAATTTACTTTCATTTGTCGCACAGTGTGTTCTTCTATCTTGCTCGCACCCGTCGATGATACAATTTTATCGATTTTATCATATGATTCTTTATATATATTAACACAAATCAGGGTAGTTACGTGTCTGTAAGGTTTTATTGCTTTCAGCAATAAATTTAATTTCTCGAACATATGGCAATGATGGCATTTTAGGCACTGCTATTTGTGAAGAATTACTTGTAGGATTTATTATGTTGCTAAAACATTGATTTCTATCAACACCTACTAATGGATAAAACTTCCTGTAGTATAACACTTAGTCTGGACATAAATACTGTTACAAATTTGATGGTCCACTGCTGGACATAGGCTACTCTTTAGAAAGGAGCATTTGGCCTCCGGTATGTGTTTGTTGCAAGTTTTCCTTCTCTATGCTGTTATCTTACGCTTTCACGCAAAAACTACTTAACCGATCATCATGAAACTTTGTACACATATTCTTGGAGGTATTAGAAGTAACATAGGATACTTTTTACCGACTTCAAAAAAGGAGGAGGTTCTCAATTCGACCTCATATATATATATATTTTTATGTGTGTTCGCGGATAACTTCGTCGTATATGAACCGATTTTAATGATTCTTTATTTAATGGAAAGGTGATATCCCAGCACCATGGTACTGTTGCGCCTTCGAGAAAAATAGTCTAGAACAATCTACCAGTCGCGAGAATTGAATTGAAGGCGCCATCTAGTGTCAAGTAGCGCGCAACTGTGGAGTAACTCTGATATTCGACGCTAGATGGCGCTAGATTACTCACTCTGGTAATTTCTGTTTAGTGGAGAATGTTCTATCGAATATTATAGATCTTTCTAGGGGTTTCAAAGCCATATATAAGCAGATTGGGTTACCCGTACGAGTCAGTATTGTTTCACGATACAGCGGAGTTAACATCGAAGCGATCTTCTAGTGAGATTAACAAGTGACATAGCGAATTATTGTTGTAAAAAGGGTTGTAAATAAACAGTGTGTTATTTTTTGGTAATTAACCGACTATTTTTAATTATTGAATACCCGGCTCGTAACAGTACTATCATAAGGACACTAAGATCTGATGATGGCCTCTAAGAGAAATCGAGTCGAACCTTGAACTAAGTTTTTGTTTTTGTTAACATTTTACTTGTTATTAAATGCGAGCGAAGCCGCGGGTGAAAGCTAGTATATTATAAATTCAAAAGTAACTCTGTCTGACTATCAGTCTTTGTATCTGTTTGTATATCTGTCTGTCAGTCTGTTACGATTTCACGGCTAAACCACTGCACCGATTTGAATCAAATTTGGCACAGAGATACTTTAATTGTTGAGGAAGGACATAGGCTAATGTTTACCACGAGAACCAAAAAATCAATAATATAAAAAAAAAGGGGAAGCAAAACATACCACCCAGAAAGGGCCGTTCCTGACCGCACGAACTGCTGATGCCATTGTTCAAACACTTTCTTTGAAGTGAATTTCGTCGCAACTTTAGAGTTAGTATTAAACGTCTATTCGTTCAGAGTTCTTAAGTTAGTTTCATAAGTAGGTCTTTACCGTAAAATATGTACATTATTGAGGCCGTGTAAAGGAGCTTTCTCAATGGCGCTTTTATTATTGGTTCTATTAATTATTTTTTGTGCATGCATATTAAAAGTAGCAAAGATGAAAAACATAGTTGTAGACAACAATTGGTCTTATCGCTTACGGCGGTTTTTTTCCAAATAACCCTGTCACCTGGTGACCCTGTGTGTCACCTGGTGACCCTGTGTGTCACCAGCCCTATTTATCCCATGGGTGTCGTAACAAGCGACTAAGGGAGCTAAGGAGACTAGGATAGCATCGCTGTAAAGAGAGGGAAAACTTAAAACAATCCCTATCCCAACCCGTCTGGCCAGCGTGGTATAGTAGGGGTTATGTCCTAATTAACGCTATTGATGTGATGATTGATAAGATAATATACAAATTTTTGACAAAAAAAAACGACTTCAATTTGGACCAAATTTAAATGGGACCACATGGGAAACACCAGCTTACAAACAAAAAAAGAATCATCAAAATCGGTTCACCCAGTCGAAAGTTATAAGGTAACAAACATAAAAAAAATACAGTCGAGTTGAGAACCTCCTTCTTTTTTTGAAGTCGGTTAATAAACCTTGCCCCGGATATTACATGTTTAAGACTTTTTAGGGTAGTTTACACAGCAGTAACACACTATCATCATCATGGGGTGCCATCCTCAAAATGAAGTTTGGAGGTCAACAGACGGTACACCTCGCGATCATGAGCGGCCTCCTTTAGTTCGCGATACCGCAGTCCGGTCCAGACTACGATGTCATCTATCCACTTCCTAGTAACACACCGCCACGTGAATATTCAAAATTAGTAATATGTGCTTTAAACTCCGGTTAAAATTGTAATATGCGATGACACACGGATTAGGTGACTAGTGTCATCAAGATAATAGCCGAAAAATAATTGTATTGTCACTAAGATCAGTGCGTCAAATTCTGTGCTTATTGGATGGATGATTTTGATGAAAATTAACGATTGTTATAAGTAACGATTCCAACCTCGTATAAATGCCTCATTTGTTTAAATCTTAATAATTACTAGGCATACAATGAAATATATTATAAACTTATAATTCAATTGGTGATTTTATAAACAAGTAAATAGTTGATTCATATTAATATCTTGGCGCCTTCCGCTTGTCAGCTTCCGGCGCGACTTATATTTCATATCAAATCTTTAATGTTACACAATCCTGTATTATCAAATAATAATTGTATGCTAATAATCATTAGAATATTTATGCTAAACAATATTTATATTATCTACTAAATATGTGAATTTAGTATTGAATTGGGTCAAGCCTGTCAAATACTATAAAAATACCTTCGTTCGAGTAATTTCACGCATTCATATCCCGAACGTTCTACTTGGTGCTAATCGACCGTTACATTTCAGAAGTGGGATCTAGCATTCTCGCGCGTCCTGTTTTGAAAATATTTAAAAGTTAACGAAATCTTTATTTGGATACCCTACGAAATTTTCTTGTTTTCGTTCGAGTAATTGGTGAAGGTGCAGTAAAGTATATCTATCTGTACATCTGGTGAGTACGTTCCAGTTTATTTATAATGAAATTTTAAAGTGTAAACAAAAGTTCATGATTTCCATTTACCTATACTTGTCTGCAATTATATAGTACCTACACTGTGTGATAATACTAAGTAAACAGTTATTTACCGCTGTGTGTTAAATCTTACCTGTAAAGACGGCTGTGTGATCAAGTCTATTTACTTACATTAAGCTATGTTTCCAAATTTAAGTACTACATGTGAATACGGGCGGCTATGTGATCAAGTCCGTGTAACAACTATAGATGTAGTACAAAATAAAATCTGTGTGATGTAGTAAAAACAAAAGCTGTGTGATGTAGTAAAAACAAAAGCTGTGTGATGTAGTAAAAACAAAAGCTGTGTGATGTAGTAAAAACAAAAGCTGTGTGATGTAGTAAAAACAAAAGCTGTGGGACGTATTACAAACAAATACGAAACTGTGTGACGTATTACAAACAAATACGAAACTGTGTGACGTATAGCAAATACGACACTGTGTGACGTATAGCAAATACGAACACTGTGTGACGTATAGCAAATACAACACTGTGTGACGTATAGCAAATAAAAGCTATGTGATCTAGGAAAAATAAATAAATTGGTCGGTACCGGTCGGAATTTTAATTAAATTAGTGGCAGCTCTGATCGCCGTGGGACACGGCATGCACAGGATGGCCGAATGTTATAAGTAACGATTCCAACCTCGTATAAATGCCTCATTTGTTTAAATCTTAATAATTACTAGGCATACAATGAAATATATTATAAACTTATAATTCAATTGGTGATTTTATAAACAAGTAAATAGTTGATTCATATTAATATCTTGGCGCCTTCCGCTTGTCAGCTTCCGGCGCGACTTATATTTCATATCAAATCTTTAATGTTACACAATCCTGTATTATCAAATAATAATTGTATGCTAATAATCATTAGAATATTTATGCTAAACAATATTTATATTATCTACTAAATATGTGAATTTAGTATTGAATTGGGTCAAGCCTGTCAAATACTATAAAAATACCTTCGTTCGAGTAATTTCACGCATTCATATCCCGAACGTTCTACTTGGTGCTAATCGACCGTTACACGATTTAATATTTCACTCAGCCTATTTTAGTTCTATTCTTTGTGCTCTATCGATACAAGTTGCTTGGATGTTTGGTTTCGATTTTTGTTTAGTTTGAATGAACTCAGGCTACTCTCCCCATGTGATTAAGAGCCTGACTCAATTGGTTAACGAGATTTGAGGCTTTTCTATCGATGTTTTTGGGGCTTGGAACATTATATGATGGCTTTACTCAGAAATTGAATAAAAAGATGTTTTTTTTAAAACTATATTATCTTAAAGCATGTTAACAGAACCCTTATGTTCTTATAGGCCACGGTAAATTTAAGAGCAAATTAAACTAAACTCATTTAAATTAGTCGATTCACCATTCTGTCAATGCTCAGAACAGTCGGCTCATCGTGTCCTCTGGGAATGTAGTCTTTGGTATAATGTCAATGAACGTAACACAATGCTTAATAGGTTACAAATGACATCTGGGGCGGTATACTATGGGGATCTTGTGCCGACTGCGGTGTATTTCCGTGCGTTTAAGCGATTCTGCCATACATACTATAGTAATCAAATATAGCTCACTAATATACCCATAATATTTTATCCGTGGTGCTTCCCGGTTTAAAAAAGTTTTCTGCCTATTTTGGCTTCATTTTGTCTCCCGTTTGCTAAGGAGGGAAGTGGACATATCATATTTCCAACTCCTCCAGTTTTTCTTCTGATAAATTTCGTTGCGGGTTCCAAGACAGTTAAATTTGCCTGGGACTTCCCGAGTGTCACAACTTGGTGTGTTCGTGGGTCACTACTATTGATCTTGGTGTAAAGGAGTTGCAATGGTGGGCGTGTGGGCGGGATTAATCCCATAAAAAAAAAAGAATCCTTATGTATAGGGCAACTGCCTAGGGCATCGCAATGAACTATCGGCTCGGGACATCACAATGGTTAAAACGAGATCACCAATCTGGCCGCGGACAAAAGCTTTGCTTCACGTATTAACATATAGATGTATCAGAAAAATATCTAGTGTAAAGGCAACTTTAAATTGTTCCAATTTTTCTGCCTCACGCGATTTATTTCATTCCTCGTGATATTCGGTCAGTAGCATTTTTACGGATTCCTAGCGTAATTAAGTATTGTAATCTACATTTGTAATATTTGTATGAAGGCTAAATAGAACTATATTTAGCCTTCATTCATGCATCATTATAATGTATTTGTTGTGTTCTTGGTACTTTTGTGTAGAGTGCAAGCAAAGCCAATTTTTAACCGACTTCAAAAAAAGGAGGAGGTTCTCAAATCCCCTTTTTTTTTATATTTGTTACATCATAACTTTCGACTGGGTGAACCGATTTTGATGATTCTTTTTTAATTTGAAAGCTGGTGCTTCCCTAATGGTCCGTGTTCAGTCCTCTCGCCAATGCAGCGATCACCTTCTGACGTTTGAAATACCTATAGGCCCATGTTATAAGCATACAATCACTAAACAAGAAACCACTGGCAAGAGAAATGAACAACGGCTGTGTCACCGTGTTCTAATCTAAACTAAAATCATCAAGCACTTACTGGAGTTGTGTGGCTTCCTTGTTCTCGGCGTTCCAAGAGATCTCTTGGGTAGTTCCTCTCTGCTTTGTCTTGGTACGTTCACACAAACATGATGCAAAGTGCTGTATATCTTTCAAGGTATTCGAATTACAACACACTCGTTTCAGCTATCGCGGACGCGCCTTTTTACGTGTCTACAAAACTCGCGAGTCTCAACTAGACCACTTATAACAGAAAACCACTAAAGGAACCGAGTCGACAATTAGCTACAATACAATTCAATTCACTTAAAACCGGCAGTCAATTACGAAGCTCTTGCTAGACCGATTTGTAAGAAGCCTCTTCCAAGTACTTCTCTAACCTCAAACGTCAAAACGTCGAACAAGAAAAAGTGACAATCAAAAATGTTGCCATTATAATGACGTTCGAAATCTAACAGTCCCATTTAAGATTTGGTCCAGATTGAATACGGTTTTTTTGTTAAAATTTGTAATTATTTTTGTACGGCCCTGCCAAAATGACTGTACTTTGCCTGGTGGAAAGCATAAGTATTGCGATGCAGATGCAATAATGCAGCATGGTGACCCACATCATGACGGCCTAGTGATGCTTCTGCATCATTGTGGCTCCGGTTTCACATTCACCAACGAAACACGACAGCACGAATGCTGACATTTTAGGTTGATTTTCTGTGCGAGGGTAGTACCTCCCCTGTCGACTGGCCCGTTCATGCTGAAATCAGCGTGGCTCTACACTACTTTTTTATACTGATTACTATCAAATTTAATGCTTGAGGCAAAACATGTTTTACTACAAACAAAGGTAAGTTTCATTATTTTGTTTTACTTTTTTAAAGTAATAGGGACAAACAAACACACAGGCATCAAAGAAAGGCCAGTGCAACGTTTTTATTTTATTTTAATATTGATTTTCTACAAAAATAACGAATTAAAAGTACTTAAAACGGAACGTGTTTTAAATACCAATCAGCGTCTAGTGACGTCACCAATGTTGTGACAACAATTTAAGGTTTTAATGGTAAACTTTAACATAGTTTATTGAATAAACAAATAACGTTTTTCTAATTAAAATGGAAGTTGGATTATTAAATCAGACATGTAATAAGCTTTTTTTGTTGAAAATTTGAATAAAACTGGAGTTTCTGTTTGTAATATTGCAATAACCTCTTTTCTCTAAATGCATATGCAGGTATGTATACACGGTACATAATTATCTTATATATAAAATTCTCGTGTCACAATGTTAGTTACCATACTCCTCTGAAACGGCTGGACCGATTTTTATGAAATTTGGTGTGCATATCGGGTAGGTCTGAGAATCGACCAACATCTATTTTTATATCCCTTTTTTTAAAATAGCAATACAACGTTTTCCGGGACAGCTAGTAATAATATATTATTATAAAATATTATACCAAAATATCATTTTTTGCAATTTTTGTCTGTCTGTCTGTTTGTTCCGGCTAATCTCTGTAACGGCTATACCGATTTTGATGGGACTTCCACTGGTAGATAGCTGATGTAATAAGGAGTAACTAAGGGTACTTTGTATTAGACTAGTTTGCCCTGCGGTGTTACCCGCGGTTGTAAAGGTACAACAATATCCGCTGGTAACACCGCGGGACTCGGTAGTTCATCAATAAAATTAAAAAACTTTTGTCAAACATCCTAATCATAATATCCATCTAGCCGTTCATCCATACTAATATTATAAATTCGAAATTCTACCGGTAACCGAAATAGAGGCGGGCGGGGCCGCGGGTTAAAGCTAGTTACAACTAAAATCTGTATCCAGGTGGCTGTAAAAATACTGCTGCCCTATTTATAGTAGCTTGATGCATCTATTTATTAAAATTTTATATATCGATCTTAAATGCACTTTCGGTGCATAGATTGCTTGTGCTACGCACGTGCTTTTAAAGTGCTCTGTTGTGTACTGCCAATTATGTGCACCAACACATATGTACAAATAGGTGAACGTATAATTAGATATACACACACTGATACCTTTTTATCGTCGTATCCGTAGAATGGCGTGTTCTGAAAATAGAGTTTTTTCTATATAACAACACATTTCCTTATCTTTACTGTAGCCAAAACACGTTCATTGTTATACATAATCTTGCTTTTGGCTATAATTCTTAATTAAAATCTTGAAATTCAAAATACAGGGATTTTTATATGTTTTAAGCTTGGCAATGGTCGTAATGGATAATATGGGATTCCATATACAAACTTTCATCACATCATCATTATCATCACATTAACAGTCTTTAACAGTCCACTCTTTAACAGAGCACTCATAGCCCGAGGGTAAGCAACGACGGCGCGGTCAGTACCTGGATGGGTGACCGCAATTGACATTACACCATGAGCGTCTCCGTGATTCGGAGTTCACGTTGATCAGTCGATCCCGGTTGTTGTTGGTATTCGTTAATTGGAGGCCTTTGGGCGGCTTAAAACACTCAACGGCAAGATTACGTAGCCACAACGTTGTGTTGCCAATCCCCAATCCGCACTCGGCCAGCGCGGCGTGGGGACTTATGGCCTTAACCCCTGAGAGGAGACACGAGCCCAGAAGTGGGACATTATGGGTTGCAGATGATTGATGAACAGTCCACTGCTGAACATAGGCCTCTCCTTAGAAAAGAGGTTTATTTAAGTCCCGAGTGACCGTATCTAAGCGAATGGACTATAACTATAACTAAACTTAAAAATACTTATTAAAAAATAAGAAAAATATAACATAATCACAATTTTGTATAGTTCAAGGAGTAAGCGAGCGGACTTAGTTCACTTATGAGACTAAGATTGTCTATGCCACCGCCAATTGACACTTAGGACGCGGTCTGGGAATCAGCCAGTATCATGTAAATATATGCATTAGAACAGGCCACTGTCCGCACCGCTATCCATCGTCGTACCGCTCCCGCTGACTTCGTGTCCGTGGCTTAAAACTCAAGAATAGATTTCTCCCAGGCTTGGTATTAGGAGGGGGAACCGAAGGATGACTATGGATAACTTTAATTAGGAAAAACATGGGAAAGAAACAGTTGCTTAAGACCGCTTTCTGGATTCAAAGCATCACTGAGGTCGAGATGGCTCATATGTGCTGAACCATCGCTCTCCTAGAACATTAGAATTTTAAAGTACTGCAAAAAACTCACCTTATTAGCCGGACTCTCCATGATATCTGCTAACGAAGTCCCGAAGGCTGTATCCGGAGTTAAATTGTCAGCGGACTTCCACGGCGTCTTAGTGTGCATTGGAGTCGCCGGTAAAGCTGATTCGTGACTTCGACGACGGTTTTTGCTTACCTAAATCATTTGGAATATGAGTAAATTGTCTCATGTTCAACGGAAAGAACAGATCTAGAAAGTGATCTCAATAGACCGCCATGATGATGTCACCATGCTGCGTTGTTCCATCACTTTTTGATTCTGCGTGGCTTGACATAGCATGGTGACCCTGCTGCATTGTAAACTTAACTGTCTCTGTGGCGCAGTGTACCCCTACTCTGCTTGATGGAAAGCATGAGCAGAATCTAAGAGTCCATTCACACAGACCGGCTCGGAGAGGAGAGCACATTTTTATCACGTTGGAAACAGAGTTTAGAGTAATTGTAGTAAGGTTTATTTTTGCATGTGCACTTCTTTTGTCATGAAGAATGCGCTTCGTGTGAAATACTATGAGGAGCCGACCGGCTCCGATTGTGTGCTCTTTCTCGCTGGCATTCGCGCAGATCTCTTCGAGCCGGTCTATGTGAAATAGTTTGCGGCTTCGCTCCGATCCGGTCTGTGTGAAAAGAAAAATGCGGGCCGATGCTCTCCGAGCCGGTCTGTATGAACAGACCCTAAGAGTGATGGAACAACGCAGCATTTGAATATAATATCATTAAACTTTACTCGTATATACTTGGACTATACCTGATCATCTCCTCCATCTGAAGAACTAAGTTCTGTTCTAGTCGTGGAGGTGGAACTGTTTAACTCGCCCCAAGCGTTGAAGTTCGTCACATTTGCCGTAGGTGGTTCTGAGCTGACTCCATCTGAAAGTGAGCTTTAGTGAGAGTCAAACAAACAGTACTGGAACATAAACAGCATTGTTTTGGCAGTCTATGTATGTTTGTATATCCCAACGTATCGCTTAAACTACTAACCCAAATTTTTATAAGTGAGGTGTCAATAGATTCGTCATAATGGTTTCGTAGTAAATGGTTTTTAAGTAGTTGGGTAATAGTTTTAAAAAAAAATTGTATATTATAAAGTTGAGAAGTATACCTATGTATATATTTATTTTTAGGACATCTAACACACAACGCCATCTAGTCCGAAGCTAAGCAGAGCTTGTGTTGTACTAGACAACTGATATATAAATACACACATTTATACCTTTTTGTAAATACGTACGTACATAGTACACATAGAAATCATCCAAACTCTGAAACAAATATTTGCAGATCACATAAACATTTGGTCCGATCCGTGAATCGAACCCGAGACCTCAAGCACAGCAGTCGCATACGCTATCACTGCGCCACCGAGGCAGTCAAATAAATAATCACAAATTTTAACAAAAAAAAAACCGACTTCAATCTGGACCAAATTTAAATGGGACCATACGGGAATATTGATACATGCATAATGCAAATTGAAGACTTATATGGTTTTCTCATGGATGAAATGTCAGAACTGGACCAAATTTAAATGGGACCATTCGGGAAGCACCAGCTTTCAAATACAAAAAGAATCATCAAAATCGGTTCACCCAGTCCAAAGTTATGAGGTAGCAAACATAAAAAAAAAAACAGTCGAATTGAGAACCTCCTCCTTTTTTGAAGTCGGTTGATAAATTGTAAACACATACCCTACTGTCCTGTCTTTATAGCGAATTTTATAGTAATTAAGAGTACGGATTGTTATCATCCCTGTTCACTAGGGATTGCAATCCGGTGTCATTTTCAATCTGGCCGGATCTGGACCGAATTTCATAAAGCCGGCCGGATCCGACCGGATCCGGTCGGATTGATTTAACCAAGATAATTATTCATTTCCTTGTGCGTTTAAACATAAACCGTTAATGAAGTGTAAAAAAAAGCGATAACTATAAACGAAGTCGACTTTATTATGATGACTTATCGTCGTTCATCGCCAAAACAAATAAAATCACAAGCTAAAATTAAAAGCAATTAAATTTTCAAAAAATAATAATAATTTATTTATTGAAATAAATATTTTCAACACATAATGGGATTCCCTTATACCTGCGCTAGTAGACTGTGTTGCAAGTATGTCTTCCCCAATTCTGTAGTGACAATAGCGTTACGTCAACTTGATTTTGAAGATATAATAAAAGTAATATAATAATGGCTTTGTTACCTACATAACGTAGCTGGTGACACGGTCTTCTTTTTACAGATTAATCAGAGATCAATACAACGAGTATTAATCAACATTATCAAACTAACTAAACATAAATAATGATTAACCTTAACTGAGATCAAAAATTCGTAATTGTAATATTTGAACTCACTGATCTGACATCTAAGTAGATTTTTCAAGTGTCAAATAGTATGATGAAAAATGAAAAGCAGTCGTTTTGATTGCTTTTGAACTCAAGTTTTAACATTGAAAATTTATGTCTAGTTATATGTCTGTCATGTTTGTGTTCGAACTCTTTAGCTTGTTAATAAGTATTATTTATTAACTATTGGTGATAAAACGATTTTAAGAAGCAGATGGTGTTATTTGTGTCATCTCCCAATCATTTATACATCATGCACATTTGGTGCATTGGCGGACTTAATGCCTACGGCAGTTTCTACCAGTCAACCTATCAACTTTTAATAGAGCTGCAATTGTAACTTCCGGGCACGGGACGAACAGGCAATGCCAACAGCATACTCTTAAAGTGCGTGACAGTGCGATTATTTTGCCAAAATATACATTTCCCGGATCCGGGAACGGATCCGGAGTAATAGTACCGGATCCGGTAGACGTATAATTATGCCGGATCCGCCGGATTACCGGAGCCGGTTTTCCGGATTGCAATCCCTACTGTTCACCCCATTGTCCTCGGTGTCTTAAGAGCAGACTTCGTTAGTCAACTGCGCAAAAATCAGTGCGAAACTTGAAAGAAAGTCTATGCCGCCGCCCATGGACACCCGCAACACCAGAGGCGTCACAAGTGCGTCGCCGGCCTTTGGGGGATCGGGAGGGGGATGGGGAGGGAGATGGAGGGAATAGCTGGGGAAATGGGCCTCCGGTATCCTCACTCACTCGGTGAAACACAGTGCAAGCACTATTTCACACCGGTCTTCTGTGAGGCCATAGTATCAATCCGGTCGAGCCGGCCCATTCATGCCGAAGCGTGGCTCTCCCACGGTAAAAGTGGTATAGTAGGTCCTTTCTGTGTAGCCTATGTCTTGCAGTGATCCTACAATGATGATGACAAGCCCTCCATTTTTGTAATACCATTTACTTATATAACTTTAGACACTTTTGTTTATCATTGAGTGGTGCAGAAAACAAATTTGTTCGGCACTGACCTATTTTGTTTTATTACTCTCTTCTGTTGCCAAAATAAATATTAGTGAAGCAAAACTTCTGAAGCGCTCATAGCCCAGTTGCACTCGGTGATTAGAAACAATCACCGAGGGTAAGTAACGACGGCTCGGTCAGTACCTGGATGGGTGACCGCTGGTGACATGATACCATGAGCGTCTCCGTGATTCGGAGGTCGCATAACAGTCGTGAAGCTTAGTTAGGGGCCTTTGGGCGGCTTGAAAACATCCAACGGTAAGATTCACACTCACACAGCGCACTCGGCCAGTCTGGGGACGTATGGCCTTAACCCTCTCCTGAGAGGAGACTCGAGCCCAGCAGTGAGACATTATGGATTATTGTTTTTGTTGATTCAGAGTTTCAGGCACATATAAATACATTCTGTGTCATAACAGTGTAACGCGTAGGCCCATTTGGGCATATACTTTGACAGAGGGGAACTTCTATATATGGTTATACCCTACCTACTATGTATGTTATGGAACGCGAAATGTTAAAAGTATTACTCACATTACTTAGCTATGACCTGCTTTTGAACACGCAATGTACAATGCAAACAATAATGTGATGTTTGCTAAACGAATTGCCTTTCGGTCTAGTGTTTACTGATCCTGACCGGTAAGTCAGAGGGTCAGGGTTCGATTCCAACCCCGAACAAATATTGTGTGTTGAAAACTGTCCTCTGCTATTTCTCTTGGTGTAATTTATCTAAAACTAATGGGAGGAAGGAATACATTTTCACAGTTTTCACAAAATTTTTCATTGAGATCTGGAATCTATTAGTCGCAGCATGATGTTATACAGCGTATAACCTCCTCCTGGGTGGGTTACATACATACATACATGATACATATATTATCAGCCTGTTGCAGTCCACTGCTGGATATATGCCTCTCCCAAGGAACACCACAGAGCTCGGTCCAGTCGCTGCCAGCCCTCTTATGGCTCCTCTATGATCCACTATGATGGGCCAGCGTGTGGAGGGCATAGTGGTGTCGGATGGCTTATGGCGCGTGCGATGGTCGGTGTCGGTTTTTCGGTAACACCTCAAAGGTAGTGGGCCAGAACGTAAAGATCACAAATGAATGTCGCCATCGTGTAGGTGCGTCTCAACCATCGCATGGCTATCTCGCTGGGCACGCGCCCATGGGCCCATCATGCAGCATTACATAAATCGTCCCGCCATCTGGCCAGATTGTGTCCCACACTTCAGCTGTTTAGCCTTGAAACCGTAACAGACACGTAGAGTTACTTTCGAATTTAGAATTTTAGTATGGATAGTGCAGTACGGATAATTTTGATTTTAATGACACATAAAGTAGCAAGTTTCCATTACAATCAATTATAATAGATGCACTATATTATTATCATAAATGTATATCGTCCAGATCGCTGTATTATCGACCAGAGTGATGAGGAAATTGGCATGAACCCATTGTTTACAAAACACGGGGTAATGAGACCTAGTTAGCTTTGTTTATACGTCGATATTGTTCTTCACAGTGTACCTACACTTAATGTACGTTTGGAAATGACATTTACTGTAGATAAATTGACAATATCCACCGTAGGACTACGAAGTCCGGGTTTCTTAAGTCTATTAAATATGTTTATTAAGGTACTAAAGATGTTCGGCCACGGCGGCCAGTCTATTTTTTTTAAATATTTTAGACATCTAACACACCACGCCATCTAGTCCCAAGCTAAGCAGAGCTTGTGTTATGGATACTAGACAACTGATATAAATACATATATACTTTTTTTGCAAATACTTACACATGCTACATAGAATACACCCAAACTCCGAAACAAACATTTGTAGATCACACAAACATTTGGACCAATCCTGGATTTGTACCCGAGACCTCAAGCACAGCAGTCGTATTCACTACCACTGCGCTACCGAGGCAGTTTAAACGGAGACCAGCCTATAACGTAGGATATATTATGGACTGTATGCGGTGACCAGACCAATGGACCAGTGATAGATTATGGTAGAAGGTGAAAGGATACAAGTACAAATTACTTATTAAAAAATAAAAAAACCCGACTGCGTCAATATTTAACAATAAAAACATATAAGTTTTATATGTATTCGTAATCACCGTTAAAAATTCCTTATTTTGATACCACACTCGATGTATTTTGAAAACATTTTTTTACTTTTTGGCGCCAAAATTCTTTTTATTTTAAATTTTGATGTACCCAGTGTCACTTTCACGACTAAGACGAATCTATTGACACCACTCACATAAAAATACGACAAGCCGTTTAGGCTCTAGGGCGTGCCAATGAAATATACATACATACATACACTCGAAAAACATAACCCTCCTTTCACAGTCGGGTAAAAATAATAGAAATTCGAGATAAAAGAAGCTTACCTTAATGGTAACGAAGAAATTAAAATAAAAAGGAAATGGATAACAATGGAACCATAATTTCATTGTTTTATGTTTAGCATAGTTCGGAGTAGGGAGGCACTTACATTGATTAACGTTATAAGCGACATAAAATCTTTTAATAGGTTCATTCATATAATGGCTTTCATTCACGACTTAAATTTCCTGAACATACAGCTGATTAAATTACTAGCTTTCGACAACGGTTTCGTTTAATTTAATAAGATGTTTAGATCCCTCGGAAAATCATTTTTGTTTGACACGAGATTGATTTCAAATACCAGACAAATATAACCGTTTGACCGTGGGAGAGCCACGCTTCGGCATGAATGGGCCGGCTCGACCGGAGTGATACCACGGCCTCACAGAAAACCGGTGTGAAATAGTGCTTGCGCTGTGTTTCACCGAGTGAGTGAGCATACCGGAGGCCCATACCCCAACCCCTACCCCTATCTCCCCCCCCCATACCCCCCATCCCCCAAAGGCCGGTAACGCACTTGTGACGCCTCTGGTGTTGCGGGTGTCCATGGGCGGCGGTAATCGCTTACCATCAGGCGATACGTCTGCTCGTTTGCCGGTCTATTCCAGAAAAAAAAAAACAGCGGGACCGACTCGGTAGTCAATAATCAATAATTTTTATCTTTACTAATATTATAAATCTGTAGTTTTTTAGTTGGTCCAACGTATTTATATAACGAAAAATTATATTAGTGTTAGTCCATTCATAAAGTGAGGCTACGGGCTATATCATAACACGCTACTACCAATAGGGAGCCGAGTATAAATAAAAAATATTGCAAGAACTGTTGTTGAAACGCATACGTGAGGCAAAACCTTCTTTTGAATTCATATGTCCAGAAGTGGACTATGAGGGATTGTTAATGGTAATGATGTTACGAAGTTGCGCGGGTCAGCCAGTATTTTAAGCCGGGTCTCCACCGAAGAAAAGTTGGCAAGTTTTGTGTTGTCAACCCGTGTTGGTGACAAAAGTTTCTGTAAAACTGAGTCTCCACCGAACAAAAATTGGCAACTTTTATGTTGTCAACCTTTTTTTATGTTGTCAAATTTCGGTGGAGACGCGCCTTTATACTTTTCACCTTTTTTTTTCACTTGTAATTAATGAAGTTAGTGGAATAGCCATATCCTAGAGTGATACTTTTTTTTTGGAATATGGCGCAAACGAACAGACGTATCATCTGATGTTAAGTGATTACCACCGCCCATGGACACCCGCAACACCAGAGGCGTCACAAGTGCGTTGCCGGCCTTTGGGGGATGGGGGGAGGGACTCACTCGGTGAAACACAGCGCAAGCGCTATTTCACACCGATTTTCTGTGAGGCCGTGGTATCACTATGGTCGTGCCGGCGCATTAATGCGTGGCCCTCCCACGGAATACGGCTTTTCCATGCATCCTAAACTTACCATGCCTAAATCCTTCTTGTCTGGCCCTCCCACCATCGTCGCTATTTCTTCTAGAAGAATGCTCACTATGACTTCTAAGTCTCTCACTCTCATAACTTATACTATCCAAAAGCGAATTTGGAGCAATCCTCTCAAACGTTTGGCCAACCTTTCTGCCAACCTGCTTGGTGAGGTTTTCTAGATTCTGTCCAAGTTTGTCCAAATGGTCCAACCTTCTTGGAGTTCTTTGGTCGTAAACGTTTGTGACTTTGTTAATTGCTTGTTCCTGTATGCCATCTTCCATGGTTTTGTTCCTGGAACAAAACATATATTTTCATTACATCTTAGTTACCTTATAAAAACATTTCAAGGAGGACTTCGAAATTACAAGTTTAATATTTTTTTAGTATTGTTAATAAGTTTTAAGTACCTTGCTGTTGCTAGCACCAAAAAATAAATAGATTTTTGAGGTATTTGAATTTATATCATCGTTTCATTGTGGTCCTTTATCAAAGGGTAATATAACCCTTTCGGGTCTAAAAATCGTTGGGCAACATCAAGTTACTATGTGAGTAAACTTTATGTTACTATGTTTTTCATAAATACTAAATAAGATTCTTAAGAAAACGACTGAAAAAATAACTGACTGGTCCACTCTTAGTCCAACAGTTATCTTTTGTGACAGAAAAAAATAACGACAACAAACATTAAAATTTGTTGCAAAGAATATACTTACCAAACTGAACCAAAAAATTTAACTAAACTTCAATAATAAACAATGTTATGGCAACACTACTGTTTATTTTGCATTTTTGTTACGTCAATTTGAACAGTTTAAACTCTTGCAATATAAATTTTGTTCGCTCTGATTATCCAACTGTATCTCAGTTGCAATAACAATGAGTGTTGAAATATCTTATGAAATGTTTCAACCTAACAAAAAATAGTAAGAATTCACATTTCTCTGCTTGTACCTTTTCACACAACTAGTCCTATCGGAAATTCCGAATACCATATTGTCTCAAAATATAATTGTTCTTTACCGAGAGGAGGCTATGCTTACATGTGCTCAGCAGGGGTGATATCCCCCTCTCATCATCACTGGTGTTGAGTATCTGCGTAACCTTTCGTTACATTTTACCGAATGAGGGTCGTTGATGATGATGTACATCACAGAACAAATGTGATGTACATCTAGCCGATTTCGGCCACGGTGGGCAGTCTCAAAGGACACCGGTCAACTACGCAGATAATAGGTATGTGTAGAGGGGTTAGAGGTGCAACAGCATCCTACCCTGGGGGTGATTCTAGTCCTCTAATACTCTCATAGTGGGGTACGGCAGCCACGGCAGGAGAGACTCCAGCACACGCCCTTCATCTCCCCCACGAAGGGTATGGTGCGAAATCTGTTCCCGAGTTAAAAAAAAGGTAATATTACAGTGCAAAACTGCGTCTATGGGTCCTACAGGCTGTTTAAAGAGCAGTTTGCTCCTTAATCCACAAATAAACGTTTGACTAGTGGCCATTATATTGAATTATATATTATATCTTTTTCAAGTAAGTTATATTGCTAGGAACGACTCCTATGCCTATAGTGGTTGACAAATTTGTTTCATATTAACGTCCTTATGACGGGACTATTGGTCTAAACTCTATAGATTAGTAAAATTGATTGTTAAGCCACAGGGTGTAGGCTCGATTTCCAACCAGATCGTATAATATATGAGCATGGTCATTCGTTGGTCTGGATGTAATTTATCTGTAATATGTAAAAATTCAGAAAACCCCTTAATTTGTGTCGCCGGCACATTAATTAGTCATTAAAATGTGCATAAGTATATTATGACGTTTTTTAGTAAAATCGCTTCTATATTTAGCTGTTCTGCCAACACATCAGTATTTGACCTACACTTCACAGTCCCATAAAATCAATAAAACATCAATAATTCAAGCAGTACCGTGAGACGGACGCCGTGTGTCGTACATTATTTGTTTTAGTGGAACACGCTGGGTTTAATTTTCACCCCAGCTAATTCGGTGACGTGGTTGTGAGGATACAGCGTGGTTCACCTCACTTTTGTCGAAGGCCCAATGATAATATTCGTGCTGTCGTGTTGCGTAAGTGAACGCGAGACGGGAAGCCCAATCATGCAGAAGTATCTTAATAGGCCGCCATAGTGTCATCATGTTGCATTGTCTACATTCGCAATGAGTATGGTGACCACAGCTCTTGGATTCTACTCATATTTTCTATCATGCAGAGTAGAGTCACTTTTGCAGGCTCATATATAAAATACGAAACAGAAAGGTGGATGCCTAGACAGAAGTACTGGGATGGTTTGTCTTATTTACGTTTTCAGATTTGACATACCCGTAAATATGTCCGCATTCAGAAAAAATATTTTTTTTCCGAGGTACTCCTTTTGGGTCAAACGAGCCGATAAGTCACCTGATGTTAAGTGACTACCGTAATTCATGGACCTGCAAACTCAAGAGTCCTAAGTTTGTGAACAGCTTTTTTTTATGGAGACGTATCGCCTGATGAATATATATGCCAACCATCTAGACTGCGTGGTTTTTTTTTATAGAATAGGGGGCAAACGAGCAGATGTATCAATTGATGGTAAGCGATTACCGCCGCCCATAGACACCCGCAACTCCAGAGGCGCCACAAGTGCATTGCCGGCCTTTGGGGGATGGGGAGAGGGATGTGGGGAGGGGTTGGGGTACGGGCCTCCGGTATCCTCACTCACTCGGTAAAACACAGGGCAAGCGCTATTTCACACCGGTTTTCTGTGAAGCCCTGGTATCACTCCGGTCGAGCTGGCCCATTCATGCCGAAGCGTTGCTCTCCCACGTGTTTTGTGTTCCCCTGTCAGAATCAGGGTTTAAATCACTTCGATCGAGTCATACTATTTGAGTTGATTAATATACATAACAACAATCGAAGACATGGATAAAAGCAGTAATTTAAATAATTATAATAGGTTCAGAATATTTAATAATCGTGGACCTTGCTTTGTATTCGTCAAGAATCATAATTATGGTATATTAGTACAGCCAGAATGAAATGTTAATCAAGTGTTATTAGAAAAATGTCCTTGTGTACACGCGGGTAGAATGAAAAATCACTTTAAAAAAAACTTCTCGACATCTCAGTAATGAGATAATGATTTACGTTGTGTAAATCTTCATAGACATTTTTAGTGTAATAGTTTGGCACAGATTCAAAATATCTGTTGAGTTTCGTTGTAATTTGTTAGTTACAGTTTTAAAAAAATGGAATTGGCTTCTGTTTTCTAACTCATCTAAATACGAAGGTGGTGCATTTCTGTTCAAGCCTTTTCATTCTACGCTTAGGCTCGTTCAAGGTTGTAAGTGCCGGGATAAAAGGAGTAAAATAAACTTTTTTATTGTCTTCTAGCTTTTGACCGCGGCTCCGCCTACGTGTATGTCGATTATCGTGAAATAGTTTCGAAATTGAATTCGAAGAATTTGTAGCGTAACCTTTCTTAAGTATTAAAGTCTGTCCATGGCAAATTCAATTAATATCTGTGCAGCCATTTAGCCTTGAAAGTGTAACAAATAAACCTAATTATTACTATTGTATCGCTACTAACATTTAACAGTGGGATTGCATGGACTGCCCTCCACCCGCTTCTGCCCGCAGCTCCGCCCGCGTGTTTGTCTGTTATCGCAGCAAACAGTAGCCTATGTGATTCTGATGTACAAGCTACATTACACTTTAAAGTTTCATCTAAATAGGTTCAGTAGTTTTACGTGAAAGAGTAACGATCATCCAAACTGACTGCCTCGTTGGTCTCGCGGTTGGCGTGTGCGACTGCTGATCATGAGGTCACGGGTTCGATTCCCGGGTCGGACCAAATGTTTGTATGATCTACAAATATTTGTTTCGGAGTTTGGATGTTTTCTATGTATAATATGTATGTATTTACAAAAAAAAAAGTATATATGTATTTGTATCAGTTGTCTAGTACCCATAACACAAGCTCTGCTTAGCTTGGGACTAGATGGCGTTGTGTGTTAGATGTCCAAAAAAAATATTTATTAAAAAAAAAAAAAATTATTAAAACATCTTCACAAACTTTCGCGTTTTGTTTTTTTTTTTTTTTATGTTTTGGCCCGCCAAAATGACTCTACTCTGCCTGATGGAAAGCATAAGCATAAGAATCCAAGAGTAGTGGTCACCATGCTCACTGCGAATGCCGACAATGCAGCATGGCGACCCACACCATGGCGGCCTAGTGATGCTTCTGCATCTTTTAGTCTAGTCAACAAGTATGGAACTTGTTGACTAGACTAATTGGGCCTCCGGTCTCGCACTCACCAACGAAACACGACAGCA
Source organism: Diaphora mendica (assembly GCA_949125395.1). Taxonomy (NCBI): domain Eukaryota; kingdom Metazoa; phylum Arthropoda; class Insecta; order Lepidoptera; family Erebidae; genus Diaphora; species Diaphora mendica. The sequence goes on from OX421312.1 coordinate 38,039,099, forward strand.
CGCTGTCATTTTACGTTAATTTTCTGTGCGAGAGTAGTACCGCCCCGGTCGAGCCGGCCCGTTCGTGCTGAAATCAGCGTGGCTCTACTACCTTGCGATGATATTAGTAGGATTGCCTTCAATTAGGCACATATATTTCCAATTACATAGTTCCTATTATACTCGTATATAGTTCTATCATCATTCCAACTCAAGACTTGTACAAGAAATTTACACTAAGCAGTAAATAGTTAGTGCTACTTGAGATCTACGGGGACACACTAAAAATTCCTGAGGTAAGAGTATATCTAAGACCTTTGCAATAAGACGCCTGGATGAATATGACAGTAGTCCACTGGTTGGACATAGACATCTTCTTGGAAAGGAGATTTTGTCCTACTACCCAGAAGTCCAGACAGAGGCCAGACGGTTCTTCAAGTTCTGCTTAGTTTGCTCTTTTATTCGACTCTTACGAGATAAATAGGGGTGATAACACTCCATATTCTTAATTCATCACCACATAGTTAAAAAAACATGTTCGAGTTTGGTGACCCGCTCCGTGGGAGAGATTTGGCTCGATCCTCATTTTACATTTGTCGTAGTATTCACATTTAATTATTACACCATACGCTATAAATATATTCTGAAATATTTATTCATAGAATGAACTATGTTCTTGAAATGTGAGAAAAGCTGAAGAATTTAATCACTAGCTCTTGGATGGAATGTTGTTCATGTATGATGCATAATTTTTCAATTTATTTTTTGTAGAAGGACAAATAGCGCAGAGCGGTCAAGATTGTGTATGTCACGTGATCTTTAATCCATACTAATTTTATACATTCGAAAGTATATATAAAGTTATGCTTTCACAGTTAAACCGCTGCACTGATTTCAATAATATTTGGCATGTATATATTTTGATTCTTAAGGAAGGACATGGCTACCTTTTATACGCGGGCAGAGTCGCGGGCAACGGCTAGTCTTCAATAAATCATAATTTTATCTTTATTTTTGCTTCTAAATTGTCATCTTTTGTGTAATTGTGTAAATCTGTTAAGAAAGTAAAAGACAAAAAATTTATAACCTACAGCAGCTATTTTTAACCGACTTCAAAAAAGGAGGTGGTTATCAATTCGTCTTATTATTTTTCCCGTTTATTGTTCCCGTTGCTTCCCGTGTGATCCTATTTCAATTTGGTGCAGATTGAAGTCGGTTTTTTTTGTTAAAATTTGTGATTATTATAGCTATTGTCAGGACAGGACAGGATTAAAATATATAGTTTCTAACACGCTTTTATTTGCTTCACCTGTATGTTTGTTTGTACCCGACTTTTTATATCCTGACACTAAGGAGATAATTAGTAGTTTATCCCATAAATAAACATGAGATAAACAGTTTGATGTGTAACACCATTTTTCACGATTCCCCAATGTTTTCGTAAATAGGAACGGAAGTGTGTAACAGGTATTCATGTGAGATGTTACACATGGTATGCAAGTATTGTCAGTTTGGGTATTTTAATTATATAAAGCTCCTCAAGATGCAATCAACAGTGTGAAATCAGTCAACGCAAAAACCAAATACAATATTTAACGAATAGTGAATTCACATCACAGACAGATATTTAACACGTGATAGCTTTTCAGTAGCGTTCTATTGGAAAGACCTATGTCCGGCAATCGATTGTGATAGGTCGTTGATGAAATTTTCATAACTCTATTTTTCTTTTGGAAACAATTTTATAATATGACAAGTTCCGATCTAGACAGTATTGCATTGACTTATCTCATAGATTTCTTTACCTAAGTAATAGACAGTCTCAAGTTCTAAATTACCTTGATAATAACAAAATGCAAGTCATGTCCGTCTCAGTTACCTTGCGAAACTCTATGAGGAATACAAATTTAATTTAATTCTTTAATTTTTTGTTCTATTTGTTTCATCAAGGTTACGTTATACGTAAAATTATATAAAAATGATTTTCTTTTAAATATGAATATTTTTTCCCTCAGATTAAAGCTATATTTTTCTAATTATGTATTCCTAGACGATTTCGAACACCGGGGCCATTCTTAACGAATACCAGTCAACGACGTAGTAGATATTATAGTGCACAAGTGTGTGCGCAAACACAGGCGCATTCTCTGTTCCCTCACTCTCACAATCCGAAAGGACAGCTATTGAGAAATGGGGCGCAGGACCGACAGCTTTACGTGCTCTCCTAGGCACGAGGCATTTTCTGGTAACACTGATAACCATTGAAAAACCTAAAATTACGCTACGCTAACTGTGGAATGAATGCTATGTGTCTGTTTTTTTGACGATTTAAACCCCCCATACATTATTTAACCATAATGATTGTTTTGTATGTAACAGTGTTTTCTAATCTGTAAGTAGGTAGGTATACATAAAACAAATTGCCATGCTTGACTTTTTAATTAACACAGATCCTAAGCCGCTGAGGCAATAATATTAAATTCTTGACAGCTGATCTTGTAACGACATATATATGAGCATGCCAAAGTGACTCTACTCTGCCTGATGGAAAGTATGAACAGAATCCCAGAGTAGTGGTCATCATATTCATTGCGAATGCGGACAATGCAACAATACAGCATGATGACCCAAATTATTGCGGCCTATTGAGATGCTTATGCATCCTTGAGACCCTGGTCTCGTACTCACTAACGAAACACGACAGCACGAATGCTGTTATTTTAGGTTGGTTATCTGTGAGTGCATGAAAGTCCGTCTTAGACATACCATGAAATACGATACAACCAAGAGATCAAACCCGCGGGCGAACTCAGTTAAGTATATCGACTAAAGTTCTCGATACTATACACAACGAATGAATGAATCCCGACTTATCTATTAATGAATGAACTAAATATAGGTGCTCTTTAACAATTCTCACGTCATTATTATTTCGACATTTACCTATAGATTTACGTAATTTCCAGCACCTACGATGACGTCAACACCGCCCCACTACAGATGCCCTTTTCCAATCCCACTTATAATTCTATTAATAATAGCCACTTATATTATTTAAGGAGGTTTTACCAACTGTGTTTTACTCACGTGTATATTTGTTTATTTAATCTGTTATATTTTTATAAAATAAAGTAACCTTCTATTGTTATCAGCTATCTGTAACTGAATAAATCGTAAGAATTGGTCTGTTCGTTTCGGCGCTTAGGAGTGAGATTTATTTAATGCTAATTGACCTCTCACAAAGAATAAGTTTATAAAGTTTTTGCGACATATTTCAATAGCGTCTGTGGCAACTATTGGTGGTACTGTAATGGTATGTAGCTTATAGTCTTTCCTAATAAATAGGCTATCTAACACTTACAGAATTTACAATTCGAATCTGTGATTTCTGAGATTAGCATCTTCAACTAAACAAAGAATAGTTTTAAAATAGCATAGATTTTATTTAGTCTAACAACACTATGCAGAGAAAATCTTAAAAAAAATTTGGTTTAAGTATAGTGTAAATAAAACCAGACATTAAAATAAATATTTTAATTGTTATTCCATTAAAATAGTCATTTTAAACTGTCTATTAAAAAAATCTAGTTTTAGTTTAAACATGTACAACTGTCGTTTTAGCAAATGGAATACGGTTTTGACTGTCGAGTCAAACCAGTTCATTTTTATTAAACGTCAAACTTGTATGACATTAGAAAGCTTTGACGTCTTAGCTTATTATGAGTAAATGCATTTTAAAAGTTAGTTCGTCATCATCTTGGCCAAAAACGTCCGCTGCTGGACATAGGCCTCTCCCAAGGCTCTTCACAACACCGGGTGCTGTGCTGTCCTCATCAAAAGTTAGTTTGATTGTCATTAAATCAAACTAACAAACTTTAATCAAATACAGAGTGTCAAACTCGATGCTCTATAAATGAATCTTTGGCTCAGACATACTTGTTATAAAGCATCGAGTCTACTACTGTAGAGCCACACTGATTTCAGCACGAACGGGCCGGCTCGACCGGGGCGGTACTACCCTCGTACAGAAAATCAACGTAAAATGACAGTAAAAGTCCTAAAGGTATAGGCAGACCGCGGACGAGCCAAAAGCCAAAATCAGGTTATGACGTTAGTTAATAAAGACTGTCACACAGCTGCATCACGCTATCACGCATCGTCACCGTCTCGCCACGTCCGCTGTCTGTTCCAAGTACTAAGTTCTAATACTTTAGTAGACACAAGTAATTAATTTAATAAGATCTAAGACATTGCATACATTTTGGTTCAAATCTATTTTCGTACATGGAACATGTGAAAGGAAAACTTGGCAATCGTAAAAGGTACCTACTTGTATGTCTAGCCGTTGATAGATTTATGAGTCTACCGAGAAAGAGTATTCTGTTTAATTCTGTAATAAACAATGTTCGAGAAGAGCGGGGCTTTGTTTTAAGATGAATAGTATCATCTCGGTATTTTTTTATGTTCAAGCTACCAAAATGACTCTACTGTGCTTGATGGAAAGAATGAGTAGAATCCAAGACTGGTGGTCACCATCCTCAATGCGAACGTGGACAGTGCAGCATGGTGAATTGGTGACTCACACTATGGCGGCCTAGTGAGATGCTTTTTCACGCCCCGCCTAAAGGACCCGGGATCATAATGGGAAAGAAACACGTGCGGTGGTAGTGAGTTCCAGATTTTGATCGCTCGGCACAAAAAGGAAGAACCGAAACGTTGTGTTCGAGAGCGTATGTCTGCCACTCTAAGAGGGTGACTTCGAAGGCCAGCACGTGGTGTCCTGTAGAGGAAGGGAGAAGGGGAGACCAGTTGGAAGAGCTCTTTGGAACACTCCCCATGATACAGGCGATAGAGGACTGCCATAGGCGATATCTCGTCGCAGCTGCAGAGGTTTAAGGAACTCGGTGGATTCAGGACTACGGATGTCATGACGAGTGATATTGATTTAGTGTGGGTCAACATTTATGAACTATGCACATTACGTCCAACTAAAAATTAGAAAACGAAGATTGTTTGATGATATTTAAAACCACTAAAAGATGTTTTACATTACGTGTATAGTAATCCAAAAACTCCTTTCTAAGACCTTGTCCTGTATTGGACTGTTGACGTGATACACATTTTCTATATAAATGATTTTAATCCCAAACATCTTTTCTATGGAGAGCCATATGCCCAAGAGTGGACTGTTAAGGGCTTTTGACATGATCATTATCATCAACAACCCATAACGTCTCACTGCTGGGCTCGGGTCTCCTCTCAGGAGAGCGTTATGGCCATACGTCCCCACGCTGGCCGAGTTCGGGTTGGGGACTGGCAAGACAACATTGCGGCTACGTACGTAATCTTACCGTTGGATGTTTTTAAGCCGCCCAAAGGCCTCCAACTAAGCTTATCGACTGTTATCCTATGATAACAATCGGGACCGACTGCTTAACGTGACCTCCGAATCACGGAGACGCTCATGGTAACATGCCACTAGCGGTCACCCATCCAGGTACTGACCACACCGTCGTTGCTTACACTCGGTGATTGTTTGTAATCAACGAGTGAAACTGGACATGATACACATGCTAAATTACTAGATAACTGAAACTGAAATGGCACGAGGTTTAAACTACTAAAGAACTATTTAAAACTGTTGATGCTTTAATCCTTTTGTTTTTAATTGTTAATAATCAGGTAGGGAATAACAGTTGTGTTTCGAGAATTTGATGACAATCCATCACCATGCTCATACAGTTTTCCCTCGAGAAATAGCGTAAATTCGTGTCCAAACAGGTTAATTCCATTTATTGAAATGGAACTCAGTTAAATGGCTTTTAATAGTACGCGTAGGAGGCTTCATATTATTTCTCCTTTAATATTTATAATTAAAATACATAATAGGTTTCACCTACATTTTTAAAGTAATGTAGAAGTAGTTTACAATCAAATTCCGTTAACACCTGGACTCTGTTCATGCTTTCCTTCAGGCAGAGTAGAGTCTCTTTGGTAGGCTCGAACACAAAGAACACTGTCTTGACTCGTCTGGTCAGCGTGGTATAGCTACAACCTCCTTTCCAAGGAGAAGCCTATGTGCAGCTGTGGACTGTTAGCTGTTGATAATGTATCCTAGAAAACCGGTACTAAGCAATTCTTTCTTCCCCCCCTCTTTCTTCTATTGCTCGGGTCTCTAAGGGCGGCAACGCTATTTAGACTTTTGAGTTTTAAGTGTTCATTAGTGAAGGTTCTTACTTAGGTCACTTACCATCAGGTACGAGGTTGGCCTGGTGGTTTAAGCCGTCGCCACGTCAAATCCCACATGGGAAAACACTTTGTGTGACCCACAAATTCTTGTCCTGGGTGTTTTTGTGTTCGTTACATGTATGTTTGTAAAGTCCCCCGCAACACAGAATATATATTCCTAACGCGGGAGTTGTCTTTATAAATAATAATACTTAATAAAAACTTGTCTTCTAGTTTGCCATTCATAACATAAAAAAATCTCAAATTAAGTTTTTATGCGACTTTTAATATTGTGCTAACTCTACCGTAACGATGTTATATAAAGAATTGTAAGCACAAGGCCAGATAAATATATATTATTGTATATGTATATAGAAATCAATGGGAATTTGTTTATATTTCATGGGCTGCCGTACAGTTCGTTTGATCAAGAATTTCGGATACATGTAGCCAGAGATTAGTAAAGAATTATTTCTGGGAATGGTCAATATACTTTTGTGCGAGTGTAACTGCGGAATAAAGTATATAAAAAGAATAACAATAAAGTTTTACAGAGCTCTTTTAGAGTTTTTTTAAAATATGGGAATGTCAAAATGACTCAACTCTGCCTGGTGGAAGGCATAAGCAGAATCCAAGAGCAGTGGTCCTCATACTCATTGCGAATGCGAATAATGTAACAATGCAGCATGACGAACCACACTATTGCCGCCTATTGAGATGCTTCTGTATCATTGGTCTACCGGTCTCACAGTCAGCAACGAAACACGACAGCATGAATGCTTAGGTTGATCTTCTGTGAGAGAGTAGTACCGCCCCGGACGACCTGGCCCGTTAGTGCTGAAATAGGTAAGCGTGGCTCTTCTTCAAGTTTGAATTGTGTTTAGATTGTAAACGGAACCTGGTCTAGTTTAACAAGGATCTGCGCAGTGGACTTCGTGATTGGGGAGCCCCTAACCGCTTCGGATGTCGACGCAGCATACACCAGGTCAGTGATAAGAATATTATTGTTAAACGGGTGTTATCGCCCTAAGTTGAAATGCTTTCACCAGGTGATCGGTCTTCGATTGTCTAGCTTATATCTGATGGGCCCGTATAGACTAGTAACAAGGGTTCCTTACTTCAAGGAACGAAGTACCTGTTGATTGAACTAAACATCTATTAAAATATAGATTTATGTAAAGCGTATTAAATATCAATCCATAGCAAAAATAATGCGGTTAGGTACATTAGAAGAGTGTTGTGCACTAATGTAGAATAATATAACATCCAAAAACATAATGTTCCTAAAAGTAGAGTTGATAAATTTTATACAAATTGAAGTAATAATGTCTGACATAATTCTACATTCCCAACTCGCACTTTTCCAACGCATTAATGTATTATAAAACGTGCTTATACAAATTATTCGCACCAAGGTTAAAACAGTTCGATTTTATTTTCGCCAATTACCTATTTAAAACGTATTATGTACAATTACAACAGTCAGTCTGACAGTCTGATCATCACAGAGTTCCCGAAGATCACTAAGCATACTTATGCTGCGGTTCTGTTTAGGGATGACGATGTATACCCAAACGGTATTAAATTAGGAAGATGTTGTGACATCTACCAAAGACAGTACAGAGCAACAGCGATGTAGCGTGCTGTGAAATTAACCACACGAGGGCGGTGAGCGGGGTGCCCACTTTCCCTCTTTCATTGGGACTTTACCACGGACGGTTCAACTTTCATTAGTTAAATTAATCTTGTATTTGATATATCTATGTAAAATACCTAGTACCTGTCAAATAAACCACCAGCAACACAATTTACTGCCATTTTATACGTGTTTCCGTCCACCAGGAATCATTACAGAGGACACGCTGGGGATTACACTGTGGGAGAGCCACGCTTCGGCATGAATGGGTCGGCTCGACCGGAGTGATACCACGGCCTCACAGAAAACCGGTGTGAAATAGTGCTTGCGCTGTGTTTCACGGAGTGAGTGAGGATACCGGAGGCTCATACCCTACCCTTCCCCCTATCTCCCCCACCTCCTCCACCCATCTCCCCCTCCCCCCATCCCCCAAAGGCCGGCAACGCACTTGTGACTCTTCTGGTGTTGCAGGTGTCGGCGGCGGCGGCGGCAATCGCTTACCATCAGGCGATACGTCTGCTCGTTTGTCCGCCAGTTCAATAAAAAAAAAAAAAGACTGAATTTTTTTTCTTCACCACGTAACTTTTTTTTTTTTTTTTTATGTTTGGCCTGCCAAAATGACTCTACTCTGCTTGATGGAAAGCATAAGCAAAATCCACGAGTGGTGGCCACCATACTCATTGCGGATACAATAATGCAGTATGGCGACCCACACTATGGCGGCCTAGTGATGCTTGTGCATCTTTTAGTCTAGTCAACAAGTGTGGAACTTGTTGACTAGACTAATTGGGCCTCCGGTCTCGCACTCACCAACGAAACACGACAGCACAAACGCTGTCATTTTACGTTGATTTTCTGTGCGAGGGTAGTACCGCCCCGGTCGAGCCAAACTGGTTGCTGACCTAATTACTCTGAGAGGAACTTGTTCATAAAATTCTGTAACTGGTTCATGAATCTTTGCAAGGGGAGGAGATGAACAAATTATCTTCATTTGCGTCTCTACAGTTATATGTTAGCTGGTTACTTCTTCTTCTAACTCTGTGTCTGAAATAGAAGGGCTTCGGGAACTGTTGTTACAGGAAAGTGTAATTCTGGAATTTTCAGATTTTACATTCCTTACGCTTGTGTGACAAAACATGGCAAGAACACGTTTATCAAACCGTTATTGATTGACACGCTACATTATTACGTTAACTAACATGTTTGATGTATGTATAGTGTTTTAGATTTATTGCTTTATAATCACTTTAGTTCCATTTTCATAACTTTCACTTACTATAACATTTTATCGAAATACCTTAGGAAATAAGTCTACTATTATTGTATTTTTATATCATAGAATCATATCCACATATAGAATCATATTAGGTGAAGATCAACCCTTTTGGTAAATAGGCGTGACTTTACTTTTGCATTACGGGACATTACGTAGATGAGTGTAAATAGACAAATTCCTTTATTCCCAAAGTGTCGGTAACACATACATTATAATATAATATTCAACTGCCTCTGTGGCGCAGTGGTAGCGTATGCGACTGCTGTGTTAGAGGTCTCGGGTTCGATTCCCGGGTCGGACCAAATGTATGTATGATCTACAAATATTTGTTTCGGAGTTTGGGTGTTTTCTATGTATAATATGTATGTATTTACAAAAAAAAGTATATGATATGTATTTATATCAGTTGTCTAGTACCCATAACACAAGCTCCGCTTAGCTTGGGACTAGATAGCGTTGTGTGCAAGATGTCCGAAAAAAATAATAATATATTTATTAATATTTATTCAGGTTAATAAACCAACTCTTTAAATTATTATCAGTATCTATTCTGTGTTATGGGGTCTTTTTATGATGGCCATATTGTGAGCAGTCACGCGATTCCTTATTTGTTCAGTATTGACAGTTTATAATATGCCTAGTCCATTGTTGGAAGATAATTACACTCAATTTTATCAACAAAACATTTTTTAGTACGCAGTAATCTCGTTTTTGTATGTAGGTGTAAGCTTTCCTTAATTCTTTGGCGAAAAATCGACTGCATTTACCAGACATATGTGAAAGGCTACTTAAATAAAAAAAATTAAGGTAACTATAGGAGTAAAGGAACTGTATTGCAGGCGACTCCGTCCTCCATAAGCGCAAGCCTGGGGGTGACAGGACAGATGAGGCCATCTGTCACCCTAGCAGAAGCAGGCCCGGTTGGCGGCGCAGACGCTACGGAGAGTGCGCGCCCTGGGGGACAGTATCGAGAACATCGGGGTTCCCACACAGGAGGAGGGCATCTACAATGTAGGTGTCTCGAGATACGCCGGGGTTCCAGGGTTTTCCTTTCTATGGTGCACCTGGTTCCCCGATATCTAGTACCCGAGACGGCGTGCGGTTTTAGCTGCTTGCTGTTTCTTGCTTCCTTCCTCTGCAGTGATGTTGTCCTTTGTAGTTTTACGACACCCACAATATGATTAGAGGTGTAGATACTGGGGATTTACACACAAAAAAAGGGGTGTAGATACTCTGTATTATTACTCCGTCAGCACTTGGATAACATATCTGACATAATATAACAGACAGCAGATGAGATGATGGTAAATGACTGGTAAAAAGACCCCTGCAACTTAAAATTCACAAGTGCAATGCGCACTTTAAGTCCTCCTTTCTGGAATTAGAGAGGAGAGGGAAGAGAGAAGTGGTAGGCTTTTGGTAACTTCACTCCCTTGTTAAAAAGCAGAGAAAAATTGACTACCACCGTTTTTTTATGAGGCCTGTAGAACCCATGTGTCGAATAGATAGACAGATAGAAGATAATCAATAATAAAAAAATAATCTATGTCAAATTTAATGGTACTAAAGGATACAATAGGTGACCTTATCACTCAGGAGAATCTCAATGATATCAATTGATGCTGCGATTAGACAATCGTTGCATCAATTGATATCATGAATAAATAGTAGATGATGGTGTTCTAGTGTGGGTCACTTGAGTGGGCCACTTCCCCCATCCGCCCATCCCCACATCCTCACATGGGGGATCCCCACATTCATCTCTTTATCTATTCTTACACGTAAATGGGTGTCGTAAGAGTCGACTAAGGGAGTTAACTAAGCAGGATAACTTTACTGGCAAGGGAAGGAAAACTGTAAAAACCCCTATACCAACCAGTCTGATCAACGTGGTATTGTACGTCAAAAACTCCTTTATGCGGAAGAGGCCCATGGTCCGTAGTGGATTATTTAAGGCTGTTGACGAAGTGTTGTTGTATGCGAAGTTAATTGCTCGAAGCTTCTTTCTGTGGAGAGGCCCATGGTCCGCAGTGGATTACATAAGGCTGTTGACGAAGTGTTGTTGTATGCGAAGTTAATTGCTCGAAGCAGAACAGGGTTCGGTTAATTGTTTAAATTATATTGGGGTAGAAACGATCCGATGAATCACGTGATGAATAGTGTGTTCCGGCATCACTTGAAGAGTCAACGTCCTTTGGATCCCCCACTATGAGTGGCTCGGTTGTTCTCCAGTAACCAACGAAATAACTGCTTAAAGGTGTTTTCTATAAGGCAATGGTATTACTCCGGTCTAGCTGGCCCACACGTGTTGAACCATAGCACTCTCACGGCAAAAATACATACTAATATTATACATTAGAAAATAACTCTTTAAGTCTGTAACGCTTTAAAGCTAAACCGCTGCACCGATTTCATTGAAATTTGGCATGGAGATACATTGATTCTTTGGGAACCATATAAGCTATTCTTCACCGCGATAACCGACATGCAAACGGGCGGAGCCGTGTGCAAAAGCTAGTGATTCAATAAATCGGTCGGTTTTATCGATCAGTAACATTACCAAGGTTGCATATTTTTGTCTAAAAGGATAAGTACTGTTATTGGTAATGCTGTCAATTATCTGGGAAAGTGACCAGGTGACAATGCTATGGTGGAATGCCATGGCTGTAGCACGTAATGGCTACTAAGTATAGATATTTCGCACTATTTTACTGGTTTTGTACTTTTTGTGAAGAATATAGAAAACTAGTTTTGCACCACGACGTTACTCGCGGTCGTTGTTGTACCGTGGCACAGTGTACAATATGACAGTGAAAACGGACATTTGCTATTCGTCCCATAGATTGAGAGGACTTTGAATTAGAAGGGTCCGAGTAAAACTGCCGCGTGCCAATACGGTCTAGTTCCAGAGAAATTAAGTACCAAAGTTTACGTTTTTTGCGGTTTTAAAAACAGAAAAAAAAAATTCTTCGAAATCAATGAATTAAATGTAATTTATTAATCAACGAGTAAAGAAGCGCATGCTATATGCTTTTCAACGTTATTAAAAAGTCCATAGTTTAGCGTAAAAAAAATAATTGTTCATTTTACTTTTCATTTTTTTTCTCGAGATCATCAGCATTGGGGCACCAAAATTTTTTTTTTAATAATTACAAATTTTAACAAAAAGAACCGACTTCAATCTGGACCAAATTTAAATGGGACCATACGGGAATATTGAGTTATTCGTTAATTTGTCGCGTACATACATAATGCAAATTGAAGACTTATATGGTTTTCTCATGGATGACATGTCAGAACTGGACCAAATTTAAATGGGACCATTCGGGAAGCACCAGCTTTCAAATAAAAAAAGATTCATCAAAATCGGTTCACCCAGTCCAAAGTTATGAGGTAACAAACATAAAAAAAAAACAGTCGAATTGAGAACCTCCTCTTTTTTTGAAGTCGGTTGATAAACTTTAACATGTCCTCTTTCAACACAAAAATCAGCTGCCCATTCCGATACTTTAATAAATTAAAACAATTGAAAAGTAAGTATTTAAAAGCCATTGGGACATTGAATACATTCTCATATCTTATTCAGAGACTTGTCAATGTAAAAGCTGCTGGGGACATATTGGTCATTGTTAATGTGGTATGCAATACCACCTATATTTATAACGTCGCGTTGAAATATATACAATACATATACGAGGCAACATTATATAGCCTGTATGACATGATAAAACTCACACTATATAAGGCCCTCAGACACCCGTTTATAATATGTATAAGGATTTTATTGTATATCTTCTGACAGGAATTCCAAATCTGCGCCATGAATACACAATCACATTCCTGGACTAAGAATGATACAACAGCTTATAAAATTTATACATTCAGTCAAATTGAATAGAAAGTATTGAATTTTATTATTACATATTTTCAATACAATTTTTCAATAAAATACTTAAGCAGTGAACTATTTAAAGGTGCGTATCCACCGAAATTGTTGGCAATTTCAGTGTTTCCAACTGTTTGCAACTCTTCAGAAAATCGTCAACTTTTGTTTCCATTGTGTCTACACCGAGTCGCCAACAATTTGAAAAACATTCGAACTAAGCGTCTCCACGGAGCCAATAAATAACTACAACAAGCGTCTTTTGATGTTTACCGCTAAAAACAGAAACGCGGTTACCAACATTTGTTGATTCTTTTTGTTGCCAATACAAGGAAATTACAGAAACTTTCGTCACCAACACGTTTTGACAACACAAAAGTTGGCAACTTTTGTTTGGTGGAGACTCTGCTTAAGGCTATTGATGATGAACTGCTTCGTTGGTCTAGCGGTTAGCGTATGTGACTGCCGTTCAAGAGGTCGCGGGTTCGAATCCCGGGTTGGAATCTCGGGCGGAATTGGAAGTATAGAATACGGAGCATGGAAGGAAGAATGTTTAACGGTATTAACCCATCTGTCCCGGTTGTCATAAACATCTATGGTAATAGTTATTGGGAAGTCAGTGCCTTCAGATATACTGGTAACTAGTTCAACTTTTGAATTCAGTTCGCCTTATGAATTGCGGAGGTCCACCGGCAGTCGCTCCGTGGAAGAACTGCTATTCAAGTAAAACCGTGGAACTAGAAACCGGCCCTAGGTAATCTTGAGAATAATAAAGCCTAGTAAGATGATATTGTATAATGACTTTCAGTGACACTTTTATAAAGTTAATTATCTGTTAAATAAAAAGTCACGCTTATCATCACGTGAAGAATTTAATACTTTAAACAAACTCAACAAACATAGCATTTAGTAGGTATTTTTAAAAGATTATTATGGCATTAAGAAAGTCTCGCTATCTATTAGATTACATTAGAATGTAGACGTGAAATATTCCGGAGGTTACGACATAGTATATTTTCACGGAGCAAATACAAAATGGAGAGGGCCTAAGCTAATGTGTCCCGTGACGGCCGTGACTAAATAAGGGTCCTGACGTCATCAGAGTGGGCGTGGTTTAAGTTTTTAACTTGGGTGTATCTGTGCAGGTAAACCTGTCAGGTACCATAACGTGTATAGTTAGCGTTACAAACCGAACACACCCCCAAAAACACATAGGTAAACAATTAAAGCAATTGAAATAGAAAATAGTTCGCTTATAAATTGGTTACACTCATAACTGTTTTACCTATTATACCGTAACCGATTATAATAAATAAATACACAAACTTCTGGAAATACCTTCGCTTTACTCGATGTGTGGGTACAAAAGTGGTTTTTATCACATAACAGATTCGCATATAGCAACAAAAACTAAATTCAAACATGTACACAAGATAAACATTAAACAAAAAGTAGATAGATGATACTGTATGTAGGTATACATCAGAGTTTTTACACAGAGATTGTGATAATGTATTTCAATATTTATTTTTAAGTAAAAGTTCCAAAATTACTACTCTGTCCGATAGAAAACATAAGTAGAATTTAAGAGTGGTTTAAAGGACCCGGGATCGTAGTGGCAGAGTTTGACCCTACACCTCCCTCACCTACCCCTCCTTACCCTCGGCGCTGAGTGTAGAAATCGCCGAGGGTAGGGAGGGCCTAGTGACCGCTTAAACAACTGCGCCATCCGTGCAGATGAAGAAGACAAGGGTTTGAAAGTAAGCTTACCGGAGCCTCAACCCCTTCCATTGATTCTGAGGGAGAAACTCTAAACTTACTTCGCTGCCGCTCGAACCGGTCAATTTGTGCTACAGCAGAATTTTTCACGGTAAAGATTTAGTTATGGTTAGGAATTATTTTTAATTAACTAACAGAACAATAATATTTAGGAACAGTTTTACTGTTTGCTGACAAAGTCACTGATATAGTAATGTCAAATTATCTGTTAAATAGTGTTATATGTCAGATAACTATCTGTTTTATCAGGAACAGTGAAACTGGTCTTTATAGTTTAGTTAGTCGTAAAACACCGAGACCCTTTTTCACTGGTTACAGACTAGTTTCGGATATGTAACAGTTTTTTTGTTTTAGTAAGACAATACCCGCACTAGGAATAAATCCTGTGTCCCCCACTTTACAAACTTACATGAAACGAACACAAGGAACGACTGTTAGACGTGTTTTCATAATTGTCTCAAACCATCTGTCAGTTTAAGCTATCAGGAAACTCTACATTGCAGTTTTCATTACAAACAGTTGAACGGTGAAAACGTGAAAGAGTTGCTTTTGCATTACGAGTATAATGTTATAGTCCAGTCATTTAAGCTTAAATTAGGTAAGAATCTCGGAATTTGAGATACCCAGCTGTAAGTCTGTAAATATTGGTATATTGACACCCTAAAAGTTGTCTCAAAACCTACATATAGTAGGGTGTACGCAACTATTAAATTTCAAGGTCAAAAGTCACAAAAATCGGTTTTTTTAGTTTTTTTTTGTGAATATCTCATTTCCTATGGGTTTTTTTCTATTTGTATTTTAATCAATATTGTAGAATATAACATTCTCTACAAATTTTGTTTAATTTTTTTTTCATACGGTGAATCGTTTTCGAGATAGAGGCCGGAGTCAATTTGTCAATTTTATTTACTATTATATTATATTTTATCAATATTTATAATCATTGATTTATCGATAGTTCATCAACTATATATGGCGCGTTTTCGACCGGAAGCACCGGTTGGCCTGAAGTGATGCTGTGACCGCGCGCTCTCCGCCTTCTATCTCAAAAACGGTTCATCGTATAAGCAAAAAAAATTGACAAAATTTGTAGAGAATTTTGTATTCGACAATATTGACTAAAATACAAATAACAAAAAACCAAAGGAAATGAGATATTTACAAAAAAAACGCAAGAAATCGATTTTTGTGACCTTGACCTTGAAATTTAATACTTGCGTACACCCTACCATATGTAGGTTTTGAGACAACTTTTAGGGTGTCAATATACAAGTATTTACAGACTTACAGCTGGGTATCTCGAATTCCGAGGTGAACTTACTATAATGACTGGACTATAGTTGGAATTCCGTCATGCTCTGGCCGCTTAATGTTAGCATTTATTCTTAGAATTCAGTCAGACCAAACTGTGTCCTAGACAGGAGAGTGCGGAAGCTGGTTGACCGCATTCCGGATGCAAAACAACCCGTTTATCAGTAATGAGGTTTTATATCATACAGGAAGCTTGCAATTTAAATATAATATTTACCTCTATCTATATTAATATGTGAAGTAAAAAGTTTGTACCTACTGTTTTACCGTGGGAGAGCCACGCTTCGGCGTGAATGTGCCGCCTCGACCGGAGTCGTACCACGGCCTCACAGAAAACTGGTGTGAAACAGTGCTTGCGCTGTGTTTAACCGAGTGAGCGAGGATACCGGAGGCCCATACCACAAACACTCCCACACTCCCCCCATCCCTCCCCATACCCCAAAGGCCGGCAACGCACTTGTGACGCCTCTAGTGTTGCGGGTGTCCATGGGCAGCGGTAATCGCTTACCATCAGGCGATACGTCAGCTCGTTTGCCACCTATTCCATAAGAAAAGAAACAAATTTTACGAAAGTTATGCGAACGGCATATGAATGAAGAAGAACGGCGGTATGAAGGCACAGTTAATGTTTATATGGATAAGTGCAGAAAGCTAAAAAAATATATAATTATGGTTCAATTTTGTTCGCTAGGCGACTACTAGTAAGATAATAAATTAATAATATATGAATTTCATAATTGGTAAAATAAATCAGGTAAAAGGTGTAGCCCTCAATAGGCCATCGCAACGTCACGACTGACGTAACCACAGAACAGAGAAATTAACATAATTTCTCTGTTCTGTGGACGTAACCAATAGGCGCCAGTGTTGTGTAGAACGCAAAGCTTCTAAAATGTCACAATATGTTATCTAATAAATATAAATATTTCGGACATCTAACACACAACGCCATCTAGTCCCAAGCTAAGCAGACCTTGTGTTATGGGTACTAGACAACTGATACAAATACATAAATACTTTTTTTTTAAATACATACATATTATACATAGAAAACACCCAAACTCCAAAACAAATATTTGCAGATCATACAAACACTTGGTCTGACTCGGGAATCGAATCCGAGACCTCATTGTACATTTTGTTATAAAATGTCCAATCATAATGTCCACACTATTACAAACATACATACATATACACTCGCACATATATTTCATAGCTATGTATAACTTACAAGGTAGCCGTCATAACATTTCTTCTTTATTTACGATCCATTCTATAAAAATGTAACAAATGTATAATCTGAGAGAGCACTGGTAACCATAACAAGATCTTACCATGAGTACCAGAGGTCCATTAACACCACCATGTTTTTTCCCTAAACACATTTTTATGCCTGTAAAAGAGTATTATTGTACAACTATATCTATACTATTATATAAAGCTGAAGAGTTTGTTTGTTTGAACGCTAATCTCGGGAATCGCTGGTCCGATTTGAAAAATTCTTTCAGTGTTTGATAGTACATTTATCGAGGAAGGCTATAGGCTATATATCATCACGCTACGACGAATAGGAGCGTAGTGTAACGTGGTAGTTACATATTGGACGGTATCATTTATAAATAATCGATTGTACGCAAGTTGATTAGTCGAGTTGGTAGGTACACCACTATTTGCGTGTACCTTATTTAATAGCTGTCGGTATATGGAGATTTGACATTTCGTGCTACAAACTTAAACCACAAACTGCTTTGAACTACCGAACTGCCGTCGTTGTGCTGATCTTGGTGCAACTGTTAATTGTGAAATTGTTAGTTGTTTAGGTACCTATACGTGACCCGAATATATTTCGGGTCCACCCTACGGGTTCACATCCACCCTACGGGTTCACGTCTACCTTACGTACGAAGCCACCTTACGGCCAGCGGCCAGTCTGCGGCCAGAGCGTCGGGTGACTCCACTGTGCCGCGTCACCGACGAAGGGGCCACCGCAGGCACGTGATAAACAGTGTGCGACCCCGATTCTTTAAAACCCTGAGACGAAATACCCGCGACCCTGACTTTAAGCTACCGGAGCACTATCTTCTTTTATATCTAAATATACTAAGTGTTACAATAATTATCTTTTATTTATTTATCCCACGTATAAGGGCTACAGTAGCACCAATAAAAAATGTTTCTAAAACGGGGGAAAATTATCACGCTACGTGCAATAGGAGACGCAAACGACGTTGCGTGGGTCGGCTAGTATAAAATGAATTTGTTATTATTATTTGTGGTAAACTTTGACCTCTCCATATCCAACATAGACATTGCCCCTTCGTTCTGGTCACTATAATGTATAAAAGTGGTCATAGAAGAAAAAACTTGGAAAAACATGTAGGCCTTCGCTTTAGCGCGACAGGCAACGAACGCAAGGGCAAAGCGCTAACAAAGTCGTTTATATGAAGTACATTAATAGATTTCATCATCATCAACAACCCATAATGTCCCACTGCTGGGCTCGGGTCTCCCTCAGGACAGGGTTAAGGCCATACGTCCCCGCGCTGACCGAGTGCGGGTTGGGGACTGGCAAGACAACGTTGGGTGATTTTAAGCCGCCCAAAGGCCTCCAACTAAGCTTCACGACTGTTATCCTATGATAACAACCGGGGCCGACTGCTTAACGTGACCTCCGAATCACGGAGACGCTCATGGTATTGTGCCACCAGCGCTCACCCATCTAGGTACTGACCGCGCCGTCGTTGATTACCCTCGGCGATTGTTTCTAATCACCGAGTGCAACTAGGCTATGAGATAATAGACTTCAATAAGATTGATTTTATCTAAGGTCTATAGTTCGGCAGTGGTCTTTCTATGGTAAGTCAGAAAGTAAGTCACTATAGTAGCAAATCATCATCTCAATACCCTTTGCACAACTTTATATGGGGTCGGTGCAATGAATTTTCTCCCTCCATTCTCCTCTATCACTCATTAGTTCAGACACTATTCGTTAACATGTTTTCTTTCTTAACTACACTAATAAATAGACATCTGCAATTCGAGAGCAACAAGTGAAATGCCTGGAAAACTTGCAATTTTATGGATAGCTAGGGAACTGATATAACAATATTTAAGTATATATTTTTTTATAAATACAAACATAACATATATAAAAATTACCCAAACTCCGAAACAATATTAGCAGATCATACAAACATTTGGTCCGACATGGGAATGAAACCCGAGACCTCAAGCACAGCGATCGGGAACGCTACGTTAATCAAAGAAACACCTGTTTCTTGTGAGGATGTGGTATCAGTCGGCTCTCGAAAGAATGGCTCTCTTACGATTCTCCGCCCACCCTTTTTCCGGATCTAGGCTGGAGTCTGGAGTCGGCTTTAAGTCTATTCTTATGAGTATACGTTTGAACTTCGATTTCTTACGTGGAGTGAGTTCCATCATCCTCCACAAACCAAATACGAATACGATATCGAAGTTCTCTAGCTCTCCCACGTTTAAAATACAGTTTATAAACAAACAGTAGATTGTATCTATTGTAAATAGTCTTGAATAACGTCTTTCCGGATCTCACAACCTTCACACATCTCTACAAATAAATAAAATTGAAGTGTCGTGTTTGTAGTTTCAAATTAACAGCTTTTCACTAAATGCATATATGAAAGTATATTAAAAAAGCAATTTTTTAGGGTTCCGTGCCAAAGGCAAAAAACGGTACCCTTATAGATTCGTCATGTCTGTCTGTCTGTCCGTGTACTATTAGGAAAAAAATGGCTTTTTTCCGAAACTATAAGAACTATAATGTTGAAACTTGGTAAGTAGATGTATTCTTGAACCGCATTAAGATTTTCACACAAAAATAGAAAAAAAACAATAAATTTTGGATACATAGAACTGAAACTCAAAAAAATTTTTTCATCAAACCCATACGTGTGGGGTATCTATGGATAGGTGTTCAAAAATCATATTGAGGTTTCTAATATCATTTTTTTCTAAACTGAATAGTTTGCGCGAGAGACACTTCCAAAGTGGTAAAATGTGTGTCCCCCCCCTGTAACTTCTAAAATAAGAGAATGATAAAACTAAAAAAAATATATGATGTACATTACCATGTAAACTTCCACCAAAAATTGGTTTGAACGAAATCTAGTAAGTAGTTTTTTTTAATACGTCATAAATCGTAAAATGCAATTTACCTTTCATTCAATCAACACAAATATACGATAAATAAACACGACTAAACAATAACTAAACAACACAAATAAACACGACTGCACGGTTGGCCTAGTGGTTTAGGCGGTCGCCACGCTGCTTGCCAATTCGCCAAGTGTTGTGGGTTCAAATCCTACACGAGACTACACTTTGTGTGATCCACAAATTGTTGTTCTGAGTTTGGGTGTTATTTGTGTCCGTTTCATGTCTGTAAAGTCCCCCGCGACACAGGATGTTTAGGTATTCCTAATGCGAGAGTTGTCTTTTTTAAGAATAAAAAAAAAAAAAAAAAAATATATTATGTTACTTGCTGCTGCGGAACCCTTCATGGGCGAGTCCGACTCGCACTTGGTCGCTTTTTAATTTTTAATAGTCTGTCGGTCTGTTTGTTTTGGTAAATCTCAGGAGCGGTTGGACCGCTTTTGACGGTACTTTGACTGATAGATAGCTGATGATATAAGGAGTAAATTAGTCAATTTTCTTTGGGCTAGTTTCACATCGCGTCGCGCTTTACCCGGAGTTTTTGTTGCAACGTTACAACAACACCGCGGGTAGCACAGCGGGGTTTAGCTAGTAATATATATTAGGTTGTAACGAATACAGTTTACACGGAAGTCTATGAAATTCTTGGATTTTCCGAATATAAATGTATTACACACTAGCTGACCCGTGCCCACTTCGTCGGGCGCTAAACATTTTTTCTCCGACTTATTTTGCAAATCCGGCTACCATGAAAATGATTTTCCACTTTTCGGGTTATTATATATCCTATATCACTCACAAATATTTTCAAAATCGGTTCAGTAGATCCAGAGATTACCCCCGACAACGTAACAAACTCAGAAACTCACAAACTTTACCTCTTCATATAGTAGTATGGATATAGTACAGATATAGATTACCCCCTACAACGTAACAAACTCACAAAAGCACAAACTTTACCTCTTTATATAGTGTAGACTATAGATAAAAAATCACTCCAACACTTTACTTAAAACCTGCATTAAAATACGTTGAGAAGTTTAAAAGATCTAAGCGAACAGATAGCGGAAGTCATCATCATCATCGTCTTAGCGTTGTTCCCGGTTGCTTCCAGAGCTAGCACTTTGGAGCCCGGGGTCCGCTTTCCTACTTTTTCTTCTCCACTTTGCCCGGTCTTCGGCATCCTTGGTAGTGAGACCATTAGCACGCATGTTACCCTTTACGACGTCAAGCCAGCACTTCTTGGGTATACCCCTTCTACCGGGACCCGGCGGAGGCGGCATGGCCAGACATTTGTTTCCCACGTAGGAAGGCGGTTGCCGCAGAACGTGGCCGAACCAGCGCAGGCGTCTCTCCTGAAGTTTGTCTGCGATGTCACGGACACGGAGGCAGCCGCGAATGCGGGAGTTTCTCACACGAACCTTTCGCGTGACTCCGCACATCCACCGCAGCATATTCATCTCCGTGACGCGCAGCTCTTGCTTGTGTCGCTCCAGCACCGGCCACGCCTCACAACCATGTAAGAGAACAGGCCTAATGATGGTTTTATAGACCTGTCCTTTTAACCTAACCGGCATTTGGGGTCGCAAATAACGTCTGTCAACTCACGCCATTTGGCCCACGCGGCAGCAATGCGTGCCTTGACGTCGCAATCGATGTCCCCGGACGCCCGAAATACAGATCCCAGGTATTTGACCTGGTCCGTGCTCTCGACTAGGTAATCGCCTATGCGGACGGGTGAGGGATCTGAACAGTTGGATGCCAAGTACTCGGTCTTCGTCTCATTAAGCTTCAGACCGCCGTTCTCAAGCGCCTCTTTCCACACTTTCCCACGTCGCACCAATCTACCCCTGTCCGCATCTGCCAGCGCGATATCGTCAGCATACATGAGCAACCATGGAATGCTGTCCGACAAAACGTCTAATATCACGCTAAACAGAAACGGGCTAAGAACGGATCCTTGGTGTACCCCGACGGTGACAGGAAAGGGTTTCGTGTCGCCAACAGCGGTCTGGACTATGGAGTCGGATTCGTGGTACATATCTCGAATAATGTCAATATAGATCTCTGGGACCCCTTTTGATCGCAGTGCCCACCAGATTACGGCACGAGGAACACAGTCAAAGGCCTTCTGCATGTCCAGGAACAGGCAATGCAGAGGCGTATTCTTCGTCCTGAATCCCTCCGTGACAATTCTGAGGCCGAAAACAGGATCCATGGTCCCGTGACCGGGGCGAAACCCATATTGACACTCCGAGAGTGTGCACTCCTGTCGGATCCGGGAGTCAATTATCCTCTCAAAGAGCTTCATGGTGTGGGACATCACTTTTATACCGCGATAGTTGCCACACTCCTGCACCGATCCCTTGCATTTGAAGACTGGAGTAATAAGATCAGATAGCGGAAGTGCCTGCATTTTATACTGTGTAAAGATGACGATTATCGACATACAATTACATACATATACGTGTGTATGTAATGAAGAGATCGACATTGAAAATTGCTCCCGAGTACAATGCATGAAGAAATAAATTAAAACAACGTAATTTAAATCTGGCTTGTGAATGGTGTTATGAATGAACGCTTACAAAAACATATTTTATTAATGGCTTTTTTTTTTTTTTTTTTAAATATGTGAGAGGAAATAGTTTCTGTTTGTTTAAATATTTATCTTGCTAAAACGCGTTATTATATACTCGACGTAAATAATTACCACATGAGGTGGTCGAACCTATGCTCGACGGGTGGCAGTCCGCCAGATAATCACTAAACCACTACGTCATCAATTCCAATGCAAGTCTTGCACATTCTATAATGAAATACAGATATAATGTAGCTATATGTTCCAGTCTGATTCGATAAAATAAATAAATCAATTCGAAAAACGACGGATGCACTTAGTAACTAAGTATAGTTATATATTATTACATGAAGCAGTAACTTTGTACCAGGGGCGGTTCCAGCCTGAAGTTTTGGGGGGGGGTCACTAATCCACTAAGTCGAGTAAATTAGACTTTATTGCACAATACACAATATTATTTCACACAAAAAAAAACAAATGGATTTCTTTTGTTTTTATTGGTAAATCTATTGGGATCATAATATTTGAGACATCTGTGACAATCTCTGGATGAATATTTAGAGGATCTAGCTCCGTTGGGGGACGAAGGGCGTGTATGGAACTCCCGACAAATCGGTCTAACCCTAAACCCCGGCGGCGGCCTACATCTGCAGTCAAGAGGAGCTGCAGGAACGCATCAGCGGCTTCTGGAGTTCCCCCTGCCTTACCCCATCACTAAGGTACATCCCGGGGTAACCAGATTCAAACCCGGGACATGTCGCTGTCGTACCTCTCACCGCTCTACACAGTAAGAGAGTCGGAACACCGACCCACCTGAGACGACACCCCCGGTCGCACCGAGGTGTCGCGTCGTTTCCAGCGGCCACATCTCCCCTGCATGTGGCCACAACGACCCTTAACCGACGATTGGGGAGCAAGCGGCCTTTATCGCGCATCCTTCGTCGCCTCTTTCGAGCGAGTCGATCGGTAGGTGATAAGTTTGTTCTCTCTATGCAAGCTTCGAAGCTCGGCAGAAAGGCTCCGACAGTGCCCGCCAAGCTCGTAGGGCTTGCTTATGTGTGTTATGACGATGCATTCTGGGCTCATGATACGGCGCTATCTCTTCGTCATTCCGACCGACAGATCGAATTTCGTCGCAGACCATTGTGTTCATGTCGGCTAGAATGTCGAAGGGTGGATTCCGTGCCAGGATCGTCGCCGCCTCGTACGAGATCGTACGGTGGCCTCGTACGATCCGTATGGCTGCAGACTCCCGAGTTGAGCATTACAGCGGGAAGATCCCGCCGGTGCCCCGGATCGCACGACGCCCTTACGCACTCCCAAGCACAGAGAGGCAGCGAACTTCTTCCCGCGGTCCCCCGAGATTGGGCAGCAGACAATGTGGCACCACTGCTACTCCTCGTACTGGGGACTAGTCGCCCGAAATGCTTTTCAAAGTTCTACCGATTGTCCATGATGAGGTACTTCATGTACTGACCCACTTGGACTTCGGTGTCATCCACCCGGAGGTATGAGCAGGGTGGTTCCTGCCCGAAGTCAGACTAGTGCGAAGGCCCGCATCGTATACGAGGTTCCATAACAATGGGCCCAATACAGAGCCCTAGGGAACCCCACAACACACCTCCCTTCAATTTTCCACTCCGTTCCGATCGACAAACTTCACTGTCCTGTCGCGCTGATAGACCTCTATGACTGCACGCAGGTAAGTCGGCACCTCGTGATATTCAAGGGCCTCCCTAATCGCGCCCCATTGAAGGGTGCCGAAAGCATTAACGATATCAAGGCTAACTACGAACACCACCACCCCGATCGGACTGCCGACCCCGATAGGGAGCGAACACATCTATATATTAGCGTCCATTGTCGAGCGTCCCCATTGTAATCCAAATTGGTAGTCCGATAGATCAGGGCCCACTCGCGACAGGTGCTCGCTGATACGGCCAGAGATAACTCTCTCAAAGAGTTCCTATCCTTCCTATCCTTTGATTTCTTATCTCGATTGAAAAATTATGGAAACTGATAAGAACAAGAAAATCAGGTTCTAGTAGCAGATTTTGGGGGGGGTCACGTCCCCTGTGACCCCCCCCCCCCCTGGAACCGCGCCTGCTTTGTACCCCTTTTTACGGCAATCATGCGAACGGAGAGTTGAAATTTGGCACAGTTAAAGTTTAGTTGGAGGAGTGAAAAGAGGTAAAAAAATTATTATGGTCGAATTTCGATCACTGGGCGACCAATATTAATATTTTAGTTTGTATAATACTCTGAAAAAAAATTCAGACTAATAATTAACTATAATAAAATTATAAGGTCTCTAATGATTTCTTGTGACCCTTTTAATAACATTACTGACCTCGACAATTTCTAGACGGAATATCATTGGACCACTATTAAATCGATCGCACATCTAATAAATATTAATATTATTATTTAAACACTTACTTATATCGTCAATAGTCCATAAATATCACCACACAACACTTAAAAATAATTATATTATATCACATTGAATTCCTTATTAATAATAATAAATGCTTTTAAAAAGTTTATTAGAATATTTTCACTGAACGCGCGGCATGACAGTATCGCGCGCTTCCGCCGCCGTTCGATTTTCAAATAAACTATCCAAGATGGCGCACTGAATGACAAGGTAATGGGTAGTGATGTGCACGAAGGAAAACTTTTCGATAGTGATTTTCCTTTTAATTAATTAATGTTACTGAATCTTTAATATATTGATTCTTTCGACTGAAATAATAATATTATTATGATACCTTGTCATTGAAAAACCTTAGTATTGGAAGGCTAGTGAGAGAGAGAGGTTTTAAATTCATGAAGATAGATAGAATATTATTTATGGAAATACGATATACGCTTTACTATTACAAGACCTGTCATCAGTAGTTTTTAAAATTAAAGAGGACCCGTTGACTCTGACTAGCTACATTGTAACATACTATTGATGTCATTTGTATTAAAATGGTTATAATAAAGTTAATTAACTAATTTCTATCATCATCTAAACTGAAAGACGACTACTGCTGGACATAGGCCTATCCCAAGGCTCTCCACAACAATCGGTCCTGTGCTGTCCTCATCCAACAGCTTCTCGTGACCTTCACCCGATCATTGAACCACCTTGTTATGTACTTATGTTGTCTTCTTCTTGTGTTTCCATAACTAGCATGTGAAGATGTTTAATGTGTTAAGAAGAGGCAAGTAAATTTTTCGTACCTATACTTCTTAGAGTAGTATTTGAGGTCTATCTGGTGATTTTCACGATCATATTGATTTTAAATATACCAGAAACTGATCTATAATGATGTTTATTTAAAACTATATCAGTGCGTTTATTTGTAAATATCCGTATCAGGTTATCGGTTGACCTCCTATTACGTGACTAGGACTGAAACATATAGTCGGCACAAATATAATTATTGCTAAATGCACTTTATTATGTTTTAATGAAGTAATTTCATGCATTATTAAGTTATTTCTTAATCGTTATTAGGTATTTTATACTCATGAAAAAAATCTGAATAAAACTTCCAAGTTAGTCACAATCGTAAATTCATTTTCATTCCTTTATCTTTTAAATCCGTCATCCTGTATCCAGAAATTTAGTGCTATTGAAATCTCGCATCACCATCTTCCTAGCTTTTATTATTCACGATTATTTGAGGTCGGCTACTGGTTCAACCGATTTTACCTGAATATCAGTTTTTCAACGCAGAGAATGCCATCGGACCTCCGCAACCCTGAGGGCGAAAGGAATCGAAGGTTGAACTAGCTGTCAGTATATTTGAAGGCACTGACTGGCTGTTTAAAAAAAATCTTATAAGAGAGACCCACAACACATTTGGCCCGTCCCGAGAATTAAACCCGAGACCTTTTAATTGGCAGTTACATACGCTAACCGCTAGAGTCAGTTTATTGAAAATTCGCATGTTCTTCAAAATACAAGTTATTTTATTTCTTTTGCCTTCGAATGTGTGTATTCATCTTATACTTATTTGAATAACGAGAATCTAAAATAGCTGAAATTCAAGCTTTGATAAACCTAGTTTTGTATTTAAACCTGTGTATAGTAACTTTTGTAGTTTGTATTATCGCATGTAATTAATCAATTCGTTCTGAAAAAAAAATGTTTTTTCCATTGCATTTTGCACTTGTATATTATTATAGTACACAGTTTAAGACGATAAATATATGTATAATGTGTATCTTAAGTCGGTTGTCGCGGAAAAAAGTAGCCTATGTCCTTCTTCAAGCATCAAAGTATCTCCACGCCAAATTTTAGTGTCGAAATCGGTGCAGTGGTTTGGCCGTGACAGCGTGACAAACAGAAAGAGTTACTTTCGCATATAACATAAATATGAATTTCTAAGTTACTATGATGTTTAGTTACTATTACTACTACTAGTAGTACTTACTATTATACTTAGTTACTACTAGCTGTTGCCCGCGGCTCCGCCCACGTGTATCGCGGTAAATAGTAGCCTATGTGTTATTCTGATGTATAAGCTATATTACTGTAAAGTTTCATCCAAATCCGTTCAGTAGTTTTTGCGTGAAGAAGTTACAAACATACACACAAACTTTCGCCTTTATATATTAGTGTGATGTGATTGTATGTACCACACAAACTGCGAAAGTATAAGTACCTTATAGTGATATACCTATAGTAAAATAATAATCAATTATATCTGGCATGATAGGTATTGATAGACACCTAGAATTACCTAAATGGTATTGTGTTCCTTAAAATGCAACTATATATTATATGCAACAATAAGAAGGATGCTTTTCTAAAAATAACTAACAAATAAAATAAAAAAGAAATAAATCTATCGATTATATCCATCTCTATCTCCGAGTACCGTGTAATTTGGTGACACGTCATTCACATCACTGTAGACATTTAGACAGGCGACTTTCACGTACGCCTAGCACTCTGCCCAAGCTATTAAACGCGTTAGTACAGGGTTAACACAGCCCTAGGGTGCCTTTTGGTTTAAATAACATTCTCTTCTGTAGTTACAGGGGTCCTGGAAATCGTCGTACACAACACACGATTGACGTAAAAAAAAACGAAACTGTATTTAACTGTACTGAAACTGTGTAACACATCAACATAGAGCATAATTATACTCACAACCAACGAGTATATATTTTTTAAATTTGTTGACTTTGGTAGCATGTTATAATAACCTTTTTACACACAAATATTTAACAGAAAATTTTATTTACATATTGTCGTGTAATAAAAATTGTAATTAAGAATAATTTGCATTTTAATATCGGCTGGGGATGAACACACCAAAGGATAAATGAGTCGACGGGTTACTAATTATAAATGACTACTGTCTACTGACACCAACTTAGGCCGGTTATTGAGTTTTTCTGATTTGAGAAATACTTAATAACAGCTCGGAGTTTGGAAGTTGGGTCTGAACCCCCGTGCCTCGGAGAGCATTTAAAGCTGTCGGTCCTGCGTCTGATCTCTCACCGATGGTGTCGGCTAACCGTTCCATCGGATTATGAGAGTGAAGAGAACAGAGAGCGTTCCCTCCCCCCATCCTCTTCTCCATCCCCCAAAGGCCGACAACGCACTTGTGACGTCTCTGGTGTTGCAGGTGTCCATGGGCGGCGATAATCAGCTCGTTTACACCCTATTCCATAAAAATACCCATCAAGAATGACTTATGGAGTTTCTTGCCGGTTCTTCTCCATAGGAGTAAATTTTCGAACCGCGCAACTAGAATCATTATTGTAACATTTCGAAAGTGTCTGAAAATGACTACATGAAATAAAAGCTTTTTGATTTGGACTTCATCAGGCGATTGTGCTTGTGCTATGCTAGAATCATCAACCGGGTATTTTAAAGTTTAAGTAAAATAGAGAGTATCATCAGATGATGATACTCTCTATTTTACTTAAACTTTCCTTTACTTACTAGGAAGATTCCTAGCCTTTATTATTCCCAAGATTATTTGGGGTCGGCTACTAGATCAACCGGTTTTACCTGAATATCAGTTTTTCTACGGAGCGACTGGCATCGGACCTCCGCAACCCTGAGGGTGAACTGAATTCGAAGATTGAACTAGTTGTCAGTATATTTGAGGGCACTCACTTCCCAATAATTATTGTCATAGATGTTCATGACAACCGGGACCGAGACGGCTTAACGTGCTCTCCGAGTAGGCTTGCCAACTGTCCCGATTTAATCGGGATGTCCCGATTTTAGGCCCCCGTATCCCGGGTCCCGATCACAGTACTGGCGGGACGTTAATTGTCCCGATTTCTGACTTACACAATTTTGTTTCCGAATTCCGCTCTAAAGTAGCGCGCGCTCGAAGTGCCTACGACGAACGGGCGACGGACGCACGTCCACTAGTAGGTACAACGGGAATATGCGAAACAGACTAAACCAAAGAATAACCGACAACTTTTTGGATTTTCCAGTACTAACATTTCAACAAAGATAAGTTTTGAAGAGCAGCAATTCATCGAAAGTTCTTTCATTTAAGTGGTATCGCACTGCTTTAAAGTACATTGAGATTCGCTTTGATTTTACGGAAAATAAAAAACTGGGTACATTAAGGTTGTTTAATTTGTAACAAGAGTTTGGTTTTGATGACTTGACCACTTGTTTTGACAAAATGTCAATGTCCACAGCAGAACGTAACCTTGATGTGGATCAGTTATATGAGGAGTTTTGTGAAATAAAAGAAGGAAAAAATATTTTAATTTAAGAAAAAAGAAACTGACAATCCTATCTCTCCTATGAGCAATGGCATAAACTTTTTACTAAGAATAAAAGCATTTAAGCATTTAAATACGTTGCATCGATTCCGCCATCAAATGTCCACGCAGAAATAATTTTCTTTTTATGTGGTAAAACTTGGACTAATGAAAGGAGCAAATTGACGCCGGAACATGTTAAATTCGAATTGCAAATAAAGGTTAATTAACCGACTTCCAAAAGGAGGAGGTTCTCAATATCATCGGTATTTTATTTTTTTATGTATGTACATTGATTACTCCGTCAATTGTGGATCGATTTTTATTAAAAACTAGCTGACCCGGCGAACTTCGTACCGCCATATTTACATATCTGTCTCAGCTTCCCATAGGCAGTGTACAGTCGCGGACAGCAAAAAAGACTTTCCCGTTATCTTTTTTTTTCTTTCTAGCAAAAAAATAATGAATGAAATCGGACTATGTATTACTGAATTACAACTAAGTACATATTTTGACTTTCATCCCCTCTCTTCAGGAAACCGTGTTGAATTTCGGGATAAAAACTATCCTATGTCCTACCTCGTAGTATGAACTCAAATCATGCCAAGTTTCATTTGAATCCATTCAGTAGTTTCGCCGTGATGCGCGGCCAAGATACAGACAGACAGACAGACAGACAGACGGACAGACAGACAGACAAAAATGAAAAAAAATACAGTTTTGGCTTCAGCGTCGATAATAGAGAGCCCTCCAAAAAAAAAATTTTTAATATCTTTAATGTACAGAATTGGACAAGTTACATTTTTATTATAAGTATATACATTATTTTTTTAAAAATATTTTTGTATTCGAAAGGGTATGCTCCCCATGTGGTCCCATGGCCACCATATCATTATCTGATGATGGGATCCCAAGGAAATCGAAGGAAACCCTCAAATTTACGTGAACGCCTGCAATAAAGTGAAGGCAATTGTCTGCATGCCTTCATATTCTGTAGACATAATTTAAATAGTCCATTTGAGATTTTATTGCAAAAAATTACCTGAAGTCCTTTCGATTCTATACAGTATGTTGTATGTTACCTTCAGTCGTATTCTTTCAAGTTATTTAGGTGAAATGATGATGAGAGACTTAAGAAAGACTAGAATGCGAAAAATAAAAAATAAACTTCGTTTAAAATAACTGACTTTAAAAACTAAAAAGTAAAAAATAACTTAATTTGTATGTGCTACCTATTCATAGGTTTGAAGTCGGTGCCAAGCCAAAATGTAACAGTAGGTACCGCACTCGCCGCGCGTGACCTTGAGTGGGATAGCTGCTCTTCGCGTAGAACAAAATAACCGAAGCGTCGGTTCGTCTCGAAATATAGCGAGTGTGGTACCTACTATTACATTTGGCTTGGCACCGAATTCAAACCTATGAATAGGTAGCACATACAAATTAAGTTATTTTATACTTTTTAGTTTTTGAAGTCTGTTTTTTTAAACGAAGTTTTTGTTTAGTGAATCATGTTCTGAATTTTACGATTACGTAATTCAAAATAAAAATCTTTTGAAAATAAATATTATTTTAAGAACAATAAATGTAATGTATAAACCTAGTAATTATTTCATTGACTACCTCATTCTGAGTCTGTGTATGTATAGTGTAGTGTACTAGTATTAATTTCCAGTAGATTTTTTTTTTCTATGATTGAAAATGTTTTATGAGAAGTCCCGATTTCTTTTTGCCCGTCCCGATTTTTTTCCTATTAAATCCCGAAAAACTTATTAGGAAAGTTGGCAACCCTATCTCCGAGACACGGAGTAAAGTGAAATAGAGAATATATTGTATGTAAATGTTAATAAGCAGGAAAGGCAATGGTGGTACAGGATTGGTTTAAAGTTTTCCTTCTGTTTGCAATGCTATTTCCCGCAGAGTTAACTGCCTTCGTATGAATTGGAATAATGACACTGATTTCCTAAGCCATCGTTATTTTTTAAAGGTTTTTATTTAACCTGGGTGGTCATTTATTTAAAGAAAATAACATTTTATGACAGTTTTAGCTTAGCATGTCAATTTGTGACGTAGAAACTAAATATTATATTGATTGACTGATCTGAATGTCCGATATTGAAAGTTGTTCTACATTAACAAAATTAATGTTTGTTTCTATGCTATTATGGTTTTATTGTTATAGACATCAATGGTATTGACATTATCATCATCACCATCAGCCTATAGCAGTCCACTGCTGGACATAGGCCTCTCCAATTGCACGCCACTTGGTTTGATCCTTGGCTTCTCGCATCCAGCTATAATTATACCTTATTATTACATAATTGTCCGTAATTATTTTCATTCATTTACTTATACAAACAGCAATGATGAAAACAATGAAAATATTTGCCATTGTATTATTTTATGATTTTAACAAAACACGAGGACTCAGGTCGCTTGAATGACTACCACTGCCCACGGACTCTCAAGAGACAGAAGTGCCACTCCACAATAATAGCCAAATAGCCTTGGCAAGAGACCAGAATGCTCGAGTTCCCGCAGGAAGACGCTCAAGCCTCTCGCCAATCCTAGCAATGTGCTCCGACTTCGCCCTTGCAATTCTCTTTTGGAATATCTGGAGGCAGTGTGGTACTCCTTTTTTAGAGTGCTGGTATTTTGATCCCCTACCTCCACCGCGTCAGTCCAGGCTTGGTAAGCTTGTGGCGAGTTTTGCCATACGTCAAAAAAAGGCTGTCACACAGAATCCGCCCGGTACTCTCGCTAACACTCTCTCTCTACCACTTCCAACAATGATAATGTTTTAATGTTAAGTTGGCCGACCAAGTATATGTTGTTTAGTGAATATACAACTACAGTGATAGTCTGTGTTTTATATCAATCATATCATCCTAAGTTGGGTAAAAATCCCAACGTTCCCGAATTGTGGAATATCCCCAAACTGGTGACCCCGACGTGATAACGTTCCCGAATTGTGGAATATCCCCAAAAGCTTCCTGCGAGAAACTTTTTTTGCATCACTGTTAAAGAAATGAAAGAAAATAAATTGGACAACATCTGCATCTAATTTACTCGTAATAAAATATTTTTAAATGTAAACAAACTAAGAAAAAGTATTTCCGAGAATCTTTAATACTATAGACAAAATAACTCTAGAGTCTAGAGTTCTAGACGAATGCATAAATATGAACTTTTATACGAACTCAATAAAAACTGAAGTCGTTACGAGAAAAAATAATATTCGTAATTACTTTTATGAGTGTCCGTTTCTTTGAAATCTCAATGTTTTCATTAGAAAATAAATATTATATACCTGTCAGCCAGTATTTATTGCAAACATTTAATTGAAGTTATATAAACTAAACATACCTACTTACTCTGTAAAAGAAATGCAATACTTTTAAACTGGAGTGTTCTAAATTTAAAACGAGAGAAGTGTGTTACGCGCGTTTTTGAATTGGATAATATTCTATTTTTAAATATTCAAAATGGACATTATTATTTAATATTTAGTTCTCTGAAATTGCCGTTTAGATTAACTCATTAATACTACTGATAAACATGTATTATACTAGCTGATCCACGCAACTTTGTCTGCTTCTCGTTTCGATCATGTTTGTCTCATATTGATCAAGCGTGATGCCCACTATCCTATTTTAGGCACGCCAGCAAAACACACATTAAAAATAAATGAAATTAAATAGAGCTTTTTAATAATAAGCTTTTACTGGAATGCCTCGAGCGAGACGAGTCAAACGAGTTATCCAAACTCGATGATGTTGCGACATTTCTTTACAGAGTTCCTATGGCCAACTTTCAGCTCCAGCACCAGATCAGCTCCATGTCATTATAATATTGTTTGGTCACGCTGTATACATTTGCTTGCAAAATTTCAGCAAAATCGGTTGAAGATATCTGCTTGAAAATTGAGTTGCAAGATTCCACCCGAACATACAAGCATACCTACATACAAGTTATTACTTATGAGTTTAAAGCTTGGAAAAACGTGAGAATCGGTTAGATAGTTTCGGAGTTCACCATGAGTAACAACGTGACACGAGAATTAGATATATTATTATTTATCAAGTATCTATTTCTATAAATACCGTTTTGAGAGTAGCAGAACAACGCAATCAAACCAGGTGCACATCGTCAGTCGTAAAATCACCAGTAAACTCAATGAGTAAACTGCTAGTTATAGAATTAAACATTCTAATAATACCATGTACTATCAATGCTCCTTCAAAACATGTAACTAGACTTGGGGAAAGTTTCAACAGTTTCTGGCAAAGTTTCAAATAGTTATTTGCCATATGAGGTGCTCGTAGCCCAGTTGCCCTTGGTAATTAGAAACAATCACTGGGGGTAAGGTGAACGGTGAACCTTCAAACCAACCCTATATGAAACAGTCTGGCCGGCATAGTAAAGAAATAAATATTTACGGACATCTAACACACAACGCCATCTAGTCATCTAGCCAATATATATTTCCAGATTATACAAATATTTGGTCGGACCCGGGAATCGAACCCTAGACCTCGAGCACATCAGTCGCATACAGTAGGTACCAATGCGCCACCGAGGCAGTTAAATATAGTTTATCTATAAAATGTATGGTAAAATGCATTTATATCTCTTGGTTTTGTTGATGTCCGATGGTAGTAGACCCTAACCATCAGCTGTTAGAGAAGGAGAACTTCAAACAAACCCTACATGAAACTGTCCGATGTAGTATGTGCAGCATGATTTGACGTTACGTGTGTAGCGGGTATAATAGTCCACATTATACCCGCTACACACGTAACGTAATTTTTTTTTTTAACCGACTTCCAAAAAGGAGGAGGTTCTATGTTCCACTGTATTTTTTTTTATGTATGTTCACCGATTACTCCGTCAGTTGTGGACCGATTTTTAACCGAACTATTTTTTTTTTTTTTTTTTTTAATGTATGTTCACCGATTACTCCGTCAGTTGTGGACCGATTTTGAATTTTTTTTTTGTATTCGAAAGGGTATGCTTCCGAGGTAGTCCCATTACCAGCATATCAGGATCTGATGATGGAATCCCAGGGAAATCAAGGGTAACCCTCATTTTTTATAGGCACATACTATGTTTTTAATATATTTTCTGAAGTTACACCGATATTTGCGTCTGGTAGTTATCATTTTTGATGATGAGCTGATGATGTAAGGTACAACTCCTTAACGGTTAGGAGTTGGAGGATAATTCTTTCAATTTCATACGTATCTAAAGACCTTCAGTCGTATACTTTCAAGTTATTTAGGTGAGCTGATGATAGAAGGTTAAACTCTTCAACAGTTAGGGATTAGAGGATAATTTTAATATTACACGTACGTATAGACCTTAATTTGTATTCTTGATGATGAAATTTGATGAAATAGTTCAACTTACTACTTACCTACGATTGTTTGCACTAAAAACTGAAAAATAAAAACTTTTAATAAAAAAAAAACCGACTTCCAAAAAACATCCAACGAAAACTCTCTGCCAAAAAAACATTTAAAAGCGTAAAATAAACTGGTTCTTCATAAATTGCCTATACCTAATTCTTTATTCATTTAAATAGTAGTATTGTAATGTGTGCTAGGTACCTAAAATCTGTTTGAAGTCGGTGCCAAGTGACTATCGCTTAGACTTTTGTAATTGTTCGTTTGTATTCTTTTTGGCCTTCCTAGTATTCCTCTAATCCCTAACTGCTGAAGAGTTTAACCTTCTATCATCAGCTCACCTAAATAACTTGAAAGTATACGACTGAAGGCCTTTAGATACGTATGAAATTGAAAGAATTATCCTCCAACTCCTAACCGCTAAGGAGTTGTACCTTACATCCTCAGCTCATCATCATAAAATGATGACTACCAGACGCAAATACCGGTGTAACTTCAGAAAATATATGAAAAACATAGTATGTGCCTATAAAAAATGAGGGTTTCCCTTGATTTCCCTGGGATTCCATCATCAGATCCTGATATGCTGGCAATGGGACCACCTCGGAAGCATACCCTTTCGAATACAAAAAAAAATTTCAATATCGATCCACAACTGACGGAGTAATAGGTGAACATACATAAAAAAAACAATACAGTGGAACATAGAACCTCCTCCTTTTTGGAAGTCGGTTAAAAAAAAAATTGACGTTACGTGTGTAGCGGGTATAATGTGGACTATTATACCCGCTACACACGTAACGTCAAATCATGCTGCACATACTACATCGGACAGTTTCATGTAGGGTTTGTTTGAAGTTCTCCTTCTCTAACAGCTGATGGTTAGGGTCTACTACCATCGGACATCAACAAAACCAAGAGATATAAATGCATTTTACCATACATTTTATAGATAAACTATATTTAACTGCCTCGGTGGCGCATTGGTACCTACTGTATGCGACTGATGTGCTCGAGGTCTAGGGTTCGATTCCCGGGTCCGACCAAATATTTGTATAATCTGGAAATATTCATTGGCTAGATGACTAGATGGCGTTGTGTGTTAGATGTCCGTAAATATTTATTTCTTTACTATGCCGGCCAGACTGTTTCATATAGGGTTTGTTTGAAGGTTCACCGTTCACCTTACCCCCAGTGATTGTTTCTAATTGCCAAGGGCAACTGGGCTACGAGCACCTCATAGAAAAAAACCGACTTCCAAAAAACATCCAACGAAAACTCTCTGCCAAAAAAACACTTAAAAACGTAAAATAAACTGGTTCTTCATAAATTGCCTATACCTAATTCTTTATTCATTTAAATAGTAGTATTATAATGTGTGCTAGGTACCTAAAATCTGTTTGAAGTCGGTGCCAAGCCAAAAAGAATACAAACGAACAATTACAAAAGTCTAAGCGATAGTCACTTGGCACCGACTTCAAACAGATTTTAGGTACCTAGCACACATTATAATACTACTATTTAAATGAATAAAGAATTAGGTATAGGCAATTTATGAAGAACCAGTTTATTTTACGCTTTTAAGTGTTTTTTGGCAGAGAGTTTGCGTTGGATGTTTTTTGTAAACCGATTTAACCTCCACCGATGACTAAAAATCTACAGCGATATTTCATACACACGTTCGATCAAATCTATGCAAATCTATCTGCACAGATTAAGTACTACGTTACTTAGGTACGTGTAGCGGACACTAGAAGTTGTTGATATGGCGGTCGTGGTTTCCGCACAATCTTTTCCTTTTACTCAATTTTATGCTAAAACGAACTATAAATAAATAACGTTAGATTTCTAAATGTTCCCTGCGTTATTGGAAAGGTTATAATCAATCAGAGTATTGATCTCGTTTCAAGTGGGTAAATGTTTACATGTCATTCAAACTTATTGACCTGTGTATATTTAGTTTGTAACCTTTGAAAAAAGGGACTGTCTGAATCAAAAACTTATTAACACTTACTTATGTCTGACCCTCTTGTATAACCTTCTTTAGAATATCCCTGCTTTTCCTGCGGCTACTCGTACGCTAGCGTGTATATTTTAATTTTATACAATTCCAAACACAAAACTCCAAACCAAGTCTCGGAGAAATAATATATGGGGAAAATGTGATCAAGGAGACGGAAAGCGTTAGGTTTTTAGGCTTAACATTAGACAAATATTGCAACTGGAAGACGCACGTCGATTCAGTTTGCAAGAAAGTTAATAGCTTTGTTTACGTCCTAAACCGATTAAGAAGAACAACCACACAGCAGACAGTACTTCTCGCATATCATGGTTACGTTGGTTCTGTGTTGAGATACGGTCTGTTGCTATGGGGAAATTCGGTGGATGCTACTCGGGTGTTTTTATCCCAAAAGAGGTGTATTCGCGCTATGGTAGGCATTCCTCCTTACGAGTCTTGTAAACCTTACTTTAAAAAATTTGAAATATTACCTTTGCCCTGTATGTACATTTTCGAAGTTAGTGTATTTGTGAAGAGAAACCCTGGTTTGTTTAAGAAGGCAAAGGACATATTCTCACGCAACACACGTGACGGTGAAAGGCTAGTCCTGGACTTTGTTCCCAGAACTACATTGTTCCAAAAAAACTGTTATAATATGTGTGTCAAGATATTTAATAAGTTGCCACCAACTATAAAGACATTGCCCTTATCCAAATTTAAAAAAGAAATTGAAAATGTGGCTTTTGGAACAGATGTTCTACTCAGTAAATGAACACTTTAAAGAGAGATAATAACTATGAATAACATATTATCAGGTATAAATGTATTGCATGTTATTTCTATATTAATTCTATATTAATAATATTAAAATTGACCAAATTGAAAATTTGACATTGTAATTCTTGACATTCATTTCCAATTATCTTGACATGAGCTAAGTAGTATTTGTAATAAAGAAATATATATTATGTTATGATAAGCATGTACATTTAAAAAATTTGCATGTCAGAACAGACTGACGAAATATGTGATTCCTGTTAAATATCTCTTTACAACTTCTGTACCGTATTTCTGCAAATAAAATTTCATTTCATTTCATTTATATCGGTTTTCACGATAAATAGTAGCCTATGTGTTATTCTGATGTATAAGTTACGTTACTGTAAAGTCTTATGTAAAGGCGTAAATTTGTTATTGCGTGAAAGAGTAACAAATATTAATACATCCTCACATACTGAAAGCTTTTAAATGAAAGAAACCGCATCGAAATCGGTCCATCCGTTTGAGAGCTACGATGCCACAGACAGACACACACACACAGAGATAGACAGACAGATATCGACGTCAAACTTATAACACCCCTCTTTTTGCGTCGGGGTGTGTTTGATGATGACGTTTGTGTGCGGTGCACGACGTAACTCCGTTGTCAATATTTGAAGGGTTCGTGTCGAGTGGTTTCTGTAGAGATACCATGATTTGTGGCTCACAGTTGAAGCTTTTTACTGTCAAGTTTTAACTCGCGCTATCGGTTTCTGATCATATCTTGGTCTTAGTAATTCTCTTACATGTTGATATAATGGTTAGTGACCCTGACGGCTAAGCTAAAGGTCAGGGGTTTTGTACACGTGTTATGAAATATATTGTTCCGTTACCGTAAATTGTAGATCGTAATTTTTTATGCAACATTTCGTTTTCTATACTGGAAATAATCGTAGTAAAAGGCAGCCTTAAAATGGTTGCGATTGCAACACTTACTCTTAACAATCTGGAGCGAAGGTGTGTGTGAAAAAACCTCCGGTGCGCGCGCGACTTGTATCGGTCGAATGCCTGCTGGAATATCGAATCTTCTTCTATATACGGCGTGTGACGCCTACATGAACCGTAATCCCTGGATTTTGTCAACTCCTGAACAATCAAAGAAAGCTCAACGAGA
Organism: Diaphora mendica; assembly: GCA_949125395.1. Lineage (NCBI taxonomy): Eukaryota > Metazoa > Arthropoda > Insecta > Lepidoptera > Erebidae > Diaphora > Diaphora mendica. Next base: position 38,078,041 of record OX421312.1, read on the forward strand.
GCCCGTAGCACTTTTGAATTTGAAAAAAAAAATTGTATTAGCAGTCCAAGGTACGTGTTTGCATTGCATTTTGCTGCGGCCTATGTCGAGTTATTAAACAACTAAATTTAACGAAAACGTATTGTCCCAGTATAGTAGTACAGCCACCCCTATTTCGTTTCGGCTTGGTGCTAATGCTACATATATCGACCACCATAGTGTGAGTTGCCATACTGCATTGGCTGCATTGTATGTAGTGTGGAGTATGATGACCCCAACTCTTGGACCCTACTCAAGCTTTCCATCAGGCTGAGCACAGCTACTTTGGCACGCCTTCAAATACAAAAAAAAATGTATGTGTGACAGCGGTCTGTTTATTATTGTTATCACACTAATATTATAATGGTGAAAGTTTGTGAGTGTAATTGTTTGTTACTCTTTCAAGCAAAAACTACTGAACGGATTTGGATGAAACTTTACAGTAACATAGATTTTACACCAGAATAACATATAGGCTACTATTTGTCGCGATAACCTACATACAGGCGGGCGGAGTCGCGGGCAACAGCTAGTTATTAATAAAGGCTAGTCGATATCTTATTACTAATAGGTTTCCCGATCACTAGATGAACATAGGAATAAGTGATCCTGCCTTTTTATCCGATTACGGCGAAACCAAAAGGAAGAGTAATTGTTTCGGCAGTCTATGTTGCACAGTAGCGCCTAAACTACTAAACCGATTTTAATGAATGAGGTATCAATAGATGCGTAACAATGGCTCCGGTGAAATAGGTTATATACATTTCATCAAAAGGTTATAGGTAGTTAGATAACAGCTTTTGAAACTTCTTCTTGTTAAGCTATTATAATCTCAGTCTCCGTCTTGCCGTCGAAGGCTTACGGTATCTCTACCCCACCTATACGTTCACCTACCAGATTTAAATATTCATCCCAGCTGGATTGGAGTAATTTCATAGCCATACAGAAAACCAGTGCAAAGTTGTTAAAACTCGAAGCACGGCAACGCACTTATAAGTTGTAATTGTCAGGTGAGCTATCTTCTCATTTATTTCATAATAGAGTAATTTTTGCAGACCCATATATAAAGAATATAAATATATATACATGCCTCAACTAAAATTTACACCAGAACACATTTTAGAAACCTAGTTTTGGGAAAATCCATGAAATTAAGAAACCATAGTCAACATCTTCATGACCCCCATATATATAGTTCATCCACGAGTTCATCTGTACCGAATCCGAAGGCGAACTATATTGTTAGAATATTCCCGATTAATTATTGACTTACCGCCATTTTTGTTTTGAGCGTCATATTTATAGCTTAGCTTATTATTTTGTTATGATCAGCGGAAATAGATAACGAATATCACACGGAACATACGTTCTAGGCTTCTAGCTCATCAAATTTTAATTTATTATCTGCTACCAAAGCCCCGCGGTGTTACCCGTGGTCGTTATTGTATCTTTACAACAGCAAAGGTTATAATTTATAAACTTTACAACAAACGCGAGCCACGCCGTGGGACGAATCTAGTCTATAAAAAATTAGTATCAGTTACTCCTTAAATCATCAGCCGTCTGTCAGTGAAAGTCCTATCAAAATCAGTCCAGCCGTTCCAGAGATTAGCCGGTACAAACAGACAGACAAATATTTCAATAATTGCTGTTTTTAAGTAATAGTACCGTATATTATACTTATGCATTAGGAAAAGCTGTTAATTTGAAATTACAAACAAACACTTCAATTTTATTTATTTGTATAGATGACACCAAAGGCTAGCGATGACCGTTTCACATTAGACTTTTATGAAGCTTATTACACGTGTACTGAGAGATGACGTCTTATCAATTATTATACCCGCGACTCCACCCTCGTGTATGTTGGTTATCTCAGTAAAGAGTCGCCTGTATCCTTCCTAATCCATTGTAACATTCTTCCAAATAGACTCAGCAGTTTAGCCGTGAAAGCTTAACTGACAGACAGAAAGACAGAGATATCTTTTATTTAATATTAGCGTGGATTAGATGATGATTTCTAAGAACTTGATTAATAATGCAAACACCTTTCATAAGCAAAACTGTGGTTACAACATGGACTGAAACAAAAACAAATTGCAGCGCCATCTAACGTAGAGAGACCTAACTACTGAGTGACTCCCAATCCTGTATCACGATATGAATAATTCTCACACTGATTACTATGTCAACTATATACTTCATAACGTCAAACGTTGGGCCGCGATGAAAACTCTTTTGTGTTAGAGAAACTTGACAAAATCTACCCTATATATTTATTATTTAAATAATATTTTACATATAAAAACCAGAAATACACCGTTTTTATTAATTGTATATTTTGACTAAATATAACTATGGTGTTTGTTTTTAAATTAATATGTCGTCATTAATGGGCTAGTTTAAAGAACGATTTAGATGAAAGCTTGCTGTACACCGCTTTACCAGCAATGGCGTTTAATGAGTTTAATACAACAAAATTAAATAAGTGTGTTGAGCTCATACATGACTAAAACTATTGCATGTGTGATTGTGATTAATATAACATCGTCTGAAAATTTAACTATCAAAATAATAAATCATCAGCTTACAGCATATATACATGGATTGGCATCTGAACGGGCGGAAAGCGTGATTGGAGTAGAGAGAGAGACTGAATTTAGTTAGAGTCTGTCTCTCTCACGCAAGCTTCTGTTTGGTGGACGCACATACCTATTTGTACGACTGATTTGGCGGGACTAGCTATATATGTTAGCTCTAAACGAACATTACCAAACGTATTTTGAATAGGTCACAGACGTATAAAGAGAAGCAGACTAAACACAATCCATGCAAATGCGTGGCAATTACACTACATACAAACATTACTCACACAGACACAAAACACAGTGCCGAATTCAGCAATGAAAGATTGCACTTTAAATTAATATTTTGTAACTCGAAATACACGTGTATGAGCCTATGCTGCATGCCGAAAGACGCCCATTAATATGTCCGATAGTAATAATAATGTCCGGGGGACTGCTAGTGCTCCGCAAGCGAACAAATATGTTTCGGAGCGTACCAATTTCGGTTGATCGGTACGTACCAAATTTGGTCATATGTTAGGACTTTTTCTTTGCTACTTAGATGGCAGACAAGCACACGGCCCACCTGATTGAAAGTGGTTACAGTTAAATTGGAGCTCTGTTTAGCTGTATGTTCTTCTTTTGGGTTATGTAAGTGATAAAAATAAAAACCAAAAACTTTTAGATGTGTTTATTTATTTTTAAAAATTACAATTCGTTTCAAATAATTTCGTTCCGATGTTTGATTATAATTTCACAATTGAGCGGTGGGCTCTTCTGGATAATGAATGCAATTCAAAATGTGCTGAACACATTGCTCGATTTAGGTTGCCAGTCCTTTTTAGTAAGATTTTTAATCCAAAGGTTTTTTAAGTCTTCACGGTTTTTCAAGTCATTGTAGGGGAATCTGTAAAAACAGGTTTATTGAGTATTAACATACGTTTTTTTCTGCTTCACCGACGACGCTACACAATCAATATTAAAATATCAATACACCTAAAGATAAGTTCTGAGTTCGACCCTGTTAATTGCCCTAGTACTTAAAATGTCAAACTACGTCTTCAAGAAACATTTTCAATAAAATTTTATGTATTTCACTTAGTAATCTAGTCACACCAGCTTTTTTTCTAAAGAACCTAACGTATCTTCTAATGTCAAGGGAAAAAAAGGCATGGCTTATTATGTTAAATACAAAAAATAGGCAAGCAATAACAAAATGATATTTACATACCGGTAGAAGGTTATTTCTGGAGATTTTTTGTAAGATGCGTTGGCACACTTCGGGGCACATCACTTCACCATTATATTTTAGTTCTTTAAGCAGCTTGTAGTAACAAAATAAAATAAAAAACACCACAGCACAAACATCAGCACGCCGTTGTGTAGCATATTTTGACAAGCTACGTGCCGCAAGACGGCACGACCTCCGATGTGTCTATGTGTGAGTTATTGTAGCCATATAAGAAAAAAAGGGATAAATATATACAATATTAGGTTAGAGTGAAAGTGACAACGATATTTTTTTACATGGTTAATGTGTGCGTATAGTTATGTTTAGTCTGCTTCTGTCGTCTGTGGAATCCTCTCCGATGTCCAAAACCGAAAATTGGCACGAAGCCATTCTATACTTTTGAAGTTTGAAGTACCGACTTTGACATCCTTGTCACTGTTGTCAAAGTTGTCAAAAAATACACATTGTTTTCAGATTGGGATTGTAAACAATAAGCTTTTACTTTACTGTATTACTGTAAAAGTATTCAATAGCAGGAAAAATGGAAGAGAATAATTTTAAAAATAATAAAAAAAAGAGTTTTAGTAGAGAAGAACTGTTGAATATGGATAAAAATGTAATTTTATTAAAAAAAAAGTGTTTAAATATAAATAGTAACCTTGTAGCAATGTGAAACCTTGTAGCAGTGTAAACATTTTTGTTTTCAGAAACTTATTGAAAAAATAATTGCGTTGGAAAAATTTAATAATGATTTAAAAAATATTATCAAGAAAAAAGAGCACAAATCCGACGTAAAACAAGGAGGAAAACCTAGAAGAAATTTTGATTTTACCAAGTGAGAATGAAAAATTATATTGAGTTCATATTATGTATATATTATATATATATAATATTTACTTTATGGAAGCATATTTTTTTCTACTGCAAGTATGTTCTAGTGGTTCTCTAGTGGTTAACAAGCCTGAATGCTGAAATGCAAGCCGACAACCTCTGATGAAGCAGTTTATTACTCTACTACCACCGTCAATTATCAGTCAGTCCCTGTTGTTGACCTCATAGTATAGTAGTTTGTGATCTTAGCTATTTAGCCAGAGATTGTGGAATTTATTCCCATTCCAGGTTGAATTTTTGAGTGATAAACATAATCATTGTGTGTTTCACCGAGTGAGTGAGGATACCAGAGACCCATATCCCAACCCTTCCTCCCATCCCCTCCCTATCCCCCTAAGGCCAGCAACGCACTTGTGACGTCTCTGATGTTGTGGGTGTCCATGGGGGGCGATAATCGCTTACCATCAGGTGATATGTCTGCTCGTTTGCCCCCCTATTCCAAAAAAAAAGAACATAAAAGTATTATCCCCATCTTAAAAGACTATGATAAGATAAATACTTTTTTACTATACTAATAACATAAAGAGGTAAAATTTGGATCTACTAAACCAAATGCCACATTATTTGTAAGTGTCATAGACTATGAAAACATACATTACAGTGATATCTGATATATATGTGAGCGGAAGCTAGTATGACACAAGTGACTCCACTCTGCCTGATGGAAAGCATGATAGAAGACAACAGTAGTCACCATACTCATTGCGAATGCAAACAATGCAGCATGGTGACCCACACTATGACGGTCTAGTGAGATGCTTCTGCATCATTGGGCCTTCTCGCACTCATCAACGAATGAATTGCTGTCATTTAGGGCTGACCTTCTATGCAAGGGTAGTTCTGCCGCAGTCAAGCTAACTCATTCCTGATGAGATCAGCGGCGCCTGACTACCTTGATGTTGACTTATAGTTTGAAGTGCAGTAAAACTGATTTTTCAATATTGCAGGTGCCACCACCGTCGTATCTTACTGAGGATACTATACTTTGGGTGGGATTACCAGGGATTCGTGGTTCAAGATGATACCAATCAGACAATAGAAGATCACCTCTTTTATGCCCTCACTAAATCCTGTTTAATTGAAAGTAGAGAGACGTCAAATTACCATAGATGTGGTAGAACAGACAAAGGTGTTAGCGCTTTTGGTCAGGTATTTTTTTTTATCATTAGGCATCTCCCGCCCTTTATTTTTTTTTTATTAAAAATTACTTTTTACAGGTAATATCACTAACAATCCGCAGTAAACTTCCAGTGGATCAGCAGTACAATCCTACAGGCTTCAAGGAAGAGATGCCTTATTGTAAAATATTAAATAGACTGCTACCCAAAGATATTAGAGCTGTCGCTTGGATGCCTATTCCGTTGGATAAGCCCCAATATAGTGCTAGGTAAGTTTTTATTATCCAACTGAAAAAATAGAGATTATTTTTTTGATTAGAATTTCTTTAACCTTAGAGTATAAAGGAATTATATACCGCTTTGGATATTTTTTTTTAGTTTGGGGGTTTCTAAAGTGTGGAAGGAATTACTAAATCTAATTGAACTTTCTTAAAAGTTGTATTTTGTTTGTGTATTGTATACCTCACTATCTGATACCTCAAAAAACTCGCAACGACCACCGGCACCCGAAACATAACCAAAAAAAATACCACAACATTATTTAAAGCAACCTCCAAAAAAAGCACCCCAAGCCGGCTGGTCACCGGGGGGCAAGATGACCACTACCCTCCATCAAATAAAAATAAACAGAATCATTTGAGTAAATACAACCTTGGCAACAGTTTAAAGTCAAGAAGGAAACAAGGCCTTATGATATTCATATGACATTCAATGTGAGATCCCTATCAACAAAAGAAAGAGCCTTAGAACTAAATAATGCAATAGATAAAATAAAATGGGATATCATAGGTCTCGCAGAAGTTAAAAAGGTAGGATATGCCATTGAATAACATATGGATTACATATTTTGTTATATAGGAGAGACACGGGGACTTCATAGTGTGGGCCTCCATTACTAATTAAGAAATCACTAAAGGGCAACATATAGCTTTTTGGGAATATCGGAGAGAGTGGCTCTGTTAAAACTGAACTTCAAGGAAGGACCAGGAAGGATTCAGGTGTATTCTCCTACTGAAAGTTCAAGTGAAGATGAGATCACAAAGTTCTACAACGACTTAACTAGAGCGCAAGAACTAGCTGATAAAAATAGGTTAATCATCGGAGATTTCAATGCTAAAATTGGTCAACCTAAACCTCACGAAAATCTTATAATGGGCAAGTATGGTTACGGCATACGGAACCACAGAGGTGAACGTCTCATGCAATACGCACAGGAGAACAAGCTGGCAGTGATGAACACATATTTCAAGAAGAAAAGTTCCAGAAAATAGACATGGTTATCACCCGACCATAAAATAAAAAACGAAAAGATATTTTGATATGAAGATATTTTCAAGAACATTAATTGGGAAAACAATGGCATATGGATACTTGATAACAAACTAACACACCTAAGGTTTGCAGACGACATTGCTCTTTTTAGTGAATCAGCGTCAGATCTAGAATCAATGCTACAAAAACTAAATTCTGAAAGCAAAAAAATCGGCCTACACATGAACGTATCCAAACTAGAATCATGTCAAACAGTATAAAGAAAACAATTAAAGTAGAGGAAAAACCGATGGACTATGTAGGTGAATATGTATACCTAGGTAAATTGGTGTCCTTTGATGCAAATAGCAACGAAAACGAAGTAGACAAAAGAATAAATAGCAGTTGGAAAAAATATTGGGCCCAAAAAGAAATTCTAAAAGGGAACTACAGTCTTAATATAAAAAAGGCTATAATGGATTCTTGCATTCTCCCAAGCTTATCATACACCAGCCCAACATGGGTCTTTACAGACAAAGTGAAGAGCAAAATTTCATCATGCCAACATGCAATGGAACGAAGTATATTGAAACTGAGGAAAATACATAAAACGAGAAACGCAGACATCCGCATGAAAACTATTATAAATTAACAGATGCACTTCATTTTAGTTTAAAACAAAAGTGGAAATGGGCAGGGCACCTGTCAAGATACGAGGATAACAGATGGACTTACTAATCAACGAGATGGCAGGGCCCAATAGGCAAAAGAAAAGTGGGAAGACAGAAGAAAAGATGGGCAGATGACATAATGAACATAGCTGGAAAAAGTTGGATGCATATGGCCAAGGACACGGAAAGGTGGAAAGAAATGGAGGAGGCTTTTACCCATAGGGGGCCACATAACAATGAAACAGAAATGAAATGATTATAATGTATATTTTGTAAAGTGTTAAGTGGAAAAGTAAAGCTGTAATAATAATAATAAGAGTTGTATATTCTGTTTTTAAGCTTAAACCGTTTGCGCAGCGTACGCAATGGGAGCTCCCCCTTTCCTTTCCCCTAGGGGAAAATTATTTCTTTTGGGAGCTGCCATTGCGTGTGCTGCGTAAAGGTTTAAAGTATCAAGTATCACAAAAATAATAATGTACAAAATATTTTTTTAAAAGTTTTAAAAAAAGTCGCATGGTATAACAATATACTATGAAAGGTATGGCATTCCGACGAACGACATGACGTCATCATCGCTGTCGCTGGTTCTGGTTGTTTTTTTCGTGTTATGTTGCTAATTCGCTGGTTCTGATTGGTTAATTTCGTGTCATGTTGCTATCACGTGGTAACTGGATAGTGACGTCACCTCGGGGAGCTTTCGGAATGCAAGACCTTGTTTTCTTAGACCATGATCTGTCGTTATAGGTTGGCTCCTTTTTTTTGCTAAACTAATTTGTTCACGCTGTAGAATATCACGTTACGAGCAATGGGAAGACGTAGATACTATTCACTACCAGCGCTGTGTTTCCCTCCTACTGTGATCCCGGGTCCTTTAAGCGAGGCGTGAAAAGGCATCTCACTAGGCCGCCATAGTGTGCCACCAAGCTGTATTGTCTTCATTTGCAATCAGTATGGTGATCACCACTCTTGGATTCTGCTCATGCTTTCCATCAGGCAGAGCAGAGTCATTTTGGCACCTAAAACATTTAAAAAAAATGAGTAAACATATATATATACTTTCCAGATTCGATTGCTCCAAACGTCAGTACAAATACTACTTCCCCCGGTCTACTCTTGACATAGAGGCTATGCGTGATGCCTGTAGTCGTCTACTGGGATCCAATGACTTCCGCAATTTGTGCAAGATGGATGTCGGAAACAACGTCACGGAGTACATACGAGAGCTGGTGACAGCTGAATTGGTACCGGTTACAGATAGTGATACTGATCATCGTAAGTATAAAGTTTAAATGACTTTTTTTTACTGCCTCGGTGGTGCAATGGTAGTGTATGAGACTACTGTCCTTGAGGTCTCGGGTTCGATTCCCGGGTCGTCCTAAATGTTTGTATGATCTGAAATTTTTTATTTCGGAGTTTGAGTGTTGTAAAATATGTATGAATTTACAAAAATATATATATATGAATTTATATCAGTTGTCTAGTGTCTATAGTACAAGCTTTGCTTAGTTTGGGATTATATAACGTTGTGTCTCAGATGTCCGAAATATTATTATTAACTAGCTGACCCACGCAACTTCAGAGTTCATCGCGAGTAATAAAATGACTTGAGAATTATATTTAATAGATTTTGGCTAGTTCCACCCTGCGGTTTTACATGCTGTTTATCAGATACACTAAAACAGTATCCCATGGGAAAACTATCTTATTTCTTAATCCAGGGTGTCAGCCATATTAAGTTCCACCGTAGTGCCTAAACTGCTGAACCAATTTTGATGAATGAGGTGTCAATAGTTCGTTATAATGTCCCGGGTGACACAGGCTATTATATTTTTTAACAAAAGTTTTTACATAATCCGATTATAGTTTATTTATTGTTACAGCGACCTCAATGTACTATCTTCTGATAGAAGGAAACGCCTTCCTTTGGCATCAGATCCGCTGTATAATGGGAGTTTTACTACTCATAGGAGAGGGTAAAGAAAGTCCTGACGTTATCACCGAACTGTTGAATGTTGAGAAGAATCCTAGGTAAGAAAATCACTAGTTATTAGTTTAAATTAAAACTGCATGGCGCTATTACAGTTTTTGCCCCGATTAATTTATATAATTTACAAATTCTATCAACTATTGGGCTGCTGTACGACCTCAGCTGCTCAGAAGATCTTCCTTTATGTTGTAGGGACATTTTTTTCCACCGAGTGAGTGAGGTTAGCGAGCTTGAAACCTCCCGCCCCTCCCCCTGGTTCTGTTCGACAACGCACTTGATAATTTGTCTCCGTAGCCCGATTCCTCTGATCCCCTCTTCCCCCTATACCGGAAAGCCGTCCCATCTGATTATGAGAGTGAGGGAACAGAGAGGGTACATGTGGTTACGCACACACTTGTGCACTATTATGTCTCGTGCGTAGTTAGATGGTCTCCATTGAGACTGGCTGGCTGGAAAATATAGAAAATGAACATTGATTCATCATTCAAATCAGTATATGTCACTTTTTTTCAAATTTTCAGGAAACCCCAATATAGTATGGCGCTGAATATCCCTCTGAATCTGTTCCACTGCTCATACGATTTGTATGGTACCTGGGTTCATGACAGAGATGAGCTCCATACTGTTATAACCCAAATGCAGAATGAGTGGGCCATGAAGGCTGTTCAGTAAGTATCTTCTATTGCTAGAGACAGAGGGCTAGTGTGAGTTTGATGTACTATCGACAAATTTGAAACGTGACCCACCACAAGCTTACTTTCTTCAAGACATCAAATACAATTAGGTCGACATTCGCGTTAATTTGCTTTTCCATGAAAATTATCTTGTTATCTGTCATTTAATTACACAGAGATTAGTCTGTTGCAGTGACGTGTGAGATATTTCTCGTAATTTGTTCTGAATTATAATTAATTCCAAAGAGCATGGATTCAAAATATGAATATTAATGTTTTATTTAATATATTATCTACTGCAGTGATGGTAAAGGTAAAAATTGCGTAGATCTCCGACCAGTATTGACATAGCTTGCTTAATATTTATAACGTCCTAAGTGCGGTCTGCACTGTAAATGTGGATTGGTATAGGGCATGGTCAAAGAAAACAAGGCCTCGTATTCCGAGAGCTGCCCGATGTGACATCACTATTCAGTTAACACTTTATAGCAACATGACACGAAATGAACTAACCAGAACTAGCGATAGCGATTGAGGTCGAGCGCGTTTGGAGTTGTGATTGACAAAGATTAAAAAAGAAACCCTGGAAACGATCACTGCGACGGGCGATTTGATGTGGAATAAACTCACACTAGGCTCTTAGAGTTAAAGAGACTTGACACACAAAGTTCAGTATATTGTAATCACTCTAAGACCGTCCTGTGCTGGCCGTCAATGGCTTCCTCTAAAAAATAATTCTTAAATTCGAAAAGAGGCTAAGAGTATTGTTTAAAATGTCTTTCTAAACTGGATAAGAAGTTATAAGTAATCAAAGGAAACGTATGTATGCATATTTGCACGAATGCACGTACGTACGCACTCGTGCACGCACGTACGCACTCATGCACGCACGTACGCACTCATGCACTTACGCACGTTACGTTGCACACACAAATTTGTGTATTAGAATAATTTGCTATTAAGTAGTGTAATTTATGGGTGATATGTATTTAAAAATATTTAAATATTTTCAGATCAACCATGATAAAAGATGTGATCAATGAATTAGAAGAACAATTCTCTTCAACATGTGCGACAGAGACAGGAGATAGCAATGGCGAAAAGAGTGACAGAGTCATAGCATATACCGATTGTTTGCTACAAGGTGTTAAGCCTAAAGTGTATACGCCTTTGATGAAAAGGAGTACATGTTGTAAGTTTTTCCTTTTTACCCGACTGCGAAAGAAGGAGGGTAATGTTTTTCGAGTGTATGTGTATGTATATAATAGCTGACCCACGCAACGTCGTTTGCGTTCCCTATTGCCCGTAGCGTGATAATTTTCCCCCGTTTTTGAAACATTCTTCATTGGTGCTCCGCTCCTATTGGTCTTAGCGTGATGATAAATAGCCTTCCTCGACAAGCGGGCTATCTAACACTGAAATATTTTTTCAAATTGGACCAGTAGTTCCTGAGATTAGCGCGTTCAAACAAACAATCAAACTCTTCAGCTTTATATATTAGTATATAGATGTATTTATTATACTCTTCTAAAATCTAATACTCATAATCAACAACACATTTATTTGGATAAAGATTAATATTAGGTATTATGTTGATAAAAACTCTTTGGCAAATAACTCATTATTAGGTACCAACTCTTAGCGTCTTATAGTCGTGATAACTTCTTAACGAAATGTCCGAATGGGTTGAAACAAAAAGTATTTTACTTCTAAATAAATACCCTTGATAACATAACGCTTTATTTGGACAAGGATTAATATTAATATACACATTTAACGTACTCGCTTTCTTCAGAGGATTTAATATTTTTTTTGAACACAAAAGCGTTTATTGTGGCTAAACCATGATAGTTAGTTATATGCTCTCGCGGACTTTTTTGTAGATCTTAATGGGAACTACAAACCCGTAATATATTATTTTGTTCTATTGTTAATAGTTATTGCAGCGCACGCAAAAATAGGTTTTCGATTTCACAACTTGGGTTACGAAATAGCAATTTTCTTACGGATCCCTAATTTTTATGAAAATAAAATATAGCCTATAGCCTTCCTGGATAAATGGACTATCCAACACTAAAATAATTTTTCAAATCGGACCAGTAGTTCCTGAGATTAGCGCGTTCAAACAAACAAACAAACAAACTCTGCAGCTTTATAATATTAGTATAGATGTATATTTCTTTGACAATTTTTTTATAAATACATATGAGATTATGAGATTGCCAAAATGAATCTACTCTGCCTGATGGAAAGCATGGGCAGAATCCAAGAGTAGTGGTCACCATACTCACTGCAAATGAAGACAATGCAACAATACAGAAGGAGCACACTATGGTGGGCTATAATATTGAGATGCTTCTGCATCATTGTGTTGTTTCATTCAATCAAAATTGAACCATATTTTTTTGAGACATAGTGTAGCTAATCGGGTATTTAGTAACCTTTCTTGATTTTTATTTTTTTTCTTTTGTTTATACTGTTTGACTAGTGGTTAGTTACTTTCTGCTAAGCTGAAGGTCGTGGGTTCGAGTCCTACCCAATACAAATATTTTGTGATAAGCACAATCATTTGTCCGGTGTCTGGGTGTAATTTATTTATCTATAATATGTATGTATGCAGAAATATATTTAAAGTATATTTGGTGTGAAATAGTGCTTGCGCTGTGTTTCACCGAGTGAGTGAGGATACCGGAGGCCCATACCCCCAACCCTTCCCCCTTTCTCCCTCCCATCCCCCAAAGGCCGGTAACGCACTTGTGACGCCTTGGTGTTGCGGGGGTCCATGGGTAGCGGTAATCGCTTACCATCAGGCGATACTTCTGCTCGTTTGCCGGCCTATTCCATAAAAAAAATCAGAAGTCTTGTTAGGTACCATAATAGATAGGTATTACACTCATTTTTGAAAAGTGTAATAATTATATTCTATATTGCTATTAAACCCCTAAAAAAACTATAAAATACTATAGTATAACTATAAATATTTTTTTATTCAATCGGTAAGTGCCATATATACGCATTTAAATTTGACATTTTAAAATTTCGCGCGTAATTTTTTTAAGAACGCTGGACGTAGTGGACTCCTTGCTCTGTGGTATTGACATCAGTTGGCTTTGTAAACAAGAACAAATGTGCAGCATACGCTGATCAGTTGACAGTTAACACTTTAGTTTACAAAGCCGTTTGACGTAATGACATGGCTGCCACTATTTCTTGGTGATAAAGAACTTAAAACTTTGAAATAAATTAGGTTTAAAAATATTTTAGTATTTTTTTTGTATAGATTTTATTTATTACATAATATAGAAACCTATGTACATAACCATAATAAAAAATAACAATATTTACATACAAGTGTCAAAAAACTCCACATCTTCGCCAACTGGTAGCGTTCCCAAAGACTGGTAGCATTACCACGTTGAATGGCAATGCTGATTCTCTCTGCTACAAAAAGGCCGGCCTTCTGGTCGCGAGAAGCGTCAATCAGTTGCTTTGCTAGTTGTAGCGCGAGCACTCGGACTCCTTGAACCTAGCGTCTCTACCCCAAACGGTTCAATGTAATTTCCTATTAAATTTTGGTACTGAAGAATGATAATGTATAACTATTATTTGAACTAACATTTTCCGACTGCTTTTTGCCTAAGGTATCTCAATAATATATTTTTAGATATTTTTTCATAAACAGTAAAATACCCTATTCACGCTCTATCTAGTGTGACACCAGATTGCCGTGTGTGAAATGTTTGAAGTTAACATTATTATAATATGATTAATAATATAAATTATATTTATCTTTTCAGCCAGCTTAGAAGATCGTATAGAACATTATGCGAAGCGAAGAAAATTGAAGATGTAGAAGAATTCTACATAATTTATTTTGCATTCTTCTTATCGTGTTGATGGCAACACTTTTACGACCACTGAGGTTCGGCGACGCGAATGTCGTTTGGTCATACTATATTTTAAATAAATATTTAATGATGATTTTGTTGTTTTTATTTTGTTTCCTTACACTGTGTGAGCAGGCGCGGTTCCAGCCTGAAATTTTGGGGGGGGGTCACTAATCAAATAAGTCGAATTAATTAGACTTTATTGCACAATACACAATTTTATTTCACACATTAAAAACAAAAGGATATCTTTTGTTTTATTGGTAAATCTATTGGGATCATAATATTTGAAACATCTGTGACAATCTCTGGGTGAATATTTAGAGGATCTAGCTCCGTTGGGGGACGAAGGGCGTGTATGGAACTCCCGACAAATCAGTCTAACCACTAAACCCCGGCGTCAGCCTACATCTGCAGTCAAGAGGAGCTCCAGGTACGCATCAGAGCGGCTTCTGGAGTTGGTTACCCCTGCCTTACCTCATCACTGAGGTAGATCCCGGGGTAACCAGATTTAAACCAGGGGCATGTCGCTGTCGTACCTCTCACCGCTCTACACAGTAAGAGAGTCGGAACACCCACCCGCCTGAGAGTGAGAGCGCATCCTTCGTCGCCTCTTTCGGACTCCTTCTGGAGCATAACGTCTTCACACTACTCGCCAGCATTGCCACGATCAATGTTGATGGTGACAGGTTTTGTCCGATCTGTCCGACCGGGCGAAGTCACCGAAGCAACCGCGCCCGGTGAGCTTCTAAGTGATTCGGTAGGTGATAAGTTGGTTCTCTCTATGCAAGCTTCGAAGCTCGGCAGAAAGGCTGCGACAGCGCGTTCGCTGGCACAATCATGGGTGTTGAGCCGTGCCCGCCAAGCTCGTAGGGCTTGCGTATGTGTGTTCTGATGAAGCATTCCGGGCTCATGATACGGCACAATCACTTCGTCATACCGACCGAAAGATCGAATTTGGTCGCAGACCATTGTGTTCATGTCGGCTAGAATGTCGAAGGGTGGAGATCGTGCCAGGATCGTCGCGCCTCGTACGAGATCGTACGGTGGCCTCGTACGATCCATATGGCCATCAACCGCTGTGGAATCCCGAGTTGAGCATTACAGCGGGAAGATCCAGCCGGTGCCCCGTAGAGGACCATGGATCGCACGACGCCCATATGCACGCCCACGCACATAGAGGCAGCGAACTTCTTCCCGCGGTCCCCCGAGATTGGGCAGCATTCAATGTAGCCTCTAGCCAGTATTAGGGTATTGTCGGCATAGCAGGCGACACTGACACCCGAAGTCAGACTAGTGCGAAGGCCCGCATCGTATGCTAGGTTCCATAGCAATGGGCCCAAAACAGAGCCCTGGGGAACCCCACAACACACCCCCCTTAAATTTTCCACTCCGTTCCGATCGACAAACTTCACTGTCCTGTCGCGCTGATAGACCTCTATGACGGTACGCAGGTAAGTCGGCACCTCGTGATATTCAAGGGCCACCCTAATCGCGCCTCATTGATGGGTGCCGAAAGCGTTAACGATATCAAGGCTAAATACCAACACTACCCCCCGATCGGACTGCCGACCCCGACAGGGAGCGAACATATCTATATATTAGCGTCCACTGTCGAGCGTCCCCGTTGAAATCCAAATTGGCGGTCCGATAGATCAGAGCCCACTCGCGACAGGTGCTCGCTGATACGGCCAGAGATAACTCTCTCAAAGAGTTCCTATCCTTTGATTTCTTATCTCGATTGAACAATTTATGGAAACTGATAAGAATAAAAAAATCAGGTTCTAGTAGCAGATTTTGGGTGGAACCCCCCTTGGAACCGCGCCTGTGTGTGAGCGTAAAATGGTCATTATATAGTTATAGGCACCGGCACGTAACTTGGCCAGATTCCGGAGTAGTGAGGGTAAGTTAGCGCATATTACCTACAGTTAGTGCAACAATTCAAAACAAACAATATCGAAGTATAGTTGACTGACGCTCCAATCGCTTACTCGGAACGGTGCTACTACAATCCCCGCGTCCCTCTATCACCAAAGGGACCTAAAAACGTATTTCTGCGTATCTAACGAATCTGGCCAAGTTACGTGCCGATCTCTATACTAGCTTTTGCTCGCGGCTCCAGCCGTGTGTATATTCAGTTTTAGCGGTAATCAGTAGCGTATGTCATTCCTCAAAAATCAAAGTATCGTCATGCCAAATTTAATTGAAATCGGTGCAGCGGCTTAGCCGTGAATTTGTAAAGCCGGGTCTCCACCGAACAAAAGTTGTCAATTTTTGTGTTGTCAACACGTGTTGGTGATAAAAGTTTCTGTAATTTCCTTGTTGGCAACAAAAATTGTCAACAAATGTTGGCAACCGTGTTTCTGTTTTTGGCGGTAAACATCAAAAGAATACGCTTCTTACAGTTTTTTATAATTGGCTCTGTGGTGACGCTTAGTTCGAATGTTTTTCAAATTGTTGGCGACTCGGTGTAGACACAATGGAAACAAAAGTTGGAGATTTTTTGGAAAATTGCAAACAGTTAAAAACATTGAAATTGCCAACAATTTAAGGTGGAGACGCGCCTAACAGACAAAGTTACTATTGAATTTATAATGTTAAGTTTGGACTACTTATATTTGCCTATTTTATTTTAGTAGGTATGATAAATAAGAAAACCTTTCTTTAAACCAGATAAAACCATCCCAAATACGAGTTAGATTGGCTGTTACATCAAATGATCAAAGGATATGAATTTCATTTTTGTTAAATAAAAAAATCTTTTAAAAAAGTATCATTCTAAACGTACAATACCAGCGCCCCATTTACTATTGACCATTGCTAAAAATAAGGTCATTGAGCCAACCGTATCTACAATAAAAACACGAAATCGCCCTCAAACAGTAGCGGGACTGTTTTGTACAATAATTGTCTCTGTAATTATTGAGGCATTGTAGGTACATATTATAAAACATAAACCGTGCGTAAACCGGCCGCGGGCAGCGAACAGCCAAAGTGCCAATACTATCTCGCGTTATTTCTTGTACAGTATTAGAAGGCCGCTACGACCGGATAGCAGTCTTTACGGTGCGTAACAATGTCGATACAGAAAACTTGGATATCCTCGCGGATAATAATGTAAAGAGTAAAATACAATGCAAAACTATATTTTGCAGGCAATAATAATTATAGTTCGACTAAATGATAATGCAACGTTTAAATAAACGTACATTCTGTGTCCGTGTTCCATTTTTTCATTCGGGTAATATAATTTTGACAGTTCGATGAAAATATTTACGTGACGTGACGTTTGTGAAAAACTTTTTCGGGCAAAGTTTTGATCAAAAAAATACTATACTAATGACTTTTCATTGTAGGAAATTGTATTGAATTCGTGTTGTGAGAGTGTAATTATGTATCTACGATTCAAGGAATGAAGCTTAAGGTGTGTTTAAAATTATAAATAAAGAATTTATGATGTAGGTGTCATCGCAAAAGTTATTTTATTTCTCTGTTTTTAATGAGTTGTTGGTAACTTTTTTTTTTACTTTTTCTTTTAAAGCATAGTGACCTACGGTCTTTTCTTGTGGCAGAAATTTGAGCCAAATACTACGTGTCTTTGATTAAAGTGTAACAAAAGTAACAAATTAAGTGACACTCCGTATGGTCTCCTTATTCGATTGAACTAAGTACTACTACAATAGTACAACTTGAATTAGTTTTATAACTTAGAGCTAACATAATGAACATTAATTATACCATGCCTAGGAAAGCTGATTTCCTTTTATAAAACTGGTATATTTGGGTTGGCAAACTAAAACACTACACTATAAAGTCTAAGTTTGAATACCTACATAAATTGGGTGTTAATTGTGTTCGTTTCAAGTATGTCTGTAAAGTCTCCTGCGACAGGATGTTTATTCCTAATGCGGGAGTTGTCTTGTTAAAAAAAGAAAGAAATAATAAATAATTATTTAATATACACTGATTATGATTATACGAAGTATCATAATTTTATTGTTTATAGACCCAAAACACATGAGTTAGATAAGGAGTAACTTTTAACCAGCAACATTTAATTATATTTTTTTTGGAAATTTTACTCACAGCGTCTTAGTTCTTTTTTAATCTTCATTGCAAACACATACCTACAGGTAATGAAACTACAAAATAATTAAATAATAAACATTTTGGACAACAACACAACACCATCTAGTCCCAAACTAAGCAGAGCTTGTATTATGGGTACTAGACAACTTACTTTTTTTTTCTAAATACATACATATTATGCATAGACAACACTCAAACTGTGAAACAAATATTTCTATCTGGAAATTGAAACCTAGACCTCAAGCACAGCAGTCAGTGCGCTACCATTGCACCACTGAGACAGTTAAATGTTTTGTCGTTCAGTACAGATGTACATACAAAGACAAGATTAACCCAAACCTGTATTTTCTTCCAGGGAACCCTTATAGTGCATAAAGGATAGTTTAGGATGTAAAGACAAGTTAAAAAGAAAATTGATGTACTACTAAATTTTATTAAAGATCTGAATTTAATGATTTAATGACTTCAAAATCATATAATAATATGTCCTTAAAGTTCTTATTTAACTTGTTCATTGTTCTAATTGTTGAGCCTGTTCAGTCAGTGCGGTGATGGATTAAGAATACCAAGTGTCACCACTCATATTCTTCCCATGGGCGTCGTGAGAAGCGACTGACGGAGTAAATTACAGGACAACAGCACTGCAAAGAGAAGGAAAACTTAAACAAACCTTATACCAACCTTTCTGGTCAGAGTGGTGTAGTGGCCCAAAACTTCCTTACTAAGGAGAGTTCTACACACTCACCAGATTTATTTACCAACTGCCTGTTACTCTAAAAAGCACTCTCTGTGGTTCTAATTAGATACATATCAGTTTGTAACTAAGACCTTTAGGCCACATTCAGATTATGAGCGCTTAATGCGCGTTTAAAACTATGTGTAATTTCATTATAGAAATGTGCGTTAGCACGTTAGGCATACAGTGAGTGTGAGACAAAAGGCTCAGTTATGAGAAGCATCTCAATATGCCACCATAGTGTGGGTCACCACGCTGCATTGTTTACATTCGCAATGAGTATGGTGAATTGGGGACCACTACTCATAGATTCTGCTCATGCTTTCTGTCAGGCAGAGTAAAGTCACCTTGACAGGCTCAAATATAAAAAAAAAAAACTCTTTATTAACTTATTATTTGTTTTGTTTCAGTTTCAAACCCTGAGGATGATTCACTGACAACACATTTTAAAGTATTTGAAGAAGAAAATGTAATCTTAAATAGTGACTATAAAAAGGCCAGTAATTTAGACTTAATTAGTATGTAAAAAATATGTAATATTTTTATTTTATTTTAATAAAGGTCAGTAAAAAATATCTGTATTATTTAAGATGTCTAGAAATGATTGTGTTGCAATGGAGATCAAGCTGTCATTATTTTGTAAGTATATTTATTTTTTACTTTTATTTGTTACTAACTGACCCATTCAACCTCGTTTGCCTTTCCTATTGCCCGTAGCTTGATAATTTCCCCCCGTTTTTTAATCATTCTTCATTGGTGCTCCACTTGCTCCTATTAGTCTTAGCCATCACGCTAAGACTAATAGGAGTGGAGCACCAATGAAGAATGATGAAAAATCGGGTCTCCTGCAACACTTTTTTATGTTTTCAAACACCAAACATCAAATAATTAACAAATATGGGCGTGGCCTAACTGTTTTGTTAGTTCTAACAAGTAAACACGTTATCCGAAGCGGACGGAAAACATCCCACATAACATTCTTCAATTTAGTCGTTGCGGAGGTAAAGATTAATCGTTTTGATTTAGAAATCGGATGTTATCGACTTGCTAACCAGTGATAATTTTCGTTATAATTAAGTAGCTGATACATATTCATACATTTTTTTACTTTAATTTTATGCTTCTCGTATATTGAACTGAACTGAACTAACAATAATACAAATTTTTTTTATAATAGGTCTTTACCTTTAATATAATACCTTTATATATATAAATAAAATATAATACCTTTAATAGGACTATTACTTTTTCGAAAATTTAGACAACTTTTTAGTGGGTAAAAAATTCAATTCCCGAGAGGCAGTACAAAATGCCTTTGAAGAGTTTGTTGCCTCCCGTCCAGCTGATTTTTTCAAGAAGGGCATCAATAAACTGCCAATGCGTTGGCAAAGATGCGTCGATTGCATGGGTGATTACTTCGAATAACAGAAATAAAAAAGTTTGAAAAAATAAGTACTTTCACTTATTGCATACAAAACGGCAATTTCATAGGTAAAGACCTATTATATTTTTTAAAATTTATTTATTTACAAACAGGCTCTCAGCCGATAGCGTAGGTACATAAGATTAATACTGATCACTTACATACAATCCATAAAAACAAACATGCCGCTAAAATACTAACAAACAAAATAAAAATCAAAAAAAATCTTACATACTCTATATAATATAAATATAATAGTATGGTTCAGTGTCATTGCATATATCATTATGCATTATATCGCCTGGCAGGTACTTGTGCTCATCGGAATCGCCTGTCATTTTGTTTTTGAACTTGTTAATGAATGAACTAAATCCTATAAAAAATTCAGGCTTACAGGAACAAGTTTTTTCCTCATTTTTTTTACACTTTCAAAAACATGAAAGATGATGATGTGCAGAGCTGAGGCCTGCCAGGCGATGGTTACTTACTTAGCACGCTATGACTCATCACTACAAGAGTTTCTAGCTTTACAGACACACCGTTAGTCGAAAGGTTTATATTAGTAGCTCTCTTACTAGTAGCTGCGGTGGTCATCTAGATAGTCTGTATAAATTCTCAAAAAACTTACTTTTTAACCGACTTATAGGTAGTAGAGCCACGCTGATTTCAGCACAACTGGGCCGGCTCGATCGGGGCGGTACTACCCTCGCACAGAAGACCAACCTAAAATGACAGTTTTGGTGCTGTCGTATTTCGTTAGTGAGTGCGAGACCTGAGGTCCAATGATGCAGGGGTGACAGTTATCGTAGTAAGTGTGTGAGCAGTGGAATGCTCGTAGAGTCATGTTGAGGATGACGTGGATCGAACCGTCGGCCAGGGAGACCTGTAGAAACGGTGGTGCCGCTGGCCGCCCGCGGCATAGAGAGGGGCCCAACCGCGGCTAACCACCCTGGGAGGCTGCCCCGTCAGGTCGCGCATAATCCACGGAGTGGCTCGTCGTGCCGGTTGGTGACCGGACGGTGGGACCAGGCGACCACTTCCGGGAGGGTATGGGATCCCTTCCGTCCGACGGTTCGGTCACCGTCATGCCTCACTATTGTATGGCGACACAGCATTCCGAGCCTCAGTATTACACTGCCACGATGACTGTCACGCCTTTTACACCCCCACTTCCCTCCCTCTCTTTTAAATCATGGCAGTAAGAAAAAGGAATAAGCGTTCAACAGCGGCACGCCATCCTCCCACCAACCCGCTTTTTGAGGTGGAGTTCACTAATATCCGTGGACTCCATGCAAACCTCAACGCCATCCACCAGCATCTTGAGACGGCTCGGCCGGCCATGCTTTTCCTAACGGAGACACAAATACGCCGCCCTGCCGACACGACATATCTTCACTACCCCGGCTACGTGCTTGAGGAGTGCTTCCTCGCGAAGGCTGGGGTATGTCTTTTCGTCAGGGCGGATGTTTGTTGTCACCGATTACGCTGCCTTGAGGACCCATCCTTCTCGACTATTTGGCTACACGTGGATATTGGCTCTATGAGCCGAATCTACGTATGCCTATACCGATCCCATTCTGGAGACTCCGAGACAACTCGACTTTTTGATCATCTCAGTCAGACAGCGGACAAAGCGCAGGAACAGTTTCCGACCGCCGAACTGGTGTTTCTGGGACACTTTAATGCCCACCATGAGTCCTGGCTGGGATCTTCCAAAACAGACCACGCGGGTCGGACTGTCCACGCATTCGCTCTCACGCATGACCTCACCCAGTTGGTACTCCAGCCCACCAAGATACCAGATATACTGAGTCAAGCGCTTTCCTTGCTGGATCTTCTGCTGACGAGTCACCCAGTGCAGTACAGTGTATCGGTGCTCGCCCCTCTGGGATCCTACGATCACTGCCTGGTAACCACCACGGTGCCTCTAGTTGCCCCCCCCACGACCAGTGGCAGCTAAAAGACGGTTATGGCACTACTCGTCAGCAGACTGGGATGGAATGCGGGAATATTTCGCATCTATACCGTGGGCACAACGCTGCTTTCAATATGGAGATCTGAAGCAAAGTGCGGCCGCCGTGGTGTGCGAGATCACTGTAGTAATGGAATACTATATTCCATACAGTGAGGTCGCCAGCGCAACTACCCGCCCCTGGTTCGATCGCGAATGCGCTCAAGCTGTTGCCCAAAAGCAATCGGCCTACCGCGCATGGACCAGGGCCCGCGCTCACGGCCACCCCGACGTGGATCGACTAAAAGCAGCGTTTAACAAAGCCACCAGGGAATGCAAGAAGGCTTACGTAACAGCGGATGCCCAGCGCATTGCACGACATGGCCAAGAACTCGTCGCATACCCTACGGGTAGCCGAAAGTTCTGGCGATTGGCTAAAGCCGTGCAGTCCAACTTCTGCCAGGCTCGCTACCACCGCTGAAATATCCTGACGGATCACTTGCCCATCAGCCGCAGGAGAAAGCGAAACTGCTTGTTGATCTCTTTGCGACTAACTCCCGAATCGATGACCGCGGCATGCACCCTCCTACCATTCCGGCCTGCGACGCTACAATGCGGGATATTCGCATCCGGCTGAGTGATGTCCGAGCGGAGCTTCGGTCACTCGACGTCCAGAAAGGTAGTGGACCCGACGGTATCCCAGCGGTGGTTCTTAAGAACTGTGCACCAGAGTTGTCTCCGGTATTGACGCGCCTGTATCGCCTGTCATATTCCTCGGGAACTGTTCCGGAGGCCTGGAGAGAGGCGAATGTTCAACCCGTCCCCAAAAAAGGCGACCGCTCCAACCCAGCCAACTACCGCCCGGTAACTGTCACCCCCATTATCTGCAAAGTGTTCGAGCGGATCATTAACAAACAATTGGTCCACTACCTGGAGGATCACTCCCTACTTAATGATCGTCAATATAGTTTTAGACCGAAACGATCCACTGGTGATCTTCTAGCGTACGTCACACACCTTTGGAGTGAGGCTATTGACAGGCACGGGGAATCTTTGGCCATCAGCCTCGACATGGCCAAGGCCTTTGATAGGGTTTGGCAACGTTCGCTTCTCTCCAAACTACCGGCCTTCGGCTTGCCCCCCAAACTTTGCAACTTGGTTGCCGCATTCCTGCACCAGCGTCGCATCAGAGTCCTTTGCGACGGTGCGGCCTCCGACTTTCAGTCAATTAACGCCGGAGTGCCACAGGGTTCCGTCCTGTCACCCACGCTGTTTCTTCTGCATATCAATGACATGTTAGCCCTTGGCAACATTCATTGCTATGCAGACGACAGCACAGTTCATGGGAGATACTTCGGACGTCCTGCAGCAAAGTCAGCAGATATTGAGGAAAAACGACAGGAGCTTGTCGCTCAACTCGACCATATTCTGGGCCGCATTTCTCAATGGGGCTCTGAGAACCTGGTCGAGTTCAACGCCAAGAAAACACAGGTGTGCGCGTTTTCTGCCAAAAAATCTCCATTCCGTCCCCTTCCGACTTTTCAGAACATTCAACTGCCACTACAAGGCAGACTCGATATCTTGGGCATGGGCATCTGCCGCGACCTCAACCCGCGCGAGTACGTTGAGAGCGTCACTATGGCGGCCTCGCGGAAGTTAGGTGTTCTAAACAAGGTGAGACGGTTCTTCTCGCCTTAGCACCTGTGTCTTCTTTATAAGACCCAGGTTCGCTCGTGCGTGGAGTACTGTTCTCACCTTTGCGATGGTGCCGCGCAGTATCGACGCTCTCGACCGGTTGCAGCGGCGAGCAATCCGAATTGTCGGCAGTCCTGAAGCCACCGAGTCTCTTGAGCCTCTGCAGATGCGTAGAGATATCGCCTCTATGGCAGTCCTCTATCGTCTTTATCATGGGGAGTGTTCTGAAGACCTCTTCCAACTAGTCCCGCCTTCTCCCTTCCTCTACAACCACGTGGACAACACGTGCCAGCCTCAGAAGTCACCGCCTCAAAGTAGAAGACATACGCTCTCGCACTCATCGATTCGGTTCTTCTTTCCTGTGCCGATCGGTTAAAACCTGGAACTCACTACCAGCGCACGTGTTTCCGTCCAACTATGATCCCGGGTCCTTTAAGCAGGGCGTGAAAAAGCAGCTGGTCGCCATGCTGCACTGTCCTTGTTCACATTGAGGATGGTGACCACCACTCTTGGATTTTGCTTGTGCTTTCCATCAGGCAGGGCAGAGTCATTTTGGCAGCTAAAAAAATAAAATAAAAAAAGGACTTCAAAAAAAGGAGGAGGTTCTCAATTCGACTGTATATATGTTTTTTTATGTGTGTTCGCGGATAACTTCGTCGTTTATGAACCGTTTTTGATGATTCTTTTTTTAATGGAAAGGAGATATCCCAACGGTGGTACCGTGACAGTAAAACTAAGATCTGATGATGGCATCCAAGAGAAATCGAGTCGAACCTTGAAGTCGGTTTTTGTTTTTGTTAAAAAAATTATACCCCATTTTTTATATGTTTTCTGTACCGATTAATAATTAATAAATATTTTTATTTCCAGTTTTCATTACCTGGACGTGAAGTGGAGACCGAACAAACGGCCCTTAATGGTGTACATGGTAAGTTAATAATAATAAATATTTCGGACATCTAACATATAACGCCATCTATTCAAGCTAAGCAGAGCTTGTGTTATGGGTAAGTGAAGTTAGTATGCTGCTACTGACATCCCATACAATCTCTTGTATCTACGCTGTCTAGCGTATAACGGTTTCGCCGATAGAAGTGAAAACTTATAACTTATAATGTTATTTGTAAAATTAACGTGTATAATTATAAATTTCATAATGTTTATATTAAAATTATCAACATCAAACATTAGCATGTCGCGAGACGCGAACTCATAAGATTTTCCCCTACCAAAAAGTACTAACGCGGCTAAAGAAATTTTCACTTCAAAAATGGATGATTACGGAACCCTATTCTATTTGTGGCCTGACACGCACTTGGCTCTTTTTTTAGTAGGTCGCCTGTGTGGTAAAGGTACAACAACAAACGCAGGTAAAGGCTCCTACACATAACTGCGAATTCGCAATGCATCGCAAATATCTGCGAGTTCACACGAATGCACCGCAACAACTTCACGCCGCATCGCATCGCATCGTGGGAGCCGTAATACCGCGGAGCTCAGCTAGTTGGAAATATAAAAATTAACACCTAAAATGTACCTCTTAAGTTCTACAAGCATTATTAAAATCTGGCTACTCTGTAAAAAGTTATGCGTGGCCATACATAAAAAAAATACACGTCGACTTGAGAACCTCCTCCGTTTTTTTTCGTCGGTTGAAGATGACACCAGGGATATCTGTCTCAGAGATCAAGCTATATTTTAAGAACTATAATTACTCGTACAAGTACGAAGCCCTGGAGAAATGAATTAAACACTCGTTATTAAGTCAGATTGCATCTTTAGATGACATTTCTTATTAAATTCCTCCGTAACTCAAAACACCTAAACTCCTGAACGCAACCTTTATTCACCGCTGCCCTCTCAGAGTGATTGTGACCTAGGTAAGTTATATCAGAGGTCATTAAAGAGGTCACAGCAACTGGTTGTACATCAATTCGTGAGTTGCGACATGGCGCGTCTTGATGCGCTTGCGCACGTTAGTACTAACGCCATTTGAGGACGCCTAAATCTGGTGGTTATATAGTTAGGAAAAAGAGGTAACTGAATGAATTCGTCCTCACTTTTTACCCGACTGTGGTGAAACCAAAAGGAAAGGTAATAGTTTTGGGGCAAACGAGCAGACGTATCGCCGGATGGTAAGCGATGACCGTCGCCCAGGGACACTCGCAACACCAGAGGCGTCACAAGAGCGTTGCCTTCTTTTTGGGGACGGAATGGGGGGGGATTGGGCCTCCGGTATCCTCACTCACTCGGTGAAACACAGCGCTGGTTCACACCGGTTTTCTGTAAGGCCGTGGTATCACTCCGGTCAAGCCGGTCAATTCATGCCGAAGCGTGGCTCTCCCACGGTGATTCGTCAAAATGGCCCGGGTGACATCTATACTAATGTCATTAATTCGAAAATTGTTACGTTGTTACGGCTAACCCGCTGCACCGATTGCAATGAAATTTGTCATGAAGAGAGAAGAAGCAGCGGGTAAAAGCGAGTAAATGCGAAAGTTTGGGAAGATGTGTGATGATGTTTATTACTCATTTACACAAAATTACTAAACGGATTTATATGAAACTACAGTAAATAGCTCATACTTCAGAATACGGGATGTCCGACCGATATACACGCGGGCGGAGTCGCGAGCAAAATCTAGTCTCTCTATAATTTTATCTTGTATGTAGTTATTTTAATGTTAGTCTATTAAAAATGATCTTCTTATTCATAAGGTCAACGAAGAAACCATCTTCGTTATATGTAGCATTATATATTGCGACAGCTCAGCTTGATGGGCATGTGCAAGTTAAGGCGAACCCCTCACTTAACGTTAAGAGGTGAACTTGAATTTAAAGGTGGTGACACACTAATATACCTACTTTCTTACGTGAGGGAGTATTTGCTTTGGTTTAAATTGGCAGTCTCGACCGGAAATTACAGAAAACCGACTTTAATTAAATCTTTAGTCACTTTTTCCGGGAATTCATATATAGAGGACTAGCGGCCGCTTGCGACTTCGTACGCGTGGAGCTAGTTATTTGCAAATAATTTTTAATTATATTCGGAAAAGCTAGATACATTATTAGTACACTTCCACACCATCTATAGAGCATACATTTTAAATTTCAAGTCTCTTACTTCAAAAACATAGGACTTTCATAGAAACTTCCAACCCCCGTTTTGCCCCCTTAGAGGTGGAGTTTCGTAAAATCCGTTCTTAGCGGATGTCTACACCCTATATGGAACCTACCTGCCAAATTTTAAGTCTGTAGGTATTATAGTTTCTGAGATTTCGTGATTAATAAGTGAGTGGTATTTCGCTTATATATATAGATTTAAAGGGCGGCAACGATTTTGATTTTGGAGTTGCAGGATGAGGATGCCATACTGGTAGTAGGATTTATACTGTACCATAAAAAACAACTCAACCACCATGTAGTGCATGCTAGGACTTGAGGCGTATTGATTCAAATATCAACTATTTTTAATGTTCTTGTATAAAAGTACTATGTAGGCGGGATAGGAGCGCTCTAATTAAGTGGAAATACCTCTAATATAATTAATTGTTTATGTGTGCGTCCAGGCAACAAGCGTTGATCGCACAAACAACGTATATTTCTCTGTTCTGTGGTTTCCAACCTAAAGATGATTCAAGGCATTTTGTCTTATTTTTTGTCTACATATAATTTTACACACTTCACCCAGCTATGCACATTGCAAATGCATAGATGCTCAACTGCATTCACTAGTTTCTATTTATGAGTGCTGGTATCTTCACGCTAAGGTCGGAAAATTTTCAGGCTTTCCTAGTACGTTAAATCTAGTAAACACGCACACAATTAGCCGATGCATGAAAGTGAGATGCTCGCTAAGCTCGCTTAAATGCACGTAGTGCTTTCTCACACAACGTCATCTAGTCCAAAACAGAGCTTGTACTGTGGGTACTAGACAACAATGATATACGAAACATTTATACCTTAAAAAAAAAATATTATACATAGAAAACTCCCAAACTCAGAAACAAATATTTGCAAATCATATCAACAAGACCCGGGAATCGAATCCGAGACCTCAAGCACAGCAGTTGCATACGCTACGGTTACCTCACTAGGAGGAAATAAATAGATCCTACTAATATTATAAACGCTAAAGTTTGTATGGATGGATGAATGGATGGATGTTTGTGACTCTTTCACGCAAAAACTACTGAACGGATTTAGATGAAACTTTACAGTAATATAGCTTATACATCAGAATAACACATAGGCTACTATTTGCCGCGATAACCGACACACACGCGGGCGGAGCCGCGGGCAACAACTAGTTTGACATAAAACGTTTATTATTAGTAGTATATTCGCCTTAAGTCATCGACAAATACGTCTTCATGTACCAAGGTTGAGCCATTGCCGCTCTATTTTGACATTACCAAACCTCCGACATCGTCACTCAAAGATGAGTACTATTCTAAATGAATATTCATAAACTAACTGAACCCTGCGGTGTTACCTACGGTTACGAAAACCGCGGGTAACAAGCCAAAATCGGTCCAGCACTTCCAGAAATTAACCGGAACAAACGGATCCCATAGAACGTTAACGAACTTATTCATCCCGTGGATGTCTTAACAGCAGATGAAGGGAGATTGAAGCAGAGCAACAGCAATGCAAAGAGAAGATAAATTTGACACAAATTCTTCCTTCTTCTTCCTAAAGCTCCTAAGAAGAGTCCTAAGTCCTGTAGTGCACTGTTAAAAGCTGTTAATGTGTGATGTGTAAGCAAGTTGTATAGCTTAAAAGTATATATGCTAAGTAATCAAGTGGCGATCACTGGCGACATGATTTTGATAATAATGTTGAGTGTGGGTTAGGTATAATGTGGCATATAGTTTATTCAGTTCGATTCCGATACACGACCCTACCGAAAACGTTGATTTAGTGACCGCCCGAGGAGGTTTATCTAATCAAAATAGGATGAAGATATTGTTCTTGCAAGGATAATTATTAATTGTCTTGATATAATTATTGCGTTGTACTTCGATCAATAATAGTACTAGATTAAGGATCAGGAACAAAAATAAGACGCTCAAGTGGTCAAGTTTGCAGTAACGAAAACATCTTCATTTTTTAGAAAAAAGTTTAATAATGTTAACGACTTCAGTTTATTATTAACCTTAATGCTTAAACATAAAGTTTCATTACCATTGCAAAATATTTTTATTTAGGACCTTTCGTCAGAGAAAGGATATTATGGAATGAATTTAAAATGTCGCTTGAAAATAAAAAGTCATCAGTACAAAATTATTTATTGTAAAATGATACTTAAAATCTAAGTTATAAGGTTAAAAACATTTTGTTTACAATTTCGTGCTTATTGTATTGTTGAACTAGATGTAGTTCTCGGTATTACATTTCAATGCTCAGAACATAGTAAGCGTAGAGTTGCAGAATATATTTGTTTTAGGTTTGTTTTGTATGGTGGCAAATATTTTTGACCGATTCAAAAAAGTAGTAGATACTATTTTACATTGCCGATATTACAACAAATAGGTAATAAAAATAAAATTTAATAAAGTAAAAAAATGAAATTTTTCTTAGTTAGTCGCTTAATTGCTTTATGTAAATTATGTATTTTCTTACATTTAATATCTATAATTTTGCGACATGTTGTCAATTTCTTTTTTAAGTACCCTTTTCTTGAAGTGTCACAAACAGATATTAAATCTGATAATGATGCATCAGGAGACTTAAAACCAACGGCCCAGCCCGAGGCACATCACGTATTACCGTAGTATCTTTAAAACTTAAAGTTGCTGAAGATGTGGCCTGTAAAGAAACATACGGAATTTAATAAAAACATTTAAAAAAATACCTATTTAATGAAATAGTTTATCTACATCTACACTAATATGATAAAGAGGAAAGATTTGTCTGTTTGTTTTTGCTAGCAAGCTATTGCATAGCTTTTATCGCGGGCTTTGAGCGCGGCCGAACCTAGAAATTCCGTAACGAAAAAACCTAACACCCGAAGCTGGCACGGATTGAGACGAACTGCTCCGATCGACGAATCAACGAATCAATCAAGGGTATATATGTAACTATCATGGTTGAGTCACAATGACCGCTTTTTTGGTCAAATAATTCTATCAAAACCCGGGTGAAATGGAGTCGTGGTGATTTTAGTATCATTATATTAATCCTTATCTATTTAAACTGTTTAATAATTAAGGTTGGTTATTTACAAGTAAATTACACTTTAAATTATCATGTCGGACCTTTCGTTTAAAAGTTATGATGGGTATAAAAATATTTTAAGTAAGAAAAATTTTGCAGTTTGCGCTAACTGCCGTCGCCGAACGTTTAGTCTATTAATAAGTAATTTACACGGGGAGATGAAGTTCGTAGAGTATTAACTAAACCCACGCGATCGAAATCGCGGGCGAAGTGCTAGTTTATGTTTTTTTTTTAAACTTACCTGTTTTGATAAATCTTTCGTCAATTCTGAAGTTATAGCTGATTGCACTTTTATTGGTGGTGAATCTAAAAAAAAGTCATCATCAACTAATTATTTTATTAAAACGGTATCTGACACCAACTATTTTAATACTTAATGACAGTTAACTGCAATTTGGGAACCGCTGTTTTTAGTAATCTACGCCTTTGCGTATTTCCAGTTATGTCGAATCTGTCAAAATGAATCAAACATATTCTAGAATTTTTATAAGGGTTGTATATTTCTTCTTCTCTTTCTTTCGCGACAATACATACCCATTCTGCACAGCGAAATAGGTCACAATCTACAAACAAAAATAACACTATAAAATAACAACACTACTCCATGCATTCTCTGTTCAAGAATAGGTTATGTTTGATCCAATAGTTGGTGCATTGGCCAAATAATTACAATATTAGTTAATTTAATTATATTTACTATATAATTCTGTTTATTATTTTATGAAAAACACTTAATGATATAAACTTACCTAAAAAAAGATATTCCTTCCAAAACCTTGGTGTTACGGTGGTTATTTACACAGTTTTTGAACGCGCACTGCAGCATTTTGACGTCTTTATGTTGGTTATGATTGGAGCATACTAATTTGAAATAAGACCACAAAATTATTTGTGGTCTTATTTTTCGGGCCGTTTTTGAAGCGCTTATCGGGAATCTAGTACATTATTGATCGAAGGCGTTGTACAAAAGATGAGCTGATACTAGGTGAAGGCAAACCAATATGGTGGCTATTCTAGGCAAACGAGAAATATAATTAATCGGAATCTTAGTTGTAACTAACTTCGTTATCTAAGAAATAAATATTGAATTGTGTAGGTTTTTTTTTCTTTTTATTTAACCGCCTAAGATGTGAAATTTCCAAAACTCCTTTCTTATAGAGTGCTTTCCACATAAAAAAGGCAAATTATGTAGCCCGAACGGTTTAAGTTCTGCGTGGATGAGTCAATCAGTCAGGCTAAGTTATTTTCTAAGCATAGATTACTATTTACTTACCCTTAATTACTAACTACTAACTTACTACTAATATAAAACACTTATCGTTAACGTCAGTAGTTTGACCCATGTTCCACTGAACATGTGACTTACGGTCCTTAAAATATAGCTTGATCTCTGTAATAAATGGCTACGGAACTAAGTAACTTTGAACTAGCAATTTTATTTTGTATCACCTACATTTTCATTCTTTACCTGCCAGTTTTATCAGAAACTAGCTGACCCGGCGAACTTCGTACCGCCATATTTACATATCTGTCTCAGCTTCCCACTGGCAGTATACAGTCGCGGTCAAAAAAAAGCGTTTTTCTTGTACAAAAACCTCTTCCTAACGATAAGGGATACAAAAAAAAGAATTATTTAATTTGGTGCAGCCGATCGGAAGTTATGCGCATACATACATTTCGGCGATTCATTTATATATATATATATAGATGAAGTGCAATACATTATAAATATAAAATTCTCACCTAAAATATATCTCGTAAGTTCTAAAACGAGATTAGTGACAACTGTCATAGAGACATGAGGCCCAATGATGCAAAAGCATCTCAATAGGCCGCCATAGTGTGGGTCACCATGCTGCATTGTCTGGATTCGCAATGAGTATGGTGGCCACTACTCTTGGAGGCTCATACTTTCCATCAGGCAGATTATAGTCACTTTGGCAGGCTCATATACGTGTTAAGGGCTTTCATAGTAGCTTTTTCACTGTGAAGAATTATGTATCTCCTTGACCACAAGTCGTGAATACTGTCAAAGCGAGAAATTATCAAAACCGTAAAAGGTATATAAAATATAGCCACGTCAGAGGAAAATTCTCCCAAGAACTTTCACACGAATAACGAAGATGTGCAATTATTTATAGAATATCGTCAATCAGTCACTGCACCTTAAGAGGCTTTGGCAGTCAAATGTTTGCTGTCATGATACGCACAGCTGGTAGAAAACTTTAAAATATATTAATATTAATTACATTTAAAAGTACAGTAGATGAGCTCTTAAACGCATATTAACTTCTCGGTGGATAAAATCATAATCATTTGACTGCACGGTTGGCCTTGTGGTTTAAGCGATCGCCACGTCGCTTTCTACTGCGCCGAGAGTTGTGGGATCAAATCCCACAGTGGACAACACTTTGTGTGATCCGCAAATTGTTGTTCTGAGTCTGGGTGTTCTTTGTGTCCGTGTTATGTATGTTTGTAAGGTCTCGCGCGATACAGGTTGTATAATCTTAATGCGGGAGTTGTCTTTTTTGATAATTATTTTTTCATGTAGGCCTTTTCAGGCACTTTCGAAAAGTTAAGCCGGGTCTCCACCAAACAAAAGTTGACCATTTTTGTGTTGTCAACCCGTGTTGGTGACAAAAGTTTCTGTAATTTCCTTGTGTTGGCAACAAAAATTGTCAACAAATGTTGAAAACAGTGTTTCCGTTTTTGGCGGTAAACGTCAAAAGAATAAGCTTGTTGCAAATATTTATAGGCTCTATGGTGACGCTTAGTTCGAATGTTTTTCAAATTGTTGGCGACTCGGTGTAGACACAATGGAAACAAAAGTTGGCGATTTTTTGAAGTGTTGCAAACAGTTGGAAACACTGAAATTGCCAACAATTTTGGTGGAGACGTGCCTTTACATCAATGGCTCTACCTGCGCGTTTCCAATATGTCATTCCTATGGAGAAGAATCAGCAAATAACTCCATAAGTTACTGTTTAAAAAAATAGAGTTTTACAATTGTGTACATATTATTTATTTATGCAACAATAACGTAATATAGCAAAATTATTACCTACTTAATTTTCAAAAATAATAAATGTAAACCATCCTAGAGAAAAAGTGACAAGCTATACAACAACCGATACTGAAGTTCTGTAGATCTAGTTGATCTTATCGGATTTTTTAGGTTTCTAACTACCCTTTATCGTATTCCAATTATTTTTGTTATCATAGTTTTTTTTGGTGTAGAATCTTGGCAGCTTACCGTTATCAAATCATATGACAGTGACTAATACTACCTGTAAAAATTAAGAAGGAGGGAACCTACTGTAAAACAAT
Organism: Diaphora mendica; assembly: GCA_949125395.1. Taxonomy (NCBI): domain Eukaryota; kingdom Metazoa; phylum Arthropoda; class Insecta; order Lepidoptera; family Erebidae; genus Diaphora; species Diaphora mendica. Next base: position 38,111,776 of record OX421312.1, read on the forward strand.
GAAAAAACATATACATATCTATTTAGTCGGTTAATAAGCAGCACTGTACTTGCAGCTTTCAGTAAAAACGGCGCATGATTGGTTAGCTCATGGCTGTGCAGCAATGACTCCAAACCTTTTGTTTTGTTTTCTTTGGTCGACTTCGTTCTCATTCAAGTCTCTTAGTGAAAAAAAAATGTAAACCGTATTTTTTTTTAAAGGAGCAACAATGGAGTTTCTGGCCAGATTCAGACCATGAAGGGTAGGCTGCACTTGGAACTGGCGACTAGAATCACTCGATTTTTTAATATTATATATTGACTATTCATAAGTGCCTGTAAAAAAGGTGCCTATTTGAATAAAATCTTTTTGAGTTTGACGTTCAACACACACTTTTTTCAACACACAACTAAAAATCACCAAACCATTTCTAAAATATGCCAACACTAAATTGTCTCCGAGCACGGAGCGTCCGCAACTCCGCAAGAGTGAAAGCACCAAATGCCAGCTTCCCACGATACAGAATAAAATGTGTCCTCGTAAACGCAGATGTATTCGGCTGACGAACATGGAGATAACAACTAGTAGTAACCATCTATACATACAAATAAATAAAATTGGAGTGTCTGTTTGTAATCTATACTTTAATATTATAAAGCTATAGAGTTTGTTTGTTTGAACGCGCTAATCTCAGGAACTACTGGTCCGATTTGAAAAATTCTTTCAGTGTTGGATAGTCCCTTTTTCGAGGAAGGCTATAGGCTATATTTTATTTTCAAAAAAATTAGGAGATCCGTAAGAAAATTGCTATTTCGTGGTGTTACCCTAGGTGTGAAATCGAAAACTATTTTTGCGTGCGCTGCAAAAAGTACTGACAATAGAACAAAATAATGTGTTGTGGGTTTGTAGTTCCCATTAAGATCTACAAAAAAGTCCGCGAGAGCATATATCTAACTATCATGGTTTAGTCACAATAACAGCTTTTGTGTTCAAAAAAATATTAAATCGTCTGAAGAAAGAAACTACGTTAAATGTTTGAATGCGCTAATCTCAGCAACTACTGGTCCAATTTAAAAAATTCTTTCAGTGTTAGATAGCCCGTTTATCGAGGAAGGCTATAGGCTATATATCATCACGCTACGACCAATGGGAGCAGAGCACCAATGAAAAATGTTTCAAAAAACGGGGGAAAATTATCACGCTACGGGCAATAGGAGAGCAAAAGAGGTTGCGTGGGTCCGTTAGTATTAAAATAACCGCTTTTTACTAAATGCATATATTAAATATGTATATCCGAGCCTCGGAGAGCACGTAAAGCTGTCGGTCCTGCGCCTGATCTCTCCCCGATCGTGTCGGTTAACCGTCCCAACGGATTATGAGAGAGAGGGAACAGAGAGTGCACCTGTGTTTGCGCACGCACTTGTGCACTATAATATCTCCTGCGTAGTTGGCTGGTCTCCGTTGAGTCTGGCCGCCGCGCGCCGTGGCCGTTATCGGCTAGGAGAACATTATTATTACATATACCAAAATAACATTTTTTACAATTTTGGTCTGTCTGTCTGTTTGTTCCGCCTAATCTCTGGAACGGCTGGACTGATTTTGACGGGACTTTCACTGATATGTAGCTGATGATATAAGGAGTAACTTAGGCTACTTCATTTTCACAATTTCTATTGATACTCCTCTCCTCTTCTTCGCAGGGTGATGATATGTAGCCTATAGCCTTCCTTGATGACAGCTATTAACACTGAAAGTTTTTAAATCAGATCAGCACTTCCAATCTAACAATCAAACTCTTCAGCTTTATTAGTGGGGATAGATGTTATACAATTTTTTATATCTCCTTATACGCCACGATAACTTTATAATCAACATCACAGAGGGAAAAATAGAAGGAAAGAGAGGAAGATCGAGACATGGTTATATCAACCAGACATGGATTTTGTCGATCGAATTTTACATTAAGATTAATTCTCATAATATAAAATCGATCAAAATTGTGTTTCGATTTAATGTCATAAAAGATATTCTCATAGTAAGTATTACTAACACTAGCAGAATACATAAGTGTATATATTCAACTTTCTTTCGCAATACGATATAATCAGCACTTACAACAGCATTACAATCACCGTCGGATGTTTCTTACTGCATTTTCATTATCTAATACTAAATTGAATTTTATTATCCGTATATGTGACGGATTAAGAACACTGAGTAAAATCACCCCTATTCATCGCGTGTGCGTCGTAAAGGTGCGTCTCCACCAAAATTGCTGGCAATTTCAGTGTTTCCAACTGTTGGCAACTCTTCGGAGAATCTCCAACTTTTCTTTCCATTGTGTTTACACCGAGTCGCTAACAATTTGAAAACATTCCAACTAAGGGACTTTTGCCTCGGTTTGGGACAATTGATACTACCTCAACAATTCGTGTGTAACATTTGTGCAAAGTGACGTGCCATCTAAGATATGCTCCCAGATATGTTCATGTCGTTAGTTCGCGTCAATTGAATCTCCATATTATTAGCACAAATATTCATGTCTCTTCTGTTTAAGAAAGGTTTCTCACACACGCATCTTACAGCACATTACATCATCAACAATCCATAATGTCCCACTGCTGTGCTTCGGTCTCCTCTCAGGAGAGGGTTAAGGCCATACGTCCCCACGCTGTGGGTGAGTGCGGTTTGGGGACTGGCAACACAACGATTATGGCTACGTAATCTTACCGTTGCTTCACGACTGCTTAACGTGACCTCCGAATAACAGAGACGCTTGTGGTGTCGTGCAACTGCTGATGTTTTTATTCTAGTAAATTCTTTAATTATAGGATTCACATACGTTTCATATTCCTTGCTCTTCAATGATTGCTCATTGCTGGGCTAAAATCGTTACAAAATGAATCTTTAAGTAATTTAAAAGTAGTTGATACAACACATACAATAGTGAATTCTATATTTTAATACGTGAACCAAAAATTTTACACTTTTTACGAAATGTACGTGAACGAAGGAGTGTCAAATTTGGCATAGTTAAAGTTTATTAAGGAGGTGGAGTGCATAAAGCTAAAAAAACAATTTTAATATTAATAAACCAAAATTTTTAATCTTCTATAAAAATAAAAATGAATCACAAAAATGTATTTATGTACATAACTTTCGATCGACTGCAGGAAATTGGATAATTCTTTTTTTTATGTGTTTGATATTGCGAGGACAAGGTGTGCATAGAAGAAAATTAAAAGAAAATCGGAGGTATTATAGTTTCTAGGTCCATTTAGTCCTTGGCCCAAATAAATATCAAAAGAAGTTTTTCGGTAATTTAGAAAATATTCACGAAAATAAATATGGCGGTACGGGTCAGCTAGTTTTTTGATATAAATAAAACCTTTATTTTTGTTTCAGTATGAGCGAGAGGGCGCGGGGCGTCGCGGAGGCGCCGTACTGCCCTCAACCATGGAGGTAGGTGTCTATTTATTTTCAAAATCAATTTTACTGTTGATACGATATTTACATAACAAACAGTCACAAAGACTGCCGATAGTAGTTAAAACTTATAACTTAGAATGTTATTTGTAAAAAAATGATAAAATGAAAATTATCAACATCAAACATTTATTTAGAAACTTTTAGCATGAACATTAGCATGTCGGTGACGTAAAGCCATAAGATTTTCCCTTACCAAAAAGTGCTCAACGCGGCCAAAACAGTTTTCACTTCGAAAAAGTCATGTCATCATGTCGGTGACGCGAACTCATAAGATTTTCTCGTACCAAAAAGTGCTCAACGCGGCTACAGAAGTTTTCACTTCAATCATTACTGATTTACTAGTCACGAGTAAATGATAAACGAAAAAGTGGTTAACGCTACTTACAGATTTTTCTCTATGTATGGGTGTGATTTTGTTGTTGTGTTTAGAAATATATTAGTATGTTTATCAACAGTCTGATTAATAAATTTAATTCAAAAGCTTTTAAAAACAAGCTTTTACTGAAATGCCTCGACAAATCAAACGAGTCCAAACTCGATGATGCTGCGACGTTTCTTTACAGTGTTTCTATGGCCACCTTCCAGCTCCAGCATCAGATCAGCTCCATGTCATTATAATATTGTATTGCCACGCTGTATACACACACATGCAAAATTTCAGCAAAATCGATTGAAGATATCTGCTTCAAAATTGAGTTGCAAGATTCCACCCGAACATACATTGCAAGTTAATAAAAAGCTTGTAAAATAGCACAGATTCTGTCTAGTTAAAGATGAGATAGCCGTGTGTGAGATGTGTGAAAATATTATTATTATATGCGCAACTATGACGTTACCCTTGTCAATTTGCCAATGATTTCCAGAGACCCGTGAGAATATCGAGATGCTGAGATTAAATGCCCATGATTGACAGATCGTTAAATTGTTCATACTATTACTGGGGACTGTGACATTTCATGATAATAATAAATTTATATATTATATATCAAACTATGTACTAAGATTCGAGACCTATGAAGACGGGTTTAATAAAAAGCGGCCAAGTGCGAGTCGGACTCGCCCATGAAGGGTTCCGCGGCAGCAAGTAACATAATATAATTTTTATTTTATTTTTATATTTGTGTTGATTGAATGAAAGGTAAATTGCAGTTTACGATTAAGACGTATTAAAAAAAACTACTTACTAGATTTAGTTCAAACCAATTTTCGTTGAAAGTTTACATGGTAATGTACATCATATATTTTTTTTAGATTTATCGTTCTCTTATTTTAGAAGTTAAAGGGGGGGGACGGGGACACTCATTTTACCACTTTGGAAGTGTCTCTCGCGCAACCTATTCAGTTTAGAAAAAAATGATATTAGAAACCTCAATATCATTTTCGAAGACCTATCCATAGATACCCCACACGTATTGGTTTGATGAAAAAAATTTTTTTGAGTTTCAGTTCTAAGTATGGGGACCCCCAAAATTTATTGTTTTTTTTATTTTTGTGTAAAAATCTTAAAGCGGTTCACAGAACACATATACTTACCAAGTTTCAACATTATAGGTCTAATAGTTTCGGAAAAAAGTGGCTGTGACATACGGACGGACAGACAGACAGACAGACATGACGAATCTATAAGGGTTCCGTTTTTTGCCTTTGGCACGGAACCCTAAAAATACCTGAAAATCTCGAACGCTAAGATAGATAAAAATAAATATTTTTTGTTTTGTTTTGTTAAGCAGAGCTTGTGTTACACTACATACATATTATACACTAGCTGACCCGGCGAACTTCGTACCGCCATATTTACATATCTGTCTCAGCTTCCCACTGGCAGTGTACAGTCGCGGACATAAAAACACTTTTCCCATTATCTTTTTTTTCTTTCTAGCAAAAAAAGAATGAATGAAATCGGACTATGTGTTATTGAATTACAACTAAGTACATATTTTGATTTTCATCCCCTATCTCCAGGAAACCGTGCTGAATTTCGAGATAAAAAGTATCCTATGTCCTACCTCGTAGTATGAACTCAAATCATGCCAAGTTTCATTTGAATCCGTTTAGTAGTTACAGCGTGATGCGCGGCCAAGATACAGACAGACAGACAAAAATGAAAAAAATTACAGTTTTGGCTTCAGTATCGACTATAGAGAGCCCTCTGATTTTTTTTTTCAAAATATCTTTAATGTACAGAATTGGAACTGTTACATTGTTATTATAAGTATATATAGAAAACACCCAAACTCCGAAACAAATACACACATCAAAAGTGTCTAGGGATCAACATATGTGTCTAGGGATCAACATATATTTTTGCAATAACTTTTCTCCTGATTGATATTAATTAAAATTTTCTTTAAGGATTCATCAAATAAAGTGTTTTCGTTTGTCACAGTAACGATAAACCAAGTCACCTTTGCATTAATAAAGAAATTTGCCATTTTCCTAATAAAGGGATTTTTGACATTTGAACAACTAACATTAAAGTTCGAAAAAAAGACTGAAATAACAGTTTTCTTTAAAATTTTATTAGGTAACTTAAACAATTAATAATCCGTGTTTCTACCGCGAACACTAACAACAGAAGAACATCGGTTTGGCATACTCAAAATGAGTTCATCCAAATCACGCTGTGGAATGGCCGCCCATGTTCGTTGCAAGAACAAAAAAAGGTCTTCTTGCGACTGGATACCCTCCATATTCGGCAGAGCTCTTCTCTGTAGCATATCCCATGCATGCTCAATCGGGTTCAAGTATGGCGACTGAGCAGGCCAGGGCCAAAGCCACATCTCAATCTTAAGAAATCCGCGTAAAAATGCTTGATCCCTAGACACTTTTGATGTGTGTATTTGCAGATCAGGGAATCCAACCCGAGACCTCATGCACAGCAGTCGCGTACGCTACCACTGCACCAACGAGGCAGTCAAGATAACTTAGTGAAATTATCGTTATCAACAGCCTCTATAATCCTCTGCTGGCCATACGCCTCTCTTTAGACGTCACGTCATCCACCCATCCGATGTGTGTCCATCATCATACGAAATCTTCTACCAAAAGGAAATAGATGAATTATCGACCAATAGCTGTTTTTTCCACGCTATTATTTCCTAACGCTAAGAACAATACGCTAAATTGCTTTACACGATTAAATCATCACAAATTTATTGCTATTGTCTTCAAGAATATCGATTTAATAGATAATGGCTTCCACGATTCTGCTATCTGATTAATAAATTCATATTCACCACATATCCTGACAGAATAAGTTTCATATCAAATAAGATCGGGAACGAAGCTGACAGCAAAATGGAGTTGCGAAATTGATTCGAAATAAATTCCAAATTTAAATGGACCAATGCGATACATCGATTTGAATATGGAACATTGCAACGGGCCAATCGTAATTGATCTATTGATTTGTCAGTTATCTGATACAGCGACGGGATTGGGCGATTTCTCAACCGATTTCTATTCGGATTTTGTCGGGAAAGTTTGGTATTTATTGCTTTTGGAGCTTCATTTGTATTTTGCTTGTGTAATATGGTATTAATAAGACAGGAAAATGTTGAAGGTAAGGCACCTTACTTGGACCCTGAAAATACTGTGTTGCCTTAAAGTCATATTAAATGTAAGTCGTAGTCTTAATAAACTTACTAAACAAAAATTGTTTTGTAATACAACAAGAACATGATAAGAATTCAATGATAGTTCTTGTTTAAAAGACCTAATTTAGAAATTAAAACTCCAGGGTATGCAATTGTTTTTAAACTTTCGCGACTATACATATTATTCGACTGTATATCGGGACATAATCGCGATAATATCTACAAGGTACAATACCTTTTTTGGTCAGCGGTCGAAATCAAAAAAAATAAAAATTTCAACAGAGAAGACTGGTACCGCTTTTCAACATCTTGGAATCCTGTCATCAGCAAATGCAATCGTCGGCGAATACATGTTACTCGACAAGACTCAACGGACGTCGTAAGTATGGTCGGTACCTCATACGTATGTCGTATGAGCTACCGACAGTGCGAAAGATAATCAAAATAAAGATGACGAAGTGCGGGTAGTTGGTGAAACTCGCACTTCACGGAGGCGTCGCTAAGCTCTCACCAATCTACCCGTGACCACGATCGGTGCAATTCGATCGAAACGTCGGGTAACCAAAAAAGGTATTGTACCTTGTATTCGTAGATATTATCGCGATTAAGTCCAGGGTATCTAATCCCAAAAATATACTTTCAGATTGTTGGTGAAAATGATTTACGGATGGTTTTTATAATACACACATCAAAAGTGTCTAGGGATCAAGCATTTTTATGCGGATTTCTTGAGATTGAGATGTGGCTTTGGCCCTGGCCTGCTCAGTCGCCAGACTTGAACCCGATTGAGCATGCATGGGATATGCTACAGAGAAGAGCTCTGCCGAATATGGAGGGTATCCAGTCGCAAGAAGACCTTTTTTTGTTGTTGCAACGAACATGGGCGGCCATTCCACAGCGTGATTTGGATGAACTCATTTTGAGTATGCCAAACCGATTCTTGTGTTGTTAGTGTTCGCGGTAGAAACACGGATTATTAATTGTTTAAGTTACCTAATAAAATTTTAAAGAAAACTGTTATTTCAGTCTTTTTTTCGAACTTTAATGTTAGTGGTTCAAATGTCCAAAATCCCTTTATTAGGAAAATGGCAAATTTCTTTATTAATGCAAAGGTGACTTGGTTTATCTTTACTGTGACAAACGAAAACATTAAAAAAGTGGTTTTAATGTAAACCATGTAACTTTTTAATTTAAATTACACTGTACTATCGACAAATTCGAATAATGACCCACTTTGCTGATAAATCGTTTGAAACAGTCATAACAACAACGATTTCCTTCCTTTACAGTGCATGCTGCACTTAGGACGTTTTAAATATTAAGCAATCTACGGCAATACTGGTCAGAGATTGATGCAATTTTTACCTTTATCATCACTCTAGTAGATAATATGATATACAAAATAGTATTAATCTTATTTTGAATCCACGTTCTTTGGAATGAACTATAACTCAGAACAAATCAAATTACGAGAAATTTCGCACATATCACTGCAACATATAATTCTTAGGACTGATACAAGGTAATTACCATGGAAATGTATAGTGTATACGCGAATGTCTACATAATTGTATTAGTGTCTGTAAGAAAGTTTATGATGGGTCATGATTCAAATTTGTCGATAGTACATAAATACATTGCTAACGATAAAACAGTTGAATGCTTATTATTACTCTTGTTTGTTACACAATTTTCTCTCTTTTAGTAGCTGTTTTTCTAGCTAGGAAATTTCATTGAAATCGGTGCAGCGGTGCAACCGTAAAAGCCTAACCGACAGACACGAGTTATTTTTCTAATTTATAATATTACTAGCTTTCCTCCGCGTCTTCGCTCGCGTGTGTGTCGGTTATTGCGGAAATTAGTAGCCTATGTCCTTTATCAAGATTCAAAGTATCTTCATGACAAATTTCATTAAAATCAGTGCAGCAGTTTAACCGTCAAGACGTAACAGACATACAGAGTTACTTTTGAATTTATAATATTAGTATGGATTTTGACTAGTGGACGAACATTAGCTATAGCTCTATACTCTATAGATAGACAGTTAGATAAAAAACTCTTTATTTACCCACCTTTATACATAGTTGAATAAGAATACATAAAATGTCCGATATATAGTGTACAAAAGGCGGCCTTATTGCCAAAAGCAATCTCTTTCCGGCAACCTTAATTCTTTTTGCTGATTCAATTTTGACCCAATATAATTATAGCTTTTTAAGCTGCTTTGTAAACCGCACCAAATCATCCGTTCGCGTCCAATATTCGTTGAAATATGTAGAAATCGTAAATATCAAACGATTTACATCTGAATTGAGCATCTATCAGTTATCATCTTGAGTGGGAAGGTTCTTTATGAGCTATTAATTTGATTAAACGTTCACTTGTACCAAATACAAGGAATAGGAAGTGCATCGTGTGTTTATGTAATATGCCCTACTTAAAGGGATAGTTGGATCGGCAGCAGGTATTTGCATTTCTGGCTGTTGGTGCACGAAAGTGCTCAAATATTTTAAGCGTCGCGTCGGTTAGAATACGGATAATTGTTTTTGTGGTCTGTGACTAGCTTTCGATTATTGGATGGTTCATCATATCTATATATATAAAAGAGTAAGGTGACTGACTGACTGACTGACATACCCAGAGATCAACGCACAGCCCAAACCGCTGAAGCTACAATCCTGAAATTTTGCATGTAGGTTCTTTATATGACGTAAGTGAGCACTAAGGAAGGATTTTTTGAAATTCCACCCCTAAGGGGGTTAAATAGGGGTTGAAAGTTTGTATGGAAGTTCGTCATTTTTGAAGTAAGAAACATGAAACTTTACTTTTGGGCTGCTGATTAAAAATGAATTGATAGGTGTTTCAGCGTTTCTGAATATTCTACCCCTAAGGGGGTGAAATAGGGGTTGAAAGTTTGTATGGAAGTTCGTCATTTTTTAAGTAAGAAACATGAAACTTTATTTTTGGGGTACTGATTTAAAATGAATAGATACGTATTAAAACGTTTCTTAATATTCTACCCCTAAGGGGGTTAAATAGGGGTTGAAAGTTTGTATGGAAGTTCGTCATTTTTTAAGTAAGAAACATGAAACTTTACTTTTGGGCTACTGATTAAAAAAGAGTAGATACGTGTAAGCGTTTCTGGATATTCTACCCTTAAGGGGGTGAAATAGGGGTTGAAAGTTTGTATGGAAGTCCGTAATTTTTTAAATAAGAAATATGATACTTTATTTTTGGGCTACTTAATAAAAATGATTAGATACGTATTTAGGAGTTTCTGGATATTATGCCCGTAAAGGGGTGAAATAAGGGTTGAAAGTTTGTAAGGAAGTCCGTCATTTTTTAAGTGAGAAACATGAAAATGTAGTTTTGGGCTACTGATTAAAAATGGGTAGATACGTATTGAAGCGTTTCTGGATATTCTACCCCTAAGGGGTTAAATAGGGGTTGTTATTTCGTATATAGGTCAGTCTGGAAGTCCGTCATCTTTTAAGTTAGAAACATGAAACTTTATTTTTAGGCTGCTGATTAAAAATGAATTGATACGTGTTTCAGCGTTTCTGAATATTCTACCCCTAAGGGGGTGAAATAGGGGTTGAAAGTTTGTATGGAAGTTCGTCATTTTTTAAGTAAGAAACAACAAACTTTATTTTTAAGGTACTGATTAAAAAAGAGCAGATACGTATTTAAGCGTTTCTGGATATTCTACCCCTAAGGGTTAAATAGGGGTTGTTATTTCCTATATAGGTCAGTCTGGAAGTCCGTCATTTTTGAAGTCAGAAACATGAAACTTTATTTTTTGGCTGCTGATTAAAAATGAATTGATACGTGTTTCAACGTTTCTGAATATTCTACCCCTAAGGGGGTGAAATAGGGGTTGAGAGTTTGTATGGAAGTTCGTCATTTTTTAAGTAAGAAACAACAAACTTTATTTTTAAGGTACTGATTAAAAAAGAGCAGATACGTATTTAAGCGTTTCTGGATATTCCACCCCTAAGGGGTTAAATAGGGGTTTTATTTCCTAAATAGGTCAGTCTGGAAGTCCGTCATTTTTGAAGTTAGAAACATGAAACTTTATTTTTAGGCTGCTGATTAAAAATGAATTGATAGGTGTTTCAGCGTTTCTGAATATTCTACCCCTAAGGGGGTGAAATAGGGGTTGAAAGTTTGTATGGAAGTTCGTCATTTTTTAAGTAAGAAACATGAAACTTTACTTTTGGGCTGCTGATTAAAAATGAATTGATAGGTGTTTCAGCGTTTCTGAATATTCTACCCCTAAGGGGGTGAAATAGGGGTTGAAAGTTTGTATGGAAGTTCGTCATTTTTTAAGTGAGAAACATGAAAATGTAGTTTTGGGCTACTGATTAAAAATGGGTAGATACGTATTGAAGCGTTTCTGGATATTCTACCCCTAAGGGGTGAAATAGGGTTTGTTATTTCGTATATAGGTCAGTCTGGAAGTTCGTAATTTTTGAAGTCAGAAACATGAAACTTTATTTTTTGGCTGCTGATTAAAAATGAATTGATACGTGTTTCAACGTTTCTGAATATTCTACCCCTAAGGTGGTGAAATAGGGGTTGAAAGTTTGTATGGAAGTTCGTCATTTTGTAAGTAAGAAACGTGAAACTTTATTTTTGGGGTACTGATTTAAAATGAATAGATACGTATTGAAACGTTCCTTAATATTCTACCCCTAAGGGGGTGAAATCGGGGTTGAAAGTTTGTAAGGATGTTCGTCATTCTTTAGTTTTGGGCTACTGATTTAAAATGAATAGATACGTATTTAAACGTTTCTTAATATTCTACCCCTAAGGGGGTGAAATCGGGGTTGAAAGTTTGTAAGGGAGTTCGTCATTCTTTACTTTTGGGCTACTCATTAAAAAATAGTAGATACGTGTTTAAGCGTTTCTGGATAATCTACCCCTAAGGGGGTGAAATCGGGATTGAAAGTTTGTAAGGATGTTCGTCATTCTTTACTTTTGGGCTACTGATTTAAAATGAATAGATACGTATTTAAACGTTTCTTAATATTCTACCCCTAAGGGGGTGAAATTGGGGTTGAAAGTTTGTAAGGAAGTTCGTCGTTCTTTACTTTTGGGCTACTGATTAAAAAATAGTAGATACGTGTTCAAGCGTTTCTGGATAATCTACCCCTAAGAGGTTAAATAGGGGTTGATATTTCGTATATAGGTTATTCTGGAAGTCCGTCATTCTTGAAGTTAGAAACATGCAACTTTATTTATGGCTACTGATTAAAAATGAGTAGATACGTATGTACGAACATGTTCTACCGGAACCGGTTGTGGTTCACGGTGCCGTTCTTGAAGTTGTTCAAAAATATGTGTGGTACCTCGGGCAGACTTTGCAGTTAAGTAGAAACAACTTCGAGGACGAGATGAACAGGAGAATTCAGCCGGGTTGGGCAGCGTTTGGGAAACTTTGTCGGGTCTTTTCATCGTCAATCCCACAGTGCCTAAATACGAAACTCTTCAATCAATACGTCCTACCTGTCATGACATACTGTGCCGAAACGTGGACACGACACGGCTGGTCCACAAGTTCAAAGTCGCTATGGAGAGGGCTATAATAATAATAATGATTAATTTTTCTCATCACAAAAGCTCAACGTTTCTCTAAGGGATCGCATCAAGAATGAGGTGATCCGGTAGAGAACCAAGGTCATTGACATAGCCCACGGGATAAGCAAACTGAAGTGACAGTGGGCTGGCCATATAAGCCGTAGAACTGATAACCGTTGGGATAAACGGGTTCGTGAGTGGTGACCGTCTCGGCAAACGTAGCGTAGAACGTCCACAGGCCAGGTGGAAAAATGATCTGCCCAAGACGGCTGGCAGGAGCTGGATGAGAGAAGCTGAGGATCGAACCAAGTGGCGTGCAATTGGAGATGCCTATGTCCAGCAGTGGACTGTGATGATGATGAGGAGATACGTATTTAAGCGTTTCTGGATATTCTATCCCTAGGCTAGACTGGAAGTCCGTCATTTTTTAATTTAGTAGCCTGAAACGTTGTCTTCAGGCTTTTGATTACAAATAAATGAATACTTATATCAGCATTTATGGGAATTCTATTCCTAAAGGGGTTAAAATAAGGGTCGAAAGTACACACATCAAAAGTGTCTAGGGATCAACATATGTGTCTAGGGATCAACATATATTTTTGCAATAACTTTTCTCCTGATTGATATTAATTAAAATTTTCTTTAAGGATTCATCAAATAAAGTGTTTTCGTTTGTCACAGTAACGATAAACCAAGTCACCTTTGCATTAATAAAGAAATTTGCCATTTTCCTAATAAAGGGATTTTTGACATTTGAACCACTAACATTAAAATTCGAAAAAAAGACTGAAATAACAGTTTTCTTTAAAATTTTATTAGGTAACTTAAACAATTAATAATCCGTGTTTCTACCGCGAACACTAACAACACAAGAATCGGTTTGGCATACTCAAAATGAGTTCATCCAAATCACGCTGTGGAATGGCCGCCCATGTTCGTTGCAACAACAAAAAAAGTCTTCTTGCGACTGGATACCCTCCATATTCGGCAGAGCTCTTCTCTGTAGCATATCCCATGCATGCTCAATCGGGTTCAAGTCTGGCGACTGAGCAGGCCAGGGCCAAAGCCACATCTCAATCTCAAGAAATCCGCATAAAAATACTTGATCCCTAGACACTTTTGATGTGTGTATGTGTGAAAGTCAATTTTAATGGACTATTGATTATAAATAAATACGTTTAAAAACGTGAACACAGTATTCATAGATACTTACACAGTTTTAAATTAATACATATAATCAACTTCCACGCGAGCAAAGCCGCGGGCAACAGCTAGTATATTATGAAACAGAAAAATCTGACGATTCGAATGCTGCTAATATTATAAACGCGAAAGTTTGTACGTATGGATGAATGGATGGATGGATGTTTGTTACTCTTTCACACAAAAAATACTGAATGGTTTTGGATGAAACTTTACATTAATATAGCTTATACATCAGAATAATACATAGGCTACTATTTGCCGCGATAACCGACATATACGCGGGCAACAACTAGTATATAATAATGTTTTCGAAATCTAACACACAACGCCATCAAGTCCCAAAATAAGTGGAACTTGTACTATGGGTACTAGACAACTGCTACTATATATAATAGGTCTTTACCTATGAAATTGCCGTTTTGTATGCAGTAAGTGAAAGTACTTATTTTTCAAACTTTTTTATTTCTGTTATTCGAAGTAATCACCCGTGCAATCGACGCATCTTTGCCAACGCATTGGCAGTTTATTGATGCTATTGTATATATATATATATATATATATAAATACCACAAATTACATATAAAATTCGAAACAAATATTTTTAGATCATACAAACATTTGATCTGACCCGGGAATCGAACCCGAGACCTCAAGCACAACATTCGCTCACGCTACCACTGCGCCACTGAGGCCGTCGTAATAGTATGTAAACATAGCTGACCCGGCTGAATCATAAAAAATGTTCACAAAAGAAGTTTTGCGGTGGGCCATCCTTATAATTTAGACTCTAAATTATAAGGGTGGTCCACCGCAAAACTCAAAATTTTAGAGTATAAATATAGTTTGCGACCAATATAATGATTAAAATATTTTTTTCGAATTCGAGTTTTTTTCGATTTTTTGCATTTTCTGAGAAGATTTACTATGGTAACATATATATATATTTTCACCATCGGAAAGTAGAGATTTCAACGAATAGAAAACAAACCAACTTTTTGAAAAAAGCTGATATTTTGACGGGTGAATTTTCAATTGAAAATTAAGATGCTTTTTCGATATTAATTCAATATAAGGTGAAAAAATAAATATTTCTAATCAAATAAATTACAGCGTATTTGGGACATAAAAAGGTAAGTTTTCACCAAATTTCGTGAAAAAAAAAGAAAATTGTAAAAGATAGAAATAAAAAACCAAAAACGTGGTTTTTTGAATTTTTCACATAAATTTTGAGGTTATGTGATAAAAGTGTAAATACAAAAGTTTACATCTTTTTATTACCTACAACTTTGCCATTTGACTTTTTTCCATAGGACTTTTAGTTTTGCCGGAAATCGAGAAAAACCGTTTTTTACCCTTAAAACCTCCCCCCATCCCCTTCCCGACCTCAGATCGCCCGTAAATTACTTTTCCTTTCATTTTTATAATATTCTCTTCCTTTTCTAATGGGTTTCATCCTACTATTTTTTTTTTTCACTTTTTATAATTTTCAAAGGCTTCTGCACTGGTCTAATACCGATTCTACACAAAAAAACATCATAAAGGTCAAAGCGTTTTGGAGGAGTTTGGTTACAAATACTGTTACTCCAGAATTTTTAAATAGGTATAGATTGTGAAACTTAATAAAGCTTTTGAAAAATTATTTTCATGTATTAATGCATTAGTTTAGAATATGGAGTGTCTCTACCTCTTTAACTCGTGGATGTCGTAAGACCGAATAAGGGAACAAATAAAATAAAAATACGCATTACACCAGAAAAGCAAAAAGGAGATAAAACTTGAAACATGTCCGAAATCATCCCCAATCCTTCCTTTTCTCAGGAAAAAACTATGTCCTTATGATTTTTGGCGCTTAGTAAGCATGGTGTGGTGGTGGAACTGGAAAAACGAAAGTACACGGATAACAATTAACACAAAAAAAAAACGACTTCAAGAACTGAACCAAATTAAAATGGGACCACACGGGAAGCACTGACCTTAAAATAATAAAATAACCATCAAAATTGGTTTACCCAGTCGAAAGTTATGAGGTAACAAACATAAAAAAATTGTCGAATTGATAACCTCCTCCTTTTTTGAAGTCGGTTAAAAACATAATTTATATTTAAATATACCACGGTAAGTTCTAACAACAACTTCATAGATAGCTACAACAGCGGTTGTAAGTATCAATGATGATTGTTTTATACACGACAAACGATTACGGACAATAATTGTGTTGCTCACTTAATGATTATGTTGATCATAGGCGTTTATGTAATCGGTGATCAAGGGCGATTGTGGTGAGGTGTCATCACACCGCCGTTTGATAATTCAACCTCGGTAGCTGACATACGAAAACAGTAATAGATTTGGCAATCCAAATGACGTTCAAAACTAGTTCAATTGTTTGGAGACCAAGTCACTAAATTCAGCCATGTAATGACTGGAAATTCAGAATACAAAAATATAGTTTTGATAAAAATGGAACTGTTTTTCAGTATTTTTTTCGTTTGCAGAAAATATTTCCTTAATTTGACTTGATTTGAATTTGTAATTTGCAGTCATATTGCCGATAGAAGTGAAGACTTATAACTTAGAATGTTATTTGTAAAATGAATACGTAAAATTTGAAATTTCATAATGTTTAATTTAAAATTATCAACATCAAACATTAGTATGTCGGTGACGCGAACCCATAAGATTTTTCCCTACCATAAGATTTTCCCCTACCATAAGATTTTCCCCTACCAAAAAGTGCTCAACGCGGCAGAAGTTTACACTTCGAAAATGTCATGTCAGCATGTCGGTGACGCGAACTCATAAGCCTTATGACATAAGGTTTTCTCCTACCAAAAAGTACTCAACGCGGTTAAAGAAGTTTTCACTTCAAAAATACGAATATGTTTAACTACATAATAGAAGGTTGAGCCTTTTACACCATGTTGGCCAGACGTGTTAGTATAGTGTTTGCTTCAATTGTACCTTTTCTTTGCAGTGATTTTGTCTTGAGTAGTTTGTTCCCTTAGAGTGCTTTCACATTATCCGATCCGATATCGGTGTCGGGCGCCGATGCCATATCGATGGAAGTAAAATGTGTGTATGCATCGGCTCCGAATTCCGATATCGGGCCGGACAATATGAAAGACAGATACATATTTCATACATTTTACTTCCTCCGATATCGTATCGGCGCCCGACACTGATTTCGGATCGGATAATCTGAAAACGCTCTAAGTGTGTTTCGGTATTGTATACAAGTCGGTTTACGATACCACAATGTATAAGGTTAGTTAACATGTCTTACAAGGTTATTGTTCAATCTTGCTGAATATTTTACTTAGTGATATGTTACATCCTTATTAGTGTTAGCCACGCGAGGATGTGTTTTTTAACAAAACACCGCACCCAGTTACACTTCGCACGATGCTGTTACGAATTTCCGCTGATTTATTATTTATGAAGGGTTTGAACAACGCTAGAAATAGCAATCGCTGTTTTGAACTGTGCAGCTAGTCTACCGTGTTATAGCTTTTGCAAACCTTTTTTCTTTTTCTTTTTTAAGAAAGAACTCCCGCATTAGGAATATACATCCTGTGTCGCGGGGTCTTAACAAACATTCATCGGAAAAGAACGGCCAGACTTCCCAGACATCTTATATTACTTAAAAAAACTCGTGGAAATAGGATTGCGAAAGTAATATAATTGTTGAATGTACACAGTACGCCTAATGATGGCATCGGCATCCGCTTAGGAAACCAGCCGCGCCGAACGCCATCCGACGTCGAGGAAATGACAATTTTCTAGCATTGATGTATTATGCAGTGATCTGTTGCCTGCTGTTATGAGAACCACCATCTGTCCTACGTAGTTCTTAAAATAGTTTGAACGTCATTCGTCATTAGTTGCATTTTTATGCACACTGTATGTATTATAAACTAGCGAGCCGACCTGGTTTCGCACGGAAATAATTGAAATTTTCGGATTTGATCTAATAAAATATGCATGTATTTACACAACCTACCTCTTGATTCACTCTCTCTCTATTGCTGAAAATTGCATTAAAATCCGTTGAGTAGTTTAAAAGATCTTAGCGAACAGACAGCGAAAGATTGTAATATTTTTTATTTGTCGTATTTTTCATTCCTTAATTTTCACACAAAAAGGGTGATATTTTTTCATGAAATTTAAATAAATAAATAAAAAATCATTTTCTGAATTGGGCTGGTTACATATAATAATCTACTTAGCTACATTTATAGTTTGTATTTTTTTGTTTAACTGGTTCAGAAATCGACATTTTCTGTAAAAGCGACATTTTTACATTGATAAATACATACTAAAAGATCACTTGGCAGTCACATTTCGATCATTTTAAAGTCTTATTTTATGGACCAATGTAATACTGTTTTCGTATACACACTTTCGAATCATGACTTGTCAAAATTATGCTTTCTGGAGCCCTTTTTTGTCAAATTTCATACTTCTCCGTTCGCATAAGTTTGCATAAAAAGGGGAACAAAGTTTTTGCTTCACGTATTAATATATAAATGTATGAAAGAGGAGTGAAATAAATCAAAACAAATAAACTATGGTCGAATTTCGACCACTGGGCGACCACGGGGTTATCTAAAGAGCCTATAGTTTCTCCTAGATATCGATTTAAGACCGAGTACAGCAATTATCACTCTATAAATACAGGACGTATTCGATAATACTCGTGATGTTACTCAACTGCGAAGGCTGTGTGAAGAGGGCGTGTTTGAAGGTGCACGCGCGAAATGTACCATACTTTATTGGGTATGGTCTCACTGAAGGCGGTTTATGAAATCTTTCTTTGACGACTGTAACTCTAATTCTGAAAACAATATAAAAAATCATAAAATTTCTATTGATTTTAGGTCAAAACATTGAGGAAATGAGCTCTACACTTTTTTAAATATAATATAGGGGCAAATAAGTCTACGAGTCATCAGATAGAAAATGACTACCACTGCCTATAACGTTCAGATCTTAAAGGTTATATCGGGCTGGAAATCCTACTTAAAACATTTGATATAGTTATATGTATTATCAGTAATATAGTAACTTTAATGGATACATAAACCTGATTTGGGGACTAGGGACAGCTGACATAAATAACATTATGGGTGATGGTGCAACAAAGTGAAGATGAAATATCCGAATATATTTTAAAGTAAGAAAATTAAGTGAGAGTAAATAAGTTAGAAAAACATTGTATTAAAAATGAAATGAAAAAAAAAATCTATTCTGCATTAATCTGGTTTTTTCAAAATTAAATTGTAATAATTTCACTGTCGCTTACAGTGCAGCCACACCCGATTTGCAATATAGCATGCGCATGCGATGCCCTGTCGAGATCGGCGTGTTGCGAACACCTCGTTTGTATCAGAGTTACGCAATGTGTATTATTAAATACTGAATATAAGGCAACAATCTTCCTTCATTAAGGTAATTTATTACTGAATCACAACTTCGAAATTATTTAAAGAATCGAATTCGATTCGATTGTCCGTAGATTGTGATTGTGTCGTCACTCCTATTCATCCCGTGGGTATCTTAAGAGGAGTCTAAGGGTCGCAGGAAAACATCACTGCCATGGTCATTTTAAAACAAACCCTGTACTGTTAGATGTCTGAAAATATTCGGACATCTACATTCCAGGGTTTGTTACCACTGGTCACTGAGGCAGTCTAAAATATCAGCTAGGGAATTCTTTAGTGAATGCCGCACCTATAAGTTTATAATTCGATTAATATGTGCTATCATACCGACATTCATCGATATAGGTAATTATAATTTAATTGAATTCGTATACATATTGCCCATCCGTACTTTTCATATAGAGTAAGATCCCAGAGCCGTAAGACACAAATTATTTTCTAAAGCATATAACTTTCGGTTCTCAATAGTCTCTTGTGTACTTTTTAATACCTGAATGTTTGTGGAGCTTGCCCGGTGATACCTACGCAGGTACCAGGTGAGAAAGGTAACTAAAAATCAGAGTTACTTAACTTAAATTTTTATGACGGATTTTTATATATGTTTTGTAGAATATATAATAATAAATAAATAGACTTAGCTACTGAAATCAAAAGACAATGGCAGTTAGATAGAGTTAAAATTGTACCCATTATCATATCCACAACTGGTGTGGTTCCTAAGACTCTGCAAAATAGCCTCAACACACTGCAAATGCCGAAATCCACCTTAATGCTGATTCAAAAAGCAGTTCTTTTAAATACATGCCGTCTCACACGAAAATTTCTTGCATCATCGTCATCCTAATCTCACACCGTTTCCCCCCTGGCACACTTGGCTAAGGCCCGTGTGTTAGATTTAGCATCCCCTTTAAAATAAAAGGGAGACCAGAAAAGGTATAAAAACATAATAATAATAATAAATATTTTGGACATCCAACACACAACGCTATCTAGTCCCAAGCTAAGCAGAGCTTGTGTTATGGGTACTAGACACCTGATATAAATACATATATACTTTTATTTTTGTAAATACATACATATTATACATAGAATACACTCAAACTCCGAAACAAAAATTTGTAGGTCATACAAACATTTGATCCGACCCGGGAATCGAACCCGAGACCTCAAGCACAGCAGTCGTATACGAGGCTACCAATGCGCCACCGAGGCAGTCAAATCAACCATGAGTATGAGCGCGAGAGCACTAACGCATGCGTTTCAGAGTAAAAATTCTTAATATTTTAAAAATAATTACTGCTTTTAATATGTATATCTATTTGATTAAGATAAAATTTATAATTAAAGTAATAATTAATTATTTTAAAAATAATTTAATGTATTGCATATATATAGGGATTTTTTTCGGAGCAGTTGTGTTTTGATGAAAATTATATTTATTTTATTTTAAATATATATTATTTGGTTGTTTTTTAATCATCATCATCATAGTAATCATTAGAATTTTCATCATTGAGTACATCGCGAAACTGTCCATCCAAGTCATCATCCTCATCATCATCTGATATGTTATTGTTGGTAGCAGCATGTTCTGTAAAAACGAAAAGATAAACAATTAAAAAACGGAACGACCAATATAATAAATTGTAAACCAGAAATCAAAGTACGGTACCTGGTTCTTGAAGTGATTAACTAACGAATCCGGGTAATTGGTCACCATCAAACCAATAAAAAAGATACTGGTTATCTTCTAACGTCCATCCATTGTTTTCAGGAGTAAAAGTAGTTGGTCGTTTTTCATTTGCATTATTCCATATGCTGGTAATATAATTAGTTCGGAGAAATTGTTGAAATAATTCAGTTTTGCATGGTGGTAAATTGCTAGCATCGAATTTTTTTAGATTTTTTGGATTGAATTCTTCATTAATATCACACACAGTATAATTATTTCAAAACAGCTGAAGCCGGGCAGCATCAACGTCGCATACATTAACATTATAAATATCGCAGACAAATTTTTGTACTTGATAGAAAATATCTTGTAGTACGTTTTCATCGGTAAATGACTCTGGATCTCCGAATCGCATAAAAGCTCGCTGATATTCATGTTTCTTCATCATTATATTAAATTTTAATGGTCTTTGGTTACTTTTCTTAAAAAGGCGGGATTAAAATCACATCCAGTCAATGCGTGAAATCCTGGCAAACTTCTACACAAAGACGGTCCCAAATGCTAGTATTTTTTTGTTAAAGTAATGTATCTTTGGTTATTTCCAGTACCATGTATAGTGCATGTATAGTGCTCTCGGGCTCATACTCATGGTTGAGTAATATTTGTGTTTAGGGGATGTTTGATCATTGCAATTTGTCTGACTGATTAAATATAACATTGTAATAGTTATCTTAATAACATATAAAAAATCAGACATTTAAAAATAAATTAAGTTCATTTATTTTTCTTAGAGCTTTAAAGCGTCTGATAAAAGTTTTGGCCCATGGAAAGCGTCTGATTTTTTTATATGACTTCAGAGTAATATTCTACAAAACATATATAAAAATCAGTCATAAAAATTTAAGTTAAGTAACTCTGATTTTTAGTTACCTTTCTCACCTGGTACCTGCGTAGGTGTCACCGGGCAAGCTCCACAAACATTCAGGTATTAAAAAGTACACAAGAGACTACTGAGAACCGAAAGTTATATGCTTTAGAAAATAAGTTGTGTCTTACGGCTCTGGGATCTTGGACTTATAGTACCGGTATTTTCGAAACGAATGAAAAAATATTGAAAACGGTTGATTTTAACATATTCGTAATTTTAGATGTTTACCTGTTTCAGGGTTGTTTCATTTTAATATAGCGATTATATTATAAAGTTTTTTATTTGACAACCGATTGAACTAAAACATACACTAAATGTTAAGTGAAGGTTAGATGCGATCTGTTCTGTATTGCGGATACAGAAGAGATCGCATCTAAATCAGTTAAACTACTCCTGACTTTGCATACACACCAGTGTGGTACCCAGATTAGACAAAATCTGTGATATAGTAAACAAACTGCTAATAATCATATTTATATGTTATTGAATACTACCAACGTTGGTATGTAGATGGTTCTAGATTTACCAGTCAATATCCAGAATAATTAAATGCGTTGTTTCTTGTCCTAGGCTTGCGGACCACCAATCCAACTGGAGCCAGTCGACTTGAGCCTCAAGCGGCGCCCACCAACACCCAGGAGACGAAATCGAATCATTGGTGAGTGCATTAATAGTTTTCCTCATTCCCGTCTTAGTAGCAACTTTGGAGAAGCTGGAACTGATAGTGTTCTACCACGGGGATATGGCGTGTTCAAATCAAATATGGGCCTCCGGTGTCTTCACTCACTCGGTGTAACACAGCGCAAGCACTATTTCACACCGGTTTTCTGTGAGGCCGTGGTATCATTTCGGTCGAGCTGGCCCAGTCATGCCGAAGCGTGGCTCTCCCACGGGAGTCTGTGATATTCTTCATCGGTACAGGGATTTCTTTCAACAAATCTAACAACTACAAAGAAAAACATGATTAGTATGTCGCCATCCACAGCTGAACGAAGGTCTCCACCAAAGAACGCTAATCATCTCGGTCTTGGGAAGCTTAGGTAGCTTATCAGAATGTAGACAGAAAGAGTTTTCTAACCTAGCCAAGTTGCAAGCGTTTTTCTTTCTGCAATCGTTAACGCCTAAATTCTCGTGTGTAATTAGCTAATACTTTGTCTAAGATTACTTTGTCTTAGATTAGCCAATGACACATGCAGAAAGAATAATGCTTGCAACTTGACTAGGGGGGGGCTGGAGTCTCAAATTTTACTCGCCGGCCTCACATTAGAAATGTTTTTTTTTTAATGGCATAAGCGGTCAAACGAGCAGACGTATCGCCTGATGGTAAGCGATTACCGCCGCCCACACCTGCAACACTAGAGGCGTCACAAGTTGTTGCCGGCCTTTGAGGGTTGGGGGGGAGATAGGGGAGAGGGGTCGGGATATGAGCCTCCGGTATCCTCACTCACACGGTGAAACACAGCGCAAGCACTATTTCACACCGGTTTTTTGTGAGGCCGTGGTATCACTCCGGTCGAGCCCATTAATGCCGAAGCGTGGCTCTCCCACGGCCTACTATTATTATAAAACGCTAACCAAAATGGTTGTTATAGTGTTTGTTTCAAAATTTCCTTCTCTTTGCAGTGCTGTTGTCCTGGTAGTTTGCTCCGTTAGTCGCGTCTCACGATACCCATGGTATGAATAATGGTGGTGACACTTCGTATATTTAGACATAATTGATTTTCCTAGTATAAAACTAGGAAAATCTTGCACTAAGTTCTTTAATCACATTATGTAGCAAGTCGTGCGTATACAAGGCCGACAGGACGACACGGATGTGCTGTCGGGCCTTGATTATAAAGAAACACATACATCAATATAAAAACGTTACTTTGGCTTCAAAAAACAGGGGTTTTTACGGCTGTGTTTAAATAAATAGGCTGCCAATCCTGAATCTGCTGATTTGCTCCCTTAGCCAAGTTGCAAATGTTTTGTGTCGATGCTCTTTTTCAATCCCTAGTGACATTTTTCTTTAATAGAAACTAGCTGACCCGGCGAACTTCGTGTCGCCATATTTACATATCTGTCTCAGCTTCCCGTTGACTTTTAAATTGACTTTTTTTTTATTTTTCTTGTACAAAAACCTTGTCCTAATAATAAAGAACACATAAAAAAAAGAATTATTTAATTTGGTGCAACGCGTACATACAGTTCGGAGATTCATTTTTATAAATATAGACTAGCTGACCCACGCAACCTCGTTTGCGTCTCCTATTACCCGTAACATAAAATGATTTTCCCCCGTTGTTTAAACATTCTTCATGAGCGGAGCACCAGCTCCGCTCCTATTAGTCTTAGCGTGATGATATACGAGTATAGCCTATAGCCTTCCTCGATTAATGGGCTATCTAACACTGAAAGCATTTTTCAAATCGGACCAGCGGTTCCTGAGATTAGCGCGATCAAAGAAACAAACAAACAAACTCTTCAGCTTCATAATATTAGTATAGATAATAGTATGTTGTGCTTTGTTTTTGTGCGACTGTTGTGCTTGAGGTCTCGGGTTCAATACCCAAATGTTTGTATGATTGCAAATGTTTGTGTTTGGGTGTTTTCTATAAATAGGCACCTGAGGCATCACAAGTGCGTTGCCGGCCTTTGGGGGATGGGGAGGGGGATGGGAGGAGGGGTTGGGCTATGGGCCTCAGGTATCCTCACTCACTAGGTGTAACACAGCGCAAGCGCTGTTTCACACCGGTTTTCTGTGAGGCCGTGGTATCACTCCGGTCGAGCCGGCCCATTCATGGCTCTCCCACGGAATAATGTCCGTAATATTTAATCATAGTTTGTACTAGTTAGTGGCTAAAAAAAGTGGTTAGTCGGTTTTAATGATTGGTTTAACGTAGAAGTCGTGCCAATTCATCAATAAACTTTGACAGAAATGCCATCACTGACAGTACTGCGGATCTGATAGTGATAGTCTTGTAAATTTTAATATCGAGGTCGGTGGGACAAGCGGATGTGATCCCGGAACACTAATAGCTAATATTGTTTATTTATTAATCCCAGACGCAAAAAGAGGGATGTTATAAGTTTGACGTGACTGTCTGTCTGTCTGTGGCACCGTAGCCCGTGAACGGATAAAGCGATTTCAATTTAGTTTGTTTTGTATGAAAGGTGAGTTACGTGCGAGTGTTCTTAGACATGTTTCAAGAAAGTCGGTTGAGTCGATTAAAAGTTATGGGGGTGAAAGTGGGGAAGAATAACAGAATGTCTGCAAAAATATCATTGGCGTATGATTACTCGATTAAGTGCTTGAGTAGGGGGTTTTTTAAATTCTGAATTTAATATTATTAGCTCTTAACTGCAGAAACCAAAGACCCGTGTATGTCGGTTATCGCGGTGTTTCTTTAAACTGATATATATTTTTTAAATGTTGACCGATTAAAATTAACACTAAAGTTTAAGTTCTCCACAATACATAAGAGAAAATCGCATCCAAATCGGTTAAGCCACTTTAGAGTTTAGTGCGCACAAATACACAAACAGACGACCGAACCCCCTTCATTAGTTCGATATCTTTTAATGTACACTTCTTAAAATTTTGGTATATGTTTAGATTGGTTAGGTTCAATAGGATAGTAGATGACGGCGTTCGTGCTGTCGTGTTTCGTTGGTGAGTGCGAGACCGGAGGCCCAATGATGCAGAGCATCAGTAGTATCGCAGTATGGTATATATATATATATATATATATACTAGCTGACCCGGCGAACTTCGTACCGCCATATTTACATATCTGTCTAAGCTTGCCGTCGCGGGCAAAAAAATACTTTTCCCACTATCTTTTAATTTTTCTTATACACAAACCTTGTTCTAACAATAAGGAACACACAAAAAAATAATTATTTAATTTGATGCAGCCGTTGATCGGAAGTTATGCGCGTACATACATTTCGGCGATACATCTTATATATAAAATTCTCGTGTCACAATGTTAGTTACCATACTCCTCTGAAACGGCTGGACCGATTTTTATGAAATTTCTTGTCCGTATCGGGTAGGTCTGAGAATCGACCAACATCTATTTTTTATACCCCAATATCTTTTTAATGGCAAAACACCGTTTGCCGGATCAGCTAGTTTTTATATAAATAGATATATGTTGATACTGAATTTTAAAAATATTATCTAATATCATTACCATTTACTTGATTAACCATTTTGAAATTAAAATAATATCCATCTACTTCATAAGACCTATGCGTTTCAGACACACGTTTCAATTCATTGTTCCGACGATGAAGCATAATATCTCTAGACTGCAAATTTCTCCAACAACGACAATAGCCACTTCGTATATTGTCGGTGAATTAAACCTCCTTGCATGCTCACCAGCAGGTGTTTTGTCAGCTCTGATTACAATATTATGGCTGTCCGATGGCATACGATCTAAAGCCATTTTGAACATTTTGACAAAATTATTGTTCTGATGAAGAAACGTTTGCAGTTCTTGGACAATGGTTCGTTTCACTGTTGGATTATGAGCACAACGCCTTTCAACTTCCGCATCTTGATTGCCCGTATAATAAATTTGTAAAAAATTATGGTCCACATCTGGCAGTGGCAAGAGTGCTCCCAGTCAGTGATAAATTGTCCTTGTATCTGCAATTATCTTGTTAAATTATTATTTGTGATACAAATGTATTTTAACGCTTTACAATATTGACAAATAATTGTCATTTCCCCAATTGTCACGGATCTGTCGGCACAATAATCTACTTCCGGATTGCAGTGGGATGCTACTCGTTCCAGGTTCACAGGAGCACTGTTTCTGCGGTATCGCTCGATTTCATTGCGTCGTGCTCGCTGTTGTTGTGTTTGGTGTGACCGAACTCGTTCCATTCTAAGCGGCTCCGTCCACTTGATCCCCTGCTTAGATCCCCTGGGTGATCCATGTGAAAATTTCGTCCACACTGATCCCCTAGGGAATCTATTTGGATTTCGATTACATTTTGATCCCCCAGGGGATTCATTTGGAAGATTTTCGTCCACTTCGATCCCCTACTTAAACCGATATGAGATTTTTTTGAATTTTTTGTGTGGCATGGCTATTTATGGCCTATATAGTATATAGGTTTATTACCATACTTATTAATACACTTTACCACCAAAGATTACTTATATAACTTAAAACTCATTAAAATCCTAGTATTAAATCCATTCATTAAAAAAATATTTTAAATCGTATAAAAGTATGAATATCTAAGGAACTTTTGTTATGAAAAACTTCTAAATTAATAATTGGAATGTATAGAAAATTCTAAAAGATTCCATTGGAGATCGATGTGGATAAAAAATACAGATAAATCCCTTATCGGTTTAAGCTGGGGATCGAAGTGGACGAATATCTTCCAAACGAAACCCTTGGGGGATCAAAATGGAATCGAAATCCAAATAGATCCCCTGAGGGATCAGTGAGGACGAAATTTCCACATGGATCCCCCAGGGGATTATTCCATTATTCACTGTAGAACGCAATTCTGCCATGGCAATACGAATGTTATCATTATCTGTCTCTCACTGGTCATCAGTGCGGATTGCACGTGAGGTAGCTGATTGACTTCGACGACTTATGTCAGTTCGTCTTCGCCTTGGCATTTTCAAACAATAATCTTATATATAAAAAATTCTCGTGTAAATGTTAGTTACCATACTCCTCTGAAACGGCTGGACCGATTATTATGAAATTTGGTGTGCATATCGGGTAGGTCTGAGAATCGACCATCATCTATTTTTTTACCCCAATATTTTTTTATGGCAAAACAACGTTTGCCGGATCAGCTAGAAAATTAAATTAAATGAATTAAATTCTCACACACTGACAAACTGATGATAGAATATTTTAAGAACGGTAATAGAATGAAAGGTACTTTTTAAGCCGTAGGTGCAAAAAATAGCCTTTATTTATAATCTTTCGTCTAACGTTCGACAGACGATTGAGATCAATAATTTTTTCGCATTCCAACAAAACAGCGTTTTGATTTTATTAACAGAGTTATCTTATTTTGTTTGTGATATGACCTCTATGGATATGGCTTTTTTATTTGCATTCTAAACAGTGACAACCATCAAAATATGTCAATATAATGACAAAAATTTGTGAATGAACCAACAATAACAACCATTAAAATAATAATATTAAAATACGCGTAAATAATATATAAATAATAAGTAATGTCTATTTAAAATCCTTAATTTGATTTGTGTAATAATATATATGGTGTCTATTTAAAACCCTTTCATGGGGTCCGAGTGCTCGCGCTATGTTTAAACAACTAGCCAAGCAACTGATTGACGCTTCTCGCGACCAGAAGGCCGGCCTTTTTGTAGCACAGAGAATCAGCATTGCCATTCAACGTGGTAATGCTGCCAGTCTTTTGCGAACGCTACCAGTAGGCGAAGATGTGGAGTTTTTTGACGCTTGTATGTAAATATTGTTATTTTTTTATAAATTATGGTTATGTACATAGGTTTCTATATTATGTAATAAAGCATTATCCTTTTAAT
The DNA here is from genome assembly GCA_949125395.1 of Diaphora mendica. Lineage (NCBI taxonomy): Eukaryota > Metazoa > Arthropoda > Insecta > Lepidoptera > Erebidae > Diaphora > Diaphora mendica. The sequence continues at coordinate 38,140,214 of OX421312.1, forward strand.
ATTTGCTCTAATAGATGACAATATAGTTTTGTATTTTTTTTAAAGAATAATTTCAAAGAAAAATATTAGTAACTTTTAATAAGTGGTTCAATTGGCAGTCAAAAGTTTGACAGGAAAGTTGGTAGAACAGTTTATATGGGTAAAAGGAAATTGTTGTTTTTATTATCTTCTCGCAATTTTCCATATTTTCTCACCGTTTAAACCTTCCCTGAACTATGACAAACATTTCAAAACCTAAATCAGCTAAATCGGCCCGGCGGTTCTCGAGTTTTAGCCAGACAAACGAACAGTAATTCATTTTTATATATTTATAGCTGACCCACGTAACATCGTTTACGTTTTTGTGAATCTAAACCATTCCCAGATCCCCTTGAACACACACAAAAAATTTCATCAAAATCGGTCCAGTCGTTTGAGAGAAGTTCAGTGACATACACACTCACACAAGAATTATATATATAAAGATAAGAAGAAGAAGAATAAAAAGAAAAACGATTTAGTAGCACGATGCCTACTATTGCACTTATGTGACTTCATAGTAATCTGAAACAATCAGTAGCAACATACCGACTTTATTAAATTCTTAAGCCGGGTCTCCTGCGACACTGTTAAATGTTTTTAAACACCAAACATCACATATTTATCAAAATATGGGCGTGGCCTAACTGTTTTGTTAATTTTAACAAGCAAACATGTTATCCAAAGCGGACTGAAAACATCCCAGCGTATATTTCTCGTATAATGAAACTGAACTGGACTAACATTAATACTTATATTATTTATATTTATACTATAAAAGTAAGTAAGTGTACTATAAGTCATTTTGTCGAGTAGATAAAAGATTTTTGCTTTTCGTGTTATCGTGTTTGATGTTCGTTTAAAAGTCAGTCTCCTGCGACTTTTCGCTAACATGTTTAGTTAACAAGTTTAGTTAGTTTGTTTTGCTATTTTTAACCGCAGGAGACACGCCTTTAGAAACATTTGTTCGCGCTATGCCTACAATTGTAAATTGACAAGGATTTTCGTTGGCAGTATATTTTGTATTACTTTATTATACTCTAAAACTAAAAATTTGCAACTTGAAGCTTAATAAAACCGTTTGGTATAAATCGCTCGTTCATGGACATACATCAACATCATACGTTTTTTTTTTAAAAAGACAACTCCCGCACTAGGAATAAATCCTGTGTCGCGGGGGACTTTAAAAACATACATGAAACGGACAAGAGGAACACCCAGACTCAGAACAACAATTTGTGGATCATACAAAGTGTTGTCCTACGTGGGATTTGAACCCACGACACTTGGCGAAGTAGGAAACGGCGTGGTGACCGTTAAACCACTAGGCCAAACGTGCAGTCCCAAACGTGCAGTCAGCGTACGTTTCAAGCTGTTGATATTATTAATATCGAATAAAAATAGCCAAAAAAAATCACGTTTGTTATATGGGAGCCCCCTTAAATATTTATTTTATTTTTAATATTTGTTGTTGTAGCGGCAAAAGAATATAAATCATCTGTAAAAAATTCAACTGCCTAGCTATCACGGTTCATGAGATATAGCCTGGTGACAGATAGCAGACGAACGGGCAGGCAGACAGCGGAGTGTTAGTAATAGACCCCGTTTTTATACACTTATAAAAATGGACCATAAACCTAATTAGGTTGCTTACGCAAAGCTAATCTTAGCGGTCGCCACCGAACTGTAACGTAAATATTAGGTTTTTACCTATGAAATTGCCTGTCTTCAGTACTGGTCATTTCAAATAAAAAAAAGTTTGTAGTGGCTCTGTATTCTAAATTCAAATGAATTTTGTTTTAAAACCATGACATTTTATTTACAAACTCAGTCTTTTGTTTTTTGATTAGCGTTGTATTTTCATTACATTTGAATCTTTGAACATTTTTCGTCATAATGGATACTTTAAAAATTCGTGTAATTATGGAATATGAGTTCCGTCGTGGCACCAACGCGACACAAACGGCACGTAACATCAAAAACGTTTACGGAGAGAACTGTACAAACAAACGCACAACCCGTTATTGGTTTTCCCGGTTCCGTTCTGGAAACTTTGACTTGAAAAATGAAGCTCGTGGTCGTCCGGAGACTTTGGTTAACAATAATGAATTAAAGGCGATTGTGGAAGCTGACGAAACTCAATCTAAAGGTGAGCTAGCAGCAGCTTTTAATGTAAGCATCAAAACAATATTGATCCATTTGCGACAAATTGGCAAGGTAAAAAAGCTTGATAGATGGGTGCCCCACGACCTTAACGATCGCCTGCGCAACGTACGCGTCGAGACCTGCCTTGCGCTGCTCAACAGGCAAAGAAATGAAGGAATTTTGAAACGAATGTTACGTGCGACGAAAAATGGATTCTGTTCGACAATCGAAAGCGCAAGTTGGTTAGACCCTGGTTCAGCACCAAAGCAATGCCCTAAACCATAAATGACCCCTAAAAAGGTGATGGTCACTGTTTGGTGGTCTAGTGCGGGTGTGATTCACCACAGCTTTTTACAAAACGGCATAAGCATTAATGCAGATGTGTACTGTGAAGAACTGGAGAGAATGATGGAGAAGCTTGCACATCTGCAACCAGCTTTGGTCAATCGGTCGTCCCCACTGCTCCTTCACGACAACGCGCGACCCCATACTGCGCAACAGACAGTCTCCAAGCTGCAAGAGCTGGGGTTGGAAGCTCTCCCTCATCCGCCATACTCACCAGACCTTGCACCTACCGACTATTACTTTTTCCAAAATTTAGACAACTTTTTAGTGGGTAAAAAATTCAATTCCCGAGAAGCAGTACAAAATGCCTTTGAAGAGTTTGTTGCCTCCCGTCCAGCTGATTTTTACAAGAAGGGCATCAATAAACTGCCAATGCGTTGGCAAAGATGCGTCGATTGCATGGGTGATTACTTCGAATAACAGAAATAAAAAAGTTTGAAAAAATAAGTACTTTCACTTATTGCATACAAAACGGCAATTTTATAGATAAATACCTATTAGATTAGCGCGGTAAAATTTTAAAGTTTCATTAATTGTATATTTTATTTTATTTCCATATTATTATTAAAAATGGATAATAATTATGGACGTCTAACTATTCCGGAATTAATAAAGCTGCTCCGTTAACGCGCAGCATCCCTCAAAGGAAAACAATTGTTAAGAAATAGGGTATTTGTATTATTGGTTATGTTATATTATGAACAAATTACATTGAATTTTAGGAATAAATAGTAATAAAATAGACTTTGAAATTTACACTTACCGGTCGCAAATCCTTCAATAACATAATCTTCTGCTTTAAAATGACAGTCTTGAGTGCATAATAACCGTGAAGTTTTTAAAATGCATAGCTATCTCCCATTGCTTACGCAGCTTTTGATCTTTAGGAAACAAAATGTACTCCGATGTTTTTTTTGCCCAAATGCACAATACTGATGCATTTTTATTATTTTCTCAAGAAACAAAAATTGTTTTGATGCAAAAAGTACTATTACGTCAAATGTCAACATGAACGTTCTAATTTGTTTACGTTGTAGTTCGGTGGCGCCTCTATCGGGATAATTTGGCAGTAATATTCCCTATTGGGAATGTGCCCCTTGTCTGTAGATTACACGGGTAAAGACCTTAGTTTTGAAGGTCACTCGGTCTGGTATATTTTAGGTACTAGCGATAACTTTGGTACAGACGGATGTGATACCGGAACTGGAAATATAATTAATAGTTTAACACAATTTATGGCATTACTTAAGGCCCTGAGAACATAGAATGTAGCGAATGTATTTTGTTTAAAGATCGCGCAAATTGAAATAATTGCACCGCTATAATGGACTTGGTTTTATGGAGTAACTAGCTGCCCCGACAGATAACGTTCTGTCTATAGTTCTGGCCTGTCGCAGTCCTATAGAAAAAAAACATGTGCGTCTCGGTATGTATGTAAGTATGTATGTATATTTCTTTGGCACGCCTTAGAGCCTAAACGGCTTGTCGTATTTTTATGTGAGTGGGGTCAATTAGACCGGGAGCTGGTTACAGGTGACGTTCCACGATTTTGTCGTTCATGCCTTTTTAAGGCTTGATAACTAACCCTAAAATATCAATGATAGTCGGTTTTTGGCCCCCCCGCGCGTCCTCTTCATAAGGAAAAGCGCTTTTCTTTGTGTAGCGGATTCTCATGTTTTTCCGTGATAGTATACTGCATGCCATTGTAATATACGGAAGTTTAAACAAATCAAAGCTGTAATAATTGATGGCATGCACTCCGCAGCGGCCCAAGATGATCATAGGATTCTGAAAACCTGAACAAAATTAAAGGGCAAGTCTTGTACTTTCATTTTTCATAAAAAAAAAAAAATACAAAATTAGACCTTCTTTTTTTGTTTATTTAAACAATTTTCATGAAGCTACATGCATGCCATTTCGCATTTCAGCTTACAATAGTATCTAATAACAAAATACAAAGCGGCATGCAGGAAGAAGTCACGGCATCTTTCAGTTTTTTTTTCAATTGAGTTTATTCAATTTTTTCACAAATTTTGAATGTTGGGCTGTAGCTACATGCATGCCATATAAATTCATGACTTAAAATAATGTAAATTCACGAAATACAAAACGGCATGCAAAAACAAGTCACCTAAATTTGCACAGTGTTTTTTGCAACTTTTATTATTATTTATAATACGATGGGCTTATTTAACACGCATGCCATTTGAATTAGATAATTATTTTGTTATAAAATTAATATTATATTCATTTTTATTAGGAGTAATTTGGAATCACGCAAAATCTGTGTTCCAATTTAACAGAGTTATCCGGAAATTTACCACCTTTGATAATTGGTTATACGAGGGGTGCATGCCAATTTTTCCAGAGTGTGTTTATTACAAAAACTTCCATTCTTCATATCGGCATGCAATTTCAAAATACGGAATTGCCCTTTAATTTTGTTCAGGTTTTCAGAATCCTATGATCATCTTGGGCCGCTGCGGAGTGCATGCCATCAATTATTACAGCTTTAATTTGTTTAAACTTCCGTATATTACAATGGCATGCGGTATACTATCACGGAAAAACACGAAAATCCACTACACAAAGAAAAGCGCTTTTCCTTATGAAGAGGACGCGTAGGGGGGCTAAAACCCCGACTATCATTGATATTTTAGGGTTAGTTATCAAGCCTTAAAAAGGCATGCACGACAAAATCGTGGAACGTCACCTGTCACCAGCACCCGGTCTAAATAGATTCGTCTTAGTCGTGAGAGTGACACTGGATACCTACATGAAAATTAAACAAAAAAAGTTTAATCTATACTAATATTATAAAGCTGAAAAGTTTGTTTGTTTGAATGCAATAATCTCAGGAACCGCTGAACCGCAGAATCCGATTTGAAAAATTCTTTCAGAGTTAGGTAGCCCATGTATCGAGGAAGGCTATAGGCTATATATCATCACGCTAAGACCAACAGGAGCGGAGCATCAATAAAAAATGTTTCAAAAACGGGGGAAAATTATCACGCTACGGGCAATAGGAGACGCAAACGGGGTTGCGTGGGTCTGCTAGTATTAGTATATATTGATCGAATTGTGAATATTCGTTCTTCTGAAAGTGAACGCAATGCACACTGCATTGTTAGCTATCTTGTACAGAACCCTTTCTCTCACATCGCCGCTGTTAATCAACTAGAATGACAGTGAAAGGGACTGAGTTGAACCACCATCACAGCAAGCTCGCATTTTGCGCTAAGTCAGAACTCATGTGTCGTAGCCCGTACGACAATCGTTCAATTGGGCTGATCGATATCTGTCGTGGAAATCAGTAGTATTCACTTTGCCTGACGTTTCGAATTCAGCTAGTTAGTGACCACATCCAGTCGTCCAGTGCAACTTGGTTGAATAATCAGACGATATGTATAACGATAGGATAATTCTGTTTTATTTTTTTAGTTTAGGGACAACTCGTTAACCCGTTATCCAGAGGAGGAAATCTATCCATCCGACCCTAATCTTACCCTAAAAGTGACTTACAAAGAAGTAACCTTGAAACCGTGGGAAAGCCACGCTTCGGCAAGCATTCGCCGGCTCGACCGGGGTAATACCACGGCCTTATAGAAAACCGGCGTGAAACAGCGCCTGTGCTGTGTTTCACCGAGTCAATGAGAATTCCGAAGGCCCATACCCCAACCCCTCCCCCATTCCTCTCCCCATCCCCCAAAGGCCGGCAACGCACTTGTGATGCCCCTAGTGTTGCGGGTGTTCATGGGCGGCGGTATACGCTTACGGATCCGTCTGCTCGTTTGCCCCTTATCCCATTTTCTGAAAATGAATCCTAGCTACATTGACTTATCGCCCCCAAAACCCCGTCCATACTAAATTTCATAAATCCAAAGTCAACAACAAACAAAAAGGCAATGTCCAAGCAAAACCACTGCTGTATTATGTATTTTCCATAAAAAACTTTCCAAAGAAACAGTTATTAAATAAATAACGTGAGGATATTAATTACCTAAACAGACTCTTAGGTTACTTCACTTGCAACCATAATTTCCATTTCGAAGGAGATTATTTACCAAATGTTAATGTAAATACAAGATTAAAAGATGCGCTAGGAGGCGCAGCTTGCATTACGTTCCTTATATGTAGGTCACGTTGCTGCACCCACATACGCTAGTGTTGGCATCTATCTATCGTTAATAGTATCGATAAAGTTTACGAAAAATCTGCATTTCTGGTTACTATTTTGTTTTTAAGGGAAGAATCCATTATGAAACACTGTCTGTTGGTCTTTTCAAAACAAATCTAATGAGCCTCTACTCCATGGGTTTATTCCAGGGGTACGAATTGAAGTAATATTCGTTTTTAACCGACTTCCAAAAGGAGGAGGTTTACAATTTGATAGGTTTTTTTTATGTTTGATATTTGTTTACTTGCTTAGCACCTAACAAGTGAGCTAAAATACTGGTTTTAAACAATTCTATCGTTACGACTTATAAGAGCCGAGTGTTAATGGAAAATATTGCGAAAACGGGGAAACTATTTATTGATTTGATAGACGCAGATAAAGTTGAGTGGGTCAGCAAGTATATAATATAAATTAGTTTCAACACTCACTGTATGCATAAAACACACAATACGAAGTAACAATATACTATAACTGTCCAGTGTAAATATCTGTTTCGTGCACCAAAACGCAAATAAACAAAAAAAATGTGTGATCAGTCCTCCCACCAATGGAGCGATCACTTTGTGATACTTGTAATACCTATAGGACCCATGAGTATAAGCATTAACTCGCTACTAGTCCATTGGCAAGAAGAATGAACCACGGCGCTCCACCGTGTTCTTAATCTAAACTAAAATCATCAAGCACTTACTGGAGTTGTGTGGCTTCTTTGTTCTCGGCGTTCCAAGAGATCTCTTGGGTAGTTCCTCTCTGCTTTGTCTTGGTACGTTCACACAAACATGCTCCAAAGTGCTGTATATCTTTCAAGGTATTCGAATTACAATAAACTCGTATCAGCTATCACGGATATTCGAATTACAACTCACTCGCTTCAGCTATCGCGGAACGCGCCTACAAAACTCGCGAGTCCAACCAGACCTAACAAAACAGTAAATCACTAAAGGGACCGGGTCGATGCTTAATTAGCTTAATATCAATTAAATTTCGGTTCTCAAAACAACTATCGTCGACCGTTCACAACACGCGTCTTTTTCGTACTTACTTAACCTCAAACGTCAAAACGTCAAACAAGAAAAATGACAATCGAAAATGTTGCCATTACAATGACGTTCGAAATCCAAGAATGTGCTAAAATTTAACTGAAATAAACATTAATCATAAATTAATAGAACCAGTTTTTGCACCCATCCGATGTAAAAACAAACAAATTATGTTTCGCAATTAAGATTTAATACAAAAGGAATCGTGATAAGACATTATTAAAGATAATAAATGGTGGATAATTTTGCTCGGCGTTTTAATTTAAGAAAATGTATTTGGTTACATTATTTCCTCCGAGTTTTTTTGCCAAACAAGAAAAAGTTTTAAACCTACCTCTACCACCCGGTCCATTATTGCGAATCTGTTGACACCTCATTCATTAAAATCGGTTCAGTAGTTGAGACGCTACGGTGAAACATACATTGACTGCCAAAACTATTACCCTTCCTTGTGTCGCTTCGCCTTAGTCGAGTAATTAGATTGGGATCGGCTTTAAGTCTAATACGATACGGCTGAACTTCTGAACTCTGCAAAAATGACCTTCGACGGTTGACGATCCCTGGCGACCTTACCAATGCCCTCCACCGTCTTTCGTTTAACCGTTTAGGCAGACGCTACCATTCCCACGATGCGTCAGTGCGAGCTGTTGGACGTTTTTCTGCCAATATAGTTCAATTAATTATTTGCTACTCAATTTGTGATCCCTGCTATTGTTCCTATCCGAATGAACTCATCATCTACTGTTGGACATAGGCCTACTATACGACGCTAGCCAGACCAGTTGGTGTTGAGATTGTTTCAAGTTTTCATTCTCTTTGCAATGTAATTGTCCTAGTTGGCTCTTAGGACACCCACGGGAGGAATAGGAGTGGTTTTTTTATGGACTAGGGGGGGCTAACGAGCAGACGTATCGCCTGATGGTAAGCGATTACCGCCGCCGTAGACACTCTCAACACCAGAGGCGTCACAAGTGCGTTGCCGGCCTCTGGAAGATGGGGAGAGCAGTTGGGGTATGGCCCTCCGGTATCCTCGCTCACTCGGTGAAACACAGTGCAAGTGCTATTTCACACCGGTTTTCTGTGAGGCCGTGGTATAGTTTCGGTCGAGCCCGCCCATTCATGCCGAAACGTGGTTCTCCCACGGTTACTCCATACTGACACTCCATATTCTTAATCCATCACCACACGGATTGATAAATAATACAACGTATCAGTAATATCGACATCGTCCCTTCACTAGTCACATTTTATAGAACGGTAACATTACGGGCGCGGCAGATGGATTACGCGTGCTGAGTGCGCGCATATATACATACAAATGCCAGTATCTATACATATATGTATTTAATACATAAGACTTTTACTTGTGCAATAGATATGTAATATAATGTTCTTGCTACTGTTTCTTGCAGGACATTAGTGTTTTTACAGCAATGATGTTTAAAGAAAGATAGGTTACTTTGATACTAAACGGCGTCTATTATTGTTGCGGAATGATATGACGTACGTGTTTACATACATTATATTTACGAATGCGACAGATAATACGGAATGCATGGTAGAGAAAGAGATAGCTATCTCTTGTGAGTTGCACTTTGAAGTACCTAGTAAATTATAGACTATAGTTAGAATTGCTACAGATATGACATTGAATATCTTCATTTGCATGTTGGCTAATAGCTACTGATTAGTAATGACTTGATGAGTGTTCCGTAAAAAATGTATGTAGTAAAAATAAAACAAGGAAGAAAATTATTATCGATTTTTAATCACAATATATGGATGTTTCATAAAAACAGTAAATTTGTAAAGATTAAGAATAGGTTATATAAGGTTATATTGTTATTCAAATCCGCCGCTATAGATGTTTCACATCAATAATAATTCATTATTTTGAATTAATTTCTTTTTGAAGTCGCTTCAATTTTTTTACATCAATACATCGACACGAGTAAGAGTGGAGTTGTCTTTTTAAGACGCTTTTATTAGCTGCTTGGTTTGTATCTTAGAGAATATATAATTGAAACTTCTCACACTTATCAGTTATCAAATACCGATGACAATACAATAATTATTTAATAATTAATTAACTTTTTAACTAAAAAGTAGAAAATACGTAATTGTTTAAAAAAAGAAACTTAAAATCACGCTGTTGAAACTAGCCGAACTAAAAAGAAGAAAATAATTTTCTTTAAGTTAAAAAAAGTGAATATGATAAAAAAAAATTGGAAGAGGAATTCCGTACGATATATATAATACTCTAAAAACAGCAAAAATAAACTAATCGTGCGATTTCAAAGTCCGTTAACTGACAAATTTTGCTGCCTGTTGATATTTTTTTACAAAAAACGTTAGGTTTCCCTAACGCAAAAGCATCCCAAAAGCAAAATAATAATATACCATATTTTAACAAGCTTTTTATTAACTTGCAATGTATGTATGTATGCTTGTATGTTCGGGTGGAATCTTGCAACTCAATTTGAAGCAGATATCTTCAACCGATTTTGCTGAAATTTTGCAAGCATATGTATACAGCGTGACAATACAATATTATAATCACATAGAGCTGATCTGATGCTGGAGCTAAAAGGCGACCATAGGAGCTCTGTAAGGAAATGTCGCTTCATCATCGTATGTATCATTTCGAAGTAGTGTAATTATCTTACTGCTTAAAATGTGCGGAACAAATAGTAATACTTTTCACAGGCATCCAGTCGTATTCACTTATTTCTACCTGAACCATGCTAACCCTTTCAGTCTCGTAAGATCATCACTTGGAAATCAAGAAAATATAAAACAATATTCACTGTCTTTTTACCAACATATGTACATTCTAACACTATCATTTATAATTAATATAATCATCATATTAACTGAAAGACAAAGGCAACTAAACAGTGAAAATAATAGTAGTATGAGCATATCTATAGAATAAAAAAATACTAATACGGACGCTATGTATTGTGCCTACGATATCCCTTCTGTTTCATTAATCTATGACGCATGCCAGGCGCCCGTTATTTATCCTTGTCGCACTGCAGTTACAATCATATTCTCTATCCTTTTTTTGCCGTGTCTTTAATAATACAGGATTTCATATATTAATTTCAGTAAATGGGAAACAAATCCATGACAAAATACAAATATTACGTAAGTTATAAATACTTACGTGTGGTATGTAACTCCTTCATTTTTATTCACCTTGGAACCATAGTTTTTACACTTTCTTAACACACAGCTCGGCATTTTGATAATAATAAACACACTCCATGGAAACGCTTTGACAACGTGTTTATTCGCTAGCTTCTATTAACTGACTAATTGAAATTACACCAATTGACTGAATTTGTCTGCAACAATTAGCGCGCGATAGTGCGATATCTACCTTTGTTTCTATATATAATATCATTGTTTTACAGGGTATTTTCTTTTTGCTTTGTGCCAAAGTGACTCTACTCTGCCTGATGGAAGGCATGAGCAGAATCCAAGAGTAGTGGTCACCATACTTATTGCGAATACAGACAATGCAAACAATTCAGCGTAGCACTGTGAGGGTCTATTGAGATGCTTCTGCGTCCTTGGGCCTCTGATCGCTAGAAGTCTTGTTTCCGTTTCTTGATTTTCCTCGACCTATGTTGTCTGCCTCACATTGGCTGCCATTCAAATTTGTATTTGGAACTTTTAATTGGACTGATATTATAAGTTGGAAAGTAACTCTGTACGCCACGCTTTTACAGCTAAACCACTAAACCGATTTGGATGAATTTCTGTATAGAAATAGATTGGACATTGGAGAAGGACAAAGGCTATATATTGTCCCAAAGCCACTAATTAATAAGGGTGTAAAATCAAGGTGAACCATTGTATGGTTTAAGCCATTAACATAGTTAATCAGCACTTGTTTACCACGATTTCTAACTGAAGTAAAAATACTTCAATAATACAATGCAAATTAATGTAATTATCTGTCAGATTTTTTGTTTGTTTTTGTTTTAGTTGGTATTTACAATTCAATTGATATTAATATTTCATCGACACCGCTGTTTAATTCATTATTTAAGCACGGGTATAATCTCATTGATGAAGAAGATTAAACAGCCACCCTTAGAATAATAACGCATAGAAACCGAGTCCGCGCGTCCGTTTTGAAGCACCTCAAATGGAGCCATATATGGCTCCAAACGCCGGGCCGCTTCGTAGTGTTCAAGGTCAAGGTACGCCGAACAAGTCTCGCGAAAAAAAAACAATTATGATGGTTTGTTCAATTAAATTGTGTCACAACGCATATGAAAAACAAAAGAAGTTTTAAGTATTTTGTAAATAATTAGGTCAAAATAGAAATGTTTTGTTTCAATATTCCGTTTGCATATGTGCGTATCGCAGTGCGTACCTACGTAATCGTCACACCTATGTGAATCGGATCAATGCTTCATTTTTGACAGGTGGCTTGTATGAAGACTATCTTTCTATGCGTTATTATTATAGGCAGCCACCTTTATTCATTAAGAATGTCCTCTGATTAGCATCGATTATCTATACAAATAAATAAAATTAAAGTGTCTGTTTGTAATTTCAAATTAACAGCTTTTCACGAAATGCATCTGAAAGTATATAGGTACGGTACTTACATAAAAAAAACAAATTTTAAATTTTTTATCTGTCTGCTTACTCCGGCTAATCCCTCGAATGGCTGGACCGATTTTGATGGGACTTTCACTGGCAGAAAGCTGATGATATAAGAAGTAAGTAAGAAGGCGTTACCCGCGGTTGTTGTTGTGCCGCGGGTAACACCCCCGCGGTACAACTAGCTCACCTAGTAAGCAATAAAAATGTTACTTTTGTTTGTGTAAGCTTCAAAATCTCAAAAATGTACCGAGTATATACCGGACTCGAGGCGCGTAGGTATGACTCGCTTGTTCTGTTTTTAACCCCCAACGCAAAAACAAGGGTGTTATAGGTTAGACGTGTCTGTCTCTCTGTGGCACCGTAGCTCGCGAACGGATGAAGCAATTTCAATTTAGTTTTTTTTTTGTATGAAAGGTGAGTTACGTGCGAGTGTTCTTAGACATGTTTCATGAAAATCGGTTGAGTCGTTTAAAAGTTATGGGGGTGAAAGTGGGGAAGAATAACCGAATGTCTCAAAAAATATCATCAAATGAGAGCGCATAACGTGCACATTACAAAATAAATATGGCGTATGATTACTCGATTAAGTGTTTGTTGTGCCAGTATAATCGTTAAATGACAATTATGTAATTGATAACTTCGACCTGATGCTGCATAGGGGGTTTTTTTAAATTTTTAATTTATCAATTATCATACAAACTGTCGGCGTTTGAATTAACACAGAATACTGTGTGGCTATCACAGTTAATAGCCACCGATTAATGATAATCTGTAACGATTTCTCATACACACGTTCGAGAAATCTGCACAGATCGGAGTACACACATAAGTTGGAACGATTTATCGTAAAGGCAAAACACAGACAGGCACAGTAAAGGCACAACAGCACTGCAAAGAGAAGGGAATCTTGAAAAGCCTATACAAACCCGCATGAACGGCGTGGTATAGTTAGTACACCTATACCTAGTTTTAATAGTGACTTAGTTTAATTTAGAGACACATACAACGCCATCTAGCTGCAAACGAAGAGGAACTTGCTTTTTTTTTGTAAATATATACATACTAGTTGTTGCCCGCGGCTCCGTCCGCGTATTTGTCGGTTATCGCGGCAAATATTAGCCTATGTTTTATTCTAATGTATAAGCTATATTCGTTCAGTAGTGTTTGCGAGAAAGAGTAACAGACATCCATCCATACATCCATCTATCCATACTTTCAAACTTTCGCGTTTATAATATTAGTAAGATTATATATAGGAAACACCGAAACTCCGAAACAAATATTTGCAGACCATACAAACATTTGATCCGACCCGGGAATCAACCCGAGACCTCAAGCACAGCAGTCGCATAGACTACCACTGCGCCATCGAGGCAGTCAAACTGCACTAGATCCTAAGGAAAAGCCTATGTCCAGCCGTGGACTAGTGAGGGCCTCGATGATGATGAATAAATTATAATTAATTCAATTGTAATGCTTTTTTGAGATGATTAAGTCAATTGAGTTGACACCATGAAGGTGGCTGAAGGGTTTTATGGCCAAGGCCTTTTCTCACGGGCATTAGGTAGTTAATTTTAAATTAGGTATTCAATGTAAATTCAAAATTTTATAAATGCTAATAATTGTTTAAAGCAATACGGTAAAAATTTTGCTGTAGGGTTTTTTTTATTTTTTTATTTTATGGGATAGGTGGCAAACGAGCAGACGTATCGACTGATGGTAAGCGATTACCGCCGCCCATGGACACCCGCAACACCAGAGGCATCACAAGAGCGTTGCCGGCCTTTGGGGGATGGGGAGGAGTTGGGGGTATGGGCCTTTTTTTTTTTTTTTTTTTTTTTAACGTGTGGAAATCCCCTAGGACCGTCACCCCACCGGGGCTTGCGGCGGGGCGGTGTGTCGGACTCGAAACGACTAAAACCACGCTGTGTGCCACTCTGCGCCTGTGAAGGGAGGAATCCGGGAACTGCAGTTATTAACACGTCCGGACCCCTCCCAGCGCTTGCCCGCACAAAAGCGGGCACCGTCAGCTGTTAACATCTCAATTTAGGCGACGTACGGCACACGCGTAACGTCGCCTCCTCGCGGGTGGCCACTAGAGCGGATGGAAGGGAAAGCCCGTCCCGACCATCCGCGGCCACACTCAGGGCGGCATGAGGCGCTGATAGGCGCGCCTCCGCCGCCCGGTTCGCCGGCGGCGGATTGGGTCCGAGTGGATATCATCCTCCCGGGCCTACTCCGCCACCTCCTTCTGCGAGATTACGTCTTCGCAGAAGGTTGCGACCGCGGTAAAACTGCTGTCGCTACCGGCCATGGAGCGTATGACGGCCGGTAGCGAGAGATCTCCTCCGATGACTGCAGTGAGGGCCCGGCGCTGCGACGCCCAAGCGGGGCAAATCGCCAGCGTATGCTGGGCTGAGTCCTCACTGCAGTCGCAGTGGTGGCAGGCGGGACTCAATTCCCTCCTAGCGACCGAGTGCAGGTACTTCCCGAAGCAACCGTGCCCGGAAAGGACCTGCGTCAGTCGGAAGGAAAGGGTCCCGTGCTGCCGCCCTGCCCACTCAAGGATGACCGGCTGGAGAGCCTCCACGGCGGCAAAGCCAGCGCGTGGAGTCTCCAGCCGGAACGACCATCTGTCCATAGTGGCTCGAAGAGCGGCTTCACGCCATTCGCGTACCTCTTCGGGCGGAGGGCGATAGCCATACTCCGCCCGATATTCAGCCACCCGTCGATAAACTTCGGCGAGCACTTCCGCCTCCAAATCCCACGGGGGTGTTCCGGCCAGGGCGGACGCCGCCTCGGTCGACACCGTGCGGTATCCGCGTATGGCTCTGACTGCCAATACCCTCTGAGGCCGCCAGAGGCGGGCCTTATTTAGGGCAGTCAGAGCCGCCACCCACACCGGTGCACCATACAGCGCCATCGACCGGACAACCCCCGTGTACAGGAGTCGCGTTGCGACGCTGGCTCCACCCAAATTGGGCAAAAGTCGCCCAAGGGCGGAGGCAGCGTCGACCAGATTCGGACCAAGCTGTCGGAAATGCTCGTCGAAGAGCCACCTACCGTCGAGGATCATGCCCAGATACCTCATCTGGGCCCGAACCGGTACGAGGACCGAGTTGACCACTACGGAGGCGCCGGGGGGCGAACCACGACGGGCCCATGAAATAGTAGGGCCTCCGTCTTGTCCAGGGCCACCCGTAAGCCCAGCGCCTCGATGCGCCCGACCACCAGAGAAACACCCCAGGTGGCCAGGCGCGCGGCCTCTTGGAAGTTCGCCCCCCGGGCTGTGACAAGCGTGTCATCGGCGTAACAAATTACGCCCAGCCCGGGGGGGAGACGACCTCGTAGGACCCAGTCGTATCCCACGTTCCACAGGAGTGGTCCAAGGACAGACCCCTGCGGAACGCCGCACGACATGGGTCGCCGTCTCAAGACGCCCTCTCGGTCCTCGTACACGACGGTACGCTCCTCTAAATAGTCTGCCACTAGCCGCCTCAGGTACTCTGGCACCCCGTGATAATGGAGTGCTTCCCTGATGCAGCTGAATGGCAGACTATTGAAGGCGTTGGCGATGTCCAAGTACACCGCCAACACCACGCCGCCACAGTGGGGGTATGGGCCTCCGGTATCCTTACACACTCGGTGAAACACAGCGCAAGCGCTTTTTCACACCGGTTTTCTGTAAAGCCGTGGTATCAGTCTTTGGGGGATGGGCAGGGGTATAGGTTGAATTTTATAAATCACTTTTTATTGTTGGTGTTTCTATACTAAGTGGACTCTATAAGGATTGTAGTTTTGCCTGGGTCTCCCCCGCGTGTATGAGAGTCATCGCGGTAAAGCCTATCTTCCTTCTTCTTTCTCAACAATCAAAGTATCTCCATGACAAATTGCATTGAAATCGGTGCAGCGGTTTAGGTTTAAAAGCGTAATAGAGCATTACTTTTGTATTTATAGTATTAGCATAGATCAGCGTTTCTTAACCTTTTTGTCCACGGACCCCTTAGGAAATCAAGCACAATTTTAAGGACCCCGTTTATAAAAAAGCAGCAATAAATTTCGGATCATTTATTTTAAGAATTATAAAAAAAAACTTTTTCAAATAAAATATGTTTAATGTGAAGATTGGTGCTGCTTCTTGCAACTAAATTAATGATTTTTGAGTTGATGTTACTTCTGAGTAGTAGTCTCAAATCGGATTCCACTTGTTTAATCTGTTTCTGTGTTCGTTTTTGGTAAACACAAGAGATGTGGTTGAGAAAAGCAGTAAATGTGTTAGTGCTTCTTCTGATATTTCCTTATAAGCATTTTTTACATTCACCCAAAAAGTTAATAAAGAGGATTCTTTGAAATTATGTTTTAAAGCTGAGTCACAGAATATATCTATTCATTGATTTTCCTGTAGCTTTGATAAGTTGAAACGGTCTGCTATCCAACTTTTATGTTTACCAGGTACTGGAAAATAGTCTCGAAACGAAAACATCAAAGCGTCTTTCTTTTACTTGTGTTGGCAACGTTGCTCCACAAGAGGATTCCAAAAAACGCTACCAGTGTAGGAAAGTGATTAGTTTTTTTGAATTGTACGATTAGTCCAAAGATCAAGCTTTTTAAGGGGACGGCGGTCACTGAGTTCTCCATACAAATTGAATACCAAAATAATTTGTAGTTTGAACATATTTCCACCATATTATGTTGATATCCAGATTTAAACAGTATTTATCCAGGCTCCTTTTCCCTTTTTATTTGGAAAAACTTACGTAAAGTAACGAAAAAGTTGAATTAAATTTGGACATTTTTACAGCGTAAATGGCATTTTTTAAGTTTCTTTTTTCTATATTATAAACAGCAATACGTATAATATTTATTATAAAAAAGCATAGCTTGTATTATCACATTACTAATTATCGAAAAGAAAATGAAAAAACATTGAGTTTTCATTGTTGATTTTCGGTAGTCTATAACACATCCATATTTATTATAAAAACCAAATAGTTAGTAGTGCTATCGCAGCAAACAGATGTCAATATACAACGCCAGGTATGGCTTACCGAGATACAGTGACGAGATATTAGATATATATTTTATTTTATTATATATTAGATACAGCAATATTCCGAACAAATTTCAACTTGCAGTTGCGAGCGTCGGTCGCCGCACTCTTAAGCACCGTTTTTATTTTTTCTTCAACTTGAAAGATGTTGCTATCTCTCCCTTGTAGTCCAAGTTCAGCTCGTTAAAGGCACTAAAGATATCAGCCAAGTATGCGGCGATAACCTACTTACACGCGGCGGAGCCGCGAGCAAAAACTAGTATTACATGAATCGACGAAAACATATCTGTCAGTACACCATTTAATTATTTCAAATTATAATTTATGTAACCTTAATAAGGCACAGTCAAATCCGGAAAATGTGAGCATAGTGATAAGCGTAAGCGGATAGCGGTTTCAAATCCTAAAGACCTTTACGTAAGATTACTTATAATGTCCAGATAAAAAAATGCATGTTCGTCAAGTGGTTAGCGATACAGACTGACCAGAACAAAATTGTCAGTGAAAGGTCGACAAGACATTGGTATCCATTAAGTGTTGTCTTTGGACGACGATAGACACTAGCAGACGGATATCTGTTCTTTTGCATCATCATTTACTCGTATATAAGAGCTACACTCTTGACAATGCAGTTTTATCCAGCTTCTAACGAGAGCCGTTTCTTTGACTACTAAAAACACTAATATTTCTACATATTTCTTATTGAAAGTTTCTGCCCCGCTCCGCTACTCTCAGTCCAATCCATAACCACAAGATTAAGTTATAAA
This sequence comes from Diaphora mendica, assembly GCA_949125395.1. NCBI lineage: Eukaryota > Metazoa > Arthropoda > Insecta > Lepidoptera > Erebidae > Diaphora > Diaphora mendica. Next base: position 38,158,382 of record OX421312.1, read on the forward strand.
TATGTCTTATTGTGGCGTTAACTGCCCTCGTTACTTATATTTAAGTGAAATAAGCTTACTTAGACGTCACTTAGCACTCTGTTGTGCAAACTGGACTATTTTCACGCCGTGTTCAATTTACATCGGTACAAATACTTTATCCGCAAATATGGTTTGAGAGTTTTGTAAGAGGAAAGGACAGTAGATTTCGGGCTGGAATTGGAGAAAGGGAACAGCTTTTGCAATGTTCCTAGTGCTCAATGGTAACGATAGTACCGTTTGGCGAAAATCCTGCCAACTGAATATCTCCAATACTTGTTCAGAACGGCGAGGTTACTATAATCTGCATAGGGTCCTGACTCCTCTAGTTCACAGTGATGTGCGCAGAACATATCGTGGAGCAATTCTGTCGCCACCACATTTTAAATGGTTTTGACCTAATGCTCGACGATGCGAATGGTTGCTTCTGCTATAGCGTCAGATAGTAGCCCTGTCTGTCTTCTGATCAGGACAGCTGGAGATCGTTTTATACTGTCCAACACCTGGTGCATCTTTTCCATTTTTGGTTTTGTTATCTTCATTCGCCATTTCCGTTCTAAAATTGAAAATTAATTAAACATAGATAGTGAAATGAAACCATTTTTCAAACGACTTTAGAAATGGAGTAAGTTTTATATGTAGTTGTTTAGTAGAACTTCGTTATTTATGAATCGATTAAAAAAAAACATTTTATAGTTTGAGTGGCATTCAAATTTAATGAAATAACATGGGTGGTGTTGTTTCATCTAGGAGTGTAAAATTAAGTTAAAACACTGGTTTTTGTATTTTGTTAAAAGTTTCTTGTTACACATATTTTAATATTATGTTAGTGACAAATGGTTGTACCATGTACCCCTAAGTTATTTCTCATTCTAATATGATAGTCATAAACAAGAACGTGCAAAGCTGATCGTACCTAATTGTCTTTATAAAACCACAAATGGGAACCCATCAACAATATGCTGTGTGTACGTTCACTTGCCAGATTGATGTTGTCACTCAAATATCAATCATGCCCAAGGACAAATTTTCATTGTGTTGCGTCTTAGTCATGTGTAAGTAATGTCACACTATTTTCTTGTTAATCTAGCTATACTAATATTATAAATCTAAAGAGTTTGTTTAGCTGAACGGAAAAATTTCAAGAACTACTGGTTTGAAATGAAAAATGAATAAGTCATCTGGTGATTAGCGACTTCGCCCATAGATACCTTTTTTTGGACGAAGTTCCTTATGGGGCGTTGCGGAGGGGTACCTACCCTAGCCGGCAAAAAACGTCCGTAACGTTAAATACAAAAAGCGTAAGATTTCGTGAACGAAAAATTTAGTATGCGCCAGCTGTAAGTTGTATGAAACAAGTACGGAGTAAGTCTAGACAGAACTTGTTTCAGTAGAGATTATTATGTGGCAGAACAAGTGACCAGTTTATTTAGTTATTATTTTTTATTTTAATCGATAAAAAAACATAATAAAAAATGTATACTAGTTATTTTCTTTATACCTCGCATAGAACTTGAAATTAATATTTCTATAATAAGGAACTTTGTTCCTATCAGGTGTCACACGACACCAAGCATTTTTTTTTACACGGGGTATGCTTTTCGCACTATACCCTTCGTGGGGGTGACAAAGGGTGTGTGTGGGACTTCCGGAAAACCGGTATACCTACTAAACCACCGCGATGGCTAAAACGTCTCTAGCCGTAGCTAGCCGCTAATGCGTTCCTGGAGCTCCTATCGACTGCCGAGTCGGTAGGAGCTCCAGAAACGCATTAATGGCTTCTGGAGTCACCCCTGCCGGACCCCACAACTCTAGAGTTACAAGTTCTAACTCTTACACGAGTTTATTTTTCATTTACTGTAATAATACAATGACTAATAATCTTATAATCTATTTTTCTTACGGCCGTTAGGGCCTGACCACCGTAAATGTGTGCAAACTTAAACGCGAACTTCTTAACGCTAATGCTCTACTTATCCTTTAGTTTTCTCCCCATATATGGTAAAATGGTGCAAAGTTATTTATTCAGCGTGTAGGTTAACGCAAAATAATGATACAAATGCCTTCCAAGTGGTTTCAGTCACATTGAAAGCTAGAAACTCCAAATATTGTTTATCGAGTTGACAAATTTTGAAAACCTACTCTTTTCTAGCCAATACGGCTACGGCATGAAAGGGCCGGCTCGGCGGTAATCGCTTACCATTAGGCGATACGTCTGCTCGTTTGCCCCCTATTCCATAAAAACGCGCAAGGTAAAGTCACTATTTACTCTAGAACACAAATAGGCAAGTGAAACGCTGCATTTTTTTAAATGTAAGGTAGTATTTAGTAACACAAGTGTTTAAGATTTTTATTCATTCATCATCACTTGAGCCGAAAGATGTCCACTGCAGGACATAGGCCTCTCTCAAGGCTTACCGCAACCGGAGAATTGCCAAAATTAACTGTCAGTGCCTCAGTGGGCGAGGCACATTGCTCGCAGACAAGACGGTCGATGGCGTCATAAAGTTATGGAATTGCAACCACTTACTGTAAGACGGAGCATGGGTAGGCACTCTACAATGTTGTCCGACAACCTGGTGAAGGTCGCGGGAAAACGTTGGATGAGGGAGCACAGGACAGATTCGTTATTTCCTTTGAACAAATTAGCATAAACTTCGTGATGTATGTATAATATTATTAATAGTTTATGTGTGCGTCTAGGCGACAAATGATCTCTTGAGATTTGCCGTTGATCACACTTCTAATATTTATTTCCCTGTTCTGTGGGCCGTCACTCCGGTCGATACCTCCCGTTTGTCCCAAAACGTGGCTATCCAACAGCAAAATAATGAAAGTTATGTTTAGACAGTATTTAGTATTGTCGTAGGAAGTGTGATTCAATTCATTTAGACCGGTTCCTTACTACCGTGTGAAAATTTAAAGGTATAAATAATCGCTTCGCTATAAGTGTGTTACTACCTCAAGTTTCGTAACAACGGACAATGTTTAACGTGCAAATTAATTCGTGCGTAACACTGTTGATACTGCTCTTGTTTGGTGCAAGAAAGTTTTGCATAGTAAGGTGGAAAATACAGGTTTTAATTTGTAATTTGTCTGTGAGTTCTTTCGAGCTTAAATTTTAATCGTGCGAGTGCTCTACTACATCACTAAGGGCTTTCAAAACACTTTATGCCTACCACAATCTATAGAACAAATTATCGCCCGCGGTTTTACAAACCGATTATGTAATATTAAAATAACCGCTTTTTACTAAGTGCATAGTGCATAATATGTATGTATACACGGTACATATGTATACCAAAAATGTTTTTTTTTTAATATTTGTCTGTCTGCCGGTCTGTCTGTTTGTTCCGGCTAATCTCTAGAACATCTGTCAAAAACATTCGAAGTAAGCGTCTCCACAGAGCCAATAAAAAACTGCAACGATTTTATTCTTTTGATATTAACCGCCAAAAACATAAACACGGTTCCCAACATTAATTTGTTGACAATTTTTGTTGCCAACACAAGGAAATTACAGAAACTTTTGTTGACAACAAAAAAGCTGCGAACTTTTGTTCGGTGGAGACTCGGCTTTAGAAGGTGGGCGGTGGCATGGCGACTGTTTAAACCACTACGTCATTTGTGCAGTCAATTCAATACTAATTGTCTCCTGCGGTTTTGGCGCCGTATCTAACTAATATTCGTGGGAATCTGCATTATTAAAGGATATTACATATCTCCGTTAATGGAAGTACATTCACCTAATAAGTCGTGATTTAATAGAAAACTAATCTAAAATTTCGGATGTCGTTTAATGTGTTTATTATGTAAAATACCATTTCATTGTGTGAAAAGTTTCATCACAATCTGTCGAGCCGTTTGATCGTAAAGATGTATACCATATATAAAAGTAATCTAAAATGTTGGCTGTCATTCAATGAATTGTCATTGTCTTCGGGAGAGCCACGCTACGGCATGACTGGGCCGGCTCGACCGGAGTGATACCATGGCCTCACAGAAAACCGGTGTGAAATAGCGCTTGCGCTGTGTTTCACCGAGTGAGTGAGTGAGTATATCGGAGGAGCATACCCCAACCTCTCCCCAAACAAACGTACATTTATTTATATAAATGTCTTAGATCATCATCCTTCAATAGGCCACCCACCTTAGAAAGGAGTTTTAGCTAACTATAAGTACTACACTGGTCAGATGGGTTGAAATATAATTTTCATCCCAACATCTCCGAAAGAGTATATATGCCCTTCGATATCTGAGTGCAAAAGCCGTTTTTATCCGCTAGAGGATAAAGTAAAATTGAATTTAGAACATCGTGTGCACTAAGCTAAGCTTGTGAAGTCAAAACATCAATATCCAACCAAAAACATTTTCATGTAAAATGTAGCCAAGACGACTGCATATGGCTTATCCTGTGAAAAAGATATCAGATCTCTTGTAGAGCCAAGGTTCTGAATCTACACGCCCTAACTCTACCATCCCTAACTTCACAAACTCTACATCTCAGTAAAAAAGTATGGCTTCGCCGTTTCGCTACCATACCGTCAGTACCGTCACGAAGGGGAAACGAACGCCTTTTGTGTTTGCAAATATCTAGTTTCTGAAGTTATGTGTTATACGAATATTTAGTTTCTGAAGTAACGAAACAGCCAAGCCATACATTTTTATTAAGATGTAGAGTTTAAGAAGTTAGGGTTGGTAGAGTTAGGGCGTGTAGATTCAGAACCTTGGCTCTACATGAGATCTGATATCTTTTTCACAGGGTAAGCCATATGCAGTCGTCTTGGCAACATTTTACATGAAAATGTTTTTGGTGGGATTTCATTTCTTTTTGAAAGTTTCTTAAGGTAGTTTTTTTTCTTTTTTTCGGCTGTATTTCTTGTACATTTTCTTTCTTCTTTCGAAAAAGTCCGTGTACCAAAAATAAAACCTCTAGCATAAACATTTGTGAAAGTCTCATACAAACTTCCACCCACCTAATTTAGGGGTTGGGGGGCAAAAGTAATATGTTTATGTTTTTTTTGTTGTTTGTATACTAAACTTAGTTTACATACCAAATTTCAGCTTTCTAGCACTTCAGGAAGTACCCTAACAGTTTTGATGATCATCAGTGTGTCAGTGACGAAATCGGTGTTTTTTAGGTATCAATAAAATCTAAAGTATCAAAGTTATGCAATTGAAATTCGAGAAAAGGTAGGTAGCGCCCTTGCGCTAGGCTTGGCTCGTCTTGGCGGGGGCACGACCGTGCCCCCAAATGTCTATTTAATTCTACCTCCATGGTGCCGAATTTATCATACATTTTTTTTTATTTGTTAAAATCTCAGACTCGGAACCTTCTTGGTGTACTTTTTATTTGATTTGCTTTGCCAGCGCTATTTTCTTTTCACGTCATTTAGTCATTTCCTCGTTGAGGTGGTATGAAAAGTTACGTGTTGCACTCGAGTGCAATTTTTTTACCTCGTGCGCTTTCGATTTCCTCGCTAACGCTCAGGATTCTAACTATTTTATCACTCGCTGCGCTCGTGATTCAATTTTAGAATCCTTCGCTTGCTCGGTCATCAAAATTGAGCACGCGGTTAAAAAGCAACTTTGCACTCTTGTATAACAAATAACTATTGTTTTAACTTTTCCTTCTCTTTGCAGTGCTATTTCCTGCGTGGTTTGCTGCCTTAGTCGGCTTTTACGACACCCACGGGATAAATAGGGGTGTTTCCAGTCCGTATTCTTAATCCGTCGCCACCTATATTATACTAGCTGACCCACGCAACCTCGTTTGCGTCTCATATTGCGCGTAGCGTGATAATTATCCCCCGTTTTTGAAACATTCTTCATTGGTGCTCCGCTCCTATTGGTCTTAGCGTGATGATATATAACCAATAGCCTTCCTCGACAAATGGGCTATCTAACACTGAAAGTTTTTTTCAAATCGGATCAATAGTTCCTGAGAATAGCGCGTTCAAGCAAACAAACTGTATTTTGTTGCAGACACAGTGAGAATACACATAAAGATCTAAATACTCCCATAATATTGGTACTGGACCATTTAGATCTTCAATTTCGAAACGTGAACACTTTATGGCCCACTCGGTTCTGTGGGCCATGTTTACAGAACACTATTAAGATTATATCTAGAATTGTAGTGCTAAGTGAAAGTGTGTTAGTTTTACATACTCGTACTATCTAGACACTGTAGTGTACAATCTTCGTGTTTGGGGTATCTTCAGATGTGTAGAGTTTATCTGCTTCTATTTGCATATATATTTATCCGAACAAACGGCTTCAGATTTTATATCCTTCTGTTGCCGAATATGATTTGGGTCTGACATAATCTATAATAATAGGTCTTTACCTATGAAATTGCCGTACTTTCACTTATTGCATACAAAACGGCAATTTCATAGGTAAAGACCTATTATTATATACGTAAATAAAATTGGAGTGTCTGTTTGTACTGTTAAAAGAACCCCTTTTTACTAAATGCATATGGGTGTATATACCGATATACGGTACTCAATAAATAATTTTTTAATTTTTGTCTGTGTGTCTGTTCCGGATAATCTCTGGAACGGTTGGATCGATTTCGACGGGACTTTCACTGCTAGATAGTTGATGTAATCCATCCAGTTATCCGGTTTCCCATTGCCCTGAGTAAGGGTGACAATACACTTGTGACCCTTCAGTTGTCTGTGTGTACATTAGCGGGGGTAGTCACTGCGTTGCAAGCCAGTAGAGCCAGCACGCATGGGTGGGCTCGACCGGGACGGTCTAACCAATTACCCCTTCACAGAAGACCACCCTGAAATGACAGCAATCGTGCTGCTGTGTTGTGATACCGCCGGAGACCGCCAATGATGCAGAAACCGGGACCGCCGGATTGATGATACTTCATATTCTTAATCCCTCAGTACACAATACAGTTAAATATGTCTTTAATGATGGAATAAATAAATTAAATTAAAAAGCTTTTTAAAAACAAGCTTTTACTGGAATGCCTCGAGACGAATCAAACGAGTCCAAACTCGATGATGTTGCGACGTTCCTTTACAAAGTTCCTATGGTCACCTTCCAGCTCCAGCATCAGATCAGCTCCATGTCATTATAATATTGTATTGTCACGCTGTATACATATGCTTGCAAAATTTCAGCAAAATCGGTTGAAGATATCTGCTTCAAAATTAAGTTGCATGATTCCACCCGAACATACAAGCATATATACATTGCAAGTTAATAAAAAGCTTGTAAAAAGCTGTTGGCTAGCATTATTTACTTCGCCGTATCAACTTTAAAGTGGGCATGCTGGAACGCAACCATTTTCTTGAGTATGTCAACACGGACATCGATAGTCTATCAATACTAGATGTGGCTATTTAACTCATCTCATGTCGGCAAAATAAAATGCCTAGTGCTTGTTTCTTATGTATACCCAAGTTTGCAGCCAGCACTGGATCGGACATTTCTAAGGGCACTGGACATTTTCAAAGAGTAAGCTCTAAATACATTAATTCAGAAATCCTTTGGCTTTATTACGTTGTTTTAAATCAAATAGTTTAAAAAAAATATCTCTCTGCACTTCTACATAATATATGTACTTATTAAGCTCCTTCAGTTACATATTTTCCTGTGATATGTTTGTTGTTATAAATTTCCATTGAGATATGATAATAGTTAAATTTTTATTAAAGAAGTTAGTGACATTAGAAAATACATTATAAATGGAACAACCAGCTTATCCATTGTTGTGCTTATTACGTAATAATTATTCTCTATTACTGGACCAGCAATGTACAGTGTGCCTGTATTATGACCGTGTGTTGCGTTAAATATTACTTTACACAATTCTGCTTGCGACTTTCAGAAAGCTAGTAGACCTCTCACTGAATAAAGTCATTGCCTAATAATGATAGCTAATTTGCCCATTTTTAAACGGTTTTATTTAGCTGGCCCTGTTTGTTTATTTGTTTGAGTAAATCTAGTAATTGAAATGTGACCCCTTCCTGTAGACATATTAATCTGAAATTTGGTACACACCTTTACTTCTGGTACTATGGTACTACAATACAGTTAAATAAATTCTGTTTCATTGTAAATCCAAGATGGCCGCCGCTACAAAATGGCGGTTTACAAATTTTGTCACGACTACCGCAATATGGGTATCAAATGAAAGGGCTTGACTAGTAGAGCACAGTTCACTATGAAAAAAATTTAAATCCAGGATGGCCGCAGCTACAAAATGGTTGTTTACATATTTTGTCACGACTACCACTATGGGTATCAAATGAAAGAGCTTGACTACATATAATGTTTGTGGTCTTAAATCCTGTTACTATAGTTTTAACCCGTGTGTATGTCAATTTTATAAATCTTATGTGTTTAATGTATTATATCTTATGTGTCTATTGTTTTTTTTTTTTTTTTTTTTAACTATTTCTATATGTTTTATTTTATTGTTGAAACTGTAACTGTGCACGCGTCCGTGAGGTGTTACGTTGGGCTACAGCTGAAAATCAGCGCTGTGGTCACTTCCAGGACCGCAGCATAAGCTGAGCTGTGGCCCTTTAGTCACACGGCTAGACATTTTGATTGTTATTTTTAATCTTAATCTAAGTATTAATGTTTAATCTAAGTTAAATGTCTTATTTTTCTTATACGTGTGACTAATAAATGTATTCTTTCTTTCTTTCTTTCTACATGAACACAGTTCACTATGAAAAATTAAAAACAAAAAACCTGATTTTTTTTATTTTTTTTCATTTAAAAAAAATTTGGAACTTTGGAATATTATAGACTAGCTTAGCCCCGCGGTATAATATAATATCAATAGCAGGTAACGCCGCTGATCGATGCTAGTTTTAAAAAAGTAGCCTAAGTTACTCCTTACATCATCAGCTAACTGCTAAGGTCGATCCAGAGATTAGCCGGAACAAACAGACAGACAAAAAAAAAATTTAAATGTTATTTTGGTTTATGTACCGTGTAACATACATATGCATTTAGTAAAAACGGTTATTTTAATATTACTAACACTCACTCCATTTTATATTTGTTTTGTTTATATTTTAAACAGCCAAACATAGATCTAAATTTGAAAGAAATCAATTCCAAAAAAGGTTGGCAGCCATCGACTAAAGCCACCACAGCATCCGTGTACTGTAAAACACCTTTCTTAACCGAAAACAACTCTCCGATGTCTGATTGCACAATACAATGTTCACAAGTTAGTAGCCACTAGTCCAGTGGCCCACTTCCCACGATTTACATAGTCGGACACTGAAGCGCAAGTAATGGGCAAACTATCGCTTCTGTACCAGTTAGGTAATACTACCTAGTACCTTCATAATTTACCATCAGACCGTTTTGGCGAAGGTAGTTTGTAAGGACATTGTAATAAATGACATTAAGGCCTTGTAGTTATATATACTGACTTCTAAACTGTACGCTGTGGGCTCAATTCCTGGACAAATCTTTGTGTGATAAATACGATCATTTGTTGTATGTCTGGGTGTAGACCATGATACCTCTTTAGATAGTATAACAAGTATAATTTTAACAAAAAAAAGCGACCAAGTGCGAGTCATACTCGCCCATGAAGGGTTCCGCAGCAGCAAGTATCATTTTTTTTTATATTTGTTTTGATTGAATGAAAGGTAAATTGCAGTTTACGATTTATGACGTATAAAAAAACTACTTACGTATCGTTGAAACATATTTTCGGTGGAAGTTTGCATGGTAATGTACATCATTACATAATTTTTTTGTTTAGATTTATCATGCTCTTATTTTAGAAGTTACAGGGGGGGGGGACACATTTTACCACTTTGGAAGTGTCTCTCGCGCAATCTATTCAGTTTAGAAAAAAATGATATTAGAAACCTCAATATCATTTTTGAAGACCTATCCATAGATACCCCACCCCACACGCATGGGTTTGATGAAAAAAAAATTTTGAGTTTCAGTTCTATGTATGGGGACCCCCAAAATTTATTGTTTTTTTCTTATTTTTGTGTGAAAATCTTAATGCGGTTCACAGAATACATCTACTTACCAAGTTTCAACATTATAGGTCTTATAGTTTCGGAAAAAAGTGGCTGTGACATACGGATGACGAATCTATAAGGGTTCCGTCTTTTGCCTTTGGCACGGAACCCTAAAAACCGACTTCAAGAACGACCAAATTGAAATGGGACCATATGGAAAGCACCAGCTTTCAAATTAAATAAAAAAAATAACAAATGCACTAGTCGCCCCTACGAATTTTGAAGGTTCTCGATTCCTCTTGGATTCTATCATCAGATATTAGTGTACTTATCATGGTACCACCCTTGGGATATCTCCTTTCCATTAAAAAAAGAATCATCAAAATCAGTTCATAAACGACGAAGCTATCGGTGAACACACATAAAAAAAACGGTCGTATTGAGAACCTCCTCCTTTTTTTTAATGTGGGTTAAAAATGAGGTAACTTTTGCAGTCTTTTCGCTTAGATCTTTTAAACAACTCAACGAAGAGCAAAGACACTGGACCCTGATATACTGTTTACACTAGTTCAGGGGCCAGAGAATTCACGTTAAATGTATCTACTGTGTGTCAATAAATACACACATCAAAAGTGTCTAGGGATCAAGCATTTTTATGCGGATTTCTTGAGATTGAGATGTGGCTTTGGCCCTGGCCTGCTCAGTCGCCAGACTTGAACCCGATTGAGCATGCATGGGATATGCTACAGAGAAGAGCTCTGCCGAATATGGAGGGTATCCAGTCGCAAGAAGACCTTTTTTTGTTGTTGCAACGAACATGGGCGGCCATTCCACAGCGTGATTTGGATGAACTCATTTTGAGTATGCCAAACCGATGTTCTTGTGTTAGTGTTCGCGGTAGAAACACGGATTATTAATTGTTTAAGTTACCTAATAAAATTTTAAAGAAAACTGTTATTTCAGTCTTTTTTTCGAACTTTAATGTTAGTGGTTCAAATGTCAAAAATCCTTTTATTAGGAAAATGGCAAATTTCTTTATTAATGCAAAGGTGACTTGGTTAATCGTTACTGTGACAAACGAAAACACTTTATTTGATGAATCCTTAAAGAAAAATTTAATTAATATCAATCAGGAGAAAAGTTATTGCAAAATATATGTTGATCCCTAGACACATATGTTGATCCCTAGACACTTTTGATGTGTGTAAATAAAAAACTTGAGAGGTGTCAAGGGACACCCGGATAGAACGAAGTTTATAAGTTTATATATATATACATATATATATGTACATATATATACTATTCAGCACTATGACGTCAACTCAATGTTAAAAGTGTCGTTACAACTTAATCCGTTTAGCCCCCTTTCGCAACGCGCCATAAGGAACTTCGTTCCAATAAATAAAACAAATCAATAAACAACTCACAGCGTCCCACTGGCTGGGCTCGGGTCTCCTTTCAGAAGAGTGTTAAGGCTATACGTCCATACGCTGCCTGGCCAAGTGCGGGTTGGGGACCTAAATAAAATAAATTTGAATGCAGTTTTCAGTAAAAGATTCAAGAGGAAGGTTTATAAGTGAAATACATGCATATTATAGCAGGGAGAAATCCGAGAATTTTAAAGTGCTCCAAGTCTGAGCCGGGTGGCGAAGTTTTGTGTGGTGTTTGAACCCACAAGACACAACGCAGTAGAAAGCGACGAGGTGGTCAACAATCACTACGCCCATTCGTAAAATCAATCTGTACTTACTGATTTTAAATCTATATGTATATGAAAATATATACGATACTTACGTCAAGAAAAATCAATTTCTGAAAATTTTGTCTGTCTGTTTGTGCCGGCTAATCTCTGATCGGCTGGACTGATTTTGACGGGACTTTCACTGGCAGATAGCTGATGTAAAAAGGAGTCCCGCGGCTTTGCTTGTGGTTGCGGTACAACAACAAACACGGGTGACACTGCGGGGCTCTGATAGTAAAAAAACCTAGTATTGGTAACCCATTTAAAAAAATTACCGCTTCATCGGTACCTTAACTTAGATATTATACAAGTGCTACACACATCGAGTCGCTCATCGCCCAGTGAAGGGTACAATTCTGCCCCCTTGCTGCCTTTCTAATGACTTGCAGACGATGTATATCATTGCTAGATATGGTATTGCCTTAAAGGCTCATTTCGATAAATTTGTTTAGCGAAAATCGCGTAATGGTATAGTTAAATTATTCAATAATAGTATATTGTGTTGTTCAGTTCATAAACCTACTAGTATTATTAATCTGAAGAGTTTATTTGGTTGAACCCATTAATCTCATAAAGTACAGGTTCGATTTGAAAAATAAATTAATTTTTACCAAATAAATTATCAAAATTATCAAATCCCAATTATCAAATAAAAAATAATTATAAAAAAAAATTAAACGGTTTTATTGAAAATAATGTACGGTTTTATAAAAAAAAAATTCGGTAGGTCCCAGGTCTGATCAATGCCTTAGATTTATGAGGAAGAGGGGTGTGATGACTGGAACCTGGGACCTACCGAATTTATTTTTTAGCTTTTAGTACTTTATTTTCAATAATGGCTTTAGTCGATGGCTGCCAACCTTTTTTGGAATTGATTTCTTTCAAATTTAGATCTAAGTTTGGCTGTTTAATATATAAACAAAATAAATATAAATTGGAGTGTCTGTTAGTAATATTAAAATAACCGTTTTTAGGGTTCCGTGCCAAGCTTTTTTTTAATACGTCATAAATCGTAAACTGCAATTTACCTTTCATTCAATCAACACAAATATAAAAATAAAACAAAAATTAAATTATGTTACTTGCTGCTGCGGAACCCTTCATGGGCGAGTCGGACTCGCACTTTGCCACTTTTTTGCTAAATGCATATGTATGTTACACGGTACATAAACCAAAATAACATTTTACTTTTTTTTGTCTGTCTGTTTGTTCCGGCTAATCTCTGGATCGACTTTAGCAGATAGCTGATTATGTAAGGAGTAACTTAGGCTACTTTTTTAAAACTAGCATCGATCAGCAGCGTTACCTGCTATTGATATTATACCGCGGGGCTAAGCTAGTCTATAATATTCCCAAGTTCCAATTTTTTTTTTTAAATCGAGTCCTTGTATTCTACAAAAAAAAAACGAGCGCTAGTAATTTAATTGGCTTAGTTTTGGCAATTAAAATAGTACACTGAGAGCTTATGACGAATTTTGAGAAGGTTCTTTTAGGCAAGCTGAAATTGCGAAAAATTACAATTTCGTGAATTGGCGAATCCAATCCTGGGAGTATTTTAGCGAGTTGGCTGTTATTTCGATACTGCGTAGCACATAACATTTGCAAAAAAAAAATAACAAAAAAATATAATAGGTCTTTACCTATGAAATTGCCGTTTTGTATGCAATAAGTGAAAGTACTTATTTTTTCAAACTTTTTATTTCTGTTATTCGAAGTAATCACCCATGCAATCGACGCATCTTTGCCAACGCATTGGCAGTTTATTGATGCCCTTCTTGTAAAAATCAGCTGGACGGGAGGCAACAAACTCTTCAAAGGCATTTTATACTGCCTCTCGGGAATTGAATTTAATAGACACTAAAAAGTTGTCTAAATTTTGGAAAAAGTAGTAGTCGGTAGGTGCAAGGTCTGGTGAGTATGGCGGATGAGGGAGAGCTTCCAACCCCAGCTCTTGCAGCTGCTTCACGACAACGCGCAACCCCATACTGCGCAACAGAGTCTCCAAGCTGCAAGAGCTGGGGTTGGAAGCTCTCCCTCATCCGCCGCCGCCGCCGCATTTGTGGATCACACAAAGCGTTGTCCTACGTGAGATTTGAACCCACGACACTTGGCGAAGTAGGAAACGGCGTGGTGACCGTTAAACCACTAGGCCAAACGTGCAGTCGAACTTGAAGTCGAGTTCGAAGTCGAACTATTGCCAGATGACTTCAAAATCATTTGGGCCTCCGTAATCCTCAATCAATCGGTTAAACACAGCGCAGGCGCTATTTCACACCTGTTTTCTGTGAGGCCGTGGTATCACTCCGGTCGAGCCGGCCCATTCATGCCGAAGCGTGGCTCTCCCACTGTAAAATTATAAAGCATTTAAAAACTAGTGAAAAATATATATATATTTAATGTTCCTATGTAGTATAGTAAGAGCTCATAATGAATTCAGAGTTTTGTCTTGTTGCTTGTCTGTCCTTATTACGCAGTGTTACATATTCAAGCCTCTACAAAATGATCGTATCGAAAGCTTTCTCTTGTATCGGTTTCTACGTGCATTTGGTCGTGTATGATTCTGTGTACCAACTTACATATTATAACCCATTTACAAAGAGCAACACGGAAGTATCCACAGTGTCTTTTCCTGATACAAAACCATAGAGTTATTATAGATAGAGTAGGGAAGACACACGACTGCCTGCTGTAAGCGGAAACGTCCAACTCGCATTTTCAGTAAAGGACTAATAATAATAATCGAATCACAACAATTAACCGTCGAATCGTTCTGCTATGTTGCTTTTCCGCGCTAACTGCGCATACGCGAGTAGAGATACTAAGATAGGTACCGCGATCTTCTCTCTCTTTCTAACCCAGGGGCGGCTGGAGTCCTGGCTCCCCTGCTCTATTATAATACCTCTATGTACAAAACAGTCTGTAATTTTTTGCGGGGGGAAATCTTCACACATACACATTTAAGACTCGCTTAAATAAACAATTGCCATGCCATTGTCAGTACGAACTCACACATATAACAATTAGAACAAAATATTCAGAATTTTACGCACACATAAATACATTCGGTGTCATAACAGGGTGACGCGTAGGCCAATTTGGGCTCACACTGTGACAAAGGGGAACTCTACCGTGTTGCTGTATGCGTATATGTACATATACAGGTATATTTGCAGGCCTGTGAAGCAAATTTCGCGCAACTAAAATGTATTTTTCAAGGGTTTAACTGATCGCAAATGCCTACTGCCGCTACTCATTGATACTTGCAACTCAACGCGTTGCCGTCCTTTTGAACACCTCCTAAAATCTGGCAAAGGACCTGAGTTATATTACAACCTCATAGAAAACTGAATTTAAGAAATTCCGTCTTATCTTCCCGTCTGTCTTCGTAATCCCTTCCCCAAGAATCTGGGGTCCTCTCCAAGTGTCGTAGTATTGCCACTGTTAAAGTCCTCCTGGACTTTATAGTTACAAGTGCCCAAGGATAGTCGGAAGTCGCCTAAATCTGATGACAGGTTTAGCCATAAAAGGAACCTGTTTTTTTCAGCAACCTTAGATTTCTACCTTAAGATTTGCCTTGTTGAGTATGTAGTACTAGCTCCTACTCGCGGCTCGGCCTGCGTGTATGTCAGTTATACTTCCTCAACAATCAGAGTATGTTCGTGCCAAATTTTATTAAAATCGGTTCAGCGTTTTAGCCGTAACAGCATAACAGATTGACGGAAGTACTTTCGAGTTCATAATATTAGTATGTATTATAACGCATTTATATAGGCACCATTAGTTTTAATTCACCTTGCTACTGACTCCAGACATCCAACACAACATTCACGCTACGAAACGAACATTATTCTGATGTGTATCTGCGAAACCTGCTTATTTGATATTAATTGCCGATGCCTTGTCAGACGGCGAACAAGTAACAGGTGCAAGTGATACTCCTTATTTAAGTTCCCGATGTTGCTTGTCTAAAATAAATTTAAACGCATTTAGAGGATTGGCTGTTTTTACCATTATTATTCGACTAGCTATCCTACGCAACCTCGTCTGCGCCTCCTATTGGCCGTGGCATAATGTTATAACGGCTTGAACAAATTTATTTACCATCAAAAAGGTTAGTGAACCAACCTCAAAACATAGACGTATGCCGTCGCGAAATTTTAAAGCAAAAGCTTTGAAATTTAAAATTATACCTTTAAAAAAAAGGTATAATTTAGCCAGGCCGGAGCCCAATGGTTGATGTTGGGAATTTGTGTATATGCTAATCGGCGCGAAGATGTCTATACCGCGATACAGGATTAGTAGATACAGTACAGAATACAGTTTATCTTCGGTAGATGGCGTTGTAGTGTGTTTTGTTGCCGTATGTGGAACTCTCCACAATTCTATCGAACTTCATGCAAAAACTAGCAAGTACATTTTGGTCAAACCATAGCACTTTGAGCGTTAATTTAAATATACCTACAATTTTCTCTATATTTGGATGTTGATCTCCTTATAAAAGAACATTACGCGCCAGAGCTTTGCTCTTGAATCAAATAAAAAACTAAAAACGGATTAATTTGCCTAGTTCTGCCCATTTGTTGGAATTTGTGGTATTTCAACAATGTATGTTAAAAGTATTCCTTTTAGGTTATGCTACTACATAGCTACCACCTTTAATAGGAATTCTACCAGGTCTTAATCTGGCCTTGTTATCTTGTTTATTTTTAGGGTTCCGTATATAAAGCGTAAAAGTACCATACTGACACTCTGCTGTTCTTCCGTCTGTCTGGCCGTGGTAGTTAGATAGTTGAATTTTTTATGATGATGTATTTCTGTGTCCGCCATAACAACAAATACTAAAAACAGAATAAAATAAATATTTAAGGGGGCTCCCATACAATAAACCTGTTTTTTTTTAAGTTTTTATAGTTAATGATAGTGTAAATATTCAACTTCTTTTCTAATTTTTTGGGTTCCGTACCTCAAAAGGATAAAACGGTACCGATATAATATCACTTTGTAGTCCGTCTGTCGGTCAAGACCCTTTATTTCGGAAACGATTGATCGAGTTGAAATTAAAAAAAGCGGCCAAGTGCGAGTTGTACTCGCCCATGAAGGGTTCAGCAGCAGCAAGTAACACAATATAATTTCTATATTATTTTTTTATTTGTGTTGATTGAATGAAAGGTAAATTGCAGTTTACGATTTATGACGTATTAAAAAAAAACTACTTACTGGATTTCGTTCAAACCAATTTTCGGTGAAAGTTTGCATGGTAATGTACATCATATATTTTTTTTAGTTTTATCATTCTCTTATTTTAGAAGTTACGGGGGGGGGGGGACACATTTTACCTTGGAAGTGTCTCTCGCGCAAACTATTCAGTTTAGAAAAAAAAATATTAGAAACCTCAATATCATTTTTGAAGACCTATCCATAGATACCTCACACGTATGGGTTTAATGAAAAAAACATTTTTTGATTTCAGTTCTAAGTATTTACCCCTAAAATTTAATGTTTTTTTTTCTATTTTTGTGTGAAAATCTTAATGCGGTTCTTACCAAGTTTCAACATTATAGTTCTTATAGTTTCGGAAAAAAGTTGCTGTGACATACGGACGGACAGACAGACATGACGAATCTATAAGGGTTCTGTTTTTTGCCCTTGGCACGAAACCCTAAAAAGTTTACTCAGTACTATGGTCCCCAGAAGTTATGAAAAAATCAAACCTCTAAGTTTACGTTTAAAAAAGGTCGGCCGTTTATTCACCAAAAAAAATCTCACATTTTGTCACTCTCAGTGAATCAAAACTCATAGGGTCCCCGTTAACCTAAAACTATATAAAATTTGGCAAGTAACATCATTATAGACATCTTATATTGGGAAAAATCTGAAACACGTTGGTAATTAAATCTTAAAAAATAAGGGGTCGCACCGACTCGCACTTATCCGGTTTTTTTAGTTAGTACTACAAAAAGCCCTAGAATAAATAGCTCGGGATAACTTCAAGCCTTTTAAACGCCTGCTTGAAATGGTATTTGTTGGAAAAAAGCAGTTCCCTTTATAGAATTGTGCCGTCTAAATGCCTGCTAGCGAAATACTGCTTTCGGTGCCGATTGTCGATGTAGCTATTGACAGAATTGAAGTAAAAAAGTAATTGTGTTAAATGACTTGAAGATTGCGGGTCCAAGTTTATAAATTGGAGCCTTTTTGTGTAACTAAGGCCAGCTCGAGCAGTTAGATGTATACCTTCTTTATAAACAAGGGCAATACCAGAGACAAATTCAGAAACAGATTATCTGAAGAAATTGCAATGTTTATTATTAATTTATTTGAAAACTTGAGAGGGGTCAAGGGACACCCGGATGGAAAGAAGATTTTATACATATGTATATATATACTATCAAGCACTATGACGTCAACTCAATGTTAACAGTGTCGTTACGACGAAAAGCGTTACAACTTTTGGTCTTAATCCGTCTAGCCCCCTTTCGTATCGAGCCATAAGGAACTTCGTTCAAAAAACCCAATCCTGCACTAATAATACATTATGTGTCGTGGAACACTTTACGCACATACGCAAAACAGACACAAATAACGACCAGACGCAGAACAACAATTTGTGGATGTCACAAAGTGCTGTCCCATATGGGAATCGATCCTGCAATCCCCAGCGCAGTAGAGAAACAGCGAGGTGACCGTTTTAACCACTGCGCCATCCAGATCTGTGCAGTACATGTTTATAGGAATATACTTGCTAAAAGTAGGGCTGTCAAATTTACTTGAATACGGAATTTTCAAGGAGAAGCCACACTCAGCTTTAGACGTGGTTAAAGTGTTGGAAGAGGTATATAATAGTGTTAGTTTCGTTTAGTTAGTGATAGAGTCGGATACTAGAACGGGGCTTGAGAGGCTGGCCAGTGAATGTTTGGACTTAATATCTCGGTGGGGTGGGCGTAATCGGTTGACGTTTGCACCAAACAAAACCTTCCAGCTACTTCTGAAAGGTAACCTCAAATCACCGCCTTGTATTAAATTTGAAAATATTACTATTAAAAATAAAACCTCGGTTTGTTATTTAGGATTGGTTTTAGAAAGAAATTTTTCATTTATTGAACATATTAGAACAGTTAATGAAAAGTCTAAAAAGAGTTTCTTTGCACTGACGAGGATATCAACTGCGACATGGGGTCTGTCATATAATACACTAAAGATCATATATGGAGCTACTTATTTGGGTTCTATTTGCTATGGTGCTCCTGTATGGGCAGATAGGGCGACTGTAGGTGCTGTCCGTCGCAAACTGTTACAAGGCCAACGACCTGCATTGATTTTCTTGTGCAAGGCATATAGGACGGTTAGCACTGAGGCTTTACCGGTGTTGGCAGGTGTTCTTCCGGTCGATCTCGAGGTGCAAAGACGTGCAGCCATGTACTATTCCACACTACAAAACATGGAATGCGATTTTTTGGGCATACGAGACCGCGGTAAAATCATAAGATTGTTTCAACAAAAAACCAATGTCTATAACGACCTCTTGGATGAATGGCAGAAACGATGGGACGAATCATCTAAGGGGCGCCACCTTTACCAGTTCTTTCCATCTGTTCGCGAAAGGTTGTCAAGGACATGGCTCGAGGTAGATCACTGTGTCGCTCAATTTCTTACAGGCCACGGTAACTTTAAGAGCAAACTATACTCATTTAAATTAGTCGATTCACCATTGTGTCAATGCTCAACACCTGATTCTAGCTGTGAACAGTCGGCTCATCATATCCTCTGGGAATGTAGTCTTTGGTACAATGAACGTAACATGATGCTAAATAGCTTACAAATGACGTCTGGGGTAGTATATTATGGGGATCTTGTGTCAACTGCGGTGAATTTCCGTGCGTTTAAGCGATTCTGCCATACATACTATAGAAATCAAATATAGCTCACTTAGGACCCATAATATTTTTATCCGTGGTGCTTCCCGGTTTGAAAAAGGCGTCTGCCTATTTTGACTCCATTTTGTCTCCCGCTTTGCTAAGGAGGGAAGTGGACTTATTATATTTCCAACTCCTCCAGTTTTCTTCTGATTAATTTCGTTGCGGGTTCCAAGACAGTTAAATTTTTCCTGGGACTTCCCGAGTGTCATAACTCGGTGTTTTCGTGGGTCACCGCTGTTGATCCTGGTGTACAGGAGTTACAGTGGTGGGCGTGTGGGCGGGATTAGTCCCATAAAAAAAAAAATAGTGTTAGTTTGTGTGTATAGTGTGACTCGAAATGGCTGAACATCGCGAAAGTCTATTTTACTCGTCAGAAGGTTTATATATATCTTAAATTCATCGAACAGGTAACAATAGCAATGTTTGGCAACTAATTTAAGGTTTTAGATGCAGGTGTACCTACATACTCACTTACCTTCAGGCTCTCTTCAAAGATAGTGATAATGTCCAGTTCACATTTTTTATTTTTTTTATGTATGGCCCGCCATAATGACTCTACTCTGCCTGATGGAAAGCATAAGCAGAATCCAAGAGTGTCGGTCACCATACTCACTGTGAATGCAGACAATGCAGCATGGCGACCCACACCATGGCGGCCTAGTGATGCTGCTGCATCTTTTAGTCTAGTCAACAAGTAAGGAACTTGTTGACTAGACTATTTGGGCCTCCGGTCTCGCACTCACCAACGAAACACGACAGCACGAACGCTGTCATTTTACAATAGCAATGTTTGGCAACTAATTTAAGGTTTTAGATGCAGGTGTACCTACATACTCACTTACCTTCAGGCTCTCTTCAAAGATAGTGATAATGTCCAGTTCACATTTTTTATTTTTTTTATGTATGGCCCGCCATAATGACTCTACTCTGCCTGATGGAAAGCATAAGCAGAATCCAAGAGTGTCGGTCACCATACTCACTGTGAATGCAGACAATGCAGCATGGCGACCCACACCATGGCGGCCTAGTGATGCTGCTGCATCTTTTAGTCTAGTCAACAAGTAAGGAACTTGTTGACTAGACTATTTGGGCCTCCGGTCTCGCACTCACCAACGAAACACGACAGCACGAACGCTGTCATTTTACGTTGATTTTCTGTGCGAGGGTAGTACCGCCCTGGTCGAGCCGGCCCATTCGTGCTGAAATCAGCGTGGCTACTACCTATTAAATGTCTCACATGTTGACTTTTGACACGGTTTAACCGCTGACCTGACGAAGCTCGCAGGGCTGTATCACTACCGGAATACCTGTGTGAGGGCTGACTCCGGCCCAGGTACCTCCAAACTAAAATCAGCAGGCCGTTGAAGTCAATATCGGAGAAGTGTAAAACCAACAATAAGTTTTCCTAGTTAAGTTACCCATCCCCCTCCCCAGCCTCAAGGCCGGCAACGCACTTGTGAACCTCTGGGGTTGCGGTGTCCATGGGAGGCGGTAATCGCTTACCATCAGGCGATACGTCTGCTCGTTTGCCTTCTATTCCATATTGTTACTGATCTGGTACAATAAAGATATTTATTATTATTAACAAAAGAAAAAGGCGGATTTAAATAACTACTAGCTGACCTGGCGAACTTCGTACCGCCGCGCCATATTTACATATCTTTCTCAGCTTCCCGTCGCGGATAAAAAAAAACTTTTCCCGTTATTTTTCATTTTTTCTTGTACACGAACCTTTTCCTAACATTAACGAACACATAAAAAAAGAATTATTTAATTTGGTGCAGCCGATCGGAAGTTATGCGCGTACATACTAGATTATTGAATTGTTTCCCTATTTTCTTGCCCGTGAGTAACCCTACCTGTTATTCCTACTGCAAATTCAACATATCCTCTTAAATATAATAGGTCTTTACCTATGAAATTGCCGTTTTGTATGCAATAAGTGAAAGTACTTATTTTTTCAAACTTTTTTATTTCTGTTATTCGAAGTAATCACCCATGCAATCGACGCATCTTGCCAACGCATTGGCAGTTTATTGATGCCCTTCTTGTAAAAATCAGCTGGACGGGAGGCAACAAACTCTTCAAAGGCATTTTGTACTGCCTCTCGGGAATTGAAATTTTTACCCACTAAAAAGTTGTCTAAATTTTGGAAAAAGTATTAGTCGGTAGGTGCAAGGTCTGGTGAGTATGGCGGATGAGAGAGAGCTTCCAACCCCAGCTCTTTCAGCTGCTTCACGACAACGAGCGACCCCATACTGCGCAACAGAGTCTCCAAGCTGCAAGAGCTGGGGTTGGAAGCTACAAAATGCCTTTGAAGAGTTTGTTGCCTCCCGTCCAGCTGAATTTTACGAGAAGGGCATCAATAAACTGCCAATGCGTTGGCAAAGATGCGTCGATTGCATGGGTGATTACTTCAAATAACAGAAATAAAAAAGTTTGAAAAAATAAGCACTTTCACTTATTGCATACAAAACGGCAATTTCATAGGTAAAGACCTAATATTTCTTCAGAGGGAGCAAATTTTTTTTATCTTAGTAAATAGCCCTTGGAATGTTCAATCCAAAAAAATATATCTTCCTTATATGATGATGAATCAAGATGATAATTTAAGTTGCCTTTGTTAATCTGGTATTTTTAACCGACTTCAAAAAAAGGAGGAGGTTCTCAATTCGACCGTATATACATTTTTTATGTGTGTTCGCGGATATCTTCGTCGTTTATGAACTGATTTTGATGATTCTTTTTTTAATAATAATAATGATTTATTTTTCTCATCACAAAGGTTCGTTTACATCCAGAGCTTAAAATGAAATATGAAAAATACAATGGAAAGGAGATATCCCAACGGTGGTTCTATGATAAGGACACTAAGATCTGATGATGGCATCCAAGAGAAATCGAGTCGAATCTTGAAGTCGGTTTTATTTTTGTTAAAATTTTACTTGTCCATCTTGTTTTAGGTGGCGTCACTCCCACTTCATCCAAGATAGCTATAGAAGAGACCACGACTACGCAACTGATTGTTAAGTAAGTGTTATTTTTTTTTTAAATAAATTACGCAACTGTCTGACAGATATTCATCAGCGCAAATCTAAAACGTTTGAACCACAAACTTGAATTTTGACAGCAAATGCTTTTTGCGTTGTGAGCTACTAAATAGGGTTTTTTTAAAACGATGAGGGTATTATGGGATTTTATTATTTTTAAAGCTAGAAATAAGAAATATTTACGCGAGTGTAGCCGCGGGCAAAATTTAGTAATTGTATAAGATAGATTATAATTATAAACGTTTGTGTCTGCGAGCAATTATGAACAAATATTTCGATGCTCATCAGTAGACTAAATTATTTCATAGATTGATCTTAATTTAATCAATGAGTAGCTGCGTCCCGCGGTGCTACCCGCGGTCGTCGTTGTACCCTTTTATTTATTTTTTTATTTTATTTTTAAAAAGACAACTCCCGCACTAGGAATAAATCCTGTGTCGCGGGGGACTTTACAAACATGCATGAAACGAACACAAAGAACACCCTTACATCAAGCGCGATTAACACCGTGAGGTAAAGTTAGTCTAAAATAAAAGTAGCCTAAGATCAAGCCGTTTCAGAGATGCAAATCTCTGAAACGGCTTGATCTGAACAAACAGACGAAGAGAAAAATAAAAAATGTTTGTTATAACTAACGTAGCTACTTTCATATTATTATGCATTTAATAAGAAGCTGTTCATTTTAAATAACAAATAGACACTTCAATTTTATTTGTATAGTTAACACCTTGACATTTGCAAGTCGACTTCTCATTTTTTCATCATCATCAGCCTATTACAGTCCACTGTTTGAATCCTTAATCCTGGGTCGGTCCCCAAAGGTTTGTGTGATCTACAAATATTTATTTCTGAGTTTGGGTGTTTTCTATATATAATTTATGTAAGTATCAGTTGTCTAGTACCATTATTACAAGCTCTGCTTAGTTTGGGGCTAGATTACATTGTGTGTCAGATGTCCGAAATATTATTATTATTAATGTTCAAATTCCAGGTGATTCTTGTTAAAATCGAAGTCTATATTTCAGCTCAAGTCATCACCTGCCAAAAATAAAACTCGGACCAGATCTCAGAAGCGCAAGAAAACCTAAACAACACATTAACAAGTAAGTTTTTATCAATCTAAATATATAAAAATGAATCGTCGAAATGTATGTACGCGCATAACTTCCGATCGGCTGCACCAAATTAAATAATTCTTGTTTTTATGTGTTCGTTATTGTTAGGACCAGGTTTGTGTACAAGAAAAATTCAAAGATAACGTGAAAAGTTTTTTTTGTCCGCGGACTGTACACTGCCTGTGGGAAGCTGAGACAGATATGTAAATATGGCGGTACGAAGTTCGCCGGGTCAGCTAGTAGTCTATATAAATTTTATCAAAAGATTTTACATAGTCGTGTCATAGTTTTTTAAACTTCCTATTTTAAATTTCAGGTTGAAACCACCGGCACCCTACACACTGCCTACTCCCCTACCGACCTTAGAACTAACAAAACCCTTCCTACCCATGATCCCATACTTACATAAACCCTCCACAGACGTTCAAATAAAAACATTTCTCCTCAACACGGCACTACAAAACGCACTGACAGAATCGCTAAACCATCTGACAGCACCACCGACTAAAATATCTGACAGAAAAGAAGAGTTTGTCAGTGATGATGGCCAGAGCAGAAGGAGATTACATAAATGTGATGTGGTTGGTTGTCATAAGGTGTACACTAAGAGTTCGCATTTGAAAGCGCATAAGAGGACACATACAGGTGGGTTTATTTTTAACCGACTTCAAATAATCACAAATCTTAACAAAAAAATAACCGCCTTCAAGAACTGGACCAACAAAAAGTTGGAGGTGGTTCTCAATTCGACTGCATTTTTTTTTGTTTGTTACCTCAGAACTTTCGACTAGGTGAACCGATTTAAACGATTGGTTTTCTCATTTGAAAGCTGGTGCTTCCCGTGTGGACCCATTTTAATTTGGTCCAGTTCTTGAGGTCGGTATTTTTTCTTAATTTTTTTGTTATATATTAATGTATAGTTATTTTATTCGTCTCTTTGTGCTCGCTTACCTCCCCTCATTCCTTGTTATATTGCCAGTCTCCCACACAGATTATACCTACATGAGATGTATTTTCTGTATAAATTTGTTATGAAGTGTAATCTGTGTTTGAAAAACAATTCAAACTCAAACTCAAACTCAAAAATATTTTATTCATATAGGCACTTATTTTACAGGCACTTATGAATAGTCAATATTTAATATTAAAAAATCGAGTGATTCTAGTCGCCAGTTCCAAGTGCAGCCTACCCTTCATGGAGAAGAATCTGGCAAGAAACTCCATTGTTGCTCCTTTTAAAAAATAATAATATGTTTTACAATATCTTTTTCACTAAGAGACTTGAATGAGAACGAAGTCGACCAAAGAAAACAAAATAAAAGGTTTGGAGTCATTGCTGCACAGCCATGAGCTAACCAATCATGCGCCGTTCTTACTGATAGCTGTAAGATTCTTACATTGTTATATTGTGACATTGTATTGTTATATTGTGAGGACCACTTATGGAAAATAAAATCCAAATAGCACTTTCACTCACAGTCAAATTTAAAAAGATGTAATATGTCCAAATATAAAATAATCAATAAATGTCACAAATGTAAAATAGAGTAAGACGCATGGATCAGCCATCGACCTATTCAACCATAGTTGAGCTGCGTACTCAGGCCGCACGGCAAATCCTCAGGTCAATATCAAAGAAATCAATAATTAATAATAATCATAGTCGACAAGGTGCTCATACAATAACAAGTGCGTATTTAATAAATTGGGAAACATTGTTAGATACGTTCCAAGGTACCATCATGTATTCATTTACATTATCCAAGTATGTGTATGTTTTCATTTATAAGTTGCAACTAAAACAACTTGTATTTAAGAAAAAAAAAGAAAGATGAAAATTAAGTAGAATTGATACAAGAAAGAGATAAAATAAAGGAAAATTTAAACAAGAACAAACTAAGTAAGAGAAAAAGGAAATTATTAAAGAAAATTATACAGAAAATAGTTACAAACAAATCTTAACTTAATTAAATGTCGGAATTAGATGTCGCTAGGTTAAAGTATACAAACAATTCATACCGGAGTACCAACATGTCAAAATTTATACATTATTCAAAAAAAAAAAAATATCTCAATTTCAAGACGAAGTTAGTGTGTATATAATAACATTAATAACACCTTAAACCCATGACTCTTTGTCGTTCAGATAATCGCCAATCGTATAGTAGGCTTTTCTAATAAGGTGATTTTTTACAGTACGCTTGAATTTATCTGTAGGAAGGTCAATTACATATGTAGGAATTTTATTATAAAGACGTATACCAAGACCTTCGAACGAGTTGTGTACCTTATGTAAACGATGATAGGTACCAACGAGTTTAGACTTATTTCTTGTATTAATATTGTGTACATCACTGTTTTTCTTATAGTCATTAATGTTTTGCCTAACAAACATAACATTTGCAAATATGTACTGTGATGCAACAGTTAAAATACCTATATCTTTAAACAACTCTCGAAGAGAGACTCTAGCACCTAAATTGTATATTGAGCGGATGGCTCGTTTTTGTAGAATAAAAATCGTTTCAATATCAGCCGCCTTGCCCCAGAGTAGTATACCATAGGACATGACGCTGTGAAAGTAGCTAAAATAAACTAGCCTAGCTGTGTCCGTATCAGTGAGCTGACGTATCTTCCATACTGCATAAGCTGCCGAACTAAGTCTACCTGCAAGGCTATCTATCTGGGCTCCCCACTGTAGTTTGCTGTCTAATGTAATTCCCAAGAAAACTGTTGAGTCTACAATACTTATGATTTCACTATTTAGAGTTAGATTAGTGCCTAGCTGTTTTACATTTGGCATAGTAAATCTCACACACTTTGTTTTATTTGAGTTAAGTAGGAGATTATTTGTTGTAAACCAAATCAATACATCATTTAGTGCCCTATTCACATCGTCAAAAACTGTTTGCTTACGATCGACTTTAAAAAGAAGTGACGTATCATCAGCAAATAGAACTATATCACAGATATCTTTTAAATAATATGGTAAATCATTTATATATATGAGAAAAAGTAGAGGACCCAGTATAGAGCCCTGCGGAACGCCCATAGTAACAGGTAGTCCAGAGGACCTCGCACCATTGACATCTACGTGTTGAACTCTATCTTTCAAGTAGGAAACAATTAGTTCCAAAGCAATACCATTAACGCCATAATGCCTAAGTTTAAGAAAAAGCGTGCTATGTTCTACGCAGTCAAAAGCTTTTGAAAGATCGCAAAATACACCTATCGCATCCTGCGAATTCTCCCATGCATTAAATATATGTCTCAAAAGAGTAGCACCAGCATCAATTGTTGAACGACCCTTTGTAAAGCCATATTGTTCTTTGTGAAATAAATTATTTAGATTAAAATGGCTTTCTAGTTGTTGCAAAATGACTTTTTCAAAAATTTTACTAATAGCCGGTAAGATTGAGATTGGCCTAAAGTTACTTGGTTCAGTTGTACAACCCTTCTTGAATAAAGGTATTACTCTGCTATACTTCATGAGGTTAGGAAAAACACCCGAATCAACACATCTATTGAAAGTTATAGCTAAAAATGGTGTTATATCAATTATAATAGTTTCTATTAATTTAACAGAAATCCCCCATAAGTCCCCTGTTTTTTTAGAATTAAGAGACTTAAATGTTTTCATAATATCTGTAGGGTTTATGTATTCAAATGCAAATAAATTCTTACATTCATTTACATTGGCCTTTAACAACAGTTCAGACCCGGACGCACAAGAATTCAAGATACTAGTTGTACTAACTGGTATATTTGTGAAAAAGGTATTAAAAGATTCAGCTATGTCTAAGTTGTTTGTTAAAAACCTATTATTAATATTTAATTTTAAATCATTGTCTCGAGGTTTACTACGTCCAGTTTCATTGTTAATAATGGTCCATTAATAATCCAATAAAGTAATTCATATAGTTTTAACATTTTTGTATGCATAAAAAACCCCCGACCAAAAAAGTATGAACGTACAAAATCTAAAACACCCCATTCGGGTCTATTTGCAAACGTTCGCTGATTCGTTCCTATTTTTACGCCCCATGTCTTTAAAATGACTGGACTGATTTTCATTACACTTGCGTTTTTGTGATGTACACATTACGCCCTGCCAACATTTGCTTGTTATTTTTATTTCTACTCTCCATATATTTTAACCAGCTGAACCGTTTGTCATCAAACTTAAGAACACTCCTGACTAATTCACCTTTCGAACAAAGAAATCCAAATCAAAATCGGTTCATCCGTTCGGGAGCTACGATGCCACAGACAGATAATAAGGTGGTACTTAAACTCGGTGACACACACGAATACAATATTTTTTTACCCGGGTAAATATACTTTTTATATAATTTGACACCTTGTGTTCAATTCATGATGAGAGTCATTAATAATCCGACCCGGATCACTGCTCTCGAGTGTATTTATAAGGTATGATACCGATTACGATACAATTGGTGTAATTCGATCGATACGATTGGCAAACAAAAAGCGTTAGTAATGCTCGTAATATCTGGGCAATTTGAATAATGCCCACTTCAAGAGCGTATAATAATTTTATACTCAATTGATTGAGTGCACCTTTTAGATAAAATAATATGAAGTTAAACTTCAAATATGTGTATGTTTAGTTAGAACGGAAAACTCCTCGACTTTAGATATCAAATGTTTAGTGACGATATTCAAATAGCGATAGTTTGATGACGAAGGAAGGAGGCAGAAGTAGATATAGTTTCTTTGAAGACATTTTTTGTCATTGATTTTTTTTCTAATTCCAGGTGAAAAGCCCTATTCATGCGGTTGGGCAGGTTGCGACTGGCGTTTCGCAAGATCCGACGAACTAACCCGGCACACGAGAAAACACACAGGTCACAGACCCTTCACTTGCCCTTTGTGCAGAAGATCTTTCGCAAGGTCAGACCACCTGGGACTACATATGAGAAGACACTAGTATTATCCGTAATAACCAACCACTTTGACCGGGGAAAGTAGAGTAAGGTCAAAGTGGTAAAAAACAAGTGGTTAGATGTTGACTTTCTAGAAGTGATAAAAATGAGATTTTACTGGGTTATTGGTCTAGTAGTTACCTATCCTGATTGCCAGAGGTCATAGGTTCGATTCCCACCACTTGTGTACTTGACAAAAAATATTTTCGCTTTGACAGCTCCAGAAATTTTAATAAGAGAAATAAAGGCGTTGATTCGATATAAAAATCTTAGTTGGAAAAGAAATCGAATATCTAGAGTAAATTTTTCCACAATGTAACCTAATTCAAATACAATAAAAAATACAATTAAAAAAAATGTTCAATCACAATAAATATGCAAGCTTCTTTATGGTATTTATGCCAGAGATTTATTAAATAAACATTTGAAAAATTAATAGTTAAAATAAGTTATTAATATTTAGATTAAAATCAAATACCCGTCATAGAAGTTATAGGACATCTACAAGCGGAATAAATAAATTATAGTTTTTTTAAAATATTTAAAAAAAACTTTAATATACAACATTTTAATATTTTAAAACTTTACATTCTATAACTAAATTAATACCAAAATTAAATTTGCCCATTAATAAAGTATGTAATTGACCCATTTCAAATTTATCTATAAATAACTTTTAATGTGATTCAGAAAATGAACTTTAACGTCCTACACGTAAGACACATAATATAATACATCAAAATGGCCATCCCACCAGATACTTGAATGGAAATAATATTTAATGGACCTTCAATTAATGGATGTATGCACAAAATTGTATGCATAAACTTTTATGACTAAGAAAGCCTATAATCAGACAGTTATGACAATTTATTATACTAATATGCACAGACATAATCTGTGCATAGTTTCACTTTCTGGAAGTATATACAGGTTGTTACATAAAGGTGTGGTTATATTTAGTGTCGAATAGTCAACCCCACAAATAATATGAAGCGATTTAATAATTGGTTATTAAAAATACAGAAATTTTATATCGAAGTATTATTTATTGAAAAATTAACTGACTGCTTGTTATTTTATAGAGGACAAGCTGTTGTAACTAAAACTAATAACAGTTAATAATATTAGTGATGATGATATTTGCCCGAGCATGTTAAAGTCAACCATTTTAAAGTCAAAAGTACCTATTCAAGTACCAATTTTTAAATAAAACTGTAAAAGTGACCAATTTCCCCAAAATGCTTTGTAACACCCTGTATCTGATTAATTGATACTATTGCATTAGTGTTATATTTTATAGATATATAATATAAAAATAATATAATATTTTTAAGACAAATAAGAGACTCCTTAAATAACTACAATAATGTACTTAAGGGCATTACAATGTGATCGTTTGCTCAATGCTATGACAATAATTTATATTTAAATATAATTTAAATGTATAAAAAATAATTACCTATTCAAAATATTTGGAATTCCTAAGAATTTTTACGTCTCCCGATGATTTTAAATATTAAATTAAAATTCATAGGAATTTCTAATCAGTTTTGATATAATATAATAAAATAAAGTGGCATTATCCTTAATTATTAAGGCCAGTAATATAACACATTTATTATTTTAAGATATTTTTAATTATTTTGTTTATTAGAAGTATTATATAATTTAACTAGCTGATCCGGCGAACTTCGTACCGCCATATTTATGACCCACGTAACATCGTTTACGTTTTTGTGAATCTAAACCATTCCCAGATCCCCTTGAACACACACAAAAAATTTCATCAAAATCGGTCCAGTCGTTTTTGTGAATCTAAACCATTCCCAGATCCCCTTGAACACACACAAAAAATTTCATCAAAATTGGTCCAGTCGTTTAGGAGGAGTTCAGTCACATACACACGCACACAAGAAATATATATATTAAGATAATGACATGACATTAGTATTGAATTTGACTCGAACATACATTGTCAGAAATAAACTTATTATATATATAATAACTTAATAATAGGAAGAAGTACTTATAAATAAAAGTATTAAGACTTGATATTATATATGGTGACGTATTAAGCATACTAAGTATCACCACCCCTATTCATCTCGTGGGTGTCGTAAGAGCTGACTAAAGGTAGCGGTTCGCGCCGCGACAGAGACAAGCGACCGAGTCGGGAGACCGCTAAAAGTGTCTCGGTCCCTTCTGTATGTACTGAACTCTGTCTCCAGTCTCGGTCTCGCTCGCGAACTGTTGCTTATACATTGCGTATTATGGTCAAGTGATGGTCGCGGTCTCCGGTCGCGGTCTCCTGTCTCGGTCTCCTGTCTCGGTCGCTTGTCTCTGTCGCGGCGCGAACCGCTACCTTAAGAGAGCAAACCAAGCAGGACAAAAAGGCCAGCCCGTCTGACCAGCGTGGTACCTTTCATCTTTCTAAGACGATGCCTACGTTCAGCAGTGGAATATTAAATACTGTTAATGATCGATGATGAAAGAGAACATTTTTTTAATGTAAAGGTATGTTTGAGATCATTCTCTATCTGAATTTTTAAGTTTTAAGAGTAATCACCCCAAGCCTTAGCAATATTGTATTTCTATGCTATATGCTATAATGACATGAATATCTATGGCAATCGTTACTGGGAAGACAGTGCCCTCAAATATACTGACAACTGGTTCAATCTTCGAATTCAGTTCACCCTCAGGGTTGCGGAGGTCAGGTGCCAGTCGCTCTGTGGAAAAACTGATATTCAGGTAAAACCGGTTGAACTAGTAACCAACCCCAAATAATCTTGGGAATAATAAAGGCTTGGAAGAAGAGGAGATGCTATAATGCTCAAATTAGTTCCGTTGTATAAAAAATACATACATATGTATAATACTTACAGGGCAGTAGTGGCAATATTAGTATTATAGAAAAACATAGTTTTCCTATTTTACACTTAATTATTACAATTTTGTCTGATGTTTTCAGATTTATTATTATATTTTGTTTTGTTTTTAAAAGTTTATTTTAAATTAATAATTAATTAATATAATTATACATTTGATTTAGTTTATTACTATAAGATTAGGTTATATTAAGTGATGTAATTATGGGGCCAGTATTTCAGAAATTATTTAGATTAAAAAATATGTAGAAATTAATTATTTTTAAAGGAAAATATGTATAATGTTAAATTCCTGTGATTTTTAAATTTAAAGAAATATATAAAGTCTTTGTAAAGTGATCTAAAAGTAAAATAACGTTGTACTTGAAAGTTTTAAACATTTAAAAAATACGAATTATGATCTCAATTGGATATTTCTCTCTATTCGTTTTATAATTTGATCTCAAAAACAACTAACAAGAACAATTCCTGTACTTAATTAAGTAGAAACACCCATTTTATACAAAATAATTATTATAATTTTATATATTGTAACTATATTAATAAATAAAATTATGACTTTTCGACATTTGATATGTAACAGTTTATTCAGCCTATCTATTCTGTATCTATCTGTATATCTAATAGTTCTGTCTTTCTCCTACAAAATAGTGTTTCTATTTAAAAAAAAAAGTACTTAATAACTAATATAAAATAACGCATTTCACCGGCCAGTAAGCGTAAATGCATAACTATTAAATGATATACTTTTAAGTAATATAAGTTAATAATATATATAATAGGGTAACGTTGTTTTGGGTATGCTCAAATAGGTTTCAAAATTGGACTCAATTTGTTCATAACCGACTTCCAACAGGATGAGGTTCTCAATTTGATTGGTATTTTTTATAATGTATGTACACTGATTACTCCGTCAATTGTGTACCTCTTATTATTTAATTGTTTTTTCTGACCTGTTTTATTGAGCACTTTTGGTAAAAGTTAGTGTAGTTTAAAAAACTATTTTGCCTAGGAATTTTTTTCGGCTTTTGCTGTCTATGAAATCACAAGTCAATATTATATTATTCAATATTATAATACAAGATGCAAGTATTTTAAGCTTTGGGGTCTTTGTGCTTTCTTCGACGAGCTGCTCCGAAACAGCTGCTCAGAAAGTATATAGGTATCTATCATATCTTTATAATGCCACACTCACCGCATGTGCGCCCCGTAAGTATACATGTTCAAAGAAAAAAAATACTGCATAAATAAAAATTTTTATAAATAATTATAATTGCATAAGTTGATAAAAAATGCTATGCAATAGCTTTACCGCGGCAGTCCCAGAGTACCACACGTCTTTTCTGTTACCTTTTTATCATGGGAGAGTCATGCTTATGCACTAATCATTAATATGTTTAAACTGTTAAAATAGCGAAAGCATCGAAATAAAATAGAGTCCAACTGTTGACTACTAAATCCCTTTCTTCTGTCGCTAGGTAAATGTGAGTCAATTTGTTTTGTATTATGATTAAATATGTATTATTATTACTACGATACAGTTATTATTATTATTATTTATTTTCTTTATTCGTTATATGGTAAATAAATGGTGCTAAAATGTTTAAATAAAAATTTTAAGCTCAATTTGATTAAAATTTATATAATTCACGTTTTATATAATTAAAATCTTAAAAAAGTTTTATAGTAATTTTTTATTTTTGCCTATCTATATTGATATAGTGTTATAGTATATCCGTGTGGTGACCCCTATTCACCCCATGGGTGTCGTAAGAGACTTGTGGTTCCTGAGACAACAACAAAGACAACTTCCGCACTGGGAATACATCCTGTGTCGCGGGGGACTCTACAAACATACATGTGCTTTCTATGTATAATGTGTATGTATTTACAAAAAATAGATAATACCTAAACTTAGGCTGAACCGTCACGAGGTGAAAGGCTCGATTGGGTGAACTCGGGACCGCCGAGTGTACCCGAGCGAGAAAGATACAGTCAGCTGCTCTTTGCTGCTGTGTCGCTGTGTTTAGTATATTCAATTAAGTAATAATTGTCCTTGTTAATTTAATAGTTATTATTGGTAGGTAATAAGATTGCGATTGCCAATGAAGTTTTCACTTCTGCCGTGCGGTCTTAAGCACACACTCTATTTTTGGTGACCTTAGGCGTTCTGGTTCTTACGCACACACTAATCTACATTATATACGACTAGTACAACAGTAGACCAGATAACCATGATTCTCATGAGTGACCGAAGTGATATGGAAATAAAACCTACTTAAATCCATTCTAGACCTCATCATCCAAAGACTATTTAAAAACTTCTTTAAAAAGAAACCTGTCACATTTTTCTGACCAGAGTAGTTTTGATATTACATGACAAATTCTAAGTTAAAAAATTGTATAAAATGACGATAAATTTACAAAAATATACAGGAAACATTCATAGCTAAACACAATGGCGTACGTAATATTACTTATTAACTGGTTTAAGTTAGAGTACACTCTGTAAACTGGGACTTCACTGCAAAGCGAAGGAAAATTTGAAACTAACCCTATACCAACTTGTCTGGTTAACGTGATGTAGTATCTAGGCCAAAACCTCCTTTCAAGGAGAGGTCTATGTCGAGCAGTGGACTGCTAAAGCTGTTGATGCCGATGATGCGGACGTCACTTCTTTATACTAACTTTTAAACTTACGCGTTCCATGATATAATAATAATTATTTTACGGGAATTAACGCGATCACTTATTGCGTTGACGATGGCGATGACGTTTCGACCAGGTTGCACTGGCCGTGGTCACTGGCTGACTGAACTCACTCAGGCAAAACAGAGGTATGTAGTACCTTGAAATAAGTGATCGCGTTAATTCCCGTAAAAATAATAATTATTATGTCACTTCTTTATGATTCAGAGGTGTTATAATAATGAGAGAAGATATCTACAGTGCTAATGAATATTAGAAGTAATCTGGTATGTCCACTATGGCGACTTCCACATACGACTCAAAAACAGAAACACACTACAGCGCCATCTACCTAAGATACGTCGAACTACGGAGTAACGAAGGATTAGCGAACGATTAGCATGTATACAACTTCCTAACATCAACCGTTGGGCAGTAGCCCGTCAGGCAGGATCACCTCGCCTGGTCGGAGGATCCTTCCTTTGTGTTGGAGGGACATGACAGATCATGCCCGTTCCTCCACATTCACCATACGCATTGACCACTGCTAGCTGCAGAGACACTCCGCTTTCTACTACACTGTTTGTTGTTCAAACTCCACATGGGACAACACTTTGTGTGATCCACAAATTGTTGTTCTGAGTCTGGGTGTTCTTTGTGTCCGTTTCATGTATGTTTGTAAATTAATGTGTGGTACAGGAATAATCCTGGTCTGGTAAGTACGAGAGTTGCCTTTATAATGATGTTTGTTTTTAAAATTTAATCCAGTTGTGCAGTATGCGAGCACTGCCTCAGCCCCTTACTGCCAAAGGAGAAAACAACCATTCCTGAGGGGTTTAGCTACCACAAGAAATGTCTGAAATGTTGTAAGTATTAATATACTGTTACGAGCCGGGTATTGATTAAATAAAAGTAGTCGGTTGATTATCAAAAAATAATACAATATTTATTGACAATACTTTTAGAACAATAATTCACTAAATCACTCGTTAGTGGCACTAGAAAATCGCTTCGATGTTAATCCGCTGTATCTTTAAACAATACTGCCCGTACGGCTGTCACGCTTCGCTTTTATATGGCTATCGAAATATCTAGAATGATCCCTAAGCATTCGATAAAACATTCTAGACCAGATAGATAAAGTCCTAGAACAAGTAATCCATTACTTGCAGCGCCGTCTAGCGCCGAAAATATCGGAATCATTAATCAAAATCTCAACAGTCATTCGCTACTTGATACTAGATGGCGCTGTCCTCGACTCTCGAGTCTTCTAGATTATACGAGACCCATTTCTCTATAGCGTAACAATACTAAGCACTTGAGTATTAGACATATGACTATATAGGTATAGATATTTCCCATATTCATCCCATGCGTGTCGTAAGAAGCAACTAATTATTCGGCCAGCAAACTACACAGAAAACATAACTGTAAAACAAACCCCGTGTGGAATGCGTGTTACTGTAAAACAAACCCCATGTGGAATGCGTGTTACTGTAAAACAAACCCCTTGTGGAATGCGTGTTACTGTAAAACAAACCCCGTGTGGAATGCGTGTAACTGTAAAACAAACCCCGTGTGAAATGCGTGTTACTGTTAAACAAACCCTGTGTGGGATGCGTGTTACTGTAAAACAAACCCCGTGTGGAATGCGAGTTACAGTAGGCCAAAACTTACTTTCTAAGATAATATAGCTAACATCACGGTTAGACCAATA
Organism: Diaphora mendica; assembly: GCA_949125395.1. Taxonomy (NCBI): domain Eukaryota; kingdom Metazoa; phylum Arthropoda; class Insecta; order Lepidoptera; family Erebidae; genus Diaphora; species Diaphora mendica. Next base: position 38,194,435 of record OX421312.1, read on the forward strand.
GGAGCCAAGCATGGGACTCATGTTGCCCATATATGTATAGTTTTTATGCAGATAGAAAATTATTACGTGTGCATGACATTTTGGTTTAAGGGGTCGCTACGCCGCGCCGTTTTCTACTGCGCCAAGTGTTGTGGGTTCAAACTCCAAATGGGACAACACTCTGTGATTCAGAAATTGTTTTCCAGAGTCTGGATGTTCTTTGTGTCCGTTACATTTATTTTTTAAAGTCACCGCGACCCAGGATATATTCCTAATGCGGGAGTTGTCTTTAAAAAAAAAATATTTTTTTTAAATATAAATATTTTGGACATCTAACACACAACGCCATCTAGTCCCAAGCTAAGCAGAGCTTGTGTTATGGGTACTAGACAACTGATACAAATACATATATACTTTTTTTTTTGTAAATACATACATATTATACATAGATTAGTTTACAAATAGGTATATGTATTGAGTAATAAATAAACTGAAGTCTATAGTCATTTCAACAGATTAAAGAGGCTCTGAACTTCTGTAACAGTTTTCATTAGTCTATTTCCCATAAAAATTGATATTTTCCCCAGACGTCTGCAGCGAAACCAATCTCCACAACGCTGAAGTGTTCAAGGGTGTTATATTCTGCTTCTCATGCGCTCAAAGGATCTTCCAGGGCTGTGCGTCCGCGAGGAAGACCAGGCAGCAAGTCAATAGTCGATTAAAGAGATCGAATTCTAGGTCACGCAGGTACAACTATACGTTCCTATCTTAATATATATAAATCTCGTGTCACAATGTTTGTCCTCAATGGACTCCTAAACCACTTAACCGATTATAATAAAATTTGCACACCATGTGCAGTTCGATCCAAATTGAGAGATAGGATAGTTTAAATCTCAAATTATAGTCGCAATTTTAATTTATTGCTAATTATTGTATATAAATATGGCGGTACGAAGTTCGCCGGGTCAGCTAGTACAATTATAAAACAAATAGGTATTACAGTTCGTTAAATATAGCTTGATGTCTGTAACAGATAAATAACGGACATCTAACACACATCGCCATTTAGTCCCAAGCTAAGCAGAACTTGTGTTATGGGTTAAGACAACTGATATAAATAGATATATACTTTTTTTGTAAATATTATTTACACAATTACAATTATACATAGAAAACACCCAAACTCCGAAACAAATATTGGAGATCATACAAACATTAGGTCCGACCCAGGAATCAAACCCGAGACCTCAAGCACAGCAGTCGCATACGCTACCACTGCGCCACCGAGGCAGTTGGCTACTAACTAAACCGATGAAGTGACTTTGAACTAGCGATTTTGTTTAGGTGCCAGTTGTATCACAAATGATGTGCAATATATCTATCTATCTTCTATCTATCTATATATATAAAAGCGAAATACCACTCACTTATTAATCACGAAATCTCAGAAACTATAACACCTACAAACTTGAAATTTAGCATGTAGGTTCCTTATAGGGTGTAGACATCCGCTAAGAACGGATTTCACGAAACTCCACCCCTAAGGGGGTAAAACGAGGGTTGGACGTTTGTATGAAAGTCCTATGCTTTTGAAGGAAGAGACTTGAAATTGAAAATGTATGCTCTATAGATGGTGTGGAGGTGTACTAATAATGTAACTTTAGAAATCAACCCCCTTTTAACGGGGGATGGTAGTTTGGACGCAAACGAGGTTGCGTAGGTCAGCTAGTTGTAAATATAAATATTCACACCTAAAGTGTACTTACCTCATAACTACTAAAATGACACTAGTGACAACTGGCACAGAGATCAAACTTTCTATAAAGAGCTATAAATTTGTAATATTGGGTTTAAAATTTGCTTAATATATGTATGTATAGGCACACACACAAAACGTTAACGTCTTTTTTCTCCAAGGGGTGTATAAGTGCAAATACACATAAATATATATTATATTTTGTTGACTATAATATAATTCTACTCCCTTTCACGTAACAGAAGCAAGCCAAGGGACAAGGGCACATAATTATTTTTGGAACGCAGTTATTTATCGCGCGTTGCGAAAGGGGGCTAGACGGAAAAAAATATAACGACACTTTTCGCGCCAAAAGTTGTAACTTTTAACATTGAGTTGACGTCATAGTGCTGGATACTCAACGTTAAATATAACAAACTAATTGCCAACGTCCATACCATGTTGAATACACCGGTTCTCGTCCGATCACCGCAGTTAAGCAACATCGGGCGTGGTTAGTACTTGGATGGGTGACCGCCTGGGAATACCACGTGATGTTGGCTTTTTGCATTTATTTACAGAAAATATATTGTTTTATAGTATATTTTGTAAAGTTTGATTATTTCTAAAATAATTTGAGTATTTTATACGCTTTTTTATTAGTAGTACCATATCAATATCAAACAATATGTATATATATAAACTTCGTTCCATCCGGGTGTCCCTTGACACCTCTCAAGTTTTTTCTAAATATATCGATTGAATGATGAAAAATGCTACTTCACATCAAACATGAATGTTACGATTCAGTTTTGTCTTTTTCAGCTATGCGAAGCAGGTCATTAGAGAATTAAAATCCACAAAGAAACAAAAGCAACATGACTCCACAAAGAGGTCAAGATCTAAACAGCGCAGGTAAACCACTAGGACTAGCCAACATTTTCTACACAAAAATTTAGCAATCCTAAAACAAAATAGCTTAGAAAGTTACCCATAGAAATGTGAGTATCTAATTAATATTCGTGTCAAACATTTTATGTGGTGTCAAACTGGCAGGTAAAGTGGTGACGCGTCACCACGACATACGTCGCTACGCTATGTTTGAAGCTAATGTACAAGTAGACCAATTATTATGTGCGTCGTGTACGTGTCCACGTTTTACACATATTCCTTGAGTACTAAAAATGAAGTCAATTTTCGTTCTTTTCGCTTAGGTCTTTGAAAGTAGGCGCCCAATTGATTTTAATACGGTTTTCACAAATAGAAAAAGTGATTCAATATAATGCATATAATATAGTATATAGTAGTTACAAAAAACCTATTATTTCAAAGATGTTCGTGCGACGAAAGGGCGGGTTGCTAGGTATTATTTTACAACAGACTGTAATTTGTCCTAATTTTATCTAGTTATCTTTTTGCACTCATCTCAGTGAACTGCAATAGCCTGACGATGATTTTGATTTTTCTACAAAATACAGAGCGTCCAGTAAATTTATATTATTAAGATAATAATGATTTTGTAGGAAACGCGAAAGTAACCGTCTCCAAGAGAAACAACGAGACAGACACTTCAATTCTGTGATTGAACGAGCCCAACTGGGTACTCAATCCACTTCGGACAGTGCTCACTCTAAGGAAACCAATAAGACTGTCGTCCAAAGGTAAATATGGCCCACACATTAATATTTTTGACCTGGCCCATGTACCATGAGGTATTGTAGGTTTTATATCGCCTTATCTTCTAAGTCAAAATGAACTTCATTCGATATGTCTGTGTTAGGGATTCGGTTGCTGGCTGCGGCAGTTAGGAATGTGGTCACAAACTACCATAATACGACAAAAATAATCTTATTTGAAACATCTAAACCTGTGTCTCTTTGAGCCTATATTAGACCACCTATAGCAACTTCATTCTCTCGATGATATACAACAGTACAATGAAATAATTACTTAATACTGGTTTTTGGCGGTCTTCCTCCAGCTGCTCATACCTTTATGTATATGTGTATATGCAGACGCAAGAAAGATCGTCCGAATAAACTGCTGTGAAGTAGAATAAAACCCAATAAAACCTACGGAGCTTGCCTCACTTACATCGCAGGCGTGTAGCATCTCTCTAATATATATAAATTTATACTTATATCTTGTCCTTGTGTTTGTAAGTCCGTGTGATGACGTCTTAAGATTTAGGAGTGTTACCACCCCTATTCATGCCGTGTCTTAAGAGGCGGCTAAGGGAGCCAACTACTGAGGCCAAAGGCATTGCAAGGAGAAAGAAAACTGGAAGCGTGGTGGTGTATGGTAGCCCAAAACCGCCTTTCAAAGGAGAGGATTATGTCCAGCAGTGGACTATTTAATGCTGTTGATGATATTTATAACTTTGTACATACTTTATACATAAGTGCATATTGTTTGCAGCAAACCGGCAGTGATCGCTGAATTACTTCAAGTTGAGAAAATCGTTTCTTACGATGTTAGTATAGGTAACGCCAAATAACTTGAACAAATTACGTTGTTTGCGCAGAAGCCAATTTAAGACAGCACGGTATGTTGTGCGGCGCGCGGGGAGCGAGGGATCATCGACGCGAGCGCGTCAAGCCGCGCTGTTGGTAGATCAGTCAACCATCGCTTCCCGCTTTGAGTTTACGTTCCGTCGATACCCAATAATTACACTTGCGCATGTTACTGACAAAACTAGTCACCCTAATGTTGGTGACCTCGTGCTGGTTAACGATGCTAACCTACCGCCACTGCGTTGGCGCCGGGGGCGCATTGTTAACTTGTTCCATGGTAAGGATGGGACCCCCCGGTCCGCAGAGGTTCACGTAAAATTTTGTTCAAGCTGTTTGGCGTTGATTATATCACTGTTAATTTACGAATTTCTATCCAACTTTGCCGCCTCTTTATTCCGGTTTTGAACCTTAATTATCCACTAGTCTAAGAGAGACTAGCATAAAATTAACTGTGGCGTTGGTGTTAATTCTGTTGTTCCTAACTCTCTAAACTCAAATTCAGTATAGTCCTCTCAATAAAACGTAGAACGAAGGAAATATATTTACTTTAATGCAACCAGATTTTGTTGAGTTAAAGTTTCACCATAATTTATCATTTGATATTCTTCTGTTGAATGTTCAAAACGTCTAAGATTAACTAAAATCAGACATGTCACATTAATATTAGACCACGTCGTATGAATACAAGCCGACTAGTGACTAAACTGAAAGATTTGATTGATAAAAATGCATAAAAAATATAAAAATAGTATGGCAAACAAAAAAGAACAAAACATAAAAATTTTTTTTTTTGTAGCCATTTATTTTGGCAAAAGAGATATAAAAGTCAAGATCACTAATAATAATTATTATATACTTTCAGGTGCCAGCTCAGAAGAGCGTTAGGGAACCGAGCGTTGGTAAATTATCTTTTTATCTTTGTTAATGCTTCCACACATCACATTCTTCTTTTCGCATCTAAACGGATTGGATGCGAAAAGCAACAGATGGGCTCTGTGGTATGCCTTGGGAGAGGCTTACAGCAGTGGCCTGCTGTGGTCTGATGATGATGATCACATACCATAGTGCCATAGTGACTCTCCTCTACCTGATGGTAAGCATGAGCAGAATCCAAGAAGAGTAGTGACCACCATACTCATTGCGAATGCAGACAATGACATAATGAACCATAGTGACACTCACTATGGCGGCCTATTGAGTACTTCTACATCATTGGACCTCCGGTCTCGCACTCACGAACGAAACAAGACAGCACGAATGCTGTCACTTTCGGTTGGTCTTCTGTGAGAGGTTAGTACCGCCCGGTCGAGTCGGCCCGATCGTACTGAAATCAGCGGGGCTCTACATCATCTAACATCAGGAAGGCATTAATATATTAAATATCAATGAAATTAATTATCAAACAATTTCTAGAAATCTGCAGCTCTGACTTTTCTATTACAGAGATTGCCATAACAACAGATGTAACCCATCTTCTATTAAAACAGATCAATGATTACATGCAATCAAGGTAAGTCATTTACATATTATAAGCTGAAGAATAAGTTAGGTATAGGTGGTCTGAAAAGTTTCCTGGGTATAGATGGCAGCACTCATTTTTTTTTTTTTTTTTTTTTTTTTTTTTATGTTTGGCCCGCCAGAATGACTCTACTCTGCCTGATGGAAAGCATAAGCAGAATCCACGAGTGGTGGCCACCATACTCATTGCGAATGCAACAATGCAGCATGGTGACCCACACTATGGCGGCCTAGTGATGCTTGTGCATCTTTTAGTCTAGTCAACAAGTATGGAACTTGTTGACCAGACTAATTGGGCCTCCGGTCTCGCACTCACCAACGAAGCACGACAGCACGAACGCTGTCATTTTACGTTGATTTTCTGTGCGAGGGTAGTACCGCCCCGGTCGAGCCGGCCCGTTCGTGCTGAAATCAGCGTGGCTCTACTACCTTTGATTATTAATAAAAGTTAGTGATTATAGTTGTGGCTTTTCATTTTCATTGTGGCTGTGCATCGCTGGGAGGAGTGTGAAGAGAAATAAAAAACAACAAGCTAAAAAAAATCATCGATAGGCCCGGAAATTTTTCAGAACACCCACATAGACAGTAGGATTGACTATTGACAGCATTAAATGGTGTTGTAATTTAAAGGGTCAACTGCTAACTGCGATGAGTGTTCTTGGTTCATACATGTGGCAACACTTTGTGTGATACACGTATTGTTATTCTGTGTCTGGATGTTCTTTGTTTCTTTTTTGTGTATGTTTGTTCAGTTCCCCGAGACACAGGACATATTCCTAGTGTACGGTTGTTTTATGAAGTGAAAACTTCTAAAACAAGGCTGGGATGGGGAAGGAATTCCTGTAATTCGTCATTGTCATGGTCACGTGACATATATATATACACTCGGATTCGCAGCTAGTATATATAACACAAATCGACAAATTTTAATCAATACTGTATGCATTTTGCACAGTCATTTTTAATCAGACATTTATTTTTTAATACTACCAACACTGAGAACAAACCAACGTACTTTGATCAGAACTTAATGTACATCATTGTAATACAAAGCCTGTTCTTTTCCAGCCTCAAATCCAGTAAAACTTCGCCTAAAATAAACAAAGTACCTAATGATCTACCCAACTCTCCGTCCATCACTCACCCCCAGCGAGTCACAAAGCACCAGAAACCTCAAAGGAAAAGGCCCAATTCTCCAAAGCCTCCTAAGTCTAAAGTGAATTCAGACCTTGCTTTATATTTAGTCCAAAATAGTCTACCAGAATTTTATCAGCAAAGCTGAAAATAGCAATAATATTGCAATACGTAGTTTTTTTACTAAATCTTTTAAGACCATTAACAGTAAGATCAAACTTGTCGTAAGTCAAATTATTTTTAAGCTCTTGCTTGCCGTAACAAACTGTTCTCTGACTGATGATCATTGATTTCTCTTTCTAAATCAACTCAGAATTTTTTACCTTCTTTAATAATCCAATAATTTTTAAACTGTCTATTAAATTTTACAGCATAAACCAGTTTACAGTGATTTGAGGATAGCGGGTGAGTTTTATAAGTTACCAATTTATTTGTTCAAATTTTTTCCTTTATTAGTGAACATGGAAATTGAGCCTAATATAGTCCTAGTAATAATGTGAATACTATTAGTTCATCATCATCAATAGTCCACTGCTAGACAAGGGCTTTCCTTAGAAAGCTTTTGGCTTACTATACCATGCTGGTCAAACGGGTTGGTATTGGGTTTGTGTCAAGATCTTTACTTTGCTCAGCCTGATGGTAAGCTAAAACAAAATCCAACAGTGGGGGCCACCATACTCACTGAGAAAGCAGACAATGCAGTATGGGGTCCCACACTATTGCGGCTTAGTGAGATGCTTTTCACGCCCCGGGACTTAAAGGACCCGGGATCATTGTGGAAGGGAAACACGTGCGCTGGTAGTGAGTTCCAGGTTTTAACCGCTTGGCACAGGAAGAAAGAACCAAACCGTTTGGGTCGAGAGTGTATTTGTACGACTCTAAGGCGGTGGCTTCCAAGGCCAGTACGTGTTGTTCTGTAGAGAAAGGGAGAAGGAGGGATCGATTGGAGAAGCTCTTCAGAGCACTCTCCATGGTAAAGGCGGTAGAGGACTGCTATAGAGTCGATATCTCTATTTTCTTCGCAGTGATGTTCTCCTGCGAAGTTTGCTCTCCTATTTCGGCTCTTGCGACACTCACGTGATCAATAGGGGTGATGACACTCTGTATGCTTAACCTGTCACCATCTTAATACTATAGTTATATACATTTTGAATGGATGTTTGTAAATTAAGAAGGGCTCAAACGGATTTAGATCGAGATTATGGTCTGGAATTGAGAACATTGGCTAAGTTTTATTAGTGACAAATTAAATACCAAAATCAGCTATAGAATCCTTTTGTTCAAGTTCCCTTGTACCAAGGCTTTACCAAATGGTTTTCTGTTTTCAGAACTTGGTGTATCAACTGAGATAGCTAACATGGCTTTACGAAAAAAGTCCGAAGTTCCTGTCATTATTAAATCGGAGTAAGCGGAGTTTTGATACTGTTTCATTTTTTAAACTTGAGTCTTTTCCTATTTATGTAAGTTTAATTAAAAAACGATGTTTAACCTATTTCACGTGTTTTTCTAGTAAGCGTCCATTGCATACACGCAGTCTCTCAATACTGGATCAACAATCAGGTAAGATTTATTTTCCAATTTCCAAATTGTCAGGTTCCAGGAAAGTTAATGTATTTTTATTAACATCTTTATAAATGCCGAGAGAAAAATTTCCATGTCTTATTTCATAGTAAGAAAAAAACAGTTTAAGTTTTCTTTCATCAAAATTACAACAATCACAACTGTAAGTGCTTAAAATAAGTTCTTTTGTCGTAACTTTATAGATGAATCCGGTCACAAATGGATGGATTCTGCCTATAGCACACTTAACGAGTCAAATAAACCGTGAGTATACAGGCTTTCTAGAAGGGGTTAGCAATTTGTTAATTCTCGTAAAATTTTGAATTCCAAGATAAAATTTCAAGTCACGGTAGTTTACTTGTACTAGGAATTATTTTACTGAAAATTTTCCCCGAGGATAGGGCCTGATTAGGCGTGATTCGGGAAGGACCTGAAACCACATCGTCCGGGGAGCCTGACCTTGATCGGGGTGGTGTTTAGTGGGAATAGCTTAAATTGCTGACCCCTGAATCTCCAAATTGCCGCTTAGAACAGATTATTCACCCCGTCAACAAAAATAAGTTTCTGCCTTTACTTGTGAAGGTAAAAAAGGTTGAAAAATTAAGCAAGGATTGATGAATACAGTTCAATTAGGCTTAATTTTTATGAACCATTCTTTTTTAAAACTTTAAAATGTATATGATTCAAATATGTGGTGTACGAAAAACGATTGTGTGTTCTAGAAACTGCTTGGATAGACGTCTTCGCAGCATATTGAAGATACCATACAAATTTTGTAAGTAATTGGGTAATTTATTAGGTACTGGCCAGGGCCACTAAGGTCTTTCCTGTTGTCCCTGTGTTAGTCACGTATGTTAGCGATGTTACTATAAAGGTCTGATTGCACACACTCCAGAGATGGCCACGTTTAAGCTGTATATGGTGGAGTGAGGACTTGCACAAGATGGCTGGCAGGAACTGGATGTGAGAAGCCCAAAATCGATCAGAATTACGTGCAATGAAAGTGGCCTATGTTCAGCAGTGGACTGCAATATGCTGATGATGATGATCATTTTTTATATCTGTGTTTTTGTATTATATAATCATTATTTCAACCAAAAGATGTCCATTGCTGGATATAGGCTTCCCCTAAGTTTGAACGCAAAAACCGGTTCCGTGCTGCATAGCTTTTGGTCTGGTGGTAAGGGACTGACTGCTAAGTCAGAGGAAGTGAGTTCGAACTCCACTTAGAAGAAATCTTTGTGTGATAAACACGTTCATTTGTTTTATATATAGGATATAGGTGTAGTTTATCTTTAAGGGATATATTTAGAAATACGACTATATGTATGAATTTATCGGCAGTGTGTTTACGACAGTAAGTACAGGCTTCGCCTAGTTTGGGATCAAACTTCCGTGTGTGATATGTGTGAATATATGACATCATTATGTGTTCTTTTATTCATAAATATTTTTTTCAGTCAAGAGGAACATCTTGACTCGCAGCTCCCTGATCAGCGTCTTGATGGCTACCGAGCGTGGTGGCAAAGTGTAAGTGATAAAATCTTGATCGTATCCGATTATTTGTGTTATTGCAATAGGTGCCAGAGGTCCAATGATGCAGAAGCATCTCAATAGCCATAGTGTGGGTCACCAGGCTGCATTGTTGCTTTGTCAGCGTAAGTGTGGTGACCACCACTCCTGGATTCTGCTCATGCTTTCCATCAGGCAGAGTAGAGTTAGTTTGGAAGGCTCAAAAAAAATGGTACACATGAACAGACGGCTCACCTGATGGTAAACGGCCACCGTCATCAATGGGCACTCGCAACTCGAAACACACACATTTATCACGAAGTATATAAATATATATTATTCAATCTAGTTTTTATAGTATAGGTTCTGCTTAGTTTGAAACTAGATGGCGTTGTGTCTCAGATGTCCAAAAAATAGTCCAAATAGTATTTTATTTTTAAATAAAAAAAAAACAATTTTGTTTATTTATTTTTAGGTCGTTAGCGCAGAAAGTCAAAATGTTATTTTATGAAGAAATTGCAGACCATCGAGGTAAGTATATGGATATTGTTGATTGTTGTTGTTGATTGTTGTTGTTGATTGTTGTTAGATATTTTTTGGAGGCAAATATAGTTTTGACCGCCTTTTGTAGCTTTTGATGTTCGTTTTTTATATTGTGGAAACGCTGTTTTTCTTTTGCGTAGTAAGCAAAGTATATAGGTAAATTTTAAAGCACGAGGCATCGTCATCATTGACCACGTAGTTCATGGTGAACATGGATTTCGCTAGATGGCGTTAAAATACATTTTTGTTTACAAGAATATCACCACACTGATCGGCTTAGCTAGTGGTCTTATAGTTATGTGGGAGTTTTGGTTCCTTTTTATATTCTTTAAATACAATGAGTATAGTCTATATACCTAATATACTGAAATGATTTATCCTTATCAGTTCAACTATGAAGTAAGGTAATTACTTTATTTCCAGGACGTGGAATCCGGAGGCTCTACTCTACCATCAACCGAAGAAAGATACCGTATAAACTGGGATGGTAAATAATAAATTTATCGCTTTCGCAGTAATCGATCTACTACTACCCACTACTACTTTTAAATTACTAGACTTAACTCCTTTAAATTAAGATATTTTTGAGTAGACTGCACGAGATTTTGTATAATTTCTAGCTGAGCTGAGTGCGTCTTCTTTACATAATATAAAATGAAGTTGCTTCCGCTATCTGTCTGCTTAGACCTTATAAACTACGTAACAGATTTTAGATAAAGCGATCCAAGAGAAATTTATTAGGCATAGGCATTAATGGGCCGGCTCGACCGAAGTGATACCACGGCTTCAAGGAAAACCGATGCAGGAATGATAAATGTAGTTTGGTTGGTTTTCCATAGATGGCGTTGATTGATGATGTGCATTGTTATGTCAATTAAAGCCGATTAACATACTACGTATATACATTACCGTTTAATTCATAATACTCTAAAGGTTAGATTGCATAATTTTTTCACAGATTCATAGATATTATTTATTTTAGGATGGATTACGTTGCGAATGTGTCAGGCTCTAAAAACCGGTAAGATTTATTTTCATCGGATTAAGAATACAGAGTATCAACACTCCGATTCATTCATTGGGTGTCGTAAAAGGCCACTAAAGGAGCAAACTTCGCATGTCAACATCACTGCAAAGAGAAGGGAAACTTGAAACAAACCCTTTTTTTTTACGTGTGGAAATCCCCTCGGACCGTCACCCCACCGGGGCTTGCGGCGGGGCGATGTGTCGGACTCGAACCGACTAAAAACCACACGGTGTGCCACTCTGCGCCTGTGAAGGGAGGAGTCCGGGAACTGCAGTTATTAACACATCCGGACCCCTCCCAGCGCTTGCCAGCACTGAAGCGGGCACCGTCTGCTTTTAAGACTCTCAATTTATGTGACGTACGGCACACGCGTACGTCGCCCCCTCGCGGATGGCCACTAAAGCGGATGGAGGGGAAAGCCCGTCCCGACCATCCGCGGCCACACTCAGGTCGGCATGAGGCGCTGATAGGCGCGCCTCCGCCGCCCGGTTAACTAGAAACAAACCCTATACCAACCCGTCTGGTAAGCGTGGTACAGTAGACCAGAACCTCCTTTCTAAGCAGGTGCCTATTTCCAGCAGTGGACTGTTGAAGACTGTTGACGGTGATGATAGAATAACTTTAGATTTTCTTAGTAACATGTCTTTTTATTAATAAAAATCCTTTTTCCAGCAGATTTCCTGATGGCAGAATCGTAAAAAAGAGGTTAGTTTTCTTATAATTGGACGATACTGCCCACGTTGTAATATTATTATTTTTTTACTGGCTTGTTGGTCTTGTGTTTAGTGACTCTGAGTACTAAGTCAAATTTCGTTGGTTCGTATCTCACCCAGGACTGATATTCCGTGATAAACAAAATATTTTTTTCTGTATCTTAAGATAATTTGTACGAATATAGATTTTACATGTCAAAAAGCCTACCAAACTGACTCTACTCTGCCTAATAGAAATCATGAGCAGAATCCAAGAGTAGATGTCATCATAGTTAGGTATTGCGAATTCAGAAAATGCAACAATGCAGCATGGTGACCCTAACTATATGCCTATTAAGATGCTTTATCATTGGGTCTCCAGTCTCGTTATCCTACTAATATTATAAACGTGAAAGTTTGTAAGTATGGATGGTTGGATGGATGGATGTTTGTTACTCTTTCACGCAAAAACTACTGAACGGATTTGTATGGGATGAAACTTTACAGTAATAGGTATAACTAATACATCAGAATAACACATAGGCTACTATTTGTCACGATAATCGACATATACGCGGGTGAAGCCGCGGGCAACAACTCAACAGTCTGGTTACCATTTGTATAATACAGACTCAGTCTTATTTAGGTGTCAGATGTATGAAATTATTATTATTAATATGTCTTACCTTTCCAGGTGCAGACACCTTAATTCTCACAGTTACAGGTGTATGAGATCTCAAGTTTTGACACTTGCTGGACCTACTAGCAGCGAGTATGTAAAATTTTATTATGAGCTTTCATGGTTAACTCAACGCCATCTAACGAAAACACCTCTAAATAATTACTAGTTACTAATCCTGCGTAACACAATAAGTTTCCCACATTAACTGTCAAACAGCTTTTTTTTTCATAGTGGGTGCTTCCAACGTAAAATCGGCAGCAGCAGTTCGTAGCCTCATCGGCTTATGCTCTCAGCTCTGCATTGAATAACCATTCCAACCAGTCGTAAGCACCCACTAAGAAAAAAAATATTGGTTTCAATTTACTTCACATCAGATACGTCCAGTCTTATGCATAAAGTGTATCTACCCTCCGCAGGTTAGCACATATTCAAAAGAAAATCAAAAGTATTGCTGTACCCAAAGTCATGAGGACTATTGCGAATTTCTGTAAGTATTGCACCATAGGTGTTACTTAGATCTTGATTTCCCATGGGTAACATAATTGATACTGTAGAAGCTTAAAGCCATATGCCCTATAAAATTAGACAGACCATACATGCAGGCCACAGGGCCATAGCGTTTTATTCCGATACAAAACAGTCTATCATTTTTTTAACCGACTTAAAAAAAGAAGGAGGTTCTTAAATCGACTGTTTTTTTTTTTTTTTTTTTTTTTTTTTTAAGTTTTGGCTGTGCCAAAATGACTCTGCTCTGCCTGATGGAAAGCACGAGCAGATTCTAAAAGTGGTGATCACCATCCTCAATGCGACTAAGGACATTGCAGCATGTACACTATGGCCGCCTAGTGAGATGCTTTTTTACGCCCCGCTTAAAGGACCCGGGATCATAGTGGGAGGGAAACACGTGCGCTGGAAGTGAGTTCCAGGTTTTGACCGCTCGGCACAGAAAGGACGAACCGAAGCGATGAGTGCGAGATCGTATGTCTACCACTCTGAAGCGGTGACTTCCAAGGCCGGCACGTGTTGTCCTGTAGAGGAAGGGGGAAGGGGGGACCAGTTGGAAGAGCTCCTCAGAACACTCTCCGTGATACAAGCGATAGAGTACTGCCATAGAGGCGACATCTCTACGCAACTGCAGGGGCTCAAGGGACTCGGTGGCTTCAGGACTGTTGACAATGCGGATTGCTCGCCGCTGCAACCGGTCGAGAGCGTCAAACAGGTACTGTGCGGCACCATCGCAAAGATGAGAACAGTACTCTACGCACGAGCGAACCTGGGTCTTGTAAAGAAGACACAGATGCTCGGGCGAGAAGAACCGTCTCACCTTGTTTAAAACACCTAGCTTCCGCGAGGCCGCTTTAGTGACACTCTCAACGTATTCGCGTGGGTTGAGATCTCGGCAGATATCCATGCCCAGGATATCGAGCCTACCTTGTAATGCCATTTGAGTGTTCTGGAAAGTGGGAAGGGGAAGGAATGGAGACTTTTTGGCAGAGAACGCGCACCCCTGTGTTTTCTTGGCGTTGAACTCGACCAGATTCTCACAGCCCCATTGAGAAATGCGGCCCAGAACATGGTCGAGTTGAACGACAAGCTCCTGTCGTTTTTCCTCGATATCTGCAAGCTTGGCTGTTGGATGTCCAAAATATCGTCCGTGAACTGTACTGTCGTCTGCATAGCAATGAATGTTGCCAAGGGCTAACATGTCATTGATATGCAGAAGAAACAGTGTGGGCGACAGGACGGAGCCCTGCGGTACTCCGGCGTTAATCGACTGAAAATCAGAGGCCGCACCGTCGCAAAGGACTCTGATGCGGCGCTGGTGCAGGAATGCGGCAGCCCAGTTGCAGAGTTTGGGGGGCAAACCGAAAGCCGGTAGCTTGGAGAGAAGCGAACGATGCCAAACCCTATCAAAGGCCTTGGCCATATCAAGGCTAATGGCCAGGGATTCCCCATGCCTGTCAATAGCCTCACCCCAAAGGTGTGTGACGTACGCTAGAAGATCACCCGTGGATCGGTTCGGTCTAAAACCATACTGACGATCATTTAGTAGGGAGTGATCTTCCAGGTAGTGGACCAGTTGTTTGTTTATTATCCGCTCAAACACTTTGCAGATAATGGAGGTGACGGCTATCGGACGGTAGTTGGCCGGGTCGGAGCGGTCGCCTTTTTTGGGGATGGGTTGAACATTCGCCTCTCTCCAAACCTCCGGTACAGTTCCCGAGGAATATGACAGGCGATACAGACGCGTCAATACCGGAGACAACTCTGGTGCACAGTTCTTAAGAACCACCGCTGGGATACCGTCGGGTCCACTGGCTTTCCGGACGTCGAGTGACCGAAGCTCCGCACGGACTTCACTCAGCCGGACGCGAATATCCCGCATTGTAGTGTCGCAGGTCGGAATAGTAGGCGGGTGCTTGCCGTGGTCATCGATTCGGGAGTTAGCCGCAAAGAGATCGACCAGCAGTTTCGCTTTCTCCTGCGGCTCAAGGGCAAGTGATCCGTCCGGATATTTCAGCGGTGGTAGCGAAGGCTGACAGAAGTTGGACTGCACGGCTTTAGCCAATCGCCAGAACTTTCGGCTACCCGTAGGGTATGCAACGAGTTCTTGACCAAGCCGCGCGATGCGCTGGGCATCCGCTCTGATGTAAGCCTTATTGCATTCCCTAGTGGCTTTGTTAAACGCTGATTTTAGTTGATCAATGTCAGGGGAGCCGTGAGCGCGGGCCCTGGTCCATGCGCGATACGCCGATTGCTTTAGTGAAACAGCATGGGCGCACTCGCGATTGAACCAGGGACGGGTCGTCGGGTTGGCGACCTCACTGTAGGGAATGTAGTATTCCATTCCGACAGTGATTTCGCCAGCCACGGCGGCTGCACTTTGCGACAGATCTCTATCTCTGAAGCAGCGTTGAGCCCACGGGATGGATGCAAAATAATCCCGCATTCCATCCCAGTCTGCCGACGAGTAGTGCCATAAACGTCTTTTTGCTGCCACTGGTCGTGGGGGGGCAGCAAGAGGCACCGTGGTGGAAACCAGGCAGTGATCGGAGGATCCCAGAGGAGCCAGCACCGATACACTATACTGCGCTGGGTGACTCGTCAGCAGTAGGTCCAGCAAGGAAGGCGCTTGACTCGGTATGTCCGGTATCCTGGTGGGCTGGAGTACCAGCTGGGTGAGGTCATGCGTGAGAGCGAATGCGTGGACAGTCCGGCCTGCGTGGTCAGTTCTGGAAGATCCCAACCAGGACTCATGGTGGGCGTTAAAGTCTCCCAGAAACACCAGTTCGGCGGTCGGAAACTGCTCCTGCGCTTTGTCCGCTGCCTGACTGAGATATTCGAAAAGTCGAGTTGTCTCAGAATCTCCAGAGTGGGATCGGTATAGGCATACGTAGATTCGGCTCGTAGAGCCAATATCTACGTGGAGCCAAAGGGTGGAGAAGGATGGGTCCTCAAGGCAGCGCAATCGGCGACAACAAACATCCGCCCTGACGAAAAGACATACCCCAGCCTTCGCGAGGAAGCACTCCTCAAGCACGTAACCGGGGTAGTGAAGATATGTCGTGTCGGCAGGGCGGCGTATTTGAGTCTCCGTTAGAAAAAGCATGGCGGGCCGTGCCGTCTCTAGATGCCTGGTGGACGGCGTTGAGGTTTGCATGGAGTCCACGGATGTTATTGAACTCCACCTCAAAAAGCGAGTTGGTGGGAGATTGGAGTGCCGCTGTGCATCGTTTATGCTTTTTCTGTGCTGCCATGAAAAAAATAGGAGGAGGGGGATGGGAACGTAAAAGGCGTGACAGTCATCGCGGTAGTGTAATACTGAGACTCGGAATGCTGTTTCGTCATAACGGCCTCACCGTTATGACGAAACAGCATTCCGAGTGGTCGAACATCATGATGGTGACCGAGCCGTCGGACGGAAGGGCTCCCGTACCCTCCCGGAAGTGGTCGCCTGGTCCCACCGTCCGGTCACCAACCGGCACGACGAGCCACTCCGTGGATTATGCGCGACCTGACGGGGCAGCCTCCCAGGGTGGTTAGCCGCGGTTGGGCCCCTCTCTATGCCGCGGGCGGCCAGCGGCACCACCGTTTCTACAGGTCTCCCTGGCCGACGGCTCGATCCACGTCACCCTCAACATGACTCTACGAGCATTCCACTGCTCACACACTTACCACGATAACTGTCACCCCTGCATCATTGGGCCACCGGTCTCGCACTCACCAACGAAATACGACAGTACTAATACTGTCATTTTACGTTGATTTTCTGTGCGAGGGTAGTACCGCCCCGGTCGAGCCGGCCCGTTCGTGCTGAAATCAGCGTGGCTCTACTACCTCTTATGTTTGTTACCTCATAACTTTCAACTGGGTGAACCGATTTTGATGATTCTTTTATTATTTGAAAGCTGGTGCTTCCCGTGTAGTCTCATTCAAATTTGGCCCAGATTGAAGTCGGGTTTTTTTTTTTGTTAAAATTTGTGATTATTATATATACCATCATTATTATTCGCAATGAGTATGGTGACCACCACTCTTGGATTCTGCTTATGCTTTCCAGCAGGCCCAGTAGAGTCATTTTGGCGCGTCATATATAAAAAAAAAAAATACATACTAGCTGATCCGGCAAACGTTGTTTTGCCATAAAAAAATGCTATAAAAAATAGATGTTGCCCGATATGCACTCCAAATTTCATAAAAATCGGTCCAGCCGTTTCAGAGGAGTATGGTAACTAACATTGTGACACGAGAATTTCATATATAAGATTAAAGACTCACATACAAAAACATTCGCCTGTCACTACGAACTCACACATAACAATTAAAACGAAACATTCATGATATAAAAATACAGGTATGACATTTCGAGATACAGTGAGTACGAGATGACGTCATCATCACTATCGCTGGTTCTCAAACTTTATACTTTTGGGGAGATTTTACAACCTATAAGAGCCATGCCACACGTCATATCGCCGGACTAGCGACCACATGGTGAGTGCGGCGCCGCAAAGTTTTGCGGCACTGTAGCGGCGACGGAAGGAGAGTTGGCGTATTCAGTCTATATTAAAAAATTGATTGGGACAACTGAGCGGGGCCGCTCCGGCGACTCCCCTCCCCGCCTCGTCTCGATTCCGATGCGCGTGCGGTGCAGCGCCGGAGAACACCGGACGACGCCGTGTGTCATACCATACCTTTTTATATGTAAGAAACCGGACCGGCACCGGTCAGACGCCGCGCCGCCGCCGCACCGCATCGTGTGGCATGGCTCTAATTTAGTCAATAATTAAAATTTAGTAAATAATTTGAATATATAAGTTTTGATCCTGATTGTGAAGGACAAACTATATAGACTGAGAGTCGGCCCAGAATTACGTAATTTTAGGTAAGATGAAATTTTAAGGGTCGGTAGTCTAACATATACTCAGAAAGGAATGGATACTCACTAAGCTGAAAGTGGGGCCGTTTTTTTTTTTTTTGCACGCTCCACCCGCATGTATATCGGTTATCGTAGAAATTCCCGTAGCCTATACCTAAAATGTAGAGATGATTACCTGATGGTATTATATTAATCCATTCTTTGAATAGGTGTTTCACCTTTCAAAGTTCTGGAAGGGGTTCGGTTGATTATGTAGTATTGCTTCTGCCCATAGTCTTTTGGAAGTATTTGCTTCGATAAAAAAACTTATTGTACCGCCTTTTTAACCGACTTCCAAAAGGAGGAGGTTCTCAATTTCATCGTTTTTTTTTTTATGTATGTACATCGATTACTCCGTCAATTGTGGACCGATTATGAAAATTATTTTTGTATTCGAAAGGGTATGCTCCCCATGTGGTCCCATGGCCACCATATCAGCATCTGATGATGGGATCCTAAGGAAATCGAAGGAAACCCTCAAATTTACGTGAGCGCCTGCAATGAAGTTACGAGCAATTGTCTGCATGCCTTCATATTCTGTAGACATCATTAAATTTTAAATGATATGATGATGAGATACTTGAGAAAGACTAAAAAGCGAAAAATAAAAAATAAAACACACTGACTTCAAACCTATGAATCAGTAGCACATACAAAATAAGTTATTTTATACTTTTTAGTTTTTGAAGTCGGTTTTTTTAAACGAAGTTTTTTATAGCTCTGCTCTTACAGTTCCGAATCGAACAACAAACCATTTTGTAATTTAATATAAATACAAATAAATATTTGAGAATAGCTGTATACACTAGCACTGAACGAGACAGACTTATGCGTGTAACAACAATTTAAATGCATTTTACATTTTTTTAAATACAATGGTGACTGAAAATATTTCCATCATTTCATGTTATCACTATCATCATCACTACATAGTATAAAACAAAGTCGCTTTCTCTGTCCCTATGTCCCTTTGTTTGCTTAAATCTTTAAAACTACGCAACGGATTTTGATGCGGGTTTCTTTAATAGATAGAGTGATTCAAGAGGAAGGTTTTTATGTATAATAAATGCATAATATAGTATGGAAACACTATTAATTTTCGAGGTTTCTAATGTGATGTAGCAAAAAAACACATTTTTTGCGCTTACATTGCAAACGCTGGTTGCACCCTACGAGATAGATCAAAATAATGTACTACAGTATTGTACACCTTAAAAAGTACTACAAAAAAGTTCGCGACGGTATATGTCTATCTCTTAGGGATAACCCACAACAACCATTTTTTATTCCTTTATTTTTACGAGAAATAATGACTTATTTACGAAGTGATTTTAAGCAATACAGAATGAATCCTTATACAATTAAGTAAATTAAATACATTGTGCATTTAATATAGATCAAAATAGCCCTTTACAGTATCTAATTTAAATGAATATATTCGAAGATATTACAGATTTAAAATGCACGAATCGCGTCATCGGCGGGGGCATCTGAAATCCACCCGTGCGAAGCCGGGGCGGGTCGCTAGTATTGCTATAAAGTGGTAATTGGATAGTGACGTCACCCCGTATATCTTTCGGAATGTCATACCTGTATTTTTATATCATGGAAACATTCAGAATATCACGCACACATAATTACATTATCTGTATTAAGAGTGTGACGCGTAGGCCCATTTGCGCTTATATTTTGACAGAGGGGAAACCTGCGTATTGCTACTCCCCTCAGTATTGTTTTGTGATGTATTCAGGTCGGGTTTCTTCTAATGTCTTATAAACTTATCACCCACAAAAGTCTCCTTTTCTTCTGCTTCCAGTTATGACTCAACCCCCGGTGGAAGATCGAATCCAACAGTTGCAAAAAGGCTATGATATCCAGACAGTATACCAGGCTCAGACAGATAATCCAGTACCACAGTGGAACGGCATTGGCAAAACTTACGAGCACTTGTACGGCATGCTAAGATGATTATTGCTGGAAATCCAGACGTGGTGGCTGGGCCACAATTATGGCCTGCACATATTTTTAATTTAAGTAAATGAAATTTATAAAAATTGAAACATTTTGAATACTTTGTTGTAAAGTATCAATTTAAAAATAAACATATGTGTATTCGTTATTTGTTTAAATCTATACTTCCATACTAATATTAAAAAATTCTGAAGTAAGTCTATCTGTCTGTCTGTCTGTTATGCTTTCACGACTAAATAAATTTGGATAAAGAGATAAATTACACCTTGGAGAATGACTTGGCTTTTTTGTGTAGAAAACCGACAACCGACATACATTTGCCCATTTGCAACAAAAGTTTGTAGCCATAATGTTAACTTTTACTAGTTACACTAACAAAAATTTTAACTAAAAAAACGACTTCAAGAACTGCACCAAATTGAAATGGGACTACACGGGAAGCACCAGCCTTCAAATAAAAAAGATTCATCAAAATTGGTTCACCCAGTCGAAAGTTCTGAGGTAACGAACATAAAAAAGAATACAGTCGAATTGAAAACCTCCTCCTTTTTCATGTCATTCTACGTCTACCTTTGTCCAGCAATAGATTATTAAAAGCCGCTGATGTCACGTGAAAGGTAGGTTACGGACCTTACGAGAGAGTTTAGTTAAGTAATTCTTTCAGTGGGATTTCACTCCTCTCTTATTCTGGGGAGGCAATCGCCAACTTACTTATGGTTGTGAGTTGCCGTTGTCCATGGGCAGTTTTAGTACTCAACAGCGGTTTAATTGCTCGTTTTCTTCGTGGTCCGGTCCTTGAAATATTTTCTCAAGATAATGGCGTCTACTGATTTACATCACATCAACCACCGTTAACTGTCAACTGCTGCACATAGAGCTCTCCTTAGTAAGGAGATTATAGCCTACACTGAACAAGATGATATGTGTACATATCTCTGTATATTATTGCTTTCTTAAAACTACACAACATAAAAGTGACTAAAATTGCTCATCAATGTCAGCTGTCTCAATATGCACATCGTCCCGTTTTCTTCGTTTATTGAGCTTTTTCCACATCAATATGACGAAGATGATTATGAAAGGGACTGACACTAGAGCAACTGAAAAGAAAACATGGAATTTTAATAGAATCATGTCAAGAAAGCAGAACTGTTTGAAGAATCACCGACGTTGTGACAGATAAAGAACAAGGAGTCTTACTACCTCTATTTATCCCTGTCGAGGTGATCATTCTTCGCTAACGGCTGTCGGGAAGTTATAATATGCTAACCGGCGCGAGAAATTCTAAATAGCCATAGAGAATTAGAAGTTACTACGTAGTTTGGTGTGTCTTCCTTAGATGGCAGTGTAGTTTATTGCCGTATGTGAAAGTCGCCATAGATCCATCCAATTTGACTCACTTTATTGCAAAATTTTGATTTATTTTAGCTTTCTGCACTCCTTCTTTAAATAAACTTTAGCTGTGCCAATTTTTTTTTTAATGGAATATGCGGACAAACGAGCAAACGTATCGCCTGATGGTAAACGATTACCATCGCCCTTGGACACCTGCAAGACCAGAGGCGTCACAAGTGCGTTGCCTGCCTTTGGGGGATGGGGGGAAGGGAAATAGGGGGAGGGGGTTGGGGTATGGGCCTCCGGTATCCTCACTCACTCGGTGAAACAGCGCAAGCACTATTTCACATAATTCGGTTCGCATAATTTTCGTAAAAAGGAGTTCAAAGTTTCTGCTTCACGTATTAATATATGTAGATAATACTCACCAGCCATAGTGCCCAAGCTGATAAGCAAGGTGGAATGCTCCTCTTTACTTTTCACTTCGGGACTGGTGAGAACTTTGGAGGTGCGACTCATATATGCAAATGTTACACCCTTGAGATTAGGCGGTTCAGTACATATGAAATATAGTTTTGTTTGAGAACATGGCTTAGCAAATTATGGCATTATGTCCCTCCTACATATAGGAAATTTTCTGCGACCAGGTAATAAGGCTAGCGGGCCACGTTCTATAAGTTTTGTACATATTGATTAGCGTAAGAACATTTATTACGATTATAATTAACAGTTACTTCGTAGTTTGATGTGCTTTTTTTCAATGGCTTTGAAGTAATGAACTTTTGGCAACGGCATAAATGGGCCGGCTCAACCGGAGTGATACCACGGCCTCACAGAAAACCGGTGTGAAATAGCGCTTGCGCTGTGTTTCAACGAGTGAGTGAGGATACCGGAGGCCCATAATATCGGTGGAGACTCGGCTTAACATTGTAACGCGTAGGTCCATTTGCGCATACACTTTGACAGTGCGTATGACTTCCTGCCGTGTTCCTCAATAGGTAAATCAATGCAATACTGGCTCTATGGTCAGCCTGGCTCTATATTGGAAATCGTGAGCTCATAATTAACTTACCGCATTTGATAAGCAGTTTGTCTCTGTGGTAAGGTTTTGATTAGTGGTGTCAGTACATTCACCATCCATTGACTGTGGCAGTCGCACACGTAGGGATTGTTGCTGAAGTCTCCGTCCGTCAGGTCGTACCAGTCGTCCAAAAATTGAGAATTGATTGTCGATAAGTTATTGTTGTTTAAATGTAACTGTAACATGAAAAATGTTCATCAAACGTTGCTGTATACAAAACCTAAAATATTCTGAATTTTAAAATCACAAATTTTAACCAAAAAAATTGAGTTTAAGAACTAGTTCAAAATAAAATAGGACCACACGGGAAGCACCAGCTTTCAAATAAAAAAAGAATCGTCAAAATCGGTTTAACCAGTCGCCAGAAAGTACTTATCAAACATAAAAAAAATACAAGAATTGATAACCTCTTCCTATTTTTAAGTCAATTTAAAATAAAAATAATGGTAGGTATATGAATGTAAGAAGCAGAAAATTATCTAGGATTAACACAATACACACTTAAAAAAGTAAAAAATCGTCTAAAACATTGCCTTTATGTTATTTTTTCCCTCTATCAAACTAACAAATACGGGATACTCAAATTGCTTGCATTTTCAGAGTAATTACTTTAAATTTATTTTATTCTGCTTAATGTTAATAAACTTCTTTAAAAAAATGGTATCAATAACTTTCTGATTCCTATTTTGACTGTAATACAGTACTATTAACTCTAAGAATACCTGCAAGTCAAACAAATAACCACATTATGACTTCATCAAGACATTCGTAAAAAACTCACCTCGCGAAGCGTTGGCCAATATGGCACCTGGTCATCATCCCGGTATACAAGGAACTCAGGATCCAAGTACGTTAATCTCGGATTGTGATTTAATCGCAGTATATCCAATTTCACCAACCTACCAAAGCTTCCAGCGGTGACATTCTGCAGTCTACTCATGTGGCTTAAGTGGAGTTCTTCCAAGCTTGTAAGTTTAGTGATGGGGCTGGAAAAAGTATTTGAAAAGAAAGTCCAGCTATCAATTTGCCCAAAGTAGTATCGGTGAAGGAATTCCATACATCTAAGTCGGTTTAAAGCTAAACCTATTTACCGTTTTTTAATAGCGAAGTGAAATAAAGTACATGCATAGTCCATTCGCTTAGATTCGGTTAAGTTGCAGGTGTCCATGAACGGTGACAGTTACTTATTTTATACTTCAAGTTTGCTCATGTTGTGTTTAGTGTAAGTGTAACATCTGTCATCTCATCTACCACCCGTCGGCAAAACAAACGTCACATCGATTAGTCGATTAGTTAGGAATACTGTCCCTTTTTAAGAAATCATTTCCCTAGATTCCAGAAGAGTGAGAGGGAAGACGTTACATGTTAAAAAATAAAGAAGAGGCTGTTTGCTATTACTTCCTTGAAATATCAAGCTGTTAAAAACCGGAAGCCCAATGACTCTGAAGCATGCTAATAGGCCGCCGTAGTGTAGGTCACCATGATGCATTGCTGCATTCGCAATGAGTATGGTGACCACTACTCAAGAGTAGTGGTCACCAAGTGGAATCCAAGGATTCTCTTCATACTCTCCACTAGGCAGAGTAGAGTCTCTTTAACATGCTCAAATATAAAAAAACAAGCTGTGTCAATAATACAAGTTATATACTTACCCCTTAGTTTCAATGTTAGTGATGGGATTTTTTTTCAAGCTTAAAAATAAGAGCTTCGGCACTTCTTGGAGAACTGATGACACTGCTGTGAACCTATTGTTACTGAGATCTAACCATCGGAGTTTCTTTTGGTTTTTTAGTGAACTTTATCAATTTATCCTAGTGTAGCCTCATTGAAGTCGGTTATAGTTTTATAAGGTAAATTATTTAGTGCGATAAAAATAGAGTCATTCTACAAAGGTTTGTTTATTTTATGTCAATTAAAGCAAAGTTTTACGTAAATGTTAATTATTGTTTTAATTATTTCAAGTACTTATATAAAAATACTATTTTAAGTCAGTGATGCGCTGTACGTAGAATACTTTCTATATTTATGTAATTCTTTCAGTTATTGAACGAGAGACGACGATAGATAAATAAAAACATGGCGAAAATAATGGATTATTTATTTATTGGTAAATGATGACTCAGGCATGGTATGAATGGCGATCGAATGAATCGGTTTAATCTAACGAGATATGTGGCATTCGATATTGATATCGTGGGTTTGTATCCCGCTTAGTGTAAATATTTAGCGAAAATGTATTTTAATACATATCCGGGTCTAGATTACGTTGTACAATATGTTAAAGAATGTATTTTATCAATATAAATACATAGATAAAGGCAAAAGACCTTTCTTTCTGCGGCATTGGAATAGTGATTTAGTAGGAGTAGTATTTTAGTTTAATTATTCATTAGTTTCGGACTCAACGGAATGAAAATACTTCGCGGCCATAGGATATAAATAAGTAAGCTTAAAATATACCAGGAAGAATAGGTAATTAATATACCTAAATAAATAAATATTTTGGACATTTAACACACAACGCCATCTAGTCCCAAATTAAGCAGAGCTTGTGTTATGGATATTAGGTAACTGATATAAATACATATATACTATTTTTGTAAATATACCATGTGTCCCAAAATTCAACGATAAGCGGGCGCCAAAAGGTAGACCTGCTCATGAGTACATAAGGAAAAAAAAAATACCTAGTTTTTTTTAAGTTACAAGAAAAATTTAGAATTTCTTTGAAAATTTACACCCTTCATTTTTGTTTATTAATTTATTACGTATTGGTGTCCATACTTTTTTTTACAAGACCATGAGTCAAAGTACACTAAGAGTAAAAATATTTCAAAATTGTAGGGAAAAAAATTATTTTGAACGTTTTTTGTGTAAAAACTGCGGGCAATTTGGTGTTTTTAAGAGTTGTGGTAAATAGTAGCAATATCATGAAAGGTATAAATTTTCAAAGAAATTCTAAATTTTTCTTGTAACTAAAAAAAAATAGGTATATCTTTTTTATTATTTTTCCTTATGTACTCATTAGCAGGTCTACCTTTAGGCGCCCGCTTATCGTTGAATTTTGGGACACCCTGTTTACATATTATACATAGAAAATACCCAAATTCCGAAACAAATATTTGCAGATCATCGGTACAAACATTTGGTCCTACCCGGGAATCGAACTCGAGTCCTCATGCTCAGCAGTCACGTACGCTACCACTGCGCCAACGAGGCAGTTGATTTAAGTTCGGTAGAAAGACAGTGCTCCTACTAAAACTAAAGAAAAGGAAAAGGAAATCTTACTTAAGTAAGTATATTAAATTCGAGAAGGTGCGTACACAAACACATACATACACAAACTCATAATCTCATCTTCTTAGTCTTTAGTATCTCCAAGATTAGTTGCGGACGTCAAACACATGTACACATACACAAACACAAAAAATCAGGTACAAATTCATTTTTCACATATTAAACACACACACACATACGTACTCAATAAACTCATGTAAAACATAGATTTTTTATATTGCTAAGTTTCATGCATTGTATAACGGCTAATTTGTCTCATGATTGATATAAACATATAATAACATAACAGGACATCCTACACAAGTATATCAGTCACATTCTAGGTTTTGTCTCATTGTGTTCTATCAATGTATGAGAAATATAATATTACAATAATAACTTAAATTAGACTTTTTGTGAGTCATCTTGAGGCAAATATGGACTGCACAATTTCATCGTTATGTAATGTAAACTATCGATGGCTAGAATTAAACTCACTTGTATCTATTCTAGTATTTTTATTAAGTTTAATCCTGACCGGTTTGCGCCCTATGTCCATGGCATTATCAAACTTTACTCTAACCTTTACGTGACTACCTTACAAGTAAGTTCAATTCTAGAATGACCTTTTCGTTGCTTTTCACAGAGTCTGTTAGGTCCCCGGGGGCCTAAATTCCTACTTCCTCCCCTCATTTTGAGATGTGGTAATTCCAAAGGCAGTAACACATATCTCTCGAGTTGCAAGCGTCCATATGATCGGTCCAATGATGCAGAAGCATCACTAGGCCGCCACAATGTGGGTCACCATGCTACATTGTTGCATTGTCTGCATTCGCAATGAGTATGGTGACCATCACTCTTGGATTCTGCTTATGCTTTCCATCAGGCAGAGTAGAGTCATTTTAGCAGAGCCGTACATAAAAAAATAAGAAATGAAGAATCAGTAAAGAACTCATATAGCTAAAAAATTATCTAATTTTTGTACGGCGTTTCGGGATAATGTATTAGAAGAGTTATTGAAATTCAATCAAACAAACTTAAATGACCAAATTGACCGAGAGGAAATCAAAAATATTCCAACTTTGTGGCGCCCTATTTTTGTACGACATCGGTTCCATACAATTTCAATACCTCTTAATTTCGCAACTCCGTGCAAAAATCATGTGACAAGGGAGAAAAATCGAGGGTTGTTACCCCCTCCTCTTCACCTGTATATAGTTGGACAGCTTACAAGTAACGGCATAGTGCTCAATGTTATTGTTTTATGCCCCTGTATCTTTTTAAAAAGGTCTCCTGGTGGTTCACATGACCCATTAATTTTCGACGCGGGCCTGTAGTCTATAGCCTTCCTCGATAACTCTGCTATCTAACGCTGAAAGAATTTTTCAAATCGGACCATCCATTGAAATTTGACTGCCTCGTTGGTCTCGCGGTTGGTGTGTGCGACTGCTGATCATGAGGTCTCGGGCCGATTCCCGGGTCGAACCAAATGTTCGTATGATCTACAAATATTTGTTTCGGAGTTTGGGGTTTTCTATGTATAATATGTATGTATTTACAAAAAACAAAAAAAAAGTATATATGTATTTGTATCAGTTGCCTAGTACCCATAACACAAGCTCTGCTTAGCTTGGGACTAGATGGCGTTGTGTGTTAGATGTCCGAAATATTTATTATTTATTTATTAAAATTAAGTGAAGATTTGATTTACCACGTAATTTAATCCTAATATAGTCCTTTTCTACAACTATCCTAAGAGGAATATGGTCAAAAACAGAAAACTACCTAATTTATACATTAAATTATCTTGCTAAAATAGTTTAGTATGGTCGAGTGATAAATGTGATTTTTATTAGATACGTATCAGAGGGTGCTTATCGGCGACAAGACGTATCGATAATCCATAGAGTACAAAAATATGGCAGATGTGACATCTTTGAAACGATTAGCCTACGGTGAAAGACAGGCTGTTAAAGATGCCTTGGCATTGTATTTAATTTATTTAAGTCAAGGATAGCTTCGGTTTATTTTCGTAATCATTGTGAGACACATTTATTTTAAATATATTTTTTTAATTTTAATCTACTATACGTATCTTCAATTGAGCTGGTGTACACAGAAAAATAAATTTAATTGTAATAAGTACGGTAATAAAAAGCTTTTTAAAAACAAGCTTTTACTGGAATGCCTCGAGACGAATCAAATGAGTCCAAACTCGATGATGTTGCGACGTTTCTTTACAGAGTTCCTATGGCCACCTTCCAGCTCGAGCATCAGATCAGCTCCATGTCATTATAATATTGTATTTTCACGCTGTATTCATATGCTTGCAAAATTTCAGCAAAATCGATTGAGGATATCTGCTTCAAAATTGAGTTGCAAGATTCCACCCAGGCGCGGTTCCAGGGGGGGGGAAATCTGCTACTAGATCCAGATTTTCTTATTCTTATCATTTTCCGTAATTGTTCAATCGAGATAAGAAATCAAAGGATAGGAATTCTTTGAGAGAGTTGTCTCTGGCCGTATCCGCGAGCACCTGACGCGAGTGGGCCCTGATCTATCGCCTCTATCGGACTGCCAATTTGGATTCCAAGGGGGACGCTCGACAGTGGATGCTAATATATAGGTGTGTTCGCTCCCTGTCGGGGTCGGCAGTCCGATCGGGGGGGTGGTGTTGGTAGTTAGCCTTGATATCGTTAACGCTTTCGGAACCCTTCAATGGGGCTCGATTAGGGCAGCCCTTGAATATCACGACCGACGGTGCCGACTTACATGCGTGCCGTCATAGAGGTCTATCAGCGCGACGGTACATTGAAGTTTGTCGATCGGAACTGAGTGGAAAATTGAAGGGAGGTGTGTTGTGGTGTTCCCCAGGGCTCAGTATTGGGCCCATTGTTATGGAACCTCGCATACGATGCGGGCCTTCGCACTAGTCTGACTTAGGGCATCAGTGTCGCCTGCTATGCAGACGATACCCTAATACTGGCTAGAGGGTCACGCTTCGGGGAGGTGCTTCTGCTCGCAAGGGGTGGCTTTTGTCGTGGATAAGATTCATAAGCTGGGCCTGAGCGTGGCACCTCGGAAAACTGAGGCGATATGGTTCTATGGCCTACATAAGCGCCAGGAACCACCCAGCTCATACCTCCGGGTTGATGACACCGAAGTCCAAGTGGGTCGGTACATGAAGTACCTCATCATGGACAATCGGTAGAGCTTCGAAAAACATTTGACTCAGTATCTTAGATTACTCTTAAATAAACTGATCTTAAGACTATTGGGCCAGACTTTTCTCCATGAGATAGATTACAAGAAAATGTAAAAGAAGGTTAAAAGAATGTCAATTGAAAAGTATAAAATCTCTGTGATATAAATCAATTTAGTTTCGTAAATTTCTGCTCGAGCCACACTTGGATTGCTGCACAGTGTACCCATTACTAGTTTTTTCCCGAGGCTATGCCCGCGTGTATGTCGACAATCGCGGTAAAATAGTAGCCTATGTGTTGTGTTAGTCTGACGTATAAGCTAAATATTCTGTAAAGTTACATCTAAACCCGTTCAGTAGTTTTTGCGTTAAATAGTAACAAACACACACACATCCTTACAAACTTTCGCATTTATAATATTAGTAGGATGTATAAGTAGGATGAGAATACTCAGACTTGTTCTTATGTTTATTTTTTGTTTCATAAGTCATACTTTTTCGTTTTCCAAAAGATAAAAAACTAGTCTAAAGTATATACTAATAATAACAGTTTTAGGCATAATTGTCCAATTTTTTTCATGTCCCTTCTGTTCTTATCAATACTTTAATCTACGATACCTAATACCTTGAGAAACGAACGTTTGGTCTTATCTGTTTAGTACACGCCATTTTGAAAAATATATCAGTATTTATTGCCAAAATCACTGTGAGGACGTTCTCTAAGATGTTTTGTAACAAAGTTATAAGTTTACGTGTGTTTTTATTACTTTTATTTGTGTCTAAGTTAAGTTTTGCTCAACTGGAAGTTCTAGGTAAGTTTGGAAATGATTTCTAAATGAGTTATCTAGTTTAAGCATAACGGATGAAGGGCTAGCTATAGATTTATTGTGTAACATTTTATAGTAAATTTATCAATAACAGTGGTCTTCCCATGGCCTTCAGGATTATGATGATAAATTAAAAATGAAATCTAATCAAACTCGATACTAATGATTGTGCAATCTCTTAAATTCATTAATGTCTTGAATCTTGTCATAATGTTTTTACATACTTAGACGTAATAATTGATACAGGACACAATTGTAATAACCTCACTCATCTCACGTCACATTGCAATTACAGCCTCTAACAGTCTCCTGCTGGATATAGGTCTCTCCTGAGTCTAACTAGACAAACTACACAACGCCTGTACTTACTATGGTAATTAGCACTCAGACGCAACAAACGATCGTGCTCTTCATACAATTATTCACCTAGGTGGGAATCGAACCCACATTCGCACGCTTTGCAGTTAGGGTCACTAACTCGAATTCAAATTCAAAATCATTTATTCAATTTGATGTCATAAATCCCATAACCAATCCCATAAATGTCACTTATTGTCTTAACACTAAGTGACATTTATGAACGTTATATTAAAGCTACAGTTAAAAATCATAGATCAACACAAACAGACGCCACAGCATCAGCTGTTTTGTCAAGGTAAATTAGGTGAAAACACCAAAATCTACTGCCTGTTTGTGTCGATCCATAACTTCCAGTTTCCAAAATGCGTAGAGTCTTATGCGAACCACTCGACTACCAGGCCTTAACACCATGTGTTATAATGTCCTTACAAACTACACTCTCCAAAACAGAATCGTCATCGTATTTGATTAAATTAAGGTTATCTTAAGCGTAAGGCCAAATGATGTCCTTGACCTAGTACCCTCGTCAATCACAGAACGGGTTGGCGACCTTGGCTTCTTTGGGATATTCATCTTCGTAATCTTAATTATGTTTCCCCATACGAGTCTCAATTCATTTTCTCCCCCTAATTTAACTTTAACATTTTTCTATTCTAAAACATTATACTCGTAGTTCATAAAATATAGCTTGTTCTCTGTGACAGTTGTCACTAGTGTAAATTTTTATATTCATAATGTATTGCACTTCAGTCTTCATTTGTTATAAAACTGGCACGTAAATAATAATAGTTAATTATTTGTTATACAAGAGTGCAAAGTTGCTTTTTAACCGCGTGCTCAATTTTGATGACCGAGCAAGCGAAGGATTCTAAAATTGAGAAAAATTAGAATCCTGAGCGTTAGCGAGGGAATCAAATCCCACCTCAGCGAGGAAATGACGTGAAAATGAAATGGCGCTGGCAAAGCAATAAAAAAAAAGTACACCAAGAAGGTTCCGAGTCTGAGTTTTTTACAAATAAAAAAAAAAGATAAATTCGACACCATAGAGGTAGAAGTGAATAGGATTAATGATGTTTTGACTTCACAAGCTTAGTGCACATGATGTTCTAAATTCAATTTTACTTCATCCTCTCTAGCGAATAAGAACGGCTTTTGCACTCAGATATCGAAGGGCAAAAATACTCTTTACGAGCTGGTGAAAAAGCTTTTTAAAATCAAGCTTTTACTGGAATGCCTCGAGAGGAATCAAACGAGTCCATTCTCGATGATGTTGCGACGTTTCTTCACAGAGTTCCTATTGCCACCTTCAAGCTTCCGCATCAGATCAGCTCCATGTCATTATAATAGATCTTTACCTATGAAATTGCCGTTTTGTATGCAATAAGTGAAAGTACTTATTTTTTCATTTTTTTTTATTTCTGTTATTCGAAGTAATCACCCATGCAATCGACGCATTTTTGCCAACGCATTGGCAGTTTATTGATGCCCTTCTTGTAAAAATCAGCTGGACGGGAGGCAACAAGCTCTTTAAAGGCATTTTGTACTGCCTCTCGGGAATTGAATTTTTTACCCACTAAAAAGTTGTCTATATTTTGGAAAAAGTAATAGTCGGTAGGTGCAAAGTCTGGTGAGTATAGCGGAGTATGAGGGAGAGCTTCCAACCCCAGCTCTTGCAGCTTTGAGACTGTCTGTTGCGCAGTATGGGATCGCGCGTTGTAGTGAAGGAGCAGTGGGGACTACCGATTGACCAAAGCTGGTTGCAGATGTGCAAGCTTCTCCATCATTCTCTCCAGTACTTCACAGTACACATCTGCATTAATGCTCATGCCGTTTTGTAAAAAGCTGTGGTGAATCACAACCGCACTAGACCACCAAACAGTGACCATCACCTTTTTAGGGGTCATTTTTGGTTTAGGGCATTGCTTTGGTGCTGAACCAGGGTCTAACCAACTTGCTGAGCGCTTTCGATTGTCGAACAGAAGCCATTTTTCGTCGCACGTAACAATTCTTTTAAAAATTCCTTCATTTCTTTGCCTGTTGAGCAGCGCAAGGCAGCTCTCGATGCGTACGTTAAGGTCGTGGGGCACCCATCTATCAAGCTTTTTTACCTTGCCAATTTGCCGCAAATGGATCAATATTGTTTTGATGCTTACATTAAAAGCTGCTGCTAGCTCAGCTGTAGATTGAGTTTCGTCAGCTTCCACAATCGCCTTTAATTCATTATTGTTAACCAAAGTCTCCGGACGACCACGAGCTTCATTTTTCAAGTCAAAATTTCCAGAACGGAACCGGGAAAACCAATAACGGGTTGTGCGTTCGTTTGTACAGTTCTCTCCGTAAACGTTTTTGATGTTACGTGCCGTTTGTGTCGCGTTGGTGCCACGACGGAACTCATACTCCATAATTATGCGATTTTTTAAAGTATCCATTATGACGAAAAATGTTCAAATATAATGAAAATACAACGCTAATCAAAAAACAAAAGACTGAGTTTGTAAATAGAATGTCATGGTTTTAAAACAAAATTCATTTGAATTTAGAATACAGAGCCATTACAAACTTTTTTTATTTGAAATAACCATTACTGAAGAACGGCACTTTCATAGGTAAAGACCTAATAATATTGTATTGTCACGCTCTATACATATGCTTGCAAAAATTCAGCAAAATCGGTTGAAGATATCTGCTTTAAAATTGAGTTGCAAGATTCCACCTGAACATACAAGCATACATACATACATTGCAAATTAATAAAAAGCTTGTAAAAATACAAATAATGGTGGTACAAAATAAAAATCACTTTGTTCAAATTTACTTCGTCGACTTCATAGCTATATGTCACAAGCAACTATATAAAAGACTTTAGGTACATTCTTTGGAGGGTCGGAAATTCAGACATTGAACAGGCGGCCGTAAAACAAACTATTCCTATTTCCTAGTAGTAATAGTACCTACCAGTATTAACAACTAGCCAAAATCCCAAAACCTTTTGCAAGAATTGGAATTGCACCGACTCTAAATTAAATTAGCGACTCTATATTAAATTGGAAAAGTGCGGAACAGTGATCATGATAGTATATCCCAGTATATCCTAAACATTCTTAGTATGTTGGTGCTGAAGGAATCTGGTAGACCAGATGTTTAGGGGATTTCCTTACTCTTGGTTCCTCTACTGTTAGTTAGGCGTCTGTGTACGACTATCGAAACCTGATTAGACTGAAAAGGGACGATCTCAGGAAGGTCAAAGGTATCCTGACTGGGCATTGTCCCCTTAACAAGCACCTATCCACTATAGGCGCAACAAGCAGCCCTCTGTGCAGGGGATGCATGGAGGCTGAAGAAATGCCACAGCACGTTCTCACAGAAGGTAGAAGTGTGGCAGATCAACGGGCGGACATCCTCCAATCAATATCACTCCCAGATCATGTAGTGACCTCAAAAGGCTGCTGAGCTTCTGGATATTTTGGATATTTATCTAGGATAGTTGGAGTAGGAAGATAACAAACTACGTACAACGGCCCAATCAAGAGGAAGTGCGGAAACAGCCCGGTAAAACAAACAAAAGACTATCGCGGCAGTTTTAGTGGAATCAACACACGTTTTTGATCCCTGCGTCCCCCGAAAGCCAAAGAGAGAAAGGCCCGAAGGAGATTTGAATCAACAAAGAAAACAGTGTAGTATATGTCGACATACGCGTGGGTTTTTTTAATCAGCGTAGAAATAGTGTTGATAAAAGAATTATACAGTCATAATATTACACCGTAATCGATATTAATATTATAAATTCGCAAGTAACTCTACCTGTCACGCTTTCATGGCTAAACCACTGCATCGATTTCAATGAAATTTGACATGTAGATACTTTGCGGGGAATTACCGTGGGAGAGCCACGCTTTGGCATGCATACATCGGATACCACGGCCTCACAGAAAACCGGTTTGAAACAGCGCCTGCGCTGTGTTTCACCGAGTAAGTGAGGATACCGGACTCCGGTATCCTCACTCTCCTCCTCCTCCTCCGCTCATACCCTAATCCCTCCCCCCATCCCTCTCCCCATCCCCAAATGGCAGCAACGCACTTGTGACGCCTTTGGTGTTGAGGGTGTTCATGGGCGGCGATAAGCGCTTACCATCAGGAGATACGTCTGCTCGTTTGCCGCCTATCACATTAAAAAAATCTTTGGTTCCTGAGGAAGGAGGCTACTTTCTATCGCGATAAACAACATATATGCGGGTGGAGCCGCGGACAAAAGCAAGTATATTATTGTTCTTCACTCAACACCACTTTCAAATTAATAGTGTTTTCAAAACATGAGTATCATAATTTCTTCATTCTTTGCTAGGTCATAGCTTCAAAAATAAATAAAACTGTCTCGGTGACAAAGTTATCACCGAGGCGTATGCGACTGCTTTGCTGAGGTCTCAGGTTCGATTACCGGGTCGAACCTTAATGTTTGTATGATCTGCTAATATATACTTGACTAGCTGACCCACGCTTCTTTTAGGTCTCCTACTGCCCGTAGCGTAATAATTTTCCCCCGTTTTTGTAACATTCTTCATTGATGCGCCTCTCCTATTAGTCTTAGCGTGATGATATATAACCTGTAGCGTTCCTCGATAAATGGACTATCTAACACTGAAAGAATTTTCAAATCGGACCAGTAGTTCCTGAGATTAGCGCGTTCAAACAAACAAACTCTTCATCTTTATCTTAATATATATAAATCTCGTGTCACAATGTTTGTCCTCAATGGACTCCTAAACCACTTAACCGATTATAATAAAATTTGCACACCATGTGCAGTTCGATCCAAATTGAGAGATAGGATAGTTTAAATCTCAAATTATAGTCGCAATTTTAATTTATTGCTAATTATTGTATATAAATATGGCGGTACGAAGTTCGCCCGGTCAGCTAGTAATATTAGTATAGATTATACATATTTTCAGGTTTAACCACCCCACCGATAGCAGAAGCACCAGAGGTCACAGAACCACCGTCAGAAGTGATATGTTCACTATGCGAATGCGCAGATGGCGTTGTCGACTGTGCTTATATGAACATCACGACATCTTTCGAATTAACTGACTGGGATGGTAAGTTTATAACAACAACAACCGCAGGTAGCGCCGCGAGGCGAAGTTAGTCTAAAAAGAAGTAGCCTATGTTACTCTTTATATTATCAGCTATCTACCAGTGAAATTCCAGAGATTAGCGGGAACAAACAGACCGACAAAAAATTTAAAAAATAATTTTGTTATCTACATTATATTATGTAAAAATCTGTTAGTTTTAAATTACAAACATACACTTCTATTTTATTTATTTGTATTCATAGCAAAACATCTTTCCTTCCTCGGTGTCAATTTCAAATATGTACTACGAGTAGGTTGGGATCGGCTTTCAGAGCGTCTGCTATGCTATTAGACCTTTAAAACACAGGTCTTGCATTTCACGATTTCGAAGTTCTATAAAAGACTGTTGTCGTTCTATTTAGAGCCCAAGCTACCCACAACAATTGCTACAGATATTCATATGAACCGAGACAGTGGCTTCACGTGCTCTCAGAAGCACGAACGGTCTCAATGTGTTAAGAATAATTAAGACTGGCTGGCTGGAATTGCTTAGTCTGCAATGTGTTAATCTACTGTGTGTCCATTTAGCTACGAGCCCTTCTATCTATCTAGTAAACATTAATTTGGTTCATCGTCAGCCTATTTCAGTCCACTGCTTGACAATAGGCTTTTCCCTTTACACGCCACTCTAATCGATTTTAGACTGCTCGCATTCAGTTTCTGCCAGCCATCTTGCAATTTGGACTATGGCCTTATAAATATAGTATCTCAAACAATGTATTCTTTTCCAGGTCTCGCAGGATTTAATCCTATAACAGTAGATCTAAGTCAAAATCTGCTACCAACCTTCACCAGAATTAGTAGACTGCCCATCCAATCGCTAAATTTGTCCAGTTGTGGAATACAGAAGATAGAAGTCGCTACTTTTACGTACCTAGAAGATTTAAGGAGCCTGGATCTCAGTAGGAATAAAATTTCTACGTCAAATTTTAACAAAATGATTTTATGTGTGAGTATATTCAAACGTAGCTTCATTAATGGACAGTCCAAATGAAGGTATAAGGCATTACTGTTGTGCGAAAGAATTATGTCATGTATACTCTGAATCCTGTTTAATCCTTTTTGATCATACTCAAGATTTATTATCAATCGGATAAACTGCAGTCAATCGCATAAGACATGCTTCAGTAGACATCTTTCATTACTTTTTACCGGGCATCTGTGTCTCCTTTACAAGACCCAGGTTCGCTCGTGCGTGGAGTACTGTTCTCATCTTTGCGATGGTGCCGCACAGTACTTGTTTGACGCTCTCGACCGGTTGCAGCGGCGAGCAATCCGCATTGTCAACAGTCCCGAAGCCACCGAGTTCCTTGAGCCTCTGCAGTTGCGTAGAGATATCGCCTCCATGGCAGTCCTCTATCTCATTTATCATGGAGAGTGTTCTGAAGAGCTCTTCCAACTGATCCCTCGCTCTCCCTTCCTCTACAGGACAACACGTGCTGGCCTTGGAAGTCACCGCTTGAGAGTAGTAGACATACGTTCTAGTACTCATCGCTTCGGTTCTTCCTTCCTGTGCCGAGCGGCGAAAACCTGGAACTCATTACCAGCATACGTGTTTCCTTCCCACTATGATCCCGGGTCTTTTAAGCGGGGCGTGAAAAAGCATCTCACCAGGCCGCCATAGTGTCGGTCACCATGCTGCATTGTCCTTATTCGCAATGAGGATGGTGACCGCCACTCCTGGATTATGTTCATGCTTACCATCAGGCAGGGCAGAGTCATTTTGGCAGCTAACTAGTGACCGAAGCTACCAGACCCTATTCAGATATTATGACTACAGGAAAAATGGTACAAGTGTGGTTCCATTTATAGCTACTTCAATGTATTGTGCAAATAAAGAGATACTACAGCGCCACCTACCGAAGACCATCGGAGTAACTAATTCTGTATCGCAATATAGAAATCCTCTCGCCGATTAACATATAGGTATACAACTTCCCAACATCAATTGTTGGGCCGCGGCCCGCCAGGCATGATGACCTCGCCTGATCCGAGAGTCTTCCCTGTTGTGTTGAAGTTACATGCCACCCGTTCTTCTACACATTTAAAGCTTAACTTTGGATGGGGAGTTTGGGTAACGTCACTAAAGCAACAAAAAATCAACACCGGCTTATATGATGCCATAGTGTTTCTGTCAAGACGGCCCTCATTTATACCGAAGCATGTTTTTCCCACTCTGACAGTTGATCCGTAGAGGTGAAAAATTGAGTTTATTAAGCGATATCATATAAAGCTGTAGGTATCTCGCAATTTTCTTTCAGGGACCGCTAGACAAAATAACGGGACCCACTGCCTTCAAGCAAATGCAAAACCTGAGTTTGGCACATAACGACATCCACTCGTTACCACAAGACCTCTTTGTTTACATGAATACCTTATCGTTTCTGGATCTAAGCGGCAACCCACTGGCTTATATAGACCAGGTGACAATGGGCGCTATCTCAGATCTTGTGAATTTGAAAGTAAGTAGCATTTTACGCTGGTAATTAATTATGAAATAACTTCACACATTTCACCGTCTAATTTAGCAGTCAAGATCTCTAACCACTAGGACAAAATAATAAGAATAAATTTATTATTATTTAAATTATTTTTTTATTGTCCCATATAACCAAACATACATGAATTGAGGCAGTAGACACTTTACTAAGATTCCACGTGTTATTGGATCTAGCCTGTTGCGTTCGGTTATTTTATTTGATAATACATATTACAACGGTGAATTCTGATGAGGTGTGTTTTGATATGCTGTCATGATGTTGTGATGTGGTAAGATGTGATGATTTGGTGTAGTATGATAGATGTACCTACATAGTGTGATGGGATGTAATGATTGTGGTGTGATGTGGTGTAATGTGTGATATGGTGTGTTATATTATGGTGTGGCGTGATGTGGTGAAGTACTCGGCGTGTTTGCGTATGTTATTGTTTTAGTTTATATTTTCTATCTTTATTTTATTTCAAAATGAAGTTGTGAATCAGAATGAAGTGTTTAGCCATAAAATGGGGATAAAACAGTAGCAACTTAATAAAACTAGAGTCACATCCCGTTGTGTCTATTCTGTGATTATATAGAAGCTACTTGATAATCACAATCTTATTTCAAACTCCGAGCTGATGATTTACAAACAATTTGTAAAATTCCAGCGATTAGCATTAAGTAGCTGTGAACTGGAAACGCTCCCAGAAGGCTTACTCAGAAGACAGAAGAAGCTTCGATGGTTAGACATTAGCGATAACAGATTTTTAACACTACCAGAGGTTTTACAGGAAGCCCCCAAATTAGCCTTCTTGAGTTTAGACAGGAATCCTATCCAAGTTATAAAAGGAAAAAAGTAAGTTGCTTTGTTTTGCTTTTTAAAAGGCTTTTAAAAAACGGACACACTGGACACCCAGACTCACAATAACAATTTTTGGATAGTGGAAAGTGTTGTCCAATGTGGGATTTGAACCCACAACACTTGGTAGTAGAAAACGGCGTAGCGATCGCTTAAACCACTAGGCCAACCGTGCAGACAAAGTGTGATCAGTAAATAGTGACAAAATCAGTTGATAAAAGAAAACTACGTTCCGTTGTTAACAGCCATTTATACTCCAGAATAACGTTGGCAAGTGTCGTATAATACACCACAACCTCCTTTCTAATAATTATAATAATAATGTTTATTTCTATAAATAGTACAACATTACGTATTGTCAGAGTAAGTATAATGGGTAGAAAGAATTATACATAAAAAGAAAACGGAACAATATGTTTGAGCATGCACATAGTTGTAACAATAATAATTTTAGGCAAACATACAATTGTTGTACAATGGCAAATTTTAATCGTAGCGCACAATTAAGAAGTTGATGTTGATTATAATGAATGTTGAATAGAGATGTAGCTTTGTTTATCACCTGCATCATGGGAAGTGCTGCGAGGAATTGTTCAGACTTATTCCGTCTGCAGTAGTCTGCTATTCGATCAATGCGGCAAAACTGAATTTGAAAATTTAGCAATACATTAAGCTCAATCTATCAATCTGAAAAACAAATTGTCTATGGCCGTATTTTTCGACTGGCCTTATACGACAATCAAACAATCATAAATTGCCCCTACCTGAACGCACTTAGCTATTAAGTTGATGACAGATGATCCATTCACTCATCTGCTTATTTATCTTCTGTTACATATAAAACAAAACTTGTTATATTTTCTATACTAAAAATAACAAATCTCTTTTCTCCCATCATCATCAGATCCAATACCTTAAATACTACTGAACATAGGCTTCTCCCTAGGGCGGAGGTTTTGGTTTTCTATATCACGCTGGCCAAACAAGATGGTATAGGGTTTTATATGTAATAAACAGGCAAACAAGCTTACGTGTTCCCTGATGGTAAGCGATTACCGCCGCCCATGGACACCTGCAACACCAAAGACGTCACAAATGTGTTGCCGGCCTTTGGAGAATGGAGGCGGGGGATGGGGGAGATAGGGAAGGGGTTGGGGTATGGGCCTCCGGTATCCTCACTCACTCCGTGAAACACAGCGCAAGCACTATTTCACACCGGTTTTCTGTGAGGACGTGGTATCACTCCGGTCGAGCCGGCCCATTCATGCCGAAGCATGGCTCTCCCAAGCAACTTTGCAGTGATGTCCCGTGAAGTCTGCTTCCTTAGTCCACTCAGACGCATGCGCTATC